>CM077645.1:148547502-149957502 GCA_039707465.1 Rhabdophis nuchalis
CAGAATTCTCCAGCCAACAAAGCTGGCTGGAGATGTCTGGGAGCTGAAGTCCTTCAGACTTAAAGTTGCAAAGGTTGAAGACCCCTGCAGGCTTAAGCAAAATGAAAACAGATTGAATTGGGCAATCTGAAGGGCCGACAACTCTATTCGGAGACGAGGGCTGTTTTCTGTTTTCTCAACCCTCTATTGAAATAGCAAATGGACGTCTCATTTTGAAGGCTTCTTCTTCCAAGACATTAAAACTGAAAAAAATCATTTTAGGCAATTTTAGCATGAATTTACAGGTTTAAAGAAATAAGAGGCTATTTGCAATAGGTTGGCATCAATGAAAAAAATGTTCCCAATTCAAATACATAGAGCTTTCAAAGGATGGATTTTTCTCTCAAATAGAGCACCACCCCCCCAAAAGCAGAAACCACTCCTGTAAAAACATTGCAATTGCCATTTGATGCTATTTTTTTTAAATTGATGTTAATTAAATACAAATTTATTGAATAGCAAGTTTACCTATTCTATAACCTTAGCTTTGGAAATTGTATGAAACTGCCAAAGTTCAGATATAACCTTGTGTATCGTTGCTTAACTTTAGGTAGAATATCTTCAATCTCAAGTTCTTTACTTTAAAAGGAGCATAAATATGAATGGTTTTCACTAGCTGTCGTAATCATGAATCCACCAAGGACTTTTAAGGTAAAGATATAGAGACCTAAACAACTAAAATTAAGGTGGAACCTTCTGAAGATGCAAAGTAACAGGAGTCATGAGATGATATCAGAGATTTTCTGATGAAATAACCAAGACCCAGCTACCAAAAAAAAAAAAAAAAAAAAAGCAGTGTTTCTAAGGTGCTCCAAATGAAAAGTTTTGTTAATGTGATTCTTAGGTATCTCCAAGAAGCCTGGCTCAAATCTGTCGCATGCTTCCACGAGCTAAATATATTGTTGCCTGAAATACTTTCCTGGCAGTGGAGTATCCTCACTTGTTTGGATTGGCCCCAATGACTGAGGCTGGTTCCTTAATTATCATCTTTAAAGCGCTCCATGGCTCGGGACCTAGCTACTTGCGGGATCGGATCCTGCCTCATACATCCTCACGACCGATTCGCTCCCACAGAGAGGGACTTCTCCGGGTGCCGTCCACTAGACTTTGTCAGCGGGCGACACCCAGGGGAAGGGCTCTCTCTGTGGCGGGCCCAGCCCTCTGGAACGACCTCCCCCCCGATATTAGGACCACCACGGACCTCCGCTCCTTCCGTCTTAAATTGAAAACACACTTTTTCTGCCTTGCCGGCCTGGGATAGCTACTCCTCTGTTTTTAGGGTTTTTTGGGGATTTTTAGTTAGATAGTTTTAATGAGTATTTTAGCACAGGTACTTAATTTAATTTATTTTTAATGAAATATGTATATAGCCATTGTTCTTATTTTTCCTGTGCACCGCCCCGAGTCCCTGTGGGGAGAGGGTGCGGTTTATAAGAAATAAATTATTATTATTATTATTATTATTATTATTATTATTATTATTATTATTATTATTATTATTATTATTATTATTATTATTATTATTATTATTATTATTATTATTAACCGCCCCTAGATAAAAGGACCATAACGGTCTTCAGAACTGGGCCGCAACTTTTATCTTTCCAACCTTTTGGCTTTGCTGCATTTTCAAGTGCTCCTTAGCTTTGTTTCTGACCTGGATCACTTAGCTCCAATTCTTAAATCCAATTCCTTCCAACTGGTACCTATCATTCAATTTTATTGCGGTTGCCAGTGGACAAAGGTCATATTGCTCCATGTCTCCAAATAGCCTGCTGTGGCTAGGTCTATTGCCCTGTTAATCTTCCATTTCATCTGCTACTCGGGGCAGTTGGGAGAGAGGATAGATGATTGGTCTCAGACCAGTATTACCTAGGTAGCATAATCAGTTCATCTGGTAACCTCGTCCTTCCATTTTCTGTCTTTACTTCTCCTCTCTGTTTTACCTTGCGCCTACAGATCCTGATTACAGGTAGTCCTCAACTTACGACCACAACTGAGCCCAACATTTATGTCGCTGCATGAGAAATTTGTTAGGTGAGTTTTGCCCCATTTTACGACTTTTCTTTGCCGCCATTGTTAAGTGAATCGCTGCAGTTGTTAAATTAGTACCCTGGTTGTTAAGTGAATCTAGTTTCTCCATTGACTTTGCTTGTCAAAAGGTCACAAAAAGGGATCACATGACCTCGGGACACTGCCACCGTCATCAATGTGTATCAGTTGTCAAGCATCTGAACGTAAACCATATGACCACAGGAATGCTGCAATGGTCATAACAGTGAAAAATGGTCATAAGTCACTTTTTTGGTGCCATTGTACTTCAAATGGTCACTGTTCTGACTCCCTCCTGACACAAGACAAATGACTAGACTGACTGCTACTTGGCAGCTTGCCTGAACTAACCTTGACTAGAAGATAACACGATAAAAACTCTCCGACTCTGTAAAACTCTCTGACTCTGAAAAACCTCTCTGTTGTTTCCTGCAAACCTTTCTATGTTCCGAGGATTTCTTTTAAAGCCTCTTGGGAGGGGCCAGTCAATTAGGCAGCTGCTACTGATTATCTTCGAATGCGTCGTTCTGCTAATTGTCGTTGCCTCCTCTCAATCCTTCTTAGCCTGACATCAGGGACAAACTGGGTTTCCTCCTCCCCACTACACCAAGCCCCAGGTGCCTCCTGATGCCTAGCCGGGCTCTCTGCTCTCTCACTCTCGGCCTCCTCCTCTAGAGCAGACTCATAGGACTCCTCACTAGAGGAATCCATCAGCAGCTCATCCCGAGCCGGCTGGGCCACAACAGGTCACTAAGTGAACTGTTGTAAGTTGAGGACTACCTCCATTCACAAGTTTTCAGAAGAATTTCTTAGGGTGATCTCTTTCCATTAGCGTTTGCAAAATGTATGATATGGAGCCTATTGGCATACCTGTGCCCATGTATGCCAATAGGCTCCATACCATACATTTTGCAAAGAGCATTTTAATACGCTTAGGCATGTGCAGTTACAGGAACTTTTAAATTGGTCTGTAAATAGCAGGAAGATGCCATAAAGCACAATTTAGCTCACTCACTTTCATATTTCCAGCTTTCGCATTTGATGACAGTTAACCTCACTATGTTACTCTTGAAAAATGTTGATCTGGCCTTAGTTACTTCACCTTATCATATCAGGATTAGTGCAATAGATTCCATACAGGGTTACTTTTGAAAAGCATTAAAAACCCACACTTATCCTGGAATTCTGTCGCCCATTTGCTAGTAGAAATTACGGATAGAGGGAAGTGGTTCCATAACAAAGCAGATGCACTAACTTCTATTTTACTTCTGATATTAAAGTGCTGGTGACGAGCTTGAATAATTTATGGTCAGACTATTGAAAAGACTGTTTTCTGTCTGAACCTGTGCATCTACTGATATTGTCCTGTGCCAACAATCCTAAGAGTCATCCAAAACTTTTTTTGTTAAAAAAAACTTTTTGTATTGCTTTTTTTAATGACAGCTCAGGAACTATTTTTCAAAACTAGTCTACCTTACATCCTTACTAATAAATTCTTTCTAGACATCTCCATGGCTACATTTTGTATTTTAAATATTCGTATTGCTGCTGTGTTTTTCTACTGTCTATGGTGCCTAGATGTCTATGTTTTAGAGTCTCACAAAGAGACCTCCGATAATAGGGGCAGTGCATCCCCCCTTGATCTTTTTGGTTTTTCTGAAGCAGCTTCCAGATTTTTGGGGTGGTAGTGGATTGCAAAGTATTGCACTGATTCTTCTCCTTCCTTCAGGATCAGTTCAGTTGTGTTGACTGTCAGGAGAGGAGAGACATCTAATCCCAAGCCCCTGTTTTGTGAGGTGCCCAAATTTAACAACTACATGACATTGCTGGGTCATCAATATGCTGATAGTACCGAGCTTTAGATCTCCACCCGAGGCCACCTGAGCAATGTTGTGGTTGTCCTGTCACAGTGCCTAGAGGCTTAGGGGTCTGGATGAAGTATAATGTGTGTCAATTCAACCCAAACAAAAATGAGTAACTTTGGCCATTTGGAAACTGTCCCAAACAAACCCGGTGTACAATTTGAGAATTAAACTGGACTCATAGATCCTGTTGAAAGACCAGGTGGCAGCCATGACTAGGAGTATATTCTGGTTTATTTTTTTATTTTTTTTATTTTATTACATTTATATCCCGCCCTTCTCCACAGAGGACCCAGGGCGGCGCACAGGAAATTTAAAAAGATATACAAAATAGAAAATGAATAAATAATTTTAAATATATATTAAATAATCCCAATCCTATGCTAAAACCAATTATTTGAAACCCAATTTAAAACTTTTCTAAAAGTCCCCATGGGAGGTTAGGCTAGGCCGGCTTGATGAAAAAAGTATGTCTTTAGACATTGGCGGAAGAGGCGGAGGACGGTGATGGTCCGGAGTTCAGGGGGTAGGTCGTTCCAAAGGGCAGGGCCCGCCACAGAGAAGGCTCTTCCCCTGGGTGTCGCCAGTCGGCATTGTCCGGCCGACGGCACCCTGAGAAGGCCCTCTCTGTGGGAGCGTATCGGTCTAAGGGATGTATGGGGCAGGAGATGGTCTCGCATATAACTAGGCCCCGAGCCATGGAGCGCTTTAAAAATGGTCGTCAAAACCTTGGTTATGCACCATTTGCACCCATCTCGGGACCGAGAGTCTTTGATGACAGCCACTCATGTTCTTGTGATTTCTCATCTACAACACACTCTACACAGGTTGCCCTTAAAAATATTTGAAAGCTTCAGCCAGTACAAAATATGGAAATATGGTTGCACAAGCTGTAAATGGTATTGGATATTCAACATACAGTATGTATGCTCAACACCACTACTGTGTGAGCTACATTGATTGCCAGTGTGTTTCCAGTGCAATTCAAGGTGCTGGTTATTACCTTTAAAGCCCTTCATGGGTTACTGGAGGGACATTTTTCTCCTAGCTGTTTTTACCTGTCCAATTCAATTCGGCAGGTTGGCATATTATGGGTCCTGCCAGCCAAGGCATGTCGGCTGGCAAGGACTAGGAGACATGCTTTTTTTGCCGTAGTCCTGCCCTTTGGAATGTTCTCCTTTCAGAGATTAGGATGATTCCAATTTTATTGGCCTTACATACGGTTATGAAGACCTGGTTACCTGCCCTGATCTGGGGCCCCGAGGCTGTGATGGGCCTTGTATCTTCACTATATTAATTTCTGTAGTGATAGTTTTACTCAGTGGCATAAATATATTTATTCTGTATTGCTTGTTGTTGCAGAATAATAATAATAAATATTATTATTATTATTTACTTTATTCATTAAACATGAAACTCCGCCAACTGAACATTTAAAAATGCATTACAAATACCATTGACTGGTGCTAATGGTTGATATGGTTTGCTGCCAGCATCCTAGGTATCAACCAAGTATCTTCTTAGAATGTAAGATGTTCCAAGTAGCGCAGTTTTTTGCAGTTCCGTTGGTGTTATTGCAGGAAGCTGCAATTTGTTGATGTATTTAGTAAAATTCTTGGACATGGTGCCAAGTGCCCCGATGACAATGGGTATCACTGTGACATGCTTCATCCATAGCCCTGTAGTTTCATGTAGTTATTATTATTTTAATAAAATCATCATCATCATCATTATTAATATGTTATTTATGTTGTGATGTCCAGAGTCATTTATTGACATAGCAGCTATAGAAATTAAATAAATAAATAAGAATAGGCAAACAGAGATATGTAGAGGGTTTTTAGTCCTTTCTCTAGATTATAATAATTTTAAAATAACAAAAATAAAATAAAAAATATATGATACAATATAATATAATAATAATTCTTCCTTTTGAAAAGAAAAATTGCATAACACATTGTGTTAATGGGTATATCTGAATAGGAAATGCTCTTGTATGTCTTGTGTAATATAGAACTTAAGAAAAAACTGGTTAGAACCTTTCAAATGGAAACAGTTTTTACAATAGAATAGAAGAGAATAGCAGAGTTGGAAGGAACCTTGGAGGTCATCTAGTCCAACCCCTTGCCTAGGCAGGAAACCCTACACCACTTCAGACAAATGATTATCCAACATCTTCTTGAAGATTTCCAGTGTTGGGGTATTCCCAACTTCTGGAGGCAAGCTGTTCCAGAGGTTAATTGTTCTAACTGTCAGGAAATCTCTCCTCAGTTCTAAGTTGCTTCTCTCCTTGATTAGTTTCCACCCATTGCTTCTTGTTCTGCCCTCAGGTACTTTGGAGAATAGTTTGACTCCCTCTTCTTTGTGGCAACCCCTGAGATATTGGAACACAGCTATCCTGTCTCCCCTTGTCCTTCTTTTCATTAAACTAGACATACCCAGTTCCTTTAACTGTTCTTCATATGTTCATATGTTTTCCCCCCCTCTTTCATTTCTCTTCAGTACCAGTGGTGGGTTTCAAATTTTTTAAAACCTACTCTGTGGGTGTGGCCTATTTTGTGGGCGTGGCTTGGCAGTCATGTGACAGGGTGGGAGTGGCCACCTTTTAAAATGTGGTGAAACTCATTTAACAACGCTCTTGCTTAGCAACCAAAATTTTGGCTCAATTGTGATGATAAATTCTTTCTTTCTTTCTTTCTTTCTTTCTTTCTTTCCTTTCTTCCTTTCCTTTCCTTTCCTTCCCGTTGGGTCACTGGTGGGTCAGATTTACTTCCAGGTACGCCAGTGGAACCCCCTCTCACCGGTTCTCTAAATTTCACCAACCGGCTCTCGCGAGTAGGTGCGAGCCTGCAGAAACCCACCACTGTTCAGCACTGATAATAAAATGAAGAGCATGGTAAAAGGAATAATGGGCTCTTCCACACCATCTGAGCTTCCATAGAAATTTGCCATAGAAATCCTTTAAAGCCAAACTCTGAACCCGCCTACTCCCGTTAACCTTAAAATGCAGGGAACAACACTACATCGCAAGAAAGGTGCTAGGTGCCAAATTCACAGTGGGGGGAATAAGGATCACAGTGAACCACTGCAGTATTTCAAGAAAGACTAATTTTGCTATGGTTTTTCAACTAGTCGCAGGGGTCTGCAAAGTTGGCTCTTTTAAGACTGGTGGACTTCAACTCCCAGAATTCCCCAGCCAGCTATGCTGGCTGGGGAACTCTGGGAGTTGAAGTCCACCAGTCTTAAAAGAGCCAACTTTGCAGACCCCTGAACTAGTGCAACAAAGCCAACCATAAGTAAATTCTGTTCCAGAATGCATACAACATCAGGCATGGAGATGGTTTTGAACTGTCAAAAGAAGCCCCCCCCCCCCTTATGGAAGTGCCTAATAGAGGGGTATATGGATAGCAAGCACACAGGATTTATTAGAGTATTGCAAGGGAATATATCCCACGTATTTCCTAGCCCATGACAATATCCTGCAGTTTGCTAGTCCCTAAGAGAAAAAGCAGGTGTTGCAGCCTTGAATTCTGTCTGAACTTCGATATTTTACAACAGTATGACCGAAATGAAGAAAAAAAAACTCTCAGGTGTATTGATTAGTTCTAAATTGTGTGGTTCGTCATACCTTCTTTCCTAAATCCCTTTGGCATCACACCAAACGTCTCCACTTCAGGTATTTGATCTTCTTCTGCATTGGAAACATTGGGTGGGACAGCCCTTCGTCCGCTCAAACCAGGAGGCATTTTCTTAGTTGGTTCTGACATTGTAGCTATCTCGCTGATGCCTCCCCTACATCAAGGAAGCAAAGAGGAAAAATGTTAATGCGCACAAGCCATTGCTACACTAAGCTGATCATGCTATTACCCAGGGGAAGGGGGGGGGGGGAGGTGGTAGAAAAATAGATGCAAGCTAATGTCACAAAAATATTCCAATAAATTTCTCTTACATGAATATATGACAAAAAAGCTAAGAAAAGAACATGGTCAATTTTCTAATAATATTCAGAATATTTCATTTTTTTTAAAAAAAGTATGCAACTTTAAAATAAAATTAAAAAAAACTAAGCATGCTATCTCTTTGATCCTATACAAACTACCAGAAAAAAATGTACATGAAACTCATTGGATTTCACAATTCCTGGGTCAATTATAGTATGTATATTGAGGCTTCCTGAAAATGCTTTCCACAATTTAGTACAGCTTGCTCATAAAATATGTTCTCTATGCTCAACTGTTCCCAAGAACCAGCTCAAGCAATCATGCAAAATATTTTTTCAGCAATTAATAGACTATGAAATCAATTAATCATTAGAATGAATTTTAAGGCATATACCTTGTCTTAGAAGTTGTGTGCCTTGTTTCTCCTCGGTTTCACAAATAGAGCAAACTCTATCCAAATATAGGCTTGAGCAAATGCTATATATGGTCTCTTCTACCCCCACCACGCCCTTCCTCCATCCCCTCCCTTCATGCCTGCAACATGACAGTCATCGTAAAACAAGGGGAGAGTTGTCTCTGCTCCTCTTCTCTATTTTTTTAAAAATATTTTATTGAACATTTTAATAGCAATAATAAGAACTCATGCAAACTAAAAGAGAATGAGAAATAAGAAAAATGAAAGAAAAAGGTAAACGTGCAATAAGAAAAAGTATAGAAGAAAGTAGGAAAAAAAATCAAAAGTGACTTGTGATACTCTTAACAGCAGTTATAAGTATAATTATATTTTAACCTTTCTCTCTAAAGTTACACCGTGTCTCTCTCCTTTCTACAATTTGTCCTAAGCATAAAACTATAAATCACAAGTTCACTTTAAAAAAACAACACAAAATTGTATCAACCATTTCTCCACGCTAGCTTGTGCCGAATCTTTCCATCTTTGTGCATTTAATAATCTTGCCACAGTACAGTAACAATATATTGATATAAATGTTCATGGCTTTTTTCTATCTGTTTATTCATCAATCCTAAATGAAAAAGTTCTGGATTCAATTGAATATTAATCTGTTCCACTTCTCTTATTAGCTTTTCTCCATCTGATTCTCATTTGAGAAGCAAATTAATACTAATCGTTTAAAGGGTTATATAGAGACTGAAAGATGGAAAATATAACTACAACGGAATATAACTATAAACTATAATAAACAATAGGCTTTCTCGGCCTTTAGAACAGTCTGTATTTCTGTACTGGATGTGCAACATAAATATCATAAGATGATCGCAAACAAAATTATGACAAGATTTTTAACTCAAATCAGAACTGAATTCGGAGAAAGAGTTTAAAGCCATTGCCAATTACAGATATGAGGCAATGGATGGAGTCTGAAATATATATTTTAAACAGCTCTTGGAAATTCAACTAAACCTTGAGATGCAGATGCAATTCCCAAGGGAGTTTAACTGGCCCAGTAAGG
The DNA here is from genome assembly GCA_039707465.1 of Rhabdophis nuchalis. NCBI lineage: Eukaryota > Metazoa > Chordata > Lepidosauria > Squamata > Natricidae > Rhabdophis > Rhabdophis nuchalis. The sequence continues at coordinate 148,556,869 of CM077645.1, forward strand.
GTACAAAAAGGGGTATGGCAAGGTTGCATCCTGTCCCTCTCCCTCTTTAACTTTTATATTAATCCCATGATTGATCTCTTACAGAACCCTGATTTCCATCCTCCTAGCCTAGCAAAACACAAAGTTCCAATTCTCTTATATGCTGATGATGCCGCTATTATCTCACAAACCCCCGTAGGACTGAAGAGAGCAATTAGGGCAACACTCAACTATTGCAGGCAAACCAAGCTGGTCCTGAACTTTGATAAATCAAAAAATTTAGTGTTTGCTAAAAGACCTAGCCTATAACCCTGGAAAATAGAAGGACATAGTCTGGAACAGATTAGAACATTTAGGTACCTTGGGGTGGTTTTCCATGCACAAGGGACATGGAAGGCACACCCTGAATAACATATTCCAAGCAGCCATTAGGTCCTCAAATGCAATTAAACATTTCTTTTACACAGGCAGAGGTCAGTTAGTACCTGCTGCCTTAAAACTTTTTGAAGTCAAAACATTGGCACAAATTCTATATGGGGCACAAACAGGAATCCTCATAAAGAAAGACTTGTTAGAAACCATACAAACCAAATTCCTGCAAGCTATCTTCGCTGCACCCAATGGAACTCCAAATGCCCAGTTAAGAATTGAGGCAGGTATGCCTCAACTTCAGGTAAGAGCCTGGAAGACGATGATCATTCATTGGCTTAAAATGCAATTCTTTCCAGAGGGGCTGTCCCCACTAGTGTTGATTGACAACTTCCCCTCCCCCTGGAATCAGGCAATTGAGCACAAGCTGGGCACTTATGGGCTCTCACTGGTACTTTTAATGGGGTCTCACTGGTACTTTGATCAAGCGAAGCAAGTAGTAATCAGTAGGATGAAGGACATGAAGTTCCATGAAGAACTAAATAGATTTCCTTCCCACAATAGGAACAGAATCGGCAAGATATTTAAATAACTTCATCTTCCCAAAACAAAAAATAGCCTTCTTCAGAGCCAGATTTAACATTCTTCCTTCAACACTTCTCCAGGAGAGGTATAAGAGAACACCTATAGCAGAATGGGCCTGTATATGTGGTAAAGGAGAAGTGGAAGTTATCTCACATGTTCTACTACACTGTGAGCTATACAGAGCTTGCAGGTCTGCATATATTCTCCCCTTATTAGAGAGATTACCAGGGAGGGCAGACAATTTTTATCTAGACTTCCTCCTCCAGGACACGAACCTGGCTACCACGCATGCAGTGGCAAAGTTCTGTGCTGCTGCAATGTCCATAAGAAAAAAATTGGTTATAGAAGTATAGTTGTGATCTTGTACCAATCATTTGAACATATCTCTAACACTTTCTGGACCATTGTATTTACTTACATACTTAACGCTTTTACCCCCAGGTAAACCAGCAAGTGACCTGAACAAAGTGAGAACATGTATGCTACTTTTCACTTGTAAGCTAACATTTTTAAAATAATATCTTAAAGTTAGTACTTTTTAACATATGGTTAAATGTAATGTATATTGCTGGTCTTTGACTGTAATAAAGATTTATACTTACACTTTTAATCATTTGAGTGTAAAAGTCATATAGTACAGTATTTGCATTTAAAGATGCATTTTACATGCAAACTCTTCTGACCTCCCACTGTTTTGGCAGATGATAAAGATTGTGGCATTACATATGGCAATCTCCAAGTTTTGCCTAGTGCTTCCTTTGATTCTTTTGGTGTCACATGCAGATTTTAAAAATCTAGGCTTTTAAATATCTGATGACCAATTTCTTCTACCTTAGTAGGAGGTTCAGAGAAAATGCTATAAACAGCTGTCTCTAAATCTTCCCAGTTCACAGACAGCAAGATTAGAAAACAAAGGTCAAAAGAATCTATTTCCTTTTTTATTATTTTATTTTATTTCCCCTCATATTGGCTACAACAAAATAATCAACTAGTTCTCCAAACTCCCCAGCACTAGGTATTTGGAAGTTTATGATATCCTGCAAAGATTGTTTGAAGAGCAAGATCCTAATGGCTCACTGAAACAATAGCAAGGAAGGCGCCATTTTAACTCTAGGAGTACAGTATTCCAAAAGAGGGAAGCCGATATGAAGAAGTCTCCCCCTAGTACCTGATGTTATTTTATTTTTTTATTTTTTATTTTTCGAATTTATACCCTGCCCTTCTCCTTGTTAGGACTCAGGGCGGCGCACAGGCATTATTAAAAACCATAACAAAACAATATATACTATTAAAAACATATTAAATTAAAACCCGTGCTAAAAACCCTTTAAACCCCTAAAAAATTAAAAATTATAAATAGAATCAGAAACGGGGGGCTACGCTAGGCCGGCTTGTTGGAATAGGAATAGTACGTCTTAAGACGTTGGCAGAAGAGGCGGAGGTCCGAGGTAGTGTGAAGGTCGGGGGGTAGGTTGTTTCAGAGGGCCGGGCCCGCCACAGAGAAGGCCCTTCCCCTGGGTGTCGCCAACCGGCATTGCCCGGCCGACAGTATCTGGAGAAGGCCCTCTCTGTGGGAGCGGATGTTGACATTCTTTAGGGGCAGAGACTACAATAAGTCAGAAATTGTCAACTTCAGTAGCTTCATTAGATAAACCAGTTCATGAAATCAATTCCATAATATGTTTACAATTATCTTGATTGAGATTGACTGTCACATCATATTCTTGCAAGACTGCCTATGTTGCACCTCCTCCTCTTCTAATAGTTCGGTGAATTAGGAAGGTGTCTATATGAGTGTTTTCTGAACATCATCATTAGCAATAGCACTTAGATTTTCCCCAAAATAAGACTTCTCCAGATAATAAGCCCAATCAGGCTTTTGAGCACATGAGCTAAAATAAGCCCTCCCCAAAATTATTACAACGCAGCAGCAACTATGAGGTGACCACACTCGCCACCTCCTACCCCTCAAAAATAATAAGATCTCCCCCAAAATAAGGGCAAGCACTTATTGGGGGGGGGGTCAAAAGAAAATAAGACCCTGCCTTATTTTCTAGGAAACATTGTATATATCACTTCATAGTGCTTTACAGCATGATCTAAGCAGTTTACACAGTCAGGATATTGCCCCCAATAATCTGGCTCCTCATTTTACGACCTCAGAAGAATGGAATGCCGAATCAACCTTGAGCTGGTCAGAATCGAATTCCTGGCAGTGAAATGCAGAGTTGGCCTCCAAATATGCATTCTAGCCACTGTGCCACCATGGCTCTTTAGGCCCTGTCTTCTTCCTTAGTCTGTAAAGAAGACAAATGAAAAGTGTCCAGATCATTTGCTTCTATTTCAGGCCTATCATCTTCTCAAAAACCTGAAAACTGGTGCAATGGCTGTCTCAATGGGCAGATATTGTCCTTGTCAAGGCAGGAAGACCTCCGTCACTAAAAGATGCCCTATCACTGCCTTTATTCAGCCTTCTGTTCTTTCTCTGACAGGTTTTATCAGACAAGCAGGGCTGGAATTCAAACCACATTAGGCAAAGTTGATGCCGATAATGTTTATCCCTTTCCTTAGCATTCACAGGCTTGGACTTCTCCTAGATTTAGCCTCAGTTGTTTTTACTAGACTAATCCAGCTAATGTCTAACTCCAAATGTATTTGAGGGATTTTGTCTTCCAGATTCTTCCAATGTTCCAAGTTATCTGTAACCAATCTCCTACCACATTTTTCAGGATGAAGAATTCAGATCACCATAAGTCATAAGCAAACCACAAAAATATTGTTGCCTTGCCATTTACACAATCATAGAAAAAACTCAAATCTGAGCTCTTTCACATTAATATGTTCTTTGTTCTTTGTTCTCTTTGTTCTGCACTAGCATAATTCCACATTTACTGTTTACTACCCACAAAATAAATGTGCAACCAAATAGGCATGATAGTGCCATTTCGGTTTACAGTGGATGACAGTAAGTTTCCATAATGTTCAATATAAGTCCTAAAAAGTGCTCAGACTCCCTTATAGTAGATTTTCCAAACCTAAGATGTTCTAGAATAAGGTGACCAGATATTCAAAGTCCCAAAGCGGGACACCGTCAACAGGCGGGGGGCGCTCCGGCGCGTCACCGCCTGCGCAGAGGGCGTCAGGGCCGAGGGGGGGGCTGTGCGCGCTCCAGCGCATCACACACCTGCACAGAGGGTGTTGGGGTTGGGCGCACTCCCACCCACCCCCGTGGGGCCCTCTTTAAAGGCAGCGGTGGCGGTGGCCCAGCCCGACGGCGCTGAGAGCCGCACGCTCGCACCGCCGCTGGCTTTAAAGAGGGTGCCGCGGGGGCAGGTGGGGGCACACCCCCGCCCTGACGCCCTCTGCTCAGGCACGTAATTCGCCAGAGCGCGCACCCCCCCCTCCTCAGCCCCAACGCCCTCCCCGCCCGAGCCGGTGCTCAGAGGCACCGCCTCTAAGCGCCTACAAACCGCCCGCCGCCTGCCCGCAAAAAGCGGGACATTTTGAAGAGGCGGCGGGGCGCGGGACATCTGAAGGTGAACCGGGACTGTCCCGCCAAAAGCGGGATGTCTGGTCACCTTATTCTAGAATGATATATTTGAACTACAATTCCTTTTTCCTTGTAGCATGGCCATTTGAGTTATTCTGGATGTATGAGGATTTGGGGAAAGCTGATCTGGGAAATAATATATATGATTTCCTGATCAGGAAATCTAATATTTCAGAACTGTATTTACAATCTTTACCAAAACAACTGGAAAGCAGTGATATTGTCTCCATAATTAGCTAGGTATCTTCATTCCAAAATCTAAACTTTAGTAGGAGTGCAACTCCTAGAACCTTATCATTTGATCAGTCCCTTCCACCTCTCTTAATCTGTTAATAACCGTCAGCAGATTGCAGATGATGTATTACTTGTAATTTGAGAGGATGCTAGCATATATTTGGTGAAAAACATATAATAAACCCATTCCTGTGCTTTTAAATAGGAATGAACCAAGAGAAATGTATACCAGTATTCATCTCAGTTATAGGCCCAATGTAGTTGGCTTCACACAAACACATAGGAATCAAAGCACAGAATTCACACAGTGAAGACAAACCAGTTCAAGTGGATTCTATGACTTTAATAAAAGGAATATAAAAATCACAGCACCATTGCATCTATAGGGGAATCTGAATTAGTCAACATTAGATAATTAAATGGGGTGGCACCACAACAAAAGTCATTAGCAAACTGCCTTCCTCTGATGATATGTTACAATTACATATCTCATTTTTTGGCTCACTGCCTTCACCACAAACTGTTTTCCTACACTTGCGATAACACTTAATGAGATTAATTCTGTCCTTACAGAAGAAAGAGTGTTGTCAAGATGAATGCTAAATCCCATTGCGTGGTTTGACTGAAATGGTAAGATATTTATCCTCCTTCTCACATGTTTTTTAAATAAATCCCCATTTCAACTTATGGAAACATTTCCAAACAATTATTTCATCAAATCTAAGAATTACATTACAAGTGTATTTTAGAAATTAATTACTAAGATCTGCTATGTTTGGTAGCAAACCTATCACAACAAATACAACCAATACTTGCTTAGGGAATAGCATTTCCACTGTATGTTTTTAAATATAGTTATTAATTAATGATCTCAGAATATTAATTATGAACTTCTTCATTGGTTTCATACCCCCTATATGTAGCCTCAGAAATGTGATGAATCTAATTCTGCAACTTGCTGCTAATAAATCTCCAGGTTAGAATGGCATATCTGGTCATTTAGAATGCTTGGTAGTCATAATAGTTCACTTTTTTGATCTTATCAAATTAACAGGATACACAGAGGTCTGGTTGGTTCCTGAAATGGTTCAGGAACGGTGCACATGCTTTCCATTAGTTACAGAAGTATTACTCTATAGCTGTCTCAGATTTGTATTCGTTAATAAATAAGGCTATTCAGTGCAGATGATGGAAACTCTGCAGATGATGGAAACCATAAACCAGTCTCTGCAGATGATGGAAACCATAAACCAGTCTATCCAGAGAGCAGGAGACTGGGGAAGGCTAGTCCATTCAGAGAACAAGAGGGTAGGGAAGGCTGAATTAAGTTGACAAAAGTAGCAGAGCTGCCTCAACCTCAGATTATTTATTTATTCTTTTATTTATTCAATTTCTTGTTTGTAAAACAATTTTTATTGGTTTTTACAATATATTTGGGAAGGGGGTAAAATAGGGTATACAATAAACATTTTAATGGCTTCCATGTAGAGGTTGGTGGTCACCTCCGATACTTCGCACTAATTCAATATTAGTAAAAAACAAGTGGCAAAAGATACATATATATCACATTTCAAAATGCATAAATTCAATCATTTGGGTTTTTTTTCTGCCATTCCTTTTCACAGGTTACAGTAATAGTTTCAGAATCAATTCATTTTTGAGATCTGAGTCTCTTTGCTATTGTTTCTTCTTCCTCTTTCCCGCCAGTGGGCGGGGGCATGGCCCCTCCCGTTCCCTCTTCTTCGTCTCCTAGGAGTAGGGAATGTTTCTTAAGAAAGGCCTCCGCCTCTTCTACTGTTTTAACTCTGATTCTGCCCCCCTCCCAGAAAACCAAAATTCCTTCAGGCATTAACCAGTTGAACCAAATCCCCTTTTTATACAATTTTTTTGATAAAAAAGAATACTTCCTTCTTATTTCTCTGATTTTTTGGGGGATTTGTTTCAAAATGGTAATGTCCTTTTCTTGATATTTCAAAGCCCCCCCCCCCGTTGCGCCCTCAGTATCTCATCCCTTGTGGATCTTCTTAGAAATTTAATATGAACTTCTCTTGGTACATCATTTATTCTAGCATATGCTGAGTTAATTCTATAAACTAGGTCCATATCCCACCAGAGTTGTTCTTTATTTCTTTTAATATAATCTGATAAAATTGTACTCATTAAATCTTTTAAATCCTCTCCCTCCATTTCCGGCACGTTCTGGAACCTAAGGAAAAAAGACATTCTTTCAAACACAATTTTTGATATATGCCCATTTATCTCTGTATTTTCCTTCTGTATTTCCCTTATCTCTTCTTTCATCTCAACTGTTCCTTCTTCTAACACCTCAATTTTTTGCTTATTGTCCGTTGTACTTCTTTGTGTCTCCAACAGTTCTATTCTTAGGTTTAACAAGTCCTTTCGGATTTCCTGCACTTCTTTCATAATGCTCTGAAGCATTTCATTTGTTGATAAGTCTTGGGCACCTTCCCCAGCTGTTTCTTTCTGTAACATTGTGGTAATTTCCCCCTGTTGTAAACTTGGGCTGGATTGGGTGGAGGCTGGAGCTGATAAGGACTTTCCAGATGGTGGTTTTTTGGAAGTCATTGTTATGAATTTAAGTTCTTGTATTAAAAATGGTGTCAGAGAAGCAAGCAGTGGTGAAGTCCGAGATATCAGGGGGAAAAAGCCAAATCAAAGTTCACTCCAAAAGTCCAGAAATTAATTTTATTGTCCAGACCAAGGGAAAAAAAAAAGATCCACACAATAGGAGAGGCACTGAGGGCTTCTTAGAAGAGGCTTGAAATATAAATTTATTGTCCTGTGATCTTAAATCGCTGAAGAAATGCTCCGGTGGTCAGGAGAAAGATTTTCAGCCGAGAACAAAGAGAAGCCATTTTCCCAGCCTTACCGCAGTAAGAGAAATAAAAGTAAAAGTTCCTTTCTGTTGCAAAGGGACCTGGTTACAATGTTGCAACTGTAACTCCGAGAGTAGAAATTTTTTTTCTATTTGCTGTTTAGTTGGATAGGCATTTTAGTCCTCTTTCTCTCTTTAGGAGAGCATTTTCAATCGCTGCCTTTTACAAGGGGGGGTTAAAAACTCCCCCCTCTATTCTTCTTTTCTTAACGATTGAATGTAAAAAAAACCCTCACAATTTATATTTGCCAGTCCATTTTGTCAGGAGCCTCGGTGCGATCCTCCGTCCCCGCCATTTCCACCGTCTTCTTAATTTTCCATTGTTCGAGCTAGCGTCGGCGAGAGGGCTTTCCTCCCGCTTTCTGCCCTCCAGCTCCTGGGGAAAAGTGGGAAAAATGCCCCGCCGACCGCCATGAGACTGGGGGCCTCCCGCAGCCGCCCGTATGGCAGGGGGTTAACCCAACCCCCCTGTGCTCCCGAGGGGGCCCACCAGAGAAGCAAGCGTCCGTCGCCTTCGGAAGCCGGAAGTGATTCCTATTTATTCAATTTCTATATCTGCCCATCTAAATCCGATTGACTCTGACTTTGCTGCTGGCAACCTCCTTTACTAGGATTGTCTGAAAAAGATTGTGGGAAACCCACATTTAGTATGTATCAGAATTTATTTTCTAGTGTTTGATGAAACCCAAGATCTGATTTGAATGTTGGATTCAAATGCAACATGGTTTGATCCAAACTAATTGGAGATACAATATGATATGGCCCAAGCTTCAAATACAAGGTATAATCTGGCACCTTTAGTGCCTGTTTTATGCTTTGGATGACCAGAATCAAAACACCCTTAAATATTTGAACTAGAGAGCTTCAAGAGTTTCATTACAGAATCTCGTATATTTTTTATAAGGGCTTCCTTGCACTTAAGGCTAGGATAAGAGAGTAATGTGGAAAAGAGCACACGTCAACAACCAAATCATCCAAAGACAGCTTTGAGAGATGTTCTGGTGATGTAATACAGAAAGTATTGCACTCCTACTAAAAAGCAGCAATTTTAAACAATAGAAACTTTCTACAATTGATTCTAGAATGTTAGCATCTTCTAGGAATTAGATACTATAGAGCAGGGGTGTCAAACTCAATTGTGTCACATGATATGTCACAATGTATCGTGACATTTTTTGCCTTTGCAGAACTGGGGTGGGTGGGGTCTGCATGTGACACATCTGGCCCACGGGCCGCCAGTTTGACACCCTTGCATAGAGTATATGCTTTTGCAGCACCTAAAGGGGAAAAACTCCTCTAAACGTGTATGTACTATTACTGTTTCTGTAATGCTCACACAAAGAAATCAAGAACTATTATTTGCACAAGACAGAAATAAGAGGTAATCAAAACAATTTTAATAAGGGATGGGAAGAATTAAAGGGAACAAAAGTAAAGTTTAAAGAACTGTTGACATGCTGAACATTGAAACCTAGCAAGGATTATGATATAGGTCAGACAAACAAGCGAAGAACCAAGGAAAGATAAATATAAAAGGGTGTGGATTGTGGATTTGGAGAAAACTAAAGGATCATACGAGAAAAAACAAACAAGATCAAAAGAGAGCAGCATAATAAACCACTCTTTTCTATCTCTTTCCCCATTAAGTAAATCTACAAAACTAAGAAAAAATAAAGAAAGCAGTGAAGCCTTCCAGAAGCAGGATTTTCCAAAGTAGTGAAACTCACTGACTCACTATTCTGAAATACTGAAAGCCCACTACATTGAAAGCTTTGTTCATATATGGGAGGAGGACTGTGTGAGACTTGACAAATCCAAATTACTTTTTGCAGTCTGTCTCTTACATGAGCCTGAGTATATATTTCATTCGAAAAAAATGTTCTGTTATATAGCCATTGCCATAAACTGATTTTTTTAAAATAATAAACTTGATTTCCATTAGTGAAAATAGAACAGACTGCTTTTGTAAATCCAATAAGATAATAGCAATTACACAATACCACTTCACAGTGCTTTACAGCCCTCTCTAATCAGTTTGCAGAGTCAGTATATTGCCCCCAACAATCTGGATCCTCATTTTACCAACCTCAACAGATGGAAGGCTGAGTCAACTTTGAGCCTGGTGAGATTTGACTGCTGGAATGAGCAGTGAGTTAGCTTGAAGAACTGCATTCTAACCACCACCAAGTTAGGAAATTGTTCAAATTGAATTCATAAATGGATTATTACATGGACACAACCATGTAGGGTGTTTTGCAGAGACAATTTGCTATTGCTTTCTTTGATTTAGTTAACAATCTGGGTGCTGACCTTCCATTTAAACACCAAACCTTAGTTTAGAAGAAGGCCCCAGTGAGGGATTACCTTAACGCGGTTGTGCAGCTTGTTTGATCTGAGAATGATAACAGCTATTATAGAGACCTGGACAAGTCTCATCAGAGGAATGTCTCTTCCATAAACAATACAGTAAAGAAACCCATACCAAATCAATCATCACCTGCATCAACAATGTCTGTGCTATGTGTTGGACTTCCTGGACATATGGGCTACAGAATTTGGTTTTCCCTTCTTCTAAAACAACAGAGGGATGGCTGTAGTCTGCAGCTATTAAGGTTGATCTAGGACAGGGGTGTCAAACACTGTTTCATTGAGGGCCACATCAGGTGGGCCAGGGTGGGTATGGACAGGGTGGGCATGGACTGCTTGACATCACTCAGGTTAGGGGCACCTGTGCTGGCCCGAGTGCTCTGTCAGCAAAAACAGGTTCTTGGGCTCTGTTTTCAGCTATGAGGGCCTTCTGCAAACCTCTATCAGCAAAAATGGAGCTCAGGAGGGCCACGAGCTCTGTTTTCACTGGCACAGGATTGCAGGAAGCCGTCGCAGCCAAAAATGGAACTCAGGGGCCCGTTTTCGTTGACAGAGGCACCTTGGGCTGGTCCTTTGCTGTTTTTAGGGCGGCCCCACAGGTGAGATTTAAGCACCCCTAGGCTGGATCTGGGCCCCGGGTCTTCAGTTTGACACCCTAATCTAGGAGAAGAAATGGAGAACCTACAACATCTCTAAGGGTGGCAGCTTACTCATTGCCAGAAAGAGGAAGTCCAAAGTAGTATCTACTCTTTTGTCTTCTATTCTCAGGCTACTTTCTTAAGGTCATTACTTTAAAGTATATCTTCCTGGTTTTGATTTTAAAATAGGCCAGATAACTTCCTACTGAAGACTCATAAAATTCACAGTACAATAAAATATGATGGCCATAAGTCACTTTTTTCAATGCCCTTGTAACTTTGAAAGGTCACTAAAGGAAATTGTTGTAAGTTGAGGACTGCCTGTACATGTGAATTGGGGCAAAATGTCACAAACAGGAATGAAAGAGACTCTTTAAGTATACATCAAACTTATCGTATTTTTTGGAGTATAAAACACACCTTTGCCCCTCAAAATAGGGTGAAAATTTGGGTGTGTCTTATACACTGAATCCCCAAACCCCACCCCTTTGCAAAAATGGCCATGCATAGCCTTTAGGAGGCTTCCAGAGTGCTCCTGGGGGATGGGGAGGACAAAAATGAGCAAAAAATGGGCCAATGTTTGCTCATTTTTATCCCCCCCCAGCCCCCAGGAGCACTCTACAAGTCCCTAATGTCCCTAAAGTCTATTTGACAAAAAAAATGGGGCCGTTTTCATGAAAAATGAACCGTTTTGGGGAGGTCTGCAGAGTGCAAACATTTGTTTTTTAATTCACCTCTTCAAAATCTTGGTGCGTCTTATACTCTGGTGCATCTTATACTCCGAAAAATATGGTACATACAAGTGATTATTATGGTAGCATGGTATTTGCTTATATACACATATGGATACACAGACAGCGGGATATGAGTTATACACCCAATTTTTCATAATAAGCTTGTCTTTTAAGTTATTTTATTCTACTTGGATCAAAAATGTATAGTACATGACATAATATGGATTAGAGACAGAGAATTTCTTTAGTGATGATGTTTAAAGTTGTGTTTTGCTATCTTTAAAAAGTCAGACTGATTAAAAAAAAACCTAAAGCAGCATTCCAAAGGGGGCAAATATTAGAATCATTAAACCTGACCTACACATCTTTAAAATTGTATCACACATCTGGAAATCTAAAAAGCAGCTATTGTTGTGTTGACAATATAGGTCCACTTTTACAACAGATGAGACATGCTGCCAGTATGTCATTTGCCCCTTGTAAAACGTATCATAATTATTTTTAAACTATACCCAGTTGAATACTTAATGCCTGACAATATCCTCTGGCATCTGCTTCGTCATCCTAAAATAATGCACATATCGGTATAGAGAATACATTCATTAAGGATGTAAAAAGGAAGCTGAATGGATAGTTCTTAACTTACAATCACAATTAAGCCTGGAATCTTTATTGTAAGTTGTAGCAGTTGTAAATCAAGTCAGCAAGAAACTGGACTCGATTTTACAACTGTTTTTATGATGGTCATTAAGCAAGTCATTGCGATTAAGGGAATCACATGGTCTTTAAACAAATCACGTAACTGTAAGTCTGAGTCCAACTTAATTAATGGATATTTCTACCCAGAAGTTCACAGAAAATATTGTAGAACGCAATCATAGGATGATGAGACAACACAACCAGTTGTAAATGTGAGCCAGTTCCCAAATGCCTAAATTGTAATTATATAACTGTGGACGTGTTGCAGCAGTCATAATTTTGAGGTTGAGTTGTAAGTACCGGTAACTTTTTTCAGTCCATCGTAACTCCGAACACCAGTTGTAAGTGAAGGACTATCTGTACAAGCCCAGAGCAAAGAATGTTTAGATTGTCAGTTCAGCCACTTTTGGCCCTTAGTTCCTGGTGTTCTCCAATAAGACAACAACTCTCACAATATATAGTTAGCATAATTGTGATTGATTCAGATTTATGCGGTAAAAAATATACACAAAACTTGCAAATTCCAGGAGAATCAAATACATTTTATCTGAACTGTCACAACTACAGTGGTGTATGACTTAGTCTGCGGTTCTTTCTCACATGTCTCTGATGCCTTCGTCTTAGTTAGTTAGTTAGTTAGTTAGTTAGCTAGCTAGCTAGTTAGTTAGCTAGTTAGTTAGTTTGTCAAACATGTACGAGATAACAGGTATAAGTATAAAAATGGACATAAACACACGAAATGGGTGTGAATAAATGAGGACAGTAGGACAGGGATGGTAGGCATGCTGGCACGCTTATGCACGCCCCCTTATAGACCTGTCATGCCCCTGTTGGAGTCTGAATCCAAAGGAGAAGACGAACAGCTGATAGAGAGTGGGATTGTGGCTCCGTTGGCTGTGGCGGAAACTGAGGAAGGGCAAAGTCAGGCTGGGTCAAGCATGGGAGAGGTAGAACAAGGGAGAGGGGATTCAGATGAAGACCAAGGCCCATCCCCTTTGTGTCATGCCCCGGGTCATCACAAGACCTCTTGTGGTGAGGTCCACGTTAGACAGTTCAAGGTTAAAATTATGGGGGTTTGAGGATGTAACAACAGAGTCAGGTAATGCATTTCAGGCATTGACCACTCTATTACTGAAGTCATATTTTCTGCAATTGAGTTTGGAGCAGTTTACCTTGAATTTGCCTGTGTATTATTGCAGTTGAAGCTGAAGTAGTCATTGACAGGTAGCATGTTGTAGCAGATACTTTTTAGTACTACGCCAGTGGTGGGTTTCTGCAGGCTCGCACCTACTCACGAGAGCCGGTTGGTGAAATTTAGAGAACCGGTGAGAGGGGGTTCCACCGGCGTACCTGGAAGTAAATCTGCCCGCTGCTGCCAGTGACCCAACGGGAAGGAAAGGAAAGGAAAGGAAAGAAGGAAGGAAGGAAGGAAGGAAGGAAGGAAGGAAGGAAGGAAGGAAGGAAAGAAAGAAAGAAAGAAAGAAAGAAATAGAAAGAAAGAAAGAAAGAGAAAGAGAGAAAGAAAGAAAGAAAGAAAGAAAGAAAGAAAGAAAGAAAGAAAGAAAGAAAGAAAGAAAGAAAGAAAGAAAGAAAGAAAGAATTTATCATCACAATTGAGTCCAAAATTTTGGTTGCTAAGCAAGAGCATTGTTAAATGAGTTTCACCACATTTTAAAAGGTGGCCACTCCCACCCTGTCACATGACTGTCAAGCCACGCCCACAAAATAGGCCACACCTACAGAGTAGGTTCTAAAAAATTTGAAACCCACCACTGTACTACGCTTAAGTCAGACCTTAATCGGCGTAGTTCTAGGTTGTTCAAGCCCAAAATGTGAAGCCTGGTGGCATAAGGTGTTCTATTGTGAGCAAAAGAGTGCCGTACTCTTCTCATGAAATTATCTTCTATAATAACAAAATAATGCAATAGAATACTCAAATAATTTTAAGAGTTAAGAGGCTGTTTTGAGTCTTCTCTTTTTCATTTATTTAAGGCTCCAAGGGGGGGGGGGGGGAAGCGGACCCATATGCTATGGTTATTTCCAACAATGGTTATGATAGAAATAAATTTGATTTATGCTATTATATTCAAGGATATATTATTCACTTAGATGCAGAAGGGCATAAATAAAATATATAATGAAAGATTCAGGATTGCTCTCCCCTCTATTGTTATTTTCCTGAAGTTGTATAATTGTTCTCAGATAAAGGGAGGTTATTATCCAATCCATTGTCTTCCAAAAATCTAGAACTACTACAACTCTGAAACTTTTCAAGCAGCATTGGGAAAAATTGTGTGATTTCACATATTTGCAAAAACATGTTATCCCGACATCAGCACAATTCAGTGTAACACAATCACATTAGAAATCCAAAGCAAGCACTAACAGGAAACCCTCTTGCAGGACAATCTATATGCCACAGACTGAACTTGAGGAAGTGAAGAAATAGGCTGGAGTCATACCCTGTGTGCTTTGCTGGGTTTTAACAAAATATATTGTGTTATGGTACGCTTGGCCCTTGACTTACAATTACAATTGGAACCCGAATTTCCATTGCTAAGCAAAGCCATTCAGTGAGTCATGTCAATTTTACAATCTTTTTAGTCGTTGGTGGTTAAGAAAATCTCCCCACTTAAGTGAATCATATGTTTGTTAAGCCGATCCATTTCCCCCCCATTGACTTTGCTCATTGGAAGCTGGCTGGAAAGACCACAAATGGCCGTCACATGAACCTGGGACACTGCAACAATCATCAATACATGCCAGTTGCTAAATGCCCAAATTTTGATCATCATTGCTTATCCTGGGAATAAGCATGTCATGGTTGTAAGTGTGAGAACCCATGGTCTTATCAGTGCCACTGTAAACTTCGAATGGTTTCTACAGAAATGGTTGTAAGTCAAGGATTACCTGTAGTTAATTAATCAGCGTTTACAATACAGTACATTATGAATTGAACACAGCTGCTTGTAGTTTACTGAATGAAAAATGGTTACATAAGATCTGGCACAGGTGCTTTGTGAGTTTAGCCATAAGTATATGTCAAATTGGGAAGCCCATCGTCTTGAAAGCAGCAAGGAAATATTTAGAATAATTCAGTGATCCCAGCTATTTCACCTCTGTAAGCACCAGTGGGATATACAGAAATGCCAGAATGCTTCATTAATCTGAAATTCACGTACTGTACTGGTTTATTACTCACTAGCTGTACCCGGCCACGCATTGCTGTGGCCCAGTCTGGTTAAATGGCTAACCAAATCTGTGTGTAGAACTACACCTGCCACATATACACAACCACCTGATTTTTTTAAAAAAAATATTTTTAGTTTTCAAAACAGACACAACACAAAAAAATCCTCTTTCTTTACGTACTGTGTGTCAATTGGTTACAAATTTTTTTTAATGCATTTCTTTCACAGTCACCCTTAATTCATACAAATTCTGGTATTTTAAATCAAATATATTTGTACATATTACCATCATCATACCCCCATTCTTCGTTTCATTGCGGTTTCTTTCCTGTCTGTCAGTAGTACAGTGCGAGATTGAATGAGTTAACCCTTTTTCCACCTTCTAGTTCAGTTCTTTTTTTTCACATCAGTTCCTCACCATTTTTTTTTCACTTTTTCTAACCATTGATACCACAGCTCCCAATTTTTTTTCCTTCCTCTTTGTGTTCATTTTTTAGTAATTTAGATAACATATCTAATTCGGCACAATCAGTTATCTTATATATTAGGCTTTCTTCTGACGGAATGTTAGGGTCTTTCCACCTTTGCGCAAGGAGCATCCTTGCCGCAGTTAGCACATACGTGATCAAATACTTGATTCTTTTACTCATTGGGTCTGGCAGGATTCCCAGGAGGAAGAGCTCCTATCCACCTTAACCCCTGTTATTTCCTGCACCCATCTCCTTACTCTATCCGAATATACCTTAACCTTTGGGCAAGTCCACCATATATGGTAGTAGGTCCCCCGCTCGGCACCACACTTCCAGCAGGCTGATGATAAATTGGAAAACATCCTAGCAAGTCTGGCTGGTGGCAAATGCCACCGATATAACATTTTATATTGGTACACAACCACCTTATAACCCCCAACCTACCTACCTACCATATTTCTTCCTCTCTATCTATCCCTCTACCTACCTACCTACTGTATTTCCCCCTCTCTATCTATCCCTCTACCTACCTACCTACCTGCTGTATTTCTTCCTCTCTATCTATCCCTCTACCTACCTAACTACTGTATTTCTTCCCTTCTCCCTCTACCTACCTACCTACTGTATTTCTCCCTCTCTATCTATCCCCCTACCTACTTACCTAGCTACCTTACTGTATTTCTCCCTGTCTCTCTCTATCCCTCTACCTACCTACCTACCTACTGTATTTCTCCCTCTCTATCTATCCCTCTAGCTACCTACCTACCTACCTACTGTATTTCTTCCCTTCTCCACCTACCTACCTACCTACCCACTGTATGTCTCCCCCTCTCTCTATCCCTCTACCTACCTACCTACCTACCTACCTACCTACCTACCTACCGTATTTCTCCCTCTCTATCCCTCTACCTACCTACCTACTACTGTATTTCTCCCTCTCTATCTATCCCTCTAGCTACCTACCTACCTACCTACCTACCTACCTACCTACCGTATTTCTCCCTATCTATCGCTCTATCTACCCACCTACCTACCTACCGTATTTCTCCATCTCTATCTATCCCCCTCTCTACCTACCTACTGTATTTCTCCCTCTCTATCTATCCCCCTATCTACCTACCTATCTACCATATTTCTCCCTCTCTATCTATCCCCCTACCTACCCACCTACCTACCTACTGTATTTCTTCCTTTCTCCCTCTATCTACCTACCTACCTACCTACTGTATTTCTCCCTCTCTATCTATCCCCCTCTCTATCCTCCTACCTACCCACCTACCTACCTACTGTATTTCTCCCTCTCTATCTATCCACCTACCTACCTACTGTATTTCTTCCTTTCTCCCTCTATCTACCTACCTACCTACCTACTGTATTTCTCCCTCTCTATCTATCCCCCTCTCTATCTCCCTATCTCCCTATCTACCTATCTACCAACCAACCAACCTACTGTATTTCTCCCTATCTATCCCTCTACCTACCTACCTACTGTATTTCTTCCTTTCTCCCTCTATCTACCTACCTACTTACCTATCTACTGTATTTCTCCCTCTCTATCTATCCCCCTATCTACCTACCTACTGCATTTCTCTCTCTATGGGCCACCTGGGAGTTTACAATCTCTGTGCCTTGTTTTGGCCCTAATAGGTTTCCATACAGTAGGCCTCCATGGAACTTTGGAGGCTTATTCTGTTGCTGAGGAAACGACTGTTGGAAAGCAGCCAGGTGGGAGGAGCTACAGGGAGGTGAAAACCTGATCAGTGGGTACACTTTATGTTTGTGTACCTTACAAATGACACATGTGTGCTAGGCACACAAAAGGTACGTATGATTTTTTTTTTAATTGAAAAAGTTTTATTGGTTTTACATTTTTTAACAGGATAGGGTGATGGTTACAAAGAAATTTTGAGAGCATTCACGTTAGAGTCGTCGGACCTTCCGAGACCTCAAAATACACAATAAAAAAGTTATCATAGAAAACATTTTCCATACCACTACAAGATGAAAGCAAGTACATTTACCAAAATTCTCCGTTCCATGCTGTCAGACATTTACAAAAAGTCCAGATAGAAATATTATGCAAAGTTGTTCAAGAAAAATCAAGGCAAAGTTATTTTTTTGATCTAAGTCTTTTGGCTATTGTATCTTCTTTCTCTCCTCCCTGGTCCCCCGTGGGCGGGGCCGTGGCCCCCTCCGTCCCCCCTGGATCTTCCCCCAGGACAGAGGAATGTTTTTTTAAAAAAGGCTTCCGCCTCAGCAAGTGTTTTAATCCTCACTCTTCCTCCTTCCCAGAACACCAGCATCCCTTCAGGCGTCATCCACTTGAACCAAATCCCGTGATCAAACAAGGTTTTAGACAAGAAAGAAAATTTCTTTCTTGAATCTCTAATTTTTCTAGGGATCTGCTTCAAGATAGTGACCGTTTTTCGTTGATAAGTTAAAGGTTTCTCTCTCTGCGCTTTCAGGATTTCCTCTCTGGTTGACCTTCTAACAAATTTCACATGTATCTCTCTAGGCACTTCATTTATCCTGGCATATGCTGAATTAATTCTGTAGGCTAGGTCAATGTCCCCCCTGATCTCATCCATAGGTTTTTGTAAATAGTCTGCTAAAATTGTGCTCATAAGACCAGGGAGGCATTCACCAGATTCCTCAGAAACATTTTGAAATCTCAAAAAGTATGTCATTCTTTCCATATCCATCCTAGACACATGCCCATATATTTCCACAACCTCATTAGTAACATTTTTAATTTCCCCCTTAGCCCCCTCCAACCCCCCTTCCAGTTCTTTATTCTTCTGTGTGTTATCCAGCACTTGTCTTCTTGTATCCAACAACTCCTTCTTGAAGATAATATTTTCAGCCCTCTGGGCCTTTATTTCTGATATCAAAGTTAGCATAGAGGTTTCAAGAGAAGCCATTCTTTGTTCCAGATTTACAAGTGCTGCTTCTTGTGCCATGGTTAAAAGTTAGAGTCACTGCCACCAAGATGGCGTTTTCCGGGTGGGGCTGGTGGGGCAAACCAGGAGCTCAGTTCAGTTCAGGGCTGTGAAGTTGCAAACAATTCAGAAACCAAAAGAGACACAGTTTCCCAGGTCAGCAAATAGTAATAACGAAGGTATTCCAGAGAAGAAGTCACAAATCCATCAAAAGAATTTTTTTTTCAAAAATCCAGAGGGAGTCCTGCTTTCAAAGAGACGCTGGAAATTTCCTTAGTTAAAATAGTCAGGCAGGGACAAAGAAAAGCCGCTTCCACCGCCCATCTCAAAGCCAGAGGGAGAGAGTAACAAAATAAGAATTTTTTTTAAAACCAGCCAGACCTAGAAACAATGTTGCAAAGAATCGCATTCCACTTTCCCTTGTTAAAGACAGTCCGGAGTGAAAGTTTCCACTTTCTCTTTGCAGAGAAGCCATTTTAACGTGCCGCTTAAATCCGAGGGGTTTTTTTTTAGAAATAAACACCCCCCTCCCAGTCCGTTCAGCCTGGCTGGCAGCAAGGAAAAAAAAGGTGTTCTTTTAAACTCACTCCCCCTCGCAGCTGAAGCCTCGGCGATCCGCCCGATCTCTCCGTTCAGCCCTCTCCATTAAAGCAGATGGCACCGACAACCTTTGGAGAAGGAAAAAAACCCCGCTAGCATGTTCCTCTCCACCTAGGTCGCAGAGAGGAGCGCCCTCCCCACCGCCGTGACGAGGCTGCTCCCTCTGAGCCGACCCTACGGGAAACCTCCGGTAACCGGAGAGTTTCGCCCCCGTGGGGGGGCAGAAAAGGCAACAAAGCGGCGAGCGAGCCCTGGGCTCGCCCGTCTCCGCTGGAGCCGGATACCGGAAGTCCCCAAAAGGTACGTATGATTGATTCGGAAGTCCTTGTGAACATTGTGTGAAAGTTTGGTGTGGATCCGTCCATTAGTTTCTGAGATTTGCGGCTTTGCACAAACTATTTTACATTTTTATTTATATAGATTTAACAACTTGCATGTTTAGTTTGTTAACTGAGGAAGAAGCTTTTTTTTTTCTTCAATGGAAAAAAGGAGAAGAAAAAGGAGGAAGAGAGGAAGAATACGAAAACAATTTGGCGAAGACTGAACATATTCAAATATTGAATATTGAAAAAAGAACATTCTGGAAATAGACAAAGGGGAAGGGGTGCCGCATTTATTTATTTATTTAAATTTATATCCCGCCCTTCTCCACCGAGGACCCAGGGCGGCGAGGATGCAGTGGGGTGGAATGGAACACTTTTGAAGATGGCTGCCGGCTGACACTCTGAACAGGAGTCTTCCCTAAGTAACTTTTTGCTACAGGCCCTCTGTGACAGAACGTAACTCTTAAGCACTGTCTGCCATCCTGTCACCTGACAATACAGACATACAGTTTTTATTTCTGTTCTGACAAGCAGAGGCTGGGAAGATAACAGCAAACCTCTCACAGAGACAGAAACTTTCTCAAAGGAAAGGAAGCTGAAGAGCTGGCAGGAAGAGAAGATTTAGTTGAAACCCAGCGAAAGGGAGAGAAGGGAATAGATGGCTGACAAGCCATGTTAGCTTAGGCAGCTTTGAAGCTGTTGAAGGCTTATTCGCTTCCGGATAGCCTGGAAGAAGTGTCTCAGGGTGGACCAAAGACCATGAAGAGATGGAGAGGGTGTCAGAGATCTACGTCAAGGGATCATCTCTTAGAGGAAAATTGAAGAAGACAACATCTGCAAGTCTGGGAGATTACTATCCAAACACAATTAAAATCTTTGCTTAACTTCAAATAAAAAAAGACGGGGATTGAAATTTAGTTTTCTGTTATATAAGTATGTAGCTCCAGTTTTATAATTGTAACCATATTATAAGTAGAGAAATAGTTAACTCTTGAAATGCTTGAACAAACTGACATAAATTTCTGCTCACTTATCACAAAAGCTACAGGAAGGCAGGGGAGCAGAAATGGCTACTTACAGTAAATGCCTTATCTTAAGCATTGTTGAAAAAATGCTACTTATCTTGCATAGATTACTAAATTAAAGGGAAAAGATTCATAAGTAAGTTTTTGTATGCTGACATAATCTTTGAATGTCACACACTGATGTCCTTGCTTAGCTGCCTTGGAAAACTTCAAAGAACTTCAGCTTTATCGAAGCCTGGCATTCCACAAACAATCCTATCAACAAACACATCGACCTACAACCTACAAACCCCTGAGAATTTAAATAAACCACACAACCAAACAGTGACGGCCCTGACCTTCAACCAACCTACACAACCCATTCACGCAACCAACTTCCCCCCCACCAGCACTTCACCTCCCAATGACCCTCACTTGACGTGACCTCCCCTCACAAGATGCACAAGACTATCTGATGTGACCACACCTGACCCCTCACATCACCCTCACCTGATGTGACTCTCCCTTCATAATCACCTACTGAGCAAATGAAGCCCTTATAAGCAGAAGAACGGCAATACTTACATTCCCTAAATTCCACCAATGGTGTTAACCTGGTAATGAAAGATTTGGAAACCAAGCTCGGAGAATGAACCTCCACCCTCATCCTACACCTGAGTTACAGATATTCGTCCCTATCGCAACCTCAGCTAGATTGCAGCTGCCCAGCCTGCCCTGAAATGAACTGAGGGCCTTAGGTCTCCATTTTCTATGCATTTTCATTCCCGTTGACTGCGAAATCACAAATGCTTTTACCTCTAAACTCTCACTCTGAGTGGCATTATGAAAGAAGGAAGAAATGTGTATTTTAATTACTTCAGCTTAATGGGCCTGAACAGGGATAAGCAAGCAGATGCCCTCCATATATGTTTTATTTATTTTATTTATTTTTTTATTTATTTTATTAAATTTATACCCCGCCCTTCTCCTTGTTAGGACCCAGGGCGGCGCACAGGCATTATTAAAACCACAAAAATACAATAAATATCAATTTAAAATATATTAAATTAGATTAACCCGTGCTAAAACCCATGTTAAAAACCTTCCCAAATTATAATTTATTTATTTATTTTTTTAAAAAGTCAGGAACAGGGGGCTATCCTAGGCCGGCTTGTTGAAATAAATACGTCTTAAGACGTTGGCGGAAGAGACGGAGGTCCGAGATAGTGCGAAGGTCGGGGGGTAGGTCGTTCCAGAGGGCCGGGCCCGCCACAGAGAAGGCCCTTCCCCTGGGTGTCGCCAACCGGCATTGCCCCGTCGACGGCACCCGGAGAAGGCCCTCTCTGTGGGAGCGGATCGGACGAAGGGATGTATGGGGCAGGAGGCGGTCTCGTATATAGCTAGGCCCCGAGCCATGGAGCGATTTAAAGATGGTTGTCAACACCTTGAAGCGCACTCGAAAGGCCACAGGCAGCCAGTGCAGCTCGCGCAGGAGAGGTGTTACGTGGGTTTGCCTTGAGGCACCCATAATCACCCGCGCGGCCGCATTCTGCACTAACTGTAGCTTTCGTTTTGAATGATAATTCTCATAGTCATCCTTAGAATTTCAATCTAAACCGCATGGAGGGAGCAGGTTGCCTAGCCATGGGCCAGATGTCTTCAAATTGAATCTTACTTGATTTTGACAGATGCAGTGCAGAAAATGGCAATTTCACAGTTTGCATCCTTTTACAGGACAGGGTGCTTGTTCCAAGAACCCACATATCCTCCTTGCAAACCCTTGATATTCATTTGTAAATGCACCTCTGGAGTCTTCGTGCTTTGTATCCAACTGAGAATGTAAGACAGCCAGAAGATGCATCTCTGCAAACAAGTAAATAGAGCAAAGTTCTGGGAGTCAATTATGACCCTCAAAAGACTTGAAATATTTTCCTTGAAATATGGCATTGCTTGGTTTTAAACTATCCTACCTCAGCTGCTGGAGTTTATGTGATAGTTTTCCTCTTAATTGAATTTTAGCAGTACTGAAGAGCTGACTAAAAGCTGCTGCTCTCATATCAAATATTTGCATTTAGGATTTATTCAGTCTACTTCAGAGAGTTCATTGGTGCCAGCCAGGATGCAAGGAGGATACTCAAGCAGACAATGAAGAAGAATCCAGTTTATTTTCCTCTGAATGGTAAAGCTGTGATTGGACTATGGTGTCCCTTCTTGTAAAAGTAGGAATTAAAAATTCACAGTAAAGGAGAGCCTGTTTTCTTTACAAAAATCCCAAATTCAGCTGGAGCCTAAAATGTAGAAAAAATGAATTCAGTCAATAGAAACACTGAGTCAGATGAACTATTGGTCTAATTATCCCACTTTTTTTACTTATTACTAGCTGATAATCCGGCGTTACCCGGATATTTATTTATAGGGGGAATATGTATGGACCAAATGTAATTACTAATGTTGCATTATCCCCCTTACCAGAGGGAGTTCCCTTATGGAGTACCATGAAGCCATTATCATAGCAACTCCACTGCGCTGTGCAGTAGAAGCCATTTTATAGCAGTATGGTAGAACACATTCTAAGGCACAACAGGCTGCATCTTAACCGAACACCCCCCCCTCCGAGGGGTTTAAGGGGTGTCTTACCCCCACAGTATTTTTTTCCAGAGAGTAAGTCATCTGTGTACCAAGTTTGGATGAAATTGCTCAAGGCATTCCAGAGTTATGCTGAAACACACACACACACACACACACACACACACACACACACAGCCATTTATATACATGGTCACATGTGCATACCAGCAAAAGTTAAGGAAGAACTCTGTAATTTGCAAGATGTCCACAATATATTTTAATATATTTCTTATTAAGGTTTTTTTAAAGGACTATATATTAGATAACTAATAACCAATAAGTTTAAAATAGATATAATATGTTGTTATCCCTGGTAACCCTTAATGGACTTTTGCTGAGATCAGGCCTAATATAACTAGGCTTTACGGATTTGTTATAGATAAGAGAAGGGATATGAGAGGAAAATATCATTTGCTGTATTTTAAGAGATGGTAATAAGGTAATAAAATTGTTTATATTTATTCTGATGAAGGAGAAAGTAATTTCTTTATATATTTCTTTAAGTTTTCTTTATAATACTATACTCTTATTTTTTTTCTTTCCTTTCCATTTTTTCTTCTCTGCACTTTCTTTTTCCTTTTCCTTTTAAGTTTGTGTTAGTTTTTATTGTTGCAATTGTATTTTTAATAGAAAATGGGTACATTATCCTGCATATTTTAGAAACTGTAGGCAGTTGCAATCTTCCCCACACAGATTTTTCCCCTATGAGGAAAAAAAAGCAAACAAACATACCCAAGATATTTCTAGCACTATATATCAAAAATGAAGTTTATTCCAATTTTTTCCTTATTTTTTATGAAAAAAAGAGGAAAAGTGGGAAAATGCAGGACAGTTATAATATAAAGTTCTGCTCTTGTAAAATTTTGTGAATCAGAAATTAAAGTTTAACCTGAAACTATGTTCAGCCAATTTTCTAGTTTCTGTACTAGAATTAATTCTTTTCAGACTCCACCAAAATATCTTTGTGCATCTCAAAATTACAACAGCCATTGGAAAATAAAAGCCATTCAGGAAACTAAGAAAAAGTTATATAATTGGGTTAAAAAAAAGGTAAAGGCTTCCCCTGTCCAGGTGTGTCTGACTCTAATGGGCGATTGCTTGTCTGTTTCCTAGTTGAGAGAGCCAGAGCTTTCCAAAGACACTTCCATGGTCATGTGGACTATACACCAACACCAGTGGTGGGTTTCTGCAGGTTTGCACCTACTCGCGAGAGCCGGATGGTGAAATTTAGAGAGCCGGTGAGAGGAGGTTCCACCAGCGGACCTGGAAGTAAGTCTGCCCCACCGCTGCCGGTGACCCAACAAGAAGGAAAGGAAAGGAAAGGAAGGAAGGAAGAAAAGAAAGAAAGAAGGAAAGAAAGAAAGAAAGAAAGAAAGAAAGAAAAAAAGAAAGAAAGAAAGAAAGAAAGAAAGAAAGAAAGAAAGAATTTATTATCACAATTGAGCCCAAAATTTTGGTTGCTAAGCAAGAGCATTGTTAAATGAGTTTCACCACATTTTACAAGTTGGCCACTCCCACCCAGTCACATGACTGCCAAGCCATGCCCACAAAATAGGCCACACCTACAGAGTAGGTTCTAAAAAAATTTGAAACCCACCACTGACCAACACGCACAAAAGATTGTTATCTTCCCACCAAAGTTATCTACTTGTGTTTGCATGCTTTTAAACTGCTAGGTTGGTAACAGCTGAGACAGGAATGGGAGCTCACCCCGTCATATGCTAGCAATAGCACTTAAACATATATACTACTTTACAGCCCTCTCTAAACAGTTTACAGAGTCAGCCTATTGCCCCAATCAATCCAGGTCCTCATTTTACTGACCTCAGAAGGATGGAGGCTGAGTCAACCTAGACTCGACTTGCCAAACTGTTGGCAGCCAATAGTCAGAAGAAGTAGCCTGCAGTACTGCATTTTATCCACTGCACCATTGCAGCTCTTACTTGGGTCTTGAATTGCCAACCTTTCGGCAATGATGATGAAATTTGAGTATTAAAACATAATATGGTATATAAGCCTAGACCCTCAGATAAAACACAGTTAAGATACTATAATTCTCTACTGCCACAATACAACTATGCATGCAACAGACTCAAATATCCAAAGTTCCCATTGATTCCAAAAATTGCTTATGTATCGAATGACCTCTGCCTTTCAGTAATTAGCTCAGCAAAATGAACTTTTTGCACAAGCAAACCTATCTTCTTCACCTTAACAAGTCTATTATTGATTTCTGAATTCTGTTGATGAAAGTAGCTGGTGTAACCTTTCTGAATTCAGTAGATGGTGTAACCTTTCTGAATTCAGTAAGGATTCAGGGTGCAAAGGATGATATCAATATAAAGAACACTGATCCCTGTTTAATAATCTTAGATCTCAATAATCTGAGGCTTGCCATAATGAGGATATAAAGAGAAAAATTCTGGAATACAGGTAGTGCTCGACTTACAACCATAATTGAACCCAAAATTTTGGTTGCTAAGTGAAATGTTTGTTAAGTGAGTTTTGCCCCATTTTACAACTTTTCTTGCCACCATTGTTAAGTGAATCACTACAGTTGCTAAGTTAGTAACACTGTTGTTAAGTGAATCTGGTTTTTCCCATTAACTTTGCTTGTCAGAAGGTCACAAAAGGTGATCACATGACCCTGGGACACTGCAACATCATAATTGCCAAATGTCCACATTTTGATCACATGACCATGGGATGTTGAAGAGTTGTAAGTGTTAACAACAGTCATAAGTAACTTTTTTTCAGTAACATAACTTTGAACAGTCCCTAATGAATTGTTGTAAGTTGAGGATTATCTATACTTGAGTAATCAAGTATGCCAATTGAGACATTTGTATCGATAGAGTAAGCTCTAAAATATATTTATCATTATTTCCACAATCCCTGCATGAAGACTTCTATGTTAAACAGTTACATAAGAGCTTTCTGTTGGGAAATGCTATTTCCTATAAGGCCATTATCAAAGAAAGAGGTTATATATGCAGGCAAATATATATATTTAATAATAATAATAAATTTTATTTGTTACCCGCTCTCTCTCCCCAGAGGGACTCGAGGCGGGGCACAGGAAAATTAAAAAACAATAAACACAAACAGAATACATAATTTAATTTATATTAAATTTATATTTAAATTTAAATTTATATTAATTTATATTAAATTAATATAATATAATTAATATATATAACCCCGGTTCGAATCCCAGTGGGGTGTGGCCAACTGATGAGAGCTAATAAGCTCGAAATAGATCTATCTTGGTCTCTCAAATTTAAATTTATTGATCAGCTCATAAAATTAACACACACACACACACACACACACACACACACACACATATATATGTTAGATTTTTAAGGGCTGATTAATATATATATACAGGCAAATAAAAATGCATGCTGTTATTCATAGGTCCTTGTAATGAATAGACAAAACAAATATAGACACATCTGTATATCTTCTGTGATTGTGGATTGAAGACAGGGAGAAAAGACACATGATGTGTTATTTTATATAGCACACATTTTCAACATGTAGGAAGTCCATTTATCTCACAGGGAGAGTTACATCTCATATTTTTTACATGTTGGCACATTCTGACAACTAATTTGACCTCTCAGTATCTTCCAAAGTATGAAGAGATTTACAAAATGTGTTAGTGAAATCTCAAATTCTATAAAATTAATGCATACAACCTGGCTAAAAAGCAAAAGCTCCATCCACAATGAAAGAAAACTTCTTATGTGGTTGTTGTGAAGGAAATGGGAGTACAATAATCATTTGGTGCCTAGATCTTGCCAAAAAGGAATTAATTTCAAACCCATTAAAACAAAATGATGCAAGTGATTTTCCATCATAATTTAAAAAGCCATGTATTGCCAAAAAAGGAAATTAATCTACCCCCTCCTTCCTCTAGGTACAATGCATATTATTATTTTTATATAAAAAGATAGGCTTACATATCTAGAGGTGCAAGTCTAGAAATAGTCTCTTGTTATCTAAGGTAGAGGTAAAGGTTCCCCTCGCATATATGTGCTAGTCGTTCCTGACTCTAGGGGGCGGTGCTCATCTCTGTTTCAAAGCTGAAGAGCCAGTTCTGTCGGAAGACCTCTCCATTGTCATATGGTCCGCATGACTAAATACCGAAGGTACACAGAATGCTGTTATCTTCCCACCAAAGATGGTTTCTATTTTTCTGCTTCCATTTTTACATGCTTTTGAACTGTTAGGTTGGCAGAAACTAGGACAAGTAACAGGAGCTCACTCTGTTACGCAGCACTAGGGATTCGAACCATTGAACTGCCAACCTTTCTGATCACCAAGCTCAGCATCTTAGCCATGTCCCTGATCTTTTTATCTAAGCAAACATATAAAACATCTCACCACAAAGAAGACCTCAC
This sequence comes from Rhabdophis nuchalis, assembly GCA_039707465.1. Taxonomy (NCBI): domain Eukaryota; kingdom Metazoa; phylum Chordata; class Lepidosauria; order Squamata; family Natricidae; genus Rhabdophis; species Rhabdophis nuchalis. Next base: position 148,584,484 of record CM077645.1, read on the forward strand.
AGCAGGACACCATAGCTATGGCTCATGTCTTTTACCAATTAATTCATTTGGAAGGGAGCTGAATATTGTTAAATAAAAGCCAATCATATTGTAAGCATGGGAATTCCCTCGGGGGCAAATATACAGTTCACAGAACGTCACAGAATGTTTTCCATGGAAAACAGGTAGCAGAAGATGGAAAAAAGGGGCCCAATTCATTGGTTGGTGCTTTTCTGTCCCAAGGTTACATATTCAACCATCACTATCCTGTGGCTTCTCGCTTTGACAGGATACCAAATGCATTGTTGAGCATCTAGTTTCATAAAAAGACACATAAAGCCAGTTGACTTTTTTTAGAGGAAGCAAAAGCAAGCAAGGAGCTTTGTATCTATTTAGGCGTCCCAAAGTAACTTCCTTTCTTTCTGCATAATTGAGGTACAGTATTGCCTTCCTGCAAAACCAAATATAGTTTATCATAGAAGCATAGTCCAAAATTTGTATTTCAGGAACCAACGACTAGCACCAGCAAATGTCCCGTCCTTTTCTAATTGAAAATGTCTTGTATACAGCCTAGCCCTAGGGCACTCACACACCAGAAGCAGCCCTCTATCCCAATATCTTCCAAAGCAGTTTGAAACTGACCCACTGCTATTTTAATTTATGGCTGGCCTTTCTCTCTAGTTCAGCTCTGAATCAACATGCCACTTGAATTTCTGAGAGTGGAATAAAAATATCTTTTCACACCTCATTTCAAATCAACAGGAAATACAATATATTGCTTAGGAGATTTACCCAACGCCATGTTTTTCAGTTACATTTTGGGGACACATTTGCCAAACAGTTTGCCCAAAAAAATCTGAGCGATTCCTATGATGCAGTGGTGGGTTTCAAAAAATTTTAGAACCTCTTCTGTAGGTGTGGTCTGCTTTGTGGGAGTGGCTTGCCGGCCATGTGACCGGATGGGAGTGGCTTGCCAGCCATGTGACCGGATGGGAGTGGCTTGCCAGCCATGTGACCGGATGGGAGCGACTTGGCAGTCATGTGACTGGGTGGCTGTGGCCAACTTGTAAAATGTGGTGAAACTCACTTAACAACGCTCTTGCTTAGCAACCAAAATGTTGGCTCAGAAACTCTGGCATTTGAAGCAAGCAAGTCTTAAAGCTGTCAAGTTACAAGATCCTTGCACCCTTAACCCTTTAGAAAAAAAGACCCCAGGAGTGTTCAAACTTGACAGCTTTAAGACTTGTGGACTTCAACTCCCATAATTCCTCCTCTTGCTCTTCCTCTTGATGATGTGCGGACAGGCGGGGGGAGGGAGCTGGAGCCGGTTCTAAAAGGCACTATAGATTTGTGGAACCTCTTCTATAGAAGAGGTTAGAACTAGCAGGAACCCACCCCTGCTATGATGAAAAACCAATGCAAGGAAAGATTAATTGTAAACAAAAGCACTAAAATCCTCCAAAGTTTCGACTGCGGTGCCACCATTGATTTAAAAGCCACTGTTGAGTTGTAAAAGCAAAATGCTAGCACATCAGCAGGTTTGAAAGAAAGCAGTGCCTCTTCCAGTAACTCTGATGTGGTTGTATATTGCAGTGCAGCTTGTGGATTGTTTGGGAAGTGGGAGAGATAAAGTTTAAACAATGCGTATAAGAAGAGACAAGTTGCAGGAATAAGATGCTGACATTTGGAGGTAGGGATAGGGGGAGGGGGGAGGAGAATAATGACTGCCTCAAGTTTAAGAGCCAGAAAATGGGGTGAGGCAAGAATTCCCTTCCAATTGACAGATAACTAATACGGAAAGAAAATAACAGATTCCGAAAACAGAGAAGTCTGGAGCACAAACCCAAAATAGGGCAACATATTGGCATGAAAGAGTGGTCAAGCCTTTGCACAGGTACTCCTCAACTTACCACCACTATTGGAGCCAGAATTTCTGTTGCTAAGCAAGGCAACAGTTAAATGGGTCACGCCCAAATGTTATGACTTTTTTGCCTGGTTATTAAGCAAATGACTGCAGTTGTTACATAAATCATGAAGCTTGTTAAGCAAATATGGATATGTCTAGTTTAATGAAAAGAAAGACTAGGGGAGACATGATAGCAGTCTTCCGATATCTCAGGGGTTGCCACAAAGAGGAGGGAGTCAAGCTATTCTCCAAAGCACCCGAGGGCAGAACAAGAAGCAATGGGTGGAAACTAATCAAGGAGAGAAGCAACTTAGAACTGAGGAGAAATTTCCTGACAGTTAGAACAATTAATCAGTGGAACAGCTTTCCTCCAGAAGTTGTAACAGTGCAAGTCTTCAAGAAGATGTTGGATAGCCATTTGTCTGAAATGGTATAGGGCTTCCTGCCTGGGAGTTGGACTAGATGACCTCCAAGGTACCTTCCAACTCTGCTATTGTATTGTATTGTATGGCTTCCCTGAGAGGGACATCGTGCACATTATTGTGGTGGTGGTGGTGGTGGTGGTGGTGGTGGTGATGGAGGAGGAGGAGGAGGAGAAGGAGAAGGAGAGGAAGAGGAAGGAAGGAAGGGAGAATGAGGAGGAGAGGTAATGGATAAGGAGAAGGAAGGGAGGAGGAGGAGGAGGAGGAGGAGGAGGAGGAGGAGGAGGAGGAGGAGGAGGAGGAGGAGAAGAAGAAGAAGAAGACGAAGAAGAAGAAGAAGAAGAAGAAGAAGAAGAAGAAGAAGAAGAAGAAGAAGAAGAAGAAGAAGAAGAAGAAGAAGAAGAAGAAGAAGAAGAAACAAATCATGGTTTTATCAACCTAGTACATTAAGCCCTACATACCACAAAGTTAGTTCTGTGAATTCTCTCTGTGTGTGTGTGTGTGTGCGCGCGCGTGTGTGTACAATTCATTATTTTCTAAATAACTCAAGTTGGCAACCATGCCTAATACTTCTTCGGCCTTCTATTTCCCCCACAACAGCACTCTGTGAGGTGAGTTGGGTTGAAAGAGAATGGCCCAAAGTCATGCAGCCAGTTTTTGGGAAGCCAAAATGTGATTGCTTATCATACTCACATATAAACTAGGGAGTATATAATTTATGTTTGCCAGAGGTGATCAAAGTCTAGCCGCTCTTTTAAAATTACCAATCGTTCCAAGGACTACGAGCTGCACAAATCCAGATAACCACTAGATGGCAACAAAGAGATACAGGAAATGTTAGCTCACTGGATCAAGCTACCCAACAGTCCTTTCAAAGTTGCCTCATGCTGAAAGCCTCTGGCTTTCCAGACACATCTTAGAAATAAGTATGGTGTTGCAGATGGCACTTTTTATGCAATCTCTTTGCACCAATGAGCCTTTTTGATCACTGTGTAGCGCAAGATAAAGGAAAGAGGTCTTCTCGGGCTGTCACTGTGCCTGTCACTCACGTGGCATGTTGTTAAATACAGAGCGAGTCTCTGTATTTAAGAGATCAAGGAAACTTCCTGTCTCTCTCTCCAAGATGAAACTTAAATAAAACTGAGGCTTTCCTATCTTACAGTATATATTTCTTTAAAAGCTTACTGTTTCAATTTTGTATAGACAGGGTGGACTGCCTACAACTCCACATTTAAAACAGCAAATTATGGACATGTTGTTTCTTTATCAACACATTCTATAATCAGTATTCTTTTTGCACTCTGCACATGTGCAGGAGTACTTTTCAAACAGGGGCTGCTACTGAATGAATATCTCCAACATGTGCCATTAAGAAAAGCCAGAGGATATCTGATTATTTTCTGTATAGTTGCAACCTCTTTCTAGAGACAATGCAGAAAAATTGGAACTGTCTTCAGTATTCAGACCATCAGAACAGAACTCAAAACAGCCTGCGATGGAAAGACACCATTCTTACACAAACAGAATGCAAAGCCATGTGCTGCTTGAAAAATAAATGTACCCCAGAGTCAGAGAATTTAGAATGATGGTCCCCCAAACAACTATGAGGCAGCATACTGAGGCTTTTTTTGTTTCCCATAGTAGCATTATGGCTCAGCACATGGATGAGTTATCGACCCGATGAGAGCTAGCATCCTGCATCTTTGGGTTTGACTTTTTAACACAGGTAGTTTAGCATGGATATTTGCACACACACTCACCTTTCATGCCTGAGAAAGGAGGATGCGGATGTGCAAAGCGCCTTTCCTTCAGATTGGGGGTTAGAGTTACACAGGGTTTTCTCTCTGGCCTCATTATAGTGCTCTTCCTTAGCTTCCTTGCCTCTCTTGCCAAGCAGTCAATGGGAGAAAAGTTCCCAATTCTCCCCTTGGTGTGGTGTGGAGTGGAGAAGGCAGAATGTGGGCCTCAGCCACATTTCAAGTCAAGGGACAGGTCACTGTGTACTTATTTGCTGACTGGCAGGAAGCCCTGTTGGGCCTGGGGATTTTATTTATTGGAGGCAATGGTTAGCTCAATGTCAGTAATTGCAGAGAGTGGTGGCAGAATCAGTTTTACTCGGTGTAGAGCAGGGGTCCCCAACCTTTGCAACTTTAAGTCTGAAGGACTTCAGCTCCCAGAATTCTCCAGCCAGCAAAGCTGGCTGGAGAATTCTGGGAGATGAAGTCCTTCAGACTTAAAGTTGCAAAGGTTGGGGACCCCTGGTGTAGAGAACTCTTAGTATGGTTATTTAATAGGAACAAGAAATTCAGCTTAAACCACAAAGGGTAGGGCTGGCTGTTTTTAAACTTATTAGCATTGAGAGGCTTCAGATCACCTCAGTATCTAATTTGGAACCTTTTTAAATTGTAGCTTTCCCCCCACCCACTCCTACTAGAGAGCTAGAACTAAAAGTGGATTCCACCTATTATTCTGAATTGTGGTTTGTTTAGCTGTGGTTGATTGAACAAATCACATTACGACTTAGAATGATGGTTGAAAATCCAGTCAACAGATATTTCTGTGTTGCCGTGTTTTCACTCTCATAATTTTTAAAGGTAGTATGCTGTGGCCTAGAGGTAGAGCTCTCGCCTCCCAAACAGGAAGTTGTGAGTTCAATCCTAGGTAGAGGCAGATGTAGGGTCTCCTGCTTGGCCAGGGGGTTGGGCTAGATGACCTGCAAGGTCCCTTCCAACTCTGTTAATCTGTTATCTGTTATGATTGCCTTCTGCTCTCCCAACATAAATTGAGCGGTAAAAGTGCTGTATCAGACTAAATTCCCTCAGTTCCTTTTCATATAAGCAGGGAAGAAGAGAGAAGGATTAAAATACCAAAAGTATGTCTCCTCATGAAGACCAAAAGGGGCGGGGAAACTGGTCAGTTTTATCCATGTTTGTTTTGTCTGAATCATCAAGGGTATCCTTGGAAAATAATTAGACTTGCATACCCCTTCAAAGAACTCAGGAGGAATTTTTTTTAAGCCTAGGTTTAAACTATTCATAACTGGAAAGAAATCCATTTGATACTGAGAACGCGGAGATCTGGAATGTGTTCAAAGAGGCACAAAAAGCATGTGGAAACGCTTTAGAGCTTGAATTATTTTTTCCTTCTTGTGTAGCATTTTGTCTTAGGAAAAGTTCTGGAGAACAGGAACTCGCACACAGTTTTATGATCTTCAGTAGGTTTGGTAAAGCCTTGATTTAAAGCTAAAAGGCATGTTTCTAATCTCTAGCACAGGTTTCTTTGTATGTTGTACAACCTTTTTTCTTCCATTCAATCATGACTGATTCTCTGAGGTTGCCTAGATAAATCCCTGCACTTTTCTTGGCAAGGTTTTTCGCAAGTGGCTTGCCATTGCCTCCTTCCTGGGGTTGAGGAAAAGTGACTGGCCCAAGGTTACCTAGCTAGTTTCATACTGAAAGTGGGACTAGAACTCACAGCCTCTTGGTTTCTAGCGTGATGCCTTAAACACTACACCAAACTAGGCCTAAATAAAGGACAATTCAAAGAGAAATATAAAGAGGAAAGTAATCCCCCAGAACCTACATATATCATTATTTTATTAGATGAAATTCCTCTTTTTGGCTAAATATTTTTAAAATGGTAACATTTATTTTATGTGTTTATTTCACATTTCTAAAATCTAAAGATAGTATTTTAGTTGTTTGAAGCCTGGATACCATATTAAACTAATCCTCCCTATATTCTGTTTTACAAGCGGAATCTGCCCATTTTTACCTGCAATTAAACAGTAATTAAGTAATATTTCTTGTGTTTGCTGTTCTCAGCTTGTTGATTCCCCATGTTTGGTGATACATGTTAGGTCAGACAAAGGATTCCGACTCAGGCATGGTCAAAACAACAGGAACGTTTATTCACACTATTTACAATGCACACAAGATTCAAGGTTTCTTCTCTGGCAACCTCTTATATAGAGTTACCAGGCAGGAAAACTACTAGCAAGCAATTGCAACATTGTAACTCCTTTCCAGACAGATTCCAGTCAGCTCGTCTCAGTCAATTAACGCAGCTGCCGGATCTGTTCCGGAATGCGGTGACTCACAGGTTACCAGACTTGCTGTCTGGGTCGTAGACCTGAGGACTCAACACTCCTTCCCCCATAGTCAGTGCGCATGTGTCCAGGCTCTCTGTCCATCACAGTACATGCGCACGCGTATTCGTTCAGATAGGCGGGGCGGTGTCGGGTCCGCCCCGAACGCCTTAGTTCCTGCGGAGAGTTCGGCGCGGGCAGCAGGTCCTGTGGAAGCTCCTCCCTGCGGGGAGTGGAGCTTTCGCCTATGTCACCGCGGCCTGCCCCCGGAGGTGGAGTCGCCGTAGCTGGAATTGGCGATAATAGTAAGTCCGGGCGAGGGGGCGTGGCGACCGGGCTTGAGGTAGTTGACGGTTGCTGGCAGGCAGCGTTCTGGTAGGGTGGGCCTCCGATGGGCGAGGCCCACAGCTCAGTATCAGGTCGAGTGGAATGGTCCTGATGACCTCCCCAGGCGTTGCCTGCCGAGGAGAGGCCTGGACAGGCAAGGGTCTCAGAATTTCCAAACTGCGGCTCGGCTTGAACAGGGAACAACGGCCCAACGGGGGCCAACGGGCAGGAACGGCCTGGTGTGGTGAAGGCTGTCTCGGGCAGGCGGCGCCTCAGTTGATCCAGGTGGCGCCGCCACTCAGATCCATCGTGAAGGCCGACCCTGTAAGAACAGGGGCCGGTTAAGTCCAAAATGGTGGCGGCAATCCATCGCGGCTCCCCTGAGAAGTTCCTTGCCCAAACTAGGTCCCCAATTTTAAATAAGCGAGGGGCGGAAATCTGCAGGTTTAGGGAAACGGGGGTGCCCTTGTACGTTCCTAGGCTGCCATCGAAGACGTCATTGAACTCTCTGATCACTACGTCTACCGGAGAACTGGCTGGCACGCTGTGTACTCCTTGGACTGACAGTCCCAAGGCCGGAAACCAGTCCAATCCGATCAAGGCAGCTAGGGATTTGGCCACAACCAAGATGGGAAGGGATCCATGGAAGGAGCCGTAATCTACCCTCACTCTGTGCAGTCCTAGAATGGGGATTTGCGAGCCCTGGTAGTCCTTTAGGATTGTCGCCGTGGGGCTGAGATCTCGCTTCCTGAGCTGGGGGCGCAGCATAATTAATTGTGCCCAGGAAATAAGCGATCTAGAGGACCCGGAGTCTATTTCCATTTTTACATCCACCCCCTCTAAGCAAACCATTGTTAACAGTCTCATACTCTCTGCCTGGTCGTAGTTTAGAGCTGGGGGCATCTCCGACAGCGTGAAGCAGTCAGTCGGCTGTGGCTGGTAGCGTCTCGAATGCTTCTGCGACGCTTGTTGTCCTGGTGGAGCGGCTCTGGAGGCAGCAGCTGAAGTTGTCGTTGGTACGGCAGCACGACACACGGCTGCTAGGTGTCCTTTCCTGCCACATCTGCGGCACACCGATGCCTTGAAGGGGCACTCAGGTCTCTGGTGGGCACCTCCGCAGCCTATGCAGCTCCGGGACTTCTGCTGGGGCGCGAATGCGCGATTACGCACACGCCCGGTCACCCTCAAGCATTCCTCTTGGTCTTCCTCCTCCATCTCGTCTAGCGGGGCTATCTCGTCCACTAGACACGCTCGCAGGGTGGGGAAGAGAGGAGGGCGCGCGCGGCCCATGTCAGATGTGGAAATCTCTGACAATTCCGCCGCACGGGCTTCTTCCACCGCTTGCTCGAGAGTCAGTACAGTTTTTGAGAGCAAGCGGCGCTTTAGGCGGATGTCTTTTACACCGCATACAAACTGCTCCAGCAGGGATTCCTCCAGGAAGCCTGCGGGGAACTCGCAGGGAATTGCGGTGGCTCTCAATTTCTGAAGGAATTCGGCTACTGATTGTTGCGGTTGTTGCACACATTGCCTGAATGCGTAGCGGTGTGCTATGCGGGAAGGTACAGGCGCGTAGTGTGCTCTCAAGCAGCCCAGGAGATCGTCCCAGGGCACTTCGTGTACCGCGGCAGGTGCTGCTATGGTTCGGGCGGTAGCGAACAATTCTGGGCCGCCGCACTGGAGGAAAAGGCTCAGCTTCCTTGCAGGCGCGAGTTCGCCGTAGTCACTTGCTATCAGGAAGTACTCGAAACGGGCTAAGAAGGAAGCCCATTGTTCCTTCATCGGGTCGAACGGCGCAAACGGAGGCATTGTCGCCATGGCCATGATGGGGCTGTGAGTTGTTCTGCGCTCGTTGGTTGAGGCTTCGTTCCCCGTTGTGTCTAAAGACACGGCCTGAATCCCACCTTCGTCGCCAGTGTTAGATCAGACAAAGGATTCCGACTCAGGCATAGTCAAAACAACAGGAACGTTTATTCACACTATTTACAATGCACACAAGATTCAACTGGCAAGGTTTCTTCTCTGGCAACCTCTTATATAGAGTTACCAGGCAGGAAAACTACTAGCAAGCAATTGCAACATTGTAACTCCTTTCCAGACAGATTCCAGTCAGCTTGTCTCAGTCAATTAACGCAGCTGCCGGATCTGTTCCGGAATGCGGTGACTCACAGGTTACCAGACTTGCTGTCTGGGTCGTAGACCTGAGGACTCAACAATACATTTTCTAGAATTCTCAATCACCGGTATACTGATTTGTGCATGTATAATCAAGATATTTGGCTACCTACGTTACACCTCCATGTGAACAAGTGAAAATAACGGGGGTGGGGGGATGATATTTATGGGTGAGACAAGGTAACATGCTGACAGTAAAAACCAGGGCAGAAATTTCATTGCTTGCAAATAAACGCATGAAAGGGCTTATATTTAAATCCTACCCAATAATAAAAGGAAACATAGATGCATTGTGCCGTATTGAACAATGTGCTGGAGAAGATTTGCAAGAGCTCCTAGCCTTCCATGCATAAAATCCCACTTCTGTGAAAACGTTAAAGACGACAAATTATTGCTTTGCCTTCATCTCTGCCGGGAATTATGTCTCTCTAGGCCTGTAAAAAAAATGGCTAAGAAGTAAATTGTTCATCTCTAAAGCACACAAAAGTTCATGCCAGGCATTAGGAAATCCTAGAAAAGTTACAGCTCAGCTCTCCCTAAAATTCAGCCCGAATTGTTCCGTACATCCCTTAGACCGATACGCTCCCACAGAGAGGGCCTTCTCAGGGTGCCGTCGGCCAGAAAATGCCGACTGGCGACACCCAGGGGAAGGGCCTTCTCTGTGGCGGGCCCTGCCCTGTGGAACGACCTACCCCCAGAACTTCGTACCATCACCGACCTCCACCTCTTCTGCCAGTGTTTAAAAACACACTTCTTTCATCAAGCCGGCCTAACATAACCTCCGCTGGGACTAGCCATAGATAGTTTTAATTTGGGGGTTTTAATTGGTTTTAGCGCAGGATGGGGATTTAATAGGTTTTTAAATTTTCTACTGTTGTTTTTTGTATGTATTTTAATTTCCTGTGTGCCACCCTGGGTCCTTTTGGAGAAGGGCGGGATATAAATTTAATAAAATAAATAAATAAAATAAAAAATAATATGTGTAGCCTATTGGTCAGAAATAAAACATAAAATATTCCTAATAAATACTAGGCAAAAAGACGCTAGCATCTTGTTGGATTGCTTCCTTTGCTTTGTGAACCACTCATGGAGATATTCTCCACACACACCCCACCCAACAAGCCAGCTGGTTTTCATTCCAAAGGTTCCTTTCATCTTCCCTTTCTACCACCCCACAACTATTCAGGGAGAAGATCCATTAGTTATCTAAATTTCTGAGCAGCCCCATGTTTTGTCCAGAGCCCAAGTGAGCTGTGCTGTGATTCAAAATTTTTACTACCGGTTCTGTGGGCTTGGTGTGGCTTGGTGGGTGTGGCAGGGGTGGGCTTGGCAGATACTGCAAAATCCCCATTCCCTCCCCACAACTAGGGGAAGGATACTGTAAAATCTCCACAGAGAATTTTACAGGCACGCAGACCCATATTATGGCATGCAGAGCCATATTAGCTGGCATGGCAGCCCTCAGCTCTGGCGTGCATGCATGTGCCGGCCAGCTGATTTTTCGGCCTTCTTGAGGGCTGGGGGAGGCTGTTTTCACCCCCTCCAGGCTTCAGAAAAACCTCTGGAGCCTGGAGAGGGTGAAAAACAGGCCAAACTAAGACAGGACAAATAAAGCTAATGTTGCAGAAAAATCAGGAGACTCGGAGAACGAGATCGAGATAAGCCTTTTATTTTTGACCAAAGGTCCGAGCAGAAATAAGTTTTGCACCCGGACAAAGATCCATAGAAAAAGCAGGTTCTTATATATCTTTCAAAGACCAGTTTTGAACCCGGAAACACTTAAACCATTTTTATTGGTTACCTTGAGGGCCAAGCCTTGTAAGGAGTTGGGGTCCTTACTTCTCCTTTTGTCTTAAGCCATACCTGTCTCTAACTGAACTTTAGCTGAACCTTGTGGTTTTGTAAGAACTGTTGAACTCTGCGGTTAGGTGAGAAAGTGAGAATTGGACATTAAACATGAAACCTGTTAAGTCCTCAGACTGGCAAAACTACAGAATGTTGATTGGTTCTCTGCCTGTCAGCAGTCTCTATAAATAGCTGTCAGGTGGCTCCGGCCTTGTTCCTCAGTTCTTGTTAATCTCTGTTAATAAACGTTCTAACTGCAGCCTGTGTTCCAGTTCCCTTTGTTTTACAAACAAAACAAAACCTACTGGGTCAGGCTAGACAGCCTCTTAAAGCCCCTTTTACTTCTATATTAAAAGGCGACATAGGCCGTTGCTCCTTGCAAAATAAGGGAAATGTGTGCCTAACCGCAGAGTTCAATAGTTCTTACAAAACCACAAGGTTCAGCTAAAGTTCAGTTAGAGACAGGTATGGCTTAAGACAAAAGGAGAAATAAAGACCCCAACTCCTTACAAGGCTTGGCCCTCAAGGTAACCAATAGAAATGGTTTAAGTGTTTCCGGGTTCAAAACTGGTCTTTGAAAGATATATAAGAACCTGCTTTTTCTATGGATCTTTGTCCGGGTGCAAAACCTATTTCTGCTCGGACATTTGGTCAAAAATAAAAGGCTTATCTCAATCTCATTCTCCGAGTCTCCTGATTTTTCTGCAACATTAGCTTTATTTCCACGCTCCATTGTTCATTCAACGTGCCATTATGTGAAAAGAATGCTAAATAAATTTTTACTTCTCTGTGGTTATAAAAAGGTTGTGTCGTGTTTAGAATAGATGAACACCCAGATCTTAGGGCATGGAGGAAACTTTCTGTGAGGGAGACAAAGGTAGAAGCACATTTTTCCACTTTAAGCATATAATGATTGGGGGGGACTAGGGATTCGTCCAAGAAGGGCGCGGGGAACTCGCAGAGCATGGCGGAGGCTCGCAAGGCCTGAAGGAAGTCGGCGATCGACTGGGTGGGCAGTTGGCGGCACTGACGAAAAGCGAAGCTGCGCGAAATTTTGGAAGGCGCCGGGGCGAAATGGGCTTTCAGGCGGGCCAGCAGAGTGTCCCATGGCATGTCATAAACGGCCACCGGCGCAGTTATGTTCCTCGCCACAGCAAACAAGGTTGGGCCGCCACAGCCTAAAAAATAGCTTAGTTTTCGCGCGGGGGTGAGATCCCCGAAGTCGCTGGCGATCATGAAGCACTCGAATTGGGCCAGGAAAGACGCCCACGTCTTTCCTGGCATCGTAGGGCACGAAAGGCGGGAGGGTGCCCATGTTGGCGATGTGCGGTCGCGCTGCGAAGTAGTCGAGTGAGGAGGAAAAAAAATTCTGACGAAGGTCCTTTTCGTTCCCGTAGGGAGAAAAGCCGCGGAGCGATGCGGGAGGAAGTGAATCCGGACCGAGCCCCCAGTCCTCGTCGCCAGTGTTGAGTGGCCAAAAAGAGGGTCCAGGCTGGTCAGATTCAGCAACAGGTGGTCTTTATTAACACAGAAGTCGAAGATAAACTATGTACAGCAAAGGAAGAAGTTTTCCCTACCTGACAGCTATTTATACTCTAGCTGTCAGGCAGGGAACCAATCAGTGCGTTTCCCGCTCCCGGCTTCAGCCAGCCGCGTCTTAGCCAATCAGACGCGACTGGCTGTTGCCGGGGATTTTAAAGAAATGTCAGTATTCAACAGGGGGGATTTGCCCATGGGGGCAATGAAAGCTGGCTCTTGAAGCCAGGGGGAACAATGCAATCCTTTTAAACTGCACATAGGAAGCTGTATCTTGCCAAGCAAAAGAGATTGGTGGAGGTCCCAGGAATACAGAATCTCTGTTTCTCCAGAATGTCCAACTTACTTTTAGGATTTTCTCAAAGGAACCATAATCCTCAACAAAGTTGGAGTTGGAAGTTCCCGACTATAAATAAAATGAAAAATAGCATATCAATGTCACCTTTCATGCACAATCAGCCTTCCCTAAAACTATTAATCGTGTTAAGAAATGACATACCCTTAGCATCATATGTTGATTTCTTTATTATAGACTGTCATCCAAGGAGATCTAACTCAAGTTATAGAATAGAATAGAATAGAATAGAATATTTATTTCTATAACCGCGTCCTCTCCCCGAGGGGACTCGGAGCGGTGCACAGGGAGAAATTAAAACAACATAAAATATATACGTAGATAAATACAATAAAAAACAAATTAAATTTAACTATCCCTGCACTAAAATTCCCATTTTAAAATTAACATTTCCTAACCCCTGAGGTAGAGACTAACCTAGGCCGGCCAAGCAGAAAAAGTGAGTTTTTAATTTCTGACGGAAGGAGCGGAGGTCCGTAGTTGTTCTAATGTCGGGGGGAAGGTCGTTCCAGAGGGCTGGGCCTGCCACAGAGAAGGCCCTTCCCCTGGGCGTCGCCCGCTGACAAAGTCTAGTGGACGGCACCCGGAGAAGTCCCTCTCTGTGGGAGCGAATCGGTCGGGAGGATGTATGGGGCAGAATCCGATCCCGCAGATAGCTAGGTCCCGAGCCATGGAGCGCTTTAAAGATGAGAACTAGCACCTTGAAGCGCACCCGAAAGACGACAGGTAGCCAGTGCAGCTCGCGCAAGAGCGGTGTTACATGGGTATACCTTGCGGTACCCATTATTGCTCGCGCAGCTGCATTCTGGACCAGCTGAAGTCTTCGGGTGCACCTCAAGGGGAGCCCCATGTAGAGAGAGTTACAATAGTCCAGTCGGGATGTCACGAGAGCATGAGTGACTGTGCGAAGGGAGTCCCGATCCAATAGGGGGCGCAACTGGCGAACCAGGTGGACCTGGTAAAACGCCCTCCTGGCCACGGCTGTCACTTGGTCTTCCATGGACAGCCGGGCATCCAGGAGGACACCCAAGTTGCGCACCCCATCCACTGGGGCAAGATGTTCGCCCCCAATGGCCAGCGATGGAATCAGCTGGTTGAATAGGGCAGCCGGAAACCACAGCCACTCGGTCTTGGTCGAGTTGAGCCTGAGTCCGTTTCTTCCCATCCAGATCCGTACGGCTTCCAGGCACTGGCACATCACCGCTACGGCATCGTTAGGGTGGTTTGGGGTAGATATATACAGCTGAGTATCATCAGCGTAGAGATGGTACTCTACCCCAAAACCATGGATGATCTCACCCAGCGGCTTCATATATGTGTTAAACAGGAGAGGCGAGAGGACCGACCCCTGAGGCACCCCACATGTGAGGGGTCTCGGGGTCGACCTCTGCTCTCCTGTCAACACAAATTGCGATCGGCCAGAGAGGTAGGAGGAGAACCACCGTAAAACGGTGCCTCCCACCCCCAACCCCCCCAGCCGATGCAATAGGATACCATGGTCAATGGTATCAAAAGCCGCCGAGAGGTCTAATAGGACCAGGATGGAGGAACAACCCCCATCTCTGGCCCTCCAGAGATCATCGACCAACGCGACCAATGCCGTCTCGGTGCTATGCCCGGGCCGAAAGCCGGACTGGCGCGGGTCTAGATAATCAACCTCCTCCAGGTGACGGGGAAACTGTTGTGCCGCCACACTCTCAACAACCTTTGCCAGAAAGGGAAGGTTGGAGACTGGACGATAGTTGGTTAATAGAGCTGGATCCAAAGAGGGCTTCTTAAGGAGGGGCCTCACCATAGCCTCTTTTAGGGAAACAGGCAAGGAACCCTCACTTAAGGATGCGTTGACAACCTCTTGGAGCCAGCCTCGTGTCACCTCCCAGGATGCCAGTACAAGCCAGGAGGGACACGGGTCCAATAAACATGTGGTGGCTCGCAGTCGCCCACGTAACCTGTCCATATCCTTGCTCGTAATGCTTTTTAAAGACACAATAAAACTCAAAATACCACTTCTGCCCAACGATGCCAGATCGTTTTCATTATGTATATCATGACAATTTGGAACTAATTCAGCATTTAATTGCTGACACTAAAGAAATGTAATGGGGAATACTAAGTATATGTCCTGATGTACCCATGATGTTTTGATTAAATAGAATTAATGTGAAATGGCTAAAGTATTAGGCTAGGAGTGGACACCACCAATTCAAGTTCACCTTCAGCCGTGGAAGCTGATGAATGATCCAGGGGAAATAGCTCTTCAGTCCAGCCTATCCTACAGCAGAGGTGGTATTCAGCCGGTTTGCACAAAGCGCAAACATGCAAGCGAAGCACAGTCTCATAAAACCGGTAGGAAAAGATTTGGAATTCCACCACTGCTCTACAGCAGTAGTAGTCAACCTGGTCCCTCCTGCCCACTAGTGGGCGTTCCAGCTTTCGTGGTGGGCGGTAGAGGTTTTGTCCAATACTGAAGCACTTTCCTTTTTTTAATTTAATTGACTTCCCTACTTTATAAATCACCATTACTCTGGAACCAGTGGGCGGTTAGAAAATTTTACTCCTAACAGAGATACAAAAGTGGGCGGTAGGTATAAAAAGGTTGACTACCCCTGCTCTACGGGATTGTTTTTGTGGGCAATATGTACACCATCTTAAATTCCTGTGCAAAAGGCACGATCCTAAAATCAAGCCAATAAAATAAAAATAAATACATAAAATGACACATAGAAGTATTAAAACTGCACTATGTCATCCATGGCAAACATTTTTTTATTATCCATTATCCTGCTTCAAATATGAAGCAATTGCCCCAGATGCAGTAAAATGGGTTTGTTTTCCAAATGTTTCCTGTGTTGCTGACAAATTTATTGGCATCATAAAAAAGGGCCCTTTTTGAAACTCTGAAGATGTCTTGGATGTAATGGTGCCAAATAAGTTTGCTTTCATTCCAAAGACCAAACCAAATTCGCTTGTCTTCTTGAGAAGGTGAATCACGCTGGGATTAAACAGCTGCCACACTTGCCAGAAACAGTGCAAAAATGTTCACTGAGCCTCAAACCAAACACAAGCAGCCAGCCTGCATTTTTAAGTGCAGTTCACCCCAACTCACTTATAAAGCAAAGGATAAAAGGAATGTTGATGGGATTAGCTCAGATGCCTCTTGGCCATTAAAACAGCATACTCCATTCTGTTTAATGTGGGGGCAGACCCTCATTTAAAGCTGCAGCTCTGCATGACATCTACCATACTTATTGAAGATCTCAACTCTATGAAAAAGGAAGCATATCTGGAAACAGCAATCCCGCTGTTTCTTTTCGTCACCAACAAACTGAAAAGCATATTGTTAGTTGTTTGAATTTCCTCTCTTTTAGAAGAGACGTGGAGTCAGGAAAATTTGGTACCTAACCAAATCAGTAATTTGAGGGGAGAAATGAATGTTGGTAACTACGGCAAATAAATAGAGATAGCGATAGCATTTAGACTTATATACAGCTTCACAGTGCTTTACAGCCCTCTCTAAGCAGCTTATAGAGTTCAGCCTATTGCCCCCAACAATTTGGGTCCTCATTTTACCCACCTCAAAAGGATGGAAGTCTGAATCAACCTTAAGCCTGGTGAGATTCAAACTTGTCAAATTGCAGGCAGCCAGCAGTCAACAGAAGAAGCCTGCTGTGAAAGCAATATTGCTTTCTTGTAATTCAGTGCCAAGGTGCACTGTCATACCATCTTCCATAACTATTTTTAATTAACTTGTTGGTCTAGTATTCCACCCTGGGATTTCCTGGTGGTCTCCCAACCAAGAAGAAACAAGATATCAGCCTCACGAGGTAAGTCTGAGCTGAAAATAACTCCACAGGAAGACTAAACCTTCCTTTATTGAGAAGGAGTATAATCACAGCATCTTGCAAATCTGATCCAGTATCCTTCCACTGTCTTCTTATATATGCTAATGAATTGTGAGGTGTCTATCCAAGCTACTTCCAAATGTTAACTCATTGCTCTGCACTTAAAAAAATGTTTCAGCTCTTTTGCCTCATAACACTTCTTGACTAATTTCTATGAAAGTCATCTCTCTTATTTTCCACATAAAGTCCCTGCTTAGTTTGTCAACATCAGGAACAGGACAACTTGTTCAAAGACAACAAGGATAATGGATAATGCAAGACTTGCTTAATGCAGAAGCTTACAGGCAAGCAAATTTTTGACTTTGCCTATTACATTTATAGCCACTGGGAATAGAGAAAATGGTGGGAAGAAACCTCAATAAGTGGCTTTCGGGTGGATAGATGTTTTGTGATTTGGCCACATCCAACATGGCAGTCATTTTGTAAAGAAGAGTATTGTTTTTTTACAGTTTGGTGAGAGTTCCTGATGTTTTCTCAAAATTCAGAATATGTCCCTGAGCCTAGAATGGTTGCCCATTCCAGAGGGATACTTTAATCCATACTTCAACAATAAATCCTTGTGTCAAAATGAGCTCTTTCCACAAATAAATGTACCTTGACTTCTGCAAATTTACTTCGCTCATAGAATCTGTGCATGGGGATGTATCGAAGAAACCTTTGTAAATTCCATTTAAAGGAAACTTGGGAAGGAGAAAGGAGATTTATTTATCCCTCCCAAATGTTGTGGGAATACATCTGACAATTTCTGTAATGATTGGCCATCTTTGTTAGAATCTCAAGAGACTTGGAATCCAACAATATTTGGAAAGCTGTAAGTTTTAGCAGTTTTTCTCTTTTTTAAGGCCAGATTATGTATGTTTATTCAATAGTACAGTAGGGTTTATTCCCAAAAGAAACTGTAGTGTAATAGTTTTCCCAGTTGCATGCTCAGACAACAAGGAAGAGCTGGCTCTGAGGATTTTGGAAAGAGATGTGGAGAAGCATCCGGAAGACACAGGAGTCTCCATGCTAGGAGTGGATGGGCAAGAGGAGGAGAGGCCAAGATCATTGGAAAGGTCAGTGAATGAGCAACCAAATAAACAGCTGTCTGAAGTGACAAGAGGCGAGATGCAGCTGCAGTCAGAAAGCATGAATGACCTGTCAGAGAGCAGGGTGGAGAAGAGTCGTAACCGCATTTGGTCAATGGAGACAAGGAGGAATTGCCTCTCCTGCCAGATCTCAGGGCATGCGGAGCCCAGTGGAGGGAGGCGCTACAGAGGTCATCAAGGCTAGTCACAAGAAGGCAGCCCTGCCCCGCTTAATGGGCTGCATGGACTGGTGCCTACTTAGCCCAATACACGGAGCGCAGCATTGTTGGAGACAAGCATTTGCTTTCCTGCCATGCATATGCTTTGAATTCATGGATTTCTGATTCCGGGCCTGTGCCTTGTTTCTCAACCTCGGACCTCGCTTGGACCTTGGATTTCATGCCTGGATTCTGGACTTGTACCTTGGCTTTGGATATCATGCTTGGACTTTGGACTTCATGTTTAGATTTTTGAATCTGTACCTTGACCTCAGACTTCATATTTGTCTGTTTGAGTTTGTGCCTTGACTATATGGACTCTGGATCATCTGGGACTTTGTCGAAAGCTATTGGCCAGCAAGTTTCTTACAAGTGGGACCTCTGGGATAATAATAGGGGCTTGTGGTGTCCAAATAAAGTGTTAACACACTTTGGTGTGTGCACGCATGGACTGGGACAGGACCAGAGGTGATATTCGGCAGGTTCTGACCCGTTCTGGAGAACCAGTAGTGAAAATTTTGAGTAGTTCAGAGAACTGGTAAATGCTACCTCTGACTGGCCCTGCCCCCATCTATTCTCTGCCTCCCGAGTCCTAGCTGATCAGGAGGGAATGGGGATTTTGTAGTAATCTTCCTCTGGAGTGGGGAGAGAATGGAGATTTTGTAGTACCCTTCCCCTGCCATGTCCACCAAGCCACGCCCACCAAGCCACACCCACAGAACCGGTAGGAAAAAAATTGAATCCTACCATTGGACAGGACATTGCTTTCATGTTAACCAGTGGTTCTCAGACTTGGCAACTTTAAGATGTGTGGGCTTCAACTTCCACAATTCCCAAATGCACTCCCAGATCCCAGAAGCACAAATAATGATGCAGTATCCACCTCCACCATTAGAGAGTTGAGATTCATAGTTTTCTAAAACTTACACTCCGTGTTTTCGCTCTTTCAAAAATTGTGCAAACTACCGGCAAAGTATAAACAAATGAATGATAATTAAAATATGTAGGTCATGCTCATCGCCATGTTAAAAGAGAAAAAAATCCGAGCCAAAGTGACAAATTAAAACAGAAGACTTGCATGTCTGCTTTTAAAAAAGCAGCATGCACCTAATTATAATGGAACAATATAAAAGGATATTTATTTGCTCATTTATTTAATAATCCAATTTATATGACTACCCTTCTATCCAAAAAATTCTGGGCAGCAAAGAAAATAAAAACAGAATTTTATTAAAGAAAAAACAAGAAACCAACTGAAACTGCATTGTGGCTCATTAAAAAAACACAAATTCACAAATATACTATATCAGGGTGGCTTTGGGACAGCTTTACCATAACATAAAAACTCTACTTTTTACAATAATGCATAACACTTATATGTTTTCCAAAGACTTCAAAGTAGTATATTTATAATTCTATTTCTCTTAATGCAGGGATGTCCAAACTTGGGAACTTTAAGACTTGTGGACTTCAACTCCCAGAATTCCCCAGCCAGCTATGCTGGCTGGGGAATTCTGGGAGTTGAAGTCCACAAGTCTTAAAGTTCCCAAGTTTGGACATCCCTGTCTTAATGTCAACCTATTAGATAAAACCAGCTGAAAAGCCTTGAAGAGAAGATCATAATTTTAGATCGTTTCCCCCCACTGACTAAATTTTAAACTTATAAAAACAAAAATGAAAGAGGTGCTCTGATAACAATTCACCATCATTCAGAATAGCTTGATTGCTTTAGCATGCCAGATTAGACAAGGTTTTGAGTTCTCCGAAATAAACATATTATCTCAGCGTTGTACAGAATCTGTTTAATATTTGAACATTAAAAATGGAAGCAGTTAATCCATTTCAGTTTTAGATTCTTTTTTTCCAATGATCAGTACTTCTGTAAAGGAATATTGGCTTTCCTGGTAAAGGAGTAGCTCAGAATAAAATTGAATTTTAAAAGGGTGGAATAAGAGCTATTGATCCCAACCTTTCCAGTTGTAAAATATTAACCATAAACCTTTATTTTACACCAGACAGAGCTGCTTGATCGATTAAAAATTAGGACATTTGGCTGCAAACATACGCAAAATGGTTCTGATAGAACTCTTAATTCCACCTTGACTGTTCACTGATACCTGTTAAGTTTGAGAAGATTCAGTCACATGTTTAAACAGGAAAAGAATAAAAGATTTTACTTTACTTTCACACGTGTTAAAAAACATCAGAGCAAAGAAATTCCCATCCTCAAATGCTGCATCTGTAGATGTTTGTCTACTTGTCCTTAGGCAGTGTCTGTGGAATAGCAATATCAAAGCTTATTCATGAGCAACTAGACAGGCACTGGTGAACAGCAAACAACACCATTTCTGTCTGATTTGGAATCTGCTCAGTTGGATAAAGATCTTTATGATTTATGGGTTTCATGATTAGAAAGGGTTGACTATGGAAAGGAAATCATGTGTAACCTTAGAGAGAATGGAATGGAATGGAATGGAATGGAATGGAATGGAATAGAATGGAATGGAATGGAATGGAATGGAATGGAATGGGATGGGATGGAATGGAATGGAATGGAACAGGAACAGGAACAGGAACAGGAACAGGAACAGGAACAGGAACAGGAACAGGATAACAGGGTTGGAAGGCACCTCTAGTCCAACCCCGTGCTCAGGCAGGAATCCCTATACCCTTTCAGGCAAATTGTTGTCCAATCTCTTCTTAAATACTTCCAGTGTTGGGGAATTCACAACTTCTGGAGGCAAGTTGTTCCACTGGTTAATAGTTCTAACTGACAGGGACTTTCTTCTTGGTTCTAGGTTGCTTCTCTTCTTGATTAGTTTCCATCTATCCAGAAGATAAACTATAAATGCACTTGGAACAGTTGTTCAGAAGAAAAGAAGTTGCTTCGTTATAACTTTCATTTTTTCCCTATTTCTTTCCTAGCACTTTGTTTCACTCACATATTAGTTTTGTCTACTTTCCTTACTTTTCTCTTTCAAAATGTATATTCTTTTTTTTTAAATTAGTAAAGGTACATATGAAAATACTGGTGGTCCTCAACTTATGACCACAAGTGAGCTCAAAATCTATGTTGCTAAGTGAGAAATTTGTTAAGTGAGCTTTGTCTCATTTTATGACTTTCCTTGCCACATTTGTTAAGTGAATCATTGCAGTTGCTAAATTAGTAACACAGTCATTAAGTGAATGGTTTCCCTATTGTCTGTGCTTCTCCTCCTCAGTGATAGGTGGTAGGTTTTCTTATCACTATAACTTTCTCAGCCTGAACAATAATCCTTTACTATTAAGAAATTCCATAGCAAACACTAAAAGAAAAACACTAATTATTCAACTTTTAAATATCACATTCATTTCAACTAAAGAAAAGCTTTAAATTTTAGATTTAGAATCTAACAGTAACATAGTAGTACACTAATAGAAATAATTATATAAGATACTGTATATTCAGAATTTGCTTAACAGTTGTACTCAAACATTTCTTTTCATATGTTTCATGTGTCCAAATAGCAAGATTAATGTTGCAGTTAACATAGTCATTCTCAGGAGGAAAAAAAAACCACAATCTTATTTTAAACCATATTTCCATATTTTTAGAACCCCCAACTTTGTTTTATAAATACTGTCCTATTTCCTAGAAGTATAATTTGTTACTGGTGGCCATCACAGATGGTTCTACACCAGGGCTGTCAAACTCACATGTTGGCCATGCCCATGCTCCATTTAGAAAAGGGGGGTAGGAAGTCGCAATACATCACATGACACGAGTTTGACACCCCTGTTCTACATTAATCCTTTTTAAAATAAAATTAAGACAGCATCTTGAACTTGGCTGTCCCAAAATTTCAGAGGCAGGAGATCCTAGATCTTGTGTCACCTCTATCACAGCAAGTAGCCATTGTGGAAAACAAGTCTAAAATCCTGAGATTTAACACTGCCTGTGGTCTTTTGGGTGCGCTTCAAGGTGTTGATTACCATCTTTAAAGTGCTCCATGGCACGGGACCTAATTATTTGCGGGATCGCATTCTGCCTCATACATCCCTGCGGCCAATTCGCTCCCACAGAGAGGGACTTCTCCGGGTGCTGTCCACTAGGCAGTGCCAGCAGGCGACACCCAGGGGAAGGGCCTTCTCTGTGATGGGGCCGACCCTCTGGAACGACCTACCCGCCGAACTGAGAACAACCACAGACCTCCGCGCCTTCCGCCAAAAGCTAAAAACTTACTTTTTTCATCTGGCTGGCCTGGCCTAATCTATCCTTCCTGGGTTTGTAATATAAATTTAAATTGTTTTAATAGGGATTGCTGGGATTAGTATAAAGGGTTTTAAGGTTTTAAGGCTTTAAACTTTTAGCGCAGGTAAATTATTTAATTCTATTTTAAATATTGTATTGTTGTATTTATATATGTTTTTAAAGTCCTGTGCTTTTGTGTATGTTTAACAATTCAAAGGTTTTTCTTCTGCATACTACCATAGTTCATGTTGCCATGGTCTGCACAACACATATTGTTGCCTAAGCCAAAACACAATGCTATGTAAAAAGCAAACTTGACAGGCGGTTGAATTTTACTTCAATATTTGCCAGAGTACGGATGTGTTCGTCTGCCGTCTGTCTTCTCAGTGGACTCTTTAGGAGCATAGGCGGCCTTGGAGGGGCGTCCTGCCATAGGGTGGCTTGCTGGAAGCCCCCAAACCTGGCGGCAGCCGATGGGGGTGTTTCCAGCCTCACCCCAGGAGTCGAGAAGCTGTAGGGAGGGCATGTTTGCCTCTTCGCCGAAGGAATCCCAGGAGAAACGAATTAAATAAGGAAGAGTGGCTGAAATGCTGGCGGTGGGGAGCCCCTCTCAATCTCTTTGACGACTGATAATGGATAAGCAACAGATCGCTGTAAATTTCTGCTCAATCTATTCAAACGGAGATTAGAGGGGGGTGTTTCTCTTTTTTTAACCCCCCCCCCTCGGACAAAGCGGCATTTAAGCTACCTCTCTCCGTACTGGAATGGAGAGAGAACAAAGGCTGACTTGCCATTTGAACTATCTATGTGGAAAAGACTGAATCGCAATTACAGGAGGTGATTGCTGAGCTGATTTTAAAAAGAAATTGTAACTTTTACTCTTCTTTCTGCGAAGGGGAGGAGGAAAGATGGCTTCCCTTTGTTCTCGTCTTTGCATTTACAAATGAAGTCTACCTTTTGTACCTACCTTCGGGAAACTCTTGCTGTCTTCTAATACCTTCCTGGAGGGCTCTCTCTGGATCTCCCCTGCTGCGTGGACTTTCTGGATTTTGATTCTATGGCTTCCCTTTTTCTGATGTGCCTCTGTGCCTTGGTACATTGAAGGAGAACTAACTTTTTGCTTTTGGACTTTCCTGATACCTCGGACCGACCCAACCACATGCCCTCTGATGCCATTTTCTTTGCAAAAAGATTTACTAACTTTGAATTTAGACAATGGGTCCTAAGAAACCACCAACGGGCAAATCATTGTCGGCTCCTCCCTCAGCAACTTCGAGCCCAAGTATGCAGCAATCGAAAATTACTTCATTGTTACAAAAAGAAGCTGCAGGAGAGAGCTCGAAAGAATTATCTGCCAATCAAATGCTTCAGGAAACCATGAGAGGTCAAAACGAATTAAGGAAAGAGTTGGCGGACTTCAAAGATGAAATCAGAGGAACACAAAAAGACATAACAGAAAATAGACAGAGAATTGTGGTGTTGGAGGGAGGGGCAGCTGGGATGGGGGAAGAGGTTAAGGAGATCCGAAAAGGGAATTTAGAACTGGAAAACTTTATGTCTAAAATAGAATTGGAAAGAATGTCCTTTTTTCTTAGGTTTCAGAACTTACCAGAAACAGAAAATGAAGACCTTAAAGACATTATGAGTACAATTTTAGCAGAATACCTTAAGAGAGATAAAGAACAATTGTGGTGGGATATGGACCTGGTTAATTCAGCATCTGCTAGAACCCATAATGTTCCAAGAGAGGTACATGTCAAATTTCTCAGGAGGACCACGAGGGATGAGGTACTGGAGGCCCAAAGGGGGGGGGGGGAACCTTTAAGATATCAAGATAAAGAAATTACCATTCTAAAACAAATTCCGAAAAAAATAAGAGAGACGAGGAGGAAATATTCCTTCTTGTCAAAGAAACTATATAACAGAGGAGTTTGGTTTAGATGGTTATTGTCAGAGGGAAAGTTGATTTTCTGTTAGGGAAGCAGAATTAGGATTAAGACAGTAAATGAGGAAGAGGCCTTTATTAAAAAACATTCTTCCCTTCTAGAAGATAAAGATAGCGGAGGCCGGGGAAAGGGCAGCAAGACACAAGATATGGGAACGGAGGGGGCTATGCCTCCATCTGGGGACAGGGAGGAGGGAGCAGTATCGAAAAGGCTCAGGTCACAAAAGTAATTGTATCTGAAATATTATTGTAATTGTCAATATAATAGAAAATGGTAAAGAAAGAAATGATTGAACATACGGTTGATATAAAGGAAGAATTCTGTCTATGCTTATCCTTTATATGTTATATTTAAAATTGTAAATCCGTGAGATTTAGGGGGATTTCTACTACCAGCATGGGAGCTACCAAAATTTTCTATGTACCTATATACCCTTTTCCCATAAATGTTTTAAAACCAATAAAACTTTTACAAACAAATATTTGCCAGAATACAGATCAGAGGTGCAGGTTCTGACCGGTTCTGGAGAACTGGTAGTGGAAATTTTGAGTAGTTTGGAGAACCAGTAAATACCACCTCTGACTGGCCCTGCTCCCATCTATTCTCTGCCTCCCGAGTCCCAGGTCATTTGGAGGGAATAGGGATTTTGCAGTAACCTTTCCCTGCCACGCCCAACAAACCATGCCACGCCCACCAAGCCATGCCCACAGAATCAGTAGTAAAAAAATGTGAGTCCCACCACTGGTACAGATGCCTAAATTTAAGGGAAATACAATAAGATGTGTGAAAAACCACCCTGTTCTATCCCACCCAATATTTTCAGGAAATTTTTGGAACGCTGCTACAGCTGCTGCATAGAAGCTCTGTATGTTGGTAGAGAGAGCCAAGGATGTAATCAGGTTGCATTTGCTCAAAGGTGACTTGGGAGTTAAGTCATTGGCTTTTGCAAAATTAAACTTGCAATTCTTGTTCAGTAGCTAGAGCTTAAGTATACAAGGCTGTCCTATTCCAAACAAGTGAGCTTCTTAATTCCTTGTGTAAAGCCTTTTAATTATTTTTCATGTATATTGCTTAGATATATCTGTGCGGTTGAATGGGAATTACAGGGTATTATTGAAACTTATTCACCCATGCACCTTTAGTCTCTTTTTTTTTTAAAGAGCTGAATGGTATGTTTACAATGAGAACTAAACTTCGCTAAGTTTATCCCCAGCTAAGTCAGTACCTGCTTACAATCTAAGCAACTAACACAGTCCCAAAGGTTCATCTTGCATCAATTTCTGTTGAAAAGATTGATAAAATTCCAAATTAGAAGAAATTGTTGTTGGAGGGTGAAGAGAAAAGAGTAATTATCATACTTTCTACTTATTGGTTTGTTTTTACAAAAATCAATTGTCATTCCACTTTACCTCTGTTTAAATTTCCTGTTGGAGCAAATTCCAACGTATTTTTTGTCCATGATGCATTACTTTCTCATTATATAGTTACCTATGTTCAGTTATCTACATAATGTGGTACTTTGTAGTACTTTTTCTTTCTTCCATATTTATTAACTCAAATATTAAGCAGGTGGTAGGGTAGGGTTGTACGTTAATGTCTTGGGTTACAAGGTGTTGACGACCATCTTTAAATCGCTCCATGGCTCAGGGCCTAGCTATATACGAGACCACCTCCTGCCCCATACATCCCTTCGTCCGATCCGCTCCCACAGAGAGGGTCTTCTCCGGGTGCCATCGGCTGGGCAATGCCGGTTGGCGACGCCCAGGGGAAGGGCCTTCTCTGTGGCGGGCCCAGCCCTCTGGAACGACCTACCCCCCGACCTCCGCCTCTTCCGCCAACGTCTTAAGATGTATCTATTCCAACAAGCCGGCCTAGCATAGCCCCCCATTTCTGATTTTTTATGTATAAATTGCAATTTGGCAGGGTTTTAAATGGGTTTTAGCACGGGTTTAATAATTTAATATGTTTTTAATGATGTATATTGTTTTTATTGTGGTTTTAATAATGCCTGTGCGCCGCCTTGGGTCCTAACAAGGAGAAGGGCGGGGTATAAATTCGAAAAATAAAATAAATAATAATAAATACATGCACAGGACCAATGCTTGTTTACTGAAGTATATGTATCTGTAGATGCAACCACAACTGGATCACCACCAGTTTCATACAGTATCAAAACCGTGAAACTCTGAGGAAAACTGAAGCAAGGGACCTGGGAGGCAGAGAAGAGATGAGGCAACATCCAAAAGAAAGTATAGTTGTACTCCATTGTGAATGCCTTTCAAGTGAGCCAAAATAATTATCTCAAGCACTATGGTACTCATGAAATTGGTCCAGTTTTGGTCCAATAACCAGACAACATTCTTCTCTTTCCTTCCAAAATGTGCTTACATCTCCTCCCAACCTCTCCTGTACCTGGTTGCTTCGTAGGTCATCTCTTCACACTCTTATCCAAGCATCTTCTCAGCTTCTCTTCGTAGGTAAGGCTTCCAGCTCCTCTCATTACACTGGTTTAGCTGCCACTTGCGAGAGCCAACTTTCCTATTGAACCGGTATGTGGGTCATCTACCCTTTTGATTGTCCTTTATTTGGTCTGAGAGAAAACATTGGGATGGCATGAGTTAACTGCCTGGAAGTCAGACATATAAAACAGATCAGTTAAATTGAAATTAGTTTTGCTTCCTACTGAAATAAAATTTGTCAAGGGTTATAAATACCCAATGTTAATGGTATGTTAATAATATGCAAGTGAACAAATGGCTGGAAAAAAAAGTTTCATCTCTAACTGAGTTGTCTCTACATTTTTAATCGTTAACCTAGGCCTCCACCCTGTAGGAATAGTCAATGTGGCAGCCACAACTGACTTTAGCCCAAAGGATTAACGAGAGTAGATGCCTAGCCTTGTTCAGATCATTAAAATATGAGACAGACATTTCAGAATATGAGCAAATAAAACAATAAGTTGCTGAAGGGTTTCTTTACAGCTCCTAATGAATTAGTGCAGTGTTTTAAAGCATCAGGCTAGAAACTGGAAGACTGTAAGTTGGACCAGTCATACTCTCTCAACCCCAGGAAGAAAAGTATAGCAAAACACTTCCAAAATCTTGCTGGGAAAACAAGAGTTTTCTGCTTTTTCCATGGAGTAAAGATTCTACTCTTTCTTTCTTTCTTTCTTTCTTTCTTTCTTTCTTTCTTTCTTTCTTTCTTTATTATAATATGTATATGGCTGCCCAATTCATGAGAACATGAATTTTTCCTTCTAGCTATTTTTCCATGATCTGTTTTAGTAGATATACCAAGAAACAGCTCGATGATGAGACCATCAATTATTTCTTGTCTGAAAAGTGATTCATATGGTACACTATGCAACAGTTTTAGTTGACCAAAAGTATTGTGAAATCTCTTGGATTGGCATTCTGAATTCTTTTAAGAAGAGAAGTGTGTGAGATATATTTGGAAACCACTCAAAGATCCTGACTGGTTGTGAAGCATTGTACCAAATTAATCTTTTTAATTCTTCTCCAAAAGAGATGGCTCCTTTCCCACTGTGTTCTTTTGTTTTGAAATACTTAAAGTGGCTTAAAGAAAACATCAATACTTTGTCAAAAAGGTTTGCAGACATCTAACATTTTAACATCAATTCCTTCTTCCTAACTGACAGGTGGATATGTTACTCACTTTTGAAGGGGAGAAAATAAAAGGATTATCAAAAATTATATAAAAGGGGTAATCATGTTTTGATACTCCCAACACTTCTTAAATTATTACCTGTCCAGTAGGGATAGCAAGAAAGGCAAGACTAAGAAGACTTTTCCAATAAGAGAGAAGCACTGAAATTTTGGGAAACATATGTTATAGCAAATGCGTTAGCCTTAAACTTTAAAAGTCACAGGAGATGGCAGCACTTGGCTAATGTAAGCTAAGTAGGGTTAGACATGGTCTATTCCTGGATGGGAGCTAAGCAGGAAATGTAAGATACATTGGTTACTTGAAAAAACATCCAGGGAAAGTCCCAAAGTTGCTTTTTCAAGAGGCAACTGGACTTCCTGGGGGGGGGGCATTCCCCACCATCCAGTCAGAGCTGAAGAAGCTTCTTGGATGAGAAGCAAAACATCTTCAAAGAAAAAACAGAAAGTCCAGTTGTCTCTTTAAAAAGCCTCTTTGGGACAACCATGGCCTGGATCACTGAGAATATCCATAGATATCCAGGGAAAGGGTGATGGTCAGAGGTGGTATTCAGCAGGTTCTGACCAGTTCTGGAGAACCGGTAGTAGAAATTTGGAGTTGTTCAAAGAACCAGTAAATACCACCTCTGATTGGCCCCACCCCATCTATTCTCTTCCTCCTGAGTCCCAGATGGGGAGGAAATGGGGATTTTGCAATAACCTTCCCCTAGAGTGGGGAGGGAATGGAGATTTTACAGTATCCTTCCCCTGCCATGCCCACCATGCCACACCCATCGAACCAGTAGTAAAAATTTTGAGTTCCACCACTGGTGATGGTTAACTATTTTTTTACTGCTGCCACGAAAACTACAAAGATGTGTCATCTGTAAACACCAGAAATCACATTTAGCTTAAAGAATCTTTATCTTTGAAGACCATCAAGTTGAGGAACGCTAG
Organism: Rhabdophis nuchalis; assembly: GCA_039707465.1. Lineage (NCBI taxonomy): Eukaryota > Metazoa > Chordata > Lepidosauria > Squamata > Natricidae > Rhabdophis > Rhabdophis nuchalis. The sequence continues at coordinate 148,613,096 of CM077645.1, forward strand.
GATGAATCTGCATCTAATTTCCTCATCCCTGTTTCGGAGTCCCTAATAGACCCAGGATACATTCATAGAAAATAATAAATGTCACAGCCCAGAGTTAGGAAGAATGCCCATTTGCCCAGAACAAAGGCATATCCTAGCATCAGATGGCTTCAGTCAGAGATTGATTAGCATCAGTGATGATTAGGTACCATAGCTTGCCATTTGCTTTCCTTAATGGCTAATGCTTTCCTGCTGTACATAGACTTTATCCATAGGATGCTCCTCAAGTGTTTAATTGCTGATGGTAGGTAGCCTTCATTAACATTTGAATGTGGATTCATTGATCAATAAATCCTTCACCCTCCCCTGTTCTTTTCCCCTTTTGCTTGTCTTCTTCACTATCAAAAATCAGATGGTATAACCCTCAGTGAGAAAAGTTGTTATTTGTCTCTTTGAAATATCATGCATATAAACAGAAATAAATAAGAGAATTTGTCGGTATAGGTAGTCCTCAACTTACAATCATTTGTTTAGGGCAGACAGTGTCGGCTAGCAACCCCCATGGTGAGAGCCTTCTCTGTGGGAGCACCTTCCCTCTGGAATGAGCTGTCCCCGGAGCTTCGCATAATTCCCGAACTCTGGTCCTTCTGACGCGCCCTAAAAAGTTGGCTTTCTCAGCAAGCCAGCCTGGCCTGATTAATTTAAATGTTAATTTTAATTTAATTTTTAAGATTTTATTGTAAATGTCAATTGGTTTTTTTTGGATATTCTATTTAATAATAATAATATTTAATTTATAGACCGCTTCCTCTCCCCAAAGGGACTCGGAGCAGTGCACAGGGGAATTAAAAAATACAGACATAAAAATACATAAATAGATAAAATAGAAAATTAAACAATTTATCTCTGCGCTAAAAACCCACAATACTAAAAAGCTAAACCCCTAAAAACCCAATTAATAAACGGAGGACTAACCACGGCCGGCCAGGCAGAAAAAGTGTGTTTTCAGTTTTTGACGGAAGGAGCGGAGGTCCATAGTTGTTCTGATCTCGGGGGGGAAGGTCGTTCCAGAGGGTTGGGCCTGCCACAGGGAAGGCCCTTCCCCTGGGCGCCGCCCGCTGGCATAGCCTAGTGGATGGCATCCGGAGAAGTCCCTCTCTGTGGGAGCGAATCGGCCGCAGGGATGTATCTGGCAGAATCCGATCCCGCAGATAGCTAGGTCCCGAGCCATAGAGCGCCCTTTTAACTTTTGTAATATGTGTTTTTAATGGTGTACGCCGCCCTGAGTCCTTTGGGAGAAGGACGGCATATAAATCCAATAAACCTAAACCTAACCTAACGTAGTTTACAACAGTACTGGAAAAAAAAGTGACTTATGACCACTATGCACACTTATCACCATTGCAGCATCCCTATGTTCACATGATCAAAATTCAGATACTTGGCAATTGGTTCATACTTATGATCATATTATGATCATTTATTTACCATCATAAATGATCCCCATGATCATCTGGGGTCGTGTGGTCGTCTTTTGTGACCTTCTGATGAAAGAAGTCAATGGGGAAGCCAGTTTCACTTAACAACCATGTTACTAACTTAACAACTGGAGTAATTCATTCCATATCTGTGTCAAGCAAGGTCGTAAAATGGGGCAAAACTCACTTAACAAATATCTCGCTTAGCAACAGGACTCGATTGTGGTCGTAAGTCGAGGACTACCTGTATATAAAATGAAAATAACAAGAGATAACTATATTTGTTAGTTATCTTGGCAGAGCAATGAAATTTACCTGTGGAGTGTTAATCATTTTCAAGCTGAGCACAAACCCACAGGTGGATGTAACTGAACAACAAAAACACAAAAAATGATGAATGTAAGATTAGAAATAACAGAATCATAGTTCCCAAGTTATGGGTTGGACTTTACCTTTCGAATAAGTCTGTGATGATGTTCTAGGCCAGGGGTCTGCAAAGTTGGCTCTTTGAAGACTGGTGGACTTCAACTCGCAGAATTCCCCAGCCAGCCATGCTGGCTGGGGAATGCTGGCAGTTGAAGTCCACCAGTCTTCAAAGAGCCAACTTTGCAGACCCCTGTTCTAGGCATCAGTATGGCTCCCAGATATCTCCCCACTGTAGCTGATATTTTTAAAAGACTCTTTTCTTGCATTTAAATCAGTGTTTCTCAACCTTGGCGACTTTAAGTCCTGTGGACTTCAACTCCCAGAATTCCACCGCCAGCTGTGCTGTGCTGACTGGGGGATTCTGGGAGTTGAAGTCCACAGGACGTAAAGTCGCCACGGTTGAGAAACACTGTAATAAATGAATAAATCGGAAAGAAGCTGATACAGTGCAAGGTAAAGCACCAATCTCTAGCATTGCCTTTATTTGTGGCAAAGACATTGGAATCTACAGAGATCCCATTGGGAATATTCGTTTACCTTCTCGTTTTGTGCTTTGTGGCTAGCCATATTTATCATAAGAATTATTTCATAAGTAGGCACATATCCTATGGCAACCATTTAGTGAGTGTGGTGTACCCATCACATGTTCCCAAATGTGTCCCATTCCCAAATGTCTGACCCATTACTTGAAAAATTGGACTTTTTTTTTTCAGATGTCATGTAAGGTAGATAGCCTTAATTTCTGTGTTGTCCGTGGCACTTTTAACACATGGAAACCATCTTAAGTTTCTTTCACACTATTCTGTCTGTCCATGAAAAATCTAATATCCAATGCAACCAGAGATGATTGTGTAAATTGCACAAAAACATTGATGATATTCATGGAACTTACTGTAAAGATGACAGTTCAGGCAATATTCCATATTTCATGCCCAGAGGATCAACTAACCAACACTTTTTGAAAGGAAAGGAAAGGGGGAAAAAACATTTTGCCCCATCATCTATTTTTCTAAAGTTAGCAAAATAGGAAAAAGCTGGAAAAGTGGCTGTTAATGGATAATGACAAGTCATTTCCTGTGGTCTTAAAACAAGCCATCAATTACAGGCAGCCTTTTAAATTCTACAGGCTAAAAAACGGAATTCAATATCGTTCAGCTGGTTGTGTGTTGCTGAGTGATTTGCAATGTGGGTAGAAAAATAATGTATTTTTAAAAAGAAGAAAATAAATTCCAGTCTAATCCTCTATCTGCATAATAGTACAGTACCAAACAGTTTGCTAAAAGTTTGCTAAAATTATGGTTTGCTAGAATCTTCTACTATAATGTATATACTTTCTCTTTCTGCATTCTTTATATCACTTGTGATTAGAATTTCTAGCCAAACAGCCTGAACTGTTAGCATCATCATTTTTGTAGGAATACTTATCAGCATTGTATGAACAACAGAAATTGGTTCAGGTTTTCCAGAGTTTTCTAAAATGTTTCGTATGGTAGCTTGTGGGTAGCCATAGTGGCTATTGCAGATCTAAAGTAGGATGGAATCTGCAGTGCTCCAATTATTTTTGGAGGATGAAGACTGTTAAATTTGGAGGATAATAAATTTTTCTAATGTTATTCTAACAGTCTTGGGACCCAAGAAACTGGAAGTCTACTTATTCTGATACTGTTAATAAATATAGAGTTGGCCTTGGGTAAGGCGTGGGAGAGCTGTTAAAGGGGGGTGCTAGCAACTCTGGGTTCAGAACCAGTGTCACAACCCTGGTCCCATAACCAATGTTAGCTAATGAATGCGGAATAGTGTAATTCACCGGACAGTAAAGAGATATGTTGCTGTAAACCACAAACAAACTCCAAAACAGTGATAGTAAGAAAATAATCGAACAGGGATAGAACAGGGAATGAGCTGCATTCCTGACCTTGATTATATAGCATAGCTGATACTCACAGCCAATCAGATTCAATCAGAATTTAAGACAGTTCTTACAGCTACATAACTTCTTAAGAACATAGGCTCATATATATTGTCAACCCAATATAAGGCTGAATATCCTAACATGGAGAAGGAAAGAATGAGCTTAAGGGAGGACTCTAAGAAAAGATTACATAATCCTGAGGTAGAGGAAACCATGAGAAAGAAACTCAGAATAATAGCGATTGCACTTAGATTTATATACAGCTTCATAGCGCTTTTACAGCCCTTTCTAAGCGGTTTATAGAGTCAGCGTATTGCCCTTAAAAAATTGGGTCTTCATTTTACCGACCTCGGAAGGATGGAAGGCTGAGTCAACCTTGAGCTGGTCATTATCGAACTGCTGAACTGTTGGCAGTTGGTAATCAGCAGAATTAACCTGCAATGCTGCATTCTAACCACTGTGCCATGATGGCGCATCCTGCCTTAATTTTGTTAGTATAAATTAGGAAAGAGAGAAACTGGGATTCTGTTATGAATAGAATAGAGTAGACTAGAGTAGAGTAGAGTAGAGTAGAGTAGAGTAGAGTAGAGTAGAGTAGAGTAGAGTAGAGTAGAGCAGAACAGAACAGAACAGAACAGAACAGAACAGAACAGAACAGAACAGAACAATTTATTGGCCAAGTGTGATTGGACACACAACATCCTATCCCAATGCTTCTCTTCTCAACCTCAGCAACTTTAAGATGTGTGAACCCCAACTCTGAGAATTCTTCAGCCTACTTCAGTAACAAAACATTCCTGGAAGCCCTGCTATGTCTGTTTCTGGACTTGGAATTGGCTGACATCAATCTGTTACTTTTCTCACAAATAGCAAATACTCTGCTTCTGTTGTAGTTTTGGACCCTTTTGTTTCTCTTGTACTTTCAATTCTCCTGAATTCACACAGGACTGAAGGACCCCAAAATGAACTATTTTTTCCCAATGTAAATTACAGAGCTGGCACTTTCTCTCTGGACTGAGGTCAGCCTTGCCCTATTACCTACCCAGAGTCTAACTTGCTCTCCCTTTTCCTGATAGTTTAAGAGGTGGTGGAGGGATTCTGCACTCAAGTCCAGGTTTAAGAAGCCCATTTATGGTTGGGCTACAACTTCCTGGAGCACACATGCCTAAAGCTCCTTTTGAAATGTGTTTCCTTGGTTGCATGTACTGAGTCATTTACAGTTTTGCCTTACTCAGTATGATTTCATTCATATTATTTATTTCCGAAATTAGGCAAAGTTTAGCCTGACCTTAGCAATCCTTCCCTCTTTTTTCCACAAGTACACAATGATAGGACTTGGAATTTAATTCATCTGGTGAGCATCTACTGTAAGTAGGCCTGCATCCTCTTTTTATAGCAGTTCTTATAAATGCACATATAAAAAGTTATTTTGTAGTTGTGCCAGTTCTGCTTTAACTTTGGCTGGGTCACTTCCACTTAGGCAGAAAGTGCGAAATCTTCATGATTAGAGTCATTTGTACATAGGAACAAACAAATATTTGGACCAAAATATGTCCTTACTTGCAATGTTATTTCCCGACTGGCAGCGCCCATGGCTGGCCCACAAAAGACAAATTACAAGTGATAAAAGAATGCATCCAACATTATTTCTAATTGGTATTCTCCTTCGACAGATGTTGTTTCCCAGAGACAAAGTACTCTGCATTATCCTTATGGTCTGAAGCACCAGAAAAATGCTCACGTCTTATTTAAACATTTACATAAATGGTATTTCATATACATAGAAGATCGAAAAGGGCAGAGACTGTCTCCAGAAACACAATTTCAAACATCACGGGAAATCATTTAGTACAAGTTCAACATCTTTAAAATCCAATTTGTCTAGAACAATAACAACACGGGCAACAAAATATTGACAGAATTATGCAGGCTGACAAAACTTCCAACAGCATTTTGCAGTATGGCACGTCCCTGTTCAATGTTCAACTACTCCTCCATATAGATAGTCCTCGACCTACAGTCACAAATGAACCCAAAATGTCTGTTGCTAAGTGAGACAGTTGTTAAGTGAATTTCCCCCCATTTTACAACCTTTCTTACCACAGTTGTTAAATGAATCTCTGCAGTTGTTAAGTTACTAACAAGGCTGTAAAGTGAATCTGGCTTCCCCATTGACTTTGCTTGTCAGAAAGTTACAAAAGGTGATCACATTAACCTGGGACATTGCAACTGTTGTAAATATGGGTCAGCTGTCAAGAATTGTGATCATGTGACCATGGGGAGGCTGAATGGTGTGATGGCCTAGAATTGGAGCTCTCGCCTTCACAATCAGGAAGCTGTGAGTTCAATCCTAGGTAGAGGTAGATATTTCTCTTTCTGGGCATACTGAGAATATACTGCATCTGTTGAATAAAACTCTGCATTGGTCACAGGAAGGGCATCTGGCCAGTAAACACTCAACTCCATTCAGTTGCCCAGACTGCAAGGGATTATTTTGTCGTTAAAAGAGGATGATGACCATGGAGATGCTGCGATGGTCATAAGTGTGAAAAACAGTCATGTCCCTTTTTTCAGTTTTGAATGGTCACTAATACTTCCCATCCAGAATGGATCTGGATAGGAAGTAACAGACTCAGGCTGAACCCGACCAAGACCGAGTGGCTGTGGTTTCCGGCTGCCTGATTCAACCAGCTCACTCCATCGCTGGCCATAGGGGGCGAACATCTTGCCCCTGTGGATGGGGCGCGCAACTTGGGTGTCCTCCTGGATACCCGGCTGTCCATGGAAGATCAAGTGACAGCCGTGGCCAGGAGGGCGTTCTACCAGGTTCGCCTGGTACGCCAGTTGCGCCCCCTATTGGATCGGGATGCCCTTTGCACAGTCACTCATGCCCTCGTGACATCCCGACTGGACTATTGTAACTCTCTCTACATGGGGCTCCCCCTGAGGTGCACCCGGAGACTTCAGCTGGTCCAGAATGCAGCCGCGCGAGCTATAATGGGGACCGCAAGGTACACCCACATAACACCGCTCTTGCACGAGCTGCACTGGCTGCCTGTCGTCTTTCGGGTGCGCTTCAAGGTGCTAGTGGTCATCTTCAAAGCGCTTCATGGCTCGGGACCTAGCTACCTGCGGGATCGGATCCTGCCCCATACTTCCTCACGGCCGATTCGCTCCCACAGAGAGGGACTTCTCCGGGTGCCGTCCACTAGACTTTGTCAGCGGGCGATGCCCAGGGGAAGGGCCTTCTCTGTGGTGGGCCCAGCCCTCTGGAACGACCTTCCCCCCGACATTAGAACAACCACGGACCTCCGCTCCTTCCGCCAAAAATTAAAAACACACTTTTTCTGCTTGGCCGGCCTAGGGTAGTCTCTTCCTTTAGGGTTTTTAGGGAACGATTAGTTTTAATGGGGATTTTAATGCAGGGACGATTGGTTTAATCTATTTTTAGGTATTGTATTTATTCATGTATATATTTTATGTGTTTTAGTTTTCCCTGTACACCGCTCCGAGTCCCCTTGGGGAGAGGACGCGGTATATAAAATAAATATATTATTATTATTATTATATTATTATTAAACAAACTGTTATAAATTGAGAACTAGCTGTACTTTCTACCACATTACTCCATTCACTTTGCCCTTTTCTTAACTTCCTTATTTTCTTCTACTTCTAAAGTTTTTGGTGGGATGGGAAAGGAAGGAGAGAAAATCATATAGTTTCAGGCCGCAGATAAGAGAAAATTCCTACGGTGACTTTCAGATTAAATAGTCCCTTTTCTGGTTCTGAGGTTTGTTTTTTAAAAAAAATCTTTATGGATATTCTGGGATTGCCTATAAAATCAAAAGTGCCGCTATTTTATTGTAGATGAGATTGGATACCAGCTCCTACAGATAACAGGAAATGGAATCTTTCCCGTGCTAAATTAATTCTTCTTTAATGTGAGCTATTTTAAAAAATAACCCTCCCTAATTAAATTTCAGAAATAAACACAAGCCATTCCAACAGTTTAAAGGGTTGAATGGAGACGGTGGGTTTTATTACTTCAGATTTCTACTAGTTCTTTCTCATGCTCATCTTCATATCCTTCTAATTGTGGCATGGAAAAATCCTGCTAACCAGTTTGAAATGGCATGACAACATCCTCACCCAGTCCATAGCTTTGGTCGTCTTTACATACCTCTTCTCCTGTCCTAGCATGCTCCATCAATAATTTTGTCATGATTAAATGATTAAAGACTACTACCTGGACACTCCTTAATAGTCTTTTGGGACTTGTAAGGACACATCTCCTCCATTCTGCTTACTGGGTTTAGTTCTCAATGTCTATTTTGATTTGGACTGTACAACCAGAGTAGACAACAAGTTTTCACAGATACATCTGTTTGCCTAAGGCTAACCAGCACTTTCTAAAATGCTTCTAAGATCTTATGAAGGGTCCTTACGCACAAAGGTTAACCTTTTTTGAAAGCGCATAATGCTTCTATTGAAAAACTAGGCATAATGCTCTGTTGGAGTAATGCTAGTTCTCTACGGCACAGAAAATCACTCTTAACTGGGAAAGAGAGCTGGGTTTGATCAACAATGGCCGTGTTATGGGTTGTCTGCTCCTTCTGCTGAAAGGGGTTTTATGTAGCTGTACTTTTCCCTGTTCTTTTATTAGTTCAGTGGAGCAAGTGGCAACATTTTGCCTTGGTTACTTTGGGGGGGCTTCCAGTCACACCCCCTCGCTGTCGGCACCGCTATTCCCTTGTAGCATTAATGAAGGACAGAGGTTGCTTGTTGTCAATTGCTTCCTGTTGCTTCAACTGTGTGTCCTTCATCTGTGCTTGTGAATGGTCAGACTGTTTTGGGGACACTATAGCTTTCTTTCATATGTAGACCGGCTGGTTGGTAATACACAATGCGCATGTCCATTTTTTGAGTTGTTAGTTGGTTACCTTGAAAGATGGTAACTCCAAATGCCTCTGTAGGCTTGGCCAACTTGTAAAATGTAGTGAAACTCACTTAACACTTAACAACGCTCTTGCTTAGCAATCAAAATATTGGCTCAGAAACTCTGGCATTTGAAGCACGCAAGTCTTAAAGCTGTCAAGGTAAAAGACCCTTGCACCCCTAACCCTTTAGCGAAAAAAACCCCAGGGGTGTTGAAACCTGACAGCTTTAAGACTTGTGGACTTCAACTCCCAGAATTCCTCCTCTCGCTCTTCATCTTAATGATGGGCGGATGGGCAGGGGGAGGGATCTGGAACCGGTTCTAAATGGCACTGTAGATTTGTGGAACCTCTTCTATAGAAGAGGTTAGAACTGGCAGGAACCCAAGCCTGATATGCAGAAATGACACTTGGAAAGCAAAGGAATAGCATCTTCTTGCCTTCCACCCCATCTCAGGAATGCTTCCTAATATGGCAGATACCTTTGCGTAGATTCACAAACTACCAATCTCCATCAGATTGCTGACAGATGAGGAATGAAATTTCATTGCTACACAGATTCAACAGGAAGAAATTTTTAAAAGCCCCACTGACATGTACTTAAATTTATTCAAAAGAAGGATAAAATAAGGTTTCCCCAATCCCCAGGAAGCTTGAGCTTCAAACAACCCAGAGAGGAACAAGAAAGTCTCTTTCCTTCTCTTTTTCCTCCTTAAAAGAAACTAGTAATGAGAAAACCAAATGCTTGGAGGGGCTATTGAAGGTCAGTGTAACCCAACCACCACCTAGTTACAATACAGTACAATAGCAGAGTTGGAAGGGACCTTGGAGGTCATCTAGTCCAACTCCCTGCCTAGGCAGGAAACCTATACCATTTCAGACAAATGGCTATCCAACATCTTCTTGAAGACTTCCAGTGTTGGGGCATTCACAACTTCTGGAGACAAGCTGTTCCACTGATTAATTGTTCTAACTGTCAGGAAATTTCTCCTCAGTTCTAAGTTGCTTCTCTCCTTGATTAGTTTCCACCCATTGCTTCTTGCAGATGATGGTGACAATGCCTGATTATTAACTAAATTTCAAATGATGCTTAATCCATTTTCCAATCCATGATTCTATCATTTTGCATCTGTGTGCGTGTGTGTGTTTTAAAAAGCTGCATTATATCCCCAAAGATTAAAAAAAGCATTGGGCATTACTATACTAATAAGGCAGAGTTTCTAAATCTTTGTGGTGTAATGACCCTTTAAACATTCTAATAGGTTTGGCTTTTTCATCACTCTGATATCATAAACTCAGAAATCTGCTCAAAATAATACATTTTAATAAAGTTACAAATTGATACTCTCGAGAAATGCATGGGTTTGGAATGTAAAACGCACAGAAAAATCTTCCATATGAAGAATTCCCCTTGAGCTGACATTTCTCGCTAATGAACGGTTTTAAAAATGATCCTGGTTGTTTTATTCAGGAAACTGAAGGCAAATGGAGAAATAGCTTAATGTCCTTCTCAGAGGTGGACAATGTAAGCAGGAGGTTTTTTCCTTATTTAATATTCCCATTTTGAATATGGTCAATATAATACCCAGATTATTAAAACAGTTTTTAAAAGCTTTAGTAGTTAAGAGATATTAATGCCACATCATGAAATCATTAGCCACATTTCAATTTAAAGCTGGCTTGATGTGATACAGTTTTGTACCCAAAGTTCACCTGAATTGAATTGGGATTTGAACATATAAAAATCTGGGATCCACATACATAAGCCATAATTATGGCCATCAATTTCTATTGAACAGAACAGAACAGAATAGAATAACAGAGTTGGAAGGGACCTTGGAGGTGTAGTCCAACCCCCTGCTTAGGCAGGAAACTCTACACCACTTCAGACAAATTGATATCCAACATCTTCTTAAAAACTTCCAGTGTTGGGGCATTCACAACTTCTGGAGACAAGCTGTTCCACTGGTTAATTGATCTAACTGTCAGGAAATTTCTCCTCAGTTCTAAGTTGCTTCTCTCCTTGATTAGTTTCCACCCATTACTTCTTGTTCTGCCCTCAGATGCCTTGGAGAATAGTTTGACTCCCTCTTCTTTGTGGCAACCCCTGAGATATTGGAACACTGCTATCCTGTCTCCCATAGTTCTTCTTTTCATTAAACTAGACATACCCAGTTCCTGCAATAATGATCAGTAGAAGTTAAATTCTTCATGCAGTTTTCAACAGTAAGACAAAGCCAAACATTTTAATCCACTCTACCTGGATAAACTGGTTGTCCAGAAAGGCCAAAACCCAACCTGTCAGGTTTTATTCCAATTAGAAAAGACTAAAATCAGTATTATGCCATGTCTCCATGTCCCATTCAAAATATTGTTTCCAGAACTGCTCTGTCCTACTAATTTACTGTGTGTGCATGTGTGTGTGTGTGTGTCTTTGTGATATGTTGGGTCAAGCTTGTGTTTTATTCCAGAAACAACAACATGATGTATAGGAGATTGTTGGGAATGAGAACAATGCCCCAACAAGCACAAAAGACTCAAAACATAACTAGTTAGATGCTTTTTTCCTCCTTTGATTTAATTTAAGGGAGTCACTCCCTTAAGAAGTTTCAGTTGTTTGCAAATGTTTGCCTCATTGCCAAATAGCTACTCCTCCCATGAAAGTAAATCAGAAAACTGGTTCCGTCAATTGGAGTCCTTGATGATTTCTTACTTTGGTTGTTTGATTCTAAACCTTTTGTTAGTTGACTAGTGTAACATCATCACTGCTACTGAGTATGGGATTTTGCTCCCTTTTTATATGTACCATGGTACTTTGTAGGTTAGGTTAGCTCAAAAACCTAACGTGTGTGTGTGTGTCTGTCTGTGTGTGTGTGTGTTAGGTTTTTTTTAGCTGATCAATAAATAAATCAGGGAGTAGGATAGATCTATTTCGAGCTTTTTAGCTCTCATCAGCTAGCCATACCCTTACTGGGATTTGAACCGGGGCTGTATTACATGTTAGGCAGAAGCCTTAGCCACTATGCCACCAGGTTCTCTTCCTGATCAGCTGAGACAGAAGGATAATTTATTAATTAATTAATTTATTAATTTAATTTGTATACCGCCCTCTCTCCCGTTGGGATTCATAAGTATATACTTGTGTCACAACACCCTGTTAAGCCCCAATTAGGGGAAGAAGCATACTGCTTTCCTCTTCTGCCTTTCGGCTCATCACCAGAGAACATCTAGACAGAAAGTCATGAATTCCGTTGTGTGATTTTTTTTAATATGTGTTAGTTTTTATGAGCTGATCAATAAATAAATCAGAGAGACTAGGATAGATCTATTTCGAGCTTTTTAGCTCTCATCAGCTGGTCATACTCTTACTGGGATTCAAACCGGGGTTGTATTGCATATCAGGCAGTATATCTTCCAATTGCATCAGCTGAGACGGGAGGATTAATATCTATAATTATGGTTTAAATGCTCCTGCCTGATATGCAATACAGCCCCGGTTCGAATCCCAGTAAGAGCCTTGAGAGACACTGTGTTGGGCACAGTATTTCTATTGCCAGAGAGACAAACTAATTTTAGAGAGTTGGTTTTCCAGGTTCTCAAGGAACATAGTGTATCCTTAGCTACATTGTCCAAATTGTTAGGCACTATGGTGTCTGCCATTGACATTGTTCCCTGGGCGCGCCTTCACAATAGAGACTTTCAATGATTTCTTTTGCCATTTCAGCAAAGGCTCATGAGCTGCTCCCAGATCCAGGTTCTTCTACCAGCGGAAGTCTCCCGCTCTTTGATTTGGTGGACATTATCTACCATAACTAAGGGGGAATTCTTCAGGATCCCAGACCAAGTGACCGTCACTTCAGACATCAGCTATTTGGATGGGGTGCCCAACTTCAGAGGAGAACCTGATAGCTTAGTGGCTAAAACATCTGTCTAACATGTAATACAGCCCCAGTTAAAATCCCATTAACGGTATGGCTAGCTGATGAGAACTAAATAGCTTGAAATAGATCTATAGTAGTCTCCCTTATATGCAGATGGAACAGGGACAATGGAGCCAAGCGGAACTAGCTCACAACATAAACTGGTTGGAACTCAGGGTGGTCCGCCTGGCTCTCAAACCATTTTGCTTTTTGGTCAAGGGCAGACATATTCTGGTCCTCACAGACAACATGGCCACCAAGGCTCATGTAACAGGCAGGGGGCGACCAGGTCAAAGTCCCTCATGCTGGAGGCCAGGAGCTTGGGTCTTTGGGCCGAGAGTAATTTGCTCTCAATAACCACAGAACATATAGCAGGGTGGACAATGTCAGGGCCGACCAGCTCAGTCAGACCGAGGTGGACAATTCAGAATTGCAGCTGCAGCTGGATATCTTGCAGGCAATTGTGGACTTTTTTGGCCTCCCAGAGGTCGACCTGTTTGCAACCCCCCTCAATACTCAGGTCCCGAGGTTTTATTCCTGGTTTCCTTCACAGAACACAGAGGGGGTGGATGCTCTCCACTGCCAATGGCCTCGGGGGTGCCTTTATGCCTTCCCGCCTTTGCCCCTGATTCCCAGAGTCATTCAAAAGATCTTGCGGGAGGGGGCGGAGGTGGCGATGATTGCCCCACATTGGCCACAGCAGCCCTAGTTTTCCAACCTTTGATCTCTATCAGTGGACAGGCCCTAGAGCAGGCATGTCCAAAGTCCGGCCCGTGGGCCATTTGCGGCCCGGGGGTCGTTTTAATATGGCCCTCCAACAGCCCTCCCTGCTCTGTGTAAATGTGGCCCTCCCTTCCTCCCTCTGTCTCTGGGGCTGTGTGGCTGGGAGGGAGGTGGACGGAGGTTACGGACGTCTCCTCCCGCAGCGGGCGAGGGAGCAGGCGGGGTGAGCACCCAAGGCTACCGTCATCTTAAGCACCACCGAGGCTGTCGCCTGGCAGGGGCGTCAGGCAGGGAAGCCGGTCACGCTTCCATCGCTGCACGTTCTGGGGCTGCGAAGCTGGGAGGGAGGTGAATGCGCGGTCCCAGAACGTCCGCTTGGTGCCTGCCGGAGGGAGCCGCGATGGAGACGCGACCGGCTTCCCTGCCTGCGTCAGGCAGGGAAGCCGGTTGCGTCTCCATCGCGGCTCCCTCCGGCGGGCACCACGGCTTACGTTCTGGGGCCGCGCGTTCACCTCCCTCCCAGCCACGCAGCCCCAGAACGTGCAGCTCCCGCCGCACAAGGTCGCCCGGCAGGGGCGTCAGGCAGGGAAGACGGACGCGCGGCCTCAGAACGTAAGCCGTGGTGCCTGCCAGAGGGAGCCGGAAAGAGGGAGAGACAGACATACAGAGAGAGGGAGGGAGGGAGAGAATCAGAGAGAGTGACACATACAGAGACAGGGAGAGACAGAGAGAGGGAGGGAGAGACAGATAGATAGAGACTGATTAAGTGAGTGAGAGACAGACAGACACACACACACACACAGAGTGACAGAGAGAAAGAGAGAAAGAGAAAGAGAGAGAAAGAAAGAAAGAGAAAGAAAGAGAAAGAGAAAGAAAGAGAGAGAGAAAGAAAGAGACAGAAAGAGAGACAGAAAGAAAGAGAAAAAGAGAGAGAGAGAAAGAGAGAGAGAGAAAAAGGGAAAGAAAGAAAGAGCGAAAGAGAGAGAGAGAGAGAAAGAAAGAGAGACAGAAAGAAAGAGAAAGAGAGAGAGAGAAAGAGAGAGAGAAAGAGAGAGAAATGGAGAGAGAGAGAGTAAGAAAGAGAGAGAAAGAGAGAGAGAGTGAGAGAGAAAGGGAGACAGAAAGAGAAAAAGAGAGAGAGAGAAAGAGAGACAGAAATGGAGAGAGAGAGAGAGGAAAAGAGAGAGAGAGAGAGAAAGAAAGAGAGACAGAAAGAAAGAAAGAGAAAAAGAGAGAAAGAAAGAGAGAAAGAGCGAGAGAAATGGAGAGAGAGAGAGGAAGAAAGAGAGAAAGAGAGAAAGAGGTAGGTAAGTTTTTTTAAAATTTATTTTCAATACATTGTGAAAACTCAACTGTCAGTTGATCTTAATGTTATGAAATGAAAAGTATGTCATTTGCAATTAACTTGGCATAAAATAATTTATTTGCATTTAATTGTAATGGTTCAAAGAATGTTCGGAAAAATGTTCGGCTCTCCACCATGTTCACTTCATCCAATCTGGCCCTCTTTGAAAAAAGTTTGGACACCACTGCCCTAGAGGATCCCCTAAGAAGTGATTTCCCTCAGCCAGGGGTCGTTGGAGCATCCGGAGCCTCAATGGCTCCAGTTGACACCTAGCGCTTGAGCGGAGCGTCCTGAGATGAGACAACTTTTCCTTCAGGGTCATTCAGATTATTCAGGCTTCCCGTCCACCTTCCATGCAGCTCATATACAGTGCGGCCTGGTGTACTTTTTGTAAATGGCGTTTGATGAACCACTTTGACCCAGTACAAGCCACTATCCTACAGGTCCTGGATTTTCTTCAAGTGGGCCTGGGCAAAGGGTTGGCTCCTAATACCATTGAGAGACAGGTATCAGCAATTTCTTCTGTACTTTTGTGTGGTAGGTCACAAACTTTGACTCAACATCCTATGGTAAGAGATTTCTCAAGGGTACTTCGGTACTCCTTTACATAAGGTATTGGATGCTTTGACAAGTGCCCCCTTTGAACCATTGCTGGACATGGCTCTTAGGTTCCTGACTTTCAAGGTGGCCTTTTTGGTGGCCATAACCTCCGCTAGACGGATTTCTGAACTACAGGCATTGTCTATCAGGGCTGATTTGTGTGTGTTCCACCAAGATAGAGTGAAGTTAAGGCTGGATATCTCCTTTATCCCCAAGGTGTGCTCTTGTTTTCATAGGTCTCAGGAACTGAGATTACCTAACTTCTGCCCGGCTCTTTCCCATCCTTTGGAGAGAAAATGGCACACCTTGGATGTGAGGAAGGCTCTGAGGATTTATCTTAAAAGGACTTTATCTACCAGAAAGACTGAAGCCTTGTTTGTCTCTTTCCAGCCGGGTTCCCTGGGAAATATGGTGACCTCTACTACCATAGAGGTCTGAAGCCTGAGGATCTGAAGCCTGAGGATGAAGGTCTGAAGCTTGAGGATGGCAAGTGAGATCTTGCCGAAACGTTGCACCTGTTACAGGCCCCAATTAAGGGAGGAGACATACTGTTTCCTTTTCTGCCTTTCGGCTCATTGATCAGCTCAAAAACGTAACATATATATGTGTGTGTGTGTGTGTGTGTTGGTTTTCTCCTTGATAGTTCCTTGATTAGGATATTGTTTTTTGCTTCTATGAACCACATTTAGAGACCATTCAAAAGAGGCAATAAATGTTAAGAGGGAAAGAAAAAGATCTGAACACATCGTTTCAAGCAGCCAAAAAACATATAAAAAGGGATGAACACAAAACAAGCAAAAAAATAATAACCTAATTAAGGAACTAGCAAGGAAAAAAACATCCTGTCAAAACTGGCCAAGCAAGCTACGATATATGAACAGGTAGCAAACTCACTTTCACTAGCATTGATGATGTTACCTAGCCAGTAATGGCTACTCTACAAGCAAACAGCCAGTACCATGGACCTCTCACCTCAACCCTGAGCTACAGTCAGATATGCTCTTTCACACTGTTCCAGTATAATCAGGACTAGAAGACATCACTCCAAAGAATAAGTCTCTCTGAACACCAATCATAAGATTAAGGCTAAAATACCTGTTCAAGAATTCTGATGAAAATGTTACCTTTTCGATGAAAAAATATTCAAACTCTAAGCAAATGGAAAAAAAAGTTTGGATTCTTTCTTGTGTTCTTACAAGTTAAGAAGAGACCTGTTTCATTTTTTTAAAAGGCGGTTCTAGATTGTTTCAAAAGACTTGCCTTTTTATCAATGTGAGAATCAACTCTAATAATAACACTTCTTGGGCAGGGAAAGTTGGAATAACAAAGAATGGGCAATTAGCACTATTTCAGATGAGAGTCTTGTAAGACTGGAATGGATGCAATTTTGGAGCCTCCTGATGAGCTGCATACAAATCACCTCTGCATTGTGGGGTCCCTTGCCCCCTAAAATGATCAAAAGAGAAAATTGTATCTCCCTCGTTTTCTAGTTCACAATAACCAACATTCAAAGCTCTGAGAAGGTATTTCCAATTGCAAAATACCGTGCAGCACTTGCTTAACATGAAAACAAAATCTGCCAAATGGAAGAATGAGATACATTCTTGAGTGCTTCAACAAACTCCTGCTCACCCATCTGTCCAAAACCATTTTTTCTACTCAGAATGTGGAGTATTTTCTCACATCTACAGAGCTTTTCAGTGGGAAACAGCTGTTGTGAGAACAAATGAAGTCAGGAAAGCTTGGGATAGGCTGCAAGAAACTTTTTATAAACATCTGGAACCCACATTTCCAGACCCAATACACCAAACTATTAAAAAAAAACTTGTATCTATTGGTGGGCACCCACTGAGGTCTATACGGGAGGGGCGAGAGGGTAGGCCAATTAGTGAATCGCTTTTTAATAAAAGTTGGGATTTCTGGTACCTATGGCTGGGAAACAGAGTGTCGGATTTTAATGGGAGTAATGGTTAAGATTTAGTTAATAGAAATAATTATTACAATAATTGTTTTTGAATCTTTTTCTCTATATAAACTCTGCTATTATTAGAAGTGTAGGAGAAATATTGAGAATTAGGGATCTATAAGACGACTGTAAGATGTGTATAAGATCTATCAGCTTGGCATGAATTAGACTAAAATTGGAGGAGGCATTAAACTCCTCAGTCTTTGTTCAATGTTTGTGTGAAAAACTACAGTTTTCCAAAGCATATAAGATACATAAATTAGGGTAAAACATACTGGAGAGAAAATCCATTCAAATACATATTAAAAGACAAAGATTTGTTTGGATTAGCCAAAAAGAAAGAAATGCAGGTTAAATGAAACAACACAAGCCCATGAATGAATAAATTTGTGCTGACACTGGGAAATAATATGGCTATGGTCACATGAGAATGACTAGGATAGTAAATATTCATAAATTGCCCTCCTTTTTAAAGTATAACAATACATTTTACAAAAGTCTCAAAGGCTTGATGACAGAGGCAGAAGGGAAATAACAACCCCCCCCCCCAAAAATCTCTGTCTAAAATATATTTTGTCAACATTTTCCACATATTAGGGCCATCGTTAGTAAATATCTTGAAAACAGTAGATGGACATTTTAGGTTGTTCACACAGATCTTGGATTTCCTGCCATGAAATGGCACTTTGACGGAATTCCTGGGGGATGCTATGAAATATTCATCAGCTTCAATTTGTAAATGGCCTAGCAACATACTGTGTAAATGAACCTGGAATAAAACAGCCACATTAAAATGGAAGGCAGCTACAAACAACACGTGTTTTGAGAGCACGGACAAGCGGCAAACACAAACAAAAGGATTTCTGCGTAGAAGCAATCATAGGTTGAACTACAAATAATGTCTTGGCCTGTTTTCTCTATGTGGTAATAGAGCTACTCACAACCAGATGCCCCTTAGTGTCCAGCATCAGGAACCTTGATTGTTGGCAGGGTGTACAGTGTCTCCCAAAATCAGAAAATAGTGTAGCGCAGGGGTCTCCAGCTTTGCTGGCTGGAGAATTCTGGGAGCTGAAGTCCTTCAGACTTAAAGTTGCAAAGGTTGGAGACCCCTTGTGTAGCGGATGTTGTTTTAGTCCTTTCTCTGCAGGCACTTTTCTTCATCTGCGTTGGATTAGAGAACCTGTAGATGTGACTAACCTATAATTGCCAGTCATCCTGGGTGTGATGGTAATAAGGATTCTGGGTATATTTCATCAACATTCGGAGAATTACAAGTCAGATCCTTTTGTGAAGCATACTAAAATATATCCATTCCCAGCCCACTACAAGCTTAAACTGTAATGAATTTCCTCTCTTCCTTTATAGAGATAAATTTCCTTTTGAAATTTAAATTCCTTAGAGCAGGAAATGTATTTTGCTGTGTTGACAATGTAAAGCATGCTGCATATTATGGAAATTACACAAAAAAAGATTATGAGGACCTGTCAAATGCTCCGACATTGGAGGTTTTTTAATGAACAGATTGGATAACCATTTGTCCAAAATTGTACAGACTTTCTTGCTTGAGCAGGGGGTTGGACTAGAAGACCTCCGAGGTGCTTTCCAACACTGTTATTCTGCTTCTGCTTCATAAAATTAAAATAAGAATAAGAAAACAAATTACGTGCATATTTGAACACAATTTCTTTCCTTTTTAAAATACAACTTAATGTGAAAACTTTAAATGTGAAATCATAATGATCAGATATGACTTGAGAATACACAACATTTTTCAAGATCATACCTTCATTTATTATCTTTTTAAAGATGAAAATTACCTCTTTCTTTCCTTTTAAGATTATTACCTTTCCCACTATAACACTGCATAAGTAAAGGTACAGGTTCCCCTCTCACATATGTGCTAGTCCAGAGATGGTGAACCTTTTTAGGCTCGCGTGCCATAAGGGGGGAGCGCAGGGGGGGTCGTGTGCCGGCGTGCCAAACCCATAATGCAATGAATGCACCCCCAGTCACTTCTGGTTTGCTCGTAGTGTCATTTTTAGTCCTCCGGAGCCTTCAGGGAAGGTCCTGAAGCCTCCGGAGGGCCTCCGGAGGGCGGGGGGCTGTTTTTGCCCTCCCCAGGCTCATATAAAGCCTGGGGAGGGTGAAAAATGGCTTTAAAAACAGCTGAATCAGCTGGCCAGCGCACGTATGCGTGCTGGCCAGCTGACAGGGCAACACCTCGCATGCCCGGCCAAATGGCTTAGCATGCCACCTGTGGCATGCGTGCCATAGGTTCGCCATCACTGTGCTAGTCGTTCCCAACTCTAGAGGGTGCTGCTCATCTCCATTTCAAAGCCGAAGAGCCATTGTTGTCTGAAGACATCTCCATGGTCATGTGGATGGCATGACTAAACACTGAAGGTGCATGGAACGCTGTTACCTTCCCACTAAAGTTAGTCCCTATTTTTTCTATTTTCATTTTTAATGTGCTTTTGACCTGCTAGGTTGGCAGAAACTGGGACAAGTAATGGGAGCTCACTCCATTATGCAGTATTAGGGATTCAAACTGCTGAACTGCCAACCTTTCGGTCGACAAGCTCAGCTTTAGCCACTGAGCCCTTACCACTGCATAAAACAGATTTATTATAAATATGGTTGTAATATCTACATATTAATCTATTTCTGAACACCACTACATCCAGGACTGCAGATTGAATATCATTGGATTTCTTCAGGCATACCGTATTTCTTTTGATGGTATGTTTCTCTTTTTACTTCTTGGATTGTTTACAGCGATGGGTTTTCTCTCAGATTTAATTGAGTCTTACTTGCAGATGCTGAGGTAGACAAGGAGGTGGCCAGATCTGCAAAGCATTCCTGCTATTCTCGGTACCTTTATCAGAATGATCCACTCCAGAGAAAAGGATGGAACAGCAAAGCCATTTCAAAAACCTGCCAGAACAATCTTGGCAATCCATGATATGCAGAGGCAATTAACTTCAGCCAGTTTGATCATTTGTTACTAAGGTAAAATATATATATACAAAAGTTGGCTGAGTGCCCCAAAACCCTTGCCTAAATCAAATCAGAATTACATCAGAGAGACAGAAATGGATGGATGCATGGAGATAGATAGATAGATAGATAGATAGATAGATAGATAGATAGATAGATAGATAGATAGATAGATAGATAGATAGATAGATAGATAGATAGATAGATAGATAGATAGATAGATAGATGAGGAGGGAGGAGGAGAGGGAGGGGGAAAGAAAGATGAGGAAAGATGGAGGGAGGGGGAGAGAGATGAGAGAGGAAGAGAGGGAGGGGGAGTGAGAGAGATGAGGGAAGGAGGGAGGGGGAGAGAGATGAAGAGGGAGGAAGAGAGGGAGGGGGAGAGAGGGTGGGGGAGAGAGATGAGGAAGGAGGAAGAGAGGGAGGGGGCAGGAGAGATGAAGAGGGAAAGATGGAGGGAGGGGGAGAGAGATGAGAGAGGAAGAGAGGGAGGGGGAGTGAGAGAGATGAGGGAAGGAGGGAGGGGGAGAGAGATGAGGAGGGAGGAAGAGAGGGAGGGGGAGAGAGGGTGGGGGAGAGAGATGAGGAAGGAGGAAGAGAGGGAGGGGGCAGGAGAGATGAAGAGGGAAGGAGGGAGGGAGGGGGAGAGAGATGAGGAGGGAAGGAGGGAGGGGGAGGGGGAGAGAGATGAGGAGGGAGAAAGGGGGGGAGAAGGAGGGAGATAGGAAGAGAGAGAGATGTTGTTCACCCCCAAATATATTGGGAAGATATACCTTTAGTCAATACGTATTGTACAATAATGCACTAGCCTGCAAATAATAATGCTAAAAAGTGGATTATAAGCAAACATCCCCATCTGGTGGCTTGATTAGGAAAAATTTCTGGCCTTTCTTTCATCTGCTGTTATGAATATGGTCACACGTTTCTTTAGATGTCATTTTAATCAAATGGCAATATGGTGATTTGCCACTTTTCAAATATTAATGCACAAATATTGATCCCTGACTCATCTCAGTCTTCTTAAATAAGATGAAAGAGAAGTAGTCTCAAACCTTTTTTAAAAAAAATCAGGAAACACTGACAATACTAACCCCCGACAGAGAGAATATTTGGAAATCTGTGGGGAAGCACTTTCCCTGATTTTCCTTCCTTCCCTCCCAAATACATATTTGGCATCAATGTCTCACACATATTCTAAAATTATTTTGAGAGTTAAATAGAGTGGAGAGACCATTTGTATCATTTGGTGCACGACCAATCATACATTTTTTTTCTACATGGCACCTCTGCAAACCAGTCACTAAAAAACAACAGTGGCTCTCCTCATCTCTTTAACCCAGAGGTTCCCAAACTTGGCAACTTTAAGACTGGCTGGAGAATTCTGGGAGTTGAAGTCCACAAGTCTTAAAGTTGCCAAATTTGGGAACCTCTGCTTTAACCTTTAACAGATTTAACAGATGTTACCTTTAACAGATTTAACAGGTCATCTAGTCATGTGCCTCTACCTAGAATCGAACTCACAACCTCCTGCTTGTGAGGCAAGAGCTCTACCTCTAGGCCACAGCAGCTTCCATTACTTCTGGACTTCCTGTGAGGTTACACAGACTGGCTGTGGGAATCAGGAGTCTGGACTAAAAGGACATTCTTGTAAGAGTTCTTCATACAGTATATTCTGCTATATAGGTAGTCCTCGACTTATGACCACAATCCAGCAAATTTTTTGTTGTTAAATGAGACTATTGTGAAGTGAGCTTTCACCCATTTTACGACCTTTCTTGCCTCGTTTGTTAAGTGAATCACTGCAGTTGGTAGGTTAGTAACCTGATTGTTAAGTGAACCTGGCTTCCCCATAGACGTTGCTTGTCAGAAGATCGCAAAAGTTAATAATTCAATCCCGGACACTTGCAAACATTATAAATATGAACCAGTTGTCAAGTGTCTGAATTTTGATCACATGATCGTGGGGATGCTGCAAAAGTCATAACTATAAAAAATGCTCGTAAGTCACCTTTTTCAGTGCCGTTGTAACTTTGAACGGTCACTAAACTATCTGTTATAAGTTGAGGACTACCTGTACTATTAAGAAATAAGCTGAAAATTCAGAGTTATCTTAGTAAAACTTGACTAAACAAACTGATTGGAAGAAACAATCAAATCCCAAAATGAGAGGGATCAAATTAATCAAATAGCACATTTGACTAAGCATCAGTAGAGATAAACCTCGAGGTATGACCATAATTGTGCCCAAGATTTCTGTGGTTAAGTGAGACAGTGGTTAAGTGAATTTTGACCCATTTTACGGCATTTTTTTGCTACAGCTGTTAAGTGAACATCTGCTATGGCTAAGTTATTAAAGCGATTGTTAAGTGAATATAGCTTCCCCATTGACTTTGCTTGTCAGAAGGTTGCAAAAGGAGATCACATGACGGCAGGAAACTGCAACCGTCGTAAATATGAGTCAGTTGCCCAGCGCCTGAATTTTGATCACATGACCACGGGGATGCTGCAAAGGTCATCAATCACTTTTTCCGTACTGTTTTACAACTTTGAAAGGTCACTAAATGAACAGTTGTAAAGTTGAAACTACCTGTATTTATACCAACTTGCAGCTGGTAAGCAGCATCTTTAAAAAGTCTGACATCCTTTTCTTAATGTAGGAAGTTAGCACCCACCCCTCTCCTAAAAAAATGAAATCTTCTAGGAAATATTTAAAAGGCAGAATATTATGTTTCCTTGGAAATGGAGAAATGGAGAAACATGTTTTTAGGCAGGAAACAAACTCACTCTTAATAGCCCCCACCATCCTCAATAGCCCACAGTAGATGTCTGCACTTAGATTCCAAAAAAATTCGAGAGATAAAAAGGAAGTATTCCTTCTTATCCAAAAAAATATACAAAAAAAGAGTATGGTTCAAATGGTTGATGCCTGAAGGAATGTTGGTATTCTGGGATGGAGGTAGAGTTAGAGTTAAAACAGTAGGAGAGGCGGATGTTTCTAAAAAAACATTCCTTAATCCTGGGAGATGAAGAAGAGGGAACGGGAGGGGTCATGGCCCCGCCCATTGGCGGGAAATAGGAAGAAGAAACAATAGCAAAGAGACTCAAATCACAAAAATGAGTTTACAGTGATCCCTCGTTTTTCGCGGCTAATGGGGACCGGAACCTTCCGCGAAAATTGAAAAACCGCGAAGTAGGATTCGCACCGGAAACTTGAGTTGGTGGACATCGTTTAAAGCAAGCACTAGGGGGCGCTTGCCTCCTACCAATGCATTCTGTATTTTTGAAAAACCCGCGAGGCACTGAAGCCGCGAAACATGAAGCCGCGAAAAACGAGGGATCACTGTATTTTGAAACTATTATTGTAATTCCTGAAAATGGATGTTGATACGAAACAAACGATTGAATGTATGAAGTTTAAGACATGATATATATGTATCTCTTGTCACCATTTAGTTAATTATATTTTGTATGAAGCCTCGGGGGCAGTCACCGCCCCTGGCATGGAAGTCCTAAAATGTTAAAAAAACACCCTACATACCCCTTTTCCTTTTATATATGTAAAACCAATAAAAATTGTTTTAAAAAAAAAAGTAGATGTCTGCACTTAAGAGATAAAGAGATAGCTAGATCTATTCATAGGCAAATGCCCTCACCCAAGATCCAACCAGGATAGGACACCATGTTAGGATATTCAGTCTTATATTGGGTTGACAATATATATGAGCCTATGTTCTTAAGGAGTTATGTAGCTTTAAGAACTGTGTTAAATTCTGATTGGCTGTGCTTCTCAGCTCTACCATAAAGGAAGCTCAGGAACACATCCATCCCCTTGTTCGACCACTGAGTCCTGTGTTTACTGATTGCCACTGGAGGAGTTGAAGCTGAAGAGAGAAGAAATATTTGTTTTGCATCACTGTAAGATAACTGTGTGTGTTTGGTGAAGGACTGTTATTGTTTGAGAAGTAAGAATCTCTGGTCAGAAGAAGTATTTTAGTTGCTACAAAGTAAAGACTGTTTATTTTCTTACTATCACTGTTTTAGAATTTGTTTGTGGTTACAGCAACGTATGTCTTTACTGTCCGGTGTATTACACTATTCCGCATTTATTTCCTAACACTAATTACGGGGCCAGAGTTGTAACACTGGTTCTGAACCCAGAGTTGCTAACACACCACATGGCGCCTGGGAAGATTACATCATCCAGCAAGGCTCAACCAAGTCAGAGCAGCCTAGAGAGTTGCCCCACAATGGCCCCATGGGAGTCTAGCAACCAATCAGAATACAACCTCAAGTTCAAAAGCTCAGAGAGGGTATAAAACTCAGGCACTCTCAGTATCTCTTCCCCTTTTTTTCTTCACCCAACATCTTCAAGGCATGTGATCCTGTCCACCATTAAAACCATCTTTCCAAACAGCCTCCATGTTCCCAGTATCTTTCTCCCCACTTGGAACTGCACCCAAAATAATATTTCTTCCAACATTACCCAGAAGCCATTTTAAGAAACTTCTGGCTACCAGGAACTAGAAATATACTGCCAAATCATGTATATTCCAGAAATCACATAGGGGAAGTTTGCTACCAACCATCTGAAAGCACATAACTAAAGCTTTCGTTTTAGCTTACCATAACAAACATCCTAAACCTGAAAAATCACTCCTCTAAAAAGCCATTGTAGTGACTCAGTTTCATCCCTAATATTCCCACTGCTTTGGCTGCAATTCTGCCCTGTGATTGGGTTATAAGTATTGTATTTTATGAAGCCGGGGAAAAAATCTTGCTGCTACTCTGGCAAAAACGTGTGTGCGATCACTGAAAAATTATGGAGGGTTGATGACATGGCAGATTTTTAGATGAAAACAAATGTTTTGTTTCTCTCCCCAAAAAGGAAAAGGAAGTTCCAATCTGCTATTGATATTGGAAGAAAGTTCTCAAGGAAGTCAGTGAAAGGCTCCCAATATCAACATTTTAATAACGTGGTTATTAACATAAAACGTTAGCTTGGAGTTTTCAGGAATAAGTTTTACAAGGGTAACCTTATCTCGTTTTTGAATGAATGATTTTGTGCGGAGATTGGAAGAATGCTGTAGATGTAAGATATTTTAATTTCAGCAAAGCATTTGAAAAATATCCCATGACATTTCATTAGCAATTTAATTAAGTAGCGGCTGAATGGATTGTCAATTAAATGGACACATATCTGATTAAACATTGTACTGAAAGAGTGCTTATCAATAATTCCTCATCAAAATGGAGGAGGGATCCAAATGGGATGACCCAAAATTGGTTGGGACAATTACTATCCTAGACAAAAATAAATTTCAAACAATCGTGATTGGGTAGAAATGGGCTGAAATAAAATAAAACTGAATAAATAGAAAATTATGAACTCAGAAAATAGTAAGGCATAACAGTACTTAAAATAGCTTTTTACAAAGTGATTATTGGGAATTTGCATAGCATTGGAAGAGATATAACTCAGTTAACTGACCCTGGCTATCTCCACACGATTTTTTATATACAGCTATTGGAAGGCAGAGCTAAGGTGGTAGTGGAGTGGAAGCTTTCTTGCTGAGTTCCTTACAATATTTTTCTATATATGTAAAAAAAGCAACTTTCAAGGAAATTGTGTGACCCTTGTAAAAAAAAATGTGGTTGCTTTAAAAGTTTAAAAGAAAATGCTTGATTTGTAATCCCATGCACTGCAAAACACCTCTTTCAGCCTTATCAATTAAGAGTCAAATGTGTAACAGTGATTCCATTATTAGAAATCTTATCTTCCAAATCAGGAAAAATAATTGTTTTACTTTGCTTTGTACAGACACTGGGTCAAGGACTCAGAGAAACTGGAATAGTTTCAGAGAAGGATGGCAGGAAATGAAATACAACAAAAGAAACTGAAGGACTTGTGAAAGTTTAGCTTTGAGAAGAGGGGGGTGGAGGATATGCCCTCTTCCAAAATGTCACAGAAAAGAAAATCAAAACATATTCTCTTGCATTATTCAGCATCCAGGATTTAAATTACAAGAGGATGGATGCTATTCATTAAAAAAAACCTTTTCCATTTGTAAAAGTACTTCAAGACTGCAGTCATTATCCAAACAGGTGAGAGGTTTTCCTTTATTGGCTGTGTTCATGTATAGATTAGACAACCACCTGTCAGGAATATTTTAATTTGAATTCCTGCATTGAGTAACTATGCTATAGTCATTGGTCTAAGTATCCTATCCATGTACATGGATGATGTATATTCCACAGAGCTGTGTATATATTCTATTTTCAAATGTTCCAGCCATTATCTAGAATTGTGTTCCCTCCGAAGGTCAGAGAGGACTAGTAACATTTCTGTAATACAAAATGTATTTACACACATTGTTTGGCCTCAGCATAAAGGCAGAGATTCTAATGATTAACACCCCTAGATATCCTTGTTCTATAACCAATTCATCGGGTAACCCATAGTGCCACCTAATTTTTGACAGACAGCAGCATCAGCATTCTGCCTCCTTTTCAGACATTGTTTGAATTAGATTTACTTTCTAATACTGATCACACTTATTCCATCTTCTTGACTAGGGAGAAAAGGCAAATGAAGGAAGAAAGACAAGATCACTTTGATCATCACCCATCTTAGGTCATCCTAGTTACCTCTGATCAGGTCCTAAGAAATTGTGCAGTATTCTCACAATCGCCTCACAGAAATGTTAGAGCCAAGAATTAACAGTCTAGACAGCGTCCCTTGAGATTCTCTTGGCTATTCCATAACCATAGCCAGTATTAGGAATGTGCTATATGCTCATATTGCTGAACCATGCAAGTGTTGTTATGCTGGAAAATACTGTCTGTTCCCCCTGGTATAACAAGGAAGAAGTTGAATGGATAGAGATCGATCAGGAACACTGATGGTGTAACTTTTAATATCCATTAAATAGTCCAACTTCTGGCCGCATTCATAAATATAACTATTTAAAGATGTGCAGAAGAAGCAGACCTCTGATATAATGAGGCCCATACTTTTAGTCAGCCTGTTCCCCCAGCTCACTAAAACCTTATTAGAACAAATCTATGCCCTTTGCTTTTGCTTTCAAAAACTGAAATAGTCCATGCAAACAAAGGAGAAACTGCGGTTTGTGCCTTACTTTATGGATAAGTCATTAGAAAGATAACAGAAATGTTTGAGGAAGGGAAGAATAGAGATGGACGGGAGAAAAGGGCAGACAAGTAAAGAAAGAACAAATTTGCAAGGTCGATAAGGATAAAGAAACATAGGATTTTATAATCGTCTAGAAAGCATAGAAAGGCTGAGCAATAGAGGATAACCGAGCATTATTCGGTGCCAAACAAGCTTCATAATTAATATTTCTCTCATAGATAGAAAAACTCAGAGTCAGGACACCAGAATACTCTTTCACATTTACACCATTGCAATTTGAACACCAACTGTCATCTTAAGCAGATTTGACAAAGTGTGTAAGCTGGATATTAAAATGTCCTATTAATGCTGATCTCCGAAGCCTTTGCCTCGGGAACAATGGAATTTGCAGAACCATTGTATGCCATCATGAATAGCAATCAAAAAGTTGCTGCAGATTACAATTGCAGACTGTAAAAAAAAATTCCCCCTTAAAGTCTCACTGGTTTTTCAAACATGATGTCTCCTACAATAGATGATCTTGATATTTAAATATCAAATACTCATTGGTAGGATTTTCCCTGCTCAAAACACTGAAATGAATTCCCTTCCGGATAACAATTCTTACTCTTCCTGTGAATGGGAATGTAGATTTTGCAGATTATTTTTTTAAAGGACATTTATTTGTGGATGGCACTTCTCTCCCCTCCCCAAAGCCTTGTACGCTGCCAAACAACAGCTAATTTTAAACTTACATCCCTTTTCATTATTGTGCCATTGAAATGATAGATCAGGGGTGTCGAACTCAATTTCATTGAGGCCACATCAGGGTTGTGTTTGACCTCAGGGGGTCAGTGTTACATGGCTAGATGGGGGCGTGGCCAGCCTGACGTCACTCATGTTGGGGGCACTTGTGGTGGCTAGGGTGGGGCTGGGGAGATCCTCCTGCAGCCCTCTGCCAGCCAAAATGGAGCCCTGTTTTCACTGGCAGAGGCACCACGGGCCAGTCCTTGGTTATTTCCAGGGTGGCCCCAGAGGCCATATCTAAGTATCCCTTGAGTTTGACTCCTCTGGGATAGATGCTTTCCTTCCCCAACTGGTAAAAATGACAAGGGAATCCTGTTTGAAAATAGGCTACCTTTACTAACTGAGAAGATAATGTGCCAGTCTACTCTGATTTGAATTCAGTGGGCTCTTATATCAGTACTGGATTGCAGCACAAATATGCAAAGTCTCACATGGAAGTAATGGTGAAAGACTGTAATGGAAGAGACATTTGGTTTTTGTCAAAATGCTATATAGCGTATTTTCTCTAAGTGCTTTTTTGTCTCATTACCTTGCATTGTTGTTGTTCCTTTAATCCGACATTGCAAAGGTTGGATCAAACCAGGCTGCTTTGTGGCCCCATATCCTTTTACAGAGCCTTGCCCTGTTCTGTGAGTCACTCCATATCTGCTGACAAGAAGCCAATCTGCTGTTTGAGGCCAATGGGGAGATTTCTGATTGCAAATACCAGCTTCAGGAAATGTGTTGTCTCTTCAAAAACTCACCAAGGAAAAGACTTACATTTGCCTTTAGCTCCGATATCTTGATCAACACCATTTTTTTTGCTAACAGATGCATTAAAAAAAATACCTCTGCATTTTAAATGAAAATTTATCTATTCTGGCTCTGAAACTGTCAACCTATCTATCTGCGGGATCGGATCCTGCCTCATACATCCTCACGGCCGATTCGCTCCCACAGAGAGGGACTTCTCCGGGTGCCGTCCACTAGACTTTGTCAGCGGGCGACGCCCAGGGGAAGGGCTCTCTCTGTGGCGGGCCCGGCCCTCTGGAACGACCTTCCCCCCGATATTAGAACGACCACGGACCTCCGCTCCTTCCGTCTTAAATTAAAAACTCACTTTTTCTGTCTGGCCGGCCTGGGATAGTCTCCCTGTCTTGGGGTTTTATTGGGTAGCTTTTAGCTTTTAGTTTTATGGGAATTTTAGCATGGGTTAAGTTTAATTTGGTTTTAGAACTGTTTGTATATTTTTTACTGTTTTTATTCTGCCTGTGCACCGCCCCGAGTCCCCGTGGGGAGAGGGAGCGGTTTATAAGTATTAAAATTATTATTATTATTATTATTATTAACCGAAAATGAATACTGTAGATGCAACAGACAGGATTCTGTCTTATATTAGTCCTACTTCCAAACCACACCGTTTAATTGGGGAATGGAGTAGGGATGTATTTTTTGCAAACCCTTTTAATCTGCATAAATGATCGTTTTTAATGATCCAGAGCAGCGGTCACCAACTGGTGGTTTGCAGAAAAAATATTTGCATTTTTTATATTGCACTAAATCAGGGATTCTAAAACTACAGCCCCTGGGATGGATATGTACAATGAGCGCTTGTATTGCTGCAGAGAGTCTCCCCCTTTGGGGTCTTTTTGTGTGGGGCAAAGGGGGGCAGAAATTCCGACTTGGGGTCTACTTCAGCCTCCTGGTGCAGGATTTGGGCGAATATTAGAGGGAAGTGCCACTGGTGGCAAAGAGCCGAAGGACCAGTGGGTCTGCATCATGGCCTGGAACTGGCTGACTATCTTAGCCCGCTGAGCCTCCAGGCACCAGTATGTGGCCTTGTATTCCCACAGGTCTTCCTCTGCTTGGAAAGTCTATGCTTGTACTCCTCAATGAGGTTCTTCTGTTGAGCCTCCTTCTCGGTAAGATCCAATTTCAACTGAGCCATCTGTTTCTTCAACTCTTTCTCATGGTGGTTGCTTAGCTCCAACAACTGCTTCCTGTTGGGGCCCTAAGGAGCACAGGCAAGCAGGCGAGGAGTGGGTGGGAAGTAAGGCTGGTGTAAGTAGAGGCTGGTGAGGTGCTCCTTGATGCGCGTGACATCAAGTTGGCCACACCCACCCAGTCACATGACCACCTGGCCACACCCACACAGTCATATGACTACCTAGCCACACCCAGCCAGCCAGTTAGGCAGATCATATTAGTGGTCCACAGGATTTAAAATTATGAATTTAGTGGCCCCAGAGGTCCAAAATGTTGGTGACCCTGATCCAGAGTGTTTTAGCTAAACCCCGCAACAAGGCTAGGGGTAAATTCATTCCCCAGACCTGCCCTCTCCTCTCAGGATGTAAATCCTCTGAATTTCTTTCAAGGAACGGTTTCACTCTCTTCATTCCCAGGACTCCAAGATTGATGATACATCATTAGTATGGTGCCATACTAATGTCTGCAGCCATCCTGTGTCTAAAAGTCTTTTCTTCAGTCCTTTTATTATTATTTTTGCTTGGTCATATTCCATTCTTTATAATACCCCACAAGGAAAGCTATATAGCAGGGATGTCCAAACTTGGGAACTTTAAGACTTGTGGACTTCAACTCCCCAGCCAGCTATGCTGGCTGGGGAATTCTGGGAGTTGAAGTCCACAAGTCTTAAAGTTCCCAAGTTTGGACATCCCTGCTATATAGAGACTTTTCTCTGATAAGAATCTTCCATGATTATTGAAAGCTAGATAGGACATAAACCATTTCACTGGAAAGCCTTGATTTGTTTTGTTTTTAATGATCAAAATAAACATGAATACATTAAAAGCTTGAAAAAGAGATTTTCTTCTATCTAAACATCGACTTGAAACATTGGTGAGGATCCCATTATGGATTCTTCATTCTTAACAGAAACCAGCATGAAACTGAATGCAGAAAATAACTAGTCTGGCTTTCCTGCATTTATATTAGAAAGAGGAAGTGGGCAGGCTAATTCTCAACCCTGTTGACAGGAAAGGCACCATTATTACACCGACTCTCCTCCACAGAGATCATGAAAGCGCTCAAGGTTGTTCCTGTCCTCCTTTCCCTGATTTACGCCACCGCCAGCATCACCAGATGGCCCACACACATAATCTGCAAGAACAATAATTTGGAAGTGAACTACAGAAGCTGTGGTGAGAGCTCATACTTCTGTTTAACTTCTTACGATGACCTTGTTTTGTACTAGCAGCTATGCAATAGACTGTTTGCTAGACCTATTAGATACTTCAGATCTCGATGTAGACTGGTTTGGGGCAATTCTCTTAGTCCATTTCCACCGGACTAAAAAAAAATATTAATAAAACATGATTTTGAGGATCCAGATTGTTGGGGGCAATATGCTGACTCTGTAAACCTGCTTAGAGTGGGTTGTAAAGCACTGTGAAGCGGTATATAAGTCTAAGTGCTATTGCTATTATGTATAATGGTAATCTATATAAATAAAAATGTAACAAGAGTTTGTTCAAAACTGCTAATCTCCAAAAGTACAGCACCGATCGCTTCCAAATTTTCACACAACGTTTCTTTCAAGTATGGCACCAATGATATATATATATATAGATTGTGTAGATGTCACACCTGTGCCAGGTACACGCCACACAAATGTAAAAAATTGTTAAAAAGGTAGGTAGATGGATACAGAGAGAGCAGTGAGCCACAGGATGACATAATACAAAATGTCATAATACCTACTGTATTTCAAGGAGAAATACAGTATAGGTAGGTAGGCAGCTATAGGGATAGAGAGAGGGAAAAATACAGTATGTAGGTAGGTAGGTAGAGGGAGAGAGGGAGAAGGTAGGTAAGTAGGTTGGGGGTTATACAGTGGTTGTGTGTACGTGTTTGTGTGTGCAGGTGTAGATCTACACACAGGTTGGTTGGCCATTTAACCAGACTGGGCCACAGCAACGCTTGGCCAGGAACAGCTAGTAGAGAATAAATTATATGTGTGACAAACCTGCTCATTTTAACATCATATATTCTCCCAGTCTAATATTTCAAGTAACACTTGAAGCATTTTTAATAGAGAAGATAGAACTCTGATTTGGTGAATGGAGCTTTAATGCAGATTCATCTTACGTGAACCAACACCCGCCCCAAATATTCAGATTTATTTTATACTAACCACCCCACCCAACCCACTTGTAATGGTGAGAATCCTGATTTTTTTCGTCTCCTCCGCCATCTTCTTCTGTCCCTACCTGCCAAATAAACAAGGTAGTGGAGACCTTTCCTCAAGTCATGCAAACCTGATTATTTTCTCCCCTTTCCCTTTTTCAGTCAGCCTGAAGCAGGTTTAATGCATAACTCAGGAAGGAACCCTGTCGTCAAAAGTGGGTTGCCAGCTCCCTCCCCTCCCCCCCCCCCCCCCCACTCTCCCATGCAGTGAGCTTCTTAGACTGGCAGCACTTCCCATAGACAGTTGGTTTTTCTAATCTGCTGGCAGAGAAAAGGAGCAGGCCCCTCTGAAATGAATGAAAATGAATCTGCTTGGCAGTTCTTCTTTCCAGAGCTTTCCAGCTTGGCTGGCTCTGTGCCTCAGCTGCTGCCCTGATGCAGATGAAGGGATGAAGGGAATGAGCTTCACAGACATCTCATTCATATGAGGCACGTGACATGAAAAGTGATCAGCGGCGCACGAAAGACCAAGTGTTTGTTTGTTTTTTCAAAATTCAGCCAAACACAAAAGCTGCCCTCTGTGAGTTTGCCTCCTTCCCTGCAGCGCAGGCACCGCTTTATGTACCTTTGTGGAAATTAAAACAAAAATGGAAAAGGAAAAAAAAAACCAGCGAGGGACACAAGGAGTAAATAAATATTTGGAATGAAATCTTCTACGAGTCAGTTCCTAAGAGACAAAGTCAGCTTTCAATTATTATATAAACAGATCTCCTCTAGTAGACACAGGGCAGTTTATCATTCAGGAGGCAAAATAAAGAAGGTTGCTTTTTATGAGTCAAACGATGACTTCATTTTAGTTAAAATGCTGCCTACTCCATCTGTCTGTGTATCAATATGTACCTGCAATCCATTTCTGAGCGCCCTCAGGAACTGGCATTCTACATGCAATCCAGCTGTTTTATTGCTAAGCTCAAAATAGGAGCCACTTCTCCTGAAGAAATCAAACCTTGGTTTCATGTAGGCTACTTCCGTATATTGCTGAGAAAGAACGGATAATAGCAGTAACAGATACGTGCATATTACTTTTTTTTTTCTATGACAAATTCACCCTGTTCACACACAAGCAGGCATACACACAATCCATTGGTTCATTTACAACAGGGATGTCCAAACTTGGGAACTTTGGCTGGGGAATTCTGGGAGTTGAAGTCCACAAGTCTTAAAGTTCCCAAGTTTGGACATCCCTGATTTACAAGGAACGGAACAGAACAGAAATCTGGAAGGAACCTTGAAGGTCTTCTGGCCCAGTGCCCTGCTCAAGCAGGAGACCCTATACCATTTCAGATAAGTGATTATTCAGTATTTTCTTTAAAAATCTCCAGTGATGAAGCACCACCAACTTCTGAAGGCAAGCTGTTCCACTGATTAACTGTTCTCACTGTTAAAAAGTTTCTCCTTAATTCCAGGTTGCTTCTCTCCTTCAACTGCAGCTGTTGGCAGCTATTCTCTTTGCATTATTCCCTCATTCACATGCCCCAAATAAAGAAAAGAACTGGAAGGCAGGCTTCTATATCAACAATTTTGTGTTTAGCTGGCATGTCATCTAATTCAAGTGAATGCAATCTTACGTTCACCAACTTGGAAACAAGTATCACTGAAATTCATGGGATTATTTCTCAGTAAATATAGTTAAGCTCAAGCTGTACGTGTTTTTATGAAGTGTTACCAGCCAGAGCCTGTCTTTTGAAAGGTGGAGATTTGCCGAATATAATAAGTTTAACTTTGGGACTCAGTGTTTCTTGTATGTAAACATATTGCAATGGGCTACGTTTTTTTTTTAATTGTTTTTTTAAATTCTACAGATTGGGTACTAAATACATAAAATGCACAAACTGACTTTAAAGTAGTCTTTAATTTATTTGGTAATGTCCTTTGTTCTTTTAATCAATGGGCATTATCAACATGACTGTAAATTATCCAAATGAGTCACTATTGATATACTGAGTTTATACTTGATGTTCAACCAGACAGCGGTAGTCAGCGGTAGCAGTAATAAAAATAAAATATAGAAAACCATTTTATTTAAAATCAAAATAGGAAGCGTTTGGAGTTTTCTTAGTTAAAAACCTAAATTTATACCACTTTACTTGGTATAGGTTACTTGCAGGACCGCCTTCTACCGCATACCTCCACTCGACCTGTCTGCTCCCACAGGGAGGGCCTCCTTAGGGTGCCGTCCGCTGGCCAATGCCGGCTGGCAACGCCCAGGGGAAGAGCCTTCTCTGTGGCAGGTCCCGCCCTTTGGAATGACCTCCCCCCAGACCTCCGGACTATCACCGACCTTCGCCAATTCCGCTGGACTTTAAAAATCTATTTCTTCCATATGGCCAGCCTAGCATAGCTGCTACAACCATGTTTTATTAGATCTGGGTTTTAAATTAACTGTTTCCTTTTTAGCACGGGTTAAATTGTTTAATAGTAGTTTTAAATTTTGTAGAATTTGTACTATTTGTATTGTTGGATTTTAAGTTCCTGTGCGCCGCCCTGAGTCCCTTTTTTGGGAGATAGGGCGGGATAGAAATTTAATAAATATAAATATATATAATATAATACTTCAAAACTCGGCTTATTCACCAAAGGGTAGTCAGAACAGAAACAGGTCCATTTGTGAGAAAGTGATAGTCAATACAACTTGTCAAAATATTAATTAAAAAAAAAACAAACCTAGAAGCTAAACTTCCCTAATCTCCCAATCTATTAGAATTACAAGCCCTCAAATTCCCAACTGGCACAGTTGCTACAATCCCAACAGTTTTGGAGAACAGCAGCTACAGATGGTTACAAATGATAGACGGCAACTATCAGCATCACATTTCAGACCTATTTCAAAATGATCTTCCAGGAAAAAATTGTGGCTGTCCAGTCCTGTATTAACATACGTTTGGGTGGTTTTTTTTGGTGGCCAAGGACCACTGTTGGAAGGGAGTTGAAGCTGCAGGGTAGATATGAACATCCTCCAGTGAAAGGAGTTGAATTTGTTGAGAAATTGCTTTTTCAAGAAGAATGTGAAAAATTTCAGAGCTTACAGTATACTACAATTTTCATGCCTTAAGCCAGCATTTTTTTTAGCTTCATCCAGTTAATCATTGAGGGGATTTAAAGATCATCTGTTCCTGTTGTGTTATTTTGGCACAATAAAAATTGGCTGGTTATAGAAGACCCTGTAAGTGACTAGGGTGGTGGCATTCACACTATTTCTCACTGAAAACAGTGGGAAGTTGAGGCTTCAGCCATCGTACTCACAGCTGCTGCAAACAGGGCATAGATTGCTCATTCCTGAATTAAGCAGATATTAAAAAAAACCAACCTATACTTTTGAAGATGAGTGGTTTCAGGAGCATCCCATTCGGAGCAAAAAATATCAGCGGAGAGTCAAAAGTACTTTCCCTTTTTCCAGCACTAGTTTTTCTCCATACAGGTAGTAAGTCTTGCAATCTGCACCTGTTGCAGAAAAGGCAACCTGCTAAATGTGGAGGAGAAATGCTATTTTCATCTCACAAAACAGAATTTGGTTCAAAACTTGTGTTCTTTTTTTTAATTAAAGTTTTTTTTTCATTTTCATAATATATAACCACATGTGTACTATTACATAACCAACATCATACTGTATTATTAAATGTTTATATCAATTCATCTTACCAACAACTTCCCAAAACCAATTAATGGCTCTTCTGCTGTCCATACACCATATGTGTATTTTATCCATCACTTTCTTCTCCCTTTCTCTTCCCCCTCCCTACCTCCTTTCTTCCCTCTGTCATCCTTCTTTTCT
The DNA here is from genome assembly GCA_039707465.1 of Rhabdophis nuchalis. Lineage (NCBI taxonomy): Eukaryota > Metazoa > Chordata > Lepidosauria > Squamata > Natricidae > Rhabdophis > Rhabdophis nuchalis. The sequence continues at coordinate 148,649,269 of CM077645.1, forward strand.
CAACTTCCCCTTCCTCTCTCCTCCTCCTCCCTCCCCTTACCACTCCTCATTTCTCTCCTCCTTTCCCCTCCCTTGTATTTCAGCTTCTGAGCGATCTCCATTTTATGTTGATGGTGTTTATCATTTGTTTTCAATATACATATTTAATTTTTCTCCTTTTTAGTAAAAAAAACCCCAATATAATAGAAAAGTATACATATATAGTCATTGTGTTTTTAACCCCCCACCCCACCCCTTGTATTCTTAAGGTAAGACTGTGGGGTAGAAGTCCAGAGTCCCACTTAACAGAATGAGCAGGAGGGCTTCTAATACAGGAAAGCAGGCTTCCAAAATTTTGGAATTATAATGAAAATAATAATAAAATAATAACAAGCAAAAACCATTACTAGGGGACTACTTTAGTAAGAGCCATGGTGGCGCAGGTGGTTAGAATGCTGTACTGCAGGCTACTTCTGCTGATTGCTGACTGGCTGCAATTTGGTAGTTCGAATCTCATCAGGCTCAAGGTTGACTCAGCCTTCTATCCTTCTGAGGTCGGTAAAATGAGGACCCTGATCGTTGGGGGCAATATGCTGACTCTGTAAACCCCTTAGAGAGGGCTGTAAAGCTCTGTGAAATGTTATATAAGTCTAAGTACTATTGCCATTGCTAGTAAACACATTTTTTTTAAAATAGCGAACATTCTTTTCTCTGAAAGACTGTCAGAAAATAGTTCTCTGTTTGAAGGTGTGTTGAATTTGGCAGACTATTCAAACCCCTTTAGAGCTAGCAGTAGTTATGTATTATTGTGTCATAGCAACCATCTGCTGCCTCTGGATAAAAATTCTTCAAATTGTCCTATCTGTTGCCATATTATGGAGTTCTTGCAGGTGCATTTCGATGGCTTTCAGGACTCTTTCTATCTGCATGATGCACCGTCAGCCTCATCTTCTCCTTCTGTCTTTCAATGCATCAACTCTTATGATGTGTCTGAAGTATTAATTTTTGGCTTCACATTCCTGATTTCTAGTTTTTTATTATTATTTTTATTATTTTATTGGATTTCTAGACCGCCCCCTCTCCCCGAGGGGACTCGGGGAGGTGTACAGGTAAAATTAAAAACTACTAAAACCATGATAATACATACAAGGTTAAAATCAAATTAAATAGTCCTGTACAAATTTATAAAAGTTAACACTAAACCCATAAAACCAAATAAAATAATTTAAATTACAGACTGGGGCGAGAAGCATGAGTTAGGCCAAGCCGGCTTGATGGAACAGGTGAGTTTTAAGTTTCTGGCGGAAGGAGCGGAGGTTCGTGGTAGTTCTGATATCAGGGGGTAGGTCGTTCCAAAGTGTCGGGCCCATCACAGAGAAGGCCCTTCCCCTGGGCGTCGCCCGCTGGCATTGCCTAGTGGACAGCACCCAGAGAAGTCCCTCTCTGTGGGAGCGAATCGGCCGAAGGGATGTATGGGGCAGGATACGATCCCACAAATAGCTAGGTCCTGTGCCATGGAGCGCTTTAAAGATGATGACCAACACCTTGAAACGCACCCGAAAAGCCACAGGCAGCCAGTGCAGCCTGCGCAGGAGCAGTGTTACGTGGGAGTATCTGGTAACTCCCAGAACTGCCCGCGCAGCCGCATTTTGGACCAGTTGCATCCTTCGGGTGCATTTCAAGGGGAGCCCCATGTAGAGAGCGTTACAGTAGTCTAGACGGGACGTCACAAGCGCATGAGTGACTGTGCGAAGGGCGTCCCGGTCCAATAAGGGACGCAACTGGCGCACCAGGCGAACCTGGAACGTTTTACATTGTGGCTTGATATGGTTGATATTGGTGGCTGCCCACGGAACACTAAGTAGCCCCCTCCAACACCTTAGGTCAAAAGAGTCCACCTCCTTCCTCTCGCTTCTAGTGCAGAATCAATGCTTTACACTTATGCACCATAACAAGGAATACCAGAGGGAGCGGGAAGCCCCGTTACAGGGTAGGGCAGAGGAATTTGTGATTTTTCTGCAGGAGAAAACCGCCCAGATACAGAGTGAGCTAGCCACCATTCATGGCCCAGTGGGATGCCACGAGGGAGATCTTGTTTGGGAGGAGTTTGACCCCGTTACTTCCGAGGATATGGACAGGTTACGTGGGCGACTGCGAGCCACCACATGTTCATTGGACCCGTGCCCCTCCTGGCTTGTACTGGCATCCTGGGAGGTGACACGAGGCTGGCTCCAAGAGGTTATCAACGCATCCTTGAGTGAGGGTTCCTTGCCTGCCTCCCTAAAAGAGGCTATGGTGAGGCCCCTCCTCAAGAAGCCCTCTTTGGACCCAGCTCTTTTGAACAACTACCGTCCAGTCTCCAACCTTCCCTTCTTGGCGAAGGTTGTTGAGAGTGTGGTGGCACAACAGTTTCCCCGTCACCTGGAGGAAGTTGACTATCTAGATCCGCGCCAGTCCGGCTTTCGGCCCGGGCATAGCACCGAGACGGCATTGGTCGCGTTGGTAGATGATCTCTGGAGGGCCAGAGATGGGGGATGTTCTTCCATCCTGGTCCTATTAGACCTCTCAGCGGCTTTCGATACCATCGACCATGGTATCTTATTGCATCGGCTGGGGGGGTTGGGGGTGGGAGGCACCGTGTTGCGGTGGTTCTCCTCCTACCTCTCTGGCCGATCGCAATTTGTGCGTGCAGGAGAGCAGAGGTCGACCCCGAGACCACTCACATGTGGAGTGCCTCAGGGGTCGGTCCTCTCGCCTCTCCTGTTTAACGCATATATGAAGCCGCTGGGTGAGATCATCCGTGGTTTTGGGGTAGAGTACCACCTGTACGCTGACGACACCCAGCTGTACATATCTACCCCAAACCACCCCAACGATGCCGTAGCGGTGATGTGCCAGTGCCTGGAAGCCGTGCGGATCTGGATGGGAAGTAACGGACTTAGGCTCAACCCGACCAAGACCGAGTGGCTGTGGTTTCCGGCTGCCCGATTCAACCAGCTTTCTCCAACGCTGGCCATAGGGGGCGAACATCTTGCCCCTGTGGATGGGGCGCGCAATTTGGGTGTCCTCCTGGATACCCGGCTGTCTATGGAAGAGCAAGTGACAGCCGTGGCCAGGAGGGCGTTTTACCAGGTTTGCCTGGTTCGCCAATTGCGCCCCCTATTGGATCGGGACGCCCTTCGCACAGTCACTCATGCCCTCGTGACATCCCGACTGGACTATTGTAACTCTCTCTACATGGGGCTCCCCTTGAGGTGCACCCGGAGGCTTCAGTTAGTTCAGAATGCAGCCGCGCGAGCAATTATGGGCACCTCTAGATTTGCCCATGTAACACCGCTCTTGCGCGAGCTGCACTGGCTACCTGTCGTCTTCCGGGTGCGCTTCAAGGTGTTAGTCATCATCTTCAAAGCGCTCCATGGCTCGGGACCTAGCTATCTGCGAGATCGGATCCTGCCCCACACATCCTCACGACCGATTCGCTCCCACAGAGAGGGGCTTCTCCGGGTGCCGTCCACTAGACTTTGTCAGCGGGCGACGCCCAGGGGAAGGGCGCTCTCTGTGGCGGGCCCAGCCCTCTGGAACGACCTTCCCCCTGATATTAGAACGACCACCGACCTCCGCTCCTTCCGTGTAAAACTGAAGACCCATCTCTTTCGACTGGCCGGCCTTGAATAGTTCTCTCTGTCTTTTAACGATAAATTTTAATGGGTTTTTTAATTGTATTTTTAGCACGGGTAATTATTTAATTCTATTTTAGTAATGTTTGTATTATTGTATATTGTTTTAATTATGCCTGTGCACCGCCCCGGGTCCCTGTGGGGAGAGGGTGCGGTTAATAAATTCTAATTTATTATTATTATTATTATTATTTAGTCAAGAATTAACCTTGATTACCTATATGCAATTCTTGGACTTATTTTATGCTCACAGAGTTCTCTCTCTCCCTCCCCCCATCTCTCCCTCCAGCTTGTTTACCGTACACACTGCTCCATATGTCAGTTAGGTTCAGTTGAAACTGATTTTCTGTTTAAAAAGGGAATATTATCAGGGCTGCTGTGTTTTCCCCCCCTAGTGACTGGTGAGCTTTATGGCTGCAAGAGAGCTGAACATATATTCCCAATCCAGTTTCCCTCTGTCCTCACTTTACTAAGCCACCGCTCAGACTTTAGACCAATGGTGTCCAAACTTGGCAACTACAATTGTGGAAGTTGAAGTCCGCAAGTTTTAAAATTGCCAAGTTTGAAGACCTCTGCTCTAGGTCTAGGATCATGTCGGTGAAATGGGGAACTGTATTGGAGGCAATATGCCGACTCTATAAACCACTTAGAGCGGGCTGTAAAGCACTGTGAAATGACATATAAGTCTAAGTGCTATGGCTGTATAAATAAAACAAATAAACCTTTATCAGAAGGAGATTTATTGCAACGTTATTTCTCTTAAATAATTGCTTTTACATTGAGGAAGTTGTCAAGAAATACAAATTATGGCATGATAGATGCCTTTGGAAACTAGTCTAAATCTCACTTCTCGCTTTTATAGGTTTCTCGCTCTCTTATTTTTCTTTCCTCTTTTCAGTACTTCTTTCCTCTTCACTTCCACCCATTTTGTTCTTCCTATCCTGCCCTGCCCAGTGTCATAATTCTCTTTTCCTTCTCCTATTTCCATCCTGATAGGGTTTTTTTTCCTTATTTTTGCTGTTTCCTCTGGAGAGACAGGAATGAAGATGAAAAAGTACATTTGTATGTTTCTTTATGCGAGTATAGTTTAGGCACAGTGGGATCAATTAATGTTTCAGAGGAGGTACCTTATTTTACAGATCATTAATTATAATCACTAATTATTCCTTCAGTTAATCAGTTTTGTTTATTTTTGTCCTGGGCTTGCCCTTTTTAAAAGTGTGATTTCTGGAACGTAAACGGGAATGGGTAATCCTAGATTGACAAGGTAGAATTACTCAGAACATTTGCTTGTGTTTATCATGTTAATCTCCTTGCTTTCGTTTTGGGGAGGAGTATTTTCAATTCAGATTCATCTTCCTTTTGGCAGGTCAGGTCACAGACATGTCTAAAAAAAAAAAACCCCAAACCAAACCATAATTGGTATATGCAAAGGGTCATAGAATCCAGGTTCATTAACTACAGTGACACTGACCAAGAACAAACCAAACAAGGGAACTGGTATATTTCAGATTTGTCTTTCTCAGAGGCCAGGTCTTAGATTAAACTCTGTCATTTAACGTGAAGTATCACCCAGTGCTATTTCCAGAAATCGACATCATGGCAGCAAGAAGAAGAATATCTATGAGCTTCAAAGTTCATAAATGGCTCCCAAATGCATCTTTAAGAAGAATCAGCAATAAAGACAGATTAGCCCGCAGATGGATTTAGAGATCATGTGAGACACAAATCTGACCATGTCAATACAGGACAATTTATAAAGCCCACAAATATCTGATGATACATAGGTTGACATCAAATTAGGTAGCTTTGGGCCCTACTTTGGAGGAGATCTTTAGATCTTTAAGTATGAGCATACTTGACAACCCTATGTGGACCAAGATTGTAGATGATGGACCATTTTCTGTTGAAACCAAATACAGAAGTGTTGTATTCATACAGGCAACTGAAGGATACTACTTAAAGTAAGCACAAAACCTCACTGCAGACTTTTGTGTGGAAAATGGCAAAATTCTCCATCCAAATTAAAAGCCCATGCATGGCTATCATTAAGATCCAGCTGCAAAACCACCAAATATTTTATGGTTTTTAACTTATTTTTATTCTTTTAATTGTTTTCATAGTTTTGAAATTGTAAGCTGCCCAGAGTCATTCATTGAGATGGGGTGGCTATCACAATGAATGATTCTGAATTGAATGAATAAATAAATAAATAGATTAGTAGGGTAGAAATTGAAAAAAATGAAATTAAGGGGAAGAAACAGAACAAGCATGAGCCCAATTTGCCTTTAGGAGGAGCATCTGTTGGGATTGTTTTCTTTCTTTATAATACTTGTAACACATGTCATCCTTTACTGATTAAAATGTCCCTAAAAATGAAAAAAATATTTTTGCATTTGGTACACTAGCTCATAGACAAGTCTGTTTAATTACAGCAATAGTCACATGATCGGACCCCAATTGCCTGGGGCAATTGTGGCTAAATAAAGAATGACCATCATAAGTGAACTTCTTGTCCCCTTCTTGTTCCTCTTTTTGTTACAGTCACATTGGAATGGGGACTCAGTGTACAGATTCTAAAAGTGGGAAATCCCTCAACTGGACAGCATGATTACTTTTGTTGGCAGCTACTTTTTAATTTTTACTGAAGAAGTCCACACTGAAATAAGGATGATCTCAGTGCAAACAAGCACTTTATAAGTGTTGTACCAACTCAAACACTGACCCACTGCTAAAAAAAATAGTTTATCCATCCCAATGCCTGAAGTGGCACAGCTACGTGATTCAACATGCTTCATTCCTCAACAGGAAATAGAAGACAAGGAAGGGGGAAAGCATTTGGTATGTCTATAACAGGGGTCCCCAACTGGCACGCTGGGCCACAGTATGATAAACCCCATGCTGCTAAAACAAGTGAAGCTCCATCCATGGGACGCAGGCAGTACGCAAAACCACACTCCTTTTGGTCCGTGGGAAAAAAACTCTCTCCATGGAGCCAGCCCCTGGTGCCCCAAAGGTTGGGGGCCACTGGTCTATAAACAATTAGGGCTTAGTGGTTTTACTGGGGTAGGGACCCTTTAGATGCACTATGAAGGGTACAGCAAGAATACCCCGATTCACATCACTAAGTGGAAATTTTGCCTCCAAAGTCTTGCTCTTAGAAAAGGTGTGTCCAATGCAGCCCAGGACAGCTATTATGTGGCTCCCACAAGATTGTAAACTGTTAACATTATTTATATACCATATAAATATACATTAATTGTATTGTATATTGTATATGTGGCCCAGACAATTCCTCTTTACTCAATGCATCCCAGGCAAGCCAAAAGGTTGGATTCCTACAGAAAATAATTTAGCAGAGTCAGAGAAGAGAATTCCATTTGCCAATATCTTGCCATCATATGTACATAAGCAAGGTTTCCCTAAATATGCTTATACGGCTATAAGTCTCCTTTTTTATTATTATTCTTTTAATTTAAAAATTCTTTAAAAATATATATTTTAAAAACAAAGAAAAGCAAGATTTATAAGCATTGCAAGATTAAATTAAAAAGCCAACTAACGCTAAATAGCACTCTATATTAAAGTAACTGATATCCATTTATAAATTTGGAACATTATTAAAAGTTATAGAACAATTAACAACAGTAGACAATCTAATATGAATTGTAAATCACAATGAGAAATTCCAAAAAGAAATGTCTGACCTAAGAATTCTGTTCTTATATTGCAAATCAAAGACAAGTAAAAATTTTAAAGCCACATTTCACATGTAGAACAAACTTCATCTTATAGAACTGTAATCTAAGCATGATTTCTCAGTTGAATTCTGTTTTTCAAAGGCTCTTTGAGGGAGGAAAGGAGATTTTTTTTAAAAATAAAGATGGTGACCGGAACCACACAGTCAAAGCCTTATCCTTTTTTATGTCCGGTCCACGCAATGCACATAAAAAGAAGCTGGGACTTAAATTATGAAGTTACGGCCACCTCTTTTTTCATCCTTTCATGATGTCAATACTTTGAGGTAGTCTTGACCAGGAAAGCAAGTCCGCGAATTTGATTAGAATTATAGTTATAGAGAGACATTCTAAGAACAGAATCTTGAAAGCCTAATCTGTTTTTCCTTATATCCCAAAGAATGTGGGCAGAAACAGACTGAGCTTCTTCCAGTGTGGGATTCACAAAATTTTACTACTGGTTTTGTGGGTGTGGCTTGGTGGGTGTGGCGTGGCTTGGTGTGGCATGGCTTGGTGGGCGTGGCAGGGAAATGATACTGTAAAATTTCTATTCCCACCCCACTCCAGGGGAAGGATACTGCGAAATCCCCATTTATTTATTTATTTTATTTTATTAAATTTATACCCCGCCCTTCTCCTTGTTAGGACCCAGGGCGGCGCACAGGCATTATATAAAACCATAAATACAATATACATCAATTAAAAATATATTAAATTAATTCACCCGTGCTAAAACCCGTTATTAAAACCGTAACCAAATTATAATTTATATTTAAAAGTCAGACGCGGGGGGCTATCCTAGGCCGGCTTGTTGGAATAAGTACGTCTTAAGACGTTGGCGGAAGAGGCGGATCAGAGGCGGATTTCCTTCAGATCAGCTGGGACTCTGGAGGCAGAGAATTGATGGGGGCAGGGCCAGTCAGAGGTGGTATTTACCAGTTCTCCGAACTACTCAAAACTTCCTCTACAGGTTCTCCAAAACTGATCAGAACCTGCTGAATACCACCTCTGGTTTCTTCCTAATGTTTTGTTTCCCAGACTTAAATATATTTTTGTACATGTTGTTCTAACCATCTCTGCATAGGTTCTCCAAGGTCATCCCTGGGCCTCTCTAGCCTTGGATACCTTGCCCACACCACTTGTTCCTTGAGGCAAAAGGCAAAATTGTATGTGCCTTCTCCTTTCCATTTAGAAAGACAAAGCATTGGTGATCAGATTCTGCCTTCCACTGTTCTCAACCAGTGTACACAAGTACACAAGTAACTGTTGCATGTTAAACTAACCAGAATGAGAAATAATGCCTTTTTAAGTTGGAATACAAAGAGAGAAGAATAGAAACAGAAGTCAGAGCTGCCAAGAAGTAATTTCTCAGGGGAGCTTATTTTGTACATTTATTGATATCCAGAATTGGATCAACACTTGAGAGTTTTGTTCTCAGGAGCCAATTTAATTTAATCTAATTTAAATATAAAATAGTTTTGCATTAAAGTTTGCTGGCATCTTGTTATTTGAGTATCTTTTTTCTGGCTTTGATTTTGAGCAAAGCTGCCTCTATTATAGCAAACAATCCCCATGGGCTTGCATTTGTTATTTTTTTTAGTTGCAGCATTATTTTCAACAGTAGTATTGGCCTATTAGGATTTAAATTTTACTGTAACCAATAAATAAAATGATTTCCTGTAAGCATGTATACTGTCTTTCCAGAAAAAGTATGTTTTCCCCCCTCTCCTATCTTTTTTTCTTTCCACCTCATTGGTACTCAGCACTGCTGTTACAGAGTAGTTATTGGGATATAAAGGTTCAAGAAGGAAGCAGTCTAGTTTAAGTGGCTAGATCAGTCAGAACTTAAATCTCTCTATTTAAATCTCTTAAAGCTCTCTACATGGGGCTCTACATGGGGCTCCCCTTGAGGTGCACCCGAAGGCTTCAGCTTGTCCAGAATGCAGCCGCGCGGGCAGTTATGGGAACCTCTAGGTTTTCCCATGTAACACCGCTCCTGCGCGAGCTGCATTGGCTGCCTGTCGTCTTTTGGGTGCGCTTCAAGGTGTTGGTTATCATCTTCAAAGCGCTCCATGGCCCGGGACCTAGCTATCTGCGGGATCGCATCCTGCCGCATACATCCCTGCGGCCGATTCGCTCCCACAGAGAGGGACTTCTCCAGGTGCCGTCCACTAGGCTATGCCAGCAGGCGACGCCCAGTGGAAGGGCCTTCTCTGTGGCGGACCCGACCCTCTGGAACGACCTTCCCCCCGAAATTAGAACAACCACGGACCTTCGCTCCTTCCGGCAGAAATTAAAAACATACTTCTGCTTGGCTGGCCTGGGGTAATTAAATTGTTTTTAAACTGTTTTTAGGGTTAGTTTTAGTTCTACATGGGTTTTTAGCGCAGGGTTAATTTAATTCGTTTTTAACTTTGTACTTTGTTTGTGGTTTTAATTGTACTTTTAATTCCCTGTGCCCCGCCTCGAGTCCCTTCGGGGAGAGAGAGCGGGTTATAAATTAAAATTATTATTATTATTATTATTATTAAATAACATAAAACTAATTGCACTATTTCACCCTGCCCAATGATAGGACTCTTGTCTCGAGCAAGTGAAATGTGCTTCCAGTTCTAGATTTTAAAAGTACAGGATATGAGTGATCACTATGATAAATTTAGGGAACACTGGAGGTAATTTATTTCCCTAGCTGACATACCAGTGGTGAGAAAACATTTTAGCTGTGAATTTTTTTTTTAATGTTCATAATCATTTCCACACCAGGACTGTGGTTAGAATTAATTAGAGGGTATCTTATTTAGGTCTTTGGAGGCAGAAAGCACTATGGAAATGCTAAGAATTAGCCTATTGTGTTTCATTTTCAATTCTGTGCTACTATAGCAAGAACCTGGAAAAACAGGAGCTAAAATAATCCACTGCCTTCCCATTATTTAACTATTCCCAGGACTGGAATTGGGGAAAGGCCAAAAGCATTGATGTACTCTGCAGAGTAATAGGATCCCCTTTCCCACACACACACCAAAGTATGTGAACTCAACCAGATCAATGTCTGGAAACATATGCAATTAATCTACTGGAGATTGTTTCCCCAAAAATCATTTAAATCAATAATTTGTTAGAAAATTATCAACTAACTGTCCAAAAGTATTGAACCTGGAATGGCATGGGAATAAGAGAGAAGGGGGAAAGGAAAATGAAATATTTCATTTGTGATTTCAATATGATGGTCGGGGCCTATTGTGTTGTAATCATGGAAACATCAGCTATTCACTGTGTAGGATTTCCATTACTTGGAAAAACTTACCTGTTCAGGTAAACAGCTAATACAGGATGTAAAGGAAGAATGGACAATTCCTTAATGCGTAAAGCCTAACACTTTCTAGCTTTACAACTGAGGGTTGTTAAGGAGGGGAATATCAAGGTATAGTTATAATGTCAAAGACAGAGAATCTCGTGGAAATTTAAAAGCATGAAAACAGCAAAACTCCAAGGTATTATTCCTGTAAAAGTATATCACTAATAGAGGGTATGCTAGATCAGTGTTTCTCAACCTTGTCAACTTGAAGATGTCTGGACTTCAACTTCCAGAATTCCCCAGCCAGCGAATGCTGGCTGGGGAATACTGGGAGTTGAAGTCCAGACATCTTCAAGTTGACAAGGTTGAGAAACACTGTGCTAGATGATCTGTGGAAGACCCACCCTTAACTAATTAACTAATGGTGATTTGTACAGCTAATTTTGCCACAATGCCAGTCTTCTTAGATGGAGATCTTTTGGTAATATGGTTGAAGAAATGCTTGATAGGTTTAACAGCAACCAGTACGCAGCACCTCAACTATGGTTGATAAAATATTGTACTTTGCAAAGAACTAGTGTGCAGAAATGAAAGTGAGAATAGTATAATAGTTAAGGTATTAGGCTGGTATCAAAAAAAATCTTGATTCAAGTCTAGCCTCAGCCATTGTCAAGTGCAGGTAATTAGATAATTAGAAGGGTTCAAGTTGACTACTTCATTATAGTCTATCTACAACAGGAGTCCCCAAGCCCCAGTCCATGGCATGTCAGAAACCGGACTGCGCAAACAATCCAAGCACCATCTGCAGGATGCTGGCAGCAGGCAAAACTACACCCCCTCCAGTCCATGGGAAAACCTCTCTCCATTGAACCAGTCCCTGGTGCCCAAAAAGTTGGGGGCCACTGACCTATAAGTACATCAGAATCTCTCCAGACTGCTTACCTTCTCTTGGGAACAAACAGAGAAAGTCTTGTGGAATTTTGGAAAGCTCAGCCCTAGGTCTCTTGCCCCTGTGCAAGGCAGAAACTCAAGGCAAATTCCTCACTTGATCCCTCCTCTTTACCTGGCTGGCAGATTCCCAACAGCCACGAAGGCTCATAGGGTGATTTTAACCCAGTTATAGTCTTTTGGCTAATATGCATTGCCTTGAATCTCTAAAGCAGAGGCAGGATATACAGTGCATCTAATAAATAAACAAATCTGATAAATTCCTATTTGAACATTTGATTCAATTTAGATTTGTGGTGTAATTCAGTTCATTCTTTCCAATCAAACTATGAAGAGTGCAGTTTGATTCAGACGTCTGAACTGCTAGGGAGACAGTATTTCTGAAGGCACAGAATCTAGCATCAGAACGCCTGATTTGAGTCAGATCCCTTTGCTATCTCTGTTTGGAAATGTACTTCAGTTTAGAGATCCAAATCAAATCGCCTTTGAACTGAATTACCAAATCAAATATTCAAGCATGAAGCTCAGCCCATCAGGAGGAAAATTTTATAAAACAAGCGGCTCTGAAGAAAAAGGTCTAATTTGGCAAGTGGTTCTTGGGGGGGGGGGGAGAATGCATAGAGAGAAATCTAGAAATTCAGCAGGGCTGTCTATTTCTCAAGTGTGAAGGGGAAATGAGAGGTTGCAGTACAGCATAATTTCCTCCTGGGAAAGAAAGATAAACATTTTGACTCTGTGAGAATTCAGGAAGTGTACTTTTTCAGCCTGCGGATAGATTGATAGATAGATGGATAGGTAGATGGAACAGAGTAATTCAGTAAGCAGTAAACTGGACCTCCCCCCTCCCACACACGCACACACATCTGTGCATTTTTCCTGCACAACTTATTCTGCACCAGTTTTTGGAACTTGCGAGGCAATAAATAGGGGAGAGAGTTTTATAGTCTGTGTAGAGCATTTTCCCTTTATCAATTCATTCAGTCCCCACAAGCTGCTATTCAGACAACTGGTAAAACAAGGATGGCTGACAAGTTAGACATCATAAAACTCAGACTAACACCATCAACATCTATTGTTTTAGAAAGATTATAAAATCATGATATCAACTGGCTACCCCTCAAACTCATAATCATGTGTGCCATCAGCTGCCTGCAAAGGCTCAAATTATCCAAAGCAACAACATCATTGGAAAGAGGTGGGGGGGGGGACAATAGCACAAACTGCAAGTACACAGACAACAATTTGCCTTTTTTTGCTTTTTTTACTCTTTCTGAAAACATACCAACCAACCAAATACCAACTGCTGCACATCTGTTCCTATTGCAAGAATACAACTAATCTACCTTTGAAGACTTGACTGCAAAGGCTGAAAATGCTACAAGTGGCACCTGTAGCAAACAGGTCCCTTTATAGACCTTGTTCTATACTGTACCATCTGCATGCATGAATAGGGAAAAAAAGGAGAAACATTTTTGTGCAAAGTCAAATAGCTAGTCTAAAAACCAGCTGAGGACAAAAAGGGGAACTGATAGCACAGAAAAGAGATGTCAAGACATTGCTGTTAGAAAATAATTTCATAACCTACTTATGGTATCTCAGTGATGGTAGGATTGCAAAATCATTGTGGAAAGTGTTAAAGCAGCAAAAATATTAATAAATGCTCTGTTACCATACAATGATAAAAAAACCTGACTGACAGGTAGAGGAGACAGCACAAAGCACCATTCCTGTTTCCTTATAACACTAACTTCCTTGTTACCTGTGGCTTTGTTTTGATAATCACAGCATAAACTTTTATTAAAATAGTTCTTACTGCATCCATTGGTGCAGAAACTTCATCCATTGGTGAGATTTAAAAAAAATATTATTTTTAAAGGCATAAAGAAAACTTCTGATGCACTAATGAGGGGTCTGCAAAGTTGGCTCTTTTAAGACAGGTGGACTTCAACTCCCCAAAATTCCCCTGCCAGCTTTGCAGACCCCTGCACTAAGTTATATGTGCTAGGTCTGTTTCCAACTATCAAATGCATATGTTGTAAAATATGACACTGCCGTTCTCTATTTGGGGTCTCTTTCTCTCCATTCATGCTATGTGCCATGTAGCCACAGAAACACATCACTCATTTTTAACAAAACAAGGGTGCTGGTCCAACTGCAGAATTACCTACCCCGTCCATGTGCAAAGGGGAATGCCACAGAACAGATTGTCACTGTTTGTTGTGTGGACAAGTCTGCTAAAATTAAACATGGCATCTATTTCTCCACAGAATCACAGAGAAGAAAAAGCTACAAAACATAACAGGTATAAAATTATTCTGTGAAAGGAAGTCAGAGAAATTTCTGAGATTGACCCATGGGGCTGATGATACTTCAAGGGAGATCTGAGAAGGTCTGCCAAAAAGAAATTGAGGAAGAGCTTGGAAAGTTGGAGGGCTTCTTTGGTGGTCTGGTCACATCCTGAAGAAGCAAGGTGCTTCCTGTTTAAATTTCAACACTGGCGTTGCAGAAGTGGCATTTCAGGGAAAGCTGCAAAGAAAAGTCTGGTCCCCCACATTTGCTTCTACTCAGGAAGTTCGGTTGCTTAACCAAGTTATAGTGTCAAGAGGACAAGGGCCACAGGCTTTCAATTTCCTTCCCTGTTAAATCTTCCAAGCAGAAAGCAGAGTGATCCACAGAGATCACGTCCACAGGAACTGTGAAGATGGTTGAATTGAAAGCAAGATTAAGAAATATCTTTCTGGTGTTTTGTCATCTAAGCTATTCTAACTCTTATCTAGGCTACTGTAAAATCAATCACTCCTGTTTTGCATCTTGTTTTTTTCTGCAGATCCTCTGCAAGATATTGCTCTGAGTGTTGACACTTGTACCTATATCGCCGGCAAAGATGTTACCATCCGATTAGCAACTGTTTTAAGTAAGTATAGCAATTCACTGCTCTGGATCACAGTTCAATGGTTAAGAGACTGATTTGGGTCCTGAATTAAAATTATCAGCTACAAATTATTTGCTTTATCATTAGATTTAGGTTCTAAAACAATTCTGTGCAGCTGACAAAATCCAAGAGAGAACAGAATAAAAACACAGTACTTTTACAAACAAGCATATGACATCCAATTGCTCCATACACTCACGTATAAAAACATCATTCATCAAGGAAGCCCCAATTCACCCTGACCCAAAGGGGGGGGGGAGAGGGAGCCAGGTCTTCAATGCCTTCTGGAATGTGAACAGGGTGGGAACCACATGATCTGGGGCCTGGGGGGGGGGTCTCATTCCAAGGGCAAGTTACTGCAATAGAGAAGGCACATTTCCTGGGTCCTAATAGATGCCCTTCTTTAATCCAAGGGAGGTGGAGCACACCAACTCTGCCAGCTTGCACTGGCTAAGGAGAAACTATGGGATATTTGTGTTGCTAAGTAACACTTGCTTCTGGAAAGGCATAGAATGGTAAAGGTTTCCCCACACATCTGTGTAGTCGTTTCCAGCTCTAGATGGCTGTGCTCATCTCCATTTCTAAGCCGAAGAGCCAGCGCTGTCCAAAGACATCTCCATGGTCATGTAGCCAGCATGACTATACGGTAAAGATACACAGAGTGCTATTACCTTCCCACCAAAGTGGTCCCTATTTTTACGTGCTTTCGAACTGCTAGGTTGGCAGAAGCTGGGACAAGTAACAGGAGCTCACTCTGTTACACAGTGCTAGGGATTCGAACCACTGAACTACTGACCTTCTGATCGACAAGCACAGCATCTTAGCCACTGAGCTACCGCATCCTAGAATAGACTGGTACTCGCCCTGAAATATCTTAACCAGATATGTATTTCTAATAAGCTTATAACTGCCCCATATGTTATAGTACACATATCCTCACTTGCTGATTACTTAACTGAGTAACTCAATAAAGGATTTATGATGAACTGATGTTACATGACTTATTATTAGGGATATTTCTGAAAGGAAAGTGTGCCAAAAGCTGTTTTCAAAAGCAACACTGATGTCAGCAGTGAATATTTTCCTAGGTTCCCTGTGGCACCTCATGGGTGTGACTTTGCAGCTACTTCAGCTTTCTCTGTGTGGCACAGGAGGACAACTCCCATCAAATCTCCTCAAGATGGCCAGGTTGTAGGGTAATGAGGTTCAAAGCTCAGCTGATCTGGCAGATCGCAGATGCTGTCCCTTGGTATAAATATGCAAATATGACCTAGCAGTATCTTTTTGTGATTTTCCCCAAGGTCCAATTGAGGAAGGATTTTAAAGGATACACTGCCAGCTTTAAGACTCACAGAGGTTTAGGGCAGGAGTCCTAAACCCCCGGCCCACTACCAGGCCATGGTATATTCACAACTGGGCCGCAGACTGGCATACACACATACACATGCAGAGGCACATCTTGATTCATGCAGGCAGCAGGCTGGCACATATGTGCATGCCTCAACTCACGTAAGCAGCAGGTTGGTATACATACATGCACAGCTCAACTTGCAGTCAAACTGCAAGTGCATGCTTGTTTGCACCAGCCTGTCATTCGCGGGGCCTGGATCCCCTCTCCTCTTCCCTCAGCCAGAATACCAAGCCACAAAGGTTAGGGACCACTGGTTAGGGAAACAATTTCACTCATTAATACACTTGAAACCCCTTCCTCAAACAGTCCAGTCATGATAATTTTTGGAGTTCAATCTTCAACATGTTATGCAAACTCAGACGCTATGGAGGTTGTACAGCCTGCACATAAGATAACAACATTCTTTAGGGAAGGAGGAAACCTGAGAAATTGTGATGATGATGACAAAGATACAGTTGTACTGAGACAGCCAGTTGCACATTGCCTCCTAACATTGTTTGCAACCAACTCAATCCCTTATTTTTTTTTTTTTTTTTTTAAAGTGCACTTGCAACTTTATTTTTTTTTTTTTTTTATTAAAATTTTTATACTGTTTTACAATATATCACCCAGTGCTGTACAAAACAAAAGGAAGAGTTGGTTTCAAGTGTCGTCTATTATCTTTAGGATCTCCAAAATCCACGTTCCCTCGGTACAGGCGTCGAGACGTCCAAAGTTCCAAGTGCATAGTCCACAAATGGCTTCCAAGTCTTCCAAAAGATATCATTTTTATAAACCCCCTCTCTAAATTTAATATCACACGTCATTTTATCATTTAAGGCTAATTTCCACATTTCACAATACCATTCTTCTATTTTAATATTTACCTCTATTTTCCAATATCTTGCTATTACAATTCTACCCATTATAATCATAATTCTAATCAGTTCTTTCTCGTGTTTTGTTAACTCTGGTTCATTAATTATCAATAACAATATAGTTTCTGGTCTCAATATTATTATTCTTTTCATCATTTCACACATTGTTCCTTCTAATTGCTGCCAAAACTTTTTAATTTTCACACATTTATACCACATATGCTCATAAGTTCCCAATTCCGTATTACATCTCCAACATTTATCATTCATTTTTTTATCTATCAGTGATAATCTTAGTGGGGTCCAGTACCATTTCCAAACAACCTTAAAATTATGTTCTTTAATCCTTATAGATAAAGTCCTCATAATCCGACTCTTCCAATTCTCATTCCAATCCAAATCCAATATTTTAATCTTTAGATCTTCCTCCCAATTCTTTTTCATTACCATTTGTGGATTTCCATCAAAGTTTATAATCCTGTATATCTTACTGACGAGTCCTTTTAACCCGGTTTCATCTTTAATAATTTGAGATACTAAACTTTCAAACTTAGTTTTACTTCTATCTATGTTACATATTCCCCTTACTTTCATATTCCATTTTTCTACCTGTATTTTTTCAAACCAATTTAACTCCAATTTTTGAATTACTTTTTTCTTCCTACTTTCAGTTCCTAAGGCTCTTAACCAATCTACTATATTTCCTATATTTTCATCTTCAATTACTTTGTTCCGACTTATATTGGTTTTAATCGGCCAACTTTCAGTTGTCTTTCCCAAAAACGTTATATCCGGAATCAATTTTTTAACAAATTTATTCCAAGTTTTACTCAACCCTTTTAACCAATAACTATTAATTGTCTTTTTTGTTTTTGCTCTATCTAAAAACCATATAGACCCAAATCTCTTAATATCTTTTAACTCCAGATCTCCCCAATGACCATCTCCACCTTTAAGTATTTTTATCACAGTTCTAATATTATATGCCCGATAATAATTAAGTAGATTGGGAATTCCCAATCCACCCTCTTTTTGATTTTGATACCACAGTTTCTTCATTAATCTTGGTCTTTTCCCACCATTACAAAATTTATCTAATTTCTTCTGATATTCTTCTATATCTTTCTCTGTCAAGTTTAATGGTAGCATCTCAAATAAAAAGTTAAACTTTGGTAATAACATCATTTTACACATTGCAATTCTACCAAACCAAGACAACTTTATCTCTTTATATTTATCTATCTTTTTTTCTACTTCCTTCAGCATCACCTCATAATTAATTTTTTTTAAATCTCTAACTTTAAGTGAAAGTGTTATCCCCAAGTATTTCAATGTATTCTTAGCTCTTATCCCAAATTGTTCTTGCATACTCTCCCACTCCTTACCATCTTTATTCATTAGTAATTCAGATTTTGACCAATTTACCTTTAAACCTGTCATTTCTTCAAATTCTATCAAATGTTTATTTATCCTCTTTAAATCTCTCTCTATATCTTTCAAAATAATCAAAGTGTCATCCGCATACAAATTTATCTTATATCCCTTATAACCTTCCAACTCTTCATCTGCTTCTATCAATTTAATCAAAATTTCCATAACTAACAAAAATAATGTTGGAGACAAGGGACATCCTTGTCTCGTGCCTGCTTCCAATTTAATCTCTTCCGTCATTATTCCATTCACCTTTACCTTTGCACTGCTTTTTTGATACAGTTTTGAAATAACATGTATAAATTTATTACCAAAGCCTAATGCCTCGATAATTACTTTTATAGTATCCCATTGTACAGAATCAAAAGCTTTAAAAATATCTAACGATATTATACCTAATTCATCTCCATTATTCTCTGCTACATCTATAATATTCAATACTCTTCTAATTATATCACTCATATATCTACCTTTAACAAACCCTACTTGGTTATAACTTATATATTTATCTATAAAACTATTTAATCTATTACTTATAATAGCTGTAAATATTTTAGCATCTTGGTTGATTAAAGAAATAGGTCGATAGGACTCGATCCTCTCAAGATCTTTATCCGGTTTAGGAATTATAGATATTACTGTCTTATTCCATGACATCGGGACTTCTCCACCATGTAAAATTCCATTGAATAATTTTTGTAGTTTTGGTACTATTAGTTCCTTGAAATCTTTATAAAATTCAGCAGGTAATCCATCTTCTCCTGGGGTCTTCCCTAATTTTAACTCTTGTATTATTTCATTAATTTCCTCCTGTGTAATATCTCTTTCCATCAAGTCTTTGTATGTTTGATCTATCTTCATACCATATTTTCCAAGATGATTCTTCAATTTTTCTAAATCAATTGATTTCTTTAAGTATAATTTTTGAAAAAAGTTCCTAGCTACTTCACATTTCTCCAATCTCTTATAACACCTTATACCTTTATCATCTATCAGAGAACCAATTTCTCTCTTTTGAGTTTTATTTTTCGCCGTCTTTGCCAATAACCTAGAATTTTTATTACTAAATTCAAAAAAATCCCTATTCAAATATCTTAAATTTTTTTTAACCAATTCAATATCTTCTTCTATCAATTTAGTTTTTAATAAGGTCAATTCCTCCAAACATTTTTTATCTTTCGTAAGTGAGAATTGGTTCTCCAATATCTTAATTTGTCTTGTATCCTGATCAATTTTTGCTTTGTATTCTCTATATTTCCTGCTTGACAATTTAATACTTTCTCCTCTAAATATGGCTTTCATGGTATCCCAAACAATTTCAAATTTGACCTCTTCATTATCATTCAATTCCCAACTTTCCTTCCATTTTTGGAATATCCATATTTTATCCTCCTCCCTTTTATACAATTTTTCATCATATCTCCAACCTCTTTCCTTTTTCTCAAAATTAAAATCTATTTCCATCATGACTTCTGCATGGTCAGAATCCTTAAAAATTCCCACATCTATTCTATCTACTTTATTCAGCAAATCTTTAGAAACAAAAATATAATCAATCCTTGAATAAGTATTATGTACCTTAGAACAAAATGTATACACCCTTTCAGGGCCTTTCAACTCTCTCCAAACATCTGCCACACTGTTTTGAAACATCCAATTATTTAAAATTTCCCCTTTATTTGTTTGTCTAAAGCGGGTAGGATTATTACTATCAATTTTATCCCTAATTAGGTTGAAATCTCCCGCCACAATTACTTTCCCTTCACTTTCTATTTCCAAAATCTTAGTAATTTTATCCAAAAAACCCTTTTGTTTTTCATTCGGTAAATATAAATTAACCAATGTCACTTTTTGCTCGTTAATATTCCCTGTAATTATTAAATATCTGCCTTCCTCATCTCTAATTACTTGTTTTTTCTCGAAGTGTACCCTATTTGATATCAATATCGCAACTCCTCTAGCTTTGGAAGTCCCAAAAGATTTTTCATAAATTTGCATACCTTTAATATTCATTCTATTAAAATCCTCAGATTTTTGATGAGTTTCCTGCAAAAATAATATATCTGGAGAATCCCTTTTAAATTTAAGTTCCAATCTTTTCCTTTTTATATGATTGCCTGTACCTTTCACGTTCCATGTCATTATTTTTATAAACCGCATTTAAGCGGTAACTTTTTTAAGCCTGACCCCTCCTCTTCCTTTATGTGCACACCAAACACCAAACAAAAAAGACATACAAAAACATAAAACTCCACAAACAATATATAACAAACAACATAAACAAAAAACTCAAATATCAAACACAACAACCACAACAAATAACAAGCAATCTTCATCCCCCACATCCTCAATCAGATATCGCCTCTATATAAAGAGTGCGGGGGAGTGGGACGTGCCGATGGTCGGATCACCTCTTCGGGCTGTTCTTTAAATTCCACTTTCAAAAAAAGAAGACAAGGCTGGCTTCACCCCGGACTCAGCTTCCTGCTTTTTACTAAGATCCTCCATCTTGTCTGGCGTTCGTTCAGTATCTTCACGAATTTTCTTATACTCAGAGACTGCCGGGGAAATTTCTTTTCTCTTTAAACTCTTGGGATCCTGGCCGCCAGTTGCACCTCTTTCTTCCAAAATTGGGGATTCCTCTTGTACTCCACCCGTCTTAAGCATATAATCTTTAATTTCTACCAAATCTTCCTCTTTCTCAATCAGCCCAAGCCCCCGAATTAATCTTAATACATCTGTTTCTGAAGTAATAGTATGCATCCTTCCTTTATAAAAAAACTTAAGTTGCTGTAGTGGCCTCCAATTGTACTTAATATCATTGTCTCTCAAGAGCTTTGTAACTGGTTTCAAATGATATCTCCAAGCTCTGTCTTCCCTGGAAATATCCGGAAAAACTTGAATCTCTTTCTCCTCAAACTTAGGAACACCTTCCAGATCTCTTATTTTTGCCATAACCTCTAGTTTATCTCCAAGGTTTGCAAATCTTACTAAAACATTTCTAACCGCTCCACCTTGCCTCTTATAACCAATTCTAAAAACACTTACTAAATTTGCTGCTGTATATTCAAATCCAAAATCATTCAACCATTTTAGCACCCTCTGCTTCAAATCGTCCGGTCTATTTTCTGGAATATTACGTATAACAATATTGAATTTTCTAGCTTCTTCCTCCAAAAGACTAATTCTCTTATCTTGCTGCTGGTTTTTATAAAAAATTCCTTCCATCTTACGATCAATTTGTGCGTCGTGTGCATGAATTTGTTCAATTTCATCTTTAATAAATTTCACCTCCGCGTGGTTATGGCCGGATGAGGTGAGGACGTTTTCTCCACCTCGTAGGGCTTCTTTTTACCAACAAATGTGGATTAAAGTGATTAAAACGCGCCGCTGAGAGCTGGAAATGTTTATAGATGTTTTGGAAGGTCGGTGTGACTTGTAAATTGCTCTTTCAAAGTGATCGGACAACTCGAACTGCTTGAATTTCAAAGTTTTGTTTCTCCGTGGAGCAGAGAGTTGGCGAGCGGCCGAGGTAAGGGGGGTTACCCTTTGTCTCTGGCAAAGATCATTTGCATGCCTTTTGTCTTGCTACAAGGCGGTAAATACAAGCTGAAGTTTAAGAAAGAAGGAAGTTGGTGATGGCATGTGGATTATAACTCCTTTGAACTTTCTAATTCTTTTTAAGTGGACTGTGTGAGCTGAATGTAGCGGACAAGCTTTTTCGATTACACTTAAAATGGAGGCTTAAAAGTTAAATAAACTGGGGAAGCTCCCCTAGGCTTCTTTTTTTGGCTCTTTTGGTGCATTTTAAGCCGGCTTAGCCTTATCTGATTTGGAACACTGTTTGCCCTTATTCTCTAAGAGACCCTCTTGGCAAAGAAGTATAAATATAAAGTCTGTTTTGAACTGAAATGTCGACTCAACAGCCTTCAGAGCTGGAAAGGATTTTCGGAGCTTTGAATACAATTGGCGAAAAGTTAACCGGATTAACGGATCATGTGGCTAATTTGACATTGGAAGTTCAAAAAGCTAAAGAACAGATAAGTGAATTGAATGTTAGTTTTGTAAACCAACTCAATCCCTTAAAATCTGAAATTAAAGTCCATTTTTACTATTTCCTTCACTTAAACCAGGTTTTGGAAGGTAAGTAGGGTTTGGACAAACAAAAAAATTGTTTACACAATGTACAATTAAACCTTACAATTTGCTACACTGAATGTGGTATGGGCTATAGGCATGGCTGGCTTCAAGAAAAGATTGGGCCAATTCATAGAAGTCATGGGCATCAATGGCTATTAGTCTTCCTGGTAGCATGACTGCCTGTGGCGGCCATCTACAGAGTGGCCTGATTTTTTTAGATCTAGCCATCTGTCCTGCCTTGACTTACCAGATTTCAGTTTTGTTCAACTCTGGTCTTGCAAGAATCAACTAGGTTTTTAAGCCAATCTGAGCCACACCATAATTTTGTCCCAAGAATGAAACTTACTGAGGATGGATTTTGTAATTGTTAAATCAAAACCAAACTCCCACTACATCCCAATGTAGATATTTCTCTACATTGGGTACAAGTTAGAGTGTCCACTTGCTTTAAATTTGGAAATTCACAATAGGTGAGACATGTTGTATAAACCGCATTTCTCACACACATGCATGATCATGCTCTCTGTCTCCTTTTATGAAAAGCAAGCAAGTGGCAAGGCCTTGTTTCTTGTATACTTCCTGATAAGATTCACACTTCATCTTTTCTACAGGACATGCCATCAATGAACTCTCTGTGGATTTCAGTCTTACTATTAATGGACAGATTGTACCACTTTACAGCAAACAAGTTTGTCAACGAAATCAGCCCCAGTTTCAATTCTGTGGAAAGAAGAAAGGAGGTAATTTTTTTTCTTCATGCAATGGCATTGAAAAAAAGTGGCATGACCATTTTTCACACTAGCAACTGTAGCAGCATCCCCATGTTCACATGATCAAAGTTTAGATGCTTGGCAACTGGCATGTATTTATGTCGGTTGCAGTGTCCTGGCTCATGTGATCAACTTTTGGAATCTTCCTGTCAGGGTTCCAAGTAACACTCCCAATGAAAGAAGACTCCAAGGCTTGAGTTCCCTCAAAGTTCCATTTCATTAAAGATGTCGTATTAGCACATCTGGGAAAACCTGAATCTGAAAGCTTCCAGGTTTTCCCCACCCAAACGAAAGTTCAAGTCCCTGCCCAGCACCCACATGTCCATCACATGACACCATCCAAAACAGGAGATGCCTCCCAGTCACCTCATCACAGCTGCAGGGCCAGACAACCTTGACTTTCTGAGAAAGAAAGTTATTATGGCTAAATATCACCCACACTCTGTATAATCCCCCCTCCCTTATTTCCACAGTAGAAAATGTGGCGGGCCTGAAGTCCCAAAGGTAAAAAGATGGCTTCCAGGTCTGACACTTCTGATGTGCAAACTCAATAGGGAAGTCAGATTCACTTAACAACCGTGTTACTAACTTAACAACTGTGGTGATTCACTTAACATGTGTTAAGGCAAGAAAGGTCATAAAATGGGGTAAAACTCATTTAACATCTGTCTTGCTTGGCAAGAGAAATTTTAGCCTCAATTGTGGCCATAGGTTGAGGACAACCTGTACTTCCGTTAAAAAAAACCAACTAGGTGACTTGGCAGTGGCAGAGCCAAGCTGGGTTCTTGACTCACAAAGAGCTCCATTACTTTCAGGATATTCCCCAGGATATTAATGCCCTTAGCTTCTACCCAGAGAGGTGTGCATACCATTTCCTTTAATGGCTGCTAGAATGCTTCCTCTTTGACATTTCAAAAGTCTATTAAGAAACCAGGACTGGTTTCTGAATGCTTGGTTGTTGTTTTTCACTTCTGGAAAGTTGTTATTTGTGTTTCGCTGACTGTGTTTTATTCTGGTATCTTAATATAGGCGGTTTTATTGATTTGTGATATGTGGAGGTTATACTGTGTTTGCTATGTTTTTATCTCACCTTATTCAGAATCAGTTGTAACAAAGAACAGGCTGGAAAGTCTGTAAATAATAAAAAGGAAAGAAAATATTCAGTAGAAAATTTCAGATAGTCATGTATCCTAAAGAAATATTCTCAAGGCAAATGCTGTCAGCAAAAATATTGGTTTATTTAAGACAGGCATGTTGAGAGATATCCTTATTAAGCCAAATGCAATTCTGTGTTATCCAAAGGACTATCACATTCAGACAATACTAATACATAATTGAATACATACCTGAAAATATATTATGCTAATAGCAATTTTTAACTATCAGTGAGGAAACGAGAAATATCCATTCAAAAGAGGGATGTATCAATGAGCTCAGAGAAACCCAAGTTCACCAAAGATCTTCAGAGGGAAAGTCCTAAGAATAGGGAAGGAGCCAAAGCAACCCACTAGAGGTTGAATAAGAAACTTGGAATTCTGGCTAACTGAGGTACAAGAAATACAACCAGATGGAGAAATAGAATGCTATATATTGGATGAGTTTCCACTTATATATTGCAGTGATGGTTGAGCACCTCTTGAGAATCAACAACATAAAGTGTAGTGAGGAATACAAAAACAAATAATTATCTTTAATTAATGTCTGATTAATTAGGGGGGGAAAAGCATGATTATAAGGAGACAGTCAACCTGTAGTAGCAGTGTAAGGTACAAAGCTAAAAACCAGAAGCCTGTGAGTTTTAGTTCTATTTAGCTGGTGATCTTGTGCCAATCACTTTCTTTCAGCCCTCGAAAGAAGGCAATGGCAAATGATGTCATGAAAAATGCAGGGACTTGTCCAGGCAGTCACCAGAAGTATTTTTTTTTAAAAAGTGATTTGAAGGCACAGAAAAAGAGGAGGCAGAGGACATAAACAAAAAAGCAAATCCAAAATAAGAGCTCTGATAGTATAAGCATCGGTCTATTTTCCTAATTAGAAAGTTGAAGAAGATTGCATATTAATACAAAGTTATACTCTCCCTTGAGATTAACGACAAAGTCAAATAACATGGTGTTTTTTCTTATCAATAATGTAGAACTAATTAGCATTACCTTCTTCCCGGACATTTTTTTCAATTTCCTATTCTTGGGCTTTCCTGATGGTTTTCCATTTGAGTACTAATCAATTTTGACCTTTTTCCAGATCAGCCAAGGTTGAAAATCTGTTTGTTATCTTTTCTGCAGGATGTCTGCCACTTCTTATCGGCTACTTGATTTCTTGCCCCAAATCAAATGAAAAGGGGTAACCAAAGTGAGAGTAGGGAACTCAGATGCTTATCTCTGCTAAAAGTAGCCATGACCCCCAAAAGGCTTTATAAACAGATTTAGGAATTTGGGTTAGGAATTAGAGTTGACAAATCTTCTGCTTGGTGAACCAGCAGATTAACATCACCTGTTCTGTTTAATAATTCTGAGGAATACATAGATAGTGCAGCAAACATGAAATGAGCATCATTTATAGCACAATAAGGTAATCAAACAGATTCAAAGGTATCTTAAGTCTTCCATCTTGACATCTTAATCAGAGTTATAATCATGAATACATTGCTGTGAGCTTCCTTCATGCTGATGCCACAATCCATCCATTAAGATGTGCTCTGAGGATCTGCGGGCACAATTTTTATGTAGCTTGAAGATATCAGGCAGTAATAACCAAATGCCACCCAAGCACACAATCATGCGAATTATGGACATGATACTGGTGACAAACATTAATTCTCATATGCTCACAAATCTCCCTGACAGCTACCTCATTCTGAGAAATGGGAAAAAACCCCTCCAGAATATTCAAGAGAAAGAAAGGCAATCTATTGCAAAAGCTACACAAACAGTTCCTTACGCAGAGAAGTAGAAAGTGCTGTTCTTTTGTTTGTTCGTTCAACTTACATAGCCATCAATCTCAGATACATGACCCTGGATGGCTTAACAAAGATGTTTTTTTTTAAATGTCAAAACACATAAATGCAAAAATGAAATACTGTAACTATTAAAATCATAAAAATATATGGTAATCAGTGGGAAAACACATTTTTATTAATAATACAGCCCCTTTTGCTGGTGCCACACCAGAGGTGGTATTCTGACCAGTTCTGGAGAACCGATAGTGGAAATTTTGAATAGTTCGGAGTACCGGTAAATACCACCTCTGACGGACCACACCCCCATCTATTCTCCCTCCCAAGTCCCAGCTGCAATAACCTTCAAATCAAATCAAATCAAATTTAATTTGTAGACCGCTCCCTCTCCCCGAAGGGACTCGGGGCGGTGCACAGGAGATTAAAAAGCGTACAAACATAAAAACATTATAAATATATAAAATCAAATTAAACAACTATATCCCTGCGCTAAAAACCTAAAATCCTTAAAAACTAAACCGCTTAAAAACTAAATTAAAACAATTTGAATATTCAGACTAGAGGCTGGAAAGGTAGATTAGGCCAGGCCAGCCTGCTGGAAGAAATGAGTCTTAAGCTTTTGGCGGAAGGAACGGAGGTCCGAGGTTGTTCTGAGCTTGGGGGGTAGGTCGTTCCATAGGGTTGGGCCCGCGACAGAGAAGGCCCTTCCCCTGGGCGTTGCCCGCTGGCATTGCCTAGTGGACGGCACCCGGAGAAGTCCCTCTCTGTGGGAGCGAATCGGTCGAAGAGATGTATGGGGCAGGATGCGATCCCGCAGATAGCTAGGTCCCATGCCATGGAGCGCTTTGAAGATGGTAATCAACACCTTGAAGCGCACCCGAAAGACCACAGGCAGCCAGTGCAGCTCGCACAGAAGCAGTGTTACGTGGGAATGCCTAGGGGCTCCTAGAATTGCCCGCGTGGTTGCATGTAGAGAGCATCACAATAGTCTAGACGGGATGTCACAAGGGCATGAGTGACCGTGCGAAGGGCATCCCGGTCCAATAGGGGATGCAACTGGTGTACCAGGCGAACCTGGTAGAACGCCCCCCTGGCCACGGCCGTCACTTGATCTTCCATAGACAGCCGGGTATCCAGGAGGACGCCCAAATTGCATGCCCCATCCATAGGGGCTAGATGTTCACCCTATGGCCAGTGATGGAGTAAACTGGTTGTACCAGGATGCCGGAAGCCACAGCCACTCGGTCTTGGACAGGTTGAATCTGAGTCTGTTCCTTCCCATCCAGACCCGTACGGCTTCCAGGCACCGGGACATCACTTCGACGGCATCGTTGGGGTGGTTCGGGGTAGATATATACATCTGCGTATCATCAGCGTAGAGATGGTACTCTACCCCAAAACCATGGATGATCTCACCCAGCGGCTTCATATATGTGTAAACAGGAGCGGCAAGAGGACCGACCCTGAGGCACCTCACATGTGAGGGGTCTCGATGCCGACCTCTGCCCTCCTGCCAACACAAATTGCGATTGACCGGAGAGGTAGGAGGAGAACCACCGTAAAACGGTGCCTCTCACCCCCAGCCCCTCCAGTCGATGCAATAGGATACCATGGCCAATGGTATCAAAAGCCGCCAAGAGGTCTAATAGAACCAGGATGGAGGAACAACCCCCATCTCTGGCCCTCCAGAGATCATCTACCAACCTTCCCCTGGAGTAGGGAGGGAATGGAGATTTTACAGTATACTTCTCCAGCCACACCCACCAAGCCACACCATGCCCACCAAGCCACGCCACAGAACCGGTAGTAAAAAAAAATGAATCCCACCACTGTGCCACACTGTCACTACCAGATTCCCAGGACAGATGTCAGAGCCATGTCTTCAGGTCCTTCTGGAAGGCCAGTTATGTTGGCCTTCTGCTAGCCTGCCAACTGGAGGAGTAATGATCCAGAGAGTTGCTGCCCTGACTCTCCTTCTGGGTCCCATCAGATGATATTCCTTTGTGGATGTGTTGGATGTATGCATTCTTGTAGGACCTGTTGGGATGGTTAGATATGATTGGAAAGACAGAAAGAGACTCTTTATCAAACAGGAACCACTTCAATTTTAGGACTCAGAAGTTCTGAATCTTGAAAAGGAAAAGAAATAATAAGTAAGTAATATAAGTAATAATGTATACTATAACATGTCATTTCTGATGGATTTTCATGAATCAATTGAAAATATAACCAAAAACAACTTTATTGGAACCATACAAACTAATACATGTGATTTATTAGTTTATTAAAATATTTAATCGCAATATTTTTTTAAATAGCTTCTAAGTTATTTATTATTCTACCATAAATTTTGCGCACTCACTCATCATAGTTACTATAAATCTAGCAGGCTTTACGTGTCCATCAATACATACAGATAGTGTTCAACTTATAACAATTCATTTAGTGACCATTTGAAGTTACAATGGCACTGTTAAATGTGACTTATGACTAGTATTCACACTTACAACCATTGGTCACATGATCAAAGTTCATATGCTTGGCAACTGACTCATGTTTATGACAGTTGCAGTGTCCCGGGGTCATGTGATCACCTTTTGTGATGTTCTGACAAGGAAAATCAACTGGGAAGACAGATTCACTTAGCAACCATGTTACTAATTTAACAACCAGAGTGATTCACTTAGCAACTGTGGCAAGAAGGGTTGAAAAATTGGGCAAAATCCATTAAACAAATGTCTCATTTAGCAACAGAAAATTTAGGCTGAATTGTAATTGTAAGTCGAAGACGACCTGTACTACACAACTGATCCTCCACAAAAAATGAGGGTCTTTTCAGGAAGAATATTAGTTTTTTCTTTTTTAAAAGCAACTTTAGTTTTATAGTACTCCATTTGGTTAACTGTTTGCCTCTTGGAAACATATGTGATATTCTATGAAACATACACAGTGATTACATAAGAGTGAAAATCATATATATCATGTGCATAGACCAGGGGTGAAACTTACCTTCGCTACCGGGTCGCAAATGTGAGCGTGTGCCACCGCCGTGCATGCGCAGGACCTTTCGCGCATGCACAGAGCGTCAAAAGCGGGGTGTGGTGATGTCCAGGCGGGTGGTTGGTGTTGAGGTCCTCAACTTGCAGCCGGTCCTCGACTTACGACCGGCCGCAAGTCTTCAACCTCACCCCTGTAGGCTTGGTAACAGCCAGTCGCGTCTGATTGGCTCAGACACGACTGGCTGGAATTGGGTTGCTGGGCGTCCTGATTGGTTCCCCACTTGACAGCTCTCGGTTTTTAAAAATTTATTTTCGTATTTATATCCCACGCCCATCTCCCACCAAGGGGCATATCCCGCGCCCATCTCCCACCAACTATTGACAGCTTAAATAGCTGTCAACAGTTGGACCCTCCCGCCGCCACTGCTACCGGTTCGCCCAAACCAGATAGAATCATCTAAATTGCACCACTGGCACAGACCATATTTCCAAGATCTGGGGGGAGGAGGGAGAGAAAAAATGTTCGCTACCAAAGATTTTGAAAAGGTACAAAACTGACCAAAATATAATTATAATGAGGGAGGGAAAGTACCTTCAAGTTGAGTTAGCACCCTTCCCTGATATCCTTCAGTTCTGAACAGTGGTGGGTTTCTGCAGGCTCGCACCTACTTGCGAGAACCAGTTGGTGAAATTTAGAGAACCGGTGAGAGGGGGTTCCACTGGCGGACCCAGAAGTAAGTCTGGCTCGCCGCTGCCAGTGACCAAACAGGAAGGAAAGGAAAGGAAAGGAAAGGAAAGGAAAGGAAGGAAGGAAGGAAGGAAGGAAGGAAGAAAGAAAGAAAGAAAGAAAGAAAGAAAGAAAGAAAGAAAGAAAGAAAGAAAGAAAGAAAGAAAGAAAGAAAGAAAGAAAGAAAGAAAGAAAGAAAGAAAGAAAGAAAGAAAGAAAGAAAGAAAGAAAGAATTTATCATCACAATTGAGTCCAAAATTTTGGTTGCTAAGCAAGAGCGTTGTTAAATGAGTTTCACCACATTTTAAAAGGTGGCCACTCCCACCCTGTCACATGACTGCCAAGCCACACCCACAAAATAGGCCACACCCACAGAGTAGGTTCTAAAAAATTTGAAACCCACCACTGGTTCTGAAGTACCACATTTGGGGATGAACAGCAACAGCATCCCTCTCTCCATCTCTCTCTCTCTCTCTCTCTCTCACACACACACACACACACACACTAGAAACCAGCCCTCTGGGAAACCAGGAGAAGATTGTAAAGGAAATCCTGGCTCCACCCTGGCTCTGGCCAAACACTGAAGGGAAACCAAAATGAGCCTGGAGCTCAGCCAAGCTGAGGCGGCTGGTAGAAAGCCACCGATCAGGATTGAAACAAAACATAAACTTTGAAGAGGCTTTTTTGCTAGTAGACATTCTGCCTTTTGTTGTTGTTGTTTCAGGATGCCTTTAAGTATGCATGCATAGTTCTGCTATTATTCTTTCTCTGTGGAAAAATCAAAAAGATAAACAAGAACATTTGGGCGGGGAATGTAAGGAACTTCTGAGCACATATGCAGCATGACCTACACCAGAATTATAAATAGTTTTGTGATCATTAAACAAAGAACCTAACTCCCTTAGTGCACATAACAGACTATTAATTGAATCATATACTGAGAGTAAGGTATCTTGGTTGAAACAGTTACAGCAATGCAATGCAGTATTATCTCACTATTACATAAAATTTCTGATCCATTCTGTCATTCATCTGTTTAGAAATCTTGTCTGCTTACAGGGTTTTTTTTTTTAAGCAATATGTGTTTGCAGACTTTACTTTTCCCAGAATATTCTGACCGACTCCATTTTCTTTCAGGGGCTGTATTATGACTCTATTACTCCACACCTACGATTATTCCTTTTATGTTTATTAACTTTTCATTCAAGGACTGAAAGCAGCACATAAGAGTTTTCCCTCATTATATTTTTCTCCATTTTTTACATCTTGGTAGGGTCCTTGCTCTGGTCCTTGCAGGATGCTAATGGCATTAGAGCATCAACTACAGACGATCAGAAATATTTTGGAGTATCTGAATCCCTTCTAGGAAGAGTTCGTTCCTGAACATAGGATTGAAACCGCTGAATATCCTGAGTTAGGAAATAACTAATTAATAAATAATAAAAATTTCATAGAGAAAGGTATGCCTAGGTAGAGTTTAGTAACATTCACCATGGTATTCTTTAAACCAGGAGTCCCCAACCTTTTTGGCACCAGGGACCAGTTTCATGTTAAAAAAATTCTGCGGACCGGTTTCATGTTAAAAACATTCTGCGGGCTCGGCTGGCGTAGAGGGGGAGCGTAGGGTATGTGTGTGAGTTGGCTCACTTGCCCCTCTCGGGCCCCCAACGGCACAAGCGGCCACGCCTGCGCTCTCCTGCCTCCAGGGGGCTGCCTCCTCCTCCCTCCTCCTCCTCTCCGGCCCTTTCTAAGAGTTGTGCTGCTCACTGCGGCCCGGTTCCTATCAAGACATGGACCAGCACCGGTCCATGGCCCGGGGGTTGGGGACCCCTGCTTTAAACCATTTGGGCTCAGAGGCACTTTCACATGGTTATTTTACTCTTTTTTGAGTGGGTAGTTCTAGTCCTGAGGGAGGAACAGTCAAATTTCTGGTCACTCCACTCATTAGAAATCTGGAGTACCACACAAAGCCATCTGGGGGAACCTTGGGCCGGTATCTCTCTCTCTGCCCTAGGAAGTAGGCAATAGCAAAACCTGAAAAACCTTGCCAAGAAAACTGCGAGGATTTGTCCAGGCAATCTCTGAGAACCAGATACGATTGAACAGAAGGCAAAAATATCATCAATATATGGATATTACCCCCATTTTATAACACCACCCATGGGCCACAGTGGCGGTAGTTAGAGTCTGCAGGCTTTGAGCAATTGAATTGTACAAAACAATTGAATTCCAACATGATGGGGGTACTGTTGGTATGTAGGCTCTCTTCTGGGGATGGTCACAGTCCTCCTGAAAGAGCAAATTCATGACTTGGTTCATCTGGATTTATGTCTCTGCTTAGGCAGCAGGAAGAAGCCATAGCTAGGTGCATCATATCCCGGTTTCAACTGGTGCACCTGTTATACACCTATACCTTTCTTGGACTGGAAAGTCTTACAACAGAGATTTGTGCTCTTTTACCATGTGATTAGGCGATTGTGAAAGACAATAAAGGAAATTGAAAGTCTAAGAGGATGAGAGGCTGGAGATAGACCTCAATAATGGTCAAGACATTATAGAGTAGCTCCCCAAAGATGTATTGGCCTCACAGTGCTAGGGTTTCATTGAGTGACAAAACTATCCGCTTGAGATGGACACTGGGGCAATGGTGGTAGAATTGAACTCCCTTTTTATTTTGTTAGACTTTTTGACAAGTTATGATTCATGTTTTAGGTTATGAGATAAATACCTAATTAGATTAGATTGGGAGGATTATTATTTTATTGTGTCTATGTAATAAAGAGACAAATCAAAGAATGCATGTTCTCAGTAACCTCTACACTGACTTATTGCAGGGTCATTACAAGGTTTTGTGGGTCAGAGATTGTCTTTTAAGATTGTCTGACATGAGCAAAGAATTAAATATTTACTATTTTTTAAGGATTGGAAATTTGCATAT
This sequence comes from Rhabdophis nuchalis, assembly GCA_039707465.1. Classification (NCBI taxonomy): domain Eukaryota; kingdom Metazoa; phylum Chordata; class Lepidosauria; order Squamata; family Natricidae; genus Rhabdophis; species Rhabdophis nuchalis. Next base: position 148,682,064 of record CM077645.1, read on the forward strand.
AGTGGAGTCAGTTGGAAGTGGGCTATTGGCTGTGATTTGAAAAACCACTGTAAATAGTAAGATTATTTGTTAATAAATGCTATTATTAACCTTTAAACCATACACAAAGAGACAGGAACAGTATTGTTAAAAAAATTCAGTAGCTCATTATTTCAGAGAGCTAAAGGCAGTGTGTCAAGTCTGTATTGGAATAGTAATGTTGCATCTAAATTAATGAGCAAGGATCTGATTCTTGGTTTCTATCCAGGATAGTGTTTCTCTGTGTGTACATGTGGGGTGTTTTAATCATAGAGGTTATTCATGGTATAAAATAGGTGCTGCCTCACCCAGTTTTCTTGCTCATCACTGGAAATGTTTGTTTTGCAGAATATATTTACTACACAGGGCCCGTCTCTCTGAACATGGAGAACATCCCACAAGTACGTTTTCCCTAATCCTTTCTAAATTTTATGAAGGAAAAAACATTATTTGTCAAATGTCTAACAGGGTGCAATAATGTTACTTTTAGAAATGAATGTACCAGAGAAGTAAGACGTGTTAAAGAGGAATGTTAAAGAGGAATGTGGATGTCGCAACATTATCTAGTAAAATCTCATGCATAAGGATCATGTATTCTCATATGGCAACCTGGGAGCAATTGATTTCATTGCTTGACAACTATGCAGGATAGAGATACATAGCTTGACTCCAGGGTTACTTGAACACTCTAGAGAAAACTGTTACTACAGTGCATTGCAATTTCTAATGTGGCAGACAAAGATAATTAAAAACAGCAGAGGAGAATCATTAACAATTTTAAGCTTTCATTAAATTTCAGTGTAAATCAAACCAAATCAAATGTAGATCTTGTCCAAACAAATTGTGAAGAGTGGCTCCATTGAGTGCAGCACTCAATGACAAATAGAATTCTTGGCTTAAAAAAATTAGAATATATAAAAAAAATTAGAAAATATATTAGAAAATGGCCATGATAAAAACAGAAGCCAGACTCAAGAAAATGTTGGTTTGATGAGCAGAGCCCTTCAAAGGAGATCAGTGAAAGCTTATGAGCAAATGATTTAACTCTATAATGAAATTGTGGAGAACTTGTGTTTTTGTTGTTGTGTTGTGGGTTTCAGTAGGCAAGAACCAGACCAGCATTACTGCAGCAGTATTTATTGACTCAAAAAATGGAACTGAGGAACTGCAGCTGGTTTTTAATTTATTTATTTTATTTATTTATTATATTTATACCCCGCCCTTCTCCAAGCGGACCCAGGGCGGCGCACAGGAATGTTAAAATACATACAAAACATAATAAAATTTTAAAAAACTTATTCTAATAAATCCTGTGTTAAAACCGAATTAAAAATCCCAAATTTAAAATTATCTAGAAGTCAGTAATGGAGGTTACACTAGGCCGGCTAGATGGAATAGATGTGTCTTCAGACACTTGCGGAAGAGGCGGAGGTCGGAGATGGTGCGGAGTTCAGGGGGTAAGTCGTTCCAAAGGGCTGGTCCCGCCACAGAGAAGGCTCTTCCCCTGGGTGTCGCCAGTCGGCATTGTCCAGCCGACGGCACCCTGAGGAGGCCCTCTCTGTGGGAGCGTATCGGTCTGAGGATGTATGGGGCAAGAGGCGGTCTCGCATGTAACTAGACCCCGAGCCATGGAGCGCTTTAAAGATGGTCGTTAAAACCTTGAAGCGCACCCGAAAGACCACAGGAAGCCAGTGCAGCTCGCGCAGGATAGGTGTTATGTGGGAGTGTCTAGGCGCTCCCGTAATCACCCGCGCGGCTGCATTCTGGACTAGCTGCAGCTTTCAGGTGCACCTCAAGGGAAGCCCCATGTAGAGAGCATTACAGTAGTCGAGTTGAGAGGTGACAAGTGCTTGAGTGACTGTGCGTAAGGCACCCCAGTCCAGTAAGGGGCGCAATTGGCGCATCAGGCGTACCTGATGAAACGCCCCCCTGGCCACGGCTGCCACCTGATCTTCCATAGACAGCTGGGAATCCAGGAGGACACCCAAATTGCGCGCCCTCTCCATGGGGGCCGGTGTTTCGCCCCCAATGGCCAGAGTTGGAATAATTTGGCTGAACCGGGGTGCCGGAAGCCACAGCCACTCAGTCTTGGACGGGTTGAGCTTGAGTTTGTTACTACCCATCCAGATCCGTACGGCCTCCAAGCACCGGGACATAACCTCGACGGCATCATTGGGGTGGTCTGGGGTGGATATGTACAACTGAGTATCATCAGCGTACAAATGATATCCCACCCCAAAACCACGGATGATCTCACCCAGCGGCTTCATATATGTGTTGAACAGTAGGGGCGAGAGGACCGACCCCTGAGGAACCCCACATATGAGGGGCCTCGAGGCCGACCTCTGCCCCCCTGCCAACACATATTGCGACCGACCAGAGAGGTAGGACGAGAACCACCGCAAAACGGTGCCTCCCAGCCCCAACCCCCCCAGTCGGCGCAATAGGATACCATGGTCGATGGTATCAAAAGCCGCTGAGAGGTCTAATAGGACTAGGATAGAGGAATATCCTCTAACCCACGCCCTCCAGAGATCATCAACCAACGCGACCAATGCCGTCTCGGTGCTGTGCCCGGGTCGGAAGCCGGACTGGCGCGGGTCTAGATAATCAACTTCCTCCAAGTGTCGCGGAAACTGTTGAGCCACCACACTCTCAACAATCTTCACTAAAAAGTGGAGGTTGGAGACGGGACGATAGTTCTCTAATAATGCTGGATCCAGGGACGGCTTCTTGAGGAGGGGCCTTACTACCACCTCTTTCAAGACGGCAGGCAAGGACCCCTCACTCAAAGATGCGTTGACAATGCCCTGGAGCCAGCCTCGTGTCATCTCCCAGGATGCCAATACAAGCCAGGAGGGACACGGGTCCAATAAACATGTGGTAGCCCTAAGTCTCTTTGACAACTTGTCCATATCCTCGGTGGTAACAAAATCAAACTCCTCCCAAGATGGTGTCACAAGAACAGCCTCGGCCCGCTCGACTGGACCACTATCGATGGAGAATAGCTCGTTCCGAATCCGAGTGATTTTCTCCTGCAGATAAATCCCAAATTCCTCTGCTCGACCCTGTAAAGGGGCTTCCCGCGGCCTCTGTTGAAGGAGGGAGCGGGTCACCCCAAACAGGGCGGCAGGGCGGTTATCTGCGGATGCAATAAGAGTGGCACAATACTCATGTTTGGCCACTCTTATCGCCACTAAGTAAGTCCTAATATGGTCTCTTACTAGTGTTCGGTCGGCTTCGGAGTGAGAAGATCTCCATCTGTTCTCTAGGCATCTCTTGTGGCGCTTCATCTCCCTAAGCCCCTTGGTAAACCAAGGAGCCCAGGTGGTTCGTCACCGCAAGAGAGGCCGCTAGGGCGCGACTCGGTCCAAGACCCCCGTGGCCGCACTTAACCATGCGGCCACTAGGTCCTCAGTCGAGTCACGGGGTAAGTCCACAGGAATTGGCCCAAGCTCCCTTTGGAACCTTACCGGGTCCATCAGGAGCCTGGGGCGGAACCATATAGGAATGTCCGGTTCCGCCTCCCCGCAGTGAGGTGTGGCGATCGGAAAGTCGAGCCGAAGGAGAGCGTGATCTGTCCATGACAGGGGTGTGATGACTAAATCCCCTATTCCCAGATCACTACTCAACTGTCCCGAGACAAAGATTAGATCCAGGGTGTGTCCGCCCTCGTGGGTAGGGCCTACAACTACTTGGGTCAGGTCCATGGCTGTCATGGAAGCCATGAACTCCCGAGCTACCCCAGAGGTTTCGCCTGCTGACGGCAGGTTAAAGTCCCCCATGACTAAAAGTCTGGGGGTCTCAACCGCCGCCTCAGCTATCACCTCTAGGAGCTTGGGCAGGGCTGTTGTTGCATAGCGAGGAGCCAGGTATACAACTAAAACGCCCAACTGCCTCCCTAGGCCCCACTTCACAAGGAGGGACTCACACCCGGTCGTCTGAGGGATCGTGGTCTCCTTTGGCTCAAGACCTTCCCTAACCATAATCGCCACCCCCCCCCACCCCTCCCTAGTTTCCTGTGCACCGCCCCGGGTCCCTTTGGGGAGAGGGTGTGGTTATATAAATCCAACTAATAAATAAATAAAAATAAATAAATGCCTGTCATTTATAATCTAGGCCCACAGGCCTTAACCAATCACAGAATTAGAAAAAGCCCGCCCAAAGATAAATGTTCTAATTTTCCCTTCAAAACAGTTGGGGTCATCCAAAGGTTAGTTTCGCAACTAACACAACTATATACATTCAATACATAGCACCTGTTGTTGAACAAATACTAGCAGTGACAACTAGCATGCCAAGTAGTAAGCGAAGCTGTCAAGTTTTGTTCACGAGCATTTAGGGGATTTTCTGTCCTGTCCTGCTCTGATAAAGCGATGGCAGTTAACTCTGAAATACAGTCAATGAAAAATAAAACCAGGAGAATTATGTTTGTAGAAAGACTTACGCAGACAGGTGCTTGATGGAAAGTAAATATATAAAGCGATTAACTTTATTTAGGAAAGTTTGATACAAGGAGGAAGAGAAAAATGCAGGAAGCAGATGTGTCACGCTGCTAGTTGTCATTACATTTATTACCCCAACAACCCCAATATTATCCTGATATTTAAGGTTTACAAAGTGCAGAAAACCAGCAGTTGCAAATGATGAATCTTCCGACAATTGGATCCTCGGATCCCTTTGGTAAAGCAAATATAGTAGAACCTCTGGTCACGGCCGTAATTCATTTCATAACTTTGGTCATAAACTGATTTGGTCGTGAGCCGAACATAATTTTGGAAATTTGGCACTTACAATAAAAATGGAACAGAAGGGGAAATTGGCCGGGGGTGGGTGGGAAATTGTGAACTTTTTGTTCAGAACTTAATTTGGTCGTGGTCAGAAGCTTTCGTGACCAGAGGTTCTATTGTAACTTTGCCTTTTTTTTGCCTGTGAATTTATTGCTTGCAGCCTTCAAGGAATTATGCTGTAGCAGCATGAGGAAAAGAGCACTTACGCCCAGTTAAAATAATCTCATCTTATTGGTCTTTCTTAAGTCATAAACCTTTCAGTTTATTTCAATGCCAGCTTCAGTTGCAGGATTGCTTTTGACAATTGCCATATATTGGATTCTTGACTAATTAAAAAATAACAGCCACAGTAACATTATGAAAGAGAAGTGGTAGTCTCCACACATTAATTAATTTCTTCAGAACATATTCATTCCTTTCTTTTTCTTACAGGGCGAATTTAATATAACAGCTCAGCTCTTCAACGAAGACCATCACACAATTATTTGTGCTAATTTTTATATCAACAATCACTGAGAAGTTGCTGTCTGTTACTTTTTGAACTGGGATTGCCTAGACCATGGCTTCCCAAACTTTTTCTTTCAATACCCAAACCATTTATTTTAAAAAATATTATTGAACTTTGAGGACCAGCTGTAAGTCCCTTCCTTCAGCACCATCGTACCTTTGAACGGTCACTGAAGGAATCGACATAACTTGAGGACCACCTGTATCATAAAAGTAGTATCATTAAATGAATTCATATTATTTCCACAGATTACCATTTGCAATTTCATTAATTTTTGCCTTAATGGGAATACTTTGGGAGATTGTTGAATATACTTTAGTACAGGGGTCCCCAACCTTTTTTGCACCAGGGACCGGTTTCATTTTAAAGAAAATTCTGCGGACCGGTTGAGTGGCTCAGCAGTCATGTGACTGGGTGGGCGTGGCCAACTTGGAAAATGTGAAACTCACTTAACAATGATCTTGGTTAGCAACCAAACTTTTGGCCTCAACTGTGGTCATAAGTTCTTTCTTTCTTTCTTTCTTTCTTTCTTTCTTTCTTTCTTTCTTTCTTTCTTTCTTTCTTTCTCTTTTTCTTTCTTTCTCTCTCTCTCTTTCTTTCTCTTTCTTTGTCTCTCTCTCTCTTTCTCTCGCTATTTTTTTCTTTCTCTCTTTCCCTTTCTCTTTATTTCTTTCTCTTTCTTTTTCTCTTTCCCTCTTTCTCTTTTTCTTTCTCTCTCTTTCTCTCTTTCTGTATCTTTTTCTGTCTCTTTCTTTCCTTTCTGTCTCTTTCTGTCTGTCTTTCTCTCTCTCCCACTTTTTCTTTCTTTCTCTTTCTTTCTCTCTGTCTCTCTCCTTCATCCGCCCATCTCTGTCACTCTGTGTGTGTGTGCGTGTGTCTGTCTGTCTTGCATTCACTCAATCTGTGTCTCTGTCTATCTTTCTCTCCCTCCCTCCCTCCCTCTCTCTGTCTCTCTATGTGTGTCTGTCGTCGTCGTCTCCCCCTCCCCCAGCCTCCTCAGCCCGCCTGCCGCGCTTGGTCGCTCGTTCGCTCGTTCAGGCTCCGTGGCTGGGTAGGAGCCGGGCTGGAGAGGAGGAGGAGGGAGGAGGGGGCAGCCCATTGGGCAGAGTGCACGGGAGAACACAGGAGGATGGTGGGGGCTCTTCCTCCACCCTCGTCGACGGAGGGACTCCTGTGCGCCGCCGGAGCAACCTCCCTACGGCCGCCAGTTCCCTCCCCCGCCCGCGGAGCCTCCGCAGCCCCTGGAAGAAAATGAGTGGCCGGCATGCCAGCAGGGGAGGGAATCGGTGGCCGGTCCGGTTGGCGCCCAGGAGTCCCTCCGTCGACGAGGATGGAGGAAGAGCCACACTCCAACGGCGCGAACAGCCGCACCTGCGTTCTCCTGCGCGCTCTGCTCAGGGGGCTGCCCCCTCCTCCCTCCTCCTCCTCTCCAGCCCTGCGGCCCGGCTCCCACCCAGCCACGGACCGGCACCGGTCCGCGGCCCGGGGGTTGGGGACCCCTGCTTTAGTACACGTGACCATCTTTAAGTCAGTTTAAATATCCCTCTTGTGATGGGTACTGGGCTTATATATTATTACCCCCAAAAAACCCACTTTTACCCAGTTTTGGATACAGGATAGCTCTTGACTTACAACCAGTTGCTTAGCCACCATTCACAATTATCACAGACCCCTTCCCAAAAGGTACTTAGAACCCAGTTCCATTCCATCTTTCTCCCCAAGTCACATGATTGCACTCTGGATACTTAATAGTCTTAACCAGGACACTTAACCAGTCTGCATTTATGGCTGTTTACAGTCACATGACTGCAGGAACTGGCACTTACTTCAGGTTTCTGGCAAAAAAAAAAAACCTTCCCATTGGCTAAAGCAGTTTTGCTAAGCGACTGCTGTGTTCACCCAACAACTGTCACAAAAAAGACTGTAAAATTGGCTGCCGTCACATAGTGATGTCCTTAACAACCATGACCTACCCCCCGAGCTTAGATCTACTACGGACCTCCGCTCCTTCCATCAACAATTAAAGACCCATCTTTTCCAGCAGGCCGGCCTGGCCTAACCTAATCTACCGTACCCGCCTAGTTGTAGTAAATATTACCTAATCGGGTTTTTACGTTATAAATTTAAATGAGATATTTTAACAGAGGGTAAAACATTTAATTTAGTTTTATTATTTATAATTGTTATATATGTATATGCTCTTAAATTCTTGTGCACCGCCCCGAGTCTCTTCGGAGAGAGGGGGCGGTCAATAAATCCAAATAAATAAATAAATAAATAAATAACAACCAGCATGATTTACTACTGAATTCAACTCTACATAATTCGTAAGTTGAGGGCTACCTGTAATTTACCTAGCTTTGAGAAGAACTAGCCTAGACAGTTAAAATCAGCCTAAACTTTCAAGGAGAGCTTACTTCACTCTACCCATTATGGTGAACAATGGAAAAGGAGGCTGATTGAATTCAGTTGGTTGTTAAAAAGTTGAATGAATTGATATATTCAAAATGATTCATCATTATAAGTTTAATTTTACTTTCTTTAAAACTCTGCCTCCTTTTACGAAACATGTTGTTAAAATTGTATGTGTTGTGCCTCCATTAGGTTCATTCACAAAAGATGAATTTCTCAGATAAATGCCCTTTTCAAATTGCTGTAACTCTCTTCCTGGAGATTCATTTTCCTATTAACTCCCAATTCCCTCAAAGCAAGACTGAATGCCCTTTTTCCCCTCATCAATCCCGCTCAGATTTTTGGGATTGATGCAGGAATACCGAAAAGTGTACAGTGGTACCTCGGTTCACGAACTTAATTCGTGAACTGACTCTGGTCGCAAACCGAATTGGTCGCGAACCGAGGCACAGTTTCCCCATAGGGTTTAATGTAAATCCGGTTAAACCGTTCTGATCTTTTTTTTTTGGTTTTAATTCTTGAACTGACTCTGGTCGCGAACCAAATTGGTTGTGACCCGAGGCAGAGTTCGTGAACCGAGGCAGAGTTCGTGAACAGAAGCGGAGTTCGTGAACCGGACCATATTTTTATGAACTTTTCTGTTCGTGAACCGAAGCGGAGTTTGTGAACCGGAGCATATTTTTATGAACTTTTCTGTTCGTGAACCGAGTTGTTCGTGAACAGAGGCGTTCATGAACCGAGGTACCACTGTACAGATGTGGCTGTCACTGTGTGATTAACACTGTCATCTTGGTCGTTTTGACTATGTCACCAGTGCAAACAACCTTGGGTGAAAATGAGTCTTTTGGAAGAGTAAGAATAACAGAGATCCCCGCTCCTAGTAGGAGTCTGCAGCACTACATTGAAAACATCTTGCACTGAAAAACAAGGCTTGGACAAAGTAAGCTAATGAAGCCACAATTGGGCAACTGTTGCTATCCGCAGCCAGCTGGATCAATAAACGTGCAATTTTGCCCTCACCCTCTTCCAGGAAAAAAGACAAGTCCATGTAGCAAGCTGGTCCCATCTGTGCTTGTATGGAGGGAATGCCATTTTGGAAATCCACTGCAATGTTGGGCCTCCTCTGAACATACTCCTCAGCCAAAAGATCAGCTTAGTCAGATGGAGAGCTGCCATTTGTCCAGGGGATCTGAGGGGAATTTACCTACTTAATTTTGTTCTGGTTTCATTGTGAGGTTTCCTGGGCTGGGTAAAATAAGAAATCAACTTTGTTTGTTTCCCCCACACAAAAGCTAGAATTTAGTATCTTGATTCCACATTATGGAATAAAAGGTTCTTTTCTGGAAAGGTGTGTATTCTGTCAAATCTCATGGACAAATAAATAAATCTATCAACTGAAGGAAAGAATCCATTCACAAGAATATATTTTAAAAATGAGCTCCCTGTCTTTGAGAAGTATATATACAGAGTTAAGCAATATATATATATATAACCTTTATATAAAAGTTAGTTAGATTTAATGAAAAGTTCACAGCTATGAAATACTTTTCGTTGGGGGTTATGGTCTATATCAGGGGTCCCCAACCTTTTTGGCACCAGGGACCGGTTCCATGTTAAAAAAAATTCTGCGGGCCGGTGGCCATGGCTCGGCCGGCGTAGAGGGGGAGCAGGGGGGAGGGGGAACAGGCGGCGCATGCTCGCACGGGGGGTGAGTTGGCTCACTCGCCCCTCTCGGGCCCCCAAAGGCACGAGCGGCCGCCCCTGTGCTCTCCCACCCCCGGTGCACGCTCTGCCCAGGGGGCTGCCCCCTCCTCCCTCCTCCTCCTCTCCGGCCCTTTCTAAGAGTTGTGCCGCTCACTGCAGCCCGGTTCCTATCAAGCCACGGACTGGCACCGGTCCGTGGCCCGAGGGTTGGGGACCCCTGGTCTATGTAACCTAAATCTGTATTTGTCAAATGCCAGTCTCTTGCTTTGGAGAGGCATGCATTTTTAAAAATTTGTTAGTATTTATATCCAGCTTTTAGTTCAGGAACTTAAAATGGTACGTGTAGTGCTTTTTTCTTCCGTTTTTCCCCACCACAAGAACTAGGTTGGACTGATAAAATGAAGCTGGTTCAGTCATATAATCAGAAGTGGTATTCAGCCAGTTCTGACAGGTTCTGGAGAACTGGTAGCGGAAATTTTGAATAGTTCGGAGAACCAACAAATAGGCTGGCCCCACCCCACTGCCTCCCAGCTGATCTTCTTTTATTGCCTTGAGCAAGAGAACGGAGATGGAAAGCAGATTAGTGGGGTGAGGAGAGAATGGGGGTTTTGCAATATCATTCCCCTGCCATGCCCACAAAGCCATACCACACCCACAAAGACATGTCCACAGAACCAGTAGTAAAAATAATTTGAATTCCACCACTGCATATAATGAACTTCCAGCTTCAAGAGTGGACTTCATTCTGAGTCTTCTGTTGTCAATCCACACACCTTAATTCTTAACCTTCACATTCAAATGGTGACACATATTTTGTTGATTGGCGGTTTCCTTCTTCCCCCACAATCAGTTCCTGAAGAAAAGTGTCTAACTGGACATGTTGGTTTGAAAGCCTTTTAAGGAGAAAATGCATTTCTTGTAATAGCTCCATAGCGGGATTTAGCACAGAGAACAGTGTCCACTGCTCCTCCCAGGAAACAAAATAAACACTGTTAATGAAGTACCTTCAGAAGCAAAAAAGGAACAAATTGGGAGATCCAGCACTGTTTTTGAATCACAGAAAATAATCTTCCAACTTGAGTCTTTGATCCATGTAACTCTCGGTCGTGAACGAGGGTTGATAGTAGCAAACCAAGGTTTTAAAAACTACTCTTCCCTGAAAGTAACTACTATTCCCTGGAAATGCTGAAAGTGGAAATTTGGATCTTATCTATGCAAAGCTTAGTGGGTGTTATTGTGAGCCACTCCAGGGCTACATATTCTCTTGCTGATTTGGAACCTTTAAAGTGAAGTTTTGTTTATTTTTCTGTTATCAGCAGAATTTGAAGGGCTTATACATTGGCTCATTAGCACTACCGGAAGGTAAGTCTACCAAAATATAGTGTTGCTTCAGAATGAACCATGTATCGGCAAACCAAGGGAGAAAGCAAATCTAGAAGTGCAAATTCCAGGTTACCTTGATTCTCACAGCAGTCAACTATTAACTCAGTTGAATCTCTCAGTGAAAATGTTCTTACAGCATCTAGATCACGATTGCCCAACATTTTGGCTTGCTTGGGTCACACTGAGGGAAGAAGGATTGTCTTGGGCATATATAATATAGTTCATGTATATAAATAGCAAACCTCCTTACTTTTTTTATATTTTTCATTATCTTGTGGAGCTGCATTACTAGCTATCCAGAGCCAAATGCAGTTCTTGGGTTGCAGGTTAGACCCTGATCTAGATTTAAAAACATTATTTTTACAACACGAGTCCATGACAGTGCCTACTATCCCATGGTTCCTGAGTCTGGAGAGGACTGACAAGTCCTTGTATTATCGTAGCCCTTTCCCATTTGCCAGGCAAACAATGGCAGTATGACTGCAACTCTGCTGGCACAGTGGTTAGAATGCAGTATTGCAAGCTAACTCTACCCACAGTCTGGAGTTCGATTTTGAATGGCTCAAGGTTGTCTCAGCCTTCCATCTTTCTGAGGTTGGTCAAATGAGGACCCAAATTGTTGGCAATATGCTGACATTTGTAAACCACTCAAAGAGTACTGTGAAGCACTATATAAGTCTTATTGCTTATTGCTGTTGTAGCAGTGGTGGGTTTCTGCAGGCTCGCACCTACTCGCGAGAGCCGGTTGGTGAAATTTAGAGAATCGGTGAGAGGGGGTTCCACCGGCGTACCTGGAAGTAAATCTGGCCCACCGCTGCCAGTGACCCAACGGGAAGGAAAGGAAAGAAAAGGAAGGAAGGAAGAAAGAAAGAAAGAAAGAAAGAAAGAAAGAAAGAAAGAAAGAAAGAAAGAAAGAAAGAAAGAAAGAAAGAAAGAAAGAAAGAAAGAAAGAAAGAAAGAAAGAAAGAAAGAAAGAAAGAAAGAAAGAAAGAAAGAAAGAAAGAAAGAAAGAAAGAATTTATCATCACAATTGAGTCCAAAATTTTGGTTGCTAAGCAAGAGCGTTGTTAAATGAGTTTCACCACATTTTAAAAGGTGGCCACTCCCACCCTGTCACTGACTGCCAAGCCACGCCCACAAAATAGGCCACACCCACAGAGTAGGTTCTAAAAAAATTTGAAACCCACCACTGTGTTGTAGCTAATCAATATTTGGGAGGTACATTCTGTACATTGGCCGCATGTTTTTTATGAAGACAAAGGCTTGGTTTTTTTCAGCTGTTCTTCTCCAATTTTTTTTAAAAGGACTAGAGATGCAGAGTAAATCAAGTAAGTCAGTTGAAATTATTCCTATTCTTCAAGTGATTGGGTCAAATTAATTTATTTGTGTCTGACTGTGTCTGTTTAGGGTTAAGTCTTGTGGTTTATTTTTATTTTTTATATTGAAAAAGTTTTATTGGTTTTACATTTTTTCTATAGGGTAGGGTAAGGGATACAAAGAAATTTTGAGAGCATTCACGTCAGAGTCGTCGGCCCTTCCGAGACCTCAAAATACACAATAGAAAAATAACCAAAAAAAAGCATTTTTCATAACACTACAAGGTAAAAGCAAGTACATATACCTAAATTCTCAGTTCCATGCTGTCAGACATTTACAAAAAATCCAGAAAATATTAAGCAAAATTGTTCAGAAAAATCAAGGCAAAGTTATTTTTTCGATCTAAGTCTCTTGGCTATTGTATCTTCTTTTTCTCCCCCCTGGCCCCCAGCGGGCGGGGCCGTGGCCCCCTCCGTCCCCCCTGGATCTTCCCCCAGGGCAGAGGAATGTTTTTTAAGAAAGGCTTCCGCCTCAGCAACTGTTTTAATCCTCACTCTTCCTCCTTCCCAGAACACCAGCATCCCTTCGGGTGTCACCCACTTGAACCAAATCCCATGATCAAATAAAATTTTAGACAAGAAGGAAAATTTCCTCCTTGCTTCTCGAATCTTTCTAGGAATCTGCTTCAAGATAGTGACCGTTTTTTGTTGGTTAAAGGGTTCCCTCTCTGCGCCTTCAAGATTTCCTCTCTGGTTGACCTTCTAACAAATTTCACATGTATCTCTCTAGGCACTTCATTTATCCTGGCATATGCTGAGTTAATTCTATAGGCTAGGTCAATGTCCCCCCTGATCTCATCTTTAGGTTTTTGTAAATAGTCTGCTAAAATTGTGCTCATAAGATCAGGGAGGCATTCACCAGGTTGCTCAAAAACATTCTGAAATCTCAAAAAATATGTCATTCTTTCCATATCAATCCTAGACACATGCCCACTTGTTTCCTCAACCTCTTTAGTAACATTTTTAATCTCTCCCTTAACCCCCACCAGCCCCCCTTCCAATTCTTCAGTCTTCTGTGTGATTTCCAGCATTTGCTTCCGTGTGTCCAATAGCTCCTTCTTGAAAATGATGTTTTCTGCCCTCTGGGCCTGAATTTCTTGAACCAAAGTTTGTATAACAGTTTCAAGAGAAGCCATCCGTTGTTCTAAACTTGTCAGTGCTGTTTTTTTGAGCCATCTTAGCTGTTAGAGTCAGTGCCACCAAAATGGCGTTTTCAGGGTGGGGCTGGTGAGACTAACCGGGAGCCAAAAGTTCAGATCAAGGTTGAAACGTTGTAAAATTCAGGAAGCAAGAGAGAGACAATTTTCCAACTCAATAGTTATAATAGCGAAGGTAATCCAGAAAGGAACCACAAATCCAACAAAAAAAATTTCTTCATTAATATCCAGAGAGAGTCCCAATTGTAAAGAGACGCTGGGAATTTTCCATAGTTAAAATAGTCAGGCAGGGACAAAGAAAAGCCACTTTCCACCGCCCATCTCAGAGCCCAGAGGAGAGAGTAGAAAAATAATTTTTTTTAACCAGCCAGACCTAGACACAATGTTGCAAGTAGCCGCATACCACTTTCCCTTGTTAGAGACAGTCCGGATTTAAGATTTCCGCTTTCTCTTCCAGAGAAGCCATTTTAAAGTGCCGCTTAAGTCCGAGGGTTTTTTTTTTAAAACAAACACCCCCCTCCCAGTCCGTTCAGCCTGGCTGGCAGCAAGGAAAAAAAGTCTTTTTAAAACTCACTCTCCCTCGCAGCTGAAGCCTCGGCGAGCCTTCCGATCTCTTCTGCTCAGCCCTCTACATTGAAGTGAATGGCGCCGACAGCCGTTGGCGAAGGGAGAACCCCCCGCAGCATGTTCCTCCTCACCTAGGTCGCGCCGTGAGGAGGAACGTCTCCTCCGAGCCGACCCTACGGGAGACCTCCGGTAACCGGAGTGTCCCGCCCCCGTGGGGGGGCAGAAAAGGCAACAAAGCGGCGAGCGAGCCCCAGGCTCGCCCGTCGCCGCTGGAGCCGGAACCGGAAAAAAAAGTCTTGTGGTTTATTGACTGAAGTGATTAAGCCCTTTTGCATGTTTACAAACCTCACTGTCTGACAGCTGATGGATTCAATGGTGAGTTGCTAACTGTGCTCATGCTTGCATGCGCAACACTTCTATGCATATGCAAAAGCTTCTGTGCATGCACAGAAGCGTCTGGGTGGGTGGGCGGAGCCTCCTAACACTATCGCTACCGGTTTGGCCAAACCGGGCCTAATCGGGAGCACCCCCCTTCTGGATGAACAGTATAGTGCACCTTTTCTAATCCTCCAGATTAAGCAGGGTTTGCCCTGGTTAATACTTGGCTGGAAGACAACCAAAAAACCCCAAGGCTTTGTCTTGACTAGTAAGTCAATAAGACTTTAGAAGAGAGCAATGAATTATATGAATGTGTCTAACTGGGAGTTAAGCTTCTCTTGAAGGAATTTTACTTTTGCTGCACAGTAAAATAGTGAATTAAAGGTAATACTATATATACAATACAATAGTAGAGTTGGAAGGGACCTTGTAGGTCTTCTAGTCCAACCCCCTGCGTAGGCAGGAACCTTATACCATTTCAGACAAATGGCCAACATCTTCTTAAAGACTTCCAGGGTTGGGGCATTCACAACTTCTGGAGGCAAGCTGTTCCAGAGGTTAATTGTTCTAACTGTCAGGAAATTTCTCCTTAGTTCTAAGTTGCTTCTCTCCTTGATTAGTTTCCACCCATTGCTTCTTGTCCTGTCCCCAGGTGCCTTGGAGAATAGTTTGACTCCCTCTTCTTTGTGGCACCCTCATATAACTTACTAAACACTTTATCAGAAGTTTTCAAGCTGTATGTAATAAAGTGAGATGAAAAACAACATTCTGTCCCTTAATGAAACTTCTAAACTCAATGTCTTCAGTGATGGTGAGAGTGGTATCTTCTCTGCTACTATTTGCTTACTCCTTTCATAACTTATGATATGAAAACCTTCCAAACATAACCTTCCTTTAATAAATTGCAAAACCATCACATTTTTACAATTGACTAGAAAATTTTTCATGAATGCATGAAAGCAAAGTATGGATTTTTTATGAACTCTACACTCTAAATTATAGTATTCATATCCACAACATAGTAGGGACTTAAATGCTTGTAAAATTCATCCACTTCTTGTAATGTCTGTGTAATGATGAAGCATTTCATAGAACTCAAGCAGCATGGTGGCTTATTATAACCCAAATCTATCTTCTTAATACATTTTTGCCCTTAGGTTCTTTAAATCAGAAATAAATCAGTCTATGAGCAGCCCACATGGTGCAAGAGAACATCTGAAAATAGAAATACATTTTGCAACCCCAAATGTATGATCTCATCATGAAGACAGCACATTGGGAGAACTACTGGACCCCTTACATGGGGCCCAGGAAGTATAAAAGAAAAGTAGTTCAATTATTATTATTATTATTATTATTATTATTATTATTATTATTATTATTATTATTATTAATTAATTAATTAGATTTTTATACTGCCCTTCTCCCTTACGGGACTCAGGACAGTGTACAGGCAATGATAAAAAGCAGTAGTATAAAACATAAATTCATTAAAAATATATTAAATGATTAGCCTGTCCTAAAACCCTACTAAAACCCCTACTAAAAACAATTAAAACTACGCCAGGCCACCCACACGAAATAAATAGGTCTTCAAGGCCCGACGGAAAAGGCGCAGGTCTGTGATTATCTGTAGTTCAGAGGGTAGGTCATTCCCTAGGGGTCACCAGCCGACATTGCCTGGCCGACGGCACCCTGAGGAGGCCCTCTCTGTGGGAGCGAATTGGTCGGTGGGAGGTATTTGGCAGCAGGAGGCAGTCTTGCAAGTAGCCAGGTCCCTTGCCATGGAGCGCTTTAAAGGTGGTTAGTTGTACCTTGAAGCGCACCCGGAAAGCCACAGGCAGCCAGTGCAGCTCGCGCAGGAGAGGTGTCACGTGGGAGCATCTAGACACTCCCAGAATCCCCCCAGTTCGATTATTAATCTGGCTCTTTGTGCCCATCTGAATTTTTTTATTTTTTTATTTTCATATAGCTAAATCTAAATCTGGAATGCAGCAAAATAGAGTACAACATTTAACATCATGGTTATTTTATGTAATGGTCCATTTACAGCCTGATAAGGAAATAGCTTTGTAAACATCCACCTGCAAGTTCCTTTATTATCAGTAAAAGAATGTTTCATTGGTTCATAGAAAGCTGTTGGAACGAAACTAAGAAAGTTTCCACCCAGTTATATTGGCGAAATGAATTGATTCTAAATTAGAAATAGTTCAATTGCTGAAATTCTCGGTACTCTGTTCCCATAAATCTTGTTAAAGAAGACACCATGGGTATTTTTCTTGGAAGAATTTTTTTTTAAAATGAATTGATTGTTCAATCGCCTGACATGCCCAAGAATACCTCTGGGCCCAAAATGAGTTTGAAAAATCATTTCTCAAAAATAAGGCTATCAAGAGCATAGAGCTTTGTCTGGAAGTGTTTAGTTTTGTCCAACAAAAAATAAAAGTGGGTGGTCAGAGTACAGCATCTTAGGGTACTATAAAGTATGAATTGAATAATAGCGTGAAAAAGCCCATCAGTTCATCTTTTGATAGCTAAAGATTTTAAGCATCATGGCAGTAATTCTATTAAGAGTCAAGCTACACCGTGGCAGCACATGTAAACATGCTCACAGAATATTTCTTAAAAGATTCCCACTGGCCCCCAAAATTGCTTTCATCTGGCCTCACCTATCTAAGCTCTCCAATATCAAAGATTTCTTGCTGCAGAAAATCCTTGCAAAATGCTAGCCAATGGATTCAGAACTGAATGAATGAACAAGAGCCAGTTATCCTCCACCAGCTGTCCCTTCAAGGGGTAGTGTTCGGTAGGTGTAAATCTTGTCGTTGCTTGAATGGGAAAATAGCTGGTCACTGTCAGAATTTGTTGCAGAAATCACATCTAGAAAGCACACACAGATAACTGATTCAGCAGGATTCATTAACCTCTTTATATACATAGTAACACATGAGTAAATGTACAATACCAGTAGAGGATTTTCTAACATGGTAGTAGTTGGAGGCAAAACACAGGCAGAATAGAGATTGGTTTCAGTTCAGAGTTCAGAGGTTAATATAGACCAGACTAGTTTCGTTTTAGAGCTGAGCACAGAGCTAAGCCAAGCTCAGATTTCTTGCTTAAGTTTCTGTTTTCCAAACAAGCCCCATTGGCTGATCTGTTACCATGCCTATTCACTGGCTGACCTTGTTACCATGTCTTTGCCAATTCATGAATATTCTGACAATCACTTTCCCGATTTCTAGTTAATTAAGAAGTTCTGTTATAGATCTCTTCAAAAAGTTTTTTATTTTTTCATTTTCATAACATATAATTACATGTGTACTATTACATAGCCAACATCATATTGTATTATTAAATGTTTACATCAATTCATCTTACCATCAACTCCCAAAAACAGTTCTCTGTTGGCTCTTCTGCTCTCCATACACCATATTTGTATCTTATCCATCGCTTTCTTCTCCCCCTCTCCTCCCCCTCCCTACCTCCTTTCTTCCCTCTGTCATCCTTCCCTTCTCTACTTTCCCTTCCTCCTTCCTCCTCCTCTCTCCCCTTTCCACTCCTCATTTCTCTCCTCCTCTCCCCCCCCTCTTGCCCTCCCTCCTATCCCTCTCTTCTTCCCTTACCTCTCTAGTTCTGTTATAGATAAATAACAGGTTAAAGAAGGGGAATCAGAGAGAAAGAATACATACCAATGCCTGTACTGAGTGGGTGTAAACTGTGGAATCCCAGAAGAATCCATATTGGCACAATGCTTTTAAAGCAGTTCAGAAATTATCTGAAGTTAGGAATGAGCACTGAGATCATCAAATGTGATGAAACCAAATAACGGAATTCTTTATTTAAAGAATGATGGCAAAAGATTCCAAACCACTCCCTGGAGTTGCAGGAAAGTGACAATGTTGACTATAATGTAATCCACATTGGGGGGTGGAGGGATGCCTAACTTCACCTAGACACTAGACACAAGCCATGGTGGCACAGTGGTTAGAATGTAGTATTGCAGGCTAATTCTGCTGACTGCCAGGAGTTTGATTCTCACCAGCTCAAGGTTGACTCAGCCTTCCATTCTTCCGATGTCGGTAAAACAGGGACCCAGATTGTTGGGGGCAATATGCTGACTCTGTAAAATTTCTTAGTGAGGGATGTAAAGCACTGTGAAGCAGTATATAAGTCTAAGTGCTATTGCTATTTTTAGTGAGATTAGATGCATCTGCATTGTCTCCCTAGGCCAAAGAAAATGAATGGGAGGGAGCCAATAGGCTCACAACCTTTTCCTTGGCTTCCCAAAGGCATCTGATTGACCCCTGGGAAAGTTAGACTAGGTTGCACATAGATTAGAAAACTAATGAGTCTGTAAAAGAAAACTGGAATATAGTATGGGAAAACTAACCTGGAAGCAAGAGAAGTTAAAATATCAGTAATTTGCCAATGAATATCAGCAAACATAAGTGGGGTTAAATGCAGTTTCCTCCTCCCAGTTCTCCCCTAAAAATGCACTAAATCATATTATTTTAACAAACGTGGGTGTGTGAACACACACTTGCCAAGGTGACATGTAGTTTCATCCTGATTTAGATCTCACTTAACAATGACTGTATCAGTCTAAAATAGACGTATAATAATATCAAACACAGCTAGGTCTTAGCAACTTAACAGATCTCAAGGGGAACAATATCCTTGGGTGACACATAGCTCTTGGGAGGAAGGGAAACACTTTTACAGGAAGGAGATCTATGATGATCTACCTCCGGTTTCCTAAAAACATGGAATCTGGATCTGGAGAGGGTACTGAATGCTCAGGTGTTTTGTTCAAAGCTTTCTTGGCTCTGGGAGTTTTGGAGTTAAATTTTATCATCTTTGATGCCATTGTTAACGGTACTATTGAAATTTAGAGCATTCTTTGAGACATCTCATTCTGCTCTTTTGTGAAATTTTTGGAATAGGGCAGTAGAGAAATTGAAGGTCATCAGCTCTACATGATGGAGCAGACTAAGAACCTTCTGCCATATACATAGGTCAAGGCTTCAGTATCTTTACAGTAACAGCTATAGTAACCCAATCCTGCTAGTCTGTATATATTTCTTCCTTCTGGCATTTAATCTTCATGTGTGAACAGGGGGGGCAGGGCTTGCTTCTTCTGTTATTTTCAAGCCTGCTTTATCAGACTGTTGCCTTAGTAGCAACTCTTCCTCCTGTCCTTCTAGGCCATTCTGATATCTTCTCTAATAATGGGTGAACATAATCTTTTAATTAACCTTTCTGGGTGGAAATTCTAGTGTTGTGGTCTGAACACAAAGCTAGAAAAATGTGATATGCATGGTACAATAGAAATTAAAAGTTGAGGAAGATTAAGTCTCCTTCAAATTCCCAATAAATAGGGCATTGACTCACTACTCTCAATGACGAATCAGAGAACCTCTAGGAGGAATCCTATAGTATAAATATAATACTATAACTATATACATACTTATGAACACACTATAACTAAGGCGAAATTTCCTAAAGGTCAGAACAATCAACCTTTGGAACCATTTGCCTTCAGAAGTTGTGGTAGCTTTCAAGAAGAGACTGGACAGCCAGTGGTCCAGTGGTCACTAACTGGTGGTCTATGGACCACTGGTGGGTCATGAGAAAATTTTGGTGGTCCGTAGAAAAATTATTTGCATTTTTTAAATCTTGCATTAAACTATGGCCCCTGGGTGGATATGTGCAATGAATGCTTTTGTTGCTGCAGAGAGTCTCCCCCTTTGGGATCTTTTTGTGCAGGTTGAAGGGGTACAGAAATTCCAACAGGGTCTGCTTCAGCCTCCTGGTTTGGGTGAAGGCTGTGCCATTTGTGAGCCAGTGGCACTCTGTCAACGAATAAGGAGCTCCAATTTCAGGGTAGTGAATTGTCTTCAAAAAACATGGCTTGAACGAGTGATCTGTGCTCTCGTTGGATCAGCTTCTTGGCTCATCCCACCATTCAATTCCTAAGATCCCATGATAGCAGCATGCTGACATGATTAGATACAGCAGCCCAAATGCATTAAGTCAGCATTAAGAGCAATTTGTATTTATTTTATATTTCTGAACAGAGTGAATAATAGATAGCAGATGCAAGAGAGAGAAAAAGGATAGAGAAACACTAAATGTAGTATATAAAAACTTTAATTTGTAATAACATGATGATAGAAAACCCTAAATTACTTCTTTCTACATCTAAGAGCCTGTAATATGCTCTCCTTCTTAATGGAGAGAATATGAGTCGTGCTTTTATTTATTTATTCATTCAATTTATATAGACACCCATATCATAAAAGTGACTCTGGATGTTATACAATAAAAAACAAACCATAAAATAAACATTAAAAAACATTCTGTAATTAAAACATCCATCAGTGCTTACTATTAACAAATTAGTAAAGAGGATTTGATGTTATAGGCAATGTAGCCACCTCATACGGCAAAAGTTCGAGATAGAAGACAAAGGAAAACTAAACTGAAGGGAATGATGAAAGTCTCAAGAACATCAGTTGAACCAATAGGAAACAATTAGACCGAGACATGAACCGAGTCTTTTTTCAAAAAGAAAAGGATGCAGAAGTGCACAGTTCCTCTGCTACTATTGACTTAGTGGTTAATAGGTTTATAGAAAGCTGATGGGTGCAAAGTTGAATTTCAACATAGGGTAAGCAAAAGCTTGAGAGAGAAGATTAGACATTCAGTTATTGGCCAACAATTAAGAAAAGACTAACTGACAGTTCTCAATGCTCAACTATAGTTCCATTGGTGCAATGGAATGGAGGAATGACCTTGAGGAAAGTGGGGAAGAGATGCTACCTAGGAGATAATCAGACAAGAGAGATAGGAGCCACCAATGGATTATTGGTTAGAAGAAGAAACTTAGAAAAAACCTACCTTAATTATCGGAATGGGACAACTCACCACAGCTAATTTACTACGGCTGACTTGCCACGGGACAACTCACCATGGCCAACTTGTTCCAGGACAATTCACTGTGGGATTCACTTTTATTTCTGTTGACCATGTTTTCATCAAAATTATTTTATCTCTTGTATCAAAGGAAATCATTCCTGGGATTACCAGCTTTTATAATGCTTTGATGAATAATAAAAAGAACTAATCCCATGTTGAATTATCCCATAGTAAGTTGTCCTGTGGCAAGTTGGCCACAGAAAGTTGTCATAGATTCCCCCCGCCCCCCCAACTGTTTGGTGGTGGGAATTTTGTATCTTCAGACTTGCAAGATTCTGTTAATGTAGCCTTACAGTAAAGTCAAATTAGCTAATCTAGTTGGGCTTCCTGCCTGGTTTACCTGGGAGAGCTGACAGTTGCTGCTTCTTTGCAGGCTCCTGGCTACCAAAATTGTAAATGTGCTCATTCTCAGATGGTTGTGATGCCCACGGAGTTCTGAAAATAGAGAAAACAGATCAATCTCAAGTTTGAAAGTGATGCAAAAGGACTGGGAGGGAGAAGGACTGGTTGTCTGAAAGAGACCACAACCACAGCTCATTCTGTGAGATGTCTAAATTCAAGGAATTCTCAGGTGGTGATCAAAGGAATTCATGCACAGGAACAACCCTGTCCACTCCCTTCTCTTAGTACTCAAACCTAGCGCTGTGGCCTAGAGGTGGTTCTCTCACCTCAAAATCAGGAGGTTATGAGTTCAATCCTAGGTAGAGGCAGATGTAAGATCTCCTCCTTGGGCAGGGGGTTGGACTAGATGACCTGCAAGGTACCTTCCAACTCTTGTTAATCTGTTAACCTTGAACAACTAACCTCTTCTACAGAACCGGAAACCTAGTTCAAACTTTAGTTTATAGTTGATATGAAATATTTATTGACTTACATACATGTGGGTGATGAATGGTATAAACATATACTTTTTTTACAATTTAAAACCTGCTAAAAGCAGTCCCAAAGCAGAGAATGAGTAATTAAAAAGAGTTTAAAATAACTTAACACATTTAATCTGTGTTCCAGTAAAGCCTCACTTAAAATAGTCCGTGTATTTAAAACTTGAAAACTGCTGCCTACACTGAGAAGCTATGAAAGTGCTGGTACAGGCTATCAACAAGAGGGATGATATGGCATGCACAGTGAACTTGAATTTATCTGGATGAAGAGTTGGGTTTTAAACTAGCCTCACTTCTATTAAGAATGCCCTTTCGGGTTACTGTTTAGCAACCCTCTAGCAAATATTGTACCCTCGAGAATGCATCTCCACTAGCTTTTAGCTGATGTGTAAGGGAGAAAAATCCCAATTGTAAACCATTGGGGGCTTTATATGTCATCACAAGTGTTTGAAGGTTAGCCTGAGAGCCAAAAGGCAGCCAATGCAGTGTGTTCAAAACAATGATAATGCGTACAAAGTATCTTGCTGCAGCATCTTCTACTGGCTTCATCTTTCAGAAATAGCCCCACCAATGATGCACTGCAGTAACAACAATGCATGGATCACTGTCAGCTTATCATAATTCAGAACAACTATAGCTATATGCCAGTATATCCCATTTCAGGAAAAGTTCAAAGCAGATTCCTAATTCCCATAGAAAAGAACTGCCTCCTCACAATGCCTCCTTCTTTTTAATATTCTGTTGGAAGAACTATCCATCTGGTTCAGTTCCAAGCAGGGAGAATGTCAGCCTCCGCTTTTTGCTTGCTTCGGCTGCCATTTTGAAATGGGGAGGAAGGGGCTGTGGGTCTGGATATTAAGTGGGCTGGAGAGAGATGGAGCCAGGGCCTGATATCACCAAGGCTAATGGTCTTGCATTCCATTGTGATGATGCTCCTGAGCAAGATGCACACCTGACATCGTGGACGACTCTGCATTGGATATTACACTGGGGTCAAAGTGGTTTAAGGGTTGGGTTATGCTTTGATACGTATGTTACCCGCCTAAATGTTTCATTCCTTGCTTGACTTTCGCTTCGGTCTTATCATATTCAGTAAAAGTAATCTTAAACTTTCAAAAGAGCTTAAGTGTGGTCTTTCCTGATTTATGATGGAAGCAGATCTGACAGAGAAAGACACTGGAAAAATGGAGGCTGTTTGGAAAGAGGGTTTAATGGTGGACAGAACCATCAAGCACATGGTCCTGATGCAGCTGACCATATGGGGTGGAGAGTGACAGTTAATTCTACCTTCTTCTGAGCCTGGCCTTTGAGCGTCCTGTTCCTGTGCAAGAAATGTACTCTATTGGCTGTAGTCAGACTCCTATGGGGCCATGTAGAGGTCATATTTGTCTAAATCAAGTTTGTTTGAAGCCTGGAGGGTGATGCAATGTCCCCAGGTGATTTTGTAATACAGTGAGCTCAGCTGCTCGATAAACCTATTATGTCATGGATGGTTATGTCTTAATCTCATTATCCTGGAGCTGTAGATAGACTTGCTCAGTCCTTCTCAATGGGCACCATATATCTGCTGGGGGCAGGAAGCTGAAGCTCTGAGTTTCTGTCTCCCTTAAGATTTCTATTTCTCCTTTTAGAGGAAATATAATATTCTTCCTTTTTAGTATTTCCTAAAATATTTCATTCTTCTAGGACAGTGGTTTTCAACCTGTGGGTCGGGACCCCTTTGGGGGTTGAACGATCCTTTCACAGGAATCGCCACTGGAAAACACATATTTTTGAAAAAATACTGAAAACATAAAATAATTTTATGGTTGGGGGTCTCCACAACATGAGGAACTGAATTAAAGGGTCGCTACATTAGGAAGATTGAGACCCACTGTTCTAGGAAGTGCTAAATTTCTACAGTTCCATCTCAGCTGATTGATCCTCAGCTAGTCTTATTTGAGATTTCTAGAGCTACAATATGAACGGGGTGACGGGCTGACATCCATCACTGGTTGCTTCATGCCTGGATTTCCACCATCTCTGTTCCAGCCATCTCACAATGTCAGGGAATTGCGCAGCCAGTATCCAAATGGGGGCCAGAGACGCGGACGTGAACCAGTTTCATATAAACAAATATATTTACAGTAAATAAGATAGGCAAAGAGGAGCATCGTCAGGTAAATCAACACCACAGGAACAACATAAAATGACAAGCGAGCACACACCGCAAACAGAGGAAAAAGGTGGGAAACAAGGAAACTCCCCTTTTCACTCACAGCAACCAATCACAGCTTAGCTTATCACATTCAGTGGCCAGCTCTCTTTAACCCAGTGGTTCCCAACCTTTTTTTTGGCCACGCCCCACCTAAGCAGCTTTAAAATCCTGATTTCCCCCCTCACCCAGTGACATATTACTCAAAAAGTAAACTCTACTCCCGTGGAAGAAGCCTAAAAGGCCATTAACTTGGTTTAAACAAGGTTCAAATTACCCCCATTAAAAATCAAATTGCCCCCCCCCCCATAGGGCATGTTGGGAACCACTGTTTTACCCAATTAGCTACAACGGTGTCTGCTTCCTCATTTTCCAACCCTTTACTGCTCCAGCTATTACATTTTAAATATCTTACCCACAGTCTGCATTATCG
Source organism: Rhabdophis nuchalis (assembly GCA_039707465.1). Taxonomy (NCBI): domain Eukaryota; kingdom Metazoa; phylum Chordata; class Lepidosauria; order Squamata; family Natricidae; genus Rhabdophis; species Rhabdophis nuchalis. The sequence continues at coordinate 148,706,843 of CM077645.1, forward strand.
TTTATACAAGTCCTCTGAAAATCAGAGGGACTGAGCATCAGTAGCCTGCGTGATCTTGAATTTCCACAGCACCACAAAGGTTTCAACAGAATTGCCGGCCTGGAAAAGAAGATTATGATGCAACCTTAGAGAGAGGGGCGGGGGGGGAAATAAACACATCTATAACCCAGGGGTGGGTTTCAAAATTTTTGGAACAGGTTCTGTGGCTTGCTGGCCATGTGACCGGGTGGGAGTGGCTTGCTGGCCATGTGACCGGGTGGGAGTGGCTTGCCAGCCATGTGACCGGGTGGGAGTGGCCAATTTGGAAAATGTGAAACTCACTTAAAAATGGTCTTGGTTAGCAACCAAACTTTTGGGCTTAATTGTGGTCATAAGTTCTCTCTCTCTCTCTCTTTCTTTTTCTTTCTTTCCTTCTGTCTTTCTTTCTCGCTTTCTCTGTCTCTCTTTCTTTCTCTGTCTCTTTCTTTCCTTCCCTCTTTCTTTCTCTCTCTCTCTTTATTTCTTTCTCTTTCTCTCTTTCTTTCTCTTTCCCTCTTTCTTTCTCTTTCCCTCTTTCTCTCTCTTTCTTTCTCTCTCATTTTTTCTTTCTTTCCCTCTTTCTCTCTCTCTTTATTTCTTTTTCTTTTTCTTTCTTTCCCTCTTTCTCTCTCCCTCTCTTTCTCTTTCTCTCTTTCTTTCTCTCTCTCCCACCTTCTTTTTTATCTTTCTCTCTCTGTGTCTATCTCTCCTTTGTTTGCCATCTGTCACTCTGTGTGTGTGTGTGTGTGTGTGTCTGTCTCGCATTCAGGCACTTAAATCACTCATTCTGTGTCTCTATTTTCTCTCCCTCCCTCCCACTCTCTGTCTCTCTGTGTGTGTCTGTCACTCTCTGGTTCCCCCCTCCCTCCCTGTCTCTCTGTGTGTCTGTGCCTCTCTCTGTCTGTCTGTCTCCCCCCCCACAAACCTCCTCAGCTCCAGGAAGTAGCCTGACCGGCCCGCCAGCCCGCTGGCTGTATTTACTCGCTCTCTCTCTCACCCATCCACCGGACGAAGGAACCTGGCGTCCGATGGGTGAGCAAGCGAGCGAGCGAGCAACCGCGGCCAGCGGGCCAGAGGATTTTTGGGCGCTGCCGCAGCAACTTTCCTTACCCGCCCACCGGCCACAGTTACTTACTTCCCTCCCCAATCTCCCTCCTGGCCGCCCACGCCAAAGTCGGGGACCCCCTTCTGCACTCCTTCCCCCCCCCCACAAGGACAGACCCCCCTCCCTCCCCAGACCCCTCCTCTTCCCCTCCCCCCCCCTTTGCCCAGGACTCTCCGGGCGCCGCTCACCTGCAGGGCGCGCACGTTCTCCTCGCCCAGGAGGCCGCTGGCGCCCTGATAGACGCCGCTGGCCGCCCTGCGGAGGCTGTTCTGCTTGTCGGCGCCCCCGGCCCGCACAGCAGCAGCGACAGCAGCAGCGCGCCCCGCGCCGGCTCGCCATGGCGCTCGCGGGTGGCTCGTGCGCTCCAGCCGGGCGCGCTTGCCTCGGCTCGGCGCGAAGCCCCCCCCCCCCCAAGCCTCTGCATTCGTGCCAAGCGCGAAAGGCCCACCCCGGCCCTGGCAGCTTCAAAACTAAAGGGGCCAGGCCGGGCCTTGAAACTCCCTGTTGGCGCAGCTGGGGAGGGCGGGGGGGCCTTCGCGCACCTAGCATGCCTTCCGCTGCCCCCCCTAGCCATGCTAACAACGAAAGAGCTTCAAGGCCCGGCCCCTGCCCTTTAGTTTTGAAGCCTGGCAGGCTAGGGGCGGCGGAAGGCAGGCGCGCTAGCCTGCGCGAACCCCCCCCCCAGCCGCCCCAACAGAGAAAGAGCTTCAAACGGAGGTTTTGACGGAGCGAGCTACGTGTTCCGGAAGTAACTTCCGGGTCCATCGTCCAACGGGATCGGCCAGGATCTCTAAATTTTACCATCGGGCTCGCGCGATCCTGGCCGATCCCCCAGAAACCCACCCCTGCTATAACCACTCTGACAATGTTGGAAGTCACTTTTAAAATCTTTTATTTCTTTCTATTTCTATTTCTTTCTTCTTATTTCTTCACTAGCCGTTCCTGGCCATGCGTTGCTGTGGCCCAGTCTGGTTAAACGGGCAACCAATCTGTGTGTAGATCTACACCTGCACACTCAAACACGTACACACAACCCCAATCTACCTACCTACTCCCTTTCTCCCTCTCTCCCTCTACCTACCTACCTACTGTATTTCTCCCTCCCTCTCTCTATCCCTCTACCTACCTACCTACTACCTACCTACCTACCTACTGTATTTCTCCCTCTCTCTATCCCTCTACCTACCTACCTACCTGCCTACCTACCTACCTACCTACTGCATTTCCACTCCCTCTCTCTATCCCTATAGCTGCCTGTCTACCTACCTACTGTATTTCTCCTTGAATCTTATGGACAGAGTATTATGACATTTTGTATTATGTCATCCTGTGGCTCACTGCTCTCTCTGTATCCATCTACTTATATTTTTTACATTTCCGTTGCGTGTACTTGGCACAGGTGTGACATCTACACAATCTATATATATCATTGGTGCCTTATTTGTAAGGAACGTTGTGCGAAAATTTAGAAGCGATCGGTGCAGTACTTTCTGAGATTACCTGTTTTGAACAAACTCATAGTTACATTTTTATTTATATAGATTGTTTTTTTCCTTATTTTTGTTGTTCTAATATTTTTATCTTGTTAAAACTGTCTTCGATAAATATTAAAATATTAAAAAGGAAATCTTTTGGATTCCATTTCCAAAGCAGGCTATCTTCACCTCCACTTGCCTGTTCGAAGTCAACCTCCCCTTATTCTACTTCAAAAAAAATCTACCTCCCACTTTTCATAGTCACAGTCCTCTTGCTCCTTGCCTGAACTCTTCTCCATCAAGCCTCACAGCAGGTGGCAGTGTTAACCTGCCAAAAATCCCATGGACTTGAGGCAACCATCCATATTTTTTTAAAATGCAAAAACAAGTCCTAAGTCAGGTCAGAGGCTATACATACAGTTAAGAAAGAGTGGTTAAAGTTTTTTTAAAAATGGAATGAAATGAGAACCATTCAGAAATGTTAGAGTGCACATATTTTACACACACGCACTGATTAGATTTCTTAAGGTAAAATGCAAAATTAGAAGTCATAATTGCATTCTTAAACTGTAGCTTCTGAAATGCACAAGAAGCTCATTATGTTGTTCAAGCAAAGTAAGGGTTACCTGTTTAACTCCCAGCCAAGAGGAGGGGGTAATATCCACAAGAAGGGGGGGGGGGGGAAATGCCAAGATGGCAGCCATAATTGTTTAGGTGTGTGAAGGGGGCAGGGGCCTTGATCATTTGATTGTGGTCACCAGTGGTGGGTTCCGGATCTCGTCACAATCGGTATGTTGCGATGGCACTGGGCGTCCACCTTGTGCATGCGTGCTGCGATGCATGCGCACCACCAACTTGCTCGGTGGAGGGTCGCACAGGCATGGTATGCTGCGTGCGCATGCGCAAATGGCCCAGTTGGGTCAAATACAGGTAAGGAGGATGGGCAGGCGGGCGGGAAGAACCTCCAAAGCACCATACCGGAACTGTACCTGGTGCTCCCAGCAGGCACCGGTACGCCTGTACCGGGGCGTACCAGCCATAACCCACCACTGGTGGCCACCATCTTGACCATTTTTAAATCTCTCTGCCAGCCTCCCACCAGCATCCATGAAACAAGCAAGAGAAGGACAGGGAAGAACAGCAGAAGCATCTGCTTACCTCCATTTGCATATAACTGTGGTAGAAAAATCTATCTATTTCAAGTGCTTTTAAGCTGCTTCACTCATATGGCCCCTAGCAGCCTGCAGCAATATCTTCACACAATATAGATCACTTAAAACTAAATCAGTAACATCTAAAAAGAAAATCAATTAAATATCACAGGCAAAAATCATCGGCATTAATCACATTCCATACTTGTACTAATGGCATTACAATTTATCAACATTGCAGCAACCATCCCAAATGGTTCACTTGGAATAAGTAGTTTTTTGGCAACTTGGTAAATGTCAGGGAGAGGATCCAGATTTTACATCTTGTGGAAGAATACTTTGTAGAAGGGAAGCCCCTGAAGAAAAATTCCAGTCTCCTCCCTTCTAAGCAAGGACTTCCAGAAAAAACGTGTCGGCAGCCTTGGACAGCCAAATACTGTTGGGGGAAAGTTCCAAGCTAGCAGTTGAATTGTACCTGGAAACCTATGGATTACTTCACTCTACCAGGTAATGCTGGTTGGCACAATCATTTGCTACAATTTGCAGATGCTCTTTAAGGGCAGTTCCAACTATTACATTACAGTAAGCCAAACGCAGGTAATCCTCAACTTACAACCTTTTGCGACCTTCTGAAAGGCAAAGTCAATGGGGAAGCCAGATTCACTTAACAACCGGGTTACTAACTTAACAACTCGGTGATTCACTTTGCAACTGTGGCAAGGAAGGTCTTAAAATGGGACAAAACTCATTTAGCTTGCTTCGCAATAGAAAAGTCTTATAAAAGTAGTTTTAACAATCTGGTGGAGTTGATTTCTTTGTTTGGGGTATTTACTGGGGCTGTAAGACAGAACAATAAGTCTGAGGAAATCCAATGGCAACTTAGACACAACGTCAAGTTGCTTGAGCAGGGACCCTCAAAACTGGTCCCAACAAACCAACCTTACAAGAAGAATCTCACATCCATCTATGTCTGGGACAATGTCTAAAGGCTTTCGGAGAATCCTAGACAACAGCCACTCCTCCACCCCTATCCTGGAGTAGTGGCTGGTGCCACACCTGAAACCCCAGAGGCTACATTTCCCAACCAGATTTTGGTGATACAAGCCACCAATAATGATTAGCATGAAGCATGTAGGAAGGTGGAGGTATAGCAATGGTCAAAGACCCATAAAATGTGGTTCTTCACCTCCCGTTGTTGGAAGGGGTCGGAAAGGTTTTGGTTCTCTTCTGTTTGAGGACTGCCATCATCAGCCTTAGCTTGGAAAGAGCTGCTAAATGCAAGTAGGCCAGAGCTAAGTGGTACCAAAAAGAAATGACACTCAAGCATCGCTACTTAGTCAATCTTTTCATATAAATAATAATAATATTTCTTGGTTTTTAATAACATCCTTTCGTAGGGTATGATAAAAATTGGTGGAGCCATCAGGAGCCATCTGGAGCTAATTTAGAAAAAAGTAAATAGTCATGCATATATTTAGTACTTAGCAATCCCAGGACTGTAAGCTACCCTGTGAAGTCAACAGGGCAGGGCAGATGTAAGAGAGGGGAGGCCAAAGTTTTCTGGGATTATCATGGACATTGGAGGAAGGACATAAGATAAGAAAAACTTGAGCTTACAACATCAACCTCTCCTGTTGGGACTTAGAAATGTAAGAGATTCAAACTTAAGAAAATTACATTGTATATACTTGTTAGAAATATGTGCTTCAAATTCTTGTGGTCTGTTTCTAGAAAGTATCTAGAACAGTGAGGCTAACCTTTTTCTAAAGGTGTGCTAAAACTGTGTATGTGTGTGCGCGCTATCGCACGTGTGTGTGCCCACCCACCTGCACATGCGCAAATGACACTTCCCCCTGCGCTTGCGCAAGCAACCCCACCGGGGGGGGGAATGGTATCATTTCCAAGGAATACCAAGGAGATGGTATCAATACTATAAGTTTTCCTTGATGATCAACAGCTCCTTGTTAAAATAATCACAGTTTATCTTGGCTTGTAAGGTCAAGGTAAAGGTTCCTTTCACACATATGTGCTAGTCGTTCCCGACTCTAGGGGGGGCGGTGCTCATCTGGGTCCGTTCGGAGAAGGGCGGGATATAAATTGAATAAATAAATAATAATAATAATCTTCATTTCAAAGCTGAAGAGCCAGCGCTGTCTGAAGATGTCTCCTTGGTCATGTAGCCAGCATTACTAAATGTCAAAGGCGCACGGAACACTGCTACCTTCTCACCAAAGGTGGTCCCTATTTTTCTACTTGCATTTTTACAAGCTTTTGAACTGCTAGGGTGGCAGAAGCTGGGACAAGTACCAGTACACGGCGCTAGGGATTCGAACTGCTGAACTGCCGACTTTCTGATGGACAAGCTCAGCATCTTAGCCACTGAGCCACCATGTCCCAGTCTTGGCTTGTAGGAGCTGCCAAAAAGAATACACAGGCAAGGAACACACGTCCACAAAGGACAGCCAGGATCTGGGTGACGGGATGGGCCAAGAAGTGAATGCCTGTTTATACAAGGGGAAGGCTTGATGGACTGGGACCAGCATCTCAATTAAAGGGAAGCCCATTCTTAGCCCTTTGAGTCAATGGTGTGGTCAGTAAACCAAAATAAGGAACAAATTAACAGTAAACATTGGTAAATCATCCAAAATGCATATGTCCAATAAATGGAGGATGCATCCAAGGTGATGTGTATCTTACCTGGATCCACCTGAATTCCTTTCAAGGAAATGAAGTAGACCAGATAGTCTAACATAGGTAGTTCAAACATATATTTCTTTAGCTTAGCTACAAAACCTTTTAAAAAACTGTTTAAGCATAAACTTTGGAAAACAGAATCTTCAGAATAAATAAGCATTTCATCTAAATAAAATGTCAAGAGCTTATGCAGAAAATTGTGGAAATATATTCATAACTTTTTAAAAATTAAATGCTTTTATAATTATTCTTCATAAAAATCAATGATTAAAGTATTCAAATTAAAATCAAAGGCAATTAAATATCTTCCACGTAAATTAGATGTGAGATCCATTCTGGGTTTTTGTAACCATTCCAAGAGTTTGAAAATTAGAAGAGGGTAATGATTCCTAATGGGTAGGGAGTTCTGGATCGCGTAATCACAGACTACATGTAGGAAAAGATCCTTGGCCTTGCAAAAAAATAAAAATAAAATAAAGCTAAGAGCCTAATAGAGAAGCGGGGAAAGGCATATCCAAATTCTTGTCACTAAATTCCAACACATAGATTAATTCTGCATATGATATTTAGTAATGTGGTTCATAAGATCTTGGATCTCGAGTAAAGGAATCTTTAAGTTACCTCTCACATGTGTCCTCCAATTCACATAGTTTCTCAGATCCATGCTGTTCTTAATTAGAAAGAGAATTGTCCCCTGTACAAACTATTACATTAATTCTAATACAGGCAGTCCTTACAACCACAACTGAGCCCAACATTTATGTTGTCAAGTGAAATGTTTGTTAAGTGAGTTTTGACCCATTTTATGATTTTTCTTGCTACAATTTATTGATTGATTTAGAAAAGTTATATTGTCACCTACTTGCACATGGTGACTCAAGGTGACTTACAAGGATATAAAAGAAAGAAAAATAATAAAATAACCTCCCAAACCCCAGCGACAACACACATTCATACCAATCCATTATGTCTCCACCCCGCTATGGATGTCCTAGGCCCACTGGCAGAACCACATCTACAGGGACTTCCGAAAGAGTGTTAGAATGGGGGTGGGGGGTGGGGGGGCAGTCTAATCTCTTGGGGAATGATGTTCCAGAGACAGGGAGCCACCCAGGGTGGGTGCCAGACAGCTTTACTGCCAGTTTGGTTGTCCATGCGCTTTGCATGCATGCGCAGTTCAATTAAAATTGTTCTGTACAGAAATCAAAAACAAGATGGCGGCAGTGATCAGGAAACGAGTTCAGGGGCGTGGCAGGCCTGGGTCGCTGACAGTTCCAGCGAGCCAGGCCGCCATACCACTACTGGTTCGACTGAACTGGGCCAAACCAGTAGGAACTCACCACTGGAGCCACCACAGAGAAGGCCCTTCATCTGGGTCCCACCAGATGTATCTCCTTAGGGGACAGGACCGGCAACATTCCTTGCCTCCTCACTCTAGTGGATCAAGTAGATATGACCAGCAATTGTTAAGTGAATCACAGCAGTTATTAAGTTAGTAACACCGTTAAGTGAATCTGGCTTCCCCACTGATTTTGCTTGCCAGAAGTTTGCAAAAGTTGATCACATGACACTGCAACCATCGTAAATATGAGTCAGCTGACGAATGTCTGGATTTTGACCATGTGACTGTGGTAATGCTGCAACAATCATAAGAATGAAAAACAGTCATAAGTCACTTTTTTCATTGCCGCTGTAACTTGAACCATCTCTAAACAAACTGTTGTAAATCAAGGACTACCTGTACAGGTTAGATTGGTGAGGAAATCTCTCAGGAAGACAAAGGACTCACACTGAAGAAGTTTGTGAATTTGCGTGAACAACTATATTAATCAGACAAGGAGTCCACATCAAAGGGTTAAGATGGTATAGCGATGGCTCCAGGGTCCTAGGCCCGAGATTGAGATGAGGAACACTGGTTGTTGACTAGCTATTTCACTGCCTGGACAAACTGGTCTTGCCACTTTGTTCTGAGATTGGAGCAACACCTTAGTTGGAAGATAAAACCGTTGGAGGGGGCAATAACCACCATTTCTTTGATCTTTGATCCCTAAATAGGTTATAAAGGAATGTAGAGATAACCTTGGAGATACTGAAGGAATGAGTGAACCATTAAGAGGGGATTTTGAGAAAAGACTGCTCAGTTCAGAGAAGGAAATTCAGAATGCTGCCTTGCTTTTCATTTAGTATAAAACAGTGTTGGCTAACCTTTTTTGGCTCGTGTGCCAAAAGCGGGGGGAGTGCAGGGGGATTGTGTATACGCGTGCCGTACCCATAATGCTATGGACGCAATCCCCTGCTTTTGGCACGCTTTTTTCGCCTTCCCCAGGCTCCAGAGGCTTTCTAGGAGCCTGGGGAGGGTGAAAACAGCCTCCCCCCACCTCCAGAGGCTTCAGGACCTTCCCTGAAGCCTTCAGAGTGAGAAAAATGGCCTCAAAAGAAGGCCTAAATCAGCTGGCCAGTGCACACATGCACGCTGGAGCTGACAGGGCAACGCTTTGCGTGCCATAAGAAATGGTTCAGCGTGCCACCTGTGGCACCCGTGCCATAGGTTCGCCATCCCAGGTATAAAAGATGGGACAGACAGAAACTTGCAAAACTTTTCAAGATGTTGTTTCTCTACTGCGCTGCAATAAAGATTATTCTTGAGTTCTCTACCCTGACTGTTTCCTTGAATGGCTGACACTAGGCAACCTCTCATAGCAATGGGACTATTGATGAGAGAACAAAGCTGAGCACGTGACTGGGACTTGACAGGAAATCGCTGATCTGCTGACACTTTATCGTTTAAGCTTAACTCTTTGCCTCCCTTCAGCAGTAAACTCTACGGATGCTGTTTGGCTGGATCAGTGTAGTAAGGAGCAACTCGGAGGAGAAGGAAGAGAAACTAAGAGACCACAACCTCTTTAGGAACTACTTGTTTCTGAGATGGGTCTCAAAACACAACAGAGAGGCATTCTTCCTGCAAATCCCTTGTCCTAGCAAGAAAGACTCCAGCCATGCGTATCTGCAGAAACAAATGCTCAGGTTGGTATTCACTTACTTTCCCTACCGGTTCGTAAGTGTGAATGCATGTGCCCTGTCCACACATGTGTGCGGCCTTCCACGCGTGCACTTCGGCTTGAAAACGTGCCTACATAGGACAGCATAGAGCAGGGGGCAGGGGGGAGGTGGGCAGACCTATGCACAATTTCCACTACCAGTTCAGCCAAACCAGTCCGAACTGGCTGAATACCACTTCTACAAATGCTGCACCCTAAGTTTAGTGCCATCATGTGGCCATGTGACCTGCTGAGCCACAAAGAAACTGCAGAAGCTGAGAGATCACCTTGCTTAAGTGGTAGTTTTGTACAGCTGGGGAGTTAATTAAGACTCTCTGGGCTGGGGTGAAGTTGCCCCATCAAGGAAGTAAATATAAAAACTTGAGTTTCCTAGACAGCTTATTGAAAACAATCTGACAGTGAATCTTTCTCTCTCCTGTCTCAAAGAACCAGACTGTGACTCATTGTGATTCATTTTTTTTTCATTTTAATTCATTTTAAATGATATCTCTTCCCTATGGCCCTCATAGGTATGAACTGGCTTTGTGACTTGGAATGACTTGGTTTCATCGTCTGCATATCATTCTTGTGGAAATTGTGATGCTTCTCCATCAAAACCTGCAGTCCCAGTCAGACTTTCATTCTGGGGCACCTTCTGCTCTGAGCCTTTTTTACGCTCACATCCTTGCACAAACGTACAGTGTGCTGTTACTGGAGCTCACCCCTTTGCCAGTGGCATCCAGACAAACATTGTGGCAGAGGGGAGGGGGGAAGAAGAGCAACAGAGGTGGTATTCAGCCGGTTTGGACCGGCTCACCCGAACCGGTAGCAGAAATCGTGGGTGGGCCTGTCCACCCACCCTGGCTGTACGCTGCCCTATTTAGGCATGTTTTTTGAGGTTGGGTGCATGTGCAGAAGCCGCACGCACAAACAAAGCATATTCGTGAAGCAAGCGGACGTGCGCATGGCAAACTGGTGGTAACAAAATGTGAAACCCACTGCTGCAGAGCAATCTGTATAGATAGGTAACAATATCCTGAAGAATGGATATTCTCCATGGCCCTTTCAGACTCCATGATTCTGCATTGGAACCTGCAAAATCATGGCCTCTGGTGACCACAGAAGTTGACCCAGGAAAGCCTTGGTGGGACAGCTTGCTCGCATACCAGGACATTCCCGAGATGTGCCAGGTCCTGCAAAGTTTTGCCCCTTTTTTGGAGGGAGTGGGATTTGTTGGTTATTAAGTAAAAGAGGGCGCCTTAATCTACCAGAGGCTTCCTGCATTCATTTAAGACTTCTTTTTAAGTACATCTTACCACAAAGAGAGTACGATTCCAGTTTAAAACGGTCATTACTAATTCCCCTACCAGAGAAGCAGTGAGCCTGCTATTTGGGAACTGAGCCCGAGCACAAAGACTCCAGGAAAACCTCAGCCAGCCGTGGCACAAATAACTATTTCACACAGTCCCAGCCTTTCCCTCTCTGAAAGAACTGCCGAGGGATTTGTTCCTTCAGGTAGCCTGAATTGCTGGACTTCTGTGGGTAAAATAAGCACCTTCCAGTCCTAATTATAGGCTTTACAGGCACATGATTTAGAGTGTTCTTGCCTTTGTTTGCAGTATTGGCTGGGCTTGCAAAACAGCAAGTAACACAATCCGGCTAGAGGACCAGAGTGTATGCAAGAGTAACCAAACACACACATACACACACACACACCAGTTTCTCTGGGAACTCAGGCAGCAGTAGCCAATGGTGTTGCTCCACATCCTCCCCTTCCCATGCACACAGTGGCAAGAACCTCTTGGCTTAACTCCTGCATCGTCTCCGCATTCAGTTTATTGCTGCCTTGGCAGGACAAGATGGCATTCCTGCTGGGTGCCTGCAAGTCAGTTCTGCTCTCCGTCTGCTCTTGGACTATGCCATGCTGCGTTGCATGTTTTTCTCCGTCCATTTCCCCAACCCACCCACCCATTCCAGAGAAGAGGAATATGGGGATCCTTTAGCTTATCAACTATTTTTGAATTCATTGTGAAATCATTTGAATGCTATCCCTCCAAGGCAAACATTTTGCTAATCTAGAGTCACTTTGTAGGGGAGGTGGGTGGCAAAGAGGTTTAATAAATAAATGAAAATGTGGATCAGTTTACGGGCAATCCTATCACTAGGTGAAATGAAATAATGGTCTCAGAATAAATGATGACTACTTCAGCTGAAAATTCCTTTCTGTTGGTGGACAAAGTGAGAGATAAATCCCAAATAGCCCCCAAACCAGTCTGGGGAATGGTGGAAAATGTTATTCCACCAGTCCTTCAGCTAATGAAAGCAGGATGGGAAGAGACCATTAGCTTACTTGTTTTAGGGAGAAAATTATCTGGGGCTTATCGATTAGGAGCATACAAAGTGATGCATTTAATAAATGTGCATATCAGGAAATTATCTTAACTTCTGAACAATGTGAAACAGCAGTTGGCTAGGAATACGGGCTTTGGAAATGCTTTTTTTGAGCAACAGCAATTGGCAATTTTAACCCTTCCAACCCACTGCCTATTTTTTTGAGAAGTCATATCGATAGCGCTCAGTGGGACTAACATTCCATCATGAGTACTGCATTGTTAAGGGAGCTTACTGGCCTAGCTAATGGCACCAATATTTTAGGACATCATGATGAATAGGTTTTAAGTCTCATAGATAACTAGAAAAATATTAAAACCTCAATAACAGTTCTTAAGTGAATCTGTAACAAGATCTTACAATAATTTCTTCTTCCTAAAATTGTAGGTGGCAGAAATAGTGTTTCTCTATTTTGAGAACTTTAAGATGTGTAGACTTCAACTCCCAGAATTCCCCAGCAAGCACATATATGAAAAAACAAAGGTGATATGAGGATAGCATATTGTGGGCTACTGATTGTTACTATGGCTTAGGGTAATGGGAATGGAATGGCAGTGAAAGACTATATTGCTCATCTTTGCTTTAGAAGCATATTATTTCCTTCGTGCCCTAAACCTTTGCCCTAAGCAACATCCTGGATTTTTCTGCCAAAGACAACCAGATTATATCTGGTCATTGCTCTCTCCATTTCGTTAGTCATTAACCCAACAACTGGTCTTTCTAGTTTCCTTCCTTTTCAGTTTATACTCTGCCCTAAAAATCACCTTGACGTCTTAAGTCTTCGATGTTTGCCAAGAAAAAGAGCATGAGACACTCCCTTCCACAGAAAAACTGATCTTTGTGGTTATAGATGGTACTTTATTCCAATAAGAGCAGCTTCTTTAGCAAAGATTTGTGTGTGAAACACTTGTGACTCAGTTCACATAAGCGAGAAGGGATCTGATAGCTTACTGAGTATTTCTGCATATCCAGTTGCCTTATTCTTATCATCAAGTTTCTAGATAAAATAAAGTATTCGTTAAGTGCTACCTTGAATCAGTTTTTGAATAACTCCCATCTCAAGAAGCATTTTCTTCCATGGTATTGATCCAGTTATCTAGGATTGTGAACCTAGACTATTCCCTATGAGTTCATTTCTGTTGTATCAGTATAGCAGACAAAATCAGGTAAACATGCTCAAAACAACAGAATTCTTGGAGGGGGAGTTAATGACAATCTACAATGAGTACTAGCAGGAGGAGGTTCTAATGAATTAATGTTCAATAGAAATTCTGGAAGCTATAACGTTTTTTCCCATAGGATGAATAAAATTTACAAGTAAGCTTTTCTACATGATGTACTAGAATTAAACCATTGGAAGAATCTATTGAGAGGATTTAGTTTAATCCCTTGGTCCATCCAGGAATCCAAATTAATGGAATCACGATGGCCAGCTATCTGGTCTTTTCTTAAATATCCTCAACTGGAGGGAGTGAGAACCCATTATCTCTCTGAGAACTGTTTCCACTATCAAACTGCTCTTGGCAGTAGAATTTTTTCCTTTATATTCAGTCTTTCTAAAGCTTGAGTACATCAATTCCATTCCTTGAGGGAGATCTTCTGGGTATCATCTTTTCAGATACTTGACGGCCACTGTCGGATTTCTCTCCTCTGGCTAAACATTCCAGTTTCATCCGTATGTCTAGGACTGTGTACTTCTAATCCCTTGATCATTCTCTTTGGCTTTGTCGGAATCCATCTTAAGATATGATACTCAGCAATGAGCATAACATCCAAGGTAGGGTTTGATTTAAAATAAAGTGAACAGTTTCTTTCTTCCCATTATTAAGAAACTTCACTTCTGTTGACTCAGCCAAAAATTGCATTGTTTTTAGGAGGACTTCACATTGCTGACTCATATACAATTTGCAATCAGTTGTTATTCCAAATTCTTTTTCTCAAGTAACTAAGGTAGTGAATATGTGTAGCTCAGGGTGTCGGCATGCTGCATTGTTGGAGGTGCCAAAGACGCATTGTGATACTGTACTAGATATCACACAGTAACTTTCCACATCCCACCATCACACAGCAATCAACCAACTTGTAGAATAATTTCCTTATCAACCTAATAACAAAACATCTATAATTCAACAATCAAAGAAAAAGAACGGCCTTCCAATGTGCAATATCATCACACAGCTCTTAACAGAATACACCGGAAGCAGCCAACAGACAGATAATCGCCACCTTATCAGCCTGCTAGTACTTTAACAATAACAAGTATTACTCACTTGCACATCCCATCCTACCATGTGCAAAGCTGGGAAAATAGAAATATGGTTTATGTAATATCTGCCAATAATGAATCTCACCTCTCCAAAACTCCAAATGTTGATGGTTTATAATTTGCAGGATCCTCCTTTTGCCACTTTCTGAAGATATGGACATTGGTTCTCTTCAGGTTTTATGTGCTTGACATGTTCTCCAAGATTTCTTGGCCAGAGAAAAACAAATTCTCAGCAAATTCTTTCTATACCTTAACTATGAGATTCAAATTCATTCTAATAAATAGTTATTTGCTCTTCATTTTTCACTTTAATCCTTCATTTTGTTCTTTATAATTGCTTTGTGGTACATAGACTCAGAAAAGACTGAGACAAAATAGGAATTTAGTAATTCTACCTTTTCAATGCTTACCTATTTGATCTCTTCATTGAGAAGTGAACATACTGATTTATTTCTCTTCAGCCATTTTTATTATTTGTAGCCTTTTTTTGCCAACTTCAATTTATTCTGTGCTTTGGTCTCATTATTTTTACAATTTCAGGTTACCTCCATGTATTATTCTGTGATGCCCCCTCTTATATGTCCATTTCTTCAGAACTCCACTAAATATTTTGTGCAGCTTTATGGACTTCTGCTTCTTCCATTCTTCCACCGCCACTGCAATTGTGCTTTTAGGACAGGGATGTCCAAACTTGGGAACTTTAAGACTTATGGACTTCAACTCCCAGAATTCCCCAGCCAGCATAGCATAGCTGGCTGGGGAATTCTGGGAGTTGAAGTCCACAAGTCTTAAAGTTCCCAAGTTTGGACATCCCTGTTTTAGGATCTTCTTTTTTAGAGAACTCCCACATATCGTGAGCCTCTTTTCCCACTAGCTTTTCATGATATGGAGGCTTATTCATGATTGGGGAAGATCATTAGAATTCCCTTTTTTAAAGGAAGATCCAGATTTTCCAAAAATAACACCAAGAACATTATACAGCCACTTTCTCCAATGTTAGATCCAGTTCCTCAACTAAGCCTAAACTAACTATTTGGTTAATTTCAAGCTGAGTATCAATTTTCTGGATGAACTTCACTTGGCAGAGTCATTGTCCCAACAATTGCTAGAGTAATTGCGTTTCCCCACCATTACCATTGCACAGCGCTTTAAAAGTTTGATGAAGGAAATGAAGGAGTCAACTATATGAGGATGGGCTAAAACAGGGGTCTCTAAACTTGGCAACTTTACCTTTAACTTGAGGGTTTCAGGTCTCAGAATTCCTCAGCCAGCAGTTGACTCTTAAAAGTTGCCAAGTTTGGAAACCCCTGGGCTAAGCAACCTATCCAACAATTAATAAATACAGGGAGAGAAGCACTTATGTGTCATACTTCAGTAGCCACAAGTACCCTGTTTGAAGGGCTGTCGAGAAACCATTCGTTTTAATTTTAAATGTATATATGCGACTCTTCAGAACGAAGATATTCCTAAAGCCTTATCCTATTTTGACAATTTGAGACCTTGCAGTTGCAACCCATCGACCAATGTCTCTCATTCTTTCGTGCTGCGGTTGAAAAACTGGAGCTTTATTTCCTCCTTCTCTGTGTAAATGAACTGGTCGCCTCCTTTCAATTCGTGGGGGGAAAGTGCTTGTGGCAGGAATTATTTCAGTCATGAAAAGTATATTCTATAAGAGCATCCAGAGGGACAAACCATCAGAGGGCAGCATGTTCTTAATTGTTTTAATTTGCTCTGTTCATATAGTAGCTGGATTTAAGAGAGCGGGGGGAGAGGGGGAGAGAGAGAGAGAGAGAGAACTGAATCCCAGATTAAAGGCATTGTTATTAGGTTATCTTTAATTAGTTAAATTAATCCATAGACAACCCCCACCCACCCCTTTCAGGTAACAGCTCTTTAGCTGATTTATTCATCATGGACAGACTGGTTTCATTTCAAGATTATATTTGTTTCAAAATGTCCACATAATTAAGAAGGGAAGGGAAAGCAGGGGAGGAAAAAATAGATTCTTTTCTAATTGCAGACTTCAAAGGTTGTTAATATACACATTGTTGAATAAGAGGCACATTTATCAATCATGTTATATGTTTATGTTCATTTTGATATCACAGATTCCCCTCAGACAATACAAGATTGCAGTCTTAATCACGCCAGCTCTGCTTCTAAAGGATCCTATGCCAAGAATATTATTTGTACTCCATTTAGGACAGTCGGTATAGTTTGTCACCATCGTGGTGTTTATTTATTTATAAGTGAAATTCATAAGGCAGCCCAACTCACAGTGACTCTGTGTGGCAATGTCCACTGAGGGCATTGAAAGAAAGAAGGGTTAAGGCTCAATTACACTGAAATAGCGCCAAGTCATCCCTCTGAACAAATGCTGTCTATTTGAAACCATTCTTATCAAACGTATTCAATTATTTTTAACCTGTGGTATAGTCACCATGGAAGCAATAATAGCTATATCTCACATTTTAAATTTATCCCCCTGAAATCAATAGTATTGAAGCTTGGTCACTTTAGGCACCACAAAATTCCTCCGCGAGCTGCACTGGCTACCTGTGACCTTTCGGGTGCGCTTCAAGGTGCTAATTACCATCTTCAAAGCACTCCATGGCACGGGACCTAGTTATGTGCGAGACCGTCTACTGCCCCACACATCCCTTCGACCGATCCGCTCTCATAGAGAGGATCTTCTCCGGGTGCCGTCGGCCGGGCAATGCCAGTTGACGACCCCCAGGGGAAGGGCCTTCTCTGTGATGGGCCCAACCCTCTGGAACGACCTACCTCCCGAACTCCGTACCACCTCGGACCTCCGCCTTTCCCGCCAGCGCTTAAAGACGCACTTTTTCCATCAAGCCGGCCTAGCGTGAACCATCCTATAAATGACTGAGTTTTAGATTACCAAAGTTTTAATCAGAGGGATTTTAAATAATATTTTAGCACAGGGTTTTCTAGTTTAATTTTGGTTTTAGGATATTTATTATGTATTTTGTATATTTATATTTTATATTAATTTCCTGTGCACCACCCTGGGTCCCTTCGTGGGAGATAGGTGCAGGATATAAGTCAAATAAACCATATGAACCATAAACCATAAAATTCAAGATTTGAGGGTCCTCCTATCAGCCTCTGTAAAACAAAGAAAAAAAGGAGGGGAGGGGGCAGAAAGGGAGGGGGCAGAGGACCTGAGAGAAGGAAGAGAGGAAAGGGGAGAGGAGAGAGGGGACAGGACAGGACAGGACAGGACAGGAGGGGAGGGGAGTAGAGGAGGGGAAAGAGGGGAGGGGAGAGGGGGAGGGGGAGAGAGAAGAGAGCAGAGAGAAGAGGAAGAGGGAGGGGAGAAAAGGAGACGCATCTGTGAGAGAACATTGAATAAAAGATGGTTAAAAGAAAAGAAAAAAGAAGTACAATCAGCAAAGGCCATCAGCGTATGGCTCCACTTCCTAGCATGAGACAATATTCTCTAAACGTGGCAGGGAAGGGTAGATTTGCCACATTTTTGAAGTGAAATCCTAAGCCAAGATATGGCTGTGGAGAGCAGAGTTGAACATTGCCTGGGACGATTACTGGAGAGGAGAGGCAGAGAGGATTTAAGGTAGAGGAGGATCTGGAGTTAAAGAGAAAAGGAAAGATTAGTCTGGGGATTAGGATCAGCCAATGAGAGAAAGGTAAACAATTGGGATTGCATGAGTTTATTGTGGGATTATGTCCCCGGGCATTTATTAAACAAGTATAAACAGCAGATCTTTAGCATGCTGTTATTTCTCTTTTCCCTCTAATTGGCTTCTGAGGATAGACGGTTGGCAAATGGGAGATTTGCACTGCCAATTGAATCAGGAGAAGGGATTGTCCTTCAACAAAAAAATTCCTGCTCTACAATTCACTCTCAGGAAAGAACAACGGAAACATCTTGATATGCAAATGCTTTGTGGCCATAACATTATTACCAGCACAGATGAAATAGGAAAATTCAACCTTGCCACCTTCATTTATGTCAGGGGTCTCAAACACGCGGCCCGCGGGCCAATTGCGGCCTGCAGAACGGTATCTTGTGGCCCCCACCATGATATGAAAGTATAATATTAGTGTGGCCCACAGGGGGAGTGAATCCCTTATGCGGCCCAGCCTCACCCAGACTCTGCCTCCAGCGGCCCCCAGGTAAATTGAGTGTGAGACCCCTGTCTTATGTGAATCTGACTCTAAAGAGGCTAGCTTGGCTGCTGGAGAGGCGTCTCACGCTTCAAGGAGTTCCACACAAATTGTTAAGATGATAACTACAGGTAGCCGTCAACGTATGACCACAATGGAGCCCAAAAATGAGAAATGTCTCAAGTGTGTTTTGCCCCGTTTTATAACTTTTCTTGCCACAGCTGTTCAGCGAATCACTGCAGTTAATAATTAATAATAATAATTTATTAGATTTATAAACCGCCCCCTCTCCCCGAAGGGACTCGGGGCGGTGTACAGGAAAAATTAAAAAACCATATAAACATACAATATATAAAAAGTTAAAAACGAATTAAATTAACCTGTACTAAAATTTAAGAACATTAAAATACAACCCAACTTATGCTAAAATTCCCTAAAATCTAATATCCATATAGATTGTCAAATTAGTAACAAGATGTCTAGTTTAATGTCTAGTTTAATGAAAAGAAGGACCAGGGGAGACATGATAGCAGTGTTCCAGTATCTCAAAGTATCACAAAGAAGAGGGAGTCAAACTATTCTCCAAGGCACCTGAGGGCAGGACAAGAAGCAATGGGTGGAAACTAATCAAGGAGAGAAGCAACTTAGAACTGAGGAGAAATTTCCTGACAGTTAGAACAATTAGCCAGTGGAACAGCTTGCCTCCAGAAGTTGTGAATGCCCCAACACTGGAAGTCTTTAAGAAGATGTTGGATAGCCATTTGTCTGAAATGGTATAGGGCTTCCTGCCTAGGCAGAGAGTTGGACTAGATGTCCTCCAAGGTCCCTTCCAGCTGTGCTATTGTATATTTGTATAACAAGGTTGTTAAATGAATCTGGTTTCCCCCATTGACTTTGCTTGACAGAAGGTTGCAAAAGGGGATCACATGCCCCCCCAGGACTCTGCAACTGTCATAAATATGAGTCAGTTGTCAAACACTTGGATGTAAATCACGTGACCATGGGAATGCTGCAAAGGTTGTAACTGTGAAAAATTGGTCATATGAGTTACTTTTTTCCCAATGCCATTAAAATTAATGCCAGTCACTAAGTGAACTGTTATAAGTTGAAGACTTCCTATAGTCCTCAACCTATAACATTTTTCCTACTTAAAGGAGCTAATTTGCATCAGCCTAACTCTTTCCCTTTCTTTCTCCTTTCAGAGGAGTTATTTCTTCAACACCTAGAGTAGGCAAGTGGGTCACTTCCAAATAGTTTGGACTTCAGTTCTTACAACCTGTTGCCATGCTGGATAAAAGTTCTAGATCCGTGATGGTGGACCTATGGCAGAGGTGGCACACAGTGCCCTCTCTCTGATGGCACGTGAGCTGTTGACCCAGTTCAACTCTGCTGCGCATGTGCGCGCACCTCCCACCAGCCCCTTGGTTTTCAGTTCTCTGCCCTGCATGCACAGGGTGGCTGGCATTTCCAGGGGCTGGGCGTTCATGCCTGGGGGGCATGTGCGCATTGCATTTTGGGGGTTTGGAAATGCGCATGCGTATTTGCATGCACGTGCATACACTTTGGGCACTCGGTCCAGGAACGGTTAGCCATAACTGTTCTAGATTATTTAAATCCCCTAAATCTGTAAGTGACTAAGTTGCTTTCTCCCTCTCCTTTCATACACTCATTCATTCCTCTGGTTTATCTAGCTGCTCATCTGACATATGTGATTCTAATATGAACTAAGCATGAAGGTGAAAATAAAATTAGATTGTTGTGTGTAAATTGCTGCATTTCTCTTCCCCACACTCAGCAAAGACCAATTACCCAAGTTTCAAGTCCACAGCTACAATACTAAAATGGATTAGATGCCATATCCTTTCCTTCTGTGGTAGAGTCTGGGAAGTATTCCTTGGTATTCCCAAATACCATGTTATATGATTGCTTAACCAAAGCTTGAATAAAAACTACGAATAAGCAGCGGGTTGGACTAGAAGACCTCCAAGGTCCCTTCCAACTCTGTTATTCTGTTATCAGTTAAACATATAAGAAAATCTGATGAAACCTAGTGTTTTCTTGCCAGAATGGTTAACAGATGTTTTCTGGCACCAAAGAAGAGCAAAATCTGGTTTATCTATGGTTTTTCCCCCCCACTGAACAGCAGTCACTGGGAACAACTGTGGGAGAGATTTATTGTACTTGTGAATTTCTCATGGACATCTGGTAAGCTATTGGGAAACACAAATGCTGTTTCATCTTTTATTCTAAACTTTTTCATATATAGCACACAACTGTATAGCCATGCAATGGGCGTGAAGATCAGTTTTTCTTTGTGGGGGTCTGCTGTGGCCCAGCCGGCTCCGGATGAGCTGCTGATGGACTCCTTTAGTGAGGAGTCCTATGAGTCTGCTCTGGAGGAAGAGGGTGACCTTGAGAGAGCAGAGAGCCTGACTGGTCATCAGGAGGCACCTGGGTCTTGGAGTAATGGGGAGGATCAAGGCCAGTTTGTCCCTGATGCTAGAGTGAGAAGGGCTGAAAAAAGGAGGCTTCAATTGCATCAGAAGCGAACTCGAAGGATTTGAATTAGTCCCAGCTGCCCCTCCCAAGAGGGTTTAAAAGGAAGTCTTTGCTAAAGAAGTCCTTGCAGAGAACAACGTTGGATTTCTAGGCTCGTGTTTATTCATGTTGATTTTCAGGTTCGTGTTTAGTCAAGTTAGGAAGCTTCATATCTGTTCAGAGTCATCAGGCAGGCAGCCAAGAGAGTCAATGGCAAGCAGCCAGTCAGAGTCAGTGGCAAGCAGCCAGTTGGAGAAAGGGGGGTCAGAACAGGATCCCTAGCAGGTTTCCAAGTGTCACAAAAAAATGATGAAAATATATTTTTTTGTAACACAATACCAGTTTGCAAACACTGTTTTGTTATGTTAGGCAAAGCAACATAATGTCAGTGTCTCCTGGCTTAACAGATATAGTGTTGTGAAACTGCTTCAGGGACAAACCATTACTCAACGTTTCAGATCCAGGGTGTTCTTTGATGTGCAATGTGGAACCACAAAAATCTATTCTCCAGCTTTTCTCTTTAAAATTATCCAATACAAGAAGAAAAGCCTATGGCCTGCAAAATATTTGCAGCAAAGGACATTTTGGTTGATGCACCTGTTAAGAGGCATTGCACCTGCCAAAATTTTCACTTTTCCTAACACAGTCACTTAGCCACATCCAAAGCACACAGGCCACAATGAAAGAAAATGTAAGATTCGCATCAGGTTTGTGAATGGTTTTATATGCAACTATTAAACAATATAACCATACTCTCCAGGGGTGAAATTCACTCACATTTGCTACAGGTTGAGTAGCAATGTGAGTGTGCATGTGCCACCTCCACATATGCCCATGACCTTCCACGCATGTGCAGAGCATCAAAATGACATCCAGGCGGGTGGGCAAGGTACCAAGCATGCCTGCAAAGGTAAGTGAACTACGAGGGCAGAGGAATCCGCTTTGCCGCGTGATTCAGATTTGCTAGAAAGCAGGAAATCCTAATTTCTAGCTAATATAAAACGCACGGCATAGCTGATTGTCGGAAAAACCGGTTTGCCCAAACCAGTAGCATTTTTTTTACTACCAGTGAACAGCTGGCATCTTTACTACTGGTTTGAGCAAACTGGTCCAAACCGGTAGCATTTCACCCGATGCTCTCCTTCAAATATCTTTGAAGCTGCAGCCCGCTTAAGCTGAGATCTACTTGTCAATTGAAATTCTGTTGCTAAGATGCATAACAATGTTCATGTTTTCTTTCCTTTTTGACCTAAGGACTGTGGGGGTATGGTAATGATGCTCTAACAACTCCCCAAGTCACAGGAAATGTAGGGTGACTTTCATGGGGCAACTCCTCAACCCCTTCCCAAATAAAGTGATCCCAAAAGGTTGACCCTTAGCATTTTGTGGCATTCTGGAGAGACTGCAAATTGAGTAGTGAAAGGCTTTATACAAACTCTACATTGCTCATTTCTGAATTAATGATTCCCAGAGCAATTATGTGGATAGAGGCATATAAATGCTGAGCTTTTAAATTTTGAGCTGGATATACTTTGGTCCTCAGTCAGAATGTGGTTTAAAAAAAGGCAAGATGGCAGACAATGTGGTGTGACCATAGCTTCAATCAACCCATACCTTACTTTCAAATGCGACCTTTGAGAAAGAACAAAGGATTGTGAAGTCTTATTAGCAGTGGTGATAGTATTTTAGGCTTATATACCACGCATAGTGCTTTACAGCACTTTCTGGCAGTTCACAATGTAAGCATTATTTGCACATTGGATAAATAATCCAATGTGCAAATTTTACCAACCACGGAAGGATGGAAGGCTGAGTCAATGTTAAGCCTCCTTAGGATCGAACTCCAGGCTGTGGGCAGAGTTTGCCTGCAATACTGCATTTAACCACTACACCACCACAGTTCATTATTCCAATTTAATCCAGCCCTCCAATGAAAGAAGAACTTTACTCTGTGTTAATGGGAGGCGGGGGAGGCCAAACTTCCCTCAGAGAAAGTCCAATTGGTTTCAATAGGTCACTTCTTCTTGAATACATCTCTGAGACAGAGGTTTAATATAAACAATATAATACAATACAATAGCAGAGTTGGAAGAGACCTTGGAGGTCATCTAGTCCAACTCCCTGCCTAGGCAGGAAAGCCTATACCATTTCAGACAAATGGCTATCCAACATCTTCTTAAAGACTTGCAGTGTTGGGGCATTCACAACTTCTGGAGGCAAGCTGTTCCACTGATTAATTGTCCTAACTGTCAGGAAATTTCTCCTCAGTTCTAAGTTGTTTCTCTCCTTGATTAGTTTCCACCCATTGCTTCTTGTTCTGCCCTCAGGTGCTTTGGAGAATATGGTAACATCAAATGCTCCTGTGCATCATGTACAAAGCATCTCTGCCAAAGACAGCATGTTGTTAATCCACATCAATTGGATCATGAATTGAAGCGCTTATAATTTAATCCGACAGCACAAATCAAGATTAACAACTGCAGCTGCACAAATGCCCAATTGGGCACAAAATAGGAGCTGTTTGCTGAGAAGAAAGAAGCAGATGCTGGGTTAATAAGGTCTACAATAACGTGTCATTTTCCACACAAAAAAAAAAGAACAGTCTGCTCCCTTGATCCTTTTCTCAACCATTATTTTCATCATCCCTAATCAGATTACTATTACCAAAACTCTTGTATTCCAATATGTAAGGAACAGCTTTCATATTCTGTACCCTAAAACAGGGGTCTCCAACCTTTGCAACTTTAAGTCTGAAGGACTTCAGCTCCCAGACTTCTCCAGCCAGCAAAGCTGGCTGGAGAAGTCTGGGAGCTAAAGTCCTTCAGACTTAAAGTTGCAAAGGTTGGAGACCCCTGCCCTCAAATATAACAACAAAACAAAATATGGAAGAATGAGTAGAAATATCATTCCTATTCAGTAGTGACATGTTTATTTCATGATTTATTCTGCAATTATTTCCAAAGAATTATTAGGGAAGAAATTCTATTAGAAACATATTTCTGTGTTTCCTAAGGCAATGCTTCTAGCACAGAGAAGTTTTAAAGCAGCGGCAGACAACTTATCCACCTTTCCTTGAAACCTAATAATCCACATAGATTTGGTACTTTGATTGATAATAGTCCAACAACACCTCTCCATCAACTACTACTTTCACTGGCTTCAAAAGTAGCAAGTGCTACTGGAGGGATAAAGAAGCCCTTTTTACACACACAGGAATTAAAAAGTAGTAGGACTGTAATTGATCCACCATTTTGATGTGGTTGACTATTTCTTCAGATTGCCCTGAAAATTCTGCCACCTTCTTATAGCAATAGCACTTGGATTTATATACCACTTCACAGTGTTTTACAGCCGTCTCTAAGTGGTTTACAGAGGCAGCCTACTGCCCCCAACAATCTGCGAGATCGGATCCTGCCCCATACATCCTCACGACCGATTCGCTCCCACAGAGAGGGACTTCTCCGGGTGCCGTCCACTAGACTTTGTCAGCGGGCGACGCCCAGGGGAAGGGCTCTCTCTGTGGCGGGCCCGGCCCTCTGGAACGACCTTCCCCCTGATATCAGAACGACCACTGACCTCCGCTCCTTCCGTACGAAATTGAAGACCTATTTCTTTCGACTGGCCGGCCTTGAATAATTCTCTCTGTCTATTGATTCCAAATGTATTTTAATGGGTTCTTAATCAGTTTTAGCACGGGTAACACTGTTTAATTATGTTTTAAATATGTATTTTGTATTTATTCTATATTGTTTTTAGTTTCTCCTGTGCACCGCCCCGGGTCCCTGTGGGGAGAGGGTGCGGTTAATAAATCCGAATTTGAATTTTGATTTTTGAATCTGGATCCTCACTTTACCCACCTCAGAAGGATGGAAGGCTGAATCAACCTTGAGCCTGGTGAGATTCGAACTGCCAAACTGCAGGCAGCTGGCAGTCAGCAGGAGTAGCCTGCAATACTGCATTCTACCAACTGAGCCACCACGGCTCTTATAAATCCATGGCCACTACAGTGATAGATTATTTGCTACATATCAAGGTAATCTGCTTTATTGGCACATGAAGATCTGGAAATCTAATTAAAAGAAATATTTGTGAGTTTTTAAAAAACATTTTTTAATAATCAGAAGTCTAGCTTTAAGCCTATCATAGACTATCATAGATTTCCTGCCAGTCTATAGAAAGACTCACTGAAACATGACCAAAACTTGAATTAAGACAGGTCCTCCAGATCCTGACTTGATACATTAGAACTATAATCCTGTTGTTGTTATTATTATTTTTGTTGTTGTTTAAATTTCTATACCGCCCTTCTCCCTTCCGGGACTCAGGGCGGTGTACAGGCAACAATAAAATCACAAGTAAAAAACACAGAAACCTTTAAAAATACATTAAATGATAAACAGCCTGTCTTAAAACCTTGTTAAAATCCCTGCTAAAAAAACATTCAAAACTATACCATTTAAAACTATGCCAGGTAAAAACTATGCCAGGCCGGCTGCACGAAATAAATAAGTATTCAACGCCCGACGGAAAAGGCGCAGGTCCGTGATTGTCCGTAGGTCATTCCAGAGGGCAGGAGCTGCCACAGAGAAGGCTCTTCCCCTAGGGGTCGCCAGCCGGCATTGTTTGGCCGACGGCACCCTGAGGAGGCCCTCTCTGTGGGAGCGAACTGGACGGTGGGAGGTATTTGGTAGCAGGAGGCGGTCTTGCAAATAGGCATAAGGTCTTGTTGCCTTATGCCTATAACTAAGTCCCACAGAATAAGTAAGTATAATCACAGCCAGATTTTAGAAATATTCTGAAATACATGGTGATCTTACATTTCCTGTATAAACACGCCTACCTGCCAGTGGTGCAATTCAGATGGATCTATTCGGTTCGTGCAAACCGGTAGCCGTGGCATCATAAGGCTCCGCCCACCCACCCAGACATCATCATGTCCTGTGTTTGACACTCTGTGTGTGCGTGGAGGGTCCTGTGCATGTGCAGAGATGGCGCGTGGAAGCGCTCACATTTGCAAACTGGTAGTGAAGGTAAGTTGACTTCACCCCTGCTACCTGCTATTCAACTAAAGAAGAAACAAATCCAGAAATGCACTCCATGCACTCCAAGGTTGGCCACACAAATTTGCTTCCTCTACCCAATCTTTCTTCCCTGGGAGGGTATGTTCATGGTGGAACGTGAGCAAGGTTTTTATTCGAAGAGCTCAGAGACTGATGGTCATGCACCTGTCATTTTGCAGAAGGAAGGTTAGCTTCATCTCATCACTAAGTTATGGATTGTTTTTACAGGACACATTTTAAACTGCATCAAGGATGACATTCCTTAGTCTCCGCGAAAGGATGTAGAGCTAATTAGCCCCGGGAGACTGTTAAGGGTGAGCGGTATGTCAGTATGTGAAACAGAAAAGCTTTTTCGGG
Source organism: Rhabdophis nuchalis (assembly GCA_039707465.1). Taxonomy (NCBI): domain Eukaryota; kingdom Metazoa; phylum Chordata; class Lepidosauria; order Squamata; family Natricidae; genus Rhabdophis; species Rhabdophis nuchalis. The sequence goes on from CM077645.1 coordinate 148,733,085, forward strand.
TAGCACTTTTCAAAATGAAAAGCTTTCTGGTGGTTTTCTTACTGCATCATCTTACATCTTTTCAAACCCAAATTCCAAGTTGACTAGTGGCCATCTATCTTCTTCACTGATTTCATCTCCATGGAAGTTATAGATAAAGTTTATCCTGTAAAAATGATATAGTGGATGATGTTTGATCTACAAGAAAGCGCTCTCTACCCCACTCCCCCTTCTCTCTCCGTATAAAATATTACAACCACATATTTTTGAAAAAAGTTTCATAGTGCATAACTCTGGTTTCTACAGTGGCATTCTGAATTCTGAAAATTAAAAGTTGTAACATTTTAATTGTCCATTTCACTTCCCTCCACCCCAACCTAAATATGAAGCAATTGTAAGGGGAAACATCTGGTTCCATTTTTCTTTTCCCCGTTGCTATTTCCATCTGACAAAACTATAGTGCCTGCCAGTTTTCCCTAGTAAAATTAGAGGTTGTGCCAGCTCCTTTCTAAGGCCTAAACTTTTAGTGTGAGGTAAAAGAGTTCTTATCTTCACAACAGTGTCCAAATGAGTATTTCCAGACATGGCTTTGGATTCTTACAGGAAGCAAACTGAGCTCCCTACTGCTCAGTTGATGGTATCACTGGGGACTTTCCATCATGACAGGCCCTGGCTTCTTTCTCCTGTGATGGAAATGTTCTCTGCAGTTACAATAGTCTGTATTGGCCCAGTCTACCATGGCAGACATTTTATGACAGACTAGCTATACCCGGCCACGCGTTGCTGTGGCCCAGTCTGGTTAAATGGCCAACCAATCTGTGTGTAGATCTACACCTGCACACATACACCCAACCACCATATAAGCCCCAACCTACCTACCTTCTGTATTTTTCTCTATCTATCTATCTATCTATCTATCTATCTATCTATCTATCTATCTATCTATCTATCTATCTATCCCTCTACCTACCTACCTACTGTATTTCTTTCTATCTCCCTCTACCTACCTACCTACCTATTGTATTTCCCCCTCTCTATCCCTCTACCTACCTACCTACCTACCTACATACATACATACATACCTACTATATTTCTCCCTCTCTATCTATCCCCCTATCTACCTACCTGCCTACCTACTGTATTTCTCCCTCTCTGTCTATCCCTCTACCTACCTACTGTATTTCTTTCTTTTTCCCTCTATCTACCTACCTACCTACTGTATTTCCCCCCCTCTATCCCTCTACCTACCTACCTATTGTATTTCCCCCCCTCTATCCCTCTACCTACCTACCTACTGTATTTCTCCCTCTCTCTATCCCTCTACCTACCTACCTACTGTATTTCTTTCTTTTTCCCTCTATCTACCTACCTACCTACTGTATTTCCCCCCCTCTATCCCTCTACCTACCTACCTACCGTATTTCTCGCTATCTATACACCTACCTACCTACCGTATTTCTCCCTCTCTGTCTATCCCTCTACTTACCTACCTATTGTATTTCTTGCTTTCTCCCTCCACCTACCTACCTACTGTATTTCTCCCTCTCTATCTATCCCCCTATCCACCTACCTGCCTACCTACTGTATTTCTCCCTATCTATCTATCCATCCCCCTACCTATGTACCTACCTACCTACCTACCTACCTACTATATTTCTTCCTTTCTCCCTCTACCTACCTACCTACCTACCTACCTACCTACCTACCTACCTACCTACTGTCTCTTTCTTTCTTTCTTTCTTTCTTTCTTTCTTTCTTTCTTTCTTTGTATCTATCTATCTATCTATCTATCTATCTATCTATCTATCCACCTACCTACCTACATATCTACCTTATTTCTGCCTCTCTATCTATCCCTTGGGGGTCATCTAGTCCAACTCCCTGCTAGGCAGGAAGCCCTATACCCATGATGGCGAACCTATGGCACGGGTGCCACAGGTGGCACACGGAACCATTTCTTAGGCCACTCGAGGCATTGCTCTGTCAGCTTCAGTTTGTATGTGTGCCCTGGCCAGCTGATTTAGGCCTTCTTTTGAGGCCATTTTTTGCCCTCTGGAGGTGGGGGAAGGCTGTTTTCACCCTCCCCAGGCTCCTATAAACCCTCTGGAGCCTGGGGATGACGTAAAAAGCATGCCAAATGCAGGGAGTCATGCACATAGCATTATGGATGTGGCACACCTGTGCACATCGCCCCTGCACTCCCCCTGCTATTGGCACGTGAGCCAAAAAAGGTTAGCCATCACTGCCCTATACCATTTCAGACTAATGGCTATCCAACATCTTCTTGAAGACTTCCAGTGTTGGGGCATTCACAACTTCTGGAGGCAAGTTGTTCCACTGATTAATTGTTCTAACTGTCAGGAAATTTCTCCTCAGTTCTAAGTTGCTTCTCTCCTTGATTAGTTTCCACCCATTGCTTCTTGTCCTGCACCCAGGTGCCTTGGAGAATAGCTTGACTCCCTCTTCTTTGTGGCAACCCCTGAGATATTGGAAGGCTACTATCCTGTCTCCCCTAGTCCCTCTTTTATTAAACTGTATTTCTCCCTGTCTCTCTATTCCCCTATCTACCTACCTACTGTAATACAATAATACAATAGCAGAGTTGGAAGGGACCTTGGAGGTCATCTAGTCCAACCCCACTGCTCAAGCAGGAGACCCTATGCCGTTTCAGACAAATGGTTTTCCAGTCTCTTCTCTCTTCAGTGTTGGGCATCCATAACTTCTGGTGGCAAGATGTTCCACTGGTTAATAGTTCTCACTGCCAGGAAATTTGCCCTCAGTTCTAGGTTGCTTCTCTCCTTGATTAGTTTCCATCCATTGCTTCTTGTTCTGCCCTCAGCTGCCTTGGTGAATAGCTTGACTCCCTCTTCTTTGGGGCAACCCCTGAGATATTGGAAGGCTGCTATCATGTCTTCCCTAGTCCTTCTTTTCATTAAACTGTATTTGCTGTCAGATGGATGATTCTTTGTTACAGTTTGGTTCAGTTCGTATTAAACAGTTTAAAGCAGCTGCCTGCCTCCGTTTTTTTACCTCAGAGAACAGTCCTGAGCAGAATTCCCCCCCCCTCTATGGGCCACCTGGGAGTTTGCTATCCTCTGTGCCTTTTTGGCCCCAAGAGGCCGCCGTATGAGGCCTTTTCCAACACTGACAGTTAAAAAGCAGTTTGATGGGCGTGGCTACAGGGATGTTAACACACATTTCAGTGGGTACTTTTTTTGTGTGTAATTTGTACACAACACACGCATGCTAGGCACAAAATGATTAGCTATTCTATTATCGGAAGTCCTTGTCTATATTGTCTGAAAGTTTGGTGTAAATCGGCCCAGTAGTTTTTGAGATTAGTGGATTCGTACAAACTATTTTACATTTTTATTTATATAGAGTAAGCTTTCTTACCAGCATTACCAGTAGTCTTTACAACCATTCGTTTAGTGGCTGTTCAAAGGTAAAATAGAACTGAAAAAAGTGACATGATCGTTTTTCACACTTATGACCTCATGGTCAGGTGATCAAATTTGAACACTTGGCAACTGGCGTATACGGTATTTATGAGAGCTGCGGTGTTTCAGGGTCTTGTGATCATCTTTTGTGACCTTCTGACAAGAAAAGTCAATGCAGAAACCAGATTCACTTAACAACATCTTACTAACTTAACAACTGCAGGGATTCCCTTGGCAGGAAAGGTCATAAAATGGGACAAAACTGACATAAAATGGGGGGAAACTGGGCTCAACTGTGGTTGTACGTCGAGGACTACCTATATATATTGAAATATCTTCTAGAATTTTTCAAATTCCAAAATATATAGAAAAATACATCTGCCTACTAGCACATGCATCTGACAGAGCTGGGATTCATTTATCTTCCCTACTGGTTTGCAAATGTGAGTGCATACATGCACGCTCAATTCACTTGCACATGTGCTCGATTCACTTGCACGCACCTCATCTGCACATGTGCCCCATCTTCTGCGCATGCACAGTGCTCACGCATTACGTGGGGGCGGGTGCTCCTACCGGGTCGCCCGAACTGGAGAGAACTGGCTGAATACCATCTCTGTCTATATCTCTGCCGCTATCTCTGATTGCTTCAGCTAATAGTACATAACAGTGATGGCAAACCTATGGCACGGGTGCCACAGGTGGCACATGGAACCATTTCTTAGGGCACGCGAGGCCCTGTCAGCTCCAGCGTTCTTGTGTGCACTGGCCAGCTGATTTAGGCCTTCTTTTGAGGCTGTTTTTCGCCCTCTGGAGGCTTCAGGGAAGCTCCTGGAGCCTCTGGAGGTTGGGGGGAGGTTGATTTCACCCTCCCCAGGCTCCTAGAAAGCCTCTGGAGCCTGGGGAGGGCGAAAAAAGTGCGCCAAAAGCAGGGGGTCGCGCACATAGCATTATGGGTGTGGCACGCCCACGCATGACTTCCCTGCGTTCCCCCCACTTTGGCACGCAAGCCAAAAAAGATTTGCCATCTCTGGTATATAAGGAATTAAAGGCTTGGGCAACTAAACTGGCAAGGGTCAAGGTCTCCCTGCTATGATAAAATACATTATTTTTAAAATACATTAATTGTTCATACACTACAATCCCTTTTTTTTTTAAATTAATGTATGTCTATTTCATGCACCTCGGTGTCTTATCTTCTCCGAACACGATTTTCCTCTTTTTATATAAATGGATGTCCTAAGGGGTCTGCAAAGTCGGCTCTTTTAAGACTGGTGGGCTTCAACTCCCAGAGTTCCCCAGCCAGCATAGCTGGCTGGGGAATTCTGGGAGTTGAAGTCCACCAGTCTTAAAAGAGCCGACTTTGCAGACCCCTGTCCTAAAGTAAAATCCAAGAGACCCTCTTATGTCACGTAGTTTACTGGTGTGTAATTCCCATCTCCTCCCCTCTCCCTCAAAATTATTTTTCCTTTATTCTTTTCTTGCATTTTTGGTTAGGCATTGTGAAGTGATGACTCTGTAATTCAAGAGGGTAGTTAATTAAGGGAGATAGAGAAATACATGATCACATCTGATATCAAGGTTATATAGATGCCTTCTTCCAGAACATCCGGGCTCTTTCTTTGCAACTATAAATAGTGACATACTCAGTTGATAAATCATTACTTGCAAAGAATTTGCTTGAAATGGTACAGACTGTGAAAGTGATAAGATATTATTAAAACACTGTATCTGTGCACACAGTTATTGTCTGTGTTTTGTCATAAAGTAAGAAGATCTGGGTAATAATGTAGTTTTATTTGTCTTCTGGTGGGTTTTTGTGTAATAAAACAGCTTGATTTTCTGATATTTTTATTCCTGGTAATTTGCATTTTTCACTTATTTATGCGAAGTCCTCTATTTTATTTATGTGAACATTTCTATTTTATTTATACTGCACAAGGAGATATGATTTACCTATATAAAGGGTTCCATCTGATTTTACACTGTGGGAGGAAAAATAAGGTGTGGTAGAAAAACTGTTTTAATGAACTGAGGCATTATTGGGAGAAAAAAAAGATTGAAAACCACTTTTAGAATGTCCAAGTAGGCAAAAAAATGGGTTCAACTTATTATTCAAATTATTATTCAAACAGGACTTATTGGGAGATCTGCTACTAACTTCCTAAGAGCAAGAAGATGAGAGAACATCAAAGCCAGGGAGATATGAAATGTATACAGTCAGGTCCAGAAATATTGGGACATCGACACAATTCTAACATTTTTGGCTCTATACACCACCACAATGGATTTGGAATGAAACAAACACAATGTGCTTTAACTGCAGACTGTCAGCTTTAATGTGACAGTCTGCAGTTAAAGTACATCCAACTCAGGTGAAGGGTGTAGGAATTACAACAGTTGCCATATGTGCTTTCCACTTGTTAAGGGACCAAAAGTAATGGGACAGGATAACAATCATAAATCAAACTTTCCCTTTTTAATACTTGGTTGCAAATCCTTTGCAGTCAATCACAGCCTGAAGTCTGGAATGCATAGACATCACCAGACGCTGGGTTTCATCCCTGGTGATGCTCTGCCAGGCCTCTACTGCATGTGTCTTCAGTTCCTGCTTGTTCTTGGGGCCTTTTCCCTTCAGTTTTGTCTTCAGCAAGTGAAATGCATGCTCAATGGGATTCAGGTCAGGTGATTGACTTGGCCATTGCATAACATTCCACTTCTGTCCCTTCAAAAACTCTTTGGGTGCTTTTGCAGTATGCTTTGGGTCATTGTCCATCTGCACTGTGAAGCGCCGTCCAATAAGTTCTGAAGCATTTGACTGAATGTGAGCACATAATATTGCCCGAAACACTTCAGAATCCATCCTGCTGCTTTTGTTAGCAGTCACATCATCAATAAATACAAGAGAATCAATTCCATTGGCAGCTATACATGCCCACGCCGTAACACTACCACCACCACACTTCACTGATGAGGTGGTATGCTTAGGATCATGAGCAGTTCCTTTCCTTCTCCATACTCTTCTCTTCCCATCACTCTAGTACAAGTTGATCTTGGTTTCATCTGTCCATAGGATGGTGTTCCAGAACTGTGAAGGCTTTTTTAGATGTCATTTGGCAAACTCTAATCTGGTCTTCCTGTTTTGAGCCTCACCAATGGTTTACATCTTGTGGTGAACCCTCTGTATTCACTCTCTTGATTGTTGACTTTGACACACATACACCTACCTCCTGGAGAGTGTTCTTGATCTGGACAACGGTTGTGAAGGGTGCTTTCTTCACCAGGGAAAGGATTCTTTGGTCATCCACCACAGTTGTTTTCCATGGTCTCCTGGGTCTTTTGGTGTTGCTGAGCTCACCGGTGCGTTCCTTCTTTTTGAGAATGTTCCAAACAGTTGTTTTGGCCAAGCCTAATGTTCTTGCTATCTCTCTGATGGGTTTGTTTTGTTTTTTCAGCCTGATGATGGCTTGCTTCACTGATAGTGACAGCTCTTTGGATCTCTTCTTGAGAGTTGACAGCAACAGATTCCAAATACGAATGGCACACTTGAAATGAACTCTGGGCCTTTTATCTGCACATTGTAATTGGGATTATGAGGGGATATCACACATGTGGCCATGGAACAGCTGAGAAGCCAATTGTCCCATTACTTTTGGTCCCTTAACAAGTGGGAGTCACATATGCCAACTGTTGTAATTCCTACACTGTTCATCTGAGTTGGATGTACATACCCTCACATTAAAGCTGACAGTCTGCAGTTAAAGCACATTTTGTTTGTTTCATTCCAAATCCATTGTGGTGGAGTATAGAGCCAAAAATGTTAGAATTGTGTCGATGTCCCAATATTTCTGGACCTGACTGTATGTATCAGCTCTAGATACAGTAAAATATAGTATGACAAGCTCTTTTGTCTACATCAGAGATGTATAGGATAGCCTTTATTGTCACTGTACAAAATAAATACAGTCAAATTGGTTATTGGTTATAAATTGGTTAGATGTCCAATCTTAGCAACCTTTAAGACTTGTGGACTTCAATTCCCAGAATTTCTCAGCCATGCTGGCTTGAAAATTCTGGGAGTTGAAGTCCACAAGTCTTAAAGCTGCCAAGGTTGGGCACTCTTGTCTACATCAAACTTCAGAGATTTTCATAAAGCTCAATTGAAAACAGCAATGATTCTCAATATATTAATTAATTCAATCAATTAATCTATCTATCTATCTATCTATCAATCAATCAATCAATCAATCAATCAATCAATCAGTATAGAGCCGGAACCTTGGAGGTGTTCTAGTCCAACCCCTGAAATATACCATTTCAGACAAGTGACTGTCCAGTCTTTTCTTAAAAACTTCCAGTGATGAAGCACCCACAACTTACTCATTGAGTAGAGTTTGTCAGTTACAAATCCATCTGGTGGTGATCCTGTCTATCCCACATTTTTCTAGCTTACCAAGAAGTAGGTTGTGGTCTACTTTGTCAAATGCTTTGCTGATGTATACATAGTATACTATGTCCACACTATTTTGCTGGTCTACTAGTTCAGTCACTTTGTCAAAGAATAAAATAAGATTGGTTTGGCATGATCTGTTTTTAACAAACCCATGCTGGCTTCTAGTTATAACTTTATTTGTTTCTAGATTTTTTCAATATGAAAGTCATTTCAGTGGTTTCCCTGCTCTGCTTTTGTGGCCAAAGCTAAATAACATCTACTGAGGACAGCTTCGTTATTTTTTTCTGCAGTTCTTTCTTTGTTTGTTTGCACATGTTAAATCTACAACACGTAAAGGAAATAGTCACGGTGGCATATTGATTGTTGAACTGAGACCCAAGATTCAATCCCTCACATGACTGGGGAGCTCACAGGATGACCTGTTTTGAGGATAAAATAAATAAATAAAGGGTAATGCCATATATACTTTTTTTGGTTCCTGAAAAGAAAACTGGGATACAAACCTCAGAGGTACAAAAATAAATGAGCATAAAGAAGCCCAGAATTTCTTGTCTGTGTTCAACTGTCTAGGAACATAAATAGCTGGCTTCCCATGAGGATCAGACCAGCCTTGGCTTCTTCTTATGTGCTTTTGTTCAAATATAAGGGCCTGGCAAAGGGAATTGGAGCTGGTAATTTCCTTTCTGCATCAACTCTTCAAAATTCTTTCTACTGGCTTGGTGCATACCTATAACCCTCTCTCTGGAGCAATAAGCCAAGCACATGTGGTCCAAAAGCTTCTCCTCCTATTGAGGGGGGGGGAGATACTAAACCACAGCAACACTATGAATGTATAGCCATCTGCATGAGCTTCCTTGGTGGAAGCCTGGGACCTGAGCTAGCCAATTCTGCAAGCCACACATCCAACAGGTTGGCAGCTGTTGAAATGCAAACAGTCTATAGCCTGACCCTGGGACAGAATGTGCCTTACTATCAGAGCTAGAAAGTGAAAAGGGACAGAAGCTGAGTGCATCAGGATCATGATAGGCTGGACATCTAATCCAAACCCTATTCAATTGAGATAAGGAGCTTGCAGGAGAAGAGCAGGCAGAACTGGAGGCAGAATACAATGCATCATCAGTTTAGAATCCTTGCCTTGCTACAAAAGACCCAGGTCCATCCCCCTTGCATTCCATTATCTATCAATGTAGTGCTGATGGTTAGTTGACCAGATTCTTATTTATAGGCTTCAATAAATCATGTAGGCTGCAACCTACAGTACATGAATGGTCCTGATTCTTTGTACCCGATACAGCTGGGGTATCCCCACTGATAGCTGTCTTCCTTTTGTCTGAAGGCTTTTCATGAAGGACAGCCCACTAACCCTCTAGGTCAGGGGTCGGTAACCTTAAACACTCAAAGAGCCACAAAGGTGCTAACCGGAAGCCCCCCATTCAATTCTAGAGCTGACTGGAAGTCTGGTTCCCCCCACGAAAGAGTCTCCTTCTAGCACGGCATTCTTTTTCCTCTACCTGTCCTAACTGAAAGCCCCATCAAGTGTGGCTCTGACTGGTCATAAGGAGTCGCAACAGAGGGATGAAAGAGCCACATGTGGCTCCAGAGCTGCAGGTTGCTGACCCCTGCTTTAGGTAGTGGATGTAATATCATGGGTATATAATTATTATCCACAGTTCCAGAGATTGGGAGCTTTTTGGTATGTCCACTCTTCTCCCTTTCACTAAGGGGACCCACACCATAGTGCAGGGCACAAGATAAGAGAGCATTTTTTGGGGGGTTTGGTATGTCGCCCTGGGTCCTTTTTTAGGAGAAGGGCGGGGTATAAATTTAATAAAATAAAATAATAATAGGCACCCGTACTGAAGTACTGGCATGCATAATCTTCCCCTGATGTTGTTTCCAACAGATGCATATCCAGATCTTCTCCTCCCCGCCCACCTCCTCTTCAGTATCCTGTTTGCTTACTCGGGCTTTAAGGCAGTTTGTAGTTTCTCTAAAACAGGGATTCTCAGCCTTGGGAACTTGATGCATGGACTCTTTTATGAGGGAAAAACAGGATGAGAATATAAACAAAAATTAGATATCCATTTTGGATAAATAACCTTGCTTCGAGCCTCAGGAAAGCTTTACAGCAAGCAGGGCTGTTTGCAAACAGGATGGGTCATCAGATAAGGAAGTGCATTTCAGGCACCAACATTTTCACTCTGCTGGCTTTAACTCTTAAACATTCTCTCCACAAGAGTGTGGCTTGCTTATGAGCATGCTCGGTATGTAATTAAGCATACTGAGCATGCTCGGTATAGAAGCCACAAGAGATATTTATAAATCCTACAAACAAATATCTAATTTGCAAGGCCGTTGATTCATATGACCCATCCCAGCATCAGTGCCTTCTTCTTAACTTATTTGTTTCACTAACTAAACAAAATAGATCTATTGACCATATGGGATTATCTCTGTTTCCAGCTATTAAAATATTAAATATGGATAGATAGATAGATAGATAGATAGATAGATAGATAGATAGATAGATAGATAGATAGATAGATAGATAGATAGATAGATAGATAGATAACCACCTGTCCATCTTTTGGGTATTCCCATGGTGTCTTTGTCATTGTTTCATTGTTTATTTTATTGTTCTATTATTTTACTTCTGTGTTTTATTTTCTTCCTTTTTATTATTGTAAGTCACCTTAAGTAGCCCAATTGTGAGAAAGCAACAAATAAATTTATTTATTGATAGTTATCAGTGCTTTGCCTTGATTACAACCAAGCTTGACTACTACAAAGCACTTTATGCACTACTCTTGAAAAGTGTCTCGGAATTATAGTTGGTGTAATAGGCTACTAATTGGTACAAGACAGAAGGACTACTGGATATGATTTCTGTACTGAAAGATCTGAATTGGCTCCCAATATTCTACTTGGCACAATTTAAGAATGTGTTTGTGTCTCTGCCCTCCCCATATTTAGGAAAATGGCAAAAAAATCCATGTAATTATATTTTTAATTTCAACTTTTAAGCAAGCTTTAAATTTTTAGTTTTGATTCTCATTCCATTGACCTTGTTATCCTTTATATTTTATATCGTCAAATTGTAGTTCAGGTGCTTTGAGTTCTTGTGGATACAGGGTCCTTTGTGGAGAAGGGCGGGATATAAATGTGATTTAAATAAATAAATAAATAAATAAATAAATAAATAAATAAATAAATAAATAAATAAATAAATAAATAAATAAATAAATAAATAAGAGTGTATATTCTATTATGAATTAAAATATGCTTAAAAATACAAATTTTCATATTGTAACAAAATCATTTGGACACAGGCTGCCTTCCTGAGCTGTAGGGTTACCCTGTAAGAATTTTTTATTCTGTGGCAAGGCAGACCCATCCCTCTGGCTGAGGAAAAGGCCAAATTATCTTACAGAATTGTTCCAAAGGTGATACATAGCTTCCTTTCCACATACTTAACATACATAGTGCACCTTCAACCAAACAAGAGGATATTTATTAGTGAGGCAAGTTCATCCTATTTATTCTCTAAAGATAATAAAGCTCCTTGGGGGCAAGGCAGAATACATGGGTAATATAAAAAACTAAAAACTAAATGGATTTTTTTAGTGTACATTTTTAAAAATTCTAATTTGGGTTTAAATTATAAATCCAGGTTTCAATGAAGGGTCTTCTTGAACCCCAATATTTCTCTAATTAAGGTATCTGAAATATGTCAGATAAAGAACATGGGATTCCAAATCTTCTTGTTTTAGTTGCCACTATACCCCATTTTTTCCTGGCTTGATTGAAAAGGATTCCTCTCATCCCTAGTGCTGCTTCTTGTCAAACAGCTCTCCAGCAAATATATATATATATATATCTGGGCCTGCCAGAAGATATCCTTTAAAAGATTATGTTTCTTTCCTAGCATAGCAGTGCATTGAACTAATTAGTCTCTCCTTGATGCTACAAAGTCAATGAGGGCCTTGAAATATTAAAGGGATAGGTATCTCACTAGTCCAGTGCCCTCATAGTTATGTACCACAAAGACAAAACTGATGCACCCAGTTAACTAAGAACATTGTTGGGCTTTGGGATTTAGTAATCAGGGACTAGAGCAGGGTGGAGAAAATGGCTCTTTTATCACTTGTGGACTTCAACTCCCAGAATTCCTGAACCAGCCATCATTCTCCACTTCTGGCCTATAGATTTCCTGATGTTTTGTTGGAATATCTTCCCAGGCAACTAAAGAGGGGCTGACTGAGCTCCTGTCTTTATAATCAGGAGTCCTGAATGCTGATTGATCTTTAGCTAACTGGTTTCTGATTGGTGCAGGTTGGCAAGAACTGGTCTCTGATTGCTTTTTGGTTGGGCACCTGAACTCTGTATTTTGGAATAAAAAGAAAATCTCCTGCAATTCAAGCCAGATTCCTGAAAACCTGACAAGTTTAGAAATAGCTTGTCAATGGCTTCTTCCAGAGTGCTTTTTTAAATCTTTCCATGAGTTTATTGCTTTGGAATTTCCTTGTATTTTTCATTCTAGCACCAACATAAGTTTTGAGAGCTATGGTTCAAAAAGAAGAGGGACAGGACTTCTGGTTAACTTTGTAGTGGGAATGGATGGAAAATAGCAGAGCTCTATTGGGCTCCATGAAATGCAGCCGCCAACTGCTTGCTGGGAGACACTATGGGGTCAAGCCACCCTGGAGGGGCGGTGAAGAAAGGAGAGGTGCTTCATTGATCATGAGGAAATCACAATTTCCTCATTGATCTGAAGAAAGCTCTCCCAAATGGCAGCAGGGATGATGGCCATCTTGGTCTGTCACAAGCTGGGACAACCAGGACACTAAGATTTTGTGCTGGAGTGGTGCGTGGACAGAGCAGTGAAATGGGTGATATAACTTCCAACTTTTACCCCAAAGATTTAACCCAAGTTAAAAATTACAAAAAAAAACCAATCTCCAAATAGTAAGAAAGCAGCAATTGGATTTATGGAGAAGGATTAAAAACTAAAAATTAAAGAGAAAGACTAAAGCTTAAAGACTGAGATGCAAAAGAAATATGTAAAGGATATTTAAAACCAAAAAAGCCTGTGAAAAGTGATTATTGGGAGAAATTGCTTTTCTAAACTCTATCTTTAACAACAACCCCCCCAACACAATACATGACAGTCAGCTGTTTTGACTTTTACACTCTGTTGAATGCCGGAACTGGGAGCCATCTACTGGAGGAACTAGATTACTGCACTGTGGGAAATTTGAATGAAAGTGAGAAGAAGCAAGAAAACAAACAATACCTGGAAGACTATTTGATCTTGACTTTATCTTTGTAGGCAATTTGGAGGCTTGGAAATACCTACTGAACTGTTTGAAGATTTTTAAAGCAAACTGAACCATAAATACCAAAACCTTATCGAACTGTTTATTGAAAGGTGGATTTGAAAGATTTGAGGAAACGTGGTGGGTCAAGCTGGAATTGATCCACTAACATCATTGGATAGATCATCCTACAAGGCAAAAGAAGAGAAAAAGAAGAAAAGACTTTACAAATTACAAATTTAGGGGACTTAGAGATATAATCCTGGGATCGATTAGATTTTATTAAAAATTGGTTTTATTGGTGTTTATATAAAACTGAGATATTGGAAATGTGGAAATTGAGTAATACTTCAATATTAAAATATTGATGAGTTAACAGGGGTCAACGAATACATTGTATGAAGAAATATAATTGATGTTTAAATATATTTTTGGTGAAAGCAATAAAATAGCATAAAGAGAGAATAGTACTGTTTAAAGATAAAGAGGTGAATATGAACAATCCCAACAAGTGGGGGGAGGGGTGGAATAAGTACAAATTGGGAAAATAGTATTATATGTATTGATATATAAAAGAATATATTATAATTATAATGAGCATATTAAGGTTAGAAGTTGGAAGATAAAAACTATGTATATGTAATTGTATTATTATTATTATTGTCAGCACTGTGCAAAAATGTATTGACCCAGTCATTACACTGTCCACAAAATATGTTTTTTGCTAAAAGAAAACTGCAAAGAAGAAGGAGAGAAGGAGGAGGAGGGGACAGATTGGAGCAAATTCAGAAGAAGGCTACCAGGATTTAAGAGAGCTGGATGGATTATAAGCTTTTTAATGAATTGTTGAAGAACCCTCTCTATGTTTAGCTTTCATAAGACACAGTCAAAGGGAGATATGATTGGGGTCCTTGGTGAGTTTGCTTGTTTCTTTGGTTTCGTTACCCAAACTAGGTAACATCATTAGTGTTAGTAACTAGTAGCACTGAATATACTACTTACTTTGTATAATGAAACATCTGCAAGAAAACAAGCAAGCTCAGAGAACCCCAAAGACCCTTCATATCCACCCTAAACTACAAATAATCTCCTTTATTGGGAGATACAATCAGTCTTCAAATATCACAAAGAAGAGGAAGTGGACTTCTTTCTATTGCTCCAGAAAGCAGGACCCAAATAAATGGGCTGAAACTAAAAGGTAGTAGGTTCAGACTAGAAGTCAGGAGAAATTTCAAAACTGTATGAGCTTTCAACCAGAGAAATGGTTGCTACATAACATGGTAAACGTTGCTTCATTGAAAACCTTCAAACAGAGAGATTTGGCTGGTCATCAGAAATGTTCTAGTGCAGAGGTGTCAAACTTATGGTGTCATGGCAGTGTCACGTGATGTATCGGGACTTTTCCCCCTTTGCTAAACTGGGCGGTGGCAGGGCCAGGACATGATGCATCCAGTCCCCAGGCCACGAGTCTGACAACCCTGTTCTAATGGATCCTGCACTAAACAGACAATTGTAGTAAATCCATTCAAACTCTTGATTCAGCTACACTGGTTCATCCTTAAAAAAAAAACAATCAGATTAACCAGGTGCTATCATTTACCAGGGCACTGTCTAAAAACAGCGAGATCATTCATTTGGTTCTTACTCATATCTTGATATGAACTGTTTTCTCGAGTATTTAATGGGAAACAGCACAACAAATCATGAACTTCTATTTTAACTTGTGTCTAGTTGTTTGTTTACCTTTGGAAAATAAAAACCATATTCCCAGGCAAGACATCTTTTGAAAACTGAGTGTCAGCACTATCTAGTACGAATGCATTATACCACAGAGAGTCAACTTACTCTCCAAAGCACCTGACGGTAGGACAAGAAGCAATGAATGGAAGCTAATCAAGGAGAGAACCAACCTGAAACCAAGGAGAGGTTTCCTGACAGTTAGCACAATTAATCAGTGGAACGGCTTGCCTCCAGAAATTGTGAATGCTCCAACATTAAAAAAAAAATTAAGAAGAGATTGGACAAACATTTGTCTGAAATTGTATAGGATTTCCTGCTTGAGCAGGGGGTTGGACTAAAAGACCTCCAAGGTCCCTTCCAACTCTGTTATTCTGTTAAATGAATAAGATAGCTGCACATTTGGGCAGATTACTACATCTTTTTGTGGTCTAGCGACTTTTGTGGCTTAGCTTTCACATTTCATCATGTGCAAGTAACTGCCAATACCACGCAACTTGGGTTCAGTGTAAACATGCAATTATTTAATTCCACATTGTACTAAAATCTAGGGAGTAGGAAGGGGAATACAGACCAGTGATCATGGTGCACAGTTGGGATTTCCTCATGAATGTCATGTACACTTACATGGGCTGCATCAGTCACGTTAATTCTTGATGCAAAATCTGGAAGATAATGAGAACTGAAACTGGATAAGTTTCAAAGAAGAGTCATATGCTTAAAAGGAGAGTTACGATACAATCAGTCTAGCTTGCAATCTGCCTACACAAAGATATTTAGAGATGCTACACTCATACTTCATGTAGGCAAACAAATACTAAATATATACCGCAAGTGGAAACACTCAGATAATTGGGGAGGAGGAAGTTTGGAGAATTGATATACCCTAAAAATGTAAGCCAAGAAATTAAAAGGCGCTTGCTCCTGGGGAGGAAAGCTATGGCAAATCTAGACAGCATACTAAAAAGCAGAGATATTACCCTGCCAACAAAAATGTGTATAGTCAAGGCTATGGTTTTCCCAGTTGCAATATATGGCTGTGAAAGTTGGACCATAAAAAAGACTGAGCGCCAAAGAATTGAGGCCTTTGAACTTTGGGGCTGGAGAAAACTCCTGTGAGTCCCTTGGACTGCAAGGCGATCCAACCTGTCAGTCCTAGAGGAGATCAACCCTGACTGCTCTTTAGAAGGCCAGATCCTGAAGATGAAACTCAAATACTTTGGCCACCTAATGAGAAGGAAGGACTAAGTGGAGGAGAGCCTAATGCTGGGAAAGATTGAGAGCAAAAGAAGGGGACCACAGAGAATGAGGTGGCTGGATGGAGTCACGAAAGCAATAGGCATGAGTTTAAATGGACTCCAGAGGATGGTAGAGGACAGGAAGGCCTGGAGGAACATTGTCCATGGGGTCGTGATGGGTCGGACAGGACTTCGCAACTAACAACAACAAACAACAACAAATGTAAGCTGCAATGGATATAACCTTTCCCACTTCTGAGGCTGTTTTCACATGAATATTTCCTGATATTAACAATCCAAAGGTACTAGCCAGGCCAATTATGCCATTAATATAGAGAAGGGTGATTACAATAAAGACCCAGCTATTGGTCTCCCAAGAAACTACAGATATAAGGCTATATAATTCCCCTCAATAATAGCTGATTTTCAAAGGGCAAGATCTTTGTTCTGATTCATCTCTGAAGAACCATTCAGTCAAAGCAAAGAATGTACAAATATCTACAAACCTGTTCAATATGGACAACCCATTGAGAACAAGAAACTTGTTTTCCCAAAATAACTGTATTGTTTAACGACTTGCTTCTTTTATCACCCAACTGACCTCTGACCTTTCATTTATTTAATTCTTGACTTAGATGTTTGTTCTGAATTGCCTTTTACCCATTGATTTCCTAATATGATTTTTTTTCCTTTCCATTTAAATATGTTGAATTCTTAGAAACTTCCTGGACAAATCCCTGTTTTCTTGGCAAGATTTATCAGCTGTGGTTTACCATTGCCTGCTTCTTAGGGCTGAGGGAAGGACTGGCCCAAAGTCACCCAGTTGGCTTTGTGTCTAAGGAAGGGCTATTGTAGTCTCCTGATTTCTGCCTTCATCATTTCACCAAACTGGCTCTTCCTGAGTGATATATTAATGCAGCACATTTTATTATCTAATCACCATATTTCAGGCAGGTCATTCTCTATTGGATTACTATTTTTAATTCTGCTTTTTTAAAATACTGTCTTAAATCCACCGAGGCAGCTTACCAAACCCCTCAAGTTTCTTTTCCTCCTGTGCTTCCCCAACTGGGACTTCTTTTTTGCTGGACTTCAATCCCCATTTGTTGTCAATCATGATGGTTACGGATAATAAAAAATGTGTATTACAATTTTTATCTCAAGGACAAAATCTGTAAAGGTGTTCTCTGCTATGTCAACCCATTTGTACAAACTTGATAACAACAAAGTTTAACATATCATTGTAGATATTACTAAACACTGGCCAGGGCAAGTACCTTCCATATTGATGACTAACGGTACCCGGCCACGTGTTGCTGTGGTCCAATCTGGTTAAATGGCCAACCAATCTGTGTGTAGACACACAAACACGTACACACAACCACCGTATAACCCCCAAGCTACCTACCTACCTACTGTATTTCTTACTCTCTCCCCCTACCTACCTACCTGCCTGCCTGCTATATTTTTCCCTCTGTCTATCCCTCTACCTACCTACCTACTGTATTTCCCCCTCTCTCTATCCCTCTACCCACTTACTTACCTACTGTATTTTTCCCTCTCTCTCTATCCCTCTACCTACCTACCTACCTACCTACCTACCTACCTACCTACCTACCTACCTACTGTATTTCTCCCTCTCTCTATCCCTCTAACTACCTACCTACCTATTGTATTTCTCCCTCTCTCTCTCCTATCCCTCTACCTACCTACCTGAGACCAAAAATGGGCCACCTGAGGGTGTGCCTCCCCCATGCCTAGTTTTGGACCTAGTAGGCATCCATAGAGCCTCCTGGGCTGTTGGAGGCTTATTCGGTTGCTGAGGAAACGATCATTGGAAATGTGAGGGGCATGTGTGTGACGCATCATAAGCAGCCGGGTGGGAGGAGCTTAAGAGAGAAAAATAACTGAGAAGTGTGGTACTTTTACATTTGTGCTGCTTGCACATGGCACGTATGCCAGCCACACAAATTGTATATATGATTGTTACTCCGTTTCTTAGCAACATTATGTGAAAATTTGGTGGCGATCGGTGCAGTACTTTCTGAGATTAGTGATTTTGCACAAACTATTTTAAATTTTTATTTATAGAGATGACATTCCTCTAAGACCCAAACTTAGGTAAGAGACATACACTTTCATTATATTTGAACCAATGTCTATCAGAATGCTACACTTTACAGAGTCTATCTTCCTTTAAGCCCGTGATGACAAACCTATGGCACATTTGCCAGAAGTGGCATGCAGAGCCCTCAATGTGGGCACATGTACCATCATCAGCTGCTCTTCTAGTTTCTGGCACATGCATGCATGCTGGCCAGCTGATCTCCATACATGCCAGAACCCCGGAAACCCGAAGACTAGCTAGCTGGTGTACATGCGCCTGCCGGAGACCCAAAGACCAGGTGGCTGGTGTGCATGCACGTGCCGGCCACCTGGTCTTCGAGTTTCCATGGCTCTGGGTCTTCAGGTTTCCTGCACTCTGGCACACATGAAGACCAGCTGGCCAGCACACACATGCACACTGGCCAACTGGCCGCGTTTCTGGGGCTCGCATGCTGGCCAGCTGGTCTTCGCATGTGCCAGAGTGCGTGTTCCAATTTGGGCCCTTGGTGCTGAAAACGTTCGCCATCACTGCTTTAAGCCCTCACAGAAGACAGCTAGAGATATTATATTATGTCATGTCCATAACATTTTATATGGAAGGCGAGGGATATTTCTATTTTTTTTTCAGAGTGTATATTCTATATGGAACCAAGTGGCATAATTAATGTCAATCTCAAACAATAGCTGGGCATGCACTACCCTGTTTCCCTGAAAATAAGACCTCCCCAGATAATAAGCCCAATTGGGCTTTTGAGTGCATGTGCTAAAATAAGCCTCCCCCAAAAAATAAGCCCTCCCTGAAAATATTGCAACCCAACAGCAGCCATGAGGTGACCATGCTCGCCGCCTCCTGCGCCTCAAAAATAATAAGACCTCCCCGAAAATAAGTCCAAACACTTATTTTGTGGGGGGGGGGGAGGTCAAAAGAAAATAAGACCCTGTCTTATTTTGGGGAAAACACGGTATATGCCATTTAAAAATATATAGTGTACTTTCTTGCAACAGGTTGGGCCCTATTCTGGTGTCTGAGGATTAGAGGTAACTGTGAAGTGCTGGAGAAATCAGAAGATCCAGTTCAAATGGGTATAAAGATTTATTGCAAGCCTAAGCTCTCTACAAGAATCTGAACTATTAACAGTCCAAGCAAATTGGCAACAGGTAAGAGTCACAGGAATTCTGAGTGGGCTGCACTTAGATCTTCTGTGGGCATAAAGAGATTCATGAATGATGACGTATTTGGATTCGGTCTGGTCATCTCCTACATTGTATGTCTGACAAGGCCCAGCAAAAATGCAATGGTTCCAAAAAGAAAATGATCTTATTCTATTTTGCAAAGCTAATACTTTTCATTTTTTATTTTAACTATTGGGTGGATTTTTTAAAATGTAAAACTTATTTTAGCATTAATGACATGTTGGCCATTTGTTTTAACAGGAAGTCACACAACCATTTCCATTCTCCCTCCCCCCTCCCCCACCTTAATCCTAGAATCCAGTAACACCCTGAACCTATCAGGAAATCCATGATGGGTTCCAGAGACTTTGAAGATGGTGAGCATGCCAACTACGGGAGCAACACATCCAGAAAATGCCCCAAGAAACAGAAGAGGCAATGGGTGTTGGAGCTTTGTGAAATGGGGATTTATTTTGCAATCTACAGTATATGATCATAAGCAATGTTAAAAATTAAAATTCTGCTCTGGGCAGAATGAGGGCTGCTTAAGCAATTTAACCAGGCTCTGGAGTTTGATGGGAACTCAACATTGACTCCGTGTGATGGTGTCCTCTTAAGAGAAACCTGAAGAGAGACCACCGTAATCCAGGATCATTAAACTTGGAGTCAGTGTTGTTGATAGAACAGACAACCCAATTTTTATCCGGCTGAATATTAATACTCGTAAGAAAAGCAAGAGAATGCAGTTGTTGGAAACAGTGGAAGTATCCGGGATACTCTTGGCCCTGCAGGTGCCTTCTCACTTCCTTCTATATGGTCTTTTAACAAAAATTGTGGGAATGTTGGAACTGGAATTAAAAGCCTGTGGACAACAGCATCTAAATGACCAGAGATTAAAATTCGAAGAAATATTTTATGCAGCAACTGTCAGTTTCCTCTGAAATACAGCCGGTGTCCTCACAAAGAAATTATTTATCTACTCCAGTGATGGCGAACCTATGGCACCATTTGGCAGGGCATATGAGGCGTTGCCCTGTCAGATGGCCAGCACGCATTCGCCTGCTTGGCCAGCTGATTCAGCCATTTTTCGCCCTCTCCAGGCTTTATAAGAGCCTGGGGAGGGCGAAAACAGACCCCCCCCCCAAGGTCTCTTGAAGGTCCCTGAAGGTTCTGGAGGAGTAAAAACGGCCCTACGAGCAAACTGGAAGTCACTTCCAGTTTGCTCGTAGGGTCATTTCTAGTCCTCCAGAGCCTTCAGGGAAGCTCCTGAAGCCTCTGGAGGGCCTCCGGGGGGGGGCTGTTTTCACCCTCCCCAGGCTCCTATAAAGCCTCTGGAGCCTGGGGAGGGCGAAAAAAGCATGTAAAAAATGGGGGGAGCGCCTGTCACGCACGCATGTGCACTGGGGGGGATTGCATTATGGTTGCAGCATGCCCATGCACAAACCCCCTGCGCTCCCCTCCTTATGGCACGTGAGCCTAAAAAAGGTTTGCCATCGCTGATCTACTCCATTGGAGGAATCAGTGCTATTCCCAAAAAAGCTTTAGAAATGTCCTAAGGCAGTGATGGATAACCTTTTCTGGACCAAGTGTCCAAAGTGTGCTTGTGAACCCCCATAATGCAATTTTTTATTTTATTTTATTAAATTTATACCCCACCCTTCTCGTTAGGACCCAGGGCGGCGCACAGGCATTATTTAAAAACACAAAATACAATAAATATCAATTAAAATATATTAAATTAATAAACCCGTGCTAAAACCCATGTTAAAACCATTACCAAATTATAAATTATTTTCTTAAAAAGTCAGAAACGGGGGGCTATCCTAGGCCGGCTTGTTGGAATAAATACGTCTTAAGATGTTGGCGGAAGAGGCGGAGGTCCGAGATAGTGCGGAGGTCGGGGGGTAGGTCGTTCCAGAGGGCCGGGCCCGCCACAGAGAAGGCCCTTCCCCTGAGTGTCGCCAACCGGCATTGCCCCGCCGACGGCACCCGAAGAAGACCCTCTCTGTGGGAGCAGATCGGATGAAGGGATGTATGGGGCAGGAGGCGGTCTCGTATATGTGTGTACAGTCTCCACGCATGCGCCCCACCCTCGCACATGGTCCCCGCATACACCCCATCCGTTCGTGCATGTACAGAGCCCCCCACACACCCCGCACCTGCACAGCACAGACCCAAAGACCAGCTGGCCAGCAGGAGGCGTGTGCACATGTGCAGTGGAGCTGAACTGGGGCGACGGCTCACGTGCCCAGAGAAAGCACTGTGTGCCATCTCTGGCACACACGCCATAGGTTCGCCATCACGGTCCTAAGAATTACTATGATACACACTGCTTTGCTCAATAGTGAGTTTGGAAACATGAAAAATACGCTTACACCATTTTTCATAGCAAGGGTGTGCTGCGGTTTTTTGAAATAAGAAAACATTGATTCACAAGTGATTTTTTTCCTTGAAAATCCCATTTCCTTCTAGAGTTACCTCTCTTAGGAACAATAATGCATTTATCATCATTATCAAATTAAGACTCCTAGACTTCAAATGCCCAATTTTCTCCACAGCTGCTGCTTTTTCATCTAGTTTAATGTATACATGTACTAGATGTCCTGTCTTTTTTGTTTTGTTTTGGTTTCTTGTTTATCTCCCCACGCCGCAGCTTTCAAATATTCCTTTTCCATCAGTGTTGAAGCTCAGGGGCAGCTCCCAATCACAGGAATGATTAGAAACATATGTCTAATAAAATACTCCTGCCTGTGTTTGTGTCAAATCACTTTGAGTAGGGAAATCTGCCCATTTGTCTCTCTTGGATGTTGAAATGAATCTGGCTTAGAGAATGCTGCAAGTATTTACTCAGTCATTAGATCTTAAAAGAAAAGTAATCACTCTGAGATGATACTTCTAATATCTCTCCAGGGTTCCATGCTCTTACAACCGTGCCACCCAGTGGCGAAACACAGCTACAATATCGAAATGTGCAATCCACTTTCAGAGAGAGAGAGAGAGAGATGCAGATGCTACGTTAGGTCATGTTCCCATTTACAAAGTGTTATTGTACGTCCCACCTCCATCATTGGAAAGGAGTTATATGCAGTGTATATACCCTATGTCAGGGATGTCCAAACTTGGGAACTTTAAGACTTGTGGACTTCAACTCCCAGAATTCCCCAGCCAGCTATGCTGGCTGGGGAATTCTGGGAGTTGAAGTCCACAAGTCTTAAAGTTCCCAAGTTTGGACATCCCTGCCCTATGTGATGTATTCTTCAATTCAAGAATTAAAAGACCTTCCGCCTTTATGCATTTGCACTAGCGAGGTAACTATTTGCACTAAGTGTGAGCAAATATGAAGGGAGCAAAACAATTTAGCTTATTATGAAATACAAATCTTTGGAGGGCGACAAAGGAACTCATTAGGAGAAAGAGCAAGTATAATATTCTGGGTTTGGTGTTTTTTTTTGCTTTTGAAAAATAATCCCAACTGAAAATACACAAAAGCGTATTAAGACTCCCAAAGGCACAAAAAGATCCATTGTTTTGCAACTTCCAAAAGTACGATTTTCTTTTTTAAATATAACCTTTTATTGCGTAGATCGTTTGATACAGAACAGCATTATTTTCATCACTTTGAATCTGGAAGTAACATACAACTGAATGAGAAGAATAGAAGTACCCAAAGAAATAGTGTGATTCTCTGTTCATGTGGCATAAATCAGTCTTGTACACAACTTGTAGCAGCAGTTTTTAAACGTTCCCTTTCGAAAATATATATATATCTATATTTCTATATATAAATTGTACACACTAATTATCTCCTTGCACGGGCTGAAACTTTTTGAATTAAAACATCTGTCTTAAGTGAAGAGAGAATGGTGAAGAGAGAAAAATACTCGCCCCACCCCATCCCATCAATACTAACCAAACTTGCATTACCAGAAGGGAGAATCCTCAATGGATAAGTCACCTCCTCAAAACCATGATAGTGTCACCTTGGGCTGAAGGACACAGAGGTAAGGGATTTATCACTTCATGCAAGCTCATTGCCCTGACTTCCTTTCTGGATCTTTTCACCGACTTAATGGCTTTGAGAAACCAGAGGATTTAAGGCAGTGTCGGCTCTACTCTCAATTATTTCACAAATCAACCATCCGACCAACACAGCAGGCAGCAACACGCAGGTTCATCCTGGGACTTGGAGGTACTCCAACAGCGACTATAGCGTTGATGGGAAAATTGAGGATCAGGTTGTAGAAAGAAAACAACAACAACAACAACTAAAAATCATGGGGAAGCTGGAATTAAACCATCAAGAGAGCTAGCTCTACATCAGTAGTGCTGTTACTGCTGCACGTATCCGGTCTATTTTTTTAATTCTTGGTTCTTTTTATACTTTCACAGTCAAGTGCTTATTGTAGTGATTGAATTTTCACCATTAGCTCCTTTACAAGTCCAACAAGAGATTTTCAGATTTAAAAAAAAAAGCCCTGAGAGAGGAAAGGGGAGGGAGAAGAAAAAAATCATGAAGATGCAGAGAAATGAACTAGCTCAACATGCAAACTAAGCCTAAGATTCACCCATAGTTTAAACACATTATAAAGTTCACAGTTTTAATATGGGGGAGGGGGGGGAATTGTGAATGTGAGGAGCGGGAACAACAAAAGGGAACACATTTATTTTTCTTCCATCAAATGCAACTAATAAAAACACCAGTAAAATGTGGCAAGATTTTATAATATACTACGATATACATAAAGACTAAATAAAGCTTTAAATCAATAGTGATTATTGCTAGCAGATGTCCCGGCAGGGTGCTGGGATATTATTTGCTACATTATTTCTGCAGCATAAAGTTTTGTTCAGATCTGTCAGACTTGCACCCCTCCCCAAACAAAGGCCAAGAGATTAAACAGGTCTGCAGAAGGACCCATTCAGTCTGAGGGCAGTTCTGACACTCCTGATTTAGCTAATGGCTTCTCCCCAACAATATTGCGCAGTTTAGTGTGGGGAGCTGCAAACAAAAAAATACCCCTCAAATTAATAACAAAATATTCCCAAATAACAATTATAATAATTATAATAATTATAATAACAATAATAATAATATAATAATAGCAATTTATATTAAGGGATGCTGAAATTGACTTTGATGGAAAGCATCTTTTAGCAAATGATTTTATATTCTGAAAGAAACAACTGGTATTTATTTTTAATAATCCAGAGGACTGGTTTCAAAACTGTTTTATACACCCTCTACAACAATGAAATCTGTGCTTCATATTCTGTATGAAATACTATCGCCCCAAAAATGATCTCCTCACTCTTCCTCTGCAGTCTGAGTTGAGTCTCTAAAAAAAAATTACGAATATGAAATAGATTGGCATAATACTCCCAATTTTTCCCCATTAATTACGGCTATATTACTTTATTTCTGTGTAACATCAACTTGTTTCTAATTTGCTTTCAGTGCTATTTGCACAGAGTATCACCTTAGGGCAAGGTGGATCAAATCTGGTTTTCCAGAACTTGTTAAATTAATGTTCCAAGTTACAACAGCCACTGATTAAGAATGCTGGGTGTTTTTAAGCCAGTCAATTTGAAACTCCACTGTTTTCCCCACCCTGGATTAATACTTTTAAATTAGAAGGCAGGAAAAAATAATAATATGAACCATAGAGGTTCAATGTGAAAGAGCAACAGAAAAAAAATCCCAGAAATACAAAGTCTTTGCCCCACAACTAAGTAAATGGGTCATTCCTGACCCACAACTTAGTCTGAATCAGAATTTCAACAGACTCCCAAGTATGCAGGATTTCTTACAAAAAGAGCATCAGCCACACACAGACACATATCATCTCTTGTCAAAGGCTCCTTGAAGAGAAAAGAGATTGCTTTGAGAACTGGGTTCACAACCATGTACAACTGGAAAATAATTGTCGATTCCATCCATTTTTAAGATGAGGGTATAGAATTAGGATAGCTTTTTTCATACTGGATGCAGAACTAGCCACATAGCATCCTCTGGGTCATGCATTAGTAGCAACAGAACTACAAGTGAAATTGTCAGCTGTCTTGTTCACATCCAATTCTGTGTTTTTTATCTTTAAAATGGAAATACAGGAATGTAGCAATGCAGCCATATTTGCACACATACACACAAGTCACACATACATGGAGAGGGCAATCCCACTGAAATTAGTTATTTTTTTCCCTCTCAAGACAAATGGGCCACACATCAAAGTAATAGAAAACAAACCTTATAAATCTAACACACCAGCTTAACTGGGTCAGTGGATCAGTCTTAAAGTTGGAGGACTTGCCTTATCTCCTGTTGCCAGCAACAGGAATGTATAGTACATTCCCAATTTAGAACAGTTTAAACATTTGGGAAAACCTCTAGAAACCATGGGGAATAAGTATTTTTGTCCATCTGGAAATTTTATTGCCAGTAGTAGACTATTTCCTTGCTTTAAAGCACATTAAGGTAATAAGATCACTTAAGGGTTAGGGTACTTTACTCTATTGTTTCTGGAAGACTAAATCACCTTAGTTATTTTTTTTTTAAACCGCAACTACTGCAAATTTCAAACTATGCCACCGCATTTGCAGTGCCTTTCGCATGAAATCTGGATAGCCTTCTTCCAACTCACTTATCTTCACAACATTAATACATTTGACTCCTCTCTCTTTCATTAACTTACACTGAACCCCCTTATCTGCTGAGGTTCATTTGACACAAACGTTCCCGTGAAATTGAAGGCATAAGTATGATTGGATGGGAAAACAGAAGTGGACACACAGTAGCAACTTACATACGCTACATGCATTCAATGAGGGGGGGGGGGGTGAGGAAAGACCTAGGAACAGTCCTCTGTGGCATGAACTTTCAATTCCAGGAAGGACTCTTGTTTTCCTGAATTCCTTGATCAGACATACACTTCTTACCTATGTATCATCAGTATGAACACAGAGGAATTGGGGAAAGCTTTAGTATTCACTCTTTCTAGTCCCTCCATATAAATTTATGCTATGTCCACCTGGATTGAATTGTGAACGGGGCCCTTCACTGTTTTCCACTTGATGCGAAGAGGTTTCTATGAATATATATTTATTAAAAGAGCGTCAAACCCAAAAGAAGAAACGTCAGTGAGGGATTAGGCAGAAATATCTAAGCAGGCAATCCAAGCTGTGTTGTAGATCTCCGTGGACAAATATTGTCCATTGGTTTCTGCAGAATGCAGAGATTAGCAAACTAACAACTTTTATAAAATATTAAAACAATAATATATTGAAACACAAATCAAACATATATATATATATATATATACACACACACACAAACTGTATGCATATATATGTGTATGTATACACACACATACATATATAAACATAAACAGAGGGTGCATATTTCCATAGGTTTTTTTAAAGTCACTATGCCACCCTTTCTGAATACTCTTTAAGTCCATAATGGTAAGAAAGGGCCTTATACAAAATGATAGTAGCTAGAATGCCATCACTGATCATGGGAAGAGGAGGAGGAGGAGAAATAGAAGAAATAATGAAGATAACAGTAATTGTGGCTTCCTGCTTTTAGCTTGAACCAAGCTTGAAAATCTTAATTTATATTAATATGTTGAACTGCTTTAACTCTCCCTCATGTGATTTAAAAAAAAAAAGTCTGAAAAGACAAACCGAAAACAAGTTAACCTTTTATATCTACTTCTTCTGCTTGGGATTTTTAAATTTTTTTCTTCCAGTTATTGGCTGCAGTTTCTTAGGGCTTTCCTTGCACCACTGACCCCACCTTGTTTCCAGCTCAGAGAATACACCAAAGCGGCTATCACAGATATACAGGAACAAACTCACACACCCGAATTTTTTTTTAAAAAAGTAACATTAATGCTTAAATGAAAAAGGTCCTCTCCAAATAATTAAATTTTTTTTTAAAAAAAATCATCTAATTTGCTTTTAAAAAATATCTACGATACCAAAAGACCTAATAAAGTAGTAAGGCACTCAGACCAGTATATAATTGTAGTCTTTTGCATTATTTATACTGAAGGGTTTATGGCACTGAATCCAGACTGCCATGCATCCTCCCCGATCCCACCCACCCATCGCCCACTCCTGGGTCACCACAGCAGGTTGACACAGCAGCAAAGGAAGGCTTGCTCTGCCAACTTTAATCTTGTGTCCTGGATCAGGTTGCTGGGGTGCCGCTGAAGCCATAGCTGTCATTCAACTTCCAAGAGCTGAGGCGTCTTCTCTGCAGAGGCGAGGATATGACTCATTGAGGATTTCTTGTTCTGGATCTCCAGCAAGTCCTGAATGAAGTCAGAGGAGCTCTCCCGATCGGCCTTTCCTCGAGACTCCTGCTCTTTCGCTGTCGATTTCGGCACGTTCTTGCTTGGCTCGGCAAGGCCTAAACTTGAGGCTTTCCCAGCTGGCTTATCTTCCTTACAAGAGTAATCCTTGGTGGCATTGGCCATGCTTTCTCTGCGGCTCCTGGTCACTGGAGAACGGCTTCCAGGCCCCACAAGGGCATCGCTCTCGTTTTCCGAGATGGGGTTTGTGCTGCTGGGGAGAGACTCGTTCTCACTGTCTTCTTCCCCTCGTGAACGAGTGTCCTCTCTATCACTGTCCTTCTCGTGATTCTTGGCACTTTTTACCTTCTGATGGATGCGCTGATGACGAACCAGGCTGTGTTTCAAAGTAAAGGTCCGTTCGCAGGTTTGACATTTGTATGGTCGCTCCCCTGGGATATCAAGGGAAAAAGAGACAAAAATCAAAGGTCAGACATTCCTTCATCCTTGTACATTTGTATGGTCCCTTCCTGCTCGCTTGGAATGACCAATGACAGATCCTCTTTAATGTGTACAGAATGAGCAAGGTTGACAAGGGGCAAGGGAGACATGTCTACCATGAACACTGGGGCAATATCGTGATTTTTAATCCATTTCCCCTCAGGCATACTTAAATGGACATATTTTACTCAACTAACTCTAACCTGACAATTGTATTATATGAATCCACGCTGTAATTTAAGTAGTAGAAAGCCCACGTCATTTTTGTCTTATTTTTAACAGTGAAAGCAACATGGTGCATTTTAAATGTTTTCAATTACACCTATCACAATCTTTGTCACATAAAAATTCTAAAATAGTTTTATCCTTGGCCAGATTCAATCCCCCTCCCAACAG
Organism: Rhabdophis nuchalis; assembly: GCA_039707465.1. NCBI lineage: Eukaryota > Metazoa > Chordata > Lepidosauria > Squamata > Natricidae > Rhabdophis > Rhabdophis nuchalis. Next base: position 148,761,714 of record CM077645.1, read on the forward strand.
TAGTTATTGAAGGAAGGTACTATAAGGTGCCCTTTGAACACAGACTGTGTCCATACGGTAGACAAATAATTGAAACAATGGAACATGCAGAGGCTCATAACAATAGCACTTATACTTATACACGGCTTCACCGTACTTTACAGAGTCAGCATTTTGCCCCCAACAATCTGGGTCCTCATTTTACCAACCTCAGAAGGATGGAAGGCTGAGGCAACCCTTGAGCCAGTGAGTATTGAACTCCTGACAGTGAGCCGAATTAGCCTGCAATATTCCATTCTAACCACTGCGCCACCATGGCTCCTCATCAGGAATTAGTATTTCCATTCTTTACTAAACATCAAGGTCTTCAGAAGCTGGATAAGCTGGATGACTACTTCAAAAAATTGATTGTTTCTTTACAATCCTTTCAGATAAGAGGGTTTGCTGATGATAGGAGCTGAAGTCCCTTGGCAAGGCTGCTAGGAGAAAGATTTGTGCATTTGTCCCGACTGATAGGAATAGGGGGGAAATGTTCCTCTCAATTGAATAGCACATCTACTATCTAAGCTCACTCACTCACTCACTTTTATATTTTTTTAAAAACCACAACAAAATGCAGAGTTTTGTCTATATACAAAACTCTGCATTTTGTTGTGGTTTTAAAAAATAATAATCCACATAGATAGATAGATAGATAGAGCGAGCTTAGAGAGTAGATAGATAAAGCTTAGATAGTAGATAAAGCTTAGAAGATAGATAGATAGATAGATAGATAGATAGATAGATAGATAGATAGATAGATAGATAGATAGATAGATAGATAGATAGATAGATAGATAGAGCTTAGATAGTAGATAAAGCTTAGATGATAGATAGATAGATAGATAGATAGATAGATAGATAGATAGATAGATAGATAGATAGATAGAGCTTAGATAGTAGATAAGGCTTAGAAGATAGATAGATAGATAGATAGATAGATAGATAGATAGATAGATAGATAGATAGATAGATAGATAGATAGATAGATAGATAGATAGATAGAGCTTAGATAGTAGATAAGGCTTAGAAGATAGATAGATAGATAGATAGATAGATAGATAGATAGATAGATAGATAGATAGATAGATAGATAGATAGATAGATAGATAGATAGATAGATACTGACTGACTACTGAATACACAGGAGCCTGGAAAATTAGCTTCTTATAAGGAAAGATAAGGGCTTCATAAAGGAAAAAAATGTACAGTTTCCATTATCTTTGTCTCATTTGGCTCCCCCCCCCCCTTTCCCTAAAGGGAAGTGAAAATGAAAGGAGTAAAGTATTTGGTCTTCAGTGGTAGATTGCAAAGGAAATGCTACGACTGGTTTTCATTTTTCCCTAGAGTCACCTTAAGTTTTATCTTTTTATGAGTCTCTTGAGGCTGCAGAGAAAAATGCCTTGATATCATAGCAACCTGAATTTCACTAGATTTGACTTAAACTTTCTACAGAATCTATGTTAGCTTAAAAGATGGGCAACTATCATACCTCATAGAGTTTATCCTTTTTAAGCAACATGCCAAATCATTACAACGTGGGAGAGACGAACCCCATTTTTAAATCATCTTACAAAATCTTTGCTGCTCCAGACAGATCAATGAGTGACTAATGACCCAAGACATATTTGCAGAGAAATAACTTCTTTCGGTAAGTTGAATTCTGAGTAGAATGGATAGAAAAAGACTGAAATGCAGGCTGTCCATCTTTCAAAAAACCCACAGCTATCTATTGCAAGAGCTCTTGCTTAATTCAGAGTCAATGTGATTAGATTGCTAAACTGGGGAACTCCTTGAATGACTGCCAGACTGAAGCGTAGGAAATTTAGTAAGTGACCTTGGATAATCACTATCTCTTGGACCAATCATCATCTCCACGTCTAGCCTGGATCACTGGTAGTTGAGAAGATTAGACGACCAGCTATTTTGTCTTCCTTAAAACAGAGAAGGAAAACCCATCGTGGCTCATAGGCTTATTCTTACCTAACAGAGCTTTAAACAAGGCCCCTCTCTGCCAAGATTGCCTATGACACATTTCCAGGCAGCTAAGCTACAGCACCTGCAAGGGTGGCTTATCTTGGCTTCCTGCTGCCTTCAGCAGAGATCCAAGATTGGGCATGACCACTCATGCAAACGTTCAAAAGCACCCATATATTCAAACCAACAATTGAGAAATCTGAAGACTCTTTAAGCAAAGCAAAGATGACAATATTGTCTCTCTGCTCTGTTCCTTCCCTGTTATCTTGAATATGGGTGACAAATCAGGTAGATGGGCTGTATGTTAACTAACCCAGAGAAAGTAAATACAGGCAGTTCTCGACTTAACAGCAGTTTATTTAGTGACCGTTAAAATGGCACTGAAAAAAGTGACTTATGGCCGTTTTTCGCGTTTATGACCGTTGCAACATCCCTATGGTCACACGATCAAAATTCGGATACTTTCCAACTGGTGTGTACTTATGATGGATGCAGTGTCCTGGAGTCATGTGATCACCTTTTGCACTCTTCTGACAAGCAAACTCCATGGGGAAACCAGATTCACTTAACCATCATGTTACTAACTTAACAACCACAGTGATTCACACTGGCATTTGCCAAGGAAGTTTGTAAAATGGGGCAAAAGTCACTTAACAGATGTTTCATTTAGCTACATTAATTCGGGGCTCAATTGTGGTCGTAAATTGAAGACTACCTGTACTTGGGATTTGGTCAGGCCAGAAGCTTTTCTCTCCCATATTTTGTGGCCTTCAATTCCAACTGAGCTCCCATCATTTGACATGGAATCTCACACAGAGTGAGGAGAGTGCAAATCTCTTCAAATACAGACACTGTATTAGCAAATACCTGCTAATAAATACAGAACTTGCTAATAAGTTCTGAAGGGAAATCAAACAGGCTGCAAACGAAAGGTTGACATAAACCACCGATAGTAGAATATGCATCTAATTTATATGTCTTACTGTTCAAGGTACTAAGAATGTATATAGTTTGCAAAAGTGGGCTCAACATGATTTCGTGCTAAAATAGAGTTTTGGAATGTTCCCCTCTTCCTTCTTTTATGTTGCCCCAAATATTTCAAACTGCACAGGGCCAGAAACCTGGATTTAGTTCTACATATTACTTAGTGCGCAAGGCCAATCGAACAGTTAAAGTAACAGATTTTATCTCGTGCAGAATCTGACAGCCCCACCTAGTTTAGCAGCCTCTGAACAGGCAAGGCAGTTTTTTTTAAACACTGGGTTTCCTCAGTTTAACTAAACATCCTAATGGATTCTATCGGGAACCTCTGAATATATTCTATCACGGAATAATTATATTACTGCAAATAACCCTCAGTGGCCCCCACGTACCTGTGTGGGATCTCATATGCCGAGTCAAATCTTGTAGAGACCAAAATCTCTTGTTGCACACAGTACAGACTTTCTTCCTTTTGTCTGCCTTGGATTCACTCTTGGCGCCCGCACCGGGTTTTGGCTTCCGGTCTTCATCGCTCTTTTCAGAAGATTTTCTTTCCGTGCTCTCTCCCTCGGAGATGCTTTCGCTCTCCTCGTTTTCCCTTCCTGTGGCCTCACCATCTGTGGGAGACTCGACACCCTTAATGTCCTTTCCAGGCTCTTCCTGTTCAAGAGGTGGGTCCTCTTGCATGACAGGGACCTGGGCTTGGTCTCCACTTTGAACGTGTTTACTTTCATCCTCACTGCTCTTTTCATCTTTCCTGTCGTCATGGGCATGGGCTTTTTTGTGCCGGCTAAGAGTACCAGCAAATTTGAAGGATTTCCCACAAGTATCACAGGTGTGTTTGTTTTCAGGCTGAGCCCCGTTGCCTGGGTTTTGATCGTTCTCAGCCAGCTTGAATTCCATGAACTTGCTAGCAAAATTGAAGTCCAGGCTTCTGTTGCTGACGGAATCTTCTTCCGGCTCGTCTTCCCCCTCACTTAATTTCCCTTGGGCGGCTTCCTCGCCTTGGGATAAATCCATCTTCTCCTCTTCTTTGGGACTGCACTCAGGTTCTTCTAAAGACTCAGTTGTTTCCTCTAGGTGCTCTCTCTCCCCAGAGGTCAAGTCGAGGGCTTCATTTCCTGCACTTGTATTTTCTTGATCAGACTGACTATCTGCAGGAGAGAACAGAGAAATATTGACTTTTTCAACACTCAAGGAGGCCCCATCAACATCAACTTTCTGCAGTGCCATCGTCAACTATGTTTATCTGTTGTCTAGTCTTGTGTGTCTTGCATGTAGGTGTTAATGACCATCTTTAAAGCGCTCCATGGCTCGGGGCCTAGTTACATGCGAGACCGTATCCTGCCCCATACATCCCTCCGACCGATCCGCTCCCATAGAGAGGGCCTTCTCCGGGTGCCGTCGGCCGGGCAATGCCGGTTGGCGACAGCCAGGGGAAGGGCCTTCTCTGTGGTGGGCCCAACCCTCTGGAACGATCTGCCACCTGAACTCCGTACCACCACAGACCTCCGCCTTTTCCGCCGGCGTCTGAAAACGCATTTATTCCAACAAGCCGGCCTAAGATAAACACCCGATCTGGACTTTTTAGTTATAAATTTTAATTAGAGAATTTTAAAATGTTTTAGCACGGGGTAATTTAATTTAATTGGATTTTAATAATTGATCTATTTATGTACGTTGTGTTTTGATTTGCCTGTGCGCCGCCCTGGGTCCTTTTGTAGGAGAAGGGCGGGGTATAAATTTAATAAAATAAAAAAATAAAAATAAATAGGGCATTCAGCAATATATAATGACAATATTCTTAAGATTCCAAATTCAATACTGTTGTGGACAATTGTGTGATGCCAAATATCTCAGCTCAATTAAAAAATGCACAAACAGTAACCTGGTGTATGAATGCTTGAGCCCTGTGCATAAATGTCATCAATTCATATGCAATAACTTCATATGCTATGACATTCTGGGAAGATTAATGCATCCAAATGTGTTTTTCCTCAGCGGCACGGCAGAAATGTGAAAACAATGGAGCAAGCTATTTAATTAATGGGATCAGGCTCAAAGAAATCCTAGTTCCAAATAGTTAAATTGTTGTTGATTTATTTGTGCCTACGAAGGACAAAAAAAGCTGAATATCTGAATATGCTATTAGCAAAGTTACTGAAATTTTGATGAAATTTATCATGTTCATGAACTACTTCCTCTAATCTAATGGAAGGAAGCATGCACAACAAAGAGTATTCTGCAAAGTTTTGAATGAACTGCTGGACTATTTATGGGCATATTCATCAACATCTGACTGAAGGTCCTTGAATGAATCAGTGACTTTCACTAGAGGCTTCTGAATCAAATTTCAGCCCATGGAAACCATGATGCAGGCACCCTTTTAGCATTCCTCTGTCCTCTGAACTACATCAGGGAGACTATTTTTAGAATTGGTGCTCCTTCCCTATCCTTACAAGCTAATCCTATATTCCTTCTGGTACTCCCAAAGAGAGACACCTAGCAACATCATTATATCTCTTCCAAAATCCCAGGGATTATATATTTAGTTTGTCTAAACAAAGCCATCCTTTCAAATATTTCACTTTTGGGGAAATGAAGGGGGAGGAGGCAAAGAAGCTTAGTCAAAATGCAGCCATTATGATACAATTGTTTCTCAACTTAAAACATTTCATTTAGTGACCATTCAGTTACAAATAGCACTGAAACAAAGTGAAACATATGACCGTTTTTCACACTTATGACCATATCAGCATCCCTGTGGTCGCATGAACAAAATTTCAGATGCTTTGCAAGTGACTCATATTTATGACGGTTGCAGTCTACCGGGGTCACGTGATCCCTTTTTGCGACCTTCTAACAAGCAAAGTCAACGGGGAGGTCAGATTCACTTAACAACCATGCTACTAACTTAAAATGGCAGTGATTCACTTAACAACTGTGGCAAGCAAGCCATAAAATGGGGCAAAACTCATTCAATTGTCTCACTTAGTCACATAAATTTTGGGTTCAATTGTGGTCGTAAGTCGAGGACTATCTGTATGGTGTTAGTGGTTTAAGGAGTTAGACCAGGGTTGGGAAAAGGCAGGCGGAAGTCCTTGCAAAAGCACTGGGTGACTTATGGCTAGTCCAGGGGTGGGCAAACTTTGCAACTTTAAGTCTGAAGGACTTCAGCTCCCAGAATTCTCCAGCCAGCAAAGCTGGCTGGAGAATTCTGAGAGCTGAAGTCCTTCAGACTTAAAGTTGCAAAGTTTGCCCACCCCTGGACTAGTCACTCTTTCTCAGACCGACCTACTTCACAGGGTTGTTGGGAAAAACTGACAGACGAAGGGTTATTTGTGTCACCCTGATTTTGTGAAGGAAAGATGGGATACAAACCTAGCCAATTAACCATTTCCTTTTTATCTTCAGCACACTTCATCAGACTGGATATAAAGTCTAGAGGAATGATGGATGGAACAAAAGAATACCTACTTTGATGTACAAAACGAGCACACTGTTTTGTAACTTTCTGGTTGTTTCTAATAAAGTTCTACCTACCGGTGGATTTTTTTCTTCAGCAATTCTCGCCTCCCCCACCACCCCCAAACTTTAGCGAATGTTGAGGCATAATAGGCTATGTAATCCTGATTAGATTTGGTGTTGACAGCCATTATGTTTTTTAGAATGCCTTCTATACGTTACAAGAACGAACAGCGTCTAGATAAAAAGTCTAAACCCTTGAGTTTTTTGAAAGCTCAATAGTGGCTTAGAAATTAAAGAGATGTTGGAATGCTGATAAAATAGCGTTTTAGATCCTTTTTGTGCTGATTCATCGAGTCTGCATTTGTGAATGACAACAAGACAACCTTGAAAGACCAGACAAAGACAGGCCAGAAATCAAGAGACTGTTCACATAGTTTTAAACACAAGAAATATAAAATGCGGGCATTTCAAATTTCAAAACAAAAGGGGGGAACGACGATTAGGATATGGAAATAAAACAGTATCATTGTCTACAGATAAAATTCTATAACAGAATTCCTGATCTGAAAATTCATGTGTTCTTAACGAAGTATCAGCAATAAAACTGTAGTTGATTGATGGAAGAAAGAACCTATGTTTGAAACCTTTATTCAAATAACCTGTGGGCAGGCATTTAAGCATGTTTTGTCTTTGCAATGGGAATGGGGTAGGGATGAGGGTCCTACAACTTGCTTGAAACCCATTTCCCAGCATCCCCAAATTTCGGCTCATCACCAGAGACCATCTAGACAGAAAGCCAAGAGTTCCGTTGTGTAAATTTTTTTTAGATATGTGTGTTAGTTTTATGAGCTGCCTGATATGCAATACAGCCCCGGTTCGAGTCCCAGTAGAGGGTATGGCCAGCTGATGAGAGCTAATAAGCTCGAAATAGATCTATCCTGGTCTCTCTAATTTATTTATTGATCAGCTCATAAAACTAACACACATATCTAAAAAAAAATTACACAACGTAATTCTTGGCTTGCTGCCTAGATGGTCTCTGGTGATAAGCCGAAAGGCAGGAAAGGAAACAGTATGTCTCCTCCCTTAATTGGGGCCTATTAACAGGTTGTTGTGAAACAATTACGTACATATATATATATATACATACATATTACATATATATATATATATTAGTTTTATGAGCTGATCAATAAATAAATTAGAGACTAGTATAGATCTATACTAGTTTCTCTGATTTATTTATTGATCAGTATTGTATTGTATTGTATTGTAATTACATATATATATACACATACATATTACATATATATGTGTGTGTGTGTGTGTGTGTGTGTGTGTGTGTGTGTGTTTTCATAAAATTTTCATAAATGTTTTCATAAAATTTCACGGGTGTAGGTATGCTGGCATAGCTGGCTTCGGGGATTTTCCCGTGTATAAGGCATAGAAAAGTTGTTGCAACGTTTCGACAAGATCTCACTTGTCATCATCAGGCAGATCTTGTCGAAACATTGCAATAACATTTCTATGCCTTATACACGGGAAAATCCCCGAAGCCAGCTATGCCAGCATACCTACACCCGTGAAAATCTACGAAAACAAATATATATATATATATGTATATGTAGATTTTGGTTTATTTGGGTCTTTTCCCGTGTAAAATTAAAGGTGTTTTTGCAACGTTTCGATGGGATCACCCCCATCATCATCAGGCTTCAGGCTTCAATAAATAAATTAGAGAGACTAGTATAGATCTATACTAGTTTCTCTGATTTATTTATTGATCAGCTCATAAAACTAATACACATATTTAAAAAATCACACAACGGAACTCATGGCTTTCTGTCTAGATGGTCTCTGGTGATGAGCCGAAAGGCAGAAAAGGAAACAGTATGTCTCCTCCCTTAATTGGGGCCCTAACAGGGTGTTGTGGAACAATTACAGAGATAGATATACATATATATATATATATACATACATACATACATTTATTGATCAGCTCAAAAACATAACATACACACACACACACACACACACACACACATGTATATATGTAGGGATATACTTATGTATGTATTTGGGACGTGGTGGCTCAGTGGCTAAGAGCTTGTCAATCAAAAAGGCCAGCAGTTCGGCGGTTCGAATCCCTAGTGCTGTGTAACAGATTGAGCTCCCATTACTTGACCCATCTTCTGCCAAACTAGCAGTTGAAAAGCGTGTAAAAAATGCAAGTAGAAAAATAGGGATCACCTTGGTGGGATGGTAACAGCGCTCCGTGAGCCTTTGGCATTTAGTCATGCCGGCCTACATGACCATGGAGACGTCGTCAGGCAGCGCTGGCTCTTCGGTTTTGAAACAGAGATGAGCACCGCCCCCTCGAGTCAGGAATGACTTCCACATATGTGTGAGGGGAATCTTTACATGTATGTATGTATGTATGTACGTATGTATGTATAAAAGAAACTGACATAATGATCTCCGGAACTTTAAAATATATTTAAAATATATTGCTTACTGAGATTTCGTTAGCAACTGCTAACTGCTAATTGCTAAGCCATAAAAGGATACTTGCCTTTATACAATATATATGGCTTTTACACTCTGACGATGTTAGCAGTTGCTAACAAAAGCTCAGTGATCAATATATATTAAATATATTTTAAAGTTCCGGAGATCATTATGTTGGTTTCTTTTATAACTACACCTGGAACTCACATTTTAGGACAATGCACAATGAGTATGTATGTATGTATGTATGTATGTATGTATGTATGTATGTATGTATGTATGTATGTAGTTTTATCCCACTTTTATATCTTTGTAAGTAACCCAAGGCAGCAAACATACACAATAATCTTTCCTCTTCCTAATTTCCACACAACAACTCCTCTGTGAAGTAGCTGGGTTGAAAGAAAGTGTGTGACTTCAAGTCAACCAGCTGGCTTTCACATCTAAGGCAGGACTAGAACTTACAGTCTCTTGGTTTCAAAACTGTTGCCTTAACCACTACACCAAACTGGCTCTCTATATGGCACTGCACTGTACTGATGAAAAGATTACACTTGATAAATGGCATCAATAGCCAAGAATCCAACTTGCAAAATAAAGGGCAGTTAAGTCCCTAAAAAGCTTTTCAATTTATAAACCAACCAGTGATGATTAACTGAATCTCTCAGTTCTTTTCAATAGAAAGAGTGCTTGACACCATTTTTCTATGAAAAACAAAAGCTTTGTATACATCTCGCAGGCCAATGCAACAAAAATCTCAAATAGCCTTATTTATTAAATGAGATTTTAAAAACTAGATTTGTTTGCTAAGAAATTGAAGCCTTTTCTCCCATTTGTCTTCCCATTATAGTGTGATTTTAATATTACATTTAAGATATGGATTCTATTATTTCTCAATTTTGAATAACATTTTCCAGATTTCCTTAATTCCTCCCTCATTTCAGATGTTTTGAGATTACAGATGTTTTGATTTTACAGAGTTTCAGTCACACTGGTAGACAGAAAATAGATTGAGGTCTATTTGAGCAGATCTGAGTGATTTTCAGTAATGTACAACTATGTATCATTAAGAGCAATAGCTTCTACCTTAATTAGAATGTTGAGATAAATAAAGTTTGGCTAATCAGATATGACATTTTGGCACCAAGGTTTATTATTTAAGGGGGCTCAGTGCAGTGGTGGGTTTCCAATTTTTTTAGAACCTACTCTGTGGGTGTGGCCTATTTTGTGGGCGTGGCGTGGCAGTCATGTGACAGGGTGGGAGTGGCCACCTTTTAAAATGTGGTGAAACTCATTTAACAACGCTCTTTCTTAGCAACCAAAATTTTGGACTCAATTGTGATGATAAATTCTTTCTTTCTTTCTTTCTTTCTTTCTTTCTTTCTTTCTTTCTTTCTTTCTTTCTTTCTTTCTTTCTTTCTTTCTTTCTTTCTTTCCTTTCCTTTCCTTTCCTTTCCTTTCCTTTCCTTCCCTTCCCTTCCCGTTGGGTCACTGGCAGCGGCGGGCCAGATTTACTTCCAGGTACGCCGGTGGAACCCCCTCTCACCGGTTCTCTAAATTTCACCAACCGGCTCTTGCGAGTAGGTGCAAGCCTGCAGAAACCCACCATTGGCTCAGAGCCACCCCCCTGCTTTGCACTACTGATTCCAGTTCATAGATTTGGGGCTTCTATTTAAAAAGACAAATCCAAGAAATCCATCCTTGGCCCCAGACAACTGAGTAATGTAAGACCAAACAGAAAGATAGCACATCTGCCTTCTCCGCTGCCCGACCACTCCCAGAGCCATATTTTACTTATCTTTTCATGGGAAAAATCCCACATCCATGATCGCTTGGGTTAGCAGAACCAACCAACATACATATTGTACCAAATTTGTATGTGCAAAATGACGTCAGTAAACCATTTCCTGGGAGCTGTAACCTACATCCACAATAGTATGGCACGATTAAACATTATGCATCAAACCTAAGGGGAAGTTGAGAGTTTATATATACAGTCACCAGACTTTAAGGTATCTTCCTAATCCAATTATCTTTTGTATGTTCTAAGCATTTTGCAGGTTGCCATGGACTGCTGACCTCATAAATCTGCAGCTAGACTCCCTAATGCTCCTCCCTTCATAATCAAGTGCACTCTAGCCTGTTTATCTTTTTCTTTTCTTTTTTACGATGACTCGAGCAAAACCCCTCCCTGATCTTTCACAGAGGCCTTATAAATACATGCCCATTGTGTTCTCCTCCCTTCAGTAAGCACAGAGAGTCACATGAACTACTGCTATTAGTAAAAAGAATAGATGGCATTATAGAAATTCTGTCGGACTGGGGAGCCAAGTTTATAAACCCTGTTCTTCTTACAGGTAACTGTTCTTGGGTGGGGTGGAAACAGCAATTCGTTATTTAAAACTGTAAAGGCCACGTTTTGAACGGAGTGGAGATTCTCAAGCACAACATACGGGCCTTAACTGAAATGCCTGTGCGTTTTATGATTTGCATAACCGCCTGTTATATAAGGCATACATACCAGCTCCCAAAGGCTTAAGTTATAAGCCGTGGCACTTTGTTCCTAAAGGACTCCTTTTCATTCTGTCACCAAACAGGGAGAAAACAGCAGCAAGCAGGTACCTTAAAGCAGGCCACTAGCCGTCGGCGGGGCAATGCCGGTTGGCGACACCCAGGGGAAGGGCCTTCTCTGTGGCGGGCCCGGCCCTCTGGAACGACCTACCCCCCGACCTTCGCACTATCTCGGACCTCCGCCTCTTCCGCCAACGTCTTAAGACGTATTTATTTCAACAAGCTGGCCTAGGATAGCCCCCTGTTCCTGACTTTCTAAAAATAAATTATAATTTGGGAAGGTTTTTAACATGGGTTTTAGCACGGGTTAACTAATTTAATATATTTTAAATTGATATTTATTGTATTTTTGTGGTTTTAATAATGCCTGTGCGCCGCCCTGGGTCCTAACAAGGAGAAGGGCGGGGTATAAATTTAATAAAATAAAATAAAAATAAATAAAATTAGATCTGACTCAAGGATGTGAAGATCTAATGACACATGCTCCTGACTGGCACTATTTAATATGTGCTAATAGTGCAAACCATCATCATCAGAAACCATAAAATAATAGCTAAGTCAATAGCTAAGAAGAAAGACGCAAACTCTGAGCTGCTGTGCTGGGGAGGGGAGAAGGGGTGGGGAGGGGGTGAGAGCAGGTCTTTCATACATGTATTTCTCAAGTTATTTACATCACGCTGTATTGATTCCCTTTTGCTGGCTCATAAATTTATTTGTAAACTAAGAAGCGCAGCATACCAACTGCAGGCAGAAATTAATCCAGGATCTACTGTTAGATCTCAGAGTGATTTGCAGTAAATTGTATACCTAATTCCCAATTATCTAACAATAGCAGCATCCAAAACCATTTGATCCTCCCTAATTGAGGATGGTGACAAAAGAATGTTTGGTGGAGGAAGTGGGAATAGATTTTATCTAAAGAGACTTATGAGTTTAGTTCTGGTATGAGTTTTAATTTGTGAGCTGTCCATGGCCTCACAACGCTGGCAAAACACTGTCTGTCTGAGTTTGCGACTATCTGAACATGGCACCTTCCTGTAGTTTATACTCAACTCAAACAAATAGCAAGCCTAAAATGTTGAAGTATGCACCTCTTTCATCTACAGTCATTTCTAATTTCTCTCAACAGTATATATGTATGTATGTATGTATGTATGTATGTATGTATGTATGTATGTATGTATGTGTTAGTTTTATGAGCTGATCAATAAATTGATCATAACTAACACACATATCTAAAAAATCTATATATATCCTGTTTTTTCTTTATATTCCAATCTCAAATAGCTTCCACTAGGTGGAACACTTTGGTAAGATCACTTTCATACAAACGAAAGAATTTATATCAAATGCTGATTAAACATATCTTAAATAATTTTCAGTGATGTGCCTAAATTTATCCCTTGACAGGTAGACGTTGCCTCCATTCACTTTGGCTTATGCATTGCTTTGTGGAGAGAAAAAGTCTTCAAAATTAAACATCCATGCTTAGAGCTGGACACAGATTCTTAAATTCTCCAACCGGAGATGCTGGGAGCAAGAGCATGGGTAGCAGCTAAAAGCAGGTACCTGCAAACATCACATTCAGAAGACAGTTGCTTTCATTCTAATAATGGGAAAAGGTCTCTCCTCCTGTCTTCAGCATAGTTCTACATGTACATCAGAGGTGGTATTCAGCCAGTTCTCTCTGGTTCAGGTGAACTTGTAGCGGCAGCTGCAGGAGGCTCCGACATAATGCACGAGCATTGCGCATGCGCAGACGCAGCACATGCGAGTACACATTTGAGAACTGGTAGGGAAGGTAAGTGAATCCCACCACTGATGTGCATCCACTGAATTCCAGATCGATACTCCTTGACTTACAAGCACAAACGAGCCCAAAATTTATGCTGCAAAGTGAATCAGTTGTTAAGTGATTTTTGTCCCATTTTGCAACCTTTCTTGCCACCGATGTCAAGTGAATCCCTGCAGTTGTAAAATGAGTAACCTGATTGTTAAGTGAATTTGAATTCCCCGTTACTTTGCTTCTCTGAAGGTCACAAAAGCTGATCCCATGGCCCTGGGACATTGCAATCATCATATATATATATATATGACTCAGTTGCCAAACCTCTGAATTTTGATCAGATGCCCATGGGGATGCATGTCGTAAGTGTGAAAAACTGTCATAAGTCATTTTTTTCAGTTAGAACTGCCTGTACAGATAGATGAGGCATAAACAACCACAATTCAAATGATTCAAAGGAATCAAAAAGAACAAAGCGGTAAATGTACATGTTTTATTATTAAGTTATGAAATTTTCAATTTTTCTGTCAATTCATTCCTATTTATCATTTCCATTTATCCTCTGCTGTTCTTACAGGAAACCTTGGCATGCTATAGCTGCTTCTCTTCACAAGAATCCTGACAACTCTCTCTCTCTCACTAAACTGAGTGAGAGGTGACTGTGCCAAATAGCCCTATCCAGATTCTCAGTCAGATTTCTAATTTTATTCTACCACTCAACAAACCAAATCAAATAAAAATAACAGGTTAATTATACTAAACCATAATTCCCAACAATCAATAATAGCTTTAATCCAGAAAAATGTTCTCAAAATTATATACTGTTACAATAATTACAACTGATAATGTTAGAAAAGCCAAAACATCTTCTTAATAATACAAACATAGGATTTCTCATCATGTATTGTCTTCAGCTGAAGGCTTTCTTACTTAGCATGATGGAGATCTGGAATGCCAGGGAAGAAAAACAGCAAACTGAAAATGGCTATGAAGACGCAGTGGAACAAAGAGCCAGTAAGCAGACAAGATTTTTGTAATACTTTACGAACAAGGAGAGAACTTGGGGATTATTCCTCATGAGGAGACTGCAAGACAGGTGTCTCCAGCTGGTTTAGAACTCTGGCTGATAAGGGAATAAACTCTCTTGCCCAAACCACAGATGGTATCTTTAAAAGGATACTGGGGTCGTACTCTTCCCTTTTTGATCTCTTTTGAAAATTGCTTTTTAACTGCTTTTCAGATATTCAGAACTTTTGGATCAAAGGATACTATGGAGGAGAACAAATATTACCTGATATGATTGAGACTGATTTGAAAGTGCATTTAAAAATGACTAGCTACAATAATGACATAGAAAAAGATGTTATACCAGACACAGAAAAGAAACTGGTTGATATTTTAATAATTAGGAGTGTGCAAATAACAAATGAAGAGAGTGACATGGATATTTTTCTTACACTGGATTTACAAAAGAGGCTTGTTAAAACTGAAGAATTTTGTGAGAAAGAAAAAATGATAAGAAACCAAGTTTTAGGCCATTATTTGATGATAAAGATTGTTAGAAGGAAAAGGAAAGAATATAAAATTGGTTTATTTGATCAAGGTTAAAATAGATAAATTGTTATTTCATCTAACACTTAATGGACATTTGCTGATCAGCATTGAAATGACAAGGTTTTAAGGATTTTTTCTTTCTTTTCTGTTTTTCTTTTTTTTTTCTTTTCCACACCTTCTATTTTTTTTTCTTTTACGGTTCACATCATTGTATATTGTAATTCTAATAAAATTTCTATAAAAATAGGATGAGTGGGCTCCGAGACATTTAGAAAACACTAAATGATTCCTCATTATGGTACATACATGCTGTAACAAATCTTATCACAATTTAAAATTTGTAAACTACTGTAAGGCATGTCTACTTTGATAACCTATCTAATCACATGGATAATCTAGAACCAATGACAACTATCTTGGTCCCTATCTCCTTGTTCTTTGCCGAATACAAATTCTTCTCAAGGCCAAATTAAACATTGCAGCAACACAACCTATGCATCACGGAATCCGAAACTTGTGATTTCCTAAGCCACTGAAATCCCAGCACTGGGAAGGCAAGAATGTTGAACGTTTTTCTGTCCCTTGATGTCTGCTGTGTAAATATTATTTTTCATCTCAGAACTTCATCTAAAACAAAAGTTAGGGTAAGATTAGAAAGAGCAAGATTTGACATAGAACCCTCTTGCCTGTCTAGGAGACTTTTAATGCTCCCACCTCTCCTGAATGGGGGGGGGGGACCCCCACAGCAGACTTAAGTTGGTCAAGGTGTTAACAGCTAATTGAATTTGTCTATGGAGATTCTCAGTTATCCAGGTCATGGTAGTCACCAAAGGTTTTTTTTTCAAGAGGCAACTGAACTTTCTGTTGTTGTTTTTTGAAGACGTTTTGCTTCTCCTCCAAGAAACTTCTTCAGCTCTGACTGGATGGTGGAGAATCCTTCCATTCGCCACCATTCAGTCAGAGCTGAAGAAACTTCTTGGATGAGAAGTGAAACGTCTTACAGTTGCCTCCTGATAAAAGCACCTCTGGGACATCTAATTGAATTCCTGAGGTCCTGAAAAGTCTTCTAAAGCCTTACTGATTCCTCTAAAGGCCCAAAGCAAAAAGGAACACAACTTATCTTTAAATTCTGGAACAACCTAAAAAAGCTACCTGTGCTATCATGAGCTCCAGCATCACTTTCTTTAGACTGGGGGATAAGCCCGTTTCTTCTCAGGCAGTAGTTGGCAACTCCATGTTTGCGTAAGAGGTGGCGTTCACAGTTAGATTTGGTAGAAAAGAAGGCATCACATTTTTGACAAGGGAAGGGCTTCTGACCTGAATGAAGCAGGGAAAAAAAACATATTTATCTTTTTTTTTCTAATGTATCAGAGGAGCTCCTTCTGT
This sequence comes from Rhabdophis nuchalis, assembly GCA_039707465.1. Lineage (NCBI taxonomy): Eukaryota > Metazoa > Chordata > Lepidosauria > Squamata > Natricidae > Rhabdophis > Rhabdophis nuchalis. The sequence continues at coordinate 148,777,963 of CM077645.1, forward strand.
TTTCCTATCCCTTCAACTTAATTTGAACAACTTTGACTCAGCTCAGTCCTAAATCAATTTTTTTTATAAGGCCCCTAATAAATTTGAAGCAATTTACTTCCCAAGTAGCATGCTCAGGATTCCAGTATGGCCATACATAAAATAACCTAAGAAAGGTAGATGGACTCTGAAACCCCAAAACTCTGAGGGTTCTCCAATAAAATTGCCTGAAAAATCATATGGACTTAATAACAAATGACTATTTTTGAGATGTTTGGTATCAGTGGAATATTCTGTAATCAATTGTTCATATGACACCACATAAATCCATAAGGAAATATATGATTGGCTGCAAATGATCATAGCTTCAGTGGCCCATTTAGAGATGATCTATAAGATCATGGGCTTGATAAAACGAATGGCAAATGTAGAACTGGCTTGCAACTTTCCCTTAGCATTGAAACTCATCCAAAAGCTTCCATCAGTTACTTAAAGGGAATTTCATTTCACACATTTATTTAAGTCCCCAGTATAATTTCCATGGTGCTATGAGTCTAATTAGAATACTCCATGATATCAAATAAGCCTTCTTATTCAATCTACCTTCAGGAAATGAGTTCTGAGATCAAGAAAAAGAGCGTTCATGACAGAATTAGAGACAAGGCGATGGAAACACATGATTAATTCATTTTATAAAGTAAAATTCCAAAGAGATAATGTATGTGATAGAGAAAAGTAGATAGGGTATAGGCATGGAGCAACAAGATGCTTCAGGAAAGTGAACTATCAGAATTGTAACTACCTCTGGCCACTTCTACAGCAAGCTTAAAAGCTAGCTGCCTAAGGAAGGCCACAATTCCTCATAGTTGCATGCAGCTTCGATCAATTCACACACAGCTATAAAAACAAACGTTAAGAGGGCAGGAAAAAAAATTCTCCTAGTCAAGTCATCAAAATACAATTTGCAATGCCAGCTGGGCTTCATGAGTAAAAAAACATACAACTAGTCGTGCCATTCAACCATGCATAAAGGTAGCCACTAATCATCTTGAAACCTCAAAAGAACATGAGGCAGGAAAAAGAGAATAGTGGACTATCACAAAACAGAAAGCAGGAATGAATCACAGAGGGCCAAAATACTTTTTTCAGATGGGTTTCAACCATTACAATCTCTCAAGAGTCTTCCTAATCACTACACGGGTAATAGGAATTTTCACAGTACATTAATGGACATTTTTTTGAGATACACACATAAGCCTCTGGGAACAGATAATTTTAGAAAATAAATAGTATGTTATTTAATCTCTCTGATAAAAAAAAAAGCATGTTACCATATTGTGCAACAGGCTCAAATGAAAGTCTCGGTAGGATCTGTATTAAATAATAATGCATTAGGCAATTATGACAAACTTATGCCAGCATTCACCTACACCCAACAATTATTCTCAAAAATATGCCCCATTCTCGTGCAATTTTCTGAAGGTCGTAGAGGCCACATAAGAATGAGATGTACTTTTGTGCCACCTCTGGAACCTTTAGTTGTGCAAGGAGACCATGCTATTACATGGCCTTTGAAGCCTCCAAAAATCGCACGAGAATGGGGTGTGGATTGTGCACTTTTTCTTCCTTCCCCAAAGCTGCTTCAAGAATGAAGGTCTTGTGTGACCCAGAGCAGCTTTTGGGGAGACTGCACAGGCCTGAACACTTGAAAATAAGCAGCACATGGAACATCCAGAGGAGTATTAGGTCATGGGCGTAATCATGCCTTGGAGAATAGTACTGGATGGCTTTTTGAGTGGCATTAGTGGTGCTAGGCTGAAACTGAGGCCTGGTCCTTGACTTTAGGCCCAACCTCAGAGCTACCACCACCACCTGTTCATAGTGGCCTAGATTGGGAGTAGGGGTGGGGGAGAGAAATAAAGAATTGTTTATTTTGTTGGGGGGAGGGGGAATGACACGCCAGGAAAGTCAAATTAGACATTTTCTGAATTTTTGACACACTGAACCCACAAGACTCTTGTTGGTCTCTAAACATGGTGGCCTTAAAATCTCATAATCTTCCCTTGGCAATTAAAGGAACTGGTTTTGTACAATTCGAAAGTGCTAAAATTGTGAACCACTTTTTATTTTCTGCTTAACAGCTTTTTCCTTTAAGAAAAAAAAACACACACCCCCCCCAAAAAATCTTGATACTGGAGCAAGAGCTACTGTGGGAATCTTCTCATTACAGTGTGAAATTTTTGGAATGTTTTCAAGGTTTGAATTTGTCATTTTCTTCCTCCCCGCCCCATTCTGTTGCACAAGCAAATGAATCAACACTGAGAAATAAGTGATCATAACCCCAGTGGAATCACAATGGCAGATATTTAAGGATAATCCAGGCTGTGTGGTAGACATGGAGGGCTTGCTCTGATTTATTCATCATCACACCAACATTACAAGAAAAAATAGAAACAAATAAGAAGAGGTGGGAAACAATGAAATTAAACTGATGGAGGGAAAGTCATGTATTTTGTTCTAATAGTATGAAATCCCAGCTCCAGTGAGTAGCAGTTAATACTGAAATAACCACAGGAATGATGTAAATATATGGCAGTGCCCAATTCATTCATCAACTGGACATATTATCAAGATCTGGTTGGTATGTAGTGTGGACCAATGGTGGGATTCAAATTCTTTTACTATCGGTTCTGTGGGCGTGGCTTGGTGGGGAGGCATGATTTGGTGGGCATGGCAGGGAAAGGATACTGTAAAATTTCCATTCCCTCCCCACTCCAGGGGAAGGATACTGCAAAATTTCCTCCTGATCAGCTGGGACTCAGGAGGCAGAGAATAGATGGAGGTGGGCCAGTCAGAGGTGGTATTTACTGGTTCTCTGAACTACTCAACATTTCTGCTACCGGTTCTCCAGAACTGGTCAGAACCTGCTGAATACCACCTCTAGTGTGGACAGCCCCTTCCTTTCATTAGACAAACACTCTTGAATTTTCTGGGCCTTTGGCATGAATATTGAATATATACCTGGTTGTTGTTGCTATTGTTATTTTTTGAGGGGCAGGGCTTCTGAAAGGAGGGAAAATCACACAAAGCAAATATTCATATGGAGCTATAGGAGGGATTATTTGCAACGCCAAGAAGAGGAATTCATACTGTTCTTAAGCCTGTTATTTCAGTGTTGCCCCAGCTGAATGAATTCACTAGGGAATAGCTTGCCAAGCATTGCAATACCCAAATTCTCCTAACTAATAATTAATACATTCAGCATGTTATAGTAACATCTAATGTTCAGAATATATTTCCATTCAATCAATTCCATTCAAATTCTTTCCAAATGCTCAACACCTACCGTTATGCATTCTACACCTATTATGAGCAATAGTGTCCATATTTATCAAATGTATATCTCATCACAATCTAAATGAATGCTCAAAAGATTACAACAAATAATAGATATTTATGAAAAACAGCTTCACCCATGAACAATAAACGGTTCCTATCCTTCATTACACTGCATCCCAGAGGGTGTTTCATGCTCTGAGAAAGTTTTTTTTTTAAGTGACAAAGCCAGCCAACAGATTCTAGACAATACAGTCCAAAACAAGGAGTTAAATCAACAATAATCTCTTTGAATAGATTATTCAGTAATTACATTTTTAAAAATGACCTGGGTCTACTCTGAGTTCAATGGTAAAGACTAAATTGGCAGAAGTTAACATCTGAGCAGGCAACCCAAAGACAACAACTATTAAACTGTACCTTTTTTATTCAGCCTCTAAACAAACTCAAACACCAGGAAGGGCGAAGCCACATTTTTCAAGGAAAGGGTTTTTGGTTAACATGGTTCATCTTATTCAGGAGTAAGCAGCTACTTTGAGTCAAGCATCGTTGATCATCTTGGCTTGATTCCAATTTTGGAATTTCACCTTTTGTGCCGCTACTGGTGACAAATACTTTAGGACTATTCTCCTGTTGCTGTTACCCAACATTAAACTCCTGCCATTCTTGCAAATAGGTTTAATTCCTTCCTGTAGATTCTATCCTTTCCCGATGACAGCACCATAAAAGGAAACAAGATTGGCAAAGAGGCTAATCCTGGGATTCCCTCATTTGAGACAAAGCAAGCACCTATACTGGGTGCTTAAGCAGGCCAACTGCTTTGGCTGCCCCAAGCAGCTGTCCTTGAAAATGGTGGGAGAAATACTGTGTGTGAGCAATAATTTTAATAATTAATCACTGTCTTCAATGCCAATCTGTTGCCCTTTATTATTTGCAAACTTCTGCAGCCTAGTCAATCCACAAGTGTTCCTGTTGCCTCTAACACTGAATGCTCTAAAATATCAAAACAGAAAACAATTGTTTTGACTCAGAATTAATAAGATGAGGGAATGTACTTAAGATGGCAAGATAAGAAATATTGGGGGGGGGGGGGAGATAGGTGGAAAAAGGCATAATATTCATAAAGCTAACTAACAGCATTTTCCAGCAATATATGAATCGCAGGAATTTACCGACATTACTTAACTGCAAACAGATTTGCAAAACAAAGCTAGTTAGTGTATTTTTCACACATTCTTAACTACAATAGTGATTTTTCTTTTCTTTTACCAAAGCCAAATGTAATAAAGATCCCTATCTTAGAATCTGGAAGCTAAGTTTAAATAAACAAAAAGCTCTGATGCCATTTATTAAAATAGAGACCCATATAAAGAAAGACATAAAATGAAGTAGCTGTAAGTTTCTTTTCTCCATTTCATCTATGCTTAAGTAGAGTCAATAGAAGGGCATTTATTTTACTCAATGTAGCTTTCGATTCAAGAATCAGATACATCAAAATCAGAGCATGTCAAGTCATTGAGTGAGAGCAAATGCTAGATATTCTACATGGGGCAGGATGGTCTTTTTAGTAATTTTCTGCAAACATCATAGACATTAAAAGTTAATGCAACTTTTGTCAGCAATTCCTTTAGAACAGGGGTGGGGAATGATAGCCCTTTATGATTTGCGGACTTCAACTCCCAGAATTCCTGAGCCATGAAAAGCAATTTCTAATGAAGGCAATGAAGACAGGAGGAGCAGAAAGGAGCAGCACTGTGGCCTTCTTTCCTCTCTTGTTATTCCAAATACTGCTCAATATTTTTCTTTTTTCCACTGTATTGAAGGGTAGGAGGAAGTAATGTTTAAGCCTCACAAATGGAAAAACTGATAAGGGAAATAAATCTGACAGCAGGAAAACAGAAGATGTACTCTTCCCTTCTGCTGTCTCTTTCCTCCCAATCTATTTAACCCAACCTTTCCTCTCCCAGCTTTTCCCAACCTGGATCCTCCAGATAACCTTGGCATATATTTCCCATTATCTCTAATGCCTGATGAAACTAAGACACGGAGTGGATAAAAGTCAAAACCTTATAGCTACTCTAGTTGACAAGGAGGGAGAATTAAGTCAGCAATCCTCACTTATCTATCATTTAAAAAAATATCTACAGAATGAATTTAGGGCATAGCAAAACTTCTGCAACACTGCAGAGCTTCCAGTTTTGCCTCTTGTCAGAAAAAAAGAAATCCTTACACTCAAGAGCAGTAGTTAGAGGTTAAGAGATTTAAGTTGCCACAGTAGAATTGGGCACTGTAGCCATGAGTTCTGCCACCCCCCCCACCCCACCCCCAATACACTTGACCCTGTTTGGTTGCCACAAATCATAGTCTGTCATGCTCAAAATAGAAAACTGGGCTGTAAATCAGGATTTGATCTTACAAGTACAAGGGTCAACCCTCTAGCATGAGGTCAACTGCTGCTAATCCATGCAAATAGTGGGGAGGGGGAGTGTGTTATCTGGTTGATTGTGTGTACTTCAATTATTTATTGTGTTGTTGTTCTATAATGTTTGAAGTTAGGTACGTTTTTTCATTACCAAGCTGTGCTTATCTTTCTTTCTATTTCTTTTAACTGTTAACCATCCAGAGTCATTTATGGACAGCTACATAAATTTACCAAATTAAATTATTGGTGCACAAATATAGTGCGCAGTCATACATTTCCCAATTAAAAAAAAAAAACAGGATGTCCCTAGAATGGTGCAATAGAAGGTAAAACTTATTAATACACTAAAGCTGGCCAATTTTCCTGGCAATTCCTTTTGGATGTAATTAATGAATGATGCTTTTCCTTCTAGATCTCTCCAGGTTACTCAACTAAGATTCCTGTGAGCGTATCCTGCCCCTCTCTAACCCACCCACCCCTGGCCATTTTTAAAGAGCTCTCTTACCTGTATGAGTGAGCATGTGCCTCTGCAAAGAACTTGCCCAGGGGAAAATTCTAGGGCAGTGGGGACACTTGATTTTCTGAATGCAGTTTGAGTAGGCATTTCGCTTTCCGCGCAGGAGTTTGTCTTCAACAACCTCTCTCTCTTCCTCGCTAGCTCCATTTTTATCAGCCGCTTCTTTAAAGTCTGCAGTTGATTGTAGAAATGTGCTAAATTTATTGGTGTCTGTGGTTGCCAGCATTTTCTCTATGCTGGCAAACTCCCCGCTAGATTCCAAGTCCAGGCCGCTGCTTGCTTTGGGCTTGTTTTTTGTGCCTTTCTTTCTGCCTCTTTTCTTCACCGATCCGGACGTCGAGGATTTCTGGGACTCCGTTGGACTGCTGGTGCTCTTTGTCAAGTCACTGGGAGTGCTGTTATCTGTCTGGACAGCGGCTAGGAGAGTTGCTTTAGGACTGGGACTTCCTAACTTTTCAGGGGTGGTAGAGCTGCCAATGGCCACCTTGGGGACAGAGTCTGAGACTTCTGCTTTGAGCAAAGCCGGAGCAGAAGCCACAGATGAAATAATCTGTGCAATGGAAGCGAGGGGTGGCAGCTCTTTCGTTGCGAGAGGTTTTGGCAAGAGAAGCGGCGGTTTGGGCCTCAAAGGCCTCAGCAAAACTGAGTTCCCCAAGACGCCTGGAGAAATTATTGGGACAGTCAAATGAAGTGGTCCCTTCAGTGGTTGGGAATGTCTGAGAGCTGTGTTTTCCAGGTTGCCGTTAGCTGGAGGAGACGATAGACAGCCTTGGAATTTCTCCTCATGGTCATCATGGAGCTCTTGCTTCTTATCCTCACTCATGCTACCCTCATCACTGTCCCTTTTTGGAGGTTTGGGAATTGACAGATCAATGGGCTCCATGGAGTCCTCGTAGAGAGAGGACCCGAACGGGTTCTCTTGCTTGACCAGTACAGAATTCAGGGTTTTGTTCTTTTGTGAGAAATCTAAAGGCTCATCAAAATCCATCGGGAAGTTATTTGCAGTTTCAAGTTTGATCGATGCATGAGAGGGAGCCCCCCTTAAAAAGCCATTCTGCGATTCCAGGAAAGGTGACACAGATTTGCAATCCAGATAAGTGCTTTCTTCCAGTAACACAGGGTCAGGCTGGCTTTCTGGAGGAGTGCAGTCCACAGCCAGCACATAGCTCTCGATCTCCCGCTCCTGGATGTGCAAATGCTGCTTGAGGATATGATGAATGCAGTTCCGCTTGGCTGAGAAGGCAGTGCCGCACTCCTTACATTCAAATGGCTTCTTCTTCTGGCAGCTGCTGTGTGTCCTCATGTGGACCCGGAGGGCACGGTAATGTTTAAGGTCCTCCCCGCAGAATTTGCACACGGTGTCTGGGGAGCAGAAAGCATCGACCATTTCAGCCGCATTGCTGGCCACATACTCAATATTCTTCTCAATGTCCTTTCTAGTTGTTTTGAGGTGTTTCTTGCGCAGGTGCCTTTCGCAGTTGGCTTTCACCGTGAAAGGATAGTGGCAGATCTTGCAGATGTATGGCCTCTCCCCACTGTGTGTCCTCAGGTGCCGGATCAGCGCTGCCTTGTCGGCTGCAATGTAGTCACAGATGTTACACTGATAAGGGGAGATACCTAAGTGAGAACGGATATGAGCTCTTAAGACTCCGGAGAACGGGAACACCTGCTCACAAAAACGGCACGGATACAACACTTTCCTCATTGCTGGGGTTTTCTTGTTTGTGGTTCCAGTCATGATGGCCTTGAAGTCTCGCTCAGTCACCTCTTGTTTTATTTTTGTCCCAATTGTCAATGGCAGAAAGGCTTCTATGATCCTGCCTTGCTCCAGCTGACTTTTCATTTCATGTTGACCCAAAGATTCTGGCTTAGCCTGGGGAGAAGGACTGGAGTTTGTTCTGGATTTATTGTGTGCGACAGAAGAATCTGAAGTTGATTCTTGGTTTGGGGTATTGACCATTTTGGGTGGTGCTGGAGGAAGGCTTGGGCTGATACATCCTGGCGAGGCTTGCTGAGTGTTGACCAATGGAGGCGGTGTTGAACTTGCTACAAGGGTCCTAGGGGCTACCAATGGCTTTGGCTTCAGTGGAGGCATATGTTTGAATATGGATGGGATGGGGATATGAGATGCCTTAGACAGCGGTGGGAAGCTGATTTGTGGAGTCGCTGAGGACGCCATCTTTAGGATCTGCTGGATATCTGCTAATTCACCAGAAATGGGTTTAACAACAATGCTGTTGTCAGGCTGGATTATGAAGCCTTTCGGGAAAGGCTGTAGTGAGAGTAGCTTCATATTTTCTTTTGTAGGGGGAAGGACTGGAAAGGGGCCTCCCACAGAAGCAGCCTCCATAGGGGATAGGTTCAATTGGTTATCACTTCCAGGTTCCTGAGGTAGGTTACATTTCAGTGTTCGTAGCTGCATTTCTTGGACCTCATCATCTGGCACCAGCTCCTCCTGCTTGACAGATTCAATGTCTTTGGTATGTTGCAGCCCCAAGGATGCCATGTAAGCTTTTAGGTCTGTGTCCTCTGAGTGCAGGTTGTGCACTTCTCTTCCCTGATCGGTTGCATGGGTGTCTTTGTGCAGCTTGAGCGCTGAGAGCATGGGGAATGCCTTGTTGCATATATCACAGACATAGCGATGATAATCACTGGTGCACCTCCGCAGGTTTGTTTCACACCAAACCTAGGAGACATCACAGGGAACCACATGAGCATTAAAGTATCCACAAAATCCAAAAGGTCAACAGCAGCCAGTTTTTGTGCGACTGAAACTGATTCTAAGAGACCGGTGCTCCTACTATTTAGTTCCCAATTCTATTTACATTAAATAGAAAAGGACATATGGGTTTTACACAAACAGCCAGGTAAAATGAACAAATACCTGAGAAATGCGAGGAAATTTCCTACAAGAAAAGTCCGTGAAGCCCAAATCATGGAAGCCGGCGGGAATTGAAGGATTGTTCTGAATATAAGGCTTTCCAGTTGAGTCCTTTGGAAGTTGTTTATGAATAACTGCATTATGCCGCAACAACCCCCGGTGTGTGCGGAAGGTAATGCAGCAGACATCACACCTAGAGAGGAGGAAAAGAGCATAATTACTTATGAGAAAGATACATAATCACACCATCGGTATCACTCCAACCAGAACACTGTTTCTTACCATTCTATTTCCTTGCAAAAACAGAGCTAGTATCATAATGGGAAACCTATAATTCTATAAACCGTTGCTTCTGCATAACCAAGATGATCATCTCCCAAAGGGCTTTGTTGGCTTTGACTTAGCATGACATGTAAATCTATCTGTAATTCATGTCACGCATGGTTTATGGCAGTGAGGCTCAGCTAGAGATCCCCAGGCAGTGTAGAAGTCCTGGCAAACTTTGAGTATGACACTCAGAACAACTCTAAAAGTGGTTACCAAATTGTGAAGTTTATATGATGTCGGCTGCAAATTATTAAAGAAATAGGGAAGAATCACAGTAACGGTACTCAACATTTCAATTAACTTACAATTAATTTTAATTTGTTTTAATTCAAAATACAGATTTTTGCCTTGACCCCAACCACGTATTGCTCCTGCCTCTGTTAAATTCAATCGTTTTAATGGTGCAATATTTTATGTGAATCCAATCACATCAGGTCAGAAAACAGCATTCTAGACTCAACACCTGTTTGCCATGATTGCAGATGGAAACGTGAAGTCACAGTTTCCATCTGCAATCATGGCAACAGGAATCACCCAAAAACATCAACCAGACACATTTCATTTCAACACACAGCTCCTCCCAAGACCTCCCACTTACTCTCCAGCACCTTGTTCTTACATCTCCCCTGAAAAACAACAAGGGTCATTGTGAGTGGACTCCAAAGGGATGAAAGATGAAAACAGAGGTCTTTGGGCTTTTAAGGTCTCTCCTGCAAATCCCAGTTGGGTGCATCAAACAGCTGGAACAAGGCCATTACAGAGAATAGAGCAGTGGTAGTCAACCTGGTCCCTACCGTCCACTAGTAGGCATTCCAGGTTTCATGGTGGGCAGTAGGGGTTTTGTCTGATACTGAAGGACTTTCCTTTTTTTAATTTAATTGACTTCCCTACTTTATAAATCACCATTACTGTGGAACCGGTGGGCGGTTAGAAAATTTTACTACTAACAGAGATACAAAAGTGGGCAGTAGATCTAAAAAGGTTGACTACCCCTGGAATAGAGCAATAAACTTTGTAACTAGAGGAAGATAGCAAACCACCAGGGAAACATTAACCAATTATCTTCACAAATTGATAAGACACACTGGACATACTGTAAAAAGGAGGCTCTCACTTTTACACTAATACTCAAATTGACCAAGAAAAAATAATTACAAACTCATCCCGAACACAACACTTCAGCTTTGCAAATAAATCCACAGAAGTCTTAATCCAGGATGACTTTTCAAATCACTAGTTTAATTCTCCCAAATATCTGTATCAAAGTACTGCACCTAACAATGGGTTCATTGACATTTAGCTCTTACTTTGAGCAGTGAAATGTCTCTGTTGCCACTAAGAATATAGATAAATTAGCTTAAATGCTGTTTGATGGAACTTTATGATCCCTTTCCCAGTAAGAATCAATGTCATACTAACTGCAATAAAGGTCAGGAAATATAAACAACTTTGTACAGAGCTCTACTATTGATTCTTGCAATAGATGTGAAAAGGATATAATTAAAACACAGGCTATACATAAGCATCTAAGGACAGCATTTTTAAGGACCAATTTTGAGACTCTTTATTGAATTTTAAAGAAGCATTTTAACCAATCTCACTGTAATTGTATTACAATCTTATTACAATGACAATAAAGATTATTATTATTATTATTATTATTATTATTATTATTATTATTCAGAAGTTGGCTGTGTCAATGGAGAAAACATATGATAATACCTTGAACACAATGATATCAAAAAAGGGAGAAAACAAAACGCTTGCAATCTTAATGTGAATACTTCACACATAATGTCAAGCTAAATACCGATAGGATGGTTACATAAAGCCGAGACTGAAGTAGACAGAGGGATTTAAAGTAGAATGACTAACAAGAGTGGCAACTAAAGCTGCTGCAGTAGCAAGGCATTTTTCCAGCTGTTCTTCAGGGAAAGTTTGATGTAAGCTGTGATATTAACATCAGAAAACTAACATTTTTAATTATTTGAAAACAGAATTTAACTTACGCTTCCTTTTCAATAACAGCAAAAACAAAAACAAAAATCAAATCAAGCTGGCCAACAAGAGTCAGATTTGTGTAACAGCACATTGACATGTATGCAAAACATAAATTCCCTTGCAGCATTCCAACAGGATTTTGCAATAATGTGCAAGATTACATTTTAAAGCCTTTGGGTCAGCTACTGCATAAAAAGAATATTCAAAAAGGACTTGAACGCTCGGAGTCTCCTGTGATTTCTAGTGTCAAAAGGAAGGCATTCTGTTGCACATGCAAAGGTATTTTTATTATCTATCACCCTAACCCTCTTCCCAAGAGTCACAAATAAAAGAGGGAACTGATCATGATAAATGAGTACCGTGAAGGACAGCACAAGCCTCAAATTATTTCCACTTTAATTCCAAATTAATAACTTTTAAGTGGGCAGATTTAAAGATCTAGTTAATATTAAAGGTAAAGGTTCCCCTCGCATAGATCTGCTAGTTGTTCCCGACTCTAGGGGTGGTGCTCATCTCCTTTTTAAAGAGCCAGTGCTGTCCAAAGACGTCTCCATGGTCATGTGGACAGCATGACTAAACGCTGAAGGTGCATGGAACGGTGTTAACTTCCCATCAAAGGTCATTCCTATTTTTCTACTTGCATTTTTACGTGCTTTCAAATTGCTAGGCTGACAGAAACTGGGAAAAGTAACGGGAGCTCACTCCATTATGCGGCACTAGGGATTCGAACCACTGAATCTCTGACCTTTCTGATCGACTGAAATCAAAAGCAGCAGAGAAATGCTTCACCTTTTCTTGAGTGCCCAATGTCAGTACTTTGGTGAATTCAGTATTTTAGGCCTAAACTGTTTGTTTTGATTTTTTTTTTTAAAAAAGACACCCAGCTTTTAGCAATGAGGAGAAAAAACTGTAAATCTGAACTGTACATAATTGTTTACGTTAACCAATACTCAGGCAGAAGTTTCCTCATCATCACAAAAATTATTTTCTGAACCCCCAAAAGCCCCTTTGCTTCTACTTTAAGAAGGGATTGGCAGAATTCTAAAACAGCTTTGAAGTAAAAAGCACTAAGTAGTCCTTCAAAGCAAATGACTTATTCGCTGTTGAAAAGATTTCAATGTTCACCTTTATTAAATGTGCACTGGTTTATGTCCCTGTTAACATTAGCAGTTCGCCACACTGATTGCCTTTCAGGACAAACCCCAGCCCAGGCTTCTGCTCAGAAGTCTCGGAGAAATGGGATCAAACAGCTGCATTAATTCCCAGTTACTGGCACTAGAGGAGCTGGCATTAATACTGAAGGGAAAAGGGCCAAGGGTGAAAATCTGACCAACAGATAGTGGGACAAGACAACTGTTATTCAACAGCTTATAAACACAATTAGGAGCTTTTAGCTGCAAGAAAAGAGGTTCTATACTACGGCAGGACTCAATTAATTCCCCAGTATATCATGCCAGCTGCTGTATGGAAATAATATTCCTCACCCTGCATGAATAGGCTTGCTGCTCCTTCTAGAAGGCAGAAGAACACTCCCTGCACAAGTTTAGGTTGTAACCAGGAAGCTTTGGAAACTTCTCAGAGCACATTGGCTTGTTCCAATTAAGATTCCCATTCTGGCTTTCAGCTGAAGTGAAAGCAGAGCCTCCCAGGGAAAGGTTTGATAATGGTCAAGGAGGAGATTGACAAATAAAGCCTGAGGAGCGGCTGAAGGAGCAACGTCTGAGAGGAGACTAAGGAAGTTTATACAAGTTTAGAATCTGTCGAGGACAGAAGAGGGAGGAGACAGGGCAGGAGGTATAAATCGGAAAGGAAAAGTCAATATTTGCTAATAAAAGAAAGAAACAGAAAGTAAATATACGTCACAGACTTAGCTGTTCATTTCACAGGCTTAAGTAAAGGTAAAGGTTCCCCTTGCACATATGTGCTAGCCGTTCCCAACTCTAGGGGGCGGTGCTAATCTCTGTTTCAAAGCCAAAGATCCAGCGCTGTCCAAAGACGTCTCCGTGGTCATGTGGCTGGCATGACTAAATGCCGAAGGTGCACGGAACGCTGTTACCTTCCCACTAAAGGTGGTTCCTATTTTTCTTCCTATTTGTGCTTTTGAATTGCTCGGTTGGCAGAAGCTGGGACAAGTAATGGGAGCTCACTCTGTTACACGGTGCTAGGGATTCGAACCGCTGACCTTTCTGATCAACAAGCATCTTAGCTGTTTAGCTTACATGTTCATAAAAATCTGGCCCATTCAGATCTAAAAGCTCTTATTCATCAAAGTTGATTCTTCTCTCTCTTTCTGCCTTATTGTCGTTAGTTGCAAAGCCATGTCCGACCCATCGTGACCCAAATGGACAATGTTCCTCTAGGTATTCCTGTCCTCTACCATCCTTAAATGGAATCCATTTAAGCTCCTGCCGACTGCTTCTATGACTCCATCCAGCCACCTCATTCTCTGTCGTCCCCTTCTTCTTTTGCCCTCAATCTTTCCCAGCATTAGGCTCTTCTCCAGTGAGTCTCTCTGCCTAATTGTATTCAAAAGTGTAGTTGATTGTAAAATCCCTATTATTCACATTAAATTTTTAGCACGAAACCTTCAAGAAGCAGAATAGGATAAAATGATCTTTGTCTATCCCCTCAGGTATTTTCCTGCCAACCAAAACATCTAAACTAAGCTTTGACACATTCTTATCCCTTTTCCCTTTTAAACTCAAGTAGACATTTAACGCCATACATTACAGAACTTAGTGTGAAGGGATATTATCGACGGTGCACACAAAGTTTCACCATCCAGTTCCCCAATCTAACATCACAAACACCAAAGCAATGAAGACAGGAATCCTGCACGCTTTTATCTTCAGTTGGTTTTTAAAAAACCATTTCAAGAATTACATGCAATGCTATATACCCCAACAGTCCACAAAACACTGGTTCCATTGTTTTAAGTTCTTAAAGAGCTATTATGAAGACAACAAGCAGAGAGGAAGATGGACAGAACCTAAGAACCATAGTATACCGGCTGTCAAGGAAAGACAAAATAAGAGTGAAACCAGTGTCAGGTACAAATCTCCAATCAATTACGCAAGAATGAAACTAACTTATATTTTTGTTCAGTTGTTACTAAGAAGAGGGTTTGTATTCTCGTAGGGCCTAGGCAACTTTAAGAAGCAGAATGAAGGAGCTGGATTGAAGGTTGAGACTGACAGAAACGCAGACAGGGAACACCTACTTAAGTAGAAGAGTTTCGATGGCAACCTGGGGTATCCCCAGAACTTGCTGAGGGTTAGGTTAAGTTTTTGTGTATTAAATTTCAGAAATCCAGAAGGGTAAAGTACCAGACAATGAAGGACGAAAATGAAAATCCAAAGAACTACAAAGCAATCCAACCCTGATGCCTGAGAAGATTATAAAACAGACCACAAAGAGAATGATCTTGGTGTGCTTTAAAAAACAATGTAACAATTACTAGAAGTCAACATGAGCTTGTTAACAACAACCAATCTTACTTTACCAGACTGCTGTAGACAAATCTTAATTTCAGCAAAGCACTTACCGTATTTTTCAAAGTATAAGACGCACCAGAGTATAAGACGCACCAAGGTTTTGAAGAGGCAAATTTTTAAAAAAGGTAGGTAGATAGCTAGAGGGATAGAGAGGGAGAAATAGAAAGAGATAAATACAGTAGGTAGGTAGGGAGTGTGTGTGTGTGTGTGTGTGTGTAGGTAGATAGGTAGGTAGGTAGGTAGGTAGAGGGATAGAGAGAGAGAGAAATATAGTATGTAGGTAGGGAGAGAGTGTGTGTGTGGGTAAGTAGGTAGGTAGGGGGACAGAGAGAGAGAAATAGAAAGTGAGAGAGAAATACAGTCGGTAGATAGGGAGAGAGAGAGTAGGTAGGTAAATAGATGTTTCCAGGGGTATTTATGCATGTCCTGAAGAAGGAAATCACTGACAAACCTTAAGACTTTGTTTCTGCTAGCACAGCACTTGATCAATGTAATTCTCATCAGTTAAAGAGCTTTCCAAAGGGAAAGCAAACCTGCAAACCTCCAAGAAACGGCCTGTTTTTCGCGAAACCGGGCCTGTTTTTTTTCAAATAAAAGGCATGAATAACCTTGGGGGGGCTTGCAGAGAGCTCCTGGGGAGGGGGCAAAAAAGAGCAAAAAATGGTCAGTTTTTCATATAAACAGGCCTTTTTTTGTCAAAAAAATTGCATGCATAGTCCTATGGAGGCTTATAGATTGCTGCTGGGGGTTGGGGGGCCAAAAAACTGCCCATTTTGTGCTCATTTCTGCCCTCCCCAGCCCCCAGGAGCTCTCTGAAAGCCTTCCATAAGGCTATGCACAGCCATTTAGGTGAAGGCGGTGGGGCTTCATGAGGCAAAAAATGCTGTATTTGATGTACAAGATGCACCAAGATTTTCAGCCTCTTTTTGAGGGAAAAAAGGTGTGTCTTATACTCCGAAAAATACGGTAATAAAGTACCTCATGGCATACTGAGGAGCATTATGATGAGCACACTAAATCACATGAAACAAAACTGATCATGTAGGTGGGGTTGAAAATCATACTTAAAAAGCAGTTCTTCATCAAATGGGTGGAGCGTCAAGATTCAGTCATGGGCCCTGAATTCTTGAACAAGTCTTTATTAAGGAACTGAATGGGGTAAAGCAAATGCTTATCAAATTTGCAAATGATATAAACCTAAGAAGCCAAAAAAAGAATTCCAAAATGAACTTGATAAGGTAGAGAAAAGGCTGAAAAGTTGAATGAAATTTTTAAAAAGACAAATCTAAAAGTAATGCATGTAGAGGCCTGAAATAATTTGAACAGGAATATGAGAGAGGATACTAAGTTAAGCAATATTAGGTGTGAAGAAGTTTTCTGAGTAGCAGATGGCTGAAAAATCAGTATGACTCAGCATTGTGAGATGGCTGCAGAAAGAAAGAAAGAAAGAAAGAAAGAAAGAAAGAAAGAAAGAAAGAAAGAAAGAAAGAAAGAAAGAAAGAAAGAAAGAAAGAAAGAAAGAAAGAAAGAAAGAAAGAAAGAAAGAAAGAAAGACAATTGTAATTTTAAACTACATCAATTGATGTGTAATTTCCAAACCACAGGACAAAATACTTCTAACATTGATCAGAACTCACTTCAGGTTTACAGATCCCAGCACTGCACTTTAAGGAGCATTCAATGAAATTGAAATAGGTTCAAAGAAAGCAACAAGGATAAACAGAGAAGAAGAATGTGATATCCCAAGTACCGACCTTGTTCTATGCAACATCCTTTTAGGTAAAAGTGAGTTCAGGTTTCACCTTAGCCATGAAAGTCAGTTGGTGAATTTGGGCCAGTCCCTCTCTCAGCCAGCCCACCTCACAGGGTTGTTGTTAGAGGGAAAATAGGAGGAAAAATCCCACCCCTCTCTGTGTGTGTATGTGTGTATGTGTATGTGTAAATGGAATTTAGAAGTCTGCCTAAAAGGATATCACATAGAAAATCAATACTTAATTTCTATTGCTGAAAAATAGACAATACAGAATAATGGATTTAAATTGAAGGGAGATTCCAACTGAACATTAGGGGAGGGAAATCTTTCTATTGACAAATGAAGTTTAACAACAAAACAAATGACCAGAAAAGTGGTAAGTTCCTCTTTTGCTGTTCGTGCTAAAATAATTGCTAGACTGTCACAGAATGGTCTTAGTGGCTTTAATCTTGATTCTATGATTTAAATCCTCATTCACCAAAAAGCCTTTTTGAGTAATTTAGTTTTGCTACTGCTGAAGCTGTTGAATGCTGAGGGGAAGTAACATTTATAGCTTCAGTAGGAAAACCAAACCAGACATGGAGCAGTTTCAGAAGACAAAAATCCAACATGTGAAAGACTGCTTGTTTTTCCCTATTGGCCATATGGCATTTCCCAGTTTGGCTAATTATATCATCGCTCCTATATAAATGCACCAAAATAGCTGGAGCCCTGCTGGCTGGCCTGACTGAAGAGAAAACTTAACTAATCCTAGCAGGAGGGAAGCCAGGATGAAAAGGACAGTGTTGTACCCACCTCCGAATGATGGTGATGATGGTGCCTAGAAGACATCAGTCAGAGATGCCCCTGCCCTAACCAGCCAGTGTGACTAGCTTCAGGTTGTTTCAATAGGACAAGAGTCTAGACCTGAAGAGTAAATTCTAGGGTAAGCGCCTCATTTGCAGCCAATTGTCAGTGCAACAAAGAACCTTATTATTTTGCATATGGACACAACACATAGCACTCATGGAGAGGGCTGCCCTTAGCCGTAATTATCAAAAATGCATAATTTAAAGGTGGTGCATCATCAAAAGAGCCTGCCCAACCCCTCAATAGAGAAGTCGCTCATGCATTGATTAATGCATGTGTGTTTGAGATTTGCATTTACATTCAAAAGACAGTGGTGTATTGCTCACTCTGCCAAGTATCAGACTGATCACCCCCTGCCTATTCACTTGCTAATTTGACAGTAGCAGAAGAGGTTTGAATCTACCTGGTCACTTACAGCCTCTCTTTGCACAGTTTCAAAGGCAAGACTAGCAGCCACTCCTCAGACCTTATCGATTTGCACAATAATCCTGTGTGCACTTGAATCCCAAGGACTTATTCTGCCAAAAATATTTTGGGAGGCAATTAAAAATAAATTACTATGGACTTGCTATCCCTTCAACATTAGATCTACTATGCCAATACTGCTGACCTATTTCATTCCATTAACCTTATCAAAAGAGTTAAAGTAATTAGTTTTCAGGAAAAGGTGCTTCTAGACAGGAAGGGTGCACACACAGGACATATATATCAGCATGCACATATGAGCAAGCATTTTGCTCTGGGGAGCAGGTTACATTAGGTACACTGACAGACTAAATTAAACTTCATGGCACTTTCAAATGTGATAATTCTTTTTAAAAAATTGTTAGGGACCAATTTAACAACAACAACAAAAACCCTACAAAGTAGAAACTTAGAATTATACAATGCTACAAGTGATGAAGTTCACATTCCATGCTAAATCAAACAGAGTAACAGAATACTATTTACCAGTTCACATAACAGCTTAGGCACAAACTGCTAAATCATAATGTGTGACAAGTTGGTTCATATGGCCTGCTAAAAGAACAGCCAAGTTCCTACAACATCTCAACTTCAAACTGCCCAACCTCATTTTTAGCATGATCTACAATTTTATGGGAACTTGGTCCCTGAATGCCACAAAGAGACTTACTGAGAGACACATCTTAGACCTGTCTCTCAACTACTGATTGATACTCTATGCTAGATTAAGTTCCTTGCACCACACTATAATTTGAGTGCAACAGAAATGAGAAGAGATTAGTGCATTCACAGGAAGCTGATTGCACAAAGATCACACCACCCAAACCACTGTTTCTTAAACTTAGCAACTGTAAGATGTATGGGCTTCCAGAAATCTCTTAAGCCAAAATTCTGCCTCTCAAGATGTATTTTATTTTGTCATGAAGGTAGTAAAAGTAATGGTAACAGCAATGAAGTCTCATAATAATGCTTTAAAAAAATGGTCGCAGAGCCCATTTCATTAGAAACAGGCCCCTTTAGAGTTCAAATGTGACTCAAATTTGCTGCATGTGACATCAACATGAAATACCTTGTGTTTCACAAACTATCTCTTAGCACTCTTCTTACCTCAATGAGGCATCTGGATGTACTTCCATGTGGGTTTCCAGCCCAAACTTGCAAGAGAATTCTTTGAAACAGACTGGACATCGATAAATTTCATCAGCCCTTTTTTCAGTTTCACCATTTTGTGGTTCCTCCACAACCTGTTCATAGTAAAAAAAAAAAAAAAAAAAAAAAAAAAGGAGAAATGTTAAAACCCAGGCTACAATTCAAATAAAAGTTTCTGAAAGCAATACATTTCAGCTGGTAAATAATTCACTGCTTTATCCCTTAGCTAAATGTTACAAAAAGGGATTTACTCTATAACAGTGGTAGTCAACCTGGTCCCTACCGCCCACTAGTGGGTGTTCCAGCTTTCATGGTGGGCGGTAGGGGTTTTGTCTGTTACTGAAGCACTTTCCTTTTTTAAATTTAATTGACTTCCCTACTTTATAAATCTGTGGAACCGGTGGCGGTTAGAAAATTTTACTACTAACAGAGATACAAAAGTGGGTGGTAGGTATAAAAAGGTTGACTACCCCTGCTTTATAAGGATAAACCCAAAATTTAACTAGGAATTTCTTTTTATATTTGGAGATCCATTTTTTTTAAAGTCATCAACATTAAGGAATGTTAATATTTCCTTACAAAGCACTTTAGTTTAACTAGTTTAACTTTAGTTTAACTAGCTCTTTTGACCTGTTTAGCTATTTCTCTCATTCTACTCCCTTTATCCCTTTAAGAGGTACTCCTCATCACACAGAATATGAACATATGGAGAAAAGTACTTCATTTCTCAAAGTTATCAGGCAAAACAATTTGATCACAATCAATCAACTGTCACTCACTCAAAACAAATCCAGTGTAGGAATGTAATTATTCCAAATAATAATAGTAAGTACAAAAAATCAAAATGCAGAACTCAAAACATTGTTTGAAGTTGCCATGTTGACAGAGAAGGTTTTCACTAATATTTTATGATGAATCTTTAGAGATAATCCAAAATTACACTATCATTTATTTAACATCAGTCCTTGAGGTAAATAATGGAGATCAGCATAGATAAATAGACATCTTCACAACATCTTCTGTTGGCTGGGAACTACAGGAGCTGAAGAAAACCCCACAATGTTTTTATTTCTTGTCCTGACTAGTTACTTTGTTAAGTATATATCTTTATCCAAAATACTGCACAATACTTTCATAAGAAGTATGCACAACTTCTAAAGCATGCTGTGTGTCTAAAATTACAAGCTGGCTATTGTGTATCTATTATACTTCGCCTTCTTTCCATTTTTAAATGATTAACTGAATTCATAATCTCTCATTTTAAGCAACCAGCAGGATTTTTTTTTTTGCTAGAGGACCTTCTTTGCTGGACTCTGCTCTTCCTTGTCGGCCTCGGCCTCATGACTGAATTTTCGTTTGGTGGACAAGCGCCTGCGTTTCAGTGGAGAGACAGGGGTTGTACTTGTGGCGCCCGTGGCATCCTTCTCATGGATTTTCATATGCCTAAAGTCAGGTGGGGAAAGAGTGAGAAGGCAAAAAAGAAGACGCTCGTTACAGGTTCTGAACTAGAAAGAAGTTCTAATCAAAGTTATACTTGCAAAGAAGCCAATTTCTTGTTTAAGGAAACTCAATCATAAGAATAAGAGTTGATTCTTTTTTTTTAATATGCTAGTTACTAAGCTTTTCAACATCAATTTAAGGTATCAGAAGTACACAAAAGAGCATATTATCTGACAAGCCAAAGACAACAAAAGTACTTTCGGGCTAGACCGAGGCCACATTTTCCAAATGCCACTCCTAAGAGAGCCACCAGTATCTTTAATCCTTCATGATCTGAAAGTGTTTTACTATGAGCCCTCATTTCAGAACACACAGGATGTAGTCAGTGCAAAACCCACAGCTGTTAACTGACTCACTAAAGCATCTTTCCCCTGTTTTAACTTCCCCATTTTTTAACGATGTGTCAAGTCATTTGTCCCAGAAATGGAGGTGCAAGAAAAGAGGAGAAACAGTTGGTCAGGGTGGTTGCTTGTACGTTGTCTCATACAGTCTTGAGTTGATGAAAGCTTGTTCCATTAGGCCTCCGTGGAGTGTCCAAAAATACTTTAGCATGCTAAAATTCTGGGTCTCCACTGAGGCAAATGGAAATATTCATGCTAACAAGGGGGCAGCAGCAAAACAAAAACACCCCCCCACACACCTCTAGGGTACATTTGGTAAAGTGCAATCTGCTCAGCAATAATGACTTTAAGCAAATCCAGATGCATCCAAGCATTACAGTGAGCTTTGCTTACTTTTCATAAAACCCATTCTGTACAGCCATGGGTTGCAGAGGTGGCATTCAGCAGGTTCTGACCAGTTCTGGAGAACCAGTAGTGGAAATCTTGAGTAGTTCAAAAACCGGTAAATACCACCTCTGCCCCCATCTATTCTCTGCCTCCTGAGTCCCAGCTGATCGGGACAAAATGGAAATTTTGCAGTAACCTTCCCCCTGGAGTGGGGAGGGGATGGAGATTTTACAGTATCCTTCCCCTGCCACGCCCACCAAGCCATGCCTATAGAACCGGTAGTAAAAAAGTTTAAATTCCACCACTGACGGGTTGGTTCTCCTGGGACCAACTGGTACTGATTTAATAAATAGAGAAATAAACAGTGCAACTGATAAAGCAAGCTCAGAATTCATAGGCAATCTTAAAGGGAAAAATACTTGTGTATATAAACTTATCATTATTCGGGACATACATTTCAATCTAAAGTTAAATAAACCAGGAGGGAGAAACCATCCATTTGAAAATGATTATCAATTTGTCATTTTTTAAAGGGAAACTCCCAATTCTAAATGTGTGGCTCCAGTTTCCCAAAACCAAAGGAGATTGAAGAAGGGACTTTACAGAACTAAGGAAGTCGGAGGATGAGGGTACTATAGGAAAAGAGGGGGGGGGGCTTGGAAGAGGATAATTGAGGGTAGGGATATAATTGAACTTTCCACCTAGAACCAAACCTGATTATACTGGATGGGGAAAAAAATAGGCAGACGGGATATTCAACCAAAGTGACCAAATTTGTGTTAAAAGAGAACTAATCATCTCTGCAGCATTGCGATTTTCTCATTGAGAGTTTCACCTAGTTAACTTGAATGCACAGGCTCCAACAATTAGCTAAGTAACAGCAAAGAGAAAAATTCAGATGATAAGGAGATGATATCATTTCATCCTATTAGGAATACAGAAGAGAAGTCTATTCACTGAAGTATATTATTGAAATTTAAGAAGGTTCCCCTCACACATATGTGCACATATGTTCCTGACTCTAGAGGGAGGTGCTCATCTCCGTTTCAAAGCCAAAGAGCCAGCGCTGTCCGAAGACATCTCCGTGGTCATATGGTGTATGTACAACTAAATTTATTTATAATTTTGGCAAAGCAGGATATTTTTTTTCTTTCAAATTAGGAAGAAATGCAACAAAAAGATAATTAAGGTACAAACAGCATAAAACATGCCTTTTTTTTTCCTGCTCCTCATACTCTGCAGCACAAAAGTATGCTGGAATCTTAAATTTTAAGTTTTAGATGACTTCCACTTCTTCAGACTTGACAAGCAGCGTACAAAACCCACAAACAACTGAAGTATTTTAGCTGCTGAAGTGGCCAGGGAAATATACCTAAAAAGGCACTATAATTAAAAGTATGTTCCTATGTATGTTTTTAATCAATGTAATCATTTTTATGTATTGACAAATGAAAATTAACATTTTTCTGAACTAATAAATTCATGGGAAGGATTTAGAAAATACAGCTTAAATGAAATCAAGATGCATTCCGATATTCATCATGTCCAATTAAACTCAAAGGGATTTACTTTGGAACAGACATTTATAGAATTACAATCCTACTTTTCGTATTTGCTCTTCTCTTTTCACAGAAGGCCTGAATCCCAATAGACACAATTTAATTCATTTCCAGTGGGACAGAAGGTAAGTATCTTACAGCACTTTAAATATGAACCAATAAAAAATTTAATAACTCTGTTAAGACATTCTGTTAATGTTGCCAGGTTACCTCAAACATTACTGAAATATATTGTGTATGATCTCTAGCACCCTGGGTATAGCACATCCTGAAGCCAGTCTAACACCAACAGTACTTCGATGCTGACCAAAAATATTAATTTTAATTCTAACCAGTCTTAATGACATCAGATCAACTTGAAGTCACCATCAGTTTACAATAC
This sequence comes from Rhabdophis nuchalis, assembly GCA_039707465.1. Lineage (NCBI taxonomy): Eukaryota > Metazoa > Chordata > Lepidosauria > Squamata > Natricidae > Rhabdophis > Rhabdophis nuchalis. Next base: position 148,801,305 of record CM077645.1, read on the forward strand.
ATTAGTTGTCTATGTAGGCAATACTGTGATGTTATTGTTTTTATTGTAGTTTGTTTTTACATGGTTATTATTGTATTTCATTCCAGCAACTACTTAAATTGAATGTGTTGTAAATGTTTAATATTCAAATTAATTATTGTCCTGAGAAGTAGAGATGATCCTCTTTATCTAAATGTGTATGCTCAGGCTAAATGATCATGGTTTATCAGGCAACCCAGACTTATACTAATTTCAAATGCAATAATGTGAACCTGAGTGCATAAAATAGGACTATACATTTGGGGGTGAGGGCAAATGCCTTTGACTTTTGAGTGGCACTTTGGAGGCAATTAAAAACAAAAAAACATGACATTTCATTGATTCAGTGCAGAGTAAACTTCCAATATATTTAATAACAGTTCAGAAGGGGCTCTTGGAATTCTATTCAAAAGCTTTTTGTAACTTTATGTAACCTTGGGGCAGGAGTAGGTTCCGGCAGGGGCTACTGCCAGTTTGCTTGTGTGTGTGTACACTTGATTGTGCTGTGCACAATGCAATAAAAATTGTTCTGCACATGCGCAGAAGTGAAAAACAAAATGGTGGCACCTATGGCACTGCCCAGAAAACCAGTTCAGGGGCATGGCAGGCCTGAGTCGTTGCCGGTTTCAGTGACCCAGACAGCCAAACCACTACTGGCTCAGCCGAACCGGTGGGAACCCACCACTGCCCTGGGGTCTAAGTTCATCTATGTTGTGTAAGAACTGTTTATTATCATAGCAACGATGTTCCAAAATAAAAGTCATATTTGTCAATTATATTAGAAATACATAATATAAATACTTTATTTATATATTGAGCAAGGTTGGACTAGAAGTCCATTTCAATTGCACTTCTATAAATTATGTAAGAAAAATAAGACTCTACATTTAGGCAAAAAACTCCAAATGCACAGCTATAGACTAGATGGGACCTGGTTCAAAGGTAGTAACTGCGAGAGGGAACTTGGCGTCCTAGTGGACAATCACTTAAATATGAACCGTAAGTGTGTTGCTGCTGCCTAAAAAGCCAATGCAGTCCTAAGCTTTGCATTAACAGAGTGGTAGAATCAAGATCACATGAAGTGTTAGTACCACATGCCTTGGTAAGACCACCCTTGGAAAATTGCATCCAGTTTTGATTCCCATGATACAAAAAAGATGTTGAGATGCTAGAAAAGTGCAGAGAAGACCAACAAAGACAATTAGGGAACTGGGGGCTAAACCATATGAAGAATACTTGCAGAAATTGGGTATGTCTAGTTTAATGAAAAGAAGGACTAAGGGTGACAAGATACCAGTGTTCCAATATCTAAGGAGCTGCCACAAAGAAGAGGGAGTCAACCTATTCTCCAAAGCACCTGAAGGCAGGACAAGAAGCAACGGATGGAAACTAATCAAGGAGAAAACCCACCTAGAACTAAGGAGAAGTTTCCTGATAGTTAGAACAATTAATCAATGAAACAGCTTGCCTCCAAAAGTTATAGGTATTCCAACACTGGAGGCTTTTAAGAAGAGATTGGATAATTTCTCTGAAATAGTATAGGGTCTCCGGCTTGAGCAAGGTTGGACTAGAAGTCCTCCAAGATCCCTTGCAACTCTATTATATTGTCAATACATCACAATGAGGTAGGTTTTCAGCATCTGTTGCACATATTTCGTTGTATTTAAGTACAGTGACAATAAAGACCATACTTATATAACCTTAAAGCAAAAATTCCTTGCTTCTCCATCTCTGCCCTTAGCATAAGATAATGTGTATGCTTTCCTTACAAAGCACGAAAAATAACTGTAATGAAAAACAAGCTTTCTAAACAATTCTAAATGGAGACAAACTTATTAAAAGTTGATGGAAATGCCAGTAAGTTCCCCTATTTCTTTCAGTAAATCTGAATAAGAACACTTGTCGCTTTGAAATAATTAATTCTTTTGGTAAAAGTAATCTTATTTTAAAGCCATCTTAAGAGTTGCACATAAACCAAAGGTGTGACCAGTTTGGAGGTTATTGTTCATATGTGAGTTTATTTTCACATCTGTCAAACCATAAGAAAGGTCTTGCTGAATCAGCCTAAAGACCTATTTAACCCAGTATCCTGTTTCCACAGTGGCCCACCAGAGGCCTATGATGTCTACCAGCAGGACATAAATACAATAGTATTCTCCCAAGGGGAGTCTGCAGCAATTATGCTGAAAAGCATATTGTCTCAAAGGTCAGGAGTAATATAGCTATTATGACTAGCAGTCATTGATAAATTTATTCCTCCATGAATCTTTCATCAAATCATTCTTTCTACTTCTGCACATGTATTTTAATGCTAAGAACGTAGTACACTTATTTATTGTGAGGTAAAACGGTTGCTGTTACAGTTTACAGTTTATTGGATTTGTATACCGCTCCTGTCTCCAGATGGACTCAGGGCGGTGCACAGGGAATTAAAATACCATGACAACAACAATGAATACAGTACAATAATAAAATATGATTAAATTAGAATAGCCTGTGATAAAAATTAAGCTAAAAATATTAAAATCTCAACCAATCCACTAAAAATATCCTCAATTCTAAAATCTAAGCTAAAATATAGACTAAAATCTAACTCTAAGCTAGGCCAGCTAGTGCGTTTTTAGTGAGCGGCGAAAAAGGCGAAGGTCCGTGATGGTACGAAGTTCGGGGGTAGGCCATTCCAGAGGGTCGGCATGTGAATGTGGTAGCATTCAGCTGCCTCAGCAACCTGTCCATGTCATCAGGAGCAACAAAGTCAAACTCGTCCCATAATATAGTCTCAAGACCTGCCTCGGACGGTCCACCCAGACCTGTCTCATCGGAGGCCAACTCGTCCCGGATCCGAGCAATTTTATCCTGCAGATACTCTCCAAATTCCTCTGCTCTACCCTGCAAAGGAGCTTCCCGCCGCCTCTGTTGAAGGAGAGAGCGGGTCACTCTAAACAGGGCGGCAGGGTGGTTATCTGCGGATGCGATAAGAGTGGCGAGATGGTTCCGTTTTGCTGCTCTTATCGCCACTAAGTAGGTACTTAAATAGGACCTTACCCGTGTTCGGTCGGATTTGGAGCGGGTGGACCTCCAAGTTCTCTCTAGGCGTCTCTTGCAGCGCTTCATCACCCTTAGCTCCTCAGAGAACCAAGGAGCCAGGGTGGATTTGCGCCGCGTTCTCAATTGCTCATCTTCAAACCAGCTCCTTGTGTGGGAAAAGACAGAAAAATCCCCCCCTCTCTCTAACACACACACACACACACACACACACACACACACACACACACACACACACACACAGAGTTCCCTTTTGTACTGGGTTCTCTGCTGAAACCAGCACTATTTGTTGCCATTTTAAAACTGTGTTAATAAACATGTTACCGTTAAAATTAAAAGGAGACTCTCTTCCTGCCCAATTGTATATGGCTGTACCCACTTTGCAGGCCTAAGGGAGCTACTCCCAAAATTATACAATACAATAGCAGAGTTGGAAGGGACCTTGGAGGTCATCTAGTCCAACTCCCTGCCTAGGCAGGAAGCCCTATACCAATGCAGACAAACGGCTATCCAACATCTTCTTGAAGACTTGTAGTGTTGGGGCATTCACAACTTCTGGAGGCAAGTTGTTCCACTGATTCATTGTTCTAACTGTCAGGAAATTTCTCCTCAGTTCTAAGTTGTTTCTCTCCTTGATTAGTTTCCACCCATTGCTTCTTGTTCTACCCTGAATTGTTCACCTATGTCTGAGAGCTTTTGTAACAGAGTATTAAATCACACCCAAATCCTTCTGATTCTCTAGCAGTACAGGAAGTTCTCGACTTACAACCATTCGTTTAGTGACTGTTCAAAGTTACAAAGGCACTGGAAAAAGAGACATATTTTTGAAGGTCTATTTTTCAGAGTTATGACTGTTGCTGCATCCCCATGGTCACAGGATCAAAATTTGGGAGCTTGGCAAATGGTATATATTTATGATGGTTGTAGTGTCCAGAGAGCATGTGATCATTTTTTGCAATCTTCTGACTAACTTAACAACTGCAGTGATTCATAACTGTGGCAAAAATGGTAAAATGGGGCAAAACTCATTTAACATCTGTCTTGCTTAGCAACAGAAACTTTAGCCTTAATTGTGGCCGTAAGTTGAGGACTACCTGTCAGAGGTCATATTCATGGAAACTTCATTTCTTAGAACGTAAGTGGCACAGTGGTTAGAATGCAGTACTGCAGGGTACTTCTGCCGACTGCAAGCATTTTGGCAGTTCGAATCTCGCCAGGCTTAAGGTTGACTCAGCCTTACATCCTTCTGAGGTGGGTAAAATGAGGACCCAGATTTTGGGGGGCAATAGGCTGACTCTGTAAATTGCCTAGAGAAAGCTGTAAAGTACTGTGAAGTGGTATATAAGTCTAAGTGCTATTACTATGGCTATAAAAAACCAGAAGAGTATATGAGACTCTGCATATGAAGAGAAGGGAAGAGAGTGGCAAGAAGTTTTTACAGTTTTCTTTAAAAAGCCAAAATGTGTAGCAAGTACCTCATGAGTTTAAGTGCTCAGATTTGGGGTGGATGCTGTTTTACACAGTCAAATCTACTAGGATCTCCTGATTCATCCTTTTAGCAAACAAGGCATTTTCCAACTTCTTTACCGTACTTTACCACACCCTACAATGCATCCTAATCATCTTCCTTCAGGGCTTCCAGTTGAGAGGAGAACCCTGGTGATTACACAATACACACACACACACACACACACACACAGAAAATAGACTCTGGTCTTTGAATTTTGAGTTTAAGAGAATGAGCTAAGTATTCTTGCTTTGGCTCATAATTAATGGGAGTTGGAAATAAAACAAATGTCCCCAAATTAGAAAGAAAATGACTTTTGAATGAGAAAACTGGAGCAGCCTAAACATACACCAACAGCCCTAAGGTGCTGCGGGTTAACTAAAAGCTGTTGGCTAAAATAATAATACTCCCAAAAAATTATTATTCAGATTTTTGCTTTTGATTATAGATGTTGTACTTCTTTGGGGCTAACTTACACATCAGCTCAAGAGAGAACTAACAGAATCAAACATCCTTCTATTTCTGCTGGCCATTGATGTAAGGGAGTCTGTCCTTTTTGTAGCTGCCACAGCGCAATCTTTCTAACCTTGGTGATTTCAGATGTGCAACCTTCCATTCCCAAAATTCCCCAGCCAGCATAATTATAGCCGAGAATTTCAGGAATTGGTCTAGAACAGGGTGGGGAATGACACCTTTTTTTATGACTTGTGGACTTTAGCTCCCAGAATTCACGAACCATGCTGGCTCAGGAATTCTGGGAGTTGAAATACACAAGTCATCTGAACATATTTACAACTGATGCTCCAATTTATTTACTATTTTGATTGTTTTTATATCATTCATGTGCCTTTTATATCATTCATGTGACGTGTATGTATGTGAGGGGAGAGAGGGGCTGGCTAACCTGATAAGGGTCATCATATTGGGATTTGAACATTCTGGATATTCTATAATATAATACCTTGAGTATTACACTACACTAATCCTACATTAGAGAGGTGGGTTGCTGCTGGTTCGGCCGAACCGGTAGTGGAATTCAGGCCTGGGTTGCAGAATCGGCAGCAACCCAGACGTGACATGCCCCTGAACCAGTTCCCTTGCTGCCACTTGGGCACTGTCATTTTGAATTTTAATGACTGCACACCATTCTCCATTTCTGGCCTAAAGACTGGAGGGCGTTGAGGAAGGCTAGGGCATAGAGTTTGAATATTTTGCTTGCACAGGGCCAAGATAAACATATATGGCGAATCTTTTTTGGATTGCATGCCAAAAGTGGGGGGAGTGCAGTGGGGACATGGGTGGGTGTGCCACACCCATAATGCTATGTGCATGACCCCAGTGTGCATAGGCGCACAACCAGAGCTCCCCCTGTTTTTAGAATGCTTTTTTCACCCTCCCCAGCCTCCAGAGGCTTTATAAGTTTGAGAACGGACTTCCAGTTAGCTCATAGGGCTGGTTTTTCGTGCTCCGGGGGCTTCAGGGAAGCTCCTGAAGCTTCTGGAGGGCAAAAAATGGCCTCAAAAGAAGGCCAAAGTCAGCTGGCCAGCACGCACATTTGCACTGGACAGCTCACAGGGCAACACCTCGCGTGCCCTGACAAATGGTTACACGTGCCACCTGTGGCACGCGTGCCATAGGTTCGCCATCATGGGTATAGGGGAAGCTGAAAGCTCACCTCTTCCCTGCCACCCCACCATGTTAAGAGGCAAGCACTAACTGAACTTGACATGTCGATTTGCAACGTTTACAGAAAATTCCCTTGTTATCAAGATTTATGGGGAATCCTAATATTCATTGAGTCAAAACTACAATGCTGAAGCATTAAAAAAATAGAAGAATCCATAGATCTGGGGAAATTGCACGACACGTTTTTTTTTTTAAAATGCAAGCAGAGGAAAAGAATCAATGCATGTTGACTTGCACATGATAAGCAGGAGAAAGGAATACAGAATTGACCCTAAGCAGAATTGTATTTCAAGCCCTCTCAAATGGAGATACCTTACCACTGGAGGCTTCCTGGCTTCAATGGGTTGCAAAGTAAAAAGTCCAGATGACATGAGGTCAAAACCAGTAAAGTCTGTACCTTGAAAGGTTTCAAGCAGCAGAGGAGCCACGCGCGCACACATATCAAACTCTTCCCCATCCACATTTTGTTCAATGGGAGCATCAATTTGCCCCACCAGCAAGCATTTTTCACATACTTTTTTCAGCCCCAGAGAGGGCGTGAAAATGATGTGATGATACCACCAAAGAGGACAAGATCTATTTGGGTAGCAGGATTATGTCCATAAGTCTTCCATAGCTACTTAGAGTTTAACTTTAAAGTTTTTAAAATCATGTCAGTAAAAAATAATCACATACTTTGGTGATCATGGAGTCTGCAACCCTCTGCTGGAAAAGGGTTTGAAATTATTCTGGTCTTTTCTGATATTTCAGCAGGTTTTTGTTGTTTTTTCTGGTTTCCAGCTCACATGATCTTTAGGACAGTATTTCCAAATTCTACCAAGCACTCCATATACGTTCCTTTTACGTCTGGTATTCTTTTTCTTAAAAGGTTACACATTCTTGTAAAACAATTTATCAATCTTTGTAGTACACAAGTATACCTACTTTTGAGCTCGCAAAATTAAATTCCCTGTCCCTTTAAAAACCAGCTAGCATTTTTGAATCAACTGTGTTAAGAATGGGAAACACAGTACATGCATAATTCTCTTGATGAAACTGTCAGCCAGCCCTGCCCTTATGCAGAATGCTCTATTGTTCTCATCGGTCCCCAATCAATGGCATTCCATCAAGCTTTCCTTATTTGTCTGCTTTGGACATCTTTCCTCTTTCCAGATTTTACTCTTTTTTTTCTTTTGTTCTTCCTCTTATTTTAACCTTCTGCAGCTTCTCTTTTATATATCACCTTATGCAAACAGCTGCAATCAAAGAATCCTTATAAATTTGTAAAGATCTTATTGGAAGGAGGGGGAGGGGGGAAACCTGACCAGCATTCTACCGGTAGAAAGCAATTTTTACAACTGTGCTTGTCAAGGAAGTACAAAATTTGACAAGGATGGAAAATCCAGTTGGCACACTCGTTTTGGTAGCTGTTGCTGTTTCACTTGGGCACCATATGAAGGATCAATTCAAATGTTTCCCTCACTACCATCATATCCAACCGGTTCCGCTTTGGCATGCAAGAATGAGCAACTATCAGAATGTACCTTTCTTGTCAGTTCTCTTTTAAACAAGACCAACAAACTGTCACCGTTTAAAAAAACATTGACAACAAAGAAATATAGCATATGGAGTTGGAACTAAACTGTCAATCGTTCTCTCATTGCATGCACTTTCTTCCACATTCTAGCCCATATGTTAGGCAGCTGGTTCCTATGTTCACAGGAGACAAGAATAAATTCAGTGTTGTGCCCAACAGCCTCTGTAAGCATTTAATGATAACTGTGCAGGAAGTGGTGAGATGGTCAACAAGAACTAAGGATCTTTGGCATGCTTTGAATTGCTCACTTGTTGCTTACAGAAATGTTCTGCACTGACACTACATCTGCTTAATGTGATTTGCTTATTATTAGCGTGATATGTGGATGGGAGTGAAGAAATAATGAGCATATTATTCTACTGCAGGACATCAGAATTTCTTGTTGGCTAACTCATTGCCAACTGTTCTTTCCTGTATGTGGTAAGAACCAGAATATCTGGTTTGTTTGCGGTTTTCTCACTTATTCCTGGTTGATTTTGGTGCCTCAGCCAAACCTTCAATCAACTCACATAAAGGCAAGACAAAAGTATCTTAAAATTATTACACTCCATAGTCAAATGATTCAATCTTTTAGCAAATGGGCATTGTTTAGAGTGATTATTCCCAACCCAAACCGCTTCAGAAGTCTGTACTATCATTACTACCCATAAACTGAGACTCGTAACTGATGTAATCTAACATATCTAAAAATTCCAAATATTTGCTTGATGCCATAAGCAACCTGCAGCAAGTAACCTTTTCCTTCCCAGACTGTCATTCCTATGATGATGATGATGATAATAAGCAATAGGCACTGGTAATGCAGATGGCATCCATTCCCCACCTGTCCATACCACTATGAAAAATGGGGAAAGTATTAGGGAAGGAATGATGTAATGACAGAAAGATGAAATAGTCGCATGTAATATGCCTGTGCTCCCCACCCACCCCCCGGGCAAATGATCCCACTGACATTCCATATTATTCATCTCTTCAGGGATGAATTTGAAGACAAAGGGAATAGAATCTACTGTAATTAGGAAGATCAAATTTATGAATCAAAGGATGCTTACTTGTGGCAATGTTCTTTAAGCACATGCAAATCAGTAGATTTTTACCAAACCGGCTTGTACCTAAGCTGGATTTTAAAAAGCAAAATGCAAACCCAAAAAATTATGCATGTGCTATATGAATAAAGTGTTGAAAAGGGAGAAGCACAAAATATAAGGCTCTCAAGCACAGCGCACAATCTAAGAAATTTTAACTTTATAGAAAACTGGGATAACTTAATAAGGGAAGTCCCAAAGTAATCATAAACAACAGTTAACATGCTTGTATATTTCATGCTGAATGTAGTTTTGATGGTAATGTAGCAGGGGTAGGTTGCTGCCAGCGTTACTGCCGGTTCGCAATACGCACGCAACGTTGAGCACATGCGCTGAGCATGTGCTCATTATTTACTATAAATTGTTCTGCACACATGCGCAGAACAATTTACAGTAAACTGTGCATGTGCAGTCACTAAAATTCAAAATGGCGGCACCCAAGCAGCAGCAAGGGAACAGGTTCGGGGGCGTGTCAGGCCTGGGTCGCTACTGGTTCTGCAACCCAGCCCTGAATTCCACTACCGGTTCGACTGAACCGGGCCGAACTGGTAGCAACCCACCTCTCTAATGTAGTATTAGTGTAGTAGTGTAATACTCAAGGTATTGTATTATAGAATATCCAGAATATTCAAATCCCGATATGATGACCCCTATCAGCTTGGCCAGCCCCTCTTTCCCCTCCATGAACATACATACACATCACTAAGGAAAGGCACATAAATGGCATAAAAACAATCAAAACAGTAAATAAATTGGAGCATCAGTTGTAAATATGTTCAGAGTACTGATGATAACTGGTGAACAATATAACAATATCAAATCTTCTTTAAATGAGATCAAATGAAAAGCCATGATGAAAGTGAGTTTCTGAAAGGGAAAAATGAATTCCCCCCCCCCAAAAAGTGTCAATAAAATGTCAAGCAAAACATGCTACTCTTAGAATAGGAATTTAGACTAGCTGGACCTGGTGGTCTATTTAAAAAGGACCAGAGGATATTTTACTCGTGTGCTCAAGCTTTTCCTCTGAAATCAGCACCAAGCCTGCAAGCTTATCTCTACAACCTTGAAAACTGTAAACTGACATTCTTAGGATTCTGATGAGAAGGGCCTGAAAGGAACACCAACTGCCTTGCAGCTATTCGCATGCCCTGGGCTTGGGTTAGCGCACCTATTCAAGCACCAAAATCATTTCATTTTTATTCCATATCTGGCTTTTCCATTTCCATTTAGCAGGCACATACCATCACTCATTTGCAAATAAATCAATATTCAGATTTAAGATCAAAACCCTTGGAAGATGCAGTGTGGGCCAGAATGGAGCAATTTTGAAAAGAAAAGAAAAAGAGTAGTTTACACAACTGAAACTGTTAAAGGTGCAAGTAAAAGCCTGCGTTAAAATAACGAAAGGCCAGTCCGTGCATGCTGTGATATCTCATGATGTCACACCACTCCCTAGCACATATGGTTTTCTATGTGCAAAGAGATTTTTCCCATCTCTCAGATGGAATATGAAACACAAGTTCTAAGAAAATTCCCTTCTATCAGGTTAGATTATTTTCTCAGCATCACAAGGAGAAGTCTTCCCAGGTAAAAGATTCAAGTAACCAACAAGTGAAAGGTATCAGATATCAATTCTAGGAATCGTTGAAAGGAGGTTATATAAGCCCAGGAATTTCTCTATACAGATAGTCCTCGACTTATGACCACAATTGAGCTCAAAGTTTATGTTGTTAAGAGACACTTGCTGATTTTCGCCCCATTTTGCCACCTTTCTTGTCACAATTGTTAAAGTGAGACATTAAAGTTGTTAAATTAGTAGCCCTGTTGTTAAGTGAATCTGGCTTCCCCATACACCGTATTTTTCGGACTATAAGATGCACCAGAGTATAAGACGCACCAAGATTTTGAAGAGGTCCATTTTTTTAAAAGAAAATTTGCCCTTCCTGACCCCCAGGAGCACTCTGCAGGCCTCCCAAACCCTTTGCATGCCCTGTATTTTTGTGAAAAGGGGGCATGCAGAGAGTTTGAGAGGCCTGCCAAGTGCTCCTGGCAGTCGGGTAGGGCAAATGTGATGCGTGGAAAGTTTGGGAGGCGAAAAACGGACCTGTTTTTCGCAAAAACGGAGCATGCAGAGGGGGTGGGAGGCCTGTAGAGTTCTCCTGGGGGTTGGGGAGGGCAACAAACGAGCAAAAAATGGCTCATTTTTTGCAAAAACAAGCCTAGTTTCTGCACAAAAAGGACCATGCAGAAGGTGTGGAAGGTCTGTAGAATGGTCCTGGGTGCTTGAGAGAACAAAAACAGTCCCATTTATGTGAAAAACGGACCCATTTTTTGCTCGTTCTCCCCCCCCCCCCCCCCGGGAGCACTTTGCAGGCCTCCCAAGCGTTCTGCTGTCCATTTGTGCAAAAACACTGGAAGCACAGGGCGGAGTTTCAGGAGGCCAAAAATGCTATATTCAGTGTATAAGACACACCCAGATTTTCACCCTCTTTTGGGGGGAGGTGCGTCTTATACTCCCAAAAATATGGTGGGAGGTCGCAAAAGGTGGCTCATGTGACACTGCAACCATCACAAATATGAGTCAGTTGTCAAGCGTCTAAATTTTGATCACGTGACTATGGGGATGGTCATGTGTTGTCAGTGTGAAAAAGGGTCTTAAGTCACTTTTTCCGTGTAACTTGGAGCAGTCATTAAATGAACTATTGCAAATCGAGGAGTACCTGCACAGAACTGAGAAATAAGCCTGTAAGCAAAATCTTCTCTGAGTATAAAACTACAAGCATCCAACATAATGATGGACAGCATAAGGATATTATCATCATCATCATCCATCTGCTTGTACCCACTCTGGGAAAAGAATAGCTGCCAAAATTCTTAACATTGGCAGAAGCATTCCTTCAACCAATACCTTCCCCACTTTCACATTTCTGACTAGTAAATTACACTGCATGTTTTGACCTAGGAGGATCTTCTAGAAGAAATGGTTGAACTTCACATGAGCACAGCTTCTAGCGGAATAACATCTCTGCTATTCACCAAGGCAGCCAATTTGCTTTTTCAGGCTGCTTGTACGAGCCTGCAAAAAGATGTGGCTGCTATAAGCAGCTGACCTATTATAATTAGAGAAGGCACATCTTGTTTTCAGGCTTCTTCAGTAACCTTTCATAAATAGAGAGGTGCTGTGTTTATAGAAAGTTCAAAAGGCTACGGTACTTCCAAATCATTTTCGAAGTGTGCACAGCCCTACTTTATGGGTTTTCCTCTAGCTCCCAGCAAGGCCAAACCATGATCAGATTAAAAGATCTCAGGGTGATCAAATAAAAATTCTCTAAAAATACCAAAGCAAGCAGGAATGTGATGGAAAAATCAATATTCTCTGTTTAACGCCACGGCAAGATCCTTCACTTCTGGACCTACTCCTCCCTATGAGATCTGAAACAAATTGCCAAAACAAAGTACTGCAGAGCAAAGAGATCATTCATTTACTAAGACTTCCTAAGACGTAAGGAAAAAAAGGATGAAAAGCAATATGAAAAGAGATAAATAGCTGCACATCAGCCAACCTATAGTGTGACAAGAACCCCATGGGAAGCACATAGAACCCCCTATTAAATGCTAATTTGTTCAAGCTCAGTTTTCTAGAATCGATGTAATAAACAAAAATTAAATTCTTGGAGCAGGATGGCAATGCTGAGTGATTCAACAGAAACCCAAGCGCAGAACACATACACAAGGAAAATCCTCTGTAGAAGTCCCACGGAAATGAAAGGGAGTTTGACACCCCTGTTGCATGTGAAAGAAATCTACAATATAACGGAAAACAAACTGGTACAATATGGCAGCACTTTATGTTAAATGTTAACCCTACCCTCACTCATTCCATTTTAGGTTGGCAGAGTCTTTGTAAAGGGGACTGGTAAGCCATCAACCACAAAACAGAACACAAATGGTGCTTGAAAATCTGCACAGCAAGGAAGTATTCCAGCTAGTCAAGAGAAGGAACCTGAGATATCCTGGTCTCCCTCCTCACTGCAAAAACTGAGTAATTTTTGAAAAGCACTTTTTCTAAGTAAAACCCAATGCAACGCTGCAATATCTTTATCCACAGCTGATAACAGTGTTGTTGGATGCATATGCAGTATTGTTCATTTTATCCTGGCCGACAGTCAGTAATCCCAGAAGGATCTCACTCTGCTACCTGTACTGTTAACAGATTCCCACGCCTTCTCATTAATGGCCTGTTAATGTACCTGCAAGGCCTCTAGGACAATTTAATATAGTGTCATGATGGAAAGATAACACTGCATCCCGAAGTAAGATAACCTATAGCAAACAGTAGAGCACCTAATCTAATCAGGAGTACAAAATAATGTTAAATGATGCACATTTTTTTGTTCTTGTTGGAAATCCAGTGCAGCTTCTCAGCGGCTTTCATTTGCAGTCTAACAAAGCATCCAGCCATTCCATGGTGATGGCAGCTGAATGCTTGGGGTTTTTTTGGTTACTTGGTGACTTCCAAGTTATTGCTTTGATTTTCAAAAGCCATAGTTTAGTCTATGCTAAACTAGAACTTGTTGGTGTTGGCTGCCTTGTGACTCACTACATTTTTCCTTACAGGAAAAATATGTTTCAACATTTTTGGTACTCATCGTGCCTCCCGGAACCGATGTGTACCGAGGTAGTTGAGTTTCACAGCTGACATACAGATAAGATATCAAATATGATATAAATAAGGCAAGTTCAACTATTTATTTATTAAATAAATGTATATAACTGCCCAACTCACACATAGGTGAGGCAGCTTACAATATTTAAAAATCCACCACATAAAAAACCAATGACAAAATCACATTTTATGTCTTTTGAAAAAGACAATTGGAAGCCAATTGTACCTCTGGGGGAATAACCTTCTATATGAAAGGGGCCACCCACCGAAAAGAGCTTATCTCATAATGACCAATTTCTACGATTAAATATATCTCCCCTCCAGCAGCACCATTAGCATACAAAGCAATCTTGTGCATAAACGTCTTTAAAATACAGGCAGTTCTCTATTTACAAGCTTAGTGACCATTCAAAGTTACAAGGCATTGAAAACAATGACTTATGACTGATTTACACACTTACGACTATTGTAACATGGTCCATGCTACATGGTCATGTGATCAAAATTCAGGCACTTCCTCCTCCCCGGCCTGGCATACACTGTCCTAGGATCATGTGATCACCATTTGTAACCTTCCTAACAGGCTCCAAACAAACAAAGCAAATTGGGAAGTTAGATTCAGTTAACATTCAGTTTTGGATGCTATGATGTAAAAAAGATGTGGAGACACTAGAAAGAGTGCAGAAAGAGCAACAAAGATGATTATGGCACTGGAGACCAAAACATATGAAGAACGGTTGCAGGAACTCTAATTTAATGAAAAGAAGGACCAGGGGAGACATGATAGCAGTGTTCCAATATCTCAGGGGTTGCCACAAAGAGGGAGTCAAACTATTCTCCAAAGCACCTGAGGGCAGAACAAGAAGCAATGGGTGGAAACTAATCAAGGAGAGATGCAACTTAGAATTGAGGAGAAATTTCCTGAGGTTTCCTGCCTAGGCAGGGGGTTGGACTGGAAGTCCTCCAAAGTCCCTTCCAACTCTTGTTATTCTATTCTATTCTATTCTATTCACAACTGCAGTTATTCACTTAACGACTGTGGCAGAAAAAGGTTGTAAAATGGGGCAAAACTCACTTAACAACTGCCTTGCTTAGCAACAGTAATTTGAGGCTCAATTGTGGTTGTAAGTTGACTGTTTCCTATATTCCATCATAAGATCAATTTTGTTTACCTAACAACCAGTGTTACCCTTGTGGGGCCTATTTTTTTCAGTGTGTTGTAAAGCCCTTTTCTTCTCCCAGCATACACTAAAGCTTTCCTCCCCCCAAAAATATTGATATTTCTATCAACCTCAACAGGATGGTCCCACTTTGCAACATAGGGCGATTTTTAAAATGTTGGGAAATTTTAAGTGCCTTAAATAAGAAAAGGTCATTCATTCAACCCAGCAAAAACTCGGAAGAATTCTTCTGAATTGGAAAGAGAGTTCTCAGAATTAGATTAGAAGATTTCTTGCTTCATTTATTTCAAACAGAACAGCTTATTATTTTGCCTATCAGAAAAAGATATTAATCGCAACTATAAACTTTCTGCTGCTCCATAATGATCAAGAAAGTAATGAAGTACCCAACATCGTATTGCATGCATACGGATCAGATTAAAAAGTACTCTGAACTATGGAGCACACGTAATTAAGGTACAGTTAGTCCTCGGGTTATGACAGCAATTGGGGCTGGGATTGCCATCCCTAAGTGATGTACTCTAAAGTGTGCCGCATTGCTTAGCAACGGCAATCCCAGTTGCCATTGTAATCACAGGATATATAGGTCATTAGGCAGGAAGAGGAGGGAGTCAAGGTTGCTGTGAAAGTGGGTGGGAGTGGGAGGGTTGTCAAAGGGAGGTTTGGAGTGAGCCAGCAAAGGCCTGAAGGGCAGGTGTGAATTAGGGAAAGGCCTAGAAGGGCTGAAAGGGTCCCGTGGGCAGGAAAAGAAGTAGGAATGACCCTTCCCTGATGGTTTTCACATTGATTTTCCTTGTTGGAAGCCAGGGAAGATCCCAAATGTCTTCCTGCAATGTTATAATATAACATTATTATAATATAATAATGAGCCAGGCTCTCAAGCACCCAGACTGTGATCATATAACTGCAGAGGTGCTGCAATGGCCAAAACCTGGTCATATGTCAATTTTTTCAGCATCACTGTATAGAATGGCTAACCTTTTTTGGCTCCCGTGCCAAAAGCGGGAGGTACGCAGGGGGATCTTGCAGGCGCAGGCGTGCCACATATATAATGCTATGCGGGTCCCGTTTCGGCACGTTTTTTTCACTTTCCCCAGGCTCCAGAGGTTTTCTAGGAGCCTGGAGAGGGCAAAAACAGCCCCCCTACATGGCAGCCCTCTGGAGACTTCTGGAGCTTCCCTGAAGCCTCTGGAGGGCGAAAAACAGACCTACGGGGAACCCGTAAGTTCAGGAATGGTGACTTCTAGTTTGTCCGTACAGCCGATTTTCGACCTCCGGAGCCTTCAGGAGGATTCCCTGAAGGCTCCAGAGGGCGAAAAGCAGACCTACGGACAAACCGGAAGTCATTCCGTTTTGCTCATAGGGGCGGTTTTTGCACTCTGGAGCCTTCAGGCCCCTGAACTTCCGGTTTGCCTGTAGGGCCATTTTTTCGCGCTCCAGAGGCTTCAAGGAAGCCTCCATAGGGCAAAAGACAGCCTCAAAAGAAGGCCGAAGTTAGCTGGCCAGCGCGCACATGCGTACTGGAACTAACATGGCAACGCCTCATGTGCTCTAACAAATGGCTCAACGTGCCACCTGTGGAACGTGTGCTGTAGGTTCGCCATCACGGCTATAGAACAAGTGGACATAAAGGATTATCTGTGATCCTGAGAAAAAGGAAAGTACAGGTAGATTTATGGCTACACTTTATGTTGCAAAGTGGGACATTAGTTCAGTGAGTTTTGCGACCTTTCCTGCCACATTTTACGACCTTTCCTGCCACAGTTGTTAAGTGAATCACTGCAGTTGATAAGTTAATAACATGGCTGATAAGTGAACCTGGCTTCCCCATTGTCTTTGCTTGCCAGAAGGTCACAAATGTTGATGGGACTTTGGGACAATAAAATCATTATAAATGTAGCTGAATAAATATTCAGCTGCCAAGCTTCTGAATTTTGATCATGTGAACCTAGGGATGCTGCTGTGAAAAACAGTAAAGCCACTTTTTTCACTGCTGTTGTAACTTTGAATAGTCACTAAATGAACTGTTATAAGTCAAGGTCTACTTG
Source organism: Rhabdophis nuchalis (assembly GCA_039707465.1). NCBI lineage: Eukaryota > Metazoa > Chordata > Lepidosauria > Squamata > Natricidae > Rhabdophis > Rhabdophis nuchalis. The sequence continues at coordinate 148,818,117 of CM077645.1, forward strand.
TATTATCAGAAAAAAGTATCTTCCATCTGTAAACCAGAGGGGTCCAACTTTGGCAACTTTAAAACTTGTGGACTTCAATTCCCATAATTCCCTAGCCAGTCCATCTTGTGCAATTGAAATCCACAAGTCTTAAAAGTTGCCATTGTTGGGCACCGCTGCTGTAAACCAATCAGTTCCAAGCTGGAACTGAAACTGGAGAAAAAGGTACTCTGAAAAGTGCACATGGAGATACTATAAAATGCCACTTAGGAAATGTAATTTCAAGATGTTTCCTTAAAAGTGCACCAAGACAAACAGACTCTTCCAGATATAATTCAACTGTGGTAAGAACATCTTGAAAAGGCCCCACCTTTGCCTGACACAGTTTCCTCAGGGGAGAGATTTTCTGCCATTCTTTTTTGACTATGGAACAAAATGCATCCTGGGTTAAAAAAAATATGAAGCTAACTTTTGCCAATGGACATCTTTTGTAAATGTGCATTCTGAACCTGATGGATCCTGTACAGCAGGGGTCCCCAACCTTTGCAACTTTAAGTCTGAAGGACTTCAGCTCCCAGCAAAGCTGGCTGGAGAATTCTGGGAGCTGAAGTCCTTCAGACTTAAAGTTGCAAAGGTTGGGGACCCCTGCTATACAGCACACGTCCTCCAAGGCTTAACAGAAGGCGGGTAGGGGGTCAATTTAGAAAATTCACTCCACATCACAGTAAGTTAGAACAGTGGAAGGATCCCACTGAATATTCAATCTGGCTAGGAAATGAAAAGGGTAATAGCATTCTCATCTTTAGGCCACCTTTTATTTTAGCAGGTATCCAAGAATCAGTCACACAGAGATGGGAAAAGCAACATCAGGCAACAGCTTTTAACCTATATACTACTCACAATCCTCATTTCCCTACACAGGAATCATTGCCTTGCAGATAATTGCCCAATTCCTCCCCTACGATCAAGAAATGTATAGTGCAATGGACACCTAAGTTCCAACATGAATGGCCTGATATGTCAAGCGTGTTGCCAAGCACTTCAAGAACCTGTTTGGCCAGGCTTGCTTCAGGGATCAAATATAAATATTTTGAGTTACGTGATTCTGCCGCCCTGCAAAGGAGAAGCATGCTCAAGGGTTGCCAACATAAATTTCATACATGCTGTCTCTTGAGCTACACTGCTTGCTACTCGTCAACAGGGCTGCCTCCCTTGAATCTCTTAAGCCTGCAGTTCATTTCAACAGAGCTAAAACAGAAGGAGGAGGACATTCATTGAAATGTTTTGTGAAGCTAGAATTTGTCACAAGGTTGTTAGGTGTAATCAGAGAACAAGTATTATTTTGCAGATTTTATAATCTCCCTTTACTAAGGTGAGCTACAGCAAATCAGTTAAGCATCCTTTAAACGATAAAAAATAAAATTAAAGACCAGCAAATAAAGAAGTTTTTAAGCATCTCAAATGAGGGGAATTTAACTGCCAAGATCAATTAGATCAGGGGTAGTCAACCTTTTATACCTACTGCCCACCTCTGTATCTCTGTTAGTAGTAAAATTTTCTAACCACCCACCGGTTCCACAGTAATGGTGATTTATAAAGTAGGGAAGTCAATTAAATTTAAAAAAGGGAAGTACTTCAGTATCGGACAAAACCCCTACCGCCCACCATGAAAGCCGGAAGGCCCACTAGTGGGAGGTAGGGACCAGGTTGACTACCACTGGATTAGAGAGAAGAAATAGATGGACTGCCTTTAAGATGGAAATAGATGGACTGCCATACTTTAAGAGGATATTCTAGGACAGTGATCACTAACTGGTGGTCTGTGGTCCACGAGAAAATTTTGGTGGTCCATAGAAAATTTTTTGCATTTTTTATATTGCACTAAATCAGGGATCCTCAAACTACAGTCCCTGGGTTGGATACAGCCCGCTGAAGCAATTACTCCTGCTCGCTAACGGGATAGGGTCCTTCAGGCACTTAGTTGGCTGCCTGTTTAGAAGCTCCAGCCCTTCCTTCCCTCGCTCCCTGGGAGTACAGGCGCTTCAGTGAGCAGTGTGCGAAACTTTGGTTGGGCTCCTCAAATTGCAGGGGGGCAATCTAGCGCCTGTCCTGGCTGCAAGGAAAACATTCATTCTTGGCCATATTTGAGATCCCTAACTGCAATGGACAGCAAACCTAGGGTTGACCCAGGAGCTTCTCTCCGCTAACAGGTAGCCAAGCTAAGTGACTGAAGGACCCCATCCTGTCACTAATTCATATTAGTGGTCCATGGGATTTAAAATTATTAATTTAGTGGTCCCTGAGATCTGAAAGGTTCTAGGACTATTCTAGGACTATGCAGCCAAACTGAAAAATGACCCTATCCCTGGCATTCATCAGTCTAACTTTTGTCACAACCCAGTCAAAGAACAGAGTCTAGGGTGCTTATTTTAAGGCAAAGGCAAATATATGTAGATGTATCACTTCTACTGAGAATTTGGTTCAAAACCATTTAGGGCTTTCTAGGTCAGTACCAATGTGTTAAGTTGGAATAGCTGCAACAGTGCCCTTTGTTTTCTGAATAAGTACACAATACCCAAAGGGTGACCTTAGGCAGCTTTAGAAAAGACTAGACAAATTTGTCAACAATAGTTATTAGTCTTGTGAAGTTGAACAGAATGTCCTTGTGAAGAGCATGATTATCAGGTACCTGGACAAACAGAAGATACTTCTGCCTTACTAGGCTAACCACCACTGGAGGGATTGGGGGGGGGGGGGGAGTCTTAGTCTGATGCAAAAGTGTCTGCTTATGCTTTCTTAGCAGAAAGTTGTCAAGTTTTGTACCTTGGGAAATAGTCCCCAGAAACTACGAGATGTACATATCTATGTGCAGTCACATTTGAAAACATGCCAGCAAAGTATGGAAAAAGAAATACCAGTCTCTGTGCATATACATAAAGTTTTTGCATATTCTTTCACCAAACCATGTTCCCCTACAGCATATTTTTTCAAATTGGGAAACTCTAAAATGTGTGGACTTCAACACCCATAATTCTCCTGTCAGGAGAATTCTACATCTTCAACTTTGAACAACACTGCTGTGGATCAGGGATTCCAAAAATGGCAACTTTAAGACTTGTAGACTTCAATTCCCAGAATTCCCCAGCCAGCACAAGTCTTAAAGTTGCCAAGTTTGGAGACCCCCTGTTCTAGCAAATTAATGAGAAGTTGAAGTTATCTTTCTTCTTTTTAGCCAATAGCTGTGCAATGGAAATTTAAATAGGCTTTGCCCCACTACATGATTCTATCGTAACAAACATATGCCAAAAACTTCACTTGTAAAAGTATCTTCAGTTCTAAAATCACTGTTAAAAAATACTAAAATATTTAAAAGTTTTGAATTTGGTATTTGTTATATACTATAAAATGGAGAATCTTGCAAAGTTTTCATTTCTGTTGTGTACTTAGTGCCTGTAATAATTGTGTTTTTGAAGCTTACCTTTCATGAGACCCAAGATACAGTATTAATATAGACAACACAAGCAGTTAGCAGTTTATGAGACTCCTTATTTAAAGTCCACTTCCACCCAAAGCTACCATTAACCATAAAAAGACAAAGCAATAGGCAACTCTGTTGTAACAAACCAAGCATCCCATCCACAGGCAAATGTTTTATGTAGCAGCAAGAAAAATATACCTTTTTTTTTTTACTAAAAAATTAAGCTTGTCCAACATAATAGCTGGCTTTGCTTGCTTTGCACAGTGCTGCCTTGATCTTATAACAAAGCTTATCAATGTGTGATGCAACAAGAGGGTTGTTTTTGAGCTAACTTGTCACACAACTTTATGTTGATTTAGCGCTGAGAGGGAGGAATGGCCCAAGGGCATCCAGTTGATTTCCATGCCTAAGGGTTTTTCTTGCCTCTAATTCACCTATTTAACTACTACACATCATTGTCTTCTTGTTTTGAGTTGGGGATGTCAATTTTTGGGGCCAAATGTGAAATTCATCCATACAGATGAATATACCGTACTTTTCGCACTGTAAGACACACTTCCCCACCCCAAAAAAGTGGATGGAAATGTCTGTGCGTCTTATAGAGTGAATGTTGCCAAAGCCCCGCCCAAAGCCTCCACCCTTCCGCCTCTGCCTCCCAGCAATTTGCCTCCTTGCAGCAAACAGCAGACAGCCTGGTCAGCTTCAGCACAGCCCGATTTAGCACGAGCAGCTGATTGGTGGTTGGATCGGCTTCCCAGAATACTGCCAATCAGCTGTTCCAGGCTGTGGGAATTGCCACCACCCATTGCTGCCGTTGCCTATTGCTGCCAACACATGGCCCAATTTTGGCCTCTGCGCGCCCCATTTATGGCCTCCGCCGTCTCATTTTTGGCCCATTCCATGTGGTAAGGATTGCCATTTGGCGGCAATAGGCAGAGCCAGCAGCAATCCCCGCCGCCTGGAACAGGCTGAAAACGGGATGTGTGGAGGCCGAAAATGGGGCATGCGGAGGCCGAAAATGACATATGCAGTGGCAGCGATAGATGGTGGCGATGGGTGGCGGCAGCGACAATCCCCGCAGCCTGGAATAGCTGATTGGCAGTATTCTGGGTCAACCCTTGGGGAGAGTGGGGCGGTTTATAAATTTAATAAATAATAAATAATAATAATAACCGCCAATCAGCTGCTCGTGCTAAATCAGACTGTGCTGAAGCTGACCATGCTTCAGTTGTTTGTTGCAAGAAGGCAAACTGCTGGTAGGCAGAGCATCATACAGTGCAAAAAATAAGGTAAATCCTCACACTCAATGCAGACCTGAAATTATGTAGAAGGTATTAACTTAATTTATTAAAATGCGTGTTTCTGCACTGGCTTTTGGGGAAAATGAAAACATATCATTTCCTTCCTTTCAACCGTAATGGAAAAATCACATTGAAAAGATACAGTCTGTTAAGCATGTTTTTTGTTTCACAACTATATCGTTTCTTTCTATTGTGGCACTTTTAAAGAAACAAATTACCTGACAGCTGTAATCTCTCAGCTACACGGTTCACAGAATGCATGTTAGATTAAACGAATCAGTAAATCAGAATGAGGTTGTACCTGACAATAGCACTGTAAATTTATTTAGAAGAGGTTTGAAAATCTTGGCACCTCCCTCCCTCACCTTTGGATTGTCCCAAACAGAAAACATGAATATGCTTAAATGTAAATTTATACAGGTAGTCCTTGATTTACAGTAACAATTGAGCCTTATATTTCTGCTGCTAAACAAAACAGTTGGTAAATGAATTTTGGCCCATTTTACCATATTTCTTGCCACAGTGCTTCACTGCAGCTGCTAAGTGAGTAACCTGGTTGTTAAGTGAATCTGGTTTCCCCATTAACTTTACTTGTTAAGTCACATGACCCAGACACTGACATATGCCAGTTGCCAAGCATATGAATTTTGAACTCGTGATTGTGGGTACGCTGCAACAGTCATAAATGGGAAAAACAGTCATAAACCATTTTTTAAAGTGCCACTGTAACTTTAAATAGTCACTAAATGAATGGTTGTAAGTCAGGGACTATGTGTATTAAAGGATTTCATTAGGATACATTTGTTTTCTTCTACCTATCAAACTTTAAGGATATTAGGAAGAATTTTGATAGATAAAACTGATCAGTGCAACCAATATTCCACTGCGGGATTGTTTTTTCAAGTATTTCTGAGTCTTGGGCAAGGACTGTTATGTTCAGCACTATTCATATCATTCTATTCAATAAGCTCAGATCGGCCCAGTATTTTGGGACAGAAACAAAGGCAAATATACACTGAGAAATGGCCTCAAATGTCTCCATTTGTAAGAGGAGAAGGCTTTGGTTCGGGAAGGTTGTGTGTAGAAGACTTAATTAAGTCCCATCTTCCCATAAGCTGTTCCAACAAGAGGACATACTAAAGCAATTGATCATGCACTGGAAGGAACTGCTGTCAGATTATCATACATGCTAAAAAGAGACACACTGGATTATAGCCCTGAAAGGGAATAGGACATGCTGTAAACAATCTTCCAAACATATATATTGATCACCCTTTTGGCATGCTGCCATCTCGTTTCTGGCTCTCACCTGTGCATGTTTCCATTGGTGGTGAAGGACTGATCGCATACTGAGCATTTATAAGGCCTCTCCCCAGAATGTACTAGCATGTGGCGATCCAGGGAGCTTGCAGAGCTCAAAGACTTTGCACAGATGCTGCAGGAATGGTCTGTTCCTCCAGTGTCAGTGTTATGCTAAAGGAAGCAACAGATTTTTCTTTTGAGTTCTTCCTGTTCAGTCAACTGCAACCATCATCCTTCTAAGAAGGTTCAATGCAACAGACTCAAGTTAGCATGATGCAATCATCCCAGTTATCACTCAGCCTAAAAATAAAATACATTGCAGAAAGCAGAGGGGGGGGGGGGAAGCAAAAATTGGGGGAAATATATATATTTTTTACATCTTGAATCGATCACCATATAAAGCATCAATAAACAGCTTTTCTTCCCCTCTGGAATGTTGAGTAAAGACTACTAATTCCCGTTCTGAACCATGAAACCTTCAGAAAAATTACTGAGATGATGACCAAAAGGAAATAGTATGAGCTGTATCACATGCTTATATGGAGTGCCTCTAACAGCCTTGAAAAATGAGGTTTATGGGCCAATTCAAACTCTCTGGGTTCATTCCCATTAAGATCTTGAGAGTACATCAGAGATATAACTGGTCTTAAATGCACTGTTTCGGGGCAGGTTTCCCTGGTACGACCATCACAAATTGTAGATGGTTCCTACTCATCTCCCACAAATTGCCAAAGAAAAAGACCTCTATTTTATCTCACAGTTTACAGCAGATTCATATAAAAACACTAATTCAAATTTTTAAAAAATCCTGCACATACATGTGTGTGCACATGCATACATTTGTCCCAGTTGGGCCAGCAAACTCCCAAAAGGTCATTTCCTACAGCTTTCTAAAGGTAGAGTTTAAAACACAGAATAGATTTTCCCATTTAGACTTCCTTCCTACTGCCAGGCAATACAATGCCTTTTAGGGCAGGGGACTCCAACCTTTGCAACTTTAAGTCTGAAGGACTTCAGCTCCCAGAATTCTCTGGGAGCTGAAGTCCTTCAGACTTAAAGTTGCAAAGGTTGGAGACCCCTGTTTTAGGGGATCTGTTTTGATGAGCTCTATTTTGCTATTCAATCATGGGAACTCCGGAAATAGCAAATTTCCTAATTTGCTATTAGGATAAATGAATATTCATTCATCTTCTGTGTAATGGAGTTATGGGAAGGTTATGGGTAGTCTCTTTTTAGGTTAGGGGTTTTAGGGGTAATTTTTAGTTTAGTTTATGGGTTTTAGCGCAGGATCAATTTAATTCATTTTTAATTTTGTATTTTATATTTTGTCAGTGGTCTTATTTGTATTTTTAATTGCCTGTGCCCCGCCTCGAGTCCCCTTGGGGAGAGAGAGCGGGATATAAAATTAAATTATTATTATTATTATTATTATTATTAACCTTAGCTGCCATGTCCCATCCCAATTTTTCTTTTCTTTCTTCTAGCTCATTTTTGTTTCCAATCCATAACTAAATCACTTGACGTGGAGACCTAAATCTGTGTATATTGATTCCCTTCTTTTCATATTCCTTCAAAAGAAAAAGTATACAGAAAAATAACATGTGCACTTATGCAAAGCATAGTATCGTCTCATCTAAAGCTGGGGGAAATGCTGAGTATTAATGATCAAGGAGACATCATTTACAAAAATTGGATACCTTGACCAGCAGTTTCCCAAGTTTCAGTTTGCAAAAACTGAAAGTGAAACTAAAACTTGGTGGTGACTATCTGCTGGGAGCTTTGGCAATCCAAGTAGTCCTCGACTTATGACCACAATTGAGCCCAAAATTAACATCGCTAAATGAGACATTTGTTAAGTGAGTTTTGTCCCATTTTACGACCTTTCTTGCCGCGGTTGTTAACTGTATCGCTGCAGTTGATAAATTAGTAACCCAGCGGTTAAGTAAATCTGGCTTCCCCATTGACTTTGCTCGTCAGAAGGTCGCAAAATGTGATCACATGATCCTGGGACATTGCAACCATCATTAATATGAAGCGGATGCCAAATGCCTGGAATGTGATCACATGACCATGGGGAGGCTGCAAAAGTCATTAACTGTGGAAAAAACAGTCCTAAGTCACTTTTTTCTGTGCCGTTGTAACTTTGAACGGTCACTAAATGAACTACTGTAAGTCGAGGACTACCTGTAGAGCAGCCAATGCCCAATAAAGCAAGCAGCTACGCCTGCTGTGACACAGCATTCCCCTAAATCTTGGGAAGATTTGAAATGGATCCATGCACACATATTCCCGAATACCAAAAAATGTAAATTTCAGCCCAACCCCTAATTGAAACTAAAGCAGTTTTTTTAAAATTTCTGATCTGGCATCAATAGGGAAAGGAAGCAGAGGGGAAAGAATGAAACAATAGCAACAGTGGGACAAAGACTGTGGAGCATTATTTATCTTTAAAATAAAAATGGTTCATAGCTGGAAGAGGGAATGGCTTCGGGATACACACTGACAGCCAACATAATTTATGTTTTGCAGGGAGAAACTAGTATGTGTTACTATAAATTTATCGATAGACCTCCAGCTTAAAAATATGAAGTTGTAAAATGTCCAGCTTACCTGACGGATATGCATAGTCAGCTGATGTTGGGTATTGCAGATCTTGTCACACAAAGGGCAGATGTAGGAAGACTTCTCATCTTTTGTTTCCTATTTAAAAAAAAAAAAGAATATACATTTTCATATTGTTATTTAAAAGCCAAGTTATCATTGTAAACATTTACAAAGAAAATGTTACAGTGAGGTAGCGATGATACTCCCTCGTATTCACATAGTGAATTCTTTCAGTGTTAACATGGGGGAAAAAATATTGTTAAAAAAGGCTTCGTTTTTGAGAAAAAAATCTACAATCAAAGAAAAAAGATGGCTCTTTCAACCAAGGGTGTGGAGAAGAGCCCCATCGTAACATCTAAAATTATGGGAGTGATTTGACCAACCAGGTTATAAAAAGCTATGGAGGAGGAACACATTATAATCAGCTATCCTGTAGAAATACTTTCTGGAAATTTTTCTGCCTTCAGTAGTCAGAAACAACTTACAACCGTGATGGTGAACCTATGGCACACAGAGCCCTCTCTGCGGGCACGCCAGCCATTGTCTCAGCCCAGTTTCACCGCACATGTGTGCGTGTCTCCCAACGGCCAGCTGGGTCTGGGGGGTTCACATGTATATGTAGGGGGCGGCCCTCACACTCTGTTTTGGGCCTGGAAAGCCTCCTGCACCAACCTGGAAGCCAAAAATGGGCAAGGGGGCGCAGGGGGTATGTGTGGGTGGGACGGACACTCATGCATGCACAGGGGGCACTCGCATTGCATTTTGGGGTTGCACGCACAGACTTTGGGCACTTGACACCAAAAAGGTTAGCCCTCACTGATGTACATAGTAGACTTTCAACTGGATTCTTCCTCCCCACACAGTCATTGCCAACTACTATTCTGATCATACAAATTTATAGTTCCTTGTGGTAAAATAATATTTATTGTATTTTTTTTCGTTTATCTTGCTTGTAAGTCATTTTAGAAGATTTTTTTTTTACCTTAAAAGAGACTGTAAATAAAGGTAATAGCCATAAATAAAGGCCCATAGTTTCAAATATTAAAGTATTAATAGTCTTAGCTTTCATGCGGCTGTCTAATCCAGGGTCACCAACACAGGGCCTGGGGAAGCAACTGTGCCTGCCAACATCTCTCTTGCTGATTGCTAGCCTCCTTACCTCATCTGATACTTCATATTTTAAATATATCTATTTTTAAATGAAACAAGTGAAATATGACATATTACAAAGCAAAGTACTGGCCTCTGATATCACCTTTACTGGCAGGAATGTCCTTGGGCCCAGAAACTTTCTACAAAAATAAAAATGATGGACAGCTGCAGTTCTCTGGCTTTGCTTGGAAATTTGCCTAGCTTCCCAGAAAATGAAACATCCGTAGCGGAGGCTGCGGCAGGAGGAAGGGGTCAGAGGAAGCGAAAGGTAGGTTATATCCCTCATGCTCCCCACTCTCTATAGCTCTTTGCTATACCCAAAATGCCACACCCAGCTAGAAAAAATGGAAACTCTTGGCATATTTTTTTTTAAACTTACATATGCTAGAAATTATCACATCTTGTTATTATAAATGTACAACCTAAACTACTTGTTGCATGAATGGAGCAGTTTCTTCTGTTTATCTGGGTAGCATGAAGGATATAATTTACTTTTGCCATCATTACAGTTATTTGAAGACTCTTTGTTCTAGAGACGTGATGGCAAACCTGTGGCACACATGGCCAAAGTGGCACGCAGAGCCATGTTGCCTGGCACGTACAATGTCACCATTCCTCTTCCAGGTTTCCAGTGCACATGCGTGTGCGGCAATCAGCTGTCCTTCATGCATGTGGAAGTGTTGGTCTTCCATTTTCTGGTGTGAGCATGCGTGCCGACCAGCTCATTATCACCTGCGCATGTGCGCTACTAATCAGAAGACTAGCTGGCCAGTACGCATGCGTGCGCCAGAAACCAGAATTTCATTTTTTTGGTGCACGCATGCACCCTGGCTGAAATGAGCATGCATGGGAAGTCCTTTTAGACACTCAGTGTGGCAAATATATGTTTGCATGACTTCTGCATAACAAAGAACTATAGCAGCCTTACCAATGCTGAGCTATAGGGAAGTCCCAAGAAGAATTAGCCAACTCCTTCATTTTACTTTCTGTTACTGTTATTTATTGCTGCATTCCCCCCACTCCACCCCAACTTGTAAGACAATCCAGAATTAGAGTTAAAAAAACAAAAAGAAACCTTCAATTGGTCCTCTTGGTTTGGGGAAGAAGCGAAGAAAAAATCTAGAAAACAGAATGAGGTATTCTGGGCATAGGTATGATAGGCACAGTTCAAGGAACCAAAACAATTTGTGTCTACCCAGAACATCCTGATTCATTCATTGGTATTTTTCAAAATGCCTTTGGGATATTGAATCAGACACCAACATTTCTGTCAAAGGACAGACAGAGAAAAAAGTTAATCATTTTCTCTTGCCCAACTGCTTAAAAGAGTCAGTATAATTATCCACTATTCTACCATACACAGCACATCTAGTTTTACTTTAACATTCCCAGGTTCTGTCCATTCTTTTAAAAAAAGTCTAAACTGTCTCCAGCATTCTAAAATGAGCTGTCCAATCCCTGATATTTTATGAAAAAAATATTGCTGTCATTTTAGTAGAATGTAATCCCAAATAATTTAAATTTGCTCTACATATACTGTATGTGTGCATGTAAATTCCTCTGAGTTTTAAATCCCTCAAAATACTAGGGGCATTTTAATTAATTATTCTCCCGCTGCCTCTAAAACTTTTTTATTGTTGATGTTGTTCATCAGCCAGATATTTAGTCTTGGGTTTTCGCCATCAATCAAGTAGTTTCCAAGGACCTGAGATAGGCAAGTACTGTAAATGTACTGTTAAATGTATTGTTGCATGATATAAGTTGTTCCAAGCCTTTTGCAATTGATTGATTGATTGGTGGTAACTTTGTCAATGTTGAAGGTGTTCAAGGGATGCCCCAGATGTTTTGGGATTGCATCCAAGATTGCACCTATTACTGTTGCCACTGTGGTCATATTTCTATTTGCACATCATTGTATTTCATGATTTTCTCCAGCTCTCTCTTATTCTGCTGGCTCCAGTTATTGCTACATCCACTTTCCAGAATTTTTTTTGCCTTTCTTATAATAAGTTGTTAAATCTGGGGTATTCAGGTAACTCTCTGAATTCTAGACCATTTTAGCTTCTTTTCGTTACTTTGTCTATTTTGTGATCCCACCAATGCTTGCAAGGCAAATGGTATATTTTGCAGATATTCCAATGCATCATTGTTGTTATTTCATGATGCCATAGTTTGTAGTCAATCTGTACAATCTTCTTGCAGTAGGCTAACTAGATAGTCCACTGTTTCTTCAGTTTCTTTGCAGAAGTGCCATTTGTTGTCTGTTGCTGTCATCTCAACTCTGGCTTTATATGCATTTGTTCTTAAGCCTTGGTCTTGTGCAGCCAGGTTTAGTCCCTTTTAGTCTCTTTCCACATCAAATTCTGTACTGTGTATTCTTGATAGTTCAGCTAAAGAAAGTACCAATCTTCTCTTTTACATACTAGGCCTCTGTGTCACATCTCTACAATTGCATAGCAATGAATTTAAACTCAGTAGATGCATTGTTTTGGAGACTGAGCCAAAAACCTGCCAAAATCCTTGTTAATTGTTTACACGGCAAAGTTACTGAGCTATTTCCTTTCATCTACACCACTTAAGGGTTGGTCAACCAAAACAGTTTATAAATCCATACACATATTGATTATGTGCCATTAAGTCTTATTTGGCTTTTAGCAACAACATAGATTTTCTCTAAAACGATTTACCCTAACCTGGTTTTTCTAATCTTCCAATGATGTTCTCCTCACCACTGTAACTGAGTCAATCTACTGTACTGCTGATTGTCTTCTCCTTCCTTCACCCTTTCCCAGCATTAGAACCTTTTCCGAAGAGCTGGGTCTTTGGTAATATGTACGAGCGTGAGTGTATATACCACATCACGCCCCAAAATGCAACTATATATATTTTAAGTTACTTTCAAAGACATCTGAACATGGAATAACATTCATTAAGACAGGAGTGCAAATCAAGCATATTTAGACTCCGAAGAGCTTTGACTGTAAGGCTTTATAGATGCTTAAGCCAGTGATGGCTAACTTTTTTGGGCTCGCGTGCCAAAAGCTGGGGGAGCGCAGGGGGGGTGGGGGGTCGTGCATGGGCATGCCACACCTATAATGCTATGTGCGTGACCCCCCTGCTTTTGGCGTGCTTTTTTCACCCTCCCCAGGTTCCAGAGGCTTTCTAGGAGCCTGGGGAGGGTGAAAACAGCCTCCCCCCCACCTCCAGAGGCTTCAAGAGCTTCCCTGAAGCCTCCAGAGGGCGAAAAACAGCCTCAAAAGAAGGCCTAAATCAGCTGGCCAGCGCACACAACCGCGCTGGAGCTGACAGGGCAACGCCTCGCATGCCCTAAGAAATGGTTCCACGTGCCACCTGTGGCACCCGTGCCATAGATTCGCCATCACGGTGCTAAGCTGTTTCTGAATTGTTCTTTTCCTCAAAGTTATTACAGCAAACCTATCAAAACTAAGACAGAAAACTATTCATTCAGCTCAGAAAAGTTCCCAGAAAAAATGAACATACTTTTAAATAACTTTGTTAGAATATTTTATATTGGATTTTGGAAATTCCACCGGCAAAATATCCAGCAGATGCTTTAGGTAGATTTATTTAAAAATGGCTTAACTGTAGTATCACTTTCTTATACTCAATTTTTTAAAATATAAATTTATGTAAGGTTTTTGCTATCTGTAGATTTTTCTTTAGTATTCCATTTATACTACTAGCCATTGCAATTTATATAGGGGTGTAAACATTACATTTACTGAAATTCTTCTCTTTGCCTTTCGCTGAAAAATATAAGCAAGTGTGACATGTAGGCTAAGCACTCCATATTTTCCTTATGCATGGCTAAAGTAACACAAACTTTGTGTGCTCATATGTTCCTACACTTGTTAACACATCCTATAACAGGTAGTCCTCGACTTACGGCCACAACTGAGCCCAAAATTTGTTTTTAAGTGAGAAATTTGTTGAGTTTTGTCCCATTTTATGACCTTTCTTGCCACAGTTGCTAAGTGAATCATTGCAGTTGCTAAATTAGTAACCCGATTGTTAAGTGAATCTGGTTTCCCCACTGACTTTGTCAGAAGGTTGCAAAAGGTGATGACCTGAATCCAGGATAATGCAACCACCATAAATGTGAGTCAGTTGTCAACCATCCAGATATAAATCACCTGATGCTGCAATTGCCGTTAAGTGTGAAAAATGGTCATAAGCCACCTTTTTCAGTGCTGTTGTAACTTTGAACAGTCACTAAACGAACTGTTGTTAAGTCGAGGACTACCTGTAGTAAAGTTCTTCTCAAGGACCTTCAAATTCTAGCTGGCTCACAGAATTACCTTCAGGTGCATCTCTTTTTTCCGCCATGCTAAATATTGTCTCAGCAGAACAAACATATGGGGAGGAAATATGTTTGTGCAGGCTTTCCTGTGAAATACAGCTCCCTTGCTGAACGAAGCCTATCTATCTCTCTGTGCAATGCCATTAATTGTTTGAAAACCTTGTTTTCTAACATCTGCCCCTTTCAAACAAGCAACTTACCAAAGAGCAATGATTATTAGTCACCTTGGAAGTGAAGAACAAAATGCACAAGGCAACTCGGTCAGAAATTATTAGGGCAAAACTTCAGATTTTAGCCCAAGTCTGTGCTTCCTTTGCTTTCAACAACCCCCCCACCCCACCCCTGTTGTTTCAGCTGGTGGACATAAACCAAACAGTGTCAACACCCTGAAACAGGCTAGCTAAAAGAAAGAAACTGTTTGGACTCGGTTTACAATGTAATAGTTTTAATATTGTGTGTATTTGGATTTTTTTTAAAGTTTGGCTGAAGAATTTAGACTGTGGCAATCCTGTTTGTCTAGGCTGGAATATTTCTGATGGGGGGAAAACCCCTCTCAAACAAAGCACCAAACAAAAAGCAGCCAATTTGATAAGAAGTCTGATATGTCTTTAGGTGGCCTCAGATACAAGTGGAAAAAACCACCCCTGGGAATTCTTGATCTCTCACATCATGAAAGAGGGGAATAAGCATTTTATTATTTTAAAAGACATATTCTCTGAATTGGATTAAGATACTTCATCCTAACATGGATCTCTCTTACTAATAGGCGTCCCTGCAGATTTTATTCCATTAGTCATTGCCGATTATAGGGTTCCGTGCTCATCTCCATTTTAAGACCACTGAGCTAGCGCTGTCCGAAATCGTGGAACGCTGTTACTTTCCCACCAAAGTGGTACCTATTTATCTACTTGCATTCGCATGTTTTTTAGTTGCTAGGTTAGTAGGAAGTGGGGCATGAAAAAAGAGCTTACCCCATTGTGAGGCACTCAGGGGTCTCGAACCTAGGCTGCCGGCTTTCTAGCTGACAAGCTCAGCATCTTAATTACCGAACTACCATGCTGCCTTCTCTTACTAATAAAGGAATGAAAATTGCACTTCCTAGTTACAAAGTGATTTAAAAGCATTTTCAATATGTTACGTCCAACATGTAACTTCAACTCAAATGTTTCCTCCCATAAGATTTAACATAAAAAAAGTCACCTAAACCCATGAAATAACCTAGTATTATGCAAACTTTATTCAAAATAATTCATCTGGTCCAGGATTTTATCTCCATTGGCAACCAAAGTATTACAAGTAGGTCATGAAGCAACAGCTTTCCAGTGCGGTTACCGTATATTGCCTGTGAATATGGAGATTTTATTTCTTTCCCTTGGAGGACTGCCTCCTCCCAGTAAAATTGAGCTATATAGTTCAATAGCACAAGATTGGACCCAAACAGTTCCCCCCACCGTCTTCTTTCCTTGTGTCAGACACTCAGAATGCTATGCTTAAACTTCTACACAATCTTTAAAATGTTGTGCTCTCTCAATGCAGCAGGAATTGCCATCGGATAGTTCACATCTCCCTATCTACAGCAGCTTTGTGGGTAAGGATCACTATCAAATAATATAATGACTGAGGTTCATCTGCTTACATATCATTCTAGGTATTCCAGTCCAAACAGCAAACCTAGTTAAATGTCAATTTCTATTTTGATTGATAGGAAAGTCCCTCCTAGCCCCTCTTCATTATTTATTTGTTTATTTATTACAGTGCAAGTATTTATGTTAATCCTGTCGCATTTACTGTCTTGATCCAATGCCCAGTGAAAGGGTTGGTGTCATTAAAGGGCCAGTGGCTCTAAGTAAAGTTCAAACAAACATATCCACTTTCTTCCTGCCTTTCCAACAAACTGCTACACAAAGCACCAAAGGGAAGGAAATATAGTCCAGCCCAATGGCTCTGTCCCACATACCTCAAACTTTGGCACTTTAGATAAAAATTAGGGTATTGTTGTGTCTGTCGGCTGCCAGCAGAGCTAGCAGCAGACTCAGACGAGGGGGAACCTGGGCCAGCTTCGGAGTCTTTGGAAGGCTCTGATGAGGAAGCAGAGGTAGATGCAGAGCCAGGGCCTCTGTCCGCCTGCAGGTGGAGAGGCAGCTATTTTCGGGGCCTGAGCTGAGTGAGTGAAGGGGAGGAACAGTTGTGGCCCCTCCCAGATGCGCATATGCATAGAGAGGAGAGGAGAGCAACGGAAGGCAATAAGCGGGCTCTCAAGGAAAAGAAGTCATAGATCTTAACCCCTCCGTGGCTGGGAGAAGATTTTCATTTGTGACTAATTATTTTGGGTTTTGTCTATCCAACATGAATAAAGACTGTTCATGCCCTGTTTTAAGAAAAAAGGGGGTTTGTGTTACTCGTGAGTAAGTGGTTTCTCATTGCTTACGAAGGCTGGGCCAGAACAGGTATAATGTTCAGGAAAACTCTGCTCCCTCTGCAAAAGCCTTGTATTACTAGTTTCTCCATGCAACCGCCATTTCTGCTCACATCCTGCACACAAAAAATGTGGTCCAAGCAGGGTGCCATCACTTCCAGCCTTGCCTAATATCTTGTCTGAGTACAAGTGTAAAACTACAAATGTACACGTCATTCTTGTACATTCTCTGACTGGGGAAAAAACAGGAATTACTTTGAAGCAGAGATGCCCTGCTTCAGAAGGCATTCCTGTAAATACAGCTGCCAAGGGCAGTTCCTGCTGTCTGTGGCAACTCCATACTTTTCACAATTTGCAGAGAAGTTTGGATTACAGAAAGGAGAACCACCCATATCAATAGTGAGGAGGAACTCTAGAAGAGAGGCCAAGAGAGCCTATGCTAGAATTGCATCTTCCATACTGAAATGACTGTCATCCGTCCAAATTCTAAGCATGAGCTGTGTCAGGTGCAAAAGACAGAAATGGGACCACACTGTACCAATTAAAGTTCCAATTAAGACGATTTAATGCTCAAGCTTATACATGTAGCAGGGGAGAAGAGGGAATAAAAGGAGGGTTTGGAGGAAGGGGAGGAGAGAGAAGGAGTGCAAGAGAAGAAAGGGGAGGAAAAGGAAAGGGAAGAAAAGGAGGAGGAAGCAGGGAGAGTGGAGGTGAGACCAAGGGAAATAAGGGAATAGAATATAGCAGAGGCTTCTGTGGGCCAAGCCTGAGGGAGAGAAGAGTTTGAGTGAAAGGAGGCAAGCAGAGAAAATCACGAAGGAGCAGAGGCTGTGGAAGGAGAGTCCAGCAGGCAGTTCAAGAGAGAGTGAAGATAGAAAAAGCTCCAACCAGCCACCTGAATACCCCATCCATGACCTGCCTGCTGAGAGGAGGCTGACCACCACCCCATCACAGGACCCTGGCAAGTTGAAGTGCATCAAAGAGGGACCAGGTTGGACTAGCAGCCATACGAAGAGGGCCAGGAGAACCCAGATGAGGGTTAGCGCTACATACACAAGAATCTAGTCAACTAAGGTCAGCACTAAATTAGATAAGAGTTAAAGATAAGAAGTAACAGAATTCAAACAGGGATTGGACATGGATAGCTTGTGGCAACATAAAAACTCTACGCTGATCCCTCTCTTGACTCTTTCTCCATACTGCCTCTTTTTCTCTTAGATCTATGAGATTTGTGCTAACTAAGGCAACCAAAGAAGCCATTGATACATTTTAACACCGCTTTGAAGTTTACTGCAGAATAGTTAGTAGTCTGATGCTGCAGGATCTAAAACATCTTGTGATCTTATGCTGGTTATGCCCCAGTTTTGGAAACTGGCAAATATGTGCCTTGCCAAGTCACATTGATTTCTCAATAAATGTTTGTTATGCTTTAAAGACTTTTTAAAAATTGTTGTATTTTTTTTCTAAGCAGGCCAATTTACTCTTAAATTGTTTCTTATTCTCATAGAAGAAGGTACTGAGACATCTGAAACCCTTACAAAAATTGGAGATAAGAAAGGATGGTTTGATTTCTGTACTTCGCTTATTACCAAGCCTGGCTCATTAGAAACCTTGATTTTGGAGGTCCTTTCACAGCCGCTTAACAACTAAACACATCATTCAAAGTTCCATCCTCCAAGATCCCTTCCAACCTTATCATTATATGATACTTTACAACAAAAAGTAACTCAATAAAAGCTCAAATAGATAAAAGAAACACTGCAAGCATTTTTTTCCTGATAATAATCCACCAAAAAGGCAAGAAGAAGATCAAGTCACTTGTCTATAACAGGTCTGGGAAACAGAAACCACACAGCTTCCCCTTCCAGCCCTGGAAGGTGAACAATAGAGGAAGCAGCAAGGGAAATGGAGCAAGAAAACACCAGAGGAGGAGTGAGAACATGTATAAAAAGCATGTGTGGCTTGACTGCAATTTTCCAGCCTAGTACAGTAATCATTTGCAACCAATCATGATTAGTGGAGTTCATTTATTTCCAATTTGCTCAAAAGCTATTTATTCACAAATGCTTAGCCTCAAGAGCTGCTCCATAATAAATGAGAAGGCATATACAGACTGGCTTTTGAATATACAATATATACATTTCTCATTAGTTGGGAAGATTGATAGAATTTAGCTAACCGGGAGGAGGCAGAGTGGGAAGGTAATAATAATTCATGTGAAATTGTGTTCTTCTGAAAAAATAAATTATTATTCCTTACCTGGTTTCTCCTGCCAATCCGAGTAGGAGTAAGAGATTTTGATGGGGACTTGACATTTTGAGATACCATATTGCCATTTTCAGCAATCTTTCCCAAGCTCATAACTGCTGCCATTGCTGTGTCAAGAAAGGGCAAATCTGCACCTTCAAAACAGTTGAGAATCTTGGTGCTGCTGTACAACCGCTTAAGATTTGGAGTTTGTTCTCTGCAATTATAAACAGACATACATATAAACCTATAGTGTCTTATCAAATCATAGAATTCAAAACTAGGATTGCCTATTTGTACTGCATGACACACATCCTTTAAGAATGAAGAGACAAAACTAACGAGGAGAAAGGGAAGGCAAGTATTTTTTATTAGATTTATTGTTGTTGTTGTTGTTGTTGTTAAATTGTAAATTGTTTTATCCCATCTTTCCCCTAGGTGAAATATAGGTACACTTCTTGCATTCTTGCTCATTTTTTTTCTCCATATCAATAAACCTATAAATTTTAAAACCATTTCAACTTTACTTTTTACTTTAATTCGACTTATTAACCGCCCCTTCTCCCCGAAGGGACTCGGGGCGGTGCACAGGAAATATAAAAACACAATATATCACAATAAATACAATAGTCCAGTGACATCCCGACTGGACTATTGTAACTCTCTCTACATGGGGCTCCCCTTGAGGAGCACTCGGAGACTTCAGCTAGTCCAGAATGCAGCCGCGCGAGCAATTATGGGAACCTCGAGGTTTACCCATGTAACACCGCTCTTGCGCGAGCTGCACTGGCTGCCTGTCGTCTTCCGAGTGCGTTTCAAGGTTTTAATTACCATCTTTAAAGCGCTCCATGGCTCGGGACCTAGCTATTTGCAGGACCGGATCCTGCCTCATACATCCTCACGGCCGATTCGCTCCCACAGAGAGGGGCTTCTCCGGGTGCCGTCCACTAGACTTTGTCAGCAGGCGACGCCCAGGGGAAGGGCTCTCTCTGTGGCGGGCCCAGCCCTCTGGAACGACCTTCCCCCCGACATTAGAACAACCACGGACCTCCGCTCCTTCCGTCTTAAACTAAAAACACATCTGTTCTGCTTGG
Organism: Rhabdophis nuchalis; assembly: GCA_039707465.1. Classification (NCBI taxonomy): domain Eukaryota; kingdom Metazoa; phylum Chordata; class Lepidosauria; order Squamata; family Natricidae; genus Rhabdophis; species Rhabdophis nuchalis. Next base: position 148,838,011 of record CM077645.1, read on the forward strand.
CCGGCCTAGGGTAGTCTCCCGTCTATAGGACTGTTAATTTTAGTTAGGAATTTTAGTAGTTTTAACTGGGATTTTAGTGCAGGGATGTATTTAATTCGTTTTTATTGTATGTATGTTGTTTTTTATGGTTTTATTTGCCCTGTACACCGCTCCGAGTCCCCCCAGGGAGATGGAGCGGTCAATAAATTCAAGATTTATTATTATTATTATTATTATTATAAATATTTTAAACTATATTGAACTAACACCCTGTGCTAAGATCTCCCATTAAAATTACCATAAAACCCAATATAAAATTTCTCTACTAACCAAGGCTAAGTACAGTAGGTTAGGCCAGGCCGGCCTGTTGGAAAAGGTAAGTTTTTAATTGCTGGTGGAAGGAGCGGAGGTCCGTGATGGATCTAAGTTCGGGGGGTAGGTAGTTCCAGAGGGTAGGGCCCGCCACAGAGAAGGCCCTTCCCCTGGGCGTCACCCGCTGGCATTGCCTAGTGGATGGCACCCGGAGAAGTCCCTCTCTGGGGCGGCCGAAGGGCTGTATGGGGTAGGATGCGATCCTGCAGATAACTAGGTCCCGTTCAACAACTACAAGGCAAGTACTGTATTGTACTTCTTTAGGCTACAACATATGATCACTGGCCGCTATAGGTAATCCTCGACTTACTATCACAATTGGGACTAGAACTTTTGTTGCTAAGCAATGCGATCATTGAGTCCTTACATGAGCTGTGGTGTCGCAGTGGTTAGAATGCAGAATTGCAGGCTAATTCTAGTGACTGTCAGGAGTTCGATTCTGACCAGTTCAACATTGATTCAACCTTCCATCCTTCCGAGGTGGGCAAAATGAGGAACCAGATTGTTCCTTTATTATATAACATTTTGAAAGTAGGTAATTTAAAAATAAAGGCTTCATACAATTTAGATAGATAGATAGATTTTATTTTTCTATACCGCGTCCTCTCCCCAGGGGGACTCGGAGCGGTGCACAGGGAAAATTAAAACAGCATAAAATATATACATAAATAAATACAATAAAAACAAATTAAATCAACTGTCCCTGTACTAAAATCCCCATTTTAAAATTAACATTCCCTAACCCCTGAGGTAGAGACTAACCTAGGCCGGCAAAGCAGAAAAAGTGAGTTTTTAATTTCTGACGGAAGGAGCGGAGGTCCGTAGTTGTTCTAATGTCGGGGGGAAGGTCGTTCCAGAGGGCTGGGCCCGCCACAGAGAAGGCCCTTCCCCTGGGCGTCGCCCGCTGACAAAGTCTAGTGGACGGCACCCGGAGAAGTCCCTCTCTGTGGGAGCGAATGGGCCGGGAAGATGTATGGGGCAGAATCCGATCCCGCAGATAGCTAGGTCCCGAGCCATGGAGCGCTTTAAAGATGAGAACTAACACCTTGAAGCGCACCCGAAAGACGACAGGTAGCCAGTGCAGCTCGCGCAAGAGCGGTGTTACATGGGTATACCTTGCGGTACCCATTATTGCTCGCGCGGCTGCATTCTGGACCAGCTGAAGTCTTCGGGTGCACCTCAAGGGGAGCCCCATGTAGAGAGAGTTACAATAGTCCAGTCGGGAAGTCAAGAGAGCATGAGTGACTGTGCGAAGGGCGTCCCGATCCAATAGGGGGCGCAACTGGCGAACCAGGCGAACCTGGTAAAACGCCCTCCTAGCCACGGCTGTCACTTGATCTTCCATGGACAGCCGGGCATCCAGGAGGACACCCAAGTTGCGCGCCCCATCCACAGGGGCAAGATGTTCGCCCCCTATGGCCAGCGATGGAGTCAGCTGGTTGAATCGGGCAGCCGGAAACCACAGCCACTCGGTCTTGGTCGGGTTGAGTCTTCTCTCTCTTTAAGAGGGCAGAGGGCATATAATGGAAGAATCCAAAACCTATCCCAACAATTTCAAAGAAAAGAAATTAACAATCTGGTAAGTATAATTATTCTGCATAATTAAAGCAGCAGCTATTAAAGTATCATATCAAGTCTGATCAAGCCATCTTGATTCATCATTATCTCATTTATTTTCAGCATGTCACAATTCAAATTCAGATATACAACTGTATTTACGTCTCAAACTGACTTTTCCACATCATAGAACCGTGATATTGAACCTATGGCACATGTGCCAGAGGTGGCACGCAGAGGCCTCTCTGTGGGCATGTGTGCCATCGCCAGTTGCTCTTCTGGTTTCTGGCACACACATGCATACTGGCCACCTGGTCTTCGCAGGCACTAGAGCACCAGAAAATGCCCCCCAAAACAGGCCATTTTTGGCCTTTTTCAGGTTCAAAAAAATGGCCTGAACACAGCCTGAAAAACAACCTGAAAATGGCCATAATAACAACCTGAAAATGGCCATAATAACAGGCATGCATGCACCAGCCAGCTGGTCTTCAGGTTTCCGGTGCTCAGAGGCACATGCATGCACATTCCAGTTTGGGCGCTTGGTGTTGAAAAGGTTGGCCATCACTGTCATTAGAACATCAAACTCTTTCAGACCATGAAACCTCTTTATTTAAAAAAAATATCCACAACTCCTGATCAGGGGGCAAAGCCTTAGGGATTAAAAAGGGGGTATATTTGAAGAGTGGGCAGGAAATCTTAGTGTCTTGTGGAATCCCATCAAAATCTCATGATACTCTTTAAGATACTGTAGAATTCTGCTTGAAGAATCCTGATGCAGACAATACAGAGAGTAACAAAAAAGGAAGCCCATGATGGAAAACTAGAAGAGAAAAACCCAGTAGGAGAATAATGACTCAGAACATTATTTTTTCAAATAAAATGTTGCCACAAATAACTGAAGTGGACAGAAAAGGATTTACCTCAAGGACAGAAAGAAGGCTAGGCAGATCTGCTGCCTAGTATACCAAGAAAGGATCATGCACTATAGGTCAGGAGCAGTGGTGGGTTTCAAATTTTTTTAGAACCTACTCTGTAGGTGTGGCCTATTTTGTGGGTGTGGCTTGGCAGTCATGTGACAGGGTGGGAGTGGCCACCTTTTAAAATGTGCTGAAACTCATTTAACAACGCTCTTGCTTAGCAACCAAAATTTTGGACTCAATTGTGATGATTAATTAATTAATTAATTAATTAATTAATTAATTAATTAATTCTTTCTTTCTTTCTTTCTTTCTTTCTTTCTTTCTTTCTTTCCTTCCTTCCTTCCTTCCTTCCTTCCTTCCTTCCTTCCTTCCTTCCCTTTCCTTTCCTTTCCTTTCCTTCCCGTTGGGTCACTGGCAGCGGCGGGCCAGATTTACTTCCAGGTACGCCGGTGGAACCCCCTCTCACCGGTTCTCTAAATTTCACCAACCGGCTCTCGCGAGTAGGTGCGAGCCTGCAGAAACCCACCACTGGTCAGGAGCCCATCACGTCTGGTGAATCTTCTCAATTTCAATGTTATCCAGAAAAAAGGAAGCCAAATTTACAATCTGCAATAACTGTCATGCTACATGTGCGATCCCACGTTGTAGTTGGCGTAAAAGTATATATATATATATTTTAAGAAAGCACAGAAGCATTGGAAATTGGACAGGGAATACTCCTTACAACAGCTGCTTAGATATTTTCATAAGAACAAATATAGCTTTTTGTAAAACTACAGTTTAGTTTTGCTTTCAAGAAAACTCAACATTTTTGCACATCTTTTGGAGACACTGGACTGTCTCACAGAAATGCTAAGCTCAGCTGCCTCCTAAAGCCACCACACCTCCGATGGCATCTTCTGCCAGTTAGAATGTCAACAGAAGACTAACAATGCAGCAGAAACTTAATTTTTTATGGCCACATTCTCATGAAATGTTTCCCTGAGGAAAATGATCTTTGCCCTCAAGGAGCGAGTTCCCAGGACATTGATGTGGTTTTAATGAAAGCTACACACAAACTGGGGAGTTGCACTGTCAAAAAATGGACCTGTTTAGATGAAGGGTAAAAAAGGGAAGCATTATCACAGGTTAAAGTTCACAGGAATGGCCCCTTCTCTTCCATTTGGATCCAGGCCCTCCAAGAAAAAGAGCAGGCAATAGCTGCAAGACTCAAAAGCATTAACACATATAAATAGACTACTAGAAGCTACCAACAGCAAACAAACCAGTGGGCTTTTGATAAAGGCCAGCTCAGAGGCAATGTCAGAGTGGTCAGCCCAAATACCATGAAAAAAAGGCCCCCGGAGACGAGACATGATTTAAATAACAACAATACAAAAAAGAAGAAATACAATTAAACCAAGGCTTGCTGTTTTTCATTCAGTCTCAACAGGAAGAAACTTGCTAAAGTTGTTTCCTCTGTTGGGATTTTAAAAAAAACTGAGGAAAGAGATAATCACCTAAGTCAGGGATGGCTAACCTTTTTTGGCTCGCGTGCCAAAAGCAGGGGGAGCGCAGGGGGGTCGTGCATAGGTGTGCCACAACCATAATGCTATGTGCGTGACCCCCTGCTTTTGGCGTATTTTTTTCACCCTCCCCAGGCTCCAGAGGCTTTCTAGGAGCCTGGGGAGGGTGAAAACAGTCTCCCTTCCCCACCTCCAGAGGCTTCAGGAGCTTCTCTGAAGCATCCAGAGGGCGAAAAATGGCCTCAAAAGAAGGCCTAAATCAGCTGGCCAGCGCACACATGTGTGCTAGTGCTGATAGGGCAACGCCTTGCGTGCCCTAAGAAATGGTTCCGCGTGCCACCTGTGGCACCCGTGCCATAGGTTCGCCATCACTGACCTAAGTGAAGACCAGACTTTATATGTATGAATGTGTGTGTGTGTGTGTGTGTGTGTGTGTGTGTGTTAGTTTTATGAGCTGATCAATAAATTTTAAATTTGAGAGACCAAGATAGATCTATTTCGAGGTTATTAGCTCTCATCAGTTGGCCATACCCTCCACTGGGATTTGAACCAAGTGGAGGGTGGAGGGTATGGCCAACTGATGAGAGCTAATAAGCTCGAAATAGATCTATCTTGGTCTCTCAAATTTAAAATTTATTGATCAGCTCATAAAACTAACACACATATCTAAAAAAATTTATACAACGTAACACATGGTTCTCTGTCTAGATGGTCTCTGGTGATGAGCCGAAAGGCAGAGAGGGAAACAGTATGTCTCCTCCCTTAATGGGGCCCTAACAGGAAGTTGTGAAAACAATTATCTATCTATCTATCTATCTATCTATCTATCTATCTATCTATCTATCTATCTATCTATCTATCTATCTGTTTTCACATAAAACTAACACATATATATAGCTCATAAAACACACACACACACACACCCACACACATGCTGGTCTTGTTGCATTTGGGTCTTTTCCCATGTAAGATTGACATTGTCTTTGCAATGTTTCAGAGTGGTCTTACTCGCCATCTTCAGGCTGGCACCTGTGGCTTCGCAGCTGCCGTCTTTCTATAAATCTAGGCAGGAGGTATCCTCATATTTGTTCATGTTGTGGAAGTGTTTCTCAATTTCGATGGATTCCATAATTATTCTTTTGTGTGTGTGTGTGTGTGTGTGTGTGTGTGTGTGTGTACACATACATAAATACATACCCTCAAAAGTAAGTCATATTAGAGTTCATTGTAACTTACTCCCAAATGCGTATTCACAGAACTACAGGCTCATTAATATAAATTAAACTTTTCCAGCCGAAGCCCATTTCCAAAGACCATGGAACCATTTTCTTTGTTTCCCTCCTGTTTCCCTCCATGCTTTAAAAGCCCCAACTAGGATTTCTCTCATACTGCCTTCCCCATGAAGTATATGTTGGATTAAAAAATAGCAAGATGGGTATGCATGATTCTATGTAAAATTCCATCGTTCCCAGCAATATTTGCCAGATGATTGGAGGTTATAATCCAACAATGGAGGATGCACAGATTGGGCAAGTCCTCCGACAGAAAGAGCAAAGCAAGAAGCAGCATAACATAAGACCCAGTTATTCCTTTAATTATGCCCCTTCTCCTTACTTAATAATGTGATAACAGTTCTAAATCTGTACAAATTCGGCCGAAGAAAACAATGATAACATTTCCAACTCTATTATTGTTAGGGTACCCAAGGCAGGAAAGTATCTCACAAAGGTTGTTTAACATAACTAATTAAAGATGAGTTGGGTTGAGACTTGCCGACTTTCATGCCTAAAGTAGAATTAGAACTCCCAGTTTCCTGGTTTCCAGTCTACTGCATTAATCACTAGACCAAGCTGGCCTATTAATAGTAATTAACATGTACATAATTATGTAACAATATTAATACTGTATTAATTGGCTAGATTCACAGATTAAACTACTGTTTGGCTTATTTTCCCAAATACTAAACTATTACTCAATTTTCACAAACCAGATTTTAACTTAAGAGTAATATGTGAATCTAATCAAGTCATGTGACATCACTCTCTGTGTGTGTGAGAGGGAGGGAGGGAGGGAGAGATCTCCTATAACTTTTCTTACTTTTACTTAGCAATGTACCAACCTGCCAAGATCTGTGACTAAAATGATTACAATACTACAAAGACATCCAGATTTTCTCAATGCTTGAGAAATGAGACCAAAGCGTGACCATTCATTTTTTTTATAACACTTGTGGTATCGTGATTGAGCTCTTCCCTGCAATCCTTATTTGTCTGCTCATGTGTGTTTTTCCTTGAAGTCCTGTTTAATTCACTTGGTCATAAGAAGCAGAGAATCTGACTACATATCTCAGTGAAATCAATATTTTCAGTCAATATTGCAACTGATTGGAAGCCCATTGCCAGGTTCCTGTTCTTTATCATACTGTATATAAGGTACATTTAGTTAAACATCATGCCATGTTGGATATTGAATGTGATGATGTGATACAGGTTAGAAAAGTGTGGAATTCACACCACTGGACTAACATTATTGCTATTCCAGCAATTGTCTTTGAAAAAAGAAGCACAGAGAAATTGATTAACTGTCATACAAATTCACACCTATCTTAGGTTTGCTTTCTATGCTCTAGACCAGGGGTAGTCAACCTTTTTATACCTACCGTCCACTTTTGTATCTGTTAGTAATAAAATTTTCTAACCGCCCACCAGTTCCACAGTAATGGTGATTTATAAAGTAGGGAAATCAATTAAATTTTAAAAAGGAAAGTGCTTCAGTATCGGACAAAACTCCTACCACCCACCATGAAAGCTGGAACGCCTACTAGTGGGCGGTAGGGACCAGGTTGACCTCCACTACTCTAGACTTTAGACCAGTGTTTCTCGACCTTGGCGAATTCTGGGAGTTGCCGCCCACAGGACTTAAAGTTGCCAAGGTTGAGAAACACTGCTTTAGATACAAGAATATACTTTTTTGCCAGCTCAAAGTAAGTAATTCCAGAAGGGAATAAGTAAACAATTTCATATTGAACATATAATTCAACATCTTGGTAATATCTTGTGTGGGGGATATTTTATGTTTTGATTTGTTTCTAGAGAGCAAATGCATGTTTCCCTTCCTTTTTTGAAATTTAAAAATGTATTTATATATTTGATTAATGTATTTATGATTTATGTAAAGATAGACCTTGACTTACAACCACAACTGAGCCCAAAATTTATGTTACGAAATGAGACAGATGTTAAGCGCATTTTGTCCCATTTTACGACCTTTCTTGCTACAATTGTTAAGAGAACGCGTGCAGTTGATAAGTTAGTAACACAGTTGTTAAGTGAATCTGATTTCCCCATTGACTTTGCTTGCCGGGTCACAAACTGTGATTACATGACCCCGGGACACTGCAACCGTTATAAATATGAATCAGTTCCCAAGCGTTTTAATTTGATCATGTGACTATGGGAACATTGCAATGGTCAAGTAAAAAACGACCATAAGTCACTTTTTTCAGTGCCGTTGTAACTTTGGATGGTCAATAAGTGCATTGTTGTAAGTCAAGGATTATCTGTATTTATGTATCATTTTTATCTGATCAGCACCTAGCATTCTCAGATACTCTTGCTATTTTGTGTCACGCATCAATCAGTGCAACTGAAATAGTTATTTCTTTCTACTGCTTCCATATCTTTGCATAAACAAAATTGTACATTGAACCATATTGCATCCTTTCCTGGAATTCTTTTATGTTTGCTGATTTGGATAATCTATGAACATTATTATTTTATTCAACCAACTTTAAACCAGTGGAGGGAAGAGAGAGGCCTGGTGTATAATCTCAAGAACGCAAGAAAACCCTGAGCAAAGCACTTTTTCTCACAAACCATTTTACTACCATTTGTTCTACACTTCTACCACTTCTTCTTTCCACCCGATTAAAAAAAAAACTGTAGGAAAACCAGTTGCTGAATTCTGTTCACAGTCAATGGAAAGGTGGTTTGCAAATAAGTGTCCTTTTCAGGAGAAAATGTTGACTTTTGGTAAAAGGGAGAGGAGCATCCATTGTAGTCTACAAGTCCTCCCACATCTGCTTGATCCTAGCAATAGCCACTATTGGCCAAAGAGGGAAAGTATGTTCAAACCAGAAAATTCCGCTACCCCCAATTATACATAAAAAAACCTCACAGCTACACATGAGTTGGAAGTGAACCTACCCCTTGGAGAATGTACAGGTAGACCACAATTGAGCCCAAAGTTTCTGTTGCTAAGTGAGACATTTGTTAAGTGAGTTTTGCCCCCATTTTAGGACCTTTCCTGCCACCGTTATTAAGTCAATCTTTGCAATTTTTAAATTAGTAACACAGTTGTTAAGTGAATCAGGCTTTCCAATTGACTTTGTCTGTCAGTAGGTGATCGCATGAGCCCGGGACACTGCAACAGTCATAAATATGAGTTGGTTGCCAAATGCCTGAATTTTGATCATCTGACCATGCGGGGGATATTAGAAAGTTCGTAAGTGTGAAAAATGGTCATAAGTCACTTTTTTCAGTACCGCTGTAACTTTGATGAACTGTTGTAACCCACAGCTAGTTGTTCTGTGGTTGGCCGCAGCGAATTATCATAGGCATCCTCCATCCCCACCCTCACCCCCGTACAGGTGTGAATTCTTCCATCTAGTGCCCTCTAGAAGTATTGGGGCTATCTCTTGCCATATACTAGCTGGCAATTATGTGTGTTTTCATGTGTCTTGCTTAGCCATGTTGCTTTACAAGTTAATTCATGGAAATTGCTTCTCCATCCATTCACACACACTCCCAATCCCTTCTCTTCTCTATTTGTGTTTTTAGTGATCTCTGGCAGCACAAAAATAGACTTTCTTTCCCAATGTACAAGTCAAGTCCTTCCCTTTCCACCTGAGTCCAAAAAGAAATCACTCAGCAGCCTGGTTTGCTTCCACATTCTGCTGATCTCTCAGGATTAAGGATAACGTCAGACAGTGATACAGGCACTTCAAGAGGAGAGATGAGAAAGCAGCCATATTGGTCCAAACTAACCTTTAAAATGTGAATTTTGAATTGTTGATGTAATCTGAGTCCTGATGATGTCAGCACAAACGAAGGATTAGTACAAAAACTGCCTAGAAAAGAGAAAATGAAAAAGATAAGGGTCTTCCACAACTGTTTTTTTAATTGTATTACATGTCTGCCACTTCTTTGTCAGTGGATGACTTGATATCTGTATTTTTAGTACACAGGCCATTTTCCTTCAGACTTGTAGGAAAATTAAATTCATTTGTTTTAATTTAGTATTGGCAAACCTCTCAGAATAAAGCCCGCAGGAAGCTGACACCTGCCTCAGAACCACACATAATGGTTTTGGATTTGTTTTTCTATTATCCCCAAAAATAATAATCAGTTACCAGAGTTCATACTTTGAAATCTACAACAGCAATTTGCAAAGCTTACACCCATATAAGGATGTAATATACAAGCACTACAAATATCTAGAGAAAACTGAACAGCTTACAGCCCTTGGGGCAGACCTACAATGTGATGGAAAACAAAACTTGATAATCTAAGCCCAAAAAAATTTGAGGAATATTAGTGCCTGGTACTTGGTGCATCGTTTTTGTAACAGAAGAGTACAAGCAAAACAAGCAAAATATTGTTTACTGACATTATAAATTCACCAGTAATTCGGATCATGAGGCTTTTCAAATTAAAACCCACACTGCACCTCCGAAATTCAGAAAAGTTTGTATCTTCATGATTTTCAAAAATGTCAGCACATGACTTGAAAGAGATAGGCCAAAGCTAGCATCACATCCCTGTTCTTAATGATTTTAAAGAAAAACAGTATTTGGTTTACTCCTTTTGAACCATTTTATGCCATCCCCTCAAAGTAGCTCCTGAATCGATGAATATTTCTGATGCACTGTGTCAGCCTACGTTCCATTTCTTTGTGACATTAACCTGACTGAATGCTGGATATTTTTTTAAAAAATAAATTATCCTTTTTTTTTCCCAAGTGGAAATTCTAAGTAAAATGATAAAACTATTGATTCCCTCATCCACCGCACTTATAGATGATGGCAGAAATTGTAGCCCAATACATTTGAAGAGAACACTGTACTGTTTCCAAAACAAAAGGAGTTCTCCTACCAATGATCCCATAATCAAAGAGATAAAAAATGAACATTAACACCTTATATATGCAACGGCAGTCCAATTATCAGAGTATCAGCGTCCCTCCCTAGAGTCCAATAAAGGAGCACTGCTTCCACTCAACATGTTGCTTCACAGCCTGTATTGTTCAATCAGCTGTCAGACTTATCTTTATCTGCTAGGAGAATGCCAGAAAACAAGGGTTTGGCCCATTTCAGCCTGCTTTTAAGAACATGTCCAGGCAAACTAGAAATCAAGGGTTTCAAAAGAGAGATAGTTTGTAGGGTTGCTAGCAGCATCACAGACTGCACAAGTCAGAACAGCACTAGAATTTCAAATACACACACCACTACTTCAGGCAACAACTTATCAAAGTCAAACACTCTCTTCTCCTAGTCCTTTTCACTCCAGACTAGAAGCAATTAATGGGGACATATAAAAGAACTTGCTCTCCCTACACAGTATATTGTTCCTTTGGTGTAACCACGTGCAGACTTATCCTCTTTAACGTTGAGTGCCGTTGTCTTTTTCTTTGAAAAGAAACAATTCCTTGGATTAAGCTTGCTTACAAATGTTTACATGCTTTACAAAGGCTTTTTAGTGAACACACCATTTTAGGATTTAATTCTAAGGCTTCCTGGTTTCCTGAAGCAAAAACCAATATAAAGCCTTTTTTTTTTTTGAGAGAGAGAGAGAGCGAGAGAGAGGATAAATCTGGGCTGGACTTGGGCCTTAACATCTTCAACTCAGCTTTTATTTGCAACTTTTTGTCATGGCTCCTTAGCAACATTTGCCTACTATCCTGAAGCACATCTATTTTGTGTTGCTGTTTACATAACGCTATTTCTCCCAGTAGGCAGATCTGATGTCAAAAATGCAAATCCAGAACAGATTCCTTAAAGGTGTATTCTTTATCCCTATTGCAGAGTTTCTCTTTCTCACTGCAAACCCACCTGAATTTATCTACAACTTGCATCAGGACCTCTTGAAGTTTGTAATACCAAAAAAGCAAAAAAGAAAAAAAAAAGTGCACAGCAAGGGGAGGATTGCAGCTGTTTCAGGCACTCAACTAGCAGGAGAAGAGACTAAAGCCAAAAAACAGGAAAATGAAGGAAAGATGCAAATCAACAGGTGTCTCTAGCCAAATTTTCTTTACTGGACTGTCGAAGGTTACAATGTTTAAATAGCTAATTCTTCATCCTGAGATCATTCAACAATAATAGGAACATACTGTATATACCAAAAACTAAGGATAGTGAATTCATTGTGTGTTTGTGTGTGTGTGAGAGAGAGTGTATGACTGCATATTATATATCTACACTGCACAGAATTTACAGAGAACTTATCCACAAAATAAGCTAAGTAAGAATCTTCATAATAGTATTTTCTAGCATTAGCTAGGATATATAGAAGGAAAAAATATACCCCGTTTCCCTGAAAATAAGCCCAATTGGGGTTTTGAGCGCATGCGCTAAAATAAACCGTCTCCTGAAAATAAGCCCTCCCCGAAAATATTGCAACACAGCAGCAGCCATGTGGTGAACATGCTTGCCGTCTCCTGCACCTCAAAAATAATAAGACCTCCCCAAAAATAAGGCCAAGCGCTTATTGTGGGGGGGGGGTTTAAAAGAAAATAACACGGTAATTTATTGCAGTGTTTTATACTTGCAATGTGGCATGAGCAATCAAGGTCCAAAAATATTTTAGGACATTTTGAAATTTAAAAAAAAAATGGAACAAAAGTTTCCATGCCTGAAAATAATCTCTGTATCGAATGCACAGATTTGAAATAAGGATATAATCTTTCTGTGATAGATGAACCAACTTTGAAATAATTCAGATAATTATAGAAAGAAAGTAACCAGACTACAGAATAAAGAACACAACAGCAGGATGAAGGAGAACCATAACAGTGGTATCACAAGTCTAATTCTTATAGTTATAGTTATATAGCTTTAAAAACACGGCACCCCGACTGTGCACAAACTGGTGCTGCCACAGGGCATGTAATGACATATTCATGGCTTTCACGTCCCAGTTTGACCATCAATTGGTCATGCAAATGCCAAGATCTGGAACACCATGGACAGCCAAGGAACGATCAGTCTGGCTATTCTTACTAAGCCGCAGTGGAAACTGAAGAAGCCGTAATGCCCTGATGAAGGAAAAGCCACAATTCAGTGATGTCAGAAATCTCTTTGGGCATCTGCTCCTTGCACCTGTTAACTAGGAAAAAGGCAGGGAATCTCCCTTCCCATCCCTAACTTAGGAGCCTGGCAAGCAAGGGGAGGAAGGTTGACTTTGACCTTCGCAGCCAAAGATGCTTTCCTCCACAATTATACACTGAAACAACATGGAAGGAGCATATTTACACAGCCACTTACACACTAAGTTAAGGCATTTTTTCCTGACTAATTGGCAGGGGAGGATTTAAAGCATAGAGTTTCAGGCACCGACAGTGAGTTTAACCCAGGGGTATGCAAAGTTGGCTCTTTTAAGACTGGTGGACTTCAACTCCCATGCTGGCTGGGGAACTCTGGGAGTTGAAGTCCATCAGTCTTAAAAGAGCCAACTTTGCAGACCCCTGAGTTAACCAATCAATGCTCACTTTTCCCACTGCTTTTATGACCTTTAATCATGTTTTTGGCCTATCTTTTCAACCACAAATCTTTCTGCTGAAAATCTTTTCAGGGATCCCCAAAGAGAAAGCAACAAGGCTTCTTCTAATGTTTTCTGCATGCTATTCTAACTTGTGATTTTCTCCAGACTCCCCATCAAAAGCCTCTTTAAGCTCATTAACAATGCATAAACCTCACCACTCCCCCCCAAAATAAAATCTCTCCGACCCAGGAACTACAAATAGCATCCAAATACAAATCAAGTGACCAATGGCTGACCGCAAAGCTATTCATGTGGCAATCGTCAGTGATCCAATTTTTGACTCACTCCAAAAACAAATATTGGTCTGAAACTGGAATAAAGGAGAAAGTCAAGCTTCCCTCAGTCGAAAGGAGAGGCAGCACATGAACTCGAGTTGTGAAAAAAAACAAGAGGCTTTCAGTTATGAAGTTCAGCATCCTTCGGGGCATTTTCATCCTCCTTTTTAAATATGTGTGTTTTGGCATTTAATAAGAAGAGCACAGCAATTGCCTTTTAGTTGACACTCAAATTCCCACTCTAGTTCTACTATGCTTTGTTTCCCTCACACAAATTTAGAAATTCATTGCAATAAACAAGACAAATATATCATACAGTCAAAAGAGTTGGAAGCCCCTTAACCAATGCCGGCTGATCTCCAAAAACCTAAGAAACGTGGAAAACAACTGCAGAAGACGAAAATAGCAAATGATTTCCGTGTTACATGTAGCCCTCGACTTACAGCCTCAATTGAGCCCAACATTTCTGTTGTGAAGTGAGACATTTGTTAAATGAGTTTTGCCCCATTTTACAACCTTTTTGCCAAAGTTATTAAGTGAACCACTGCAGCTGATGAGTTAGTAACCCAGTTGTTAAGTGAATTTGTCTTCCCCATTGACTCTGCTTGTCAGAAGGTCACCCAAAAAAAGATCACATGGGGCACTGCAATGTGTCAAAAATATAGGTCAGTTCCCAAGCCTCTGAATTTTGATCACATGATCAGGGGGATCCTGTAAAAGTTGGAACTGTGAAAAACAGTCATAAGTCACTGTTTTCTATGTCGTTCTAAATTTGAATAGCCACTAAACAAACTGTTGTAAGCCAAGGACTACAGTGTATGATCACTATTACTTGGCCCAGGTTATTGAAGTCCCACAGAGAGGGACTTCTCCGGGTGCCGTCCACTAGGCAGTGCCAGTGGGCGACGCCCAGGGGAAGGGCCTTCTCTGTGGTGGGCCCGACCCTCTGGAACGACCAATCCCCGGAACTGAAAACAACCACGGACCTCTGCTCCTTCCGCCAAAAGCTAAAAACTTACTTTTTTCATCTGGCCGGCCTGGCCTAATCTATCCTTCCTAGGCTGTAATATAAATTTAAATTGTTTTAATAGGGATTGCTGGGAATTAGTGTAAAGGGTTTTTAAGGTTTTAAGATTTTAAACTTTTAGCGCAGGTAAATTATTTAATTCTATTTTAAATATTGTATTGTTGTATTTATATATGTTTTTAAAGTCCTGTGCACTGCCCCGAGTCCCTTCGGGGAGAGGGTGCGGTCTACAAATCAAATAAATTGAATTGAATTGAATTGAGGGACCACTTTGGCCCAATTATACCCACCCATCTCATCAGGTCCTGCAAGAGGTTCCATCAGCCAAAGAGCTTCACTTGGCGGGACCAAGGAGAACAGCCTTTTCTGCCATGCCCCCCCTCCCTTTGGAATTTCATCTCCTCCAAGGTGAAGTTGGCCCCAACCCTATTGGCTCTCCAGAAGGCCCTCAAAACTTGGTTTTGCCATCAGAAAGCATGGAGCCCATCAAATGGCTGGTATAAGTTTGACTGAATTTTTCCCTGCCTTTTTTGTTAGTATGGCTTTTATTTATTTTTTTAACTGGATAAATTATACTGGTTGTTTAGTGTTTGTTTTAATTGTGTACACTGCCCAGAGTTACATCATGCTATATAAATTCAATAAACAAACGAACAAATAAACCCGAGGGAGGTTTTATCTTGAGCATCTAATGTAAAGAAAGTAAATAACACCCTTACAAGTTCTAAATAGAAAATACCTGGGGATGAAAAGCAAGAAACAGCAGCATCAATAATATCCATTTGTTGGTATTCCAGCTACATCTTAGTTAAAGGGATGTCTCTGAAACAAGATTGGCTTGTTCAAATGAGTAGCAGCTCATTAAGAAGAAATTAATAAACCTCGTTATGTCTTAAAATCAAGCCATTCCCAATTAACATTTGCTTCAAGAAAAAAAAGAACATAATCTAGGATTATGGCTTTTTAAAATCCTGCCCATCACATCTATCTTTCAGTGACACTGAGGTTGACTTTTTTGAATGAAGAAAAAAAGCACCTTAAAATGTGGGAATATTTAAGTCTCGGTGTTTTTCCTTTTAATGGAGGCTGAGGAAAAACCCTGTGAAACTTTCAAAATAACCAAAGAATATCACGATATAAACCTGACGATCATATTAAAGTCATCGTCTCACTACCTCCTCTTCTTCCCCCTCCCTCCCCAACCCAATGAATTCTGCTTGAAAGCAGCATTTGCAATCCTGGCTGCTCTTACTGACGGGATTAAGGGACAAAGCTGGGAGACAGCTGCCACACAGTCATTTATTATGGTGCGCCACTCCCCTCAAGTCAAGAGCGAAACAGACCCTCTTATTTTCAGCTGTTTTATCCCTGGGGGTTTCCTTTGCTTGGACGGCTTTAGTGACTAGGCGTCTCCAAAACAAATGCCTCTCCAACTTCCCCCCCCCCCACCTTCTTATCATCCGCATCATTTTGTCTTCAGTTCCCTGACATCACACTTCCAACAAACACAGTGATCCAGTCTACTGTCTCTTATTGCAGACGTCTCCCACCTTTTGAAGATGAGTTTCACTGGGAAAAGAATTTAAGATACCAGCAAGTTAAATGCACAGCTTTATTTGCTTTTAATTAGCTGAATAAATTATCAAGATGCCTTTTTTTTCTTGTAAGCCAGGCTAACGTTCTGGTCTCCAGAAGAGCAAAAAGACATCTCATTAAGATGGGAAATTGCCACTCATCCTGTCTCCTTTCCCAACAGTATGAAAGAGAGTCAAACCAATTGCCCATCACACATTGTGCATACACGGTTGCGGCGTTGGCCACAGCCTAATCACACGTCACCACAAAATGCATCCCCTTGCAATAAAACTCATTAACTTAAATGAGGCTCGTTCCCAGATCCACAAAATTATTGCAGAGTTTCTTAATATTAATTTAGTGAGAAGTACTTGGAACCAGTACTTGGAACAAAGGCCTTATGCTTCAAAGCCAGGGACAATTCCATGCTGAATTGGAGAGCTGGATTAGTGTGCTTGTGAGATTTTCATGGTTGCGCTGGACTTTTCAGGATTTCAGAAAGCTAGCACAACTCTAGGGATGATTAACCTGAGTAAACTGGGGAAGTGGGATCGCCTGAAGGCTGAGCACAGATCACTCATGCTACACAGTGTACAGAAGACACAGTTCTAGCCTTTCTTTATTGTTTGAAGCGGAAGACCATCATGGGTTCAGTCTACTCACCGATTCTATTAGTCTCCTGATACAGTGGTATCTCAGAACCCTTCGTTAATTGGTTCTGGGAGGCATGATCAGCACCAAAACGATGAGTACCAAACGTTTTTTCCCGATAAAGAATAATGTAGTGAGTCACAAGGCACTGACGCTGACAAGTTCAACTTGTGCATTGGGTACTAAACAAACAATGAGTACCAGGACAATTTTTTCAAGTCAAAATGTGTTGAGTACCAAGTTCAATGAGTTTCATAGCAGTTGAGTACCAAGGTACCACTGTACACCATAGGCAGGTGATATGAGAGAAAGCATCCTCAGAAAGGAAAGGAAGACTCTCTCTAAGTTACAGACTTCTACTTTGAAAGAGACATAAACAAAGCTGGCATTTTTATGATACCTGCACCTAATACAATACATGCTGAACACATAGGAATGCAACCTATTGTTTCCTTAGCCTAATTGTTCAATTCAGTTAATCTACTCCTACAATTGTAGTGTGTCTCAGTGTGTCTAACAAGGCATATTCCAGTCTTCCTTAACCTGCTACCTCAGTTGTATCGGTAATTCCCATCATATCTGAGACTTTGAGAAGTCTAATAGCTTTCTTCTATTATAAGCAATTCTTTCAATTCTTTTCTTTTTTTAAAAAAAGGAAAAGTTCAACATTAAAAGGGAAATTCTTAATTATATGAACTTTTGTGCCATTTTTTTCTCAGAGATACAGCATGTAAAATATTACCTAGATATATCCTCAGTTCATTCAAACACAAGTCCCAATGCATTTTTTGAGAGTGCTGTTAAAAATTAAAGCATTATTTGTAAGGGGGGGGGGACTTTTTAAAAACTGGCTTTTCAAGTAAGACACTGACCCAGGGATAATGTTTTTAGAAAATGGTGCAAAAGAACTTTGGAAAATTCAATTCAGGCTTGTTTTGTTATAGCTTGTATTTTTTATTTGAAGCCAAAAGAGGGCCAAACCCAAACCCAATATGTAGACTCAAGAAGTGGTAAAAAATCTTTCTGGGCATTTTTAAACATTTGGGGGGGGGGGAGCAAACTGGCTTTACAAGGTGCTAACCAGGAGAAGATGTGGGAGAAAGATGAAGCCATCATCTCCAAGTGCTCACTATGACATCGTGAAGTACTTGGTGGATCTTAATCACTGCAAACAGGTGGCACAACGTACCAGCTGAGTATTAAACTGAAGCCAGCAGTCAAATTTCATAGGATCAATGTCTAAATTAAGAAACAAGAAACAAGGAGCAAGCCTCCTGCTCCAGTGTATGATTTGAACTCCAGCACAGATCCATATTTGTGGTAGAAGGCAAACTCCTATTTTACTTACTTGGAAACACTTTACTCAAGGATCTCTGAATATAAATAAAGGCACCGGAGGTGGGGGAGAACAGAGAACAGAGAAAGCAAAACCCTCCTTTTGATGGTCTTCTGGAATTCCTAGCCTCAGCACTACATTTTTAGGTAGCTAAGCAAATAATCTTGCTCAAATGATTTCCAGACTATATTCCTCAAATGAGGCAGATCCAAGAGCCAGCAACAGTAAATAAAACTGGCAAAAGGCAATACTTTTGTTAGGTCAACTGTAATTGTACAAAATTGCTGCAAGCTTGTAGAAATGTTGTAGTATTTCAGTTGATTTGACAGAGTAATACCTTTAAGGACATTTCTTCTCGTTTATCACTGCCTTTTACTTGTACAGGTGGTCCTTGACTTACCACCACAATTGAGCTCAAAATTTATGTTGCTCAGTGAGACATTTGTTAAGATACATCTTAAGATGTGGTTTTGCCACATTTTATGACCTTTCTTGCCACATTTGTTAAGTGAATCATTGCAGTTGTTAAATTAGTAACATCGTTAAGTGAATCTGGCTTTCCCATTGATTTCACTTGTCAGAAGGTTACAAAAGGTGATCATGACACCGGAACACTGCAACCGTCATAAATATGAAACAGGTGTCAAGCATATAAATGTCAATCACATGACAGTGTGGATGCTGCAATGGTCATTAGAGTGCCATTGTAACTTTGAACAGTCACCAAATGAACTGTTGTTAGTCGAGGATTACCTGCATTTTGTGTGTGTGCGTGCGTGCGTGTGTGTGTGTGTGTGTGTGTTAGGTTTTTGAGCTGATCAATAAATGGAACAAGTTGTGGAACAAGTATATAGTGTTCTGGAACAAGTATATATACATACATACATACATACATACATACATACATACATACATACATACACACACACACATATATATATGGACACAACCATATACTTATCCTCCTGTCTCAGCTGATCAGGAAGAGAACCTGGTGGCTTAGTGGCTAAGGCTTCTGCCTAACATGTAATACAGCCCCGGTTCAAACCCCAGTAAAGGTATGGCTAGCTGATGAGAGCTAAAAAGCTCGAAATAGATGTATCCTAGTCTCCCTTATTTATTTATTGATCAGCTCAAAAAACCTAACACACATATAAAAAATATATTACACAACAGAACACATGGCTTTCTGTCTAGATGGTCTCTGGTGATGAGCTGAAAGGCAGAAAAGGAAAGCAGTATGCTCCCTCCCTTAATTGGGGCTTAACAGGGTGTTGTGACACAAGTGAGTGTGTGTGTGTGTGTGTGTGTGTGTGTGTGTGTGTGTGTGTGTATCAGAAGATATCTGATAACATATGAAATAGTAAGTTGCAACTCTTGAAACGGATGCCTCTTAATAGGATGGGTTAGTTAGAAAATGTACTGCCCGATTCCCTCTGAGTGTTTGCCACCCCAGAGTAACACAGCTATTCCCGTGCAAAGAGATCCTCTCCACATTCTTTATGTCAAACTGGGACAATTCTGCAGATCGCAGAGTTTTAGAGATCCTGATCTAAAAGAAATTTGTTAAATTTCCTTTCTTGAGGAACAAAAGGCTTTAAAATAGTAGTAGGGCAGTTCAGAAGAATGTGGCTTGGTTCTAAGGGATTACCACACTGGGAAGATGTCAAGCACTCGTATCCTGGCTATATTTCATACCTTCCTGAACTCAGGGGAATGATTAGTTCATAATAACCCATTCCCTGGGGTGCCTAATTGCTTAACTGGCTTATTGAAACAAAAAACGGCCGTGCCAGTCTGAGTCACATAAGATTAGGGGTGATGATTTTCTTTTTCATTTACAGACTTACCCACTAACATAACAAAAATAACACACACACATACATACACACACACACACACACATACACACCACCACTCGTGAGACCTACTACGTTTTGAGAATGTACTTGCCGCTTAATTGGTAACAAATGTGCTGGAGTTTCCCATCCTCCCCTTCTCATAAAGCAGCAGCATGAGGGATGAGAAGCAGGAAGAGAGCAAAAACAGAGGGAGAGATAGAGGGGGGGGGGGGTGTCTAAAGAAAGGATGCAATAAATAAGAGATCAGATGTCGCTTGCCTAGCGGTTCCATGAAGTTGTCAAAACTGCATTAATCATTTAGAAAGGCTGTCCTCAACGGGAAAGTTAGTATACAAAATTAAATGAATGCGGAGGGTTGGGCTGCAAAGGGAACAATATATATATTTTATTACCAATCCTTCGAAAAGAAAAGACAAAGTCGACCCATAAACTATAGAACCGAATGCTACATGTGTCGTTTCTATGCAAAGCAACTACATTTAATGGTTTGAGGGTTCGACACATTCTCGGTGCTCCTGACACCACCACACCACTGAGTCAGCATAAATTGAGAGCAGGCACGTCTCTTTCTATTTTGAATCCATGAATGCAGGAAAGTTCCAGTCGGTCGCTGCTTAAGTTTGCATCCAGCGGTACAAGGGAGTCCCCAGCAGCCCAAGCCTCCTCTGTTTTTATCTTTTGCTGACCACTCAGCAGTCTTTGGATTTCCTGCTAGCTCTCCGAAAGGAGGCCGGTTCAACTTATGTAAATATTGTTCATATTGAGAGCTTTGGAGTTTTGCCCAAGCAGTGTTATTGTACAGGCCTCTCTAATGCAACCGCACATCGTCTCACAAAAGGGAAGGGCCTGGTGGCATTAGACTTAATCGACTTACTTTTAAAGCTCTATTTTTTTCCTCCTCAATACTATTTTTTGCTACAAAACTAACAGGGGCGTGTGACTCCTGACTCCTTTAACCAACACATGTTAAATTCTTTCAGACCAGATCACCTTAAAATTAACTGCCACCTATCTAGGTATTGTTCCTAAGCAGATGTCAATAGCACAATGCTCTGAGTCCAAAACTTAATCAGAATTCTTCTGTAAGTCTTATAAATAGCTCAAGATACTAGCAGTTTACTCAGTTCAGTGGAGGGGTAAGTGTCTTTTGGGAGGCTCTGGTGACTCTCAGAGATGCTGACTCACAGATAACCGGAGATCCTGTTTGTGAAGCTGGGTCTAAGGATGGGGAGGAGGGGGGTTGGCACACTCTGTCTGCTGTATGGCTGCTTCCCTGGCTGGGCTCTCTGACCTTGTGGCTACATTGTGTACTGGGACACATCAACCTGCCTTTTGGGGGTGTGGAGTCAGAGATGGCCTAGGACCGTGATGGCAAACTTGTAGCGCACAGAGCCCTCTTTGCGGGCACGCAAACTGTCACCCAAGCTCAGCTTGACCACGCATGCACACGCCTCCTGCCAGCCAGCTGATTTTCGAGGTGCATGTGGGAGACATGCACATATGCATGGGGATGGGGGGAGCGGTGCAGTGCATGCCCTTCCCTGTTTTTACTCCCAGGAGGCTACAGGGAGGCCTGCTAGGCCAAAAACATGGTGCGGGAGGGGAGTCATACATATATCTGCAGGGGGAGCGTGGGGGTGTCATGTGCACATGCACAGGGGGCAGGGCACATGGGGGTATCATGCACACTTTGCATTATGGGTGTGGACACACACACACACATTGTCGGCACATGACAACAAAAAGGTTATCTATCACCAGGAGTTCATGGCTACATGACCGTGATCTAATTCATTGAGGGTCCAACACATGGAAGTGTGATCCAAGTTTTTCCTCAGCAATAGTAGCATGATCTGGATATTGATGTTTGTATCAGTCCCTTGTCAAGGTCTTATCACTCTTTGATCACCCTGGAGTTCTCCATGGCTGCTCCTTGAGACAGGATCTGTTCAATTGGTTTGTTTCAGGCACTGATGGACCCCTGTCAGGCTTCAGAAGAAATCTGCCTGATGCAACATTAGTCATCACTTGGAATTAGAGAGTAACAATGATCTCGGAGATCCCCTTGGTTTTCATAGGAACTTTAGGAAATGAAACAAGAGAAGAGATACTCCTAAAGTGTCACCGAGGAGGACGAGGAGCAAATCAAATATGTCTAGTGTGGGCAAAAGCCTTTCTTAAAGATTGCATCATGGCAATGTCTATGCAAAAATGGAGGTGTTTTTCCACTCTTATTAAGTCTACAGACTGCCAACAGGTGACTCTGTTTAAGATAATCCAGACCCTCTGGGCATGGAATATATGCAGTGTCATTGTGAGGACTATTCAAAGCATCTGCCTAATAAAGTTCCTCAGATTTGCTCTTACTTGGAGACTAGATGATACAAGTCCTATGGAGTTGGCTGAAGTATGGCCTGGCTTCTTTACCCGGAAGAAGTCTAAGCTTGATGGCACTAAGGAAATTAATATGTTATTAAACCACTGTGATTAGACCACTGCTGGTAAATCCATCTCTTGCTAACTGATTAGAGGCCCCCAAGAGACAACATGTCATTAGGTCCAAGCAGTAGTGAATTCAGCCTTGATGGAAGAAGTAGTCTTACCTGCCCTTAGAAAGAGATGCTTTATATTTTAATCAAGCAGCCATCAATCAACAATAGTAGACATATTTCATCATTTTAGATATTTATCCCATCTTTTCTTCATACACATCTCACTGTGGCTAACATACCAATATATCTTCCTCCTTATTTTCCCCATCACAAACTTGTAAGGCGAGTTAGGCTGGCCCAAAATCATCCAGTCAGTTTTTAATCCTAAAGTGGGACTAGAACTCACAGTCTCTTGGTCCTCAGGCCAGCATCTTATCCACTACAACAAACTGCCTCTTTTGGTTTCAGCCTTCCCTTTTGGGGAGGGGAGGAGAGAAGTTATTGAGAACGGAGTCAGACTACAGAGAGCCTGGGCAAAAACTAATAACTTGTATCCCTTTTGGTTGCATTTCATTCCTGAATATTGTATTGAGACAACATCAGTTGCACTTATGTGGATACCTCTCGTTGGACCAGAATGCAGGTGGTGAATCCATCATGGTCCTCCTTGTCTCTCAGCAGTTTTCAATAATATCAATCATGATTATCTAGACCCGCGCCAGTCCGGCTTCCGGCCCGGTCACAGCACCGAGACGGCATTGGTCGCGTTGGTTGATGATCTCTGGAGG
Organism: Rhabdophis nuchalis; assembly: GCA_039707465.1. Classification (NCBI taxonomy): domain Eukaryota; kingdom Metazoa; phylum Chordata; class Lepidosauria; order Squamata; family Natricidae; genus Rhabdophis; species Rhabdophis nuchalis. The sequence goes on from CM077645.1 coordinate 148,861,106, forward strand.
GCACGGGATAGAGGTTGTTCCTCTATCCTTGTCCTATTAGACCTCTCAGCGGCTTTTGATACCATCGACCATGGTATCTTATTGCACCGATTGGGGGGGTTGGGGTTGGGAGGCACCGTTCTACGGTGGTTCTCATCCTACCTCTCTGGTCGGTCGCAATGGGTGTTGGCAGGAGGGCAGAGGTCGTCCCCGAGGCCCCTCATATGTGGGGTCCCTCAGGGGTCGGTCCTCTCTCCCCTTCTGTTCAACACCTATATGAAGCCGCTGGGCGAGATCATCCGTGGTTTTGGGGTGGAATACCATCTGTACGCTGATGACACTCAGTTGTACATATCCACCCCAAACCACCCCAACGATGCCGTCGAAGTGCTGTCCCGGTGTCTAGAGGCCGTACGGATCTGGATGGGTAGTAACAAACTCAAACTCAACCCGTCCAAGACCGAGTGGCTGTGGTTTCCGGCACCCCGGTTCAGCCAGTTAAGTCCAACACTGGCCATTGGGGGCGAACAACTGGCCCCCGTGGAGAGGGCGCGCAACTTGGGTGTCCTCCTGGATTCCCGGCTGTCCATGGAGGACCATGTGGCGGCCGTGGCCAGGGGGGCGTTCTATCAGGTACGCCTGATACGCCAGTTGCGCCCCTTACTGGACCGGGGAGCCCTTCGCACAGTCACTCAAGCGCTTGTGACATCCCGGCTGGATTACTGCAACGCTCTCTACATGGGGCTCCCCTTGAGGTGCACTCGAAAGCTACAGTTAGTGCAGAATGCGGCCGCGCGGGTGATTATGGGTGCCTCAAGGCAAACCCACGTAACACCTCTCCTGCGCGAGCTGCACTGGCTGCCTGTGGCCTTTCGAGTGCGCTTCAAGGTGTTGACAACCATCTTTAAATCGCTCCATGGCTCGGGGCCTAGCTATATACGAGACCGCCTCCTGCCCCATACATCCCTTCGTCCGATCCGCTCCCACAGAGAGGGCCTTCTCCGGGTGCCGTCGACGGGGCAATGCCGGTTGGCGACACCCAGGGGAAGGGCCTTCTCTGTGGCGGGCCCGGCCCTCTGGAACGACCTACCCCCCGACCTTCGCACTATCTCGGACCTCCGTCTCTTCCGCCAACGTCTTAAGACGTATTTATTTCAACAAGCCGGCCTAGGATAGCCCCCTGTTCCTGACTTTTTAAAAAAATAAATAAATAAATTATAATTTGGGAAGGTTTTTAACATGGGTTTTAGCACGGGTTAATCTAATTTAATATATTTTAAATTGATATTTATTGTATTTTTGTGGTTTTAATAATGCCTGTGCGCCGCCCTGGGTCCTAACAAGGAGAAGGGCGGGGTATAAATTTAATAAAATAAATAAAATAAATAAATGTTTTGAACATCACCGCAGTTTCTAATGTTGGATTTCCCCGCTTACCAGAGGTAGCCCCCTTGTGGAGTAATGTGAAGCCATTAACATGGCAACTCCACAGTGCTGTGGCGTGGAAGCCATTTTAAGGCAGTACAGTAGAAGCCGTTTTAAGGTTCAACAGGCTCTTAACAGAACACCCCCCCCCAAAGGGTGTTAGGAGTATCTTACCCCCACAGTATTTGTTTCCAGAGTGTAAGTAATCTGTGTACCAAGTTGAAATTGCTTGAGGCGTTCCAGAGTTATGTTGGAATATACACGCACACGGCCTTTTATATATATATAAAAGAGCAGAAGACAACATATCTAAGCTGACATTTATTAAACTAAAAACATTTGCTTTTAGTTCTGTCAGACCAATGTCATCTGTAAATGGAATAGAGCAGTCTCTTCTAAAAGACCTGGCTACATAGTTTACTCCATCAGGGACATTGAGTTAACTATGGCCTTAAAATACCAAGGCATGTAAAAACAACAGCTAGTGATTTCATACAGCCTAGATGCACAAAATGTCTTTTAATGCAGGGGTCTCCAACCTTTGCAACTTTAAGTCTGAAGGACTTCAGCTCCCAGACTTCTCCAGCCAGCTTTGCTGGCTAGAGAATTCTGGGAGCTGAAGTCCTTCAGACTTGAAGTTGCAAAGGTTGGAAACCCCTGTTTTAATGTATGTGTAGCAAGAAACAATGATATACCAATGGAGGTTAATGGGGTGATATAAAAGTATTGTTTTACCAACTATACACATTATTATTTCAGAAACACAATTTGTTCCAACACTAGAGTCAGCAATTCAAACTATAGTAGTAGTGTACTAAATCTTTATTATTGTAATAATCACATGTTCAAAGCATAATCTCAAATAATGCATACAACCAGCATGCAAAATGATTACTCTGACTGAACTAATGCAATTAAGGCCATAATTGAAATTATATTTATTTATTAAATTCATATGTCACCCATCTCACTGCCAGGCGACTCTGAAAAAATCATCAAATGATTCAAATTTTAGATTGTGCAAAGAGGCAGGGGAAAAAGTAGATCACACAAAACGTTTGCACAAACTGGTTATAAACAATGACATTACATAGTTGCTAAATTGATTCACTTGAACATCTGTGAAAATGATCATGTGCCAGCAACGAAAAATTGGTGAGAACGTAGAGTTAAAAAAGTAATAGAAAATGAACAAGTTAAAATGCTTTGGGATTTCCCAATACAGACAAATAAAATCTTGGAGCACAACACGCCAGATATACAGTAACTGTGGATGAAAAGAAGAAAGCGTGAACAATTGATGTGGCAATACCCAGGATAATAAAATGGGGCCCAAAGAAATCGAGATCTAATGATCACAAAGCATAAAGAGCTGATCATGGTGGTCCCAAGGATCATTGGCACACTTGGTGCCATAGCAAAAAAAAAAGCCTGCTTGGTACTGAGAAAATCTGTTCAGTGAGAAAATTTCCACACTGCACACATATAGTACGCCAATACATTACAACATCCTAGGTTCTTGGGAAGAACTAGATGTGTATGAAGGCCAACACCAGCTAAAGAACTGGCAACTGTGACTTCACATTGTTGTGACACACCAAAAATAGTTAATAGGTACCAGTGCAATCCCAAAACACAGGAAGCACTACTTGAACACCATTGGTGTTAACAAAATCATCAATCATTCAATTGCAAAAGGAAGCAGAACAGCTTCCATCCTGCAACAGTGCCGTTAACACCATCAAACAACATCTGCCTGTCTGAGGTCCTTGAGAAGAACTGGATAGGTGGATAAAAATGCCAAATCCAGTCTAAACATCTGGCTAACTGTGAAACCAACAACCATTAAAGCTGCAAATCAACAGCAAATCTTCTGACCAAACACTGCTAGAAGGGGGGGGGGGGGGGTGTTTCTCAAAGCTTTGCTGTACAGAAAAATAGGGAACAAGAAAGTGCAAGCTCATTTGTCCTGAATCTTATGATGTTCTTCCTCTATCCTGCCCCCATCTTCATCCTCCTCCCTAAAGTTAAAAAAAAAAAATTCCTCCTCCTTCCTAAGAATAAGAAAAAAGCTACTATTCAAAATAGTAAATTGCATTTCACCAAATATTCAAACCTGCTGCCTAAAATGCCAACCTACCAGCATGGTCATTACAGAGCATTACTCAAAATTGTAATTTTACATTTAATTATCCAGAAAACCCATATTCATTATCCAGAAAAAGCAAACCGTTTACCATCAGAAGAAGTCACTCTGCTTTGTATATGAATATTTTAAAATATTTTTTTTTATGCTGAGTTATTTAGGAGACCTGATGTCACGGCTGATCCAAAAAGCTGCCCCACCCCCAATCAGTTCGTATATGAAAGCAGCAACAATCAACACATTCAGTTTTAGATTTAAAGCTGCTATTATGGTTCCACGTTGGAATTCTCAAGTGTGGACTATGCGTTCCAGCATGGAATCCAACAATGCAAGCCAAGTCACAAAATAACTTACTCTGCAATGTAGAATTAGTGGGCCTAATATATCTTTGAATTCATCATACATCTTTTTTTAAAAACCCACAATTCCTCTTTACTGTAAAGGAAAGTTCTGAAAAATTGGGGCAGCGCGTTCAGTATCTTTGAGGACTTTGTGAAGGATCATACCCCATGCATAAGTTTGCTTTTAATCTAGAGGAACAATTCTAGAGAGCAAAAAGGAAATCTCCTGCCTGGCTGCTATGTCTGGTTAGCAGAATATTTTTCCAATAACATCACTCAGATTAACGGAGTCTTCCTGGGCACAGCCCAGTGCAGTGATTGCAGCAACATCTTGCCATGTTATCTGAAATTCCTCCTGACCTGTAGACTTTGATAAAGCTGACAGAATTCTCCATCATAAACCCCTGTTTACATGTGTGCTTGATTCTTGCACCTCCTGGCTCCTTCAGGGATCCAGACTGAATCGTGGAAGAGCCTCACTTGGAATAATGTCAACAGTCCTGAAAGGGTTTCTGCTTCAATCTTTCCTAAAAAATCCCTCTTTTAATCCATCTATATTTGATGTTTGTATCTATCTATCTATCATCTATCTATCTATCTACCTATGCATGCATGCATGATCCCACTTTCATTATTTTTACAAATAACTCAAGGTGATGAACATATCCAACATATCATCCTTCTCCTATTTTCCCCACAACAACCCTGTGAGGTGGATTGGGCTGAGTGCAGAGTGACTGATCCAAAGTCACCCAGTTGACTTTCGTGGTTAAGGCAGGACTTGAACTCACAGTCTCCCACCGGAATGCAGTATTCTGATTACTAGCAAGTACCATTGACATCAATATGTTCAACCTGTTCTTTAGGCCCTGAACTGTATTCCCACAGTATTCTGAGCGCAATCCAAAGAGCTGTTTTTGAGTTTTAAAGTACTATTTGGTTTGGCACTAAAGTATTTTGCAAGATTGGGGTTTTTTTTCCACCCAGTTTCAACACACCTGAGGCCAGGTGTACTTGAAGTACTTGCTAGTTACTAGCAAGGTTACTGCAACTTCTTCACTAGCTGAAATCTATGATCATTCTTTCAGTACTAATGGACACTATCAACTAAGCAGTTATAAAGGGTTTACTTAACAATTTAACATCGATGTGTTCTAATTTATGAATGTCAGACTTACTTTATTTAGAAGCTTTATATACAAATCCTTGTTCAATTTTGAAAAGAAAAAAAAAGACTGTCCCTTTAACAACATCCACATACCCTCTCAATATTTACTGAAAATATTTGTGTACAAGACTTTGTCTATCCCAATGTTTCCTGGAACTTGGGGATTCTGAGAAAGTTCAGCATTGTAACTGTCAGTGAAGTATGATGCGCAACCTATACATCTGGTTGGAATGCTAACAGTGTCACAAGGGCTTTCCCTCTTACACAGGGAATTTGTGTGCAGCATTTTAGCAACTCCGATCGCCCCACATAAAATTAAGATCACTTACTCTTTATGAACACAGAATTCATCCCCGTAGGAATACATTTGCCAAGCTGTAACAGTGCAAGTCAATTATGAATGTAGTTTGGCAGCCATTGTATTGACTGAATTGAACAAATATTGTTTAAAGGCACACACAAAAAAAACCTTTATAAGTTATCCGTAATTTTAGCATCCCCGGGTTTGTCAAACTCCCATTTTAGTCCTGGCACTTCCTAAAGTACACTTCACTTAACAGTTATGGATATATCTGAAGGGAGGGGTGAGCATGGAATTGATTGCTCCCAAAGATCTTGTTTCCATGTAGCAAACTCTTAAATCTTCTCCAAGAAACAACTCAGAGCTTCTAGGTGTGCCACATTCCTTTTTGTAAGCATTCCTGCTGTGCATAAGGGAATGTAAATATTGCTGCAATAGGCCCTGTGCATAGAGATGACTGTTTTATGAAGATACTGTCTGTCAAGCAAACAAGGAGCAAGAGCAATGTAAGAATTGCATCCTCAGCAGATTTCACAAAGGGGAAAAGTCATGGGTATTGACTGATACAGAAATCCTTTGGGCCAGATGCAGCCAAAGGAGATGCTGTTCCAAGATTGTAGATAGTCCACCTCGGAGAACGGTACAACCTTTACTCCCGCTATGGAGAAGAACTTACACTAGGAAACAATGGTTTAGCTCAATTCTCTCCTTGTACATCGAAAATTAGCACAGGTTTTTTTTTTCTATACAGGAAAGCATTAACACTTAAAATGAGATAGACCCATTCGCTTGTCGTGTGAAATTTGGAAACTCGAGGGACCTTTCTCAGTTACTTCCAAGTTTCCTTTCAAACACTTCTGGCAAAGTCTGACACATGGAGCACATGGGAAAAGACAATCCCAGAAACTCATCCTTACAGCAGAATAAAACAGCCAGAAACTGAGGTTTCTCTCCCTCCTGGGCTTAGAACTTTTCAGGCATGACTTGAGCAGCCTGGGAAAAAACTACACTACAGCTACCATGCCATGACACGTTTATTAGAAGTTTATCGAAAACTTATTCCTGAGAACCCAATGATCCTGCAGTGCTGTGAAATCTAGTGCCTTATATCCCGGGTCTGATGCAACTATTTTCCATGGCTTCACCACAGTACCTTGGCATCTCATAGCTTGGAAAAGAGGGTTCTAAACAAATACCAAATCATTGACTGTTCAGAAGTTGTCATCTATGAGTCATTGTGGGCTTTCAGAAGCTTCATCCCAGAGATAAGCAGGTGTGAGATTCTTTGGACAAAGTGGGGCTCAGGGAGCAGATAGGATTGCTACTGTTTTACCATCTCCCTGCTGCACCCTTCCTGAATCACTGGATCCTGTCGCTGGGCTGAAAGTTGAGATCCTGAGCTTATGGTTCTTGGGGATGTCAACCTTCCACCTGGAAACATTTGAGTTTGGGGTGGCTCAGGAGCAATCTTGGATATGTTTCAGGTCATGACGGTGATGCATACCAGAGGTCAAAGATTAGACCTTGGTTCTGCCTTGGGGTAGTTGAAATGGGATCTGGTTTTGGAGGATATAGCTATGTTTCTATTACTGTGGCAAGAACACTTTATGATTGCTGTTTGGCTTGTTGGTGTCATCCCCACACTTCAAAGGAGCAAGGTATGTTAGATTAGTCTATCCCAATGATGGCTAACTTTTTTGTTGTTGGGTGCCCAAAATGCAAGACTGTGCATGTGCTGGCACCCATAATGCAACGCACACCCCCACATGTGCATGCATGCACACATACACACATGCTCCCCTCCATGTGTGCCGCACTACTCGCCTCCAAGCTGAGATTGGTATTTCCTCTGGGGGGCCAGGGAAGGCTGTTCCCACCCTCCCCAGGCTCCAGGAAAGCCTCCGGAGCCTGGGGAGCGTGAAAAATGGGCCCAATGGGCCAACCAGAAGTTTAGAAATGAACTTTGGGCCCATTTTTTGTTCTCCCCAGGCTCCCGAGTCTTTCCTAAAGCCTGAGGAGGGCAAAAACGGCCTCCCCCAGCTCTCCAGAAGGCTGAAAATCATCTGGCTGGCAACCCGCATGCATGCTGGAGCTGACGGCTCGCATGCCCCCTGTGGCATGCCTGTCATAGGTTCGCCATCACGGGTCTATCCCAAGCAATTAATGGTTCCAGCTGGGTTTTTGAAAGAAGAAGAATGAACCCAATCAAGTACAAGGAAGAAGCCATATTAGGAATTACATCCTGACGGTGAAATTGGCAAAATATTCTCATTTCTCTGCACTTGTTGCCATCTGCCAGCAGATATTCAATGGTCCCATTTAGGGTGACCCATTCCTTGCTGAGGGATGAGCTGCCACACCATATGCAAGACCATTGTGAGGAATGTTCTCACTATTTGGCAGATAAAATCATTTGGTTGACTCCAGCTGTGATTCCCAAGGAACTGAAAACAGTTTTCCGATTTATTAGCTCAGCCACTTGTTGTGGTCCCTCCCGGATGATTAAGGCTACCCATGAGCTAACCTGTGGTTGACTCCATGCAGTAGGTGTCAATTTGTTTGAGGGAGGGATGGTCCACTCAGCCCTGAAGAAAGCTGTGGTACACCATCTCCTCAAGAAGTCATTACTGGATTTAACCCTCCTGGACGACTACTGAAGTATTGTCCAGGACTGATGTTTTATAGGGAAGATGCTTGAGGTGGCAATCAGGCTTCAGCTCCAGAGGACCTAGAGGAAGTGGATTATTTGGACCCATTTCAGTTAGGTTTCATGCTGGGACTGAGTATAGAGATGCTATTGGTCATGCTTGTTAATGATCTGAGAAGGAACTAGGATGGGAGTATTAAATCAGAGGTGGTATGCTGCCGGTTCACACCGGTTCGGGCGAACCGGTAGTGGCAGCAGTGTAAGGCGCCGCCCACTCACTCAAATGTCATCAAGGACCTTCTGCGTATGCGCTCCTGCTACCTAATCGGTAATGAAGAAAATAGAATACCATCTCTGTATTGGTTCCATGTTTGTGTTCTTTGATCTCTCAGCACCATTCACCACAGCATCCTTTTGGATTGGCTTTGGGAGTTGAGATACTGTTTTATAGTGTCTTTTTCCCCTTTCTCTGTGTCCGATTTCAATTGGCATTGATAAGTAGAAAGAGACACATCCATGGTGATGGGTGGAGTGTTACAGGGTTTGATGCTAATTCCCCTTCTGTTTAAGATTTATATGAAACCTCTGAGAAAAGTTATTTCCCTGTTTGGGTCAGGTATCATCAACAAATGGATGATACTCAAACATCTCAATCCCTGGCTGGGCCAGTTTAGTTGTTGAAGCCCTGATCCAGTGTCTGGAGACTGGGTGGATCTGGAGAGGAGGAAGAGACTTGTGCTAAACCCTGTCAGCCCATCAAGGTAGATCATACCAGGAAACCAATGCTTTTATCCTTTTATTGTAAATCTGTAGTAATAGAATCTTGCAAGTCTAAATGTGCTCCCCCCTTCCATCCCTTTATCTTTGTGTGAACTAGGGAGGGATGTCTGAGGGGTTACTCACATTGCATTCTTGCTCCAGACTCAGGCTCCTTTTATCTGAGCATTGCTTGGTTTCTCCTGTCCTTCAAGGCCATCTCCTCTGCATCCTTTGACTGTTCAAAGCTTTTAACTGTTTGGAGGTATCCCATTACTATAAAAATCCCTCTTGGTTTGATTTGCTTTATTTTAGCTTCTTCTTTTTTTTGCTCTGTTTCAGGTTTTTTTGTACTTTGCTCTACTGTTAGTTGTATTTTTCTTTTCATGAGTTGGGTTTTCTTTTTAGTTATAAACTGCCCAGAGCCATTTGGATATTGGGTGGATAAATAAATAAATAAATAAAAAAGCAGATCCTTCTAAATTCTATTAGAATTTCTTCACCCTAACTAGGTATCTCCTTCCAAAAGAAGGCAGGGAGTAATAATATTTCCACATAATCCATAATTAGCCATGCATTTTGTCTTTTGGGAAAAAAAAAAGGATGGAGCATCAGATTTGCAGCTTAAATACTTGGGCAGAATTGATACCCTTTGGCAATCATTAAGGGAGGATAATTCAAAGATACAATACCATATTTATTTATAATTGATGTTAAAAGTTGTGGACTTCAAAAGATAAGGGAACACCTAAGTTTTCCAAGTGGCTTGTTTCATTTAAGGGGAAACTGAAACATCCTTATGCCAAATTACTAAATCCTGTTCAGCAATCACCGTATGCGGAAAACTACTTCTAACAATGTTTTTTCCTACAAATCTTGCAAAGCAGCTTACCAGCTATATTTTCATTAGAAATATCAGAAGCTGGAAAAACTCACTATCATAGAAAAAATGCATTTCTGAGGGCTGTAGTGTCCTTCTTGTAAAAAAAAGTTATTTCCCATGTAATGAAAATTTTAAAATGCACATAGCTCTGTTCATATTTGCAAAAGGAAGATAAAACAGGCCTATAACCGAACAAGGCAGTTTGAAACATGTTTGATCAGTGGATTATATAACTCAGTGAATAGTGAGTGAGCCAAACCCTATTAGGAAGGACTCCCTTGCCTTAACAGCCTGACAGAATAATTTGAAGGATGTTACAGAAGAACCAGCACTCCCTCTCGCCAGCTAGCTATTAAAGGCACTGAAATTTCATCCAGAACCCAACCTTATTTTAAATCAAGTGTCTTGTGTGGATCACAGTGGGATCCTAAGAAGAGTAATGACCACCTTTAATTATCAATCTGGGTCAAGCTTGTCCCATTCTCAAAGACATTGTCATTGCAAGCTTCCATAGGTTTTGGTTCACAGCGTTCACAACCAATTTTAAGAATCAAAATATAATTTTTTTTAGTTATTAGAACAAAAGCAAATATCAGTTGGGTGCAATGCTGAAGAGGGTTAGAAATGGAAAGACTGTGGTTTCTAGTCCTGCCTTAGGCCCAAAGCCAATTTGTGACCTTGGGCCAGTCACTCCCTCGGCCCTAGGAAGGAATCAATGGTAAACCCCTTCAAAAACCTTGCAAGAAAATTGCATGGACTAGTCCAGGTCTCAATAATGACTCAAACAAAAAACTGAGGGAAAGGAGGGAGGGGGGAATTGGAAGTAGCTGCCTTAGAAATTAGAAACAAAATTTAAAGTGGTGATTTATTACTTTTTTTTTCAAAAGCCAGATTAGTTCTTCAATAATTGGAAGGTGGGGGGGAGAAATTTTTAAAAAGATATACCATATTTTTCGGAGTATAAGGCACATCTTTTTTCCTCTAAAAAGAGGCTGAAAACTGGGTGCGTCTTATACACCGAATACAGCATTTTTTTTGCCTCTTGAAGCCCCGCCATTTTTTATTCAATTTTGCCCCACCCCCACCCCACCAAGCGCCCAGGAGCACTCTATATGACTCCATATGGCTATGCATGCAAAAAAATTTGACACAAAACGGGCTGTTTTCGCAAAAAATGGGCGTTTTTTTTTGTTCATTTCTGTTCCTCCACCCCTCAGGAGCACTCTGCAAGCCCCACCCACCCCCGCCTATTCATGCCTCTTATTTGAAAAAAATGGGCCCATTTCACGAAAAACGGGTCATTTTGGGGAGGTTTGCAGAGTGCAAAAACTCCCCCCCCCCTTTCTGAAAGCTGTTTAGTTAGAGTGGTTGATGAGAATTATATTGATCAAGTGCTGTGCCTGCAGAAACAAAGTTTTAGGTGCTACAGCGATTTCCTTCTCCAGCACATGGGTAAATACACCTGCAAACATCTACCTACCTACCTATGGTAAGAACTCTCTCTCTCCCTCCCCCTACCTATCTACTGTATTTCTCTCTATATATATTTTTCTCTCTATCCCTCTACCTACCTACCAACCTACCTACTCTCCCTCTCTGATTTCTCTTTTTAATTTTTTACCTGTACACCGCCCCGAGTCCCCTCGGGGAGAGGGGGCGGTCTAGAAATCTAATAAAATCAAATCAAATCAATCTCTCTATTTCTCTCTCTTTCTATCCCTCTACCTACCTACCTATCTACACACTCTCTCTCTCTTCCTACCTACCTACTGCATCTCTCTCTCTATTTCTCTCTCCATCCCTCTACCTACCTACCTATCTACACTCCCTCCCTCCGTCCCCACTATATTTCTCTCTCTCTCTATTTCTCCCTCCCTCTCTATCCCTCTACCTACCTACCTACTTTTTTTAAAAAACTGCCTCTTCAAAACCTGGGTGCGTCTTATACTCCGGTGCGTCTTATACTCTGAAAAATACGGCATATGGAAAGACCCTCCCTTTTCTAACAAATTCTGGAATGATTCTTTTTGACTGTGCGGACCTCAATTTGCAAAATTCCCAAATCTAAAAAATGCTGAGATTGAGAAACACTGATCTACCGATATATCGCCACAAGTGCTTGCTACATATGAACACAATAGCCAGACAATAATTTAGACTTTTCCTTATAAAGTTCGTATCATCCAGCAGAAGAGATGAATAGCTGTGGAAAATTTGAGCTTAGGTAGCAGATGATTTTTCACTTGGGGAGCTAAGAGATTCACAGATTGCTGCTGAAATCATAGAAGACTTTTGTTTAAATAAAACTAAACTCAGGGCTTAGATTTTAGAAGTTAGAAACAAATGTGGCTTTAAGGGCTGCATTTGCTCTATAATCTCCCATGTCAATACTAAAGGATGGATTTTTAAATCTTTCCCTTTGTATTGCTTAATTTATAACCAACATAAGTTATAAAGTAGAAAGTGGAAAAGTTCCCCTTTATTATCACAAATCAGAATTGCTACTTATAGCAGATTTGGATGCAGAAAATTCACTGAGGCTGCAAAATGGGCCTCTAACTGAGGAGGAACACAATTTGCATCTGTGCTCAGTTTCCAAGATGACATGAAGAAAAGGCTTCTTCATCTCCAAGGCCAGAGAAGCTACTAGGCTCTCCGGAATCTCTCTTTTGCTCTTTTCTTTTTTTTAAAAAGCAGACCAGCAGCTTTGGTAGACTTATTTACAGCAGCTGACACCGTCTTAAAACAGAGGTACAAGAAAAGAAAGAAAGAAAGAAAGAAAGAGAGAGAGAGAGAGAGAGAGAGAGAGAGAGAGAGAGAGAGAGAGAGAGAGAGAAGAAAGAAAGAAAGAAAGAAAGAAAGAAAGAAAGAAAGAAAGAAAGAAAGAAAGAAAGAAAGAAAGAAAGAAAGAATTGGGAAGCAGAATGGATCTTTAATGCACTCTCCATAACTGGGGGTGGGTGGGGAAAGGACCTAAGGAGTCCAAGTAATTGATATAAAATGATCCTGATTCCGAGAACCCCCTTTTCATGATTTATTGAATCTAAGAAGGACAGACACTTGGCACCGTCCAGGAAAACATGCAGAAAAACAGCTGTGGGGAGGGGCAGGGAGAGCGCCTCTGTTTCTTTGCACAGCCCGAGCTAGGCCCATTTCTGTGCAAGCATTCCAGCCAAAATGACAGGTTTGCCTTTGGCAGCGGCAGAAGCAGCATTCATCCAGCCCGTCTTTCAGACGGAACCTACACAGACTTTCAAGTCGAAGCTGAGAGGCAACGGCTACGTGCAACTTCTGTTTGTCACCACACAGCAGCACACTGCCTCCATTTCCTTCTAAGTAATTCCAAAGGGAAATGTAATGCTTTCAAAGTTGTTCTTCCCACCACACCCAATTCTTTCTCAAAAGCAGAGCCACTCCTTGTTTCTTTTCTTTCTTTCTTTCTTTCCCTAGTCACCAAGAAAGGTGAAAACTTCCCGCTTGCAGGGAAATTGCCTGGGTTTCAGCACAGTCTATTTGCTGCCAAATCCTTCCCAAGGCTGGGGTCGCCTTGCCCTCAACCTTGGTGCTTTTCCTGGAGGGAGAGGGGCAGAAATCTCTTTCCCATCATCTGCCAGGTGAGGAGCATCTACAGTTCCTTACCCTAATAAACAACTGGGCCTGCTCTGTTTGTGGAATCGCAATGGGCTTTCTCTATTTCGGGAAGACGATGGCCTTTTTTGAGCCAATACAGGGAATCTCTGACTTACCACAGTTCAATGCAATACAATAGCAGAGTTGGAAGGGATTTTGGAGGTCATCTAGTCCAATTCCCTGCCTAGGCAGGAAACCCTATACCATTTCAGACAATGGCTATCCAACATCTTCTTGAAGACTTGCAGTGTTGGGGCATTCATTTAGTTCATTTAGTGACCATTCAAAGTTACGACAGCCCTGAAAAAAGTGGACTCAAGACCATTTTTCCCACATCCCTTGCAGCATCCTCATGGTTATGTAATCAAAATTCAGATGCTCGGCAACTTGACTCATCATTTATGAAGGTTGCACTGTCACAGGGTGTGATCTCCTTTTTACAAGCAAAGTCACTGGGGAAGCCAGATTCACCAACGACCATGTTATTATCTTAACAGTTGCAGTGATTCACTCAGCAACTGGCAAGAAACGTCATAAAATGAGGAAAATTCACCTAACTGTCTCACTTAGCAACAGAAAGCTTGTGCTCAATTGTGGTCGTAAGTTGAGGACTATCTGTATTTCATTCCCATCAAGGCTCTCAGCACCCCTTGTGCCTTTCTTCAATGATGCTGATTTATCCAACAGCCAGGCTCACTCTAGTTCATGTATTCCTTAAGTCAGGCATGTCCAAAGTCCGGCCCGCGGGCCATTTGCGGCCCGGGGGTCGGTTTAATACGGTCCTCCAACAGCCCTCCCTGCTCTATGTAAATGTGGCCCTCCACAGACTCGCGCAACGATATCGGCGCAAGGCGAGACGCTGGGATTTCCCCCCAGATTTTCAGGCTCCCAGCACGAGGAGCCATCCCTGGGCGGAGAAGTCAGCACCGCCTCCTTCCTCTTTCTTCGGGCGAACATGGCTGCAACCTCCTTCTCTTCCAACCCCCCCCCAGCCTACGGGCGATTTCCTCGGGTCTCCCGCGGGGCCTCGGTACAAGGCAGAAGCTCCGAAGACCGACTCCCCGCACCTTTTGGCCTGCCTAAGAATCAGTGCTTATCTCCGCCAGTGGCGGTGCCTGGCGGTGCGGGAAGAGAGGGCGGGGGAGGTGTTTGCTGTAAACCTTCCGCTCTCCCGGGCTGCAAACCGAGTAAGCCCGGTTGGACGCAGGAAGATTTACTGCAGAGCAAAGGCGCGCAGGTGTGAGTTGTGTAAACGTTTGTTGCTGCTGCTGCTGCAGGTTGGAAAAGGGGAAAGAGAGCGCGGCTCGATCCCGGGGAAGTGAGATTGTGGCAAGAAATCTGGTTTTCGAAAAGGGTTTTTAAGCTTGCCACAGTTGATCTCTTACTCCTCTAGCCCAGGGGTCCCAACCCCCGGGCCGCGGACCGGTGCCAGTCCGTGGCTGGGTAGGAGCCGGGCCGCAGGGCCGGAGAGGAGGAGGAGGGAGGAGGAGGCAGCACCCTGGGCAGAGCGCGTGGGAGAGCGCAGGCGGGGCTTTTCGCGCGGTTGGGGTGTGCCTCTTCCTCCACCTTTGTCGACGGTGGGACTCCTGCGCGCCGCAGCAACAGCCCTCCCTACCGCCCGCAGATTCCCTTCCTCCCTGCCCCCCCCCAAGAGCTTCCCCAACCGGCATGCCACCCACTCGTCTTCTTCCAGGGGCTGCGGAGGTTCCTCCCCCCCTACCCCCACCCCACGGAGCCTTCTCAGCTCCTGGAAGGAGCCTGACAGAGCGCACGAGGGACCAAGTGCGGCAGCGGCCGCCCAGGCGGGGCAGGCTAAGGCTAGTGAACGAGTCGAGCCGGGCTGAGGAGACTCCAAGGTGTGTGGGGGGGGGGGACGGGACGACGACAGACCGACAGAGAGAGGCATAGACACAGAGAGAGGGAGGGAGGGAGGGAATCAGAGAGAGTGACACACACACACACACAGAGGGAGGGAGGGAGAGAAAGATAGACAGAGACACAGAATGAGTGATTAAGTGCCTGAATGCGAGACAGACAGACAGACACACACACACACACACACACACACACACACACAGAGTGACAGAGATGGGCGGACGAAGGAGAGAGAGACAGAAAGAAAAAGAGAGAAAGAGAAAGAAAGAAAAAGAAAGTGGGGGAGAGAGAGAAAGTAAGAGAGAGAGAAAGACAGACAGAGAAAAAGAGAAAGAAAGAGACAAAGGAAAGAAAGAGAAAAAGAAAGAGAGAAAGAGAGGGAAAGAAAGAAAAAGAGTTAGAAAGAGAAAGAAAGAGAAAGAGAGGGAGAGAGAAAGAGGGAAAGAGAGAAAGAGAAAGAAATAAAGAGAGAGAAAGAGGGAAAGAAAGAAAAAATGAGAGAGAAAGAAAGAGAGAGAAAGAGAGAAAGAAAGAAAGAGAGAAAGAGAAAGAAATAAAGAGAGAGAAAGAGAAAGAAATAAAGAGAAAGAGAAAGAAAGAGGGAAGGAAAGAGAGAGAGAGAAAGAAAGAGAGAGAGAAAGAAAGAAAGACAGAAGGAAAGAAAGAAAAAGAAAGAGAGAGAAGAGAGAGGAGAGAACTTATTTATTTATTTATTTATTTATTGAATTTATACCCCGCCCTTCTCCGAATGGACCCAAGGCGGCGCACAGGAACATTAAAACATACAAAACATATAAGAACTATTTCTTTTTTTAAAAACTTATTCCACTAAGGGCCTGTGCTAAAACCAAATTAAAATCCCCATTTTAAAACTATTTAAGAGTCGGTATTGGAGGCTGCGCAAGGCCGGCTAGTTGGAACAGGTGTGTCTTCAGACACTTGCGGAAGAGGCGGAGGTCAGAAATGGTACGGACCACAATTGAGCCCAAAAGTTTGGTTGCTAACCAAGACCATTGTTAAGTGAGTTTCACATTTTCCAAATTGGCCACACCCACCCAGTCACATGACTGCTGAGCCACTCAGCTGGTCCGCAGAGTTTTCTTTAAAATGAAACCGGTCCCTGGTGCAAAAAAGGTTGGGGACCCCTGCTCTAACCCCTTTTCTTCCTTTTTCGCTCCGCTTGTGCTGGACTTTATTCGACCTCTTTCCCCACCCCCTTTGGTCTTCTGCGGCCATTAGGCCCTTAGGAGAGAGAGTGAGAGAGAAAGAAAGAGAAAAAGAGAGAGAGAGAAAGAAAGAGAGACAGAAAGAAAGAGAAAAAGAGAGAGAGAGAAAGAGAGAAAGAGCGAGAGAAATGGAGAGAGAGAGAGAGAGAGAGAGGAAGAAAGAGAGAAAGAGGTAGGTAAGTTTTTTTTAAATTTATTTTCAATACATTGTGAAAACTCAACTGTCAGTTGATCTTAATGTTACGAAATGAAAAGTATGTCATTTGCAATTAACTTGGCATAAAATAATTTATTTGCATTTAATTGTAATGGTTCAAAGAATGTTTGGAAAAATGTTCGGCCCTCCACCATGTTCACTTCATCCAATCTGGCCCTCTTTGAAAAAAGTTTGGACACCACTGCCTTAAATCAACTGAGTGGATTCCATTCTTCTATCACCTGTTTGTTTAATCAGTGTCTTAAAACTGAGAAATGGTACAAATATATCCACAAAAACAACCCTTACATAAAAGGAGGGCTGAGGTAAATTAGCCTGGCAATGTGCTCTCAAAATAAATAAATGGCAAATCACTACCGTTTGAATCAGATAGTAGCAACACTTTGTTGAAGAATGTTATCAGCAACATTTACCTATCTATCCATGTATGTATTATTTTCAGTTATTCCTTATTGTGGTAGTTCATTTAGCAACTGCCTTGTTACAATGGTGTGTGGAAAAAGTAATTATATTTTTGCACAGGCCTGGTAAAGAAATGAAGTAAGATTATACGCCCCATTCTGCTTAATGGCCAAGTTGCCAGTTCCCTATTGTGGTAGCTAAACAAGGACTATTTTAGTTAATTAGGATATCATCTTGAATTTACCTCAACCTCCTCTTGAGCTTGCTAAACTGCTCATGAATGGACACCCTTCCTCTCCCCCCCCCCCAATTTATTTATTTCTTGCAGAGAGTGAGAAAAAAAGATAGATTTAGATTTTAAATTGCTTTATTACATTTGTGGCATATCTGGTTCTTTGTTTAGTGCCTTGTATCATAGAAATGATGGGCAACTAAATATTTCAAATCAATGAACAATATTTTATTGCATTGTATGGTAAACTGTTTAGACACCTTCAGTATTGGGTGGTTTAAACTGCTTAATTAAAAAACAGCAACAAAAATAAATCACATGTTAACTGAGTTCATGAGGTTAAAAATAAATGGATAGAAAAGGACTTTGGTGCTGCTTCCAAGAACTATCAGAAAAATAGAAGATTAAAACAACATCAATCGCAAATACAGTAACACAGGGGTCCCCAACCTTTGCAACTTTAAGTCTGAAGGACTTCAGCTCCCAGACTTCTCCAGCCAGCTTTGCTGGCTGGAGAATTCTGGGAGCTGAAGTCCTTCAGACTTAAAGTTGCAAAGGTTGGGGACCCCTACAGTAACACACAGGTGGTAAGATAGAATAACTTCATCTGCTGACTGCAAAACCATATGTCTTTAAAAAAAGACAGGAGAGATATCTAAAATGCATCCAAAAGACAGGAGAGATGTCTAAAATGCATCGAAGTAGTCAGGTTTTTTTGTAGTAAGAAAAAAAAAAGATATCAGCAGTACTGGGAAAATACAGGAGAGTTACTAAATGAACATGTCAAGTATACCTCCCATTGCTGAGTCCAATTAATGAGTCATGTTGATTCCACAATCAACTTTTGTCTGGAACCAACTCAAGAGGACTTTTTTTTTTCATCAGGCATGTCAAAGATTAAATCTGAAATTTTCCAAGGCTTCCTTCCCAAATCCAGAATGTCTAACACTGGCACGCCTATCCCTATCAAGGATCAATGCAGCTTGCTGTAAATAAACATTATACTTTATATTAATTGATAACGAAGATAGGGAATATAGGAACAATTATGTTTAAGAAATTGTGTAAATCAGGAAGTTCCCTTAGATATAAATCGAAATCCTTAAACAAGCCATAGCTTGTGTGCCACAACCCAATCTACAATAGACCGTAGCGATAATAATATTCATATACTATAGAAGATGCTATAAGGACATCTCACAGAAGTGTTCCGCAAACTTGGCAACTTTAAGATGAGTGGACTTCAACTCCCAGAATTCTCAGCATGGCTGGCTGGAGGATTCTGGGAGTTGAAGTCCACAAAGCTTAAAGTTTCCAGGTTTGAGAAACAATGTCTTAAAGCAGGGGTGTCAAACTAACGGCC
This sequence comes from Rhabdophis nuchalis, assembly GCA_039707465.1. Taxonomy (NCBI): domain Eukaryota; kingdom Metazoa; phylum Chordata; class Lepidosauria; order Squamata; family Natricidae; genus Rhabdophis; species Rhabdophis nuchalis. Next base: position 148,879,697 of record CM077645.1, read on the forward strand.
TATGTGTCACCCGCAGGCCACGCCCACCTCAGCTCCGCGAATGGGAAAACTGTGGTGAAACATCACATGACAGCAATGTGACGTGACACCCATGTCTTAAAGCCTATATAATGCTGATCATGTTCTAAGAGTTAACTTGCAGTGAGATGAATGGCAAACACATTTAATAAATAATAAAAGCAAACATATACAGTATATATTAGAATGCTATTACTGACAAGGGATGTATTAATTCACAACTATGGATTCAAACTATTCCTCTAGTTCAGGGGTGTCAAACTTAAGGCCCATGGGCCGGATCCACCCCACCGGTGCTTAGATCTGGCCCATGGGGCCACCCTGGAAACATTGAAGGACCGGCCTGCACGGCTTCTGGCAGCAAAAATGGAGCTCACAAGACCATATGCAGCTCACTCTCGAGTTCTGTTTTCGTTGGCAGAAGGTTACAGGAAACTGTTTCAGCCGTTTTTGCAGGCAGAGCACTCAGGCCACCACAGGCACCCTGACACGAGTGATGTCGAGCTGGTCAGGCCTACCGCAGCCACATCCACCCCATCCCCTGAGGTCAAACACAACCATGATGCAGCCCTCAATGAAATCGAGTTTGACACCCCTGCTCTAGTTTGACTTAAGCAAAAAGTCTTATTCAGACATTTTAAAGCTCGCTATCAACCAAAAATCATTACTAACAAGAACATAATCACAAGCTTGCATATAAAGGCTGTTCCTCTATACCTAGGTCAGTGATGACTAACCTCTTTGTAGCTGCATGTTGAAAGTATGTGCACACCCATAATGCAATGCATGCACAAAGCCCCCACCCCCCACCCCCTGTGCATGCATGCCCGACACTCCTGTGCGCCCCGCTCCTACATATGTGGGTGCATCCCACTCTGCTCCTCTATCCCCCGCACATGACCCCCGCATGGTTCCCACCCTGTGCTTCTGCACACAACCCCCCGCACTCTCCCACCCCCATGAATGCATGCACATCTGCATGTGCCCCACCCACCATGCATGTGCAGCAGAGATCCAAAAAGCCAGCTGGCCGGTGGGAGGTACACACACATGTGCGGTGTAGCTGAGCTGGGGCGATGGCTCATGTGCTCACACAGAGGGTTCTGTGTGCCACCTGTGGCACGCATGCCATAGATTTACCATCACGGACCTAGGCCATTGAAATCCTACAAAAATTTAAGGAGATTCAAGCAAACAGATTATATCCAGAGCTACAGGCCAAACATACAGCTTTAAGAAAAGAAAAGAAACAAAAGAACAATCATCAATGTCAGGCTGCTGATAGTATTTACACATGTTCAAGCAACAGGAGCATAATGCTTCCTATGTTTTCCAGAGCAGTGACTTTTGCAAACATGTTCTAAAAGGAGTGAATTTTATAATCCTCCATACTGGTGAAAGGATTGGGGTCATAACTCAATCCCTGGCCTTTAGCAGGGCTAGGGGGTGGGGGTGGGGGGGGGGCGTGGAGAGTGCTAATTGACATTTTTCCATATGCTTTTCCTTGGGGCAGGGAGGGAAATAGTATGTACAAGAAGCCTCTTGAAGGAAACTACAACTATTCTTACTCTTGACCCACATTCTCAGACCAGCCAAAATCTCGGCAACAAATTCTGTTTTGGGAGGGTACAGCTAAGTTAGCTTTTCTGAACAGGTTAACATTTTCCTATATAAAAAAAGAATAGACTACTGTTATCATAAGGAAAATGTAACTGTACTATTTATTCAGTTTTGTCAAGCTTGGGAACCATAAACATGTCTCTTTAATGATCAAATGCAGCCAATACAGGTAGTCCCCATTTAACAATCATTCACAATTACGAGGATGATGAAAAAAGTAATTTTAAGACCAATCTTCACATGTACAAATTTGCAGGTCAAAACAAAGGAAAGCTGAAGTATGAGCAGCACATTTGTGGTTTCACTTAACAACCAACACATTTAAAAACAGATTTACTGATCCCAATTATGACAGTTAAATGAGGATTAACTAAGGGATAAGATTCAAAATACATCAATATATTTTCCAAATCCCTCTCACTTTAAGACCTGAACAGTATCTAAAAGCTTGAAGCAATTAATAATTTAAAACAAATGTAATCTTTAACACTAAGGAGTCAGAATAATTACAAAATAAAATAACCCTGGATAAATTTCATGGCAAAAATTGTATTGGTAATGTATTTGATACTGCCTTCAGACATCTAAAGTTCATCAGCTGAGGGATAAAATTGTTCAATTCTTCCCCCAAGTGCTTACAACTAGACATTACTTCCAAAAGCAGGCATAAAAATATTCAGTACACTGAATGTGCTTGCATTCCTGTGCAATTGAGCATTCAAAAAAGGCAGAGGCAACTCAAGTTATTTTAGCATCTCCAAATAATTATCTTTATTTTGTAGGAGATGAGTTATGTGTAAAATTTGACTTTGCCCAGAAGAATGACCTCTCCACCTTAAATGTATGGAGAGAAGGTCAGGCTAGCAGAAAGCTGGTAGATGTGTGGAATTCCAAAATTGTGATAAACACAGCAAGTCTGGCTGCAATCACAACAAACTCTTTTATTTCCAATGCTGATGCAAATACAACTTTTCTTACCCTTTCATCATCAGCCATAACATAAAGTTACTATTCCCTACTGTTTAAAGATACTCTGTTTCCCTGAAAATAAGACCTCCCCGGATAATAAACCCAATTATGGCTTTTGAGAGCATGCTCAAAATAACCCCTCCCCCCAAAATATTGCAACACAGCAGCAGCCATGAGGTGACCACACTCGCCGCCTCCTGCACCTCAAAAATAATAAGACCTCTCCGAAATTTCAGGGGTCAAAAGAAAATAAGACCCTGCCTTATTTTCGGGAAGACATAGTAGAGGAATGCCATATCAAAAAGCTTGGTTGGACATTCCAGCTGAACTCAACATGAAAATTAGTCTGCTGGATCAGGCTGAGAACCATCTTACTCCATCAGTTTGGATTTCACAATAACCAAGCAAATGAATGTGGGATGCTTACTAATAGAAAACAAAGATATACCCGCTGGTCCTTGCCATTCCCTTGCTACTGGCTTGAGACAAGCTGTCCTCAACGCAGAGGTAACAACTTGTCCTTTGTGAACTTATCCAATTCTCTTTTAAACCCATCCAAATTAATGGCCATCACCACACCTTGTGGTGATGAATTCCACAGGTTAATTACAGAGAAGATAATCCAAATCTGTAATGTTTACCACTGAGGAGCCCTTAAACTCACTGGCTTCAGGGCTGAACAGGAAAAGCTGGGGCTTCAGGAAAGAAAGAAAGAAAGAAACAAAAATAGTACTATTATAGTGACATGGCAAAAAGCTTCCAACAGGGAGCAGGATAAAGAAACCCATGCATCTCTTCCTTATGGGAACCTAAAATGTGCTCCAAGACTAGAGCACATGTGGACACTAGTCCACATTAAATTTCTACATTTGGATCAAGGTACTTTGGGATTCAATTCCTACACTCCTTTGCATTTGCAAAACAATAAATCACTTTAAATGGCAGCCTCTATGAAGCTCCAGCGCATTTTGCAGAATCAAGCACAACAGTGAAATGGGGAGAAGGTTTGTAACGACTGCACAAACCTGTATTTACAAGCTGCCAAGAAAGCCCCATCAGCTATACAAAACTGCTCCTTCACCCCGGGTATTAGGTAATTGGACAGTTTGCTTTGAAAGAATCAACAGAAGGTTAATTCGGAAGGTCTTCTGGGAAAGTTAAAATGCTGGAGGATGTCGCACACGGAAAAAGACCGCTATTAAAAGAAACCACAGAACTACCTTCGTTTAGGACACCAAATAAGAAAGTAGTTATTCTTTATTGCAAGGGTGGGGAACGATGGCCCTTTTATGACTTGTGGACTTCAACTCCCAGAATTCCTGAGCCAGCCATGCTTCTGGGAGTTGAAGTCCACAAGTCATAAAAAGACCACAGTTCCCTCCCTACAGCTGCTATATTGCTTCACCTTCAGCAACTTCTCAAGCAAAGATGCTTGATGAAGGCAGACAGAGAAGGACTTATCAGCTTAGTGAATGGGAAGGAGGGTCCAATTAACTACCAAGCAGTCAGACATAATTCACCCTGATGAGGCCAATCAAAGAAGACTAGGAGGAAATGCAAATCCCAACCACTCATATAATATTGCAGGCAACACCTTTTCCTAAATCACATGAAAATGGGTCAAAGTGAGATTATGCTACCTTTGTGGGGGGAAATTTATCCAAAAGAACATAAATATTTTTCCAATGTTTTGCTTCCATCCTGACCAGAGGTGGGTTCCGGCTGCTGCTACTGCCAGTTCGCTCAGCGATGCACCGCATGTGCAGTGCAACAAAAATTGCTCTATGCATGTGCAGAAGGCAAAAACAAGATGGCACCACCTACAGCACTGCCGAGAGAACCAGTTCGGGGACATGGCAAGTCTGGGTCACTACTACCAGTTCTAGCGACCTGGACCACCAGGTTACTACCAGTTCGGCCAAACTGGTAGGAACCCACCTCTGATCCTGATTACGAAAACATTCTAGATATCAGTTCAGTCGCTGAACCCAGTGGAAATGTCCGACACCCAAAATGTGAAAATATTAAGTGTTTGGGAGTTGTATTAGATTGTTTCACTTCATCCAATATTTCTGTGAGTGGAGGTGCTAGCAGCATGCCCTTGTTCCTGAGAACAAACCTTTGTTGAAAAAAAGCATTATGGTATATTGCAACGATGGTGAACCTTTTTTGGCTCGCGTGCCATAAATGGGGGGAGAGCAGGGAGGGTCGTGCGTGGGCGTGCCGCACCCATCATGTAATGTGCAACACCACCCCAATGCACATGTGCGCACTACAGGTGACCCCCCCCCCATTTTCCCCATGCTTTTTTCGTCCTCCCCAGGCTCCAGAGGCTTTATAGGAGCCTGGGGAAGACGAAAACAGACTCCCCACCCCCCAGAGACTCTCCGGAGGCTCCAGGGACCTTCAGGATGTTGAAGCCTGAATAATGAGGCTTCCCTGAAGCCTCTGGAGGGCAAAAAAAGACCCTCCGAGCAAACAGGAAGTGAATTCTGGTTTGCTCGGAGGGCCATTTTCAGTCCTCCAGAGGCTTCAGGGACATTCAGGAGGCTTCCCTGAAGCTTCTGGAGCACTTAAAAGGACCCTCCGAGCAAACCGAAAGTAACTTCCGGTTTGCTCAGAGGGCCATTTTCTACTCCTCCGAAGGCTTCAGGGACCTTCAAGAGTGTTGTACGTTGAACTAGAGATGAGGCGTGAGGCAAGCTGAAGTCACTTCCGGTTTGCTCATAGCATCCTTTTTAGTCCTCCAGAGGCTTCAGGGAAGCTCCTGAAGCCTCCGGAGGGCCTCTGTGGGGGGGGTGGGGGAGCTGTTTTCACCCTCCCCAGACTGGACTTACTATAAAGCCTGGGGAGGGTGAAAGATGGCTTTAAAAATGGCTGAATTCAGCTGGCCAGCGCCCGCATGCATGCTGGCCAGCTGACAGGGCAACGCCTTGCGTGCCCTGACAAATGGCTCCGCATGCCACCTGTGGCATGCGTGCCATAGGTGCGCCATCCCAGGTATATTGTGTCTTCATCTGGGACTTCAACTGATTTGTTTATGGTAACAAGTGATATGCTAACAGCCAGAGAGAGATACAGATAATATAACTGGCATTATAGTATAAAATGCTTCAGTCTTTGCCACATCTTGGGAGTTATGTGTTGTTAATAGGGATAAATAAGGACTTCACCATCTACAACAGAGGTGGGGAATGATGCCCCCTTTATGACTTGAGGACTTCAATTCCCAGAACTCATGGCTCAGAAATGAGGCGGAGGCTTTTATTAAAAAACATTCTCCCCAGTTGGGAGATGAAGATGGGGGAACGGAGGGAGCGACGGCCCCGCCCGGGGACAGGGAAGAGGAGTCAATTGCAAAAAGACTTAGATCGCAAAAATGATTTTATTTGAAACTCTATTGTAATTGTTGATACAAGATAAAATGGCAAAAAAAAAAGATGAGTGAATATATAGACTATACAATGTAATATTTTTATATGTTTATCCTTTACTTTTAAAATTGTAAATTTATGAAGTTTTGGGACGGCCACCACCAACGGCAGGGAAGCTACCAAAATGTTACCTTTACCCTATACCAGGGGTCTGCAAAGTCGGCTCTTTTAAGACCTAGCTGGCTGGGGAATTCTGGGAGTTGAAGTCCACCAGTCTTAAAAGAGCCGACTTTGCAGACCCCTGCCCTATACCTTTTCCCTTGTAAAAATTTTGAAAACCAATAAAATACTTTTCAAAAAAAAAAAAAATCTGGGGGTTGGTCCACAAGTCATAAAAACGGCCATCATTATCCATCCCTGGTCTACAATAATATTAGAAGATTCAGGAACTATTGCTTATAGCTGTCATTTCTTAAAACTAATCATCTGAATTGAATTTATACTGTGACTTGACATAGGAATATTCAAAAACTCGGGACTGTTATATCAAGATTTCCTCTCTTTCACTATTTTTGCAATGATCTGTTTAGCGTTAGAACTGGCATAAGAAATCCAATTTAAAAGTTGCACCATACGCCAAAATTATTATGCAATGAACTGTGTGCACACAGTGGCTCACCACAACCATCGGGCAGTTTTCTCCCACACTACCTCAAACTGTCATGCAAGAAGCATTCACCTACAACATTACTGGAGTGAGGAAAAGTATACACAAAAATGATTAAGTATTAACAACTACTTTGATACATGAGTGTGCCAGTTGCAATTATAATATATGAGTGTGCCAGTTGAAATTATTTTATATGTACATATCATAAGACAAATGTCTTAAATGTTCAATTAGATATACGTCCCCTATTCCAAAATAGACAAGGGGGTTAATGAGAATTCAGTATCTAGCACATAGAAAGACGGTTTGTTTTATATAATATGGATAGTCCTCAACTAATAACGATTCACTTGCAACCATCACAGCATTTCCACAGTCACATGATCAAAATTCAGGGGTTGGCAACCAGTATATATTTTTGATGGTTACAATAACCGAGGGCCATTTGCAACCTCCCCAGCTGGCTTCCAACAAAGCAAAGTCAATGAAAGAAGCAAGAGTCACTTAACAACTGCATGATTCAGGTAACAACTGCAGTGATTCGCTTAACTGGCAAAAGAGCTTATAACATCACTTAACAATCCCCTTGCTTAGCAACAGAAATTCTGGTCCCAACTGTTGACATACAGTAAGTTGAGGATTTCCTGTACCTAAACACAGCGTAATGCTAAACCAGGTTGTCAAACTGGATTTCTTTGAGGGCTGGATCAACACTGTAGTTCTCCTCTGTGGGCTGGGGGGGGGGGCAGGGGGGGGGAGAAGGGACGGACGCCCCCTGTAGCACCCTGCCAGCCAAAACGGGGCATGGGGGGCTGCTCGTTTTCTGCCTCTCCAGCCTCCTGCAGCATTCTGCCAGCCAAAAATGGGCCATACAGCAGCCCTCTGCACAGCCTGTTTTTGGCTGGCAGAGTGCTGCATGAAGCTTTGGGAGGCTGAAAACAGGGCGTGGGGCATGCAGCCCACACTCAGCCCGTTTTGGCCGGTAGAGGCACAGCGGGCTGGTCCTTTGATATTTCCAGTCCAGCCCTGTAGGCTAGATTTAAACACCCCCGCAGGCCAATCCGGCCCACGGGCCTTGAGTTTGACACCCCTTTGTTAAACCCTTTGATAGGCCCCAAAATCCCAAAACTGGTTACAAGGGAATGCATACCCAAATACTATGAAACATTAGGGAGAAACAGACTGGACTTAATCAGTTGGAAAGCAGCTCACCAATGCTGTTCTGTAAGACATTTGCCCTGAAAGTGTTCATCATTAGGAACATAAAGGTCACAGCAATATCTAAAACTGCAGCTTCCAGGTTGAATAAAGCAGAATTCTTATAGCAACAGATCCAATTCTCCCCAAATATCAGTCACTCCTTCCACTCAAACACACCAGATTCAGGTCAAGAACCATGCAGGAAAACTACAAGCTTCGTTGTTGAACAGTCAGTCAAACGATGGAGGCTCAGACAGTCACATCCACTGCCATCAAGGAAAAGCAGTTAGCTGCCAGATATTGGAGTATATATTAAGGAAGAAAAAAAGAGGAGAAAGGAAGTTCTTAAAAGGTAGGGTGTTAGAAACTTGATCCACCAAAGGATCTCCTGCCAGATGTGTGATTTTACTGAAACTAGCCCGAAATTCAACTTCTCGCACCCTGTGTCTCTGAAAATAAGACCTCCCTGGATAATAAGCCCAATCGGGCTTTTGAGTGCAGGTGCTAAAGTAAGCCCTCCCTGAAAATATTGCAGCACAGCAGCAGCCGTGAGGTGACTACCCTCGTCGCCTCCTGCACCTCAAAAATAATAAGACATCCCTGAAAATAAGGCCAAGTGCTTATTTCGGGGGTGAAAATAAAATAAGAACTTGTCTTATTTTCGGGGAAACACAGTAATTAAGCAGAGCACTGCAGACATCAAAAAAGGACAGTGTGTCCTCTTTACTTGCTGTAAAACCATGGCAAGTGAGCATATAGCCCCCGGTGTATTTTTATTGAGCATATAGCCCCCAGTGTATTTTTATGTATACACAAACACAACTGTGTGTATGCACTTCTAGGCGAGTACCTGGCAGCTGGAGACTGTAGCAAACCAAAACTCAGAATATATATGGTGTGTTTACTAAACCATCTGGTATCAACAGATTGCAAAAGGTGGACAACAAGCACTTCAGGCGAGATGCTGTGTCTGCCTTTTCCATGGCTGCCCCTATCTTATCGAATACCTTCTTCCCACAGGTGATCTGGCAAGCCCCCAACCCTTGCCCTATTAGAGCCCACATCAAGACCCAGGTGCTGGGATAGAGTGAAGATATTTGGAGTTGGTTGAGGGACATCCTAAGGCAGAGGTCTTCAAACTTGGCAACTTTAAGACTTGTGGACTTCAACTCCCAGAATTCTCCAGCCAGCAGAATTCTGGGAGTTGAAGTCCACAAGTCTTAAAGTTGCCAAGTTTGGGGACCCCTGTCCTAAGAAGATGACTGAAGTACCAGGTTTTTTTTGTTGAATGAATGAATGAATGATTTAATTTATAGACCGCTCCTCTCCCCGTAGGGACTCGGAGCGGTGAACAGGGAAAACTAAAACCACAATACAATAAATATACAAATACAATTAAAAACAAATTAAATCTGGGCCTGTGCTAAAATCCCCTTAACCTGCTAAAATACCCAATTAAAACAGCTAGACCCTGTAGAGAGAGGCTACCCAAGGCCGGCCAAACGGAAAAGATGAGTTTTTAGTTTCAGACGGAAGGAGCGGAAGTCCGTGGTTGTTCTGATGTCGGGGGGAAGGTCGTTCCAGAGGGCTGGGCCCGCCACAGAGAGAGCCCTTCCCCTGGGCGTCGCCCGCTGACAGAGTCTAGTGGACGGCACCCGGAGAAGTCCCTCTCTGTGGGAGCGAATCGGCCGTGAGGATGTATGAGGCATGTATGTTCCTGGCTGCTATGGTTCATGATTTTATACAGGTAGTCCTCAACTTACAACAGTTCATTTAACGACCGCTCGAAGTTAGTGCGGCACTGAAAAAAGTGAGTTATGACCATTTTCCTCACTTATGACTGTTGCAGCATCCCCATGGTTACATGATTTACATTCATATGCTTGACAATTGGTTCAGATTTGTGACCATTGCAATGTCCTGAGGTCATGTGGTCATCTTTTGCAACCTTACGACAAGCAAACAACAGTGTTCCTAATTTAGCAACCGTATCGATTCATTTAACAAACGTGGCAACAAAAGTCGTAAAACGGGACACAACTCACTATTGACTTATGCATGCAATTTCTCACTTAGCAATGTAAATTCTGGGCTTAATTGTGGTCGTAAGTACAGCACTACTTGTACTTATAGTATTGGTTTAATTCAGCGGTCCCCAACCCCCTGTCCGTGGACCGGTGCCGGTCCATCGCTTGATAGGAACCAGGCCACAGTGAGCGGCGCAACTCTTAGAAAGGGCGAGAGAGGAGGAGGAGGGAGGAGGGGGCAGTCCCCTGGGCAGAGCGCGCACCGAGGGCGGGAGATCACAGGCACAGTCACTTGCGCCATTGGGGGCCCGAGAGGGGCGAGTAAGCCAACTTACACACACACACACCCGCACACACATGCACCACCTTTTCCCCATCCCCCCTGCTCCCCCTCTACGCCGGCTGAGCTATGGCCACCAGTCCACGGAATTTTTTTAACATGAAATCAGTCCCTGGTGCCAAAAAGGTTGGGGACCCCTGGTTTAATTGGTATGAGCCGCTCAGAGTTGTGTTTAAGATGGACAGCCAGCCATACAACTCTTGAAAATAAATGAAATGAAATAAACTCGACTTCCCAGAATTGGTCACAAATTCTTCCCCCATTATTCCTTGAATAGGTATGCATGCATTGATACAAGGTGTGAATCGCCAATAACTGTAAAGCTTCCTTGAAGTTGGCAGCTTTTTTTCAACTATTAAAACAAATGAATAGCAACATGTGAAACCCTCAGCAGTGTTAGCTGTAACCCTGCATGCTTTCCCCCCCCCCTCCTCTCCACATAAGTCACAAGACAATTTCAACAGAGGGCAAGAACACAAGGCACTGAATTTCCTCACGGAACTGCTGGGAGCAGCAAAGAAGACTGCTGATCTTCGCCCACCCCAAGTGCAAGCAAGGATAGACTTCATAAGACCATTTAAAAGAAAATTTGGGGAGGGGTATCGAAAGAGGTAGGAACAAAATTTAGTGAAGATGCCTCAAAGCAGAGAACCGACTCATAACTGGATTTAGAGTCCTGTCTAACCTGTTTTGCGGTATGTACTGTTTAACTGTATGTGTTTTTTCCCTCGCTCCCTCCCTCTCTTCTCATTTCTTGGCAAGAAGATCACAGACCCTTTCCTTCCTCTCTTCCACATATTAACACAACACAGGCCTCTGAGAAGGCGACACTCTAAAAGAAGCACCACACTAAGTATATCAACCTGGCAAGACCTGCATTATCAACACCCAGCATCTGTATTTTCAGCATTGAATTACTCAACCCTTCTCTTGTCGTAGTTTTGGTTAAAGCCTCTTTGGTGCCTTCTCCAGGAAAAAAAAAGGGGTGGGGGAGAAATCTTGCTTCCCAGAAGCATTAACATCTTATGTATTATATGGACTCAGTCTGACTTATTCAATATAGTTGCTATATACCTTTCACTGATCCCTATCTTTATCTCTAATACCAAATCAAAGCCACAGTGTGGCTGTGCTCTAGTCGGTTTTCTGATTCCTTCAAGATTTAGATGGATCGACACCGATCACTCCAAATCAAGACAAATAAAAGGGGAGGGAAGAAAGTCATTAAGAGCCAGCAGGTTCTCCAGGCAAATACTTAGGCTCTTCCAGGAAATGGATTTTCTACTTGGCAATCAAGAGGTTCTATGCAAATAAAATATGCTTGATATATACCGTCAAAGATGGAAAGGAAGAAGCGTGACTTTCTGCTTGGGTGTAAAAACAGTGTGGGAACTTATAGGACCGTGATGGCAAACTTATGGCACGCATGCTAAAGAGCACTCGTGTGCACACAAGATCACCCAGTTCAGCTCCACCATGCATGCGCGCCTACTGCCAGCCAGCTGATATTTGGGTCTTTGCTGCACATGCAGGAGATGCTGGTGCTGTGCAACGCCAGGTCTGTGGTGAACAAAGCTGATGCTTTGTGGGTTAGAGTACCATCTGTACGCTGATGATACTCAGCTGTACATATCTACCCCCAACCACCCCAACAATGCCGTCGAAGTAATATCCCGGTGTTTGGAAGCCGTGCGGCTCTGGATGGGAAGTAACAAACTTCAGCAAAACCCGTCCAAGACCGAGTAGCTGTGGTTTCCGGCGTCTCGGCATAGCCAGCTCATTTATCGCTGGTTATCGGGGGCGAGTCATTGGCCCCCGTGGAAAGGGCTCGCAACTTGGACGTCCTCCTGGATTCGTGACCTGGACGATCATGTGACGGCCGTGACCAGGGGGGCATTCTACCAGTTCGCCTGGTACGCCAGTTGCGTCCCTTTCTGGACCGAGACGCCCTCCGCACTATGACTCAAGCACTCGTGACGTCTCGCTTAGACTACTGTAACGCTCTCTACATGGGGCTCCCCTTGAGGTGCACCCGGAGGCTCCAGTTGGTTTAGAATGCGGCCGCGCGTGGGATTCTGGGAGCTTCTCGTTACTCCCACGTAACACCTCTCCTGTGCGAGCTGCACTGGCTACTGGTGGCCTTCCGGGTGCGCTTCAAGGTGCTTGTTACCATCTTCAAATCGCTCCATGGCTCGGGCCTAGCTACTTGCGGGACCGTCTCCTGCCACATACCTCCCTGTGTTCGATACGCTCCCACAGAGAGGGCCTACTGAGGGTACCAACCGCTGGTCAATGCCGGCTAGCAGTGCCCAGGGGTAGGGCCTTCTCTGTGGCAGGGCCGGCCCTCTGGAACAACCTACCCCCCGAACTTCGTACTATCACGGCCCTTCCCCTCTTTCGCCGTTTACTTAAAACATATTTTTTTCAACAAGCTGGTATTGCATAATAGTTTAGACTTTTGTAATATAGCTTCTGCCAAACACGTAAATGGATGTTAGATTTTTAGGGGGAATTTTGGCACAGGCTGTGATTTAATTCTTTTTTACCTATTTATTTTATTTATTGTATTTTTATTATTGTTCATTTTAAATTCCTGTGCACCGCCCTGGGTCCATTTCGGTGGAGAAGGCGCGGTATATAAATTGAAATAAATTAAATTAAATTAAATGCAGCACATGCGTAGGGGGTGCATGCATGGGGGGCAAAGGGTGGGGGTGCACCGCCACCCCATGCCCCATTTTTGGTTTCAGAAGGCTTTTGGGAGGCCTTCTAGGCCCAAAATCAGGCATACGGGGTTCACACGCATGTGCAGTAGGGGTGTGTGTATGTGTGTGTGATTTTGATTTTGATTTTTTTGATTTTATTGAATTTATACCCCGCCCTTCTCCAAACGGACCCAGGGCGGCGCACAGGCATATTAAAAAACATACAAACATATAAAACTTTTTTTTAAAAAAAACTTATTCAACTAAAAAACCTGTGCTAAAACCGAATTAAAATCCCCATTTTAAAACTATCTATGAGTCAGAATTGGAGGCTACGTTAGGCCGGCTAGTTGGAATAGGTGTGTCTTCAGACACTTGCGGAAGAGGCGGAGGTCGGAGATGGTACGGAGTTCAGGGGGTAAGTCGTTCCAAAGGGCCACAGAGAAGGCTCTTCCCCTGGGTGTCGCCAGTCGGCATTGACCGGCCGACGGCACCCTGAGGAGGCCCTCTCTGTGGGAGCGTATCGGTCTGAGGGATGAATGGGGCAGGAGGCGGTCTCGCATATAACTAGGCCCCGAGCCATGGAGCGCTTTAAAGATGGTCGTTAGAACCTTGAAGCGCACCCGAAAGACCACAGGAAGCCAGTGCAGCTCGCGCAGGATCGGTGTTATGTGGGAGTGTCTAGGCGCTCCCGTAATCACCCGCGCGGCTGCATTCTGGACTAGCTGTAGCTTTCGGGTGCACCTCAAGGGAAGCCCCATGTAGAGAGCATTACAGTAATCGAGTCGAGACGTGACGAGTGCTTGAGTGACTGTGTGTAAGGTACCCCGGTCCAGTAAGGGGCACAACTGGCGCATCAGGCGTACCTGATGAAACGCCCCCCTGGCCACGGCTGCCACATGGTCATCCATAGACAGCCGGGAGTCCAGGAGGACACCCAAATTGCGCGCCCTCTCCACGGGGGCCAGTGTTTCGCCCCCAATGGCCAGAGTTGGAATAATCTGGCTGAATCGGGGCGCCGGAAGCCACAGCCACTCAGTCTTGGACGGGTTGAGCTTGAGTTTGTTGCTACCCATCCAGATCCGTACGACCTCCAAACACCGGGACATAACCTCGACGGCATCATTGGGGTGGTTTGGGGTGGATATGTACAACTGAGTATCATCAGCGTACAGATGATATCCCACCCCAAAACCACGGATGATCTCACCCAGCGGCTTCATATATGTGTTGAACAGTAGGGGCGAGAGGACCAACCCCTGAGGTACCCCACATATGAGGGGCCTCGAGCCGACCTCTGCCCCCCTGCCAACACACATTGCGACCGACCAGTCACATACATGCATGAGGGGTGGGAGGAAGTGCGGGGGTGTCATGCGTGCATGGCAGGGCGGGTGGGACGCATTGCATTATGGGTGTGGGCACACGAGGATAAAAAGGTTAGCCATCACTATAGGAAGAATATACAGCAGAAGATCTTTAATTCGATTGCCCAATGCCATCGGTTTCAGTTCTTAAATATAATACAGTCTTAGATTCTCTTCCCACAATAGGTAGGGGGAGGAGGGAATAAAGTCTCACAGATAACACACATGTATGCACTGATACATACACACAAACACACATTATTGTTTGTGAAGCTTTTTAATTTAGAAAAAAAACCCAACTTGTATAATTCCCTAACAAACCAGAAAAAAATTATACAGAGGACATCCCACAGGCTAATAGTTTAAGACTGTGAATGTAAACTATTTTAATCAGTGTTATATTTTAAGACGGGTGAATGGACAACATAATGACTTCCAGATACTGCTGTATTCCCATTACCCCTGCCAGCAGTTTGTGGGGAGAGCTGATAGAAGTTATATAGATAGAGGTTTATCTGAGAGGTGCCTGAGCCTACGAATTTTGAGAAAGTAGGCTGGGTTCTCTGCAATATTCATTCTGCCAAACATAGACTGGTCCTCTATTTGAACTGGCTAGTTAAGGCAACCACAGACAGGACAAGAATCTGAATCTAGATCAATGCCACCATGAGGAAGAAAAGGTTTTGATTACCTCAAAGAGATACTGCTCTATCACCTCTCAAGAGGTAAGTGTTGGATCCAATTTTACTGGATAACTACCGCCTTCTGCCCCATACATCCCTTCGTCCGATCCGCTCCCACAGAGAGGGCCTTCTCCGGGTACCGTCGGCCGGGCAATGCCGGTTGGCGACACCCAGGGGAAGAGCCTTCTCTGTTGCGGGTCCAGCCCTCTGGAACGACCTACCCCCCGACCTTTGCACTACCTTGGACCTCCGCCTCTTCCGCCAACACCTTAAGACGTACCTATTCCAACAAGCCGGCCTAGCGTAGCCCCCCCGTTCCTGACTATATTTATAAATTTTATTTTTTTAGGGTTTTAAAGGGTTTTTAGCACGGGTTTTAATTTAATTTAATATGTTTTTAATAGTATATATTGTTTTGTAATGGTTTTTAATAATGCCTGTGCGCCGTCCTGAGTCCTAACAAGGAGAAGGGCGGGGTATAAATTCGAAAAATAAAATAAATAACAATAAAATAATAAACCTAATTCTAATCTCCCCTTTGTCATTGCAACGTCAGCTCACAACAAATCATTTAGTGACTGTTTAATATTACAACCTTGAAAAATGTGAGTTGTGACTGTTTTTCACACTTGCAAATCTTGCAGCATCCCCATGGTCACATGATTAAAGTTCAGTTGAATTTAGTGGCAAGTGGTTCATATTTATGATGATTGCAGTGTCCCAGGATCATGCGATCACCCCTTTGTTTCTGACAAACAAAGTCAATGGGGAATCCAGATTCATTTAACAACCATGCCACTATTTTAATAAACGCAATGATTCACTTAACAACGGTGGCAAGAAAAGTCATAAAATGGGGCAAAACATTTAAGAAATGTTTCACTTAGCAACATAAATTTTGGGCTCAATAGTGGCCATAACCTGAGGACTACCCTGTACTTACAACATCTTTATAGTAATGTTCAGGTGTACAAATGAGCAATCCCCCCACTAACTTGTCAACATTTCATCACTAACTCAAAATTGTGGGAATTGAAAAATCGTAGTATAAAAGTCTCCTTAGTGAACTGCTTTACTTTTTCCCTCCAGTGTTCTTAAGCTAAAGAGAGTACGATATTAGAATTATGTTTAAGTATAGGTTCAGTGAAATAATACAGACATTTCAACACTTGTAGTGGCAGCCAAGCCATGAAGGTTCATATACAAAGAATGACAACCCGGGCTATTAGATTAGACAGCGCCATCTCTAATCTGAGGTAGGGCTTAGCAGATGCTTCATGTCAACCAATGTGTCTTACAGAGTAACCTCAGCAAATCGCCAAGTGATCATCCCTAGATGTTTTTTTTTTAAGATGCCCGCAAATGCCCAGAATCCAGCCCACACAGCATCATCCTTGTCTGCTAAATGGCAGTTTTTACCTTCAGAGCTGTATTTTTAAAGGATTATTTCAGCTTCATTTAAGCTTGCATTTGAAAGAACGCATGCAAATTTAAGGAAAAGAGATCTTTAAAACAAAAAACAAAAAAACAACCCCCCAGCAGCCAACTATCCCAGACAAAATGGTGCTGTTGAGATACAAAAATCTGGTTTGCGCAAAGACCTTCTGCAGCTCAAACTGGTCCCAAACAGAGTGGGATGCAGCCTGTTATATTGAACAGTTGTGCTCCAGCAACAAATAGGGCATTCATAAAAACTGGAAGAGCTTCTGTTCTGAAGCTTTAAGTTCTCCAAATGAAACAATCCACTGCTGATGCTTTTATGAGGGAGTGTTAAAAAAAAAAATAGACCGAGGGGTAGGGGTAAGACAGAAAGAGAGAGATGCCTCAGCTGCAGAAAATGTTATATGCAAAAGAAATACCAATTTAAAAAACCCACAGACACACAAGATGAATAAGAGCTACTGTTGCACACTGTCACCCATTACTGGCTTAGTTGGCAACGCAGGAAATGTTGCCCAAAGGCATAAAGCATAGCATAATAGATAATACATGGAAAGTTAGAGTGGGGGGTTGCAAGGGCAGTGAGAGAAGGCTGGATAAAGATGGAATAAAGAAGGAAAGTCCCGGTGGGGGAGGGAGGCCGGGCACACATTTGTCTTTAAAGAACATAAGACTTCTAAAACAGGGCTCCCCAACCTTTGCAACTTTAAGTCTGAAGGACTTCAACTCCCAGACTTCTCCAGCCAGCTTTGCTGGAGTTGAAGTCCTTCAGACTTAAAGTTGCAAAGGTTGGGGAGCCCTGTTCTAAAAGACCCCATTCTCAAAACAGATTCCTAGTTTGATCAGCCAAATAAGACTACTTGATGTCAGGTTTAGTGCATTATTAGCTCGGCCTCATCCATACCTACATCAAAAAGGAAATACCTGTTACAAATTAAATGCCCTTGTAGACATCCCTTGCACATTTTTAGAGCTGTAACTATTACAGGTAGTCTTCACCTTATGTCCATTTGTTTAGCAAAGCTTTAAAGTTACAACAGCCTTGTAAAAAGTAAATTTAACCATCCTAGGAGTTACAACCCCCGCAAGTCAAGTGATTGCAATTTGGTGCTTGGCAGCCATCTTGCATTTTACAACTGTTTACAGCATCTTTAGTCATATGATTGTAATTTGTGGCCTTCCCATTGCGTCATAAGCTGAGAACTACCTGTAAAGTAAATTACACAAAGTGCTCTATCTCAAACTACAGAGGCCTCACTCCACCATAGAGTACAGGCCACATGAGAAACATTTGTAAAGTGAACTTTCACCCATTTTATGACCTCTCTTGGCACAGTTGTTAAGTGAATCCAGCCTCCTCATTGAATTTGCTTTGCAGAAGGGTACAAAAGGTGATCACATGACCTCGGGACACTGCAATTGTCATAAATGTGAGTCAGTTGCCAAACATCTGAATTTTGATCACATGACCAGGGGAATGCTGTAATGGTCGTATGTGAGAAAAACAGTCATTTAGTCATTTTTTTCCCAGTGCCATCGTAACATTGAAAGGTCACTAAATGAACCGTTGAAAGTCAAGAACTATTTGCAATTTAGTGCTCCTTGCATGAGGAAGATATACCAAAAAGATGTATTAACTGAATGTTTCATTTTGCATATTTCAGTGGATCAATGGTATTTAAAATGTTATTAGTATTAACTATATTAATATAAGATATTAATATTTTTCCTCAAGTTGTATTTAGCTATTTAAACAATGGGCATGAAAAACTAATAGATTTTTTCTCAAAATCACAAATATATCATTCATACACACACAATTATTTGACTTTTCCCTTGAATTTAATATATCTTGCAATTTTAAATTGTTAGTGTTTTCTATACATCATGTAATTTCTTTTTACAAAATTTACAGCTAGAAAACCCTATTTTTAAAATGAACTGTTAGTTATGATGCGGTTTGTAACAAAAAAAAACCTGTTTAAAAATATTAAGAGTCAAAAAATAAAATAAAAATCCCAAAGTCACCCAATAAGCTTGCAGGGCTGACAGTGTATTAAAACCTCGATCTCCAGCTCCTTAGCACAAACATTTTAATCCCTACACCACATGGTCCCTCCTTGTTCTCTATATGGCACATATAGGAAGTGCATCTGGGAAGCAGCTGTTTGCCAAAGGTCTGTGTGTTTATTAGCAGAGGTGAAGCTTAAATCAGCTGCTTCCTTGTTCACAGACTATATTCTCTTTAACCATCTCTCTATGATAGCTACCCAAGAGAAGTATGCTCGGTATCAACATCTAATTTTCAACATTACTATATGCATCCAAGAGGCCTCCCTCTATTTGTGGTGCTGGCTGAAAAATTTGGGGAATCTTAAAGTTCCCAAGGTTGAGAAACCCTGGTCTAAAGCAGTGGTAGTCAACCTGGTCCCTACCGCCCACTAGTGGGCATTCCAGCTTTCATGGTGGTGGTAGGGGTTTTGTCCAATACTGAAACACTTTTCTTTTTTTAATTTAATTGACTTCCCTACATAATAATAATAATAATAATAATAATAATAATAATAATAATAATTATTATTATTATTATTATTATTATTATTATTATTATTGTTATTGTTATTATTGTTATTGTTGTTATTATTATTATTATTATTATTATTATTATTATTATTATTATTATTAAATTTGTAAACCGCTCTCTCTCCCCGAAGGGACTCGAGGCGGTGCACAGGGAATTAAAAATACATATACAAACAACAAACATTATAATACAATGTAAAACGAATTAAACCTAGACCCTGCGCTAAAATCCCAAACTAGCTAAATCTAATGCCCCTAAAAATCCCTAATAAAATAGTTTGAAGTATTCAGCTAGAGGCAATGGGTCAATTAACCCAAGCCGGCCAGGCAGAAGAAGTGAGTTTTTAGTTTTTGACGGAAGGAGCGGAGGTCCGTAGTTGTTCTAATTTCGGGGGGAAGGTCGTTCCAAAGGGTCGGGCCCACCACAGAGAAGGCCCTTCCCCTGGGCGTCGCCCGCTGGCATAGCCTAGTGGACGGCACCCGGAGAAGTCCCTCTCTGTGGGAGCGAATCGGCCGAAGGGATGTATGGGGCAGGATGCGATCCCGCAAATAGCTAGGTCCCGAGCCATGGAGCGCTTTAAAGATGATAATCAACACCTTGAAGCGCACCCGAAAGACAACAGGCAGCTAGTGCAGCTCGCGCAGGAGTGGTGTTACATGGGCAAACATAGAGGTTCCCATAACTGCCTGCGCGGCCGCGTTCTGGACAAGCTGCAGCCTTCGGGTGCACCTCAAGGGGAGCCCCATGTAGAAAGCATTGCAGTAGTCCAGTCGGGATGTCACGAGTGCGACTGTGCAAAGGGCAGCCCGGTCCAATAGGGGACGCAACTGGCGAACCAGGCGAACCTGGTAAAACGCCCTCCTGACTATGGCCATCATTTGATCCTCCATGGACAGCCGTGCATCAAGGAGGACGCCCAAGTTGTATGCCCCATTCACAGGGGTTAGATGTTTGCCCCCTATGGCCAGTGATGGAATCAACTGGTTGTACCGGGATGCCGGGAACCACAGCCACTCGGTCTTGGACGAGTTGAGTCTGATCAACCCGTCACCATCACTGTGAAACCGGTGGGCAGTTAAATTTTTTTACTACTAACAGAGAGTGGGCGGTAGGTATAAAAAGGTTGACTACCCCTGATCTAAAGCCACAGAAATCTATCCCCAAAAGTAAAGCAATAGGCAATAGTACTTAGACTTATATACCGCTTCACAGCCCCCTAAGCGGTTTACAGAGTCAGCATATTGGCCCCAACAATCTGGGTTCTCATTTTACTGACCTCAGAAAGATGGAAGGCTGAGTCAACCTTCAGCAGAAGCCCAGAGTTCATGGGCCAGCCAGAAGTAGTATTTATGTTAACTAGGTGACAGAAGGAAACAAAAAGGATCGACAAAATGGATGGCTGGAAGTCAGGATATAGAAATGAAGATGTAATTGGTTAAAAGATATTTCTTTTGCATCTCAGCCATGTATGCTCAAGATGCCTAAGTGGTGCATTGTTTAGAATGGAGAATTAAGAGCTGTGGTGGCACAGTGGTTAGAATTCAGCACTGCAGGCTGTTTCTATTGACTGCCTGCAGTTTGGCAGTTCAAATCTCACTAGGCTCAAGGTTGACTCAGCCTTCCATCCTTCCGAGGTTAGTAAAATGAAGACCCAGATTGTTGGGGGCAATAGGCTGACTCTGTAAACCCGTTTAGACACAGCTGTAAAAGCATCATGACGCGGAATATAACTCTAGTCTAAGGGCTATCACAGGGACCTAAAGAACAGCTTCCTCAGCAACTTTTAAGAAGCATTCAATGGTTGGGAAACGAGCCCTCAAAGTTTTAAAGGGTACTGTGTGCATCTTTTCAAATGTATTTATTTATCAAATTTCTACACCGCCCATCTCACCTAAGTGACTGTGAAAAGCAACGGAGTTAAAAACAGCATTCAAGAGGTTGTTTATTTTGGTTTGCAAGAGTTATAAATTGAATTATAAAGGTTAAACGTTTTAAAAAGCAGAGGGAGTGTCCTGAAGCCAAGTGTGGTTAAATGCCACTCAGACCCCTCCCCCATGCCAGTTGGCAGATATCTTGATGCTCTTCTGGAAGTCTGGGAATGGGAGGGGGGGCTGCCTGACCTCAGGGGCAATTCCATAGGGCTGAGGCAACAGCAGAGAAGGGTTTCTTCCTAGATCCCACTAACTGAAATTCTTTAGGCAACGGGAGTCTGCTACACCAGGTCTGACGGTCTCAGCAGCCAGTGTGCAAAAGGTGCAACTGCTCTATAATGACTGCAGCAGCAGTTTAACACATTCTGCCCCAAATAATTCGCCAGTACGGAACAGCTTATCACAACAGTCCAAACTGACTTATTTTTTGTTGGAAGGTTTTTATCCTGCCTTTTCTCCTTGAGCTCACATTGGTTAGGTAAGGGTGTAAAGTAGGTTGCATTGAGAAAAGGAATGGGGTGGGGGGTTTCAAAATTGCCCAATGTCATGTCCGACAGTAGGAAAGAACCCAGTTCCCTTCACTCATCCTCCAACACAGTTCACCATCAAAAACTGGCTTATTGAAGTGCTTTGCGTATCAAAGCAGGCAGGTAGTTGCAAGCATTGTGCTCTGCTGGGGAAACAGACCTGACAGTTTTTGAGCCTCAGCCCACTGGGAAAGCATGGAAAACTCTCAAGTGTGTGCCAGCTGCACTCTGTCTCACAACACCCTCCCCTCAAATGGTTCCATTTTGCAGCTGTCTTGCTGCAATGAGCATTTTGTTCCTGTGTGATCGCTTCCTTCCCCTATCTAACCCTGACAGGCAAACAGAATGGATGCACCTCATGATTAGGAGGACAGAGGAGCAGAACATGTAAGTCTTGCAAGGTGGACAGTTGCAGCACCAGGAAGAACAGCCTGTTCTGCTTCAGTACTCATCCTGCCGGGCAAATGCCAGGGGGCATTTGCTATTGCTGCCAGTGGCACGGTTTAACCAGATGGCAACCGCACCAAGCAAAAATCCAGAGTGTTCTACAATGGCCAGCACACTAGTCTAGTTGTACGGCCTAGGTGTTCTTAATATGTCACACACACACACATATGCAACTCCTGCTTAGCAACCCACAAAGGTGCAGGGATGATCTAAGTTTCTGAACTACCCTAGGCAGAATGTGACCTAAATCAGGAATGTCAAACGATTTCATTGAGGGCCGCATCAACGTTGTATGTGATCTCGGGAGGCAGGATGGGTAGCCAGCTATATGTAACTCATGTCAGGGTGCCTGTGGTTGCCCGAGAGCTCTGCCTGCGGAAATGGGCTGTTTCCAGCTGGCCCTGCAGGTCAGATTTAAGCACCCTGCAGGCCCCCGGGCCTTGTGTTGACACCCCTGGCCTAAATGAAATCATGTCATTTACTTTTACTGGAAAACTACTGAGAAATGGAAATGCTATTTTTGTGTAAAACAAAAGGTTTCGCTGTTAACTTATCAATAAATCATGGTCACATTCAATGATGGAGAACTTCACCCCATCCTCTTTGAACTGCCACCTGAACTGCACAGTGCAGCTCTGCAGGCTTGATGCCAATTACTATAGATCAGTGTTTCTCAACCTTGGCAACTTGAAGATGTCCGGACTTCAACTCCAAGAATTCCCCAGCCAGCATCCGCTGGCTGGGGAATTCTGGGAGTTGAAGTCCGGACATCTTCAAGTTGCCAAGGTTGAGAAACACTGCTATAGATGCTTCAAAGAAAATTGAATATTTGAACCAATGTTGCAGCTTGCTGCTTATTGATGGGGAGGGGACCACAAACCAATCCCCAAATCTGGAGCCAATTCCATTCTGCCCCCAATGCAATCAAGACACAACTTTGCCGGTCAAAAACAGCAAGCCGATCCCCACAGCAGATAAGCACATCAATCACATGACTCACTCTACATCAATTTAAATATATCACATGGATTCACTGAACTGAAATGCACAGCGTGGCAGAACAAAATCTTGTTTTCCTTTCCTTTTTCATTTTCACATTGACTTATATTTTGCTCATCTGGCTGAAACCTGGCCAAGTCAAGCAAGAATGCCCTCTTCCAAATATTCAAGGACTTGCCGTATGCGACAATATCCCGCTGATCCTTTTGAATGCCACTGTAAAACCTTGCAATGGAATGGTCATTTTTAAAACAGCTGGTCACAACCAACACCAAAATCACCCACCCAGAGATAAAATGGATAGTTTCTCAGAACAAACTCTTGAAACATATGAAGTGATGAGTATGTCTACAACTCTGCAATCAATGTATTTTTAGCAGAGGTATACTTGCTCTTCCTGTTAACAGTGTGTACAAAGATCTCTTCTGTATTCTATGCCAGCAATTTTGTACCCCCCACCCCAACACGATAATTAATACAAACTTGCATTTAACAAGATAATTTAAAGAAAATGGATGGCCATATAATCTTTTTTAACAGAGTCCCATGACAAACGCTAAAACAGCGCTAAAATAATGCAAGCTAACTAACTCAACTGAAAGGGATGCAAAGTGAAACATAGGCCACAATTAGTGCATGGCGAAGTTTTTGAGGAGAGGCTTTATTTTGTGAAGAGCAAAAAAAAAATAGTTTGAACAAAAAGGAACACAAATGTAAATGTAGTTTTATGAGAGACTGCTGCTCAAACCGGTTCTTAACCTTTACAAATCCTCCATTTACTGGTTTCAAGATAATTTGTCAAGTACTCGTAGCATCGGACAATCTGAAACAGACATTTTAGTTGTATTTTTAGTTGCACCATGTCTTTCTACCGAGGCTGAAATGGCAAGACTGCCTTTCTATATAATCTCTCTCTCTCTCTCTCCCTCCCTCCCTTTTTTCTTTTTCAGTGCTGCAGCTAAAGATGCAGGCCAAAGTACAAGCAAGAAAATTTAGCCAACCGTAGCTGAAGAGGCTCACCTCCTCCCTGCCCCATGTGGCATATCTGGGCCAATCACTATGCTACACCCAGCTGTTCTCCTCTGCGCCTGCATCCAATGACTGACAGCAGTGCTCTGTTACTGCAGAAGGTGTCATCCATCACTGGAGAAATAGAGTTTTGCAGTGTACCAGAAACTTTAGACAGTTTAAATCCATCTTAACATCTGCATTTTCTCCTTTCACAAGGCACTCTTTTAAATTGGGAGGAGGGGGTGTTCAGAAAATGTACATACACATAGAAGAATAAACAGGGGGGAAAATCAAAACATTCACAAAACTTTCTGTCAAGACAGCTGGTTTCCAGTTAGCAAAACCCCAAAACAATATAACTGCCTGTCAGTAAGTTTTTAGTTAATATGGCTTCTTTCCCTTCAGCATTTTAAAGTGCCAGGTGAAAGTTAATTCAACAAATTGTTTGTAACATGTCTCTCCATTGATGCCACTGTAAAAATAAAATAGAATGTGGCAAAATGAAAGTGGATGTCCGATTGCTGAGAATTTTGGGACCAAACTTTGCAAGCTGCTTATGGAGTGAGGCATACTTCTAATCTGGTACTTCTAATCTGAAGACTCTTCAAACTTCTCTAAAGAAAATGTATTTTTAAATTATTAATTGCATGCATGGGTGTGAACTTGTGTGCACACATGTAACGAAGGTATGTATGAAGTTCCTAACGTTTTACTCCCAGAAATTATAGTATCTTTAAAAAAAAACATTTAAATCTATTAACAGCATCCAAGACACACCCCACAAAACTTTTCCATAAACTTTCATTTATCTCTTTTTTATAAATTAGATATGGAGAACTAACAGATTAATCAAAGGGCAAAAGCAAAAGGAATATTCCTAGGGGTGTGTGGGTGTGGGTGTACTCAATCTTTGGGCTCCAATTATTTCTTTGAATGCTACTATTTTCATGATCAGGCTCTCACCTTGATTGCATTGTACAATATTCCCCTCCCATGACTTTAGTGTTATGTCACTCAAAATGTTAACACAGAGACACTAATCTCTGAACAATTTAAAACAATCTTCCAATCAAAATCCTGCAAAATTCCACAGCAGAAAATATGGTGAAATAGCAGCGGGGTTACAGAGTGTACTCAAAGAGGAAAGAACACAGTGACCAAGCAGCCTGTTTATTCTGCACTAAATTTGCCTCTTGTTTCAAGATTGCACAGCAACCCACTCACGACAATTTTATTCCAAGATTTGCAATCCAGTGAACTAGGAAACACACTCAGTTTCCAAGCCAATCATGGAACTCACTCAATGACTTAGGTCAGTTAACAGGTAGTCCTCATTTAGCAACCACATTTAGCAACCTGGTTGCTAAAACAAGTTGTTAAGTAAAACTCTAACTGTGCTTGGGATCTTACTTTGCTTTGCTTTGCTTTGCTTTACTTTACCGTCTAGAAACACAAAGGTCATGAATTTGTCAAAAACCTATTTATTCTTCACCATCATAACTGCAAATGATTGCTAAACTATTCACAACTAATCAAGGAGAGAACCAGCCTAGAACTAAGGAGAAATTTCCTGACAGTTAAAACAATTAATCATTCGAACAACATGCCTCCAAAAATCGTGTGTGCTCCAACACTGGAAGTTTTCAAGAAAAGTTTAAAGAACATTTATTCTGAAATGGTATAGTGCTTCCTTCCTGAGCGTGGGGTTGGACTAGAAGACCTCTAATGTTCCTTCCAACTCTGCATTCTGTTTCTCTGTTAAATGAGGCAGTCACTGAACTAGGTCTACCTGTATTCCCTTTCAAACTAATCTGCTTCACAGGGCAGTTGTGAGGACAAAATTAGAGAGGCACTAGAAATGGCAGAGTATAAATACTATGAATCAGTCCTCAGAGGAGATGTTAAATCTGAGCTCACCAAACCCAGGATCCAATTTAAACATTGCATTTAAATGTTTTCACTCAAGCATAAGTTATATCAGCATATAAATGTCCTTGTCAAGGATATGTGAACATATCCTTGACAAGGACATTTATAGTGCAGGTCAATTTAAATGCTGGGGGGGAAATCCTGGGGTGCTGGGATTGAGGTATGTCTTTCTTTGCTTCAAAAAAAGTTTACACTGACTTATGGAGAAAAACAATTACGAAGCCTGATTTCTAAGTTCCTTCACTGAAATCAAAAATGCAAAGTCTTCCATCTTTCTGACCTTGGACTTGTTCATTTCGTTGGTGTCTTTCAGCACAGTCTCTTTACTAAACCATTCAAGGCACAGTGAGCCCTGATAAAAGAAGTTAATGTTTACTGAAACCTGTGCATGAACTGTACTAGACCTGATAGAACTTTTTTTTAAAGAAAAAGTCAAAGTTCTGCTTACAGCATCTATTACCATTTTAAAAAATGGGCAAATTATTATTTTCTAATAAACCATTATCAAATAGGAAGCACAAGAAGGATATGGGGATCTAATATCTGAGTATGGACAAATACGTGCAACTTTTTTTTTTACTGTAGATAATTATGTCAGAGGAAAGTGAGAAATGACAGCACTCATCACATGTGTGCAAGTGAACAAGAAACAGTTGTGGTTATAGAGGTTTAATCACAGGCTCATATTACAGGTGCAGATCCCAAATTATATTCTCAGAATTCCCAAGAAAGGCTGCAGAAACTCCTTCCCTAATCTCTAGTGAGCCACATATGTTAACTCTGTTACACACAACGAGACACCATATAAATACAATGCGTAGAACAGCACAGTGCTCATATTCTGGAGACAGAGAGAAGCTCCCTGAGGATGGGCTCCAGCATGAGCCCGAAAGCTTGTAAGAATAAAACTTTGGTCCTGGTGACCGACTCAGATTGGATCCTGCAACACATTAATGGTGGCCAATACTGGATCAGATGGTCCCTTGGTCCAAATCAATACAGGACCGCCCCTATAAAGGGGCTACAGGCATCGAGGGCTACATCCACTGCTTTAAAATATGTATTTGAAACTGCACAAGAGCATGGCTTAAAGGTACAAACACTGCATTTTGCAATGTGTATCATGTTGCCATCTTAGCAAGAGCATCAAAGATACAAGCCAAAGATCAAGGATCAGGGTCACAAAATGATTGAATTCTTCATCCACATCTAACAGATGCTGTCAGTCATTAAGCAAGCACATCAAAAGAGAAGGCACAATTCAAATTATTCACATAATACATTCAGCATAACTTTATACGTTGATCAGCACTTCATGCAAGTGCTGATGATATTCTCATAAGGGAATTGTTGCTCATCCGAAGGAACTGTGAAGAACGAAAGCACTGGACACCGAATGCCATCATATTTTGCACTACCAATCCAGTAATGGTCTTCTAAAGGTAAAGGTTCCCTTCACACATATGTGCTAGTTGTTCCTGACTCTAGGAGGCAGTGCTCATTTCCATTTCAAAGCTGAAGAGCCAGCACTGTCCAAAGATATCTCCGTGGTGGCCAGCATGACTAAACACCAAAGGAGCACAGAGCGCTGTTACCTTCTCACCAAAGGTGGTTCCTATTTTTCTACTTGCATTTGTACATGCTTTCAAACTGCTAAGTTGGCAGAAGCTGGGACAAGTAACGGGAGCTCACTCTGCTACGCAGCTCTAGGGCAGAGGTTCCCAAACTTGGCAACTTTAAGACTTGTGGACTTCAACTCCCAGAATTCTCCAGCCAGCTCTGCTGGCTGGAGAATTCTGGGAGTTGAAGTCCACAAGTCTTAAAGTTGCCAAGTTTGGGAACCTCTGCTCTAGGGATTCAAATCACCGAACTGCCGACCTTATGATCGACAAGCTCAACATCTTAGCCACTGAGCCACCGCGCCCCTAATGGTCTTCTACACTTCTCTATTAAGATAACATAAATTTACACCCGCCTTCATCATCGTTTTTATTTATGTGACACTCCTTGATCACAAAAGTTAAAAAGAAATAATTTGGACATCTAAACAGTGGTGGGGAAAAAAGTGCCTTCTTTTCCTGCTCTCCTGCATTTCTCCTCTTAAAGCAAGATGCTCCCAGGTGTTTAAACCAACTTTTTTCCCCTTCCCTACACAGCAGCAATAGAACTACAGTCACCTTGGAAACAAACATTGCCCAGTGTTTGCAGAACAAACAATGGTACCTTTTCAGCCAGTATGAAGCAGGCAGGGCAAGGGGCAGTCAAGCAATTCTAAGGTTTACAGGAGTGTTAACATATTGCATTCATTCACCAAGTCAAAAAATACTTCAGCACCAAAAGAGAGATTCTTTCCAAAAGAGTGAATCTTTGGCTGGAAATCACAGTCAGACAGGATGATGAGAAAATCAGCCCAGACTCACAATGTGTATGCCATCTTTATGGCATTGTTGAGCCCAAGTGTTATTTCTAAATGCCTCATACAGATGGTTAATTTTTTAGCTCATTCTTCATACATATACACACAGAGAGATGTGCATCCCCTATACAAAATATATTGTATAATTCATTCCTCTTAATTTCACAAATCATTTTCACGAAGGTGATTTTCCTTTTTGAACAGGGGATTGGACTAGAACAGGGGTCTGCAAAGTCGGCTCTTTTAAGACTGGTGGACTTCAACTCTGGGAGTTGAAGTCCACCAGTCTTAAAAGAGCCGACTTTGCAAACCCCTGGACTAGAAGACTCCAACGTCCTTTCCAACTCTGTTATTCTGATTGTTGAACGTTCTTCAAGTTGAAAGTAAAAGGTTCCCCTTAAATGTAATGTAAAAGTGTGCCTGAAAATGTATTATGAAATAGGCACTTGCTTCTGTATTCAGCTGACAAAAACAGGGATTCAAAACCATATTCTGAATGTACATGCAGAGAATTCAGGTCACAACACTAGTGTCAAACACCAGACAGCCAGATTGTTTAAAGAGCTATAGCTACTTAATCTCTAATAAAAAAAGAAAGAAAACAAAACTGTTATACTTGGAAAAAGAAAAATATAAAGGCATTCTGTAAATAGTGATAATATGCTTGTCCTCAATCCTTAATGTATACAAAATGAACCCTTTTGCATAAAAGAAATAACAGGTAGCAGAGAAAGGATTATGCTGATTCAATTAATGCTTAACTGTCCTTGATATCTTCTTTGCATTTAATGATAAATGTCTAATTATCTCTAGAATGAGTAGGATGAAAGTACATTGTTGTTCCAGGTTGAACAAAAATAGTTGCTGCTTGATAGACGTTCCCAAAAATTAACATTTAAAAAAAAACGAACAGAGGAAAAAAGCCCGAAACCCAATAATGCCAAAATCTCTGCTAAAGCATCCTAAATACACAATCTGGTAAATAAAATATATGCTTTCCCTGATGAAGTAACTGATGAAGTAAGTTTTTTTGAAGTTCAACATAGGACATCTAGGTGGAACATATTGATGTTCTATTTATCATCAAACAACTCTGCTCTGAAATCCTGGTTATCCCTTCCTGAAAAGAATTACTCCTGGCAAGCTCCTACTGTGTCAATTTCCTTGTTGCAGAGAAACAAAGCAACCTTAAACGGCAATACCACCCAGTTGTCCTCATCACCACAATCCTAGAAAGTCAATTCAAGTACCCCTTTTCTCAGCAAACCCATAGAGATTGAGGAAGGGAATTACAAGTGAGTGTAAGGTGTTAAATTCACACTTGACAGTGGTGGCACCCGAGGAAAAACAGATAGATTGCCTGCTCCTATACAACAAGGGGTAATTTCGAGGACCAAATGTGTGTTGTATCAGCAACTGATGTAACACACATTTGGTGGAAACACACATAAATGGATGGAAGCTAATCAAGGAGAGAGGCAAACTGGAATTAAGGAGAAACTTCCTAACAGTGAGAACAATTAACCAGTGGAACAGCTTCCATTCAGAGGTTGTGGGTGCTTCATCACTAGTGGTTTTTAATAAGAGATTGGAGAGCCACTCGTCTGAGCAGGGAGTTGGACTAGAAGACCTCCAAGGTCCTTGCCAGCTCTATTCTGATTGAACTCTGATTTCACAGCATCATTTCATCATCTTGGGCAGGAGGGCACTAAGGAAAGAAAACAAGAAACTAACCGAGGGGGAGACGCACAATCAGATGCAGAGAAAACCAAGAGGGAAATGTTTTTCATCGCCTTTAAAAACCACACCCATAGAAAAAACACCTCTGAATTGTGAAGCCTGACAAGTTGAAGCTACGATTACACAGCAGCAGAGGTACCGAAGAAATCTGTCCACCTACCCCCTTCTCACTCACACTATCACAAATACTCAGGCTGCCAGCTGGGAGGACTGTTTATAGGGCAGGGAGAGGGAAGAGGTGTTGCAGCCAGCACCCCCCACCCTGCCCCACAGCTCCGCTGTGCCTCTTTGCTGCCCTTGCCCTTCACCAATGAATGAACATCCTCCACTTCTGCGGAGCCCCTCCCTGTTTCTGCAAAGCAATGATTATTTGCTGCTTTGCACGCAACAGTATCTGAACTCCTGCAGCCTCTTTTGTGTGGGCAGAGAGATGTCTCCCCCACCCCAGATCCCACCTTCTCAAGCCAAACAGGCCTCCCCAATTGTACTTGCCAACCATGTGGCCTACAGTACTCATTCTTCTACTCTTAACTTCCCTCAGGCACTTTTCATATACTTCTCTCATATTACTATTTTTAAGGAACCGGAGGTTTTGCCAACTTTTTATCAGCTCCTCTGCTGTGAAGAAATTTACCCATTTCTTGCAGCTGATGTTCCTGTTTGGTGCAGAAGCTAGGATTTTTCCAAACAATTGGCAACCTTATCTTTTACATTTTCTCAAACTATTCACAAATAAGTGCAAGGTAACCTGTAATTGATATTCACTGTTTTAGATT
Organism: Rhabdophis nuchalis; assembly: GCA_039707465.1. Taxonomy (NCBI): domain Eukaryota; kingdom Metazoa; phylum Chordata; class Lepidosauria; order Squamata; family Natricidae; genus Rhabdophis; species Rhabdophis nuchalis. Next base: position 148,910,470 of record CM077645.1, read on the forward strand.
TGAATTAAGTTCCTTACTTGGCATGGACTTATATACACATCACCAGACTGAAAGAATGCTTAGGATCAAATTATTTTTCATACCTACAAAGCAGAAGTCCAACAGGGAAAGCTTCCATTTCCATTGCAAATACATGGCAAGAAAACGTGCTTCAAAATTTGTGCTTCCTTTTTTTAAAAAAAGCAAAGGTATTAGAGCCTTGTTAGCCCACTGTTCAACGATAGATATATGGCAAGCAAGCATGTGCAAAACGTATGCTTAAAAAAAAGCAATTAAAGGTACAATAGGTAATCTTCAAAGTTCAACTACAATTGGGACCTGAATTCCAGTTACTAAACGATGCAGTTATTAAACAAATCATCATTTGACTAGACCAGATTTTATGGCAATTTTTACCATGGCCATTAAACAAATCACCATGGTCATTAAGTGAATCACATGGTTGTCAAGTGAATCGCATCATTAAGCGAATCTGGCTTCCCCATATGACTTTGCTTGTTGAAAGTTGGCTGGGAAGATTGCAAATCAGGAGCACATGACCACAGAATACTGCAACTATCAAAATGCAAGCCAGTTGCTAAGCTCCAAATTGAAATCACAAGACCACAGTGGTGGTGTGAAACTTGTAACTTCAAGGACAGGTTGTAAGTTATTTTTTTCTGAGGCCATCATAAGTTCCTTGTTAAACGGATAGTCGTATGTCAAGGACTACCTCTTAGAGCCTTGCTGTTCAAGGCAAGCAGGCAGGCAGGCAAAAAAATTCGCCTCCATCTGGTTCTTGTTCTTCTCTTCATTCAACTTCTTTTTATACAAGTGAAAGGAAAAAAGAGATAGGCCATTTCTTATCAAATTAAAAAGACTATGTCCCAAAGGAGCTTTTTCAAGAGGCAACCGGCCTTTCTTGTTTTTCTTTGAAGACATTTCACTTTTCATCCAAGAAGCCTCTTCAGCTTCAGCAAGAAGCTTCATGGACGAGAAGGGAAATGTCTTCAAAGAAAAACAAGAAAGTTTAGTTGCTTCTTCAAAAAACACCTCTGCGGACAGCTATGTCCTGGATGACTGAGAATCTCCATAGACATTTAAAAATATTGTGCTTCTCATTTTTGTTTCCTCCCAAAAAGACAGGTAGTTGTGAGAAGAAGACTCACTCACTCTCCAACTCTGTTTATTATTAGGTTTGTATCCTGTTTTTTGTGCAGTAGAGTAGGATAGCAACCTTCAACAGAACCCTGGAAGGTAGGCTGAGTTGAAAAACAGTGAGAGGTCCAAAATTACCCAATGTTCTTCCATGGATGAAGCTGGACAAGAATGTGGGCTTTTTTTCTTTTGGTCCAACACATTCACCAACACTGTCAAAATAATTGATATTAAAAACAGCCAGGATGACATAATGAGAGGTTTGGAAAGCACAATTCACTTACATTAGTTACACAGATACTGTCCAGATGAGATTGCTAACTCTTCATCTGATTCCAGGATTATTAGCAGATATACAGACAACTGTGTCTTTTGAGGCAAACATTTTCACCTATTTATTTTTTTTACACAGCAAGCTCTTGTTGCAAGATACTAAAAACAGGTGAGACAAGATTTTTCTCCTGGTAAGTTGGCAGTTTGCAAAGCAGTAACAAATGGCCCCTGTTCACCATGGCAAGCATCGACAAACCAGTCACCTAGATATCAAATATAGCATGATTCAAGCACGCCCCACCGAATTTAGCAAAGTTTACTGATTCAAGTGTGCTTAAAAATCCACCTTAATTATTAGTAAGAGCTATGGTTAATTTGGAATACTACACAGCTCAACATGCTATTACAAAGATTCATTTGTTTTCAAATATTATTTTTATCTTTAATTTCTGAAAAAAAGCACAAAACCCCAAGACACATCTAAACTTGCTTTTAAGAAAGGATTAAGAAAATAGCCTTTTTTTAGCATTAAGATATTTTTGTTTGCTTCTGCTCAATAGATTATATTTAAGAGCCAGCATTATAAACACTTACTATATATTATATACTATATACTGAAATATATTAATAACCCACCGTTAAACAAATTAAATCTAATAATTAAATAGAAAACAGAGTCACTGGAAAGCCCAAAGTTCCCTCTCTGTTTTTAATTACAGCAGCATTAGTCAGAACACCTTCCCAAAATGGAATCGTATAAACCAGATTAATTAACCAGATACATTACATTTGCCATATCCTCAAAAGCCAAATCTTCCAGCCTATATCTCTCACTCAGCAGGCAAAATGTTAATATTGGATTTGCCTTTTTAATTGAACATATTAAAGAAAATATATAAACATAAAAGAACAAATTAAGGTAAAACAGCTAAATAAACCAGGGATTTTAAAACATCATGGAGATTATAGCTTTCTATTATACCATTAATTTATTGTAAATAGTTATGGGTGTTTGTTATTTTGTGAAAATAACAGAGTTGGAAGGGTCCTTGGAGGTCTTCTAGTCCAACCTCCCTGCTCAAGCAGAAAACCCTATACCCAATGGTGGGATTCAGCCAGCTCGCACCTATTCAGGAGAACCGGTTGTTAACTTTCTAAGCAGTTTGGAGAACGGGTTGTTGGAAGAAATCTCATTTTGTGGGGGGTTTTCCACTTTACAGGGCTAATCCTGTAAGGAAGGCAGGAAGGAAACATTCTGGTGTTGTTTCTAGCCTAATCTTTATTGCCCTGCTTACAGAAACTGCCTTTCCGGTTAACCTTTATTATATTGTAGTAAGGTGAAGCGCCCATCAATGTGAGTGAAATTGAGTTGGCCACACCCACCCAGTGACATGACCACCGAACCACGCCTATCCAGCTGGTCATTAGGGCAGAGAACCGGTTGTTAAATTATTTGAATCCCACCACTGCACTATACCCTTTTAGACAAATAGTTGTCCAATCTCTTCTTAAAAAACCTCCAGTGTTGGCACACATACAACTTCTGGAGACAAGTTTCTCCCTCCCTCCCTCTCTCCCTCCCTCCCTCTCTCTCTGAGTATATAATCATGTTAACTAGAAAAGGCAAACTGATGATAATTATTTCTCTTTCTCTGCTCAGTGACTGAGGAGAGAGCAAAAGTCACATCTTATGGGCCTGACTGAGTTGAGAAACTGAAGGCAGTCAAGCCCAGGAGGCGTGGCCAAAGACTTCAAAATAACTCAGTCACTGGGCAGACAAACAGAAGTTGAACCCATACTTGGATTCTCCAAGCAGCGCACAGGAGAATGATGCTTAACATAATGTAAATTATCAAATATAATCATATATTATAATAAATTTATTGCATTAAATTCAATCCGGTTTGGGGTATGCTACCAATCAACAGTAGACATTCATATGAGAAAGCATACTGGTCCACACCAACTTGCAATGCTCATGGTCTCTCTCTTTTTTTTAATTGTATAAAATACAAAAAAAAGAAAATAGGAAATTAAGGGGATGGGAAAAGGGGATGTGAAATACAAGGAGGAAGAGAAAAAGAAAGAAAAGGGGGCATTGACTTCCAAACCTTCCTAGCACAGTACAAGATAAATACAGTCCAACCTCAACTTTTTGCTTTTACATATTAATATATAATGTGTCATTTCTGCAACACCAAATCTTTCTAATCAACCAAACCAAAATCGAAGTTTCTTTCTTTTTTTTCCCCCTCTTCAACTTGCTTTTCTCAAGATTGTTTCAAGCGAAGGGTTCAGATCACTGGCAAAAATGGGTGTGCCATTTTCTGTAATGATATGGGGAAATGACCTTGGGAGACAAGGGAAGAAATGCTACCTAAGGAACAGTCAGATAAAAGGAAGTATAGCCCATTACTGCATAATGGACAGAGCAAGAGGCTCCCTAATTAACTGGGGCAACAGCAGGAGACTTGCAGTTTCAGGCTTGCAAGATTTTGTTAATGTAGAATTAGCTTATCTGGCCATGTTTCCTGTATGGTCTACCTGGTAATGCTGAAACCTTCTCAGAAGCCCAGTAAACTGAGAAAAGGAAGGGAAAATGTATCACCGAAAAGGGCAGCCGAATATAGGTAGTCCTTGACTTATGACCACAATTGAGCCCAGAATTTATGCTGGTAAGTGAGAAATTTGTCGAGTGAGTTTTCCTCCATTTTACAAGAGTTGTTAAGTGAATGACTGCAGTTGTTAAATTAGTAACAAGTTTGTCAAGTGAATCTGGCTTCTCCATTGACTTTGCTTGTCAGGAGGTGGCAAAAGGGAGGGGGAGGTGTCACCTGACCCTGGGACACTGCAACCGTGATAAATATCAACCAGTCGCCAAGCATCCAAATTTGATCATGTGACCATGGGGATGCTGCAACAGCCGTAAGTGTGAAAAACAAAAGTCTCTTTTTTCAGTGCCCTTGTAACTTCAAGTGGTCACTAAATGAACTCTTGTAAGTCAAGGAGTACCTGTACATATTTTTCAACAAATTACTGTATTGATGTTTTGAGTTTAAGCCCACACATATCCAAGGTAAGAAAAGGCATAATGTTAAACTAGGGGTTCCCAAACTTGGCAACTTTAAGACTTGTGGAATTCAACTCCAAGTCTTAAAGTTGCCAAGTTTGGGAACCCCTGTGTTAAACCCACAGGAACAAAGATGTCCAAGTTGTACAAATGTCATTTTGCTGGAGGAAGTAAACCAAGTGATATAACAGGATGCCAAAATATAGTCATCCCTGGACCATAGTATCCTTCCAAAAGAGGACAGTAAGTTTGTACTTTTAACCACTTCAAATTGTCTGCTTTAAATTGGGCAGTCACATACCATCTTTTTCAATAAATTACTCTACTGAACATCCTAGGAGTTTAAGCTCAGACATTTGGAGGGCATATTCAGGGTGAGAACAGAATGGGCGTGTTACCTAGTGGAAGTTGTTTTCATTCCAAATAAAGCGGCTTTCAAAATATAGGGTAAAATTACGCAATTCATCACATATAGTGTGTGTGCCTATGCTTCTTGTACAATCGCTTTGCTTCAATGTTACTGTACTGCACAATTTGGAAATGTACAGTTGCCTGCCTATTTGGATTCAAACTTCAATACTCAAATATGAAATGAAATACATGTAGTTTATTATTTATTGTATGCAGTAGTACCTTGGTACTCACCATTAATTGGTTCCGGGAGATTCGATGAGTATCAAAAACCATGAGCACCAAACAAATTTTTCCCATAAGGAATAATGTAGTGAGTCACAAGGCAGTCAACAATGACAAGTTTTAGCTTGTGCATAGAGTACCAAACAAACTATGAGTACCGGGAGAAAATTTTCACGTCAAAATGCGTTCAGTACGAAAATCAATGAATTTCAAAGCAGTTGAGTACCAAGTTACCACTGTACATGATAAGTTTACAAAGACAAGAATTTAAACTGAGAAGTTTACATATTTTACTGAACCAAAATATAGCTTATCTGTTTCTGGTTTAACAGGATGTGAAAACTCATCTCTAGGAAGAAGCTTTTTTTTTTTTTGCAACAAATCATAAACTGAAATACTGGTTAGATCTGAATCCCAAATTTCAGTTTGTACCTGATTTTTACACTCTTTTTTGCTTAGCTCTTGGCAGCAGAAATGGACGTAACAAACCAGGAACTGGCTAAAGAGTCCACAATTACTTTGCTCATTTGCAAGACTCAGTCTTATTTAATAAGCAATATCTTAATAAGAATTGTTTTAAAATTGAGCACAACTAAAAAAATACACTCAGAAGACCACAAAACTTTCAAAAGGATTGTGTTGTTTGAAACTTCCAAAAATGTAACAATTTGTTGGCAAACATCTTACCATAACAACATTGTGTTTTCTTAAGGGTAGCCAATGACAAATAGACCCTATCAACACAGTGACTGTACCAAGAATTATGCTATTTGCTCTTGGGCAAACAAATTACACATTCAAACAGTACATATTGACAACAAAGAACAGCTATTAGACGGTGACTACCTCACTAATCCTCCATTATTTTAAAATATACACACATTTCATCTTTTATTCTCTATCTTGCTTTAACAATAACTTGAGACATTTGCATTCTTCCCAGTTGCAAAACTAGCAATCTAGTCTCAAACTTATCTGCCATTACGAATCAAGGTGAATAACGGATGTGCTTGTTTCCTCAAGAAAAGTATCTGACACTGAACCAAAACACCAACATAAGTAGGGAGGAAAGGGTTGTGCAAAGAAAGAATATGGGCCAAAAGAGATAGGCACAGAAAGTTACTTTCAGTACCTTTATAAACACATAAGCCAATAATACATATTCAAGATGGTAGTTTGTAGACTGAGGTAGCCTGGATGTAGTTAATCACAAATTAGAAGTCAATACACAGCAATTGAAGAATGAAATAACTGAAGAAAATCAGATTCCAAAAATTAATAAGTCTCCCACTATGTTAGATTATAATCAATAATAAATCCACATTTATTCTGAAGAAATTTAACAGTGAACGGGTTACAGATGGCAGTAGAATATTAATTGGTTTTTCCAACTCAATGCAATCTTTCTAAAAGAATATATTGATTTAATTGTTATATTTTTAGTTACTAAGAAAAAATATTAATGAACAAACTATGTGGTCACTAGGAAATGAAGACGCAATGGCACATAATCAATTAATGAAAATTTATACATAAACTAGTCGAATGTTTCATGAGTGGATATATGTACAACACTTTTTTTTCTACCTCTGCTTGGTCTAGAGCAGGGGTCTCCAACCTTTGCAACTTTAAGTCTGAAGGACTTCAGCTCCCAGAATTCTCCAGCCAGCAAAGCAAAGCTGGCTGGAGAAGTCTGGGAGCTGAAGTCCTTCAGACTTAAAGTTGCAAAGGTTGGAGACCCCTGATCTAGAGGTCACCCTTAGAAATAACAGCATTTGGAAAATATCATAGAACTACTGATGCCATAAACCAGGGGTTCCCAAACTTGGCAACTTTAAGACTTGTGGACTTCAACTCCCAGAATTCTCCATAGCATATAGCTGGCTGGAGAATTCTGGGAGTTGAAGTCCACAAGTCTTAAAGTTGCCAAGTTTGGGAACCCCTGCCATACACCATATAATCTTTGTGCGCTGTTTCTGAAAAAAATAAGCAAAAGTCGCCATTGTATCCAAAAGAGTTCAGACACAATGTTTTTAAGAGCTAAATGATCTCGAGTAAATATTCCAAATCAAAATTTCCAATTATGATAGAAACACAATTCCTACAGTGAATAAATACCGTGTTTCCCCCAAAATAAGACAGGGCCTTGTTTTCTTTTGACCCCTGAAATAAGCACTTGGCCTTATTTTCTGGGAGGTCTTATAATTTTTGAGGTGCAGGAGGTGGCGAGTGTGGCTGCTGCTGTGTTGCAATATTTTCGGGGAGGGCTTATTTTCAGGGGAGGGCTTATTTTTAGCACATGCGCTCAAAAGCCCAATTAGGCTTATTATCCGGGGAGGTCTTATTTTTGGGGAAACGGTATATACAGTAGCAGCATATATATCATAATTCACCACCTGCATTCAACACTATTCTGCTAAATCATAATCACTGCATACAAAAAAAAGATGAACCAAAATAAATGATGTACTGCACTCCATTGTTGTAGATCTGGTACAATTCAAGTTAGGTACTCAGAATTGAAGTTCTTCTGTGTAACCAAGAAAGCAATTCACACAATTTCCTCCCTGTTCTTTTGTGAATGGACCAAGTAAGATGTTTCCAAAATGTTTATAACTAACTGAAGAAGAATAAATGAATGTGAGGTAATAAATAGTTGGGACTATGGAGTCAAATATGAGAAATGTTTAAAGCAAAATCCAGTTCAAAGCAACTGATTCATAGTCACCTTACCATATTGTATGTACATTCTAATGTATCTGATTGATGATCATATATTAGATAATTAGTGTAAGATCGAAAGGTGTGGAGAGAAATGGCCCACAGAATCACCAAGATCATGACTGAACAGATAACATCGTCATCATCAATATATTTAGCATCCAACTCCATTCCAGTGCTAATTAATTAGGGTTATGATATCTCTTAATAAATTCTGTAGTTCAACTCCACATGCAGGTTCAAAGTAGCATTACAACCTACATCACTTTCTAGAACGCAATGCTGGCTCAGAGATCCAACCTTAATAAAGTTGGATCTTAATTATAATAATAACGTATTGCAGTGGGGGAGCAAGAATAAGGTTTTCCATTCTGAGAAGAAATCAGTAGTCATCAAATGCAAAAGGGTTCACTGAAATAATAAGAGTAAAAAAAGAAATGGGCAGAAGATGATCAAGCCTTTCCATCTGAACTAAATCAGATTAAGGATTCAGCATTGAAATGGCCACAGAACCATACCATACGGCTAGCCAAAATTTTATAAGGGTAATCCTCTATTTACAACCACAACTGAGCCCCTAATTTATGTTGTTAAGTGAAAGATTTGTTAAAGTGAATTTGTCGATAATTTGGCAAGACTCTAAAAATTTGAGTTATCATCAGCTGGTCTCATGCATTTTTGGATTTTGTTAAACTCAGAGATGTTTAAGAGCAATTTGGAAATTTTGTGGAAGAAATTTCAGATAAGAAAGTTCCTTGAAACATACTATGTACAGAGAACCCACTCAGAAAAAGAAATGTCCTTGGATTGCAGTCATTTTGATACAGGCAACAGCTATTTCAACAAGATAACTCAAACCATCTCTCAGTTGTTGATGATACTCTGGTGGACATCAACTGAAGTCTTCAACAAAGCTTATAGGGATTGCAACTACATTCCCAAGAATCTACATTCCTGATACTCCAGAGAAATTTCAATCTCACTCAGCATTTCTATCTAAACTACCAGATTTCCTGACTCAGAGAGTAAGTCTTGCCTGGATTAAACTTCAGCTTGTAAATACTCATCTGACCTAGAATAGCCTCTAAAACTCTGTTGAAGAATGCTAGGATTCTACTTAGGATTTCTAATTGGAAAGAAATGGAAGAAGAACTTGCTCAAGTTACTTTCATGCAGGTCAGGAATATGCAATGTTCATCAGCTCAAAGACCATACCTGGATTTGCATAGTGTGCTCAGGGTCATACTCCCAAAATAGATGAACAAAGGATCCAAATTAAGCTCGGCTTAAAGGATGACATTGGAATGTTAAACTTCTGCAAAACTTAAAGGCATCCATTTTTCCTTTTATAAAAACAATTCAAATTTTATAAAAACAATTCAAATTCTTAAATACATAAAATTAGCCCAATTTTGGAGGGGGGCAGCTGTGAAGTACAGATGAGGGCTACTCACATATTTTAAATCTTGATGTTTGTGGTAACAGAAGAACAGGATGGATCTTTGAGACAATTCAAAACTGCAGAACTGAGCTACAGTCTCTAGCCTCCGCTTCTAAATACTGCATTTGGGGTACTACTGAAACCATTATAATATACTGCGGTATCATTTGACCAAGAAGGATATGTTAAGGAATTATGCTGAAGGCAGGAGAACTAGATAGCTGCCCACCTTCCACTTTTCTACATGAAGTCTTCCGCTCTTGGGTTCAAGGTCTTTTCTACCCGCAAAATCTAGTCAGAAAGCAGACCAAACTGAATCCAAACTGTTAGGATCTCACTACAACAGCAGATGTGATATAGCAATGACAGCTATTCAGAATCAATTTGCCAAAATCTTAAACTTTGACATCCTTTATACCTGGGGTCTCCAACCTTTGCAACTTTAAGTCTGAAGGACTTCAGCTCCAGGAATTCTCCAGCCAGCAAAGCTGGCTGGAGAATTCTGGGAGCTGAAGTCCTTCAGACTTAAAGTTGCAAAGATTGGAGACCCCTGCTTTATACAGCAGTATTCTTTCCACTTCAGAATGTTCTCTTTTGTGTTACAGAAATGCAATTGATAACATACAGTATTGCCGGATCCATCTGCAGCACCAATTGTCCATACAGAACTCAATGGATCAGAAGGGAATGATGAGTACATGTTGCATTAGCAAACAAAATATAAGGTGTAAACTAGGTGACCAGCATAGCCCATATACCTGCAATAAATAATCAACACACAATGGCATAGAGAATTCAAAAACTACATAGTAGTATAAATATTTCATTCTGTTGCCTTTTGGTTCTACAGCAGAATTTTCAAATCAGTGGCCAACATACTTAAGCAAATCTGAAAGGTATACGCAGGGTGTGGCAGGCCATCAAATGTCTACAACATGGATTGCTTAACAATTTCCACACCTGCCCACAATCTTTACACTGGATGCCCTACTTTAATGCATGTGCTAAAATCAAATGCATTCTAAACTGGAGGGCATACCTGGGTATGTAAGAACCTTTTTCTCATATAACTAAAGACTAGTTGCAACATTGACCCAAAAAATCGTTGAGGGTCAAACTTGATTTGGGGCAATTACATGGGTACATCTATATACTTTTCTTTTCTTTTTTGGATTTCTTTTCAACTTCCCAATCTAGTCAATCATCTTGCTCTTACACACAAAAACATACACACACCATTTTTTTCTAGATCTAATTTTGTTTAGCTTTCTTGAAATCAGCAACTCACGATTGGTGAGTTGCAGCCACCTGCTGCAGTAACACTAAGCCTCTACAGCAGGGGTGTCCAAACTTGGGAACTTTAAGACTTGTGGACTTCAACTCCCAGAATTCCCCAGCCAGCTCCGAGATACTCCCATATAACACCAATCCTGCGCGAGCTGCACTGGCTTCCTGTGGTCTTTCAGGTGCGCTTCAAGGTTCTGACGACCATCTTTAAATCACTCCATGGCTCGGGGCCTAGTTATAAGCGAGATCGTCTCCTGTCCCATACATCCCTACGGCCGATCCGCTCCCAGAGAGGGCCTTCTCAGGGTGCCGTCGGCCGGGCAATGCTGTCTGGCGACACCCAGGGGAAGAGTCTTCTCTGTGGCAGGCCCTGCCCTTTGAAACGACCTTCCCCCTGAACTTCGTACCATCTCGGACCTCCGCCAGTGTCTAAAGACACATCTTTTTCAGCAAGCCGGCCTAGCCTAACCTCCCGCTGGGGCTATTTTAGATAGTTTTAAATTGGGGTTTTTAATTTGGTTTTTAGCATAGGATTGTTTCATGTAATTTAATATGCTTTTAAATTTTGTATATTCTGTTTTATATGTTTTTAAATTCCTGTGCGCCGCCCTGGGTCCTTCGTGGAGAAGGGCGGGATATAAATCCAATTAAAAGAAAAAAAGAAAGAAAGAAAAAAAGATTTATAAAGTAGGAAAGTCAAATAAATTTTAAAAAAAGGAAAGTGCTTCAGTATTAGACAAAACCCCTACCACCCACCATGAAAGCTGGAACGCTCACTAGTGGGCGGTAGGGACCAGGTTGACTACCACTGCACTAAACCATAACATGGTCTGTTTTGCTACAACTTAAAACATGATTCCAGCCAACGGTAAACCACAGTTACACCATCACAGCTTCATACAGCAGGAGACCAAGGTTCTAAAACTATAAAACTCGTGTCTGTAGTTTCCTAGGTTTAATATGCATGAGGGAGGAACACACAAAGTAAATACTTGAGCAGATTCAGAGTTAACCTTTTGCTACAGCCATGAAAAGGCTTACATGCTAGGAATTAATATAACAATCAGACATGTGTTATTTGGTGTTCTTTCCCCTCTCCCAAAATTAAACAATTTGGTACAAGTTTTCTTCCCCTAGGGAAAAGAAGCATCTGTTGACAACCACAAAGCAAGAACAAAAAGTATTGTTATTGCTGAACCTCATTTACAGAATTACACTCTTTTAAAAAAAATCCAATGGATTAAAGGTAGCAAAAAATGCCATCAGAAATGTTCTCTTAGTCAGAGTTCTTCCATCTTTTCAGTTCGGTTTTATACTTCCTGTTATCTTGTTGCACATAGCAGACTGATCTAAAACCCTGGAGTAAAAGTATCATTCTTCCCAGCCAGTGTAGTCCATGGCTGTGTTGGCTAGAAATTATAGTGTTATAATACAACACATCTACATGACTTGGGAAAGACTTAGAACAAAACTGTAAGCACAAGTACAATACTAACCACTGTTGCTGTTTGCAAAATAAAAACATTTCCCAGGAAAGCAAACTGCTTAAAATTCTCTCAGGACCCTGTTTCACTTTTAAAAATGATGGAAGACCCTGCAAAGAGCTTTGTTTATAAGGTATATTTATTGATATTTACCACATTGTAAACATTTCATTGTAATTTTATTACAATATTATTACAATGACAATAAAGATTATTGTTGTTGTTGTTGTTGTTGTTGTTGTTATAAATTAAATTTGAAACATTAGCTGCCACTATGCTTCTCATAAATGTTTGAGGGGACTTTAACATTATATTCTTTTTCAACATAGGCAGACAAATAATTTTGATTTTGTGGATTCCTGAGAGAATCTTGAGGAGATCCACACTTAGAAAAAGACTGGTTAAGAGAGAATACACAGAGAACAATCTTATTAAAGGAGACAGCCATCTCCTGTGAACTAACATGGAATACTTAAATGCCAAGCAGAACATAGCAGTTTTAATTTTAACTCCTTTGTGACAATTCTTTTTTTTTTCCCAGTAGGGCTTGGCACATCCCAACAAGTTTGGCCAATAATCAGAGATTATGGAACTTGTAGTCTAGACTGAGCAAATGGAAAGAATGCCTGTGATGCCTTTAATACGTAGCTATTTAGAAGAATTGGCACATAGGAAGAACCACATAAACAAAAATTCCCCTTGCTTTTGCCTTTATAGAGGGTTACCTTTATTTGGAAATAACAAATCTCAGTGATGTCAAGGGAAATAAAGCACAATTATTGAAGGACGTAAATAACCAAGCACAGCTATAATACCTTCATTCCTCTCTGTGCAGGAATACTCTATAAGTCCCACTGCAATCAATTACAAAATGTTCCATAGATTATATGAAGCAACCACCATAATCATGAAGTTAATAGAGAGAGTATTAAATTTCGGTGAGTCATCTGGAACCAATAGATCATATGGAACTACAGTTCTAAAATTAGGGATGAGAGCTTCGTCCAACCACCACGACACCTCTTACAAAATACAAAAACTGAAGCAACCCCAAGATCCAAGTTGGTGTAGTGGTTTTCAAAACATTCTGCCTAAATGGAAACTTGTTCTTCATTGCCATCTGCTGAGAGGTTCCTGTTGACCAATGTGATACAGGTAGTCCTCAATTTACGACCACAACTGAGCCCAAAATGTCTGTTGTTAAGTGAGACACTTGTTAAATGAGCTTTGGTCCATTTTACAATCTTTCTTGCCACAGTTGTTAAGTGAATCCCTGCAGTTGATAAACCAGTAACCCGTTTGTTAAATGAATCTGGCTTTCCCATTGGCTTTGCTTGTGAGAAGGTTGCAAAAGGTGATCACATGAACCTGGGATACAAGCAACCATCCTAAATATGAGTCATAGGAGTCCAGCATCTGAATTTGAACCACATGATCATGGGGATGCCTCAAAGGTCTCAATGGTGAAAAACGGTCATAAGTCACTTTGTCCTGTGACGTTACAACTTTGAATGGTCACTATATAACTGTTGTAAGTCGAGGACAACCTGTATGTGACTTTAAGCACCAGGTTAACTCATGATTTAACCACGGTCTACTGAATAACCCACAACAAGCTAAGCAAGTGTGTTATGCTAAGCAAAGAATATTTATGGTTTAAACCAGGGATCTCCAACCTTTGCAATTTTAAGTCTGAAGGACTTCAGTTCCCAGACTTCTCCAGCCAGCTTTGCTGGCTGGAGAATTCTGGGAGCTGAAGTCCTTCAGACTTAAAGTTGCAAAGGTTGGAGACCCCTGGTTTAAACGCAGTGTGATCGTAAGCTTAATACAAGAGGCCCCAAATAACCTGCAATACCTAATTTGTCCTAAAAAACCCAAAAAGGATGCTACTGTATTGCTTTTCAAAGTAGTTTTGTCAAACCCAGACAATACATTCTTGGACTGCAAATGGAATCATTTTCAAATGGTAACCAGGGAAGAATAATTCGCCTTGTTCCATGAATATTTTTTTTTTAAATTCTTAAACAAGGCTGCAGGGGTCCAGTGCTGACAAAGTGTTATAACATGAGGTTACATCACTAATTCTTCCAGATCAGACCAATACCACAATGTGTCTACACAGGTTGCAACCACCAAAGAAGGGATATAAGCTCATATCCCAGCCTGACTTTTGACAAGCAAAAACAAGTCCAGCCATGATCTGGATTTGGGATGGAAACAGAAGCGCCTTGCATATTCCCAGCAACCAACTGCATAAATGCCATGCAATTTTTGTGAACTTCATTAAATCATGCACAATATGAAAAATCCAAAGATATACAGCATGCGCCTATTGATGCAAAACAAAAAGAGCAGAACCTGGGCACATGCAAGTCATGTGCTTCAAATCCTCCAAACTCTTTCCCATATACTGTAAGAGGAAACTCAGCATCAGTAACCTGCAAATCGTCTTCGTGGAAAGGACAAATACATCTCTAATATGTTAACCAATTTACCTATTAATTCCCAGGAAGCTACCATTCTAACAGCTTAAAAAAATTTCGTTTTGCTTTTTCCATCAAGCAGCTCAGCTCATCTCTGCAGCCTTGAACTTAAATTCATTAAAATAATAGTAAAGGACTCAGGAAATAGCTGTTGGCTGAATTAGTTCATCTTCCAATGCCACAGCACAAGTATAGGAGCCAATCCATTCTTAGGATATCATACCAGTTTTTTTCAGCTTTAGCAACAAAGCTGCAGAAAAGCATTTATTAAAAGGGGTAAAAATAAAAAAAAACCCAGCTAGCGAAGCCAGGGAGAGGAGCATATTGAAGTATGACTGTACTTATACATTTGGTTAAATATAAAAAAATGCAAAATTTAGAAACACAGACCGATTAGTATAGGGCTTGGCATTATCCATTCCCTTTCCTATTAATTATTATAAGATGTTTGCAAAAGAAAGACAAAATTTTCCCCAGGTAACAGACAAGCTACTGAGCCTGTCGGAGGTAATACAGCATTTACGCTGCTTAATCATCCTTTTGACAATTAGGAACACAATCATCCATTTGCACATACAAGATGACTTACCTCCACCTTTTCAATTTTTGCAGCTGGCATTTTATGTCCACAAAACAAGAAAAGACCCTTATTTTAATTTTTGCCATCTTTATTGTCCTGTGGAATGGCTTTATATTATATTTACTTCTTTGCTGATGTATAGGTAGTCCTCGAGTTGCAACCTCAACTGAGCTGAAAGGTTCTGTTGCTAAGTGAGAGTTGCTAAGTGAGCTTTGCCGCATTTTACAACCTTTCTTGCCACGGTAATTAAAGAAATCACTGTAGCTGTTAAGTTAGTAACACGGTTCTTAAGTGAATTGCCGCTTCCCCATTGACTGCTTGTCCGAAGGTCACAAAAAGAGATCACATGACCATGGGACGCTGCCACCATCATAAATATGAGTCAGGTGCCAAGCATCCAAATTTTGAGGATGTGGCCATGCAGATTCTGCAATTGTCATAAGTGTGAAAAACAGTCCCAAGTCACTTTAAGTGCCGTGCTGCTTCAAACGGTCAATAAACAAAAGGTTGTAACTCAAAGACTACCTATAAGTACAATACCATACTACTGAAGTTTTATTGTTATTGGTTATATCTCAGCTCTCTATTGTTTTATGCTTGGTGTTCTCTAGGGGAGGAAAGCATCATTATCCTTCACCTCAGTGCCCAAATCTAAGAGGAGGAAAGGAAATGATCACAGAGCCTGCAAAGTGGGTAAGAGAGGCTGCAAGAGAACCAAACCATTGAAAAGATCACTGCTCTGATAGCAGAAGCACCAAGGTTCAAATCTTGGCAACTCCGGTTGAAAATCCCGCATAGTAAGTTATCAGAAGGACAGGAAAAACAAAACCGCTGTGTGTAAATGCAGCTGTCAAACCAACTGGATAGTTGTCGGTTCAGATAAGCAGTGATGATGCCTCTAATGGAACATCCAGGAATGTACTCAAGGGGAAAGCTGCCAAAAATCAAGATGGCAGCTGCAATTGTGAGATCAAATAACCCCACCCTTTCTTTAAACGTATAACATCCCACGCAAGCAACACCTGGGAAAGTCACAAAGAAAAAGGCAAGGCTCCAATTACATGGTCATGCCTGCCATCTTAACTTTTATGACCTGCTTCCTGTGGAAATCTCTGGTGCATTTTTAAGCTAGACAGCATGAACAATTAGCACCCAGCTTCCAAATCTCTGCTGAAACTTAAAGCTGAACTAATATTATTTTAGCCATGTTGTTCTCACTCCATTTATAGAATTCATTTATTAATTATAATTGAGGAATATAACAGGCTACTTTCTATACAGCACCAAACCACAATTTTACTAACCATGATTTGTGGAGGAAACAGCTGTCATAAGCAACAATTTAAAACCCCAATGCTTTAGGGGTTTTGCTAAGCCAAAATCAAGCAACTTCATTGTGAATATGGGAATTCGGTCAAGTTTTTCACACTAACAAGGGCAATCCACTTCCGTGTATGTATAAAGATGTTCTCTAAGGAAAGGAGAACTTCTAATAAAAGTTACTCTTGAAATAATAAACAAAGGAAAAAATTAGTAGTCATATGAATATTAGTTTCATATGACTTCTTATGAAATAGCCTTTTAAATCATTGGATAAATATCCTAGCTAAGCAGAAACTAATAATGAGGTTATCTCCCATATGGAAATTTATTCAGATTGGCCCCAATAAAGGACCATTTCTCAGAATGGGGTTGTTAATGTAAAAATCTGCTGGAGAAACAAAATTTCTAAAATAAAAAAGTAAAGTTTTACAACCTTGAAAATAACTTTTAAGGATGTTATGTTACTATTTCTGGTAACTCTTAGTAGACTTTTCCTGATTATTATTGAATGATGAATTTTTACACTTTGATAAAGGATGAGATACTAGAAGAAGAGTTTTTAAAAAAACTGAAATATTAGGGAAGGCATTAAGTCACTGAAATACTTTTTTACTTGAAGGAGGGAGGGAGGTGTCTAATTTATATATCTTTTCTTATTTTCTTTTCCACTTCCCATACTTCTTTGACTTTACTTTCTTTTATTTGGTATTAGTTATTTTGCCTTTGTACTTATAAACATTAATAAAATTAATTATTAATTATTTAAAAAATAAATTTAAGAATGTTAAAAGTGACATTTCACAGCTGATACCTGCAGATGCCCTGGCCTACAATTTCATTACCCCAAATCGATTGCCAGGCTAACTGGAGATAGTAAGAATTTTAACCTGGAGGCGATCTAGTTGGAGAAAACCATTGTTGCTTGCTGCAAAGTATAAATTTGTGAATGACTGAGCATGGTAAAAAAAAGGAATGTGTTTTCAAAAGACTATCTTAGATTTACCTTAGGCTTACAGAAGATATAGCAAAATCTGATGCTAAATTAAAAGTGATATTTTTAAATTCCCAAACTACAAATCTGACCCTAATACAAATATCCATCTGCATCGGGAGATGCAGTACAGACCCTGGCCTAAAGCAAAGGGAAAGAAAATAGCTTCAAAGCAATCCATAATCCTCTTCTGGGTGTCCTTACCCTAACAATGCTTGTCTGGGGGGTTTCAATTGCGATCCTCGGGTCATGTTGGTATTACCCCCTTGAAAGTCTGGAGGTGAATCCTTCTTAAAACTATTCAGCTACCCTATCTCAGAGGCCCTCCAATTCCCTTAACATGACTTACTTGAATAACATTGAATAAACAATCCCCACCCATCACCTACTTCTTTTGTCCACAGCTCCTATTCAGAGAACTACCTTTATTGACTGCAAAGCAGGTTTGCATGAAAAACTGGAGAGGTAGTTAGAACCAGATGCACTAGAATGACTTCCATCCTGCTGGAGGCAACAAAATCCACAGGTTCTTCAGCTACAGAGAGAGAGATTGGGTGTAATTCCAGAATCATTGCCCTCGCCAGGAGACATGGATCTGCGTGATTCAACTAGCAAGCCTGACCTTTCTCAGTTAGCTTATGCTCAGTCATTTTCCACTGCACTAAATCCAAACTGCACAATACCCTACCTCGTATATGTGTGTGTGTGTGTGTACACATGCACTGTGCAGCACAGCAATATGGGACTCAATCTCTAACAAAACTCAGTAATGTTTCAGGAGAGCTTAAAGTTCCATAACTTTGATCAGAACAGCCTCAAGAAGATTCATAAAGAGCAAAGGCAAGGATGCTTCAGTTAAGCGACCACACCACAGCTATTGCCGCCTTAAGTATGGCTACCTTCAAAGTGCTGTCCTTTTAATAACCAACAAGAAGATGAAACAGGGATGGTTTTGGCAACCATGTTCAGTTACTCCAATAACTCTTGAGGGCAGATTGCTGATTTTTAATGGCCTGCATTCCAAAGTGAAACTTTAACACACTTGGATGCTCTCTGTACAACTACAGGTAGTCCTTGACTTACAACCACAATTAAGCCCAACATTTCTGTTGCTAAGTGAGATATTTGTTAAGTGAGCTTTGCCCCATTTTACAACCTTTCTTGACACAGTTGTTAAGTGAATCGCTGCAGTTCTTAAGTTGGTAAGGCGGTTGTTAAGTGAATCGGGCTTCCCCATTCACTTTGCTTGTCAGAAGGTCATAAAAGGTGGTCACATGACCCCAGGACATTGCAACCGTCATAAATATGAGTCAATTGCCAACCATTCAAATTTTGATCACATAACAATGAAGATGCTTCAATGGTCATGAGCCATTTTTTTTCAGAGGTTATAACTGTGAACGGTTACTAAATGAACTATTGTAAGTCAAGGACCACCTGTACATAGATTGCCCCCTAAAGCTGCCCCAAATACTACACTTGTGTTCATCATCTTTAGTTCTTTTAAGCTGATTTCCTGAACAAATTAAAAGTTTATCTTTTATACATCTAACCTTTTCCTATATAGCAGCACCTTCTCATACAGTCTCTCCATCCCCAGGTAACAGCAAGAGAGCAAATTCCAAATATCCTTAACCCCATGCAGTAAAAATAAATGATTTAGCTCTTATCACTCCCCTTATGCCTACTCCCAAATAACATTTTCCAATCCAGCAAATCATTTGACAGGTTACGGTTTTGCAAGAAATTTACAAACACTCCATACATTATTGTTGGCGATAGCTAGAGTGGGGAAGGTAAAAGTAGCAGTTATTTTAGGCAAAGAGATTTTTTTAAAATGGGCATTATAGATTCATGTGCAACAATGGCAATTTCTTAGCTACACCCACTGTACATAAATGCTACCAACACAGGAACAAAAAAAAAAAACACATTTCCCCCACTTCTTTATTCAAGTTAAACCATAAAAATAGAAGTTTAAACATTGCATAAATCTGGTCTCTATTATGTTTTCATCTACTATTATCATATGAGATTGTCAATTACTTTGCTATGTCTTCCACTGTTTCAAATCTAGTTTTCATTGTTTTTATTGTTGCCATCAGGGCTAGAAACCCCAGAACTTCCTATGAAATTCTGCAGGCAATTAAAGAGCCATATAATGCTCTGTTTAAAAGATATAAGCAGTTCCTTGCTGGATTGGACTCCTGGCCCATCTAGTCTAATCGTCTGTTCTCACAATGGCCAACCAACTGTAATATTAATAAATATCAATACATATAATGTTAATGTCAATAAAAATGAAGTTATTTTAAGAAAACACATAAGAGACTTTGTCATATACCCGTGATGGCGAACCTATGGCATGGGTGCCACAGGTGGCACGCGAAACCATTTCTGAGGGCACGCGAGGCGTTGCCCTGTCAGCTCCAGCGCACAGGTGTGCTCTGGCCAGCTGATTTAGGCCTTCTTTTGAGGCTGTTTTTTGCCCTCTGGAGGCTTCAGGGAAGCTTCTGAAGCCTCTGGAGGTGGGGGGGAGGCTGTTTTCACCCTCCCCAGGCTCCTAGAATGTCTCTGGAGCCTGGGGAGGGCAAAAAAAAGTGCACCAAAAGCAGGGGGTCGCGCACATAGCATTATGGGTGTGGCACGCCCATGCACCACCACCCTGCGCTCCTCCAGCTTTTGGCACGCGAGCCAAAAAAGGTTAGCCATCACTGTCATATACCATAACCATCTGTTCATTCAAAATTACCAGCCCCCATAAGATTTTCTTACAAATTCTCACTTTTGTCATTCTCGAGGAAGGAGAGAATCTTTTTTTTTTTTTTTGGCCATCCCTCTTATATGCTTTCCCCTTTATATATTCTTTTTTAGAAAGATCTTTAGGAGAAAATGAATAGAAACTTAAAATGATTCCTACCTTTTCTAAATTTCAAACTGCTCTTCGGAAAAGCACTTTATATCTGTAAAAGAGAAAGAAAGAAAAAAATCAAGTTATAATAATCAGGTGCAATGTAAAAAATTATATTAGCCAACTGGGCAAAGGTAAAAGAGTTAAGAAACCAACTTATTTTTCTTTAGTTTGAATGCTGTAGATCAGGGGTCTGCAAAGTTGGCTCTTTTAAGACTGGTGGACTTCAACTCCCAGAATTCCCCAGCCAGCATAGCATATACAAAAGAACAGTTAAATCACATGCAAAAATGGGAATACCCCCCAATACTACCCTGTTTCCCCCAAAATAAGATCTCCCCCAGATAATAAACCCAATAGGGCTTTCGAGTGCATCACTAAAATAAACCCTCCCCTGAAACTAAGCCCTCCCCTAAAATGCACATACACCTGCCATCCAAGCAGAACGGCCTCGTGGAGGCCCTCCCACAAACCCTAGCTAACGCGCCCCTTCTTTTAGTGGCAGTTGCAAAAAGAGCAGCAGGCCCAGTGATGCTAGGGCAGGCAAGAGTGTGCCAGAAACAGAGACAGAACTTCCGGCCCCCTCAGTTGATCCACGGGCCACGGCTGAGGTTTAGGGGCCTCCTGCACCTCAAAAAAATAATAAGACCTCCCTGAAAATAAGGCCAAGCACTTATTTCAGAGGTCAAAAGAAAATAAAAATCTTGCTTTCAGGGAAACACTGTACTATACTGCCCTGCTTTATTTCTCCACCCATCTTACTTCTGGTTGAAGGAGAAAAATTATATTCCACCTGTGCTTCAAAACCCACATGGGTCAAGGTGACTAGAGCACAGAACAAAAAAAAAACAAACCCAAGAATTTCATAAGATTTATTGTTTTGTTTTAAACAAGCATTTGGAAAACACCAACTTCCCATTAAAAGACATATTTAGACTTTTCTGATAAGTAATCGCCAGTATTCCAAAATGATTCTTGGATGGAAGCATACTGAATTGCAGTTTGCATTGAAGCTGCTAGTAACTAGGGCAACAATCTCACAAATCCTTGAGAGACAGCTTCACCAAAGACTTCCGTCCTAACTATCTTCTGGAGTTGGAGTGGATAACCTTCCCTAGCAGGCCCATACAAAGCCCTTCAAAAATCTTCAGCAAGATCAAGAGTGGAATTTTTTCCTCTCTAGCCGTCTGCTGGGGGTGGGTGGGGAGGGGAATAAAAGGTTAAGACAGAATCAGTATGTTGCCCCACCCATCTAGGATTCTGGCCCCACTTTGAGGCAACAGAGCCTGGTGCAAAAATGGTATTCACTACCCAGTCTTTCTAATATTAGGTTCATGATGCCAAGTTTCTATAATATTTTTCTTTTATAAAGGCATTGTTTAAAGTGTTTCATACCATTGCAAATTTTTAAGCAAGGAAGTATCCCTGTTTCTTTTTTAGTATAGTACTTTCTCTTGACATTGCTTTCCAAATGAAACATTTCAGGAACCAAAGACAGGTCACACACTCACTACATAGAAGAAACTCTCTTGTACATTTATTTACAATAATTTAGAATTTTCCAATGCTCTAATACTGGAACAATGCTCCAATGAATTTTCCAATGCACTGGAAGTTTTCAAGAAGGGATTAGACAACCGAAATGGTATAGGGCTTCCTGCCCGAGAAGCGGGGTTGGATGAGAAGATCTCCAAGGTCCCTTTCAACTGTTATTATTCTGATTCCTAAATGACCTTCCAACGTAAAATATTGCCATGTTGGGTGGTGTTTTGCTAGCTCTTCCAGTAGATGTATCATTATACAATTCAATTAATTAAAATGTTAGACAATTGCATTTCATTGACAAAAAAGAAGCAAGAGAGTGAAACCCTGATAGATGCAGTTGGGTTAATTTTAGCATCTGTTTAGCTGCTTAGCAACACTTATCCTATGACCTTCTATGCACCACCTACTTTAACAAAGGATAATAAGTACAACCTGAGAGATCTAGCAACGATACCTAGTTTTCACTAGCTGTGATCAGTATAAACATCACTTTGCACTACAAGGGGGGGGAAAACCAATCTAGCCGAACCATATATTACTTCAACAATGGAAAGGGGATACTGGAATGTTACCTTATCAAGTAAGTGATGAAAACCCATAAAATCCAAAAACATAGAGGGAATTTTCAAGCACACCTTAGGCCCCAGGCCAAAACAAGTTTATCAAAGCCACTAGCTATGCAAGGAGAACTTTTGGTTTTTGCATCTGAAAGTTTTACTTCAAAGAATTCTCCACCCTCAAAAGACAAAATAAGTGATGTAACAATGCAGGGATGAAAGCATCTCCTGCTTGATTAGAATCAAGCTACATTCAACTTTTTTCAAACTACTTAATTTTTAGAGAACAAAATCAAAAGTGTTCTTATCCTGAAATGTTGCTTTAAAATAGAAACCATAAGAGTTAAAGTGAAATAGAAATTAAAATGCAAGTTCATAGAAATGGCAAGTAACTGAAATGGCAGGCATTATTTTCCTAAGCAAAATGATATGCAAAACTGTTTTTTTCCTGCTTAAATATGCTGTTGGGAATAAGACATGCACTCACACACACACCAAACATCAGTTTCGGGGCCAATTGCACTAAAACAAATAAAACCATTAGGTGCATCTTAAAGCAAAGGATGAAAAGAAATGTTGTGGTAACTTGATTGATTGGATGATGGAGCCATGCTGTTTCTGAGTTTCTAACACACAAAAGGGTCTTTTCTCTGAGGGATGTACATAACACCAGTTAATGCTAATGGGCATTATATACACACACCAAGAGAAGACTATACCCCTAAGCCTTCAAACAGGAAAATAAAACAAATATGGCTTGTGTGATCACGAGTCACTAGGTATCTCCCTCTTTCTCTTATATATGCACACATACATTGATCTTTGGGAACTGGGACCACAGTTTTAACCTTTTCCAAACTCTTCTAGAATGTCTAAAAAAAAATTCTAATAGCTATCTCACTGACAAAGCCTTTAAAATTGGTGGGGCAACTGCTATCAGAAGAATTTAATGAGTTACCAAAAATGCCATCAAGGAATCCAGACTGCTGGTTTTCAGATCAAAAGGAAGTCATCCTGGTCCTGTTTACCATATTCACACTGATGCAATTCACATTCACCAACTACATTCACTGCAATTTAGTTTGTTTAAAAGGCAAAGCAGCCATACAGGAGAACCAAAGTTGCCACACGGTAGATCTACTTAGTGCAAAAGGAGTAGCAAATATACTGAAAATACACCTTTAATCTGTCCTTTTCCTCTTCCACCCATAATCATTTTCCTCCCTCATAAAAAAAATTCATATATTTTAAATGGCAGAGATGTAAGCAAAGATTTTGGGACAGTCCAGTGAGTTTTTTTAAACTTATGTCTTCCACCAACCCCCTCCAGAAGTATGCTGGTTCAACCCCCTCCTCCGGTGCTGGTTCTGTGTATTGTGAAGTTGAGGTACAATAGGGGCTGCTCATCAGGATCTGGCCTCTAGTTCTATCTTCTAAACTGAGCCACAAGGAGCCACAGAGGGCAAAATCTGCTGAGCCAGGAGAAAAGCCTGCCCTCCCCTTTTATAACCTATCAAGGATGCATTGCAGAGCACTCCAGAGAGGGAGAGAGAGATAGTGTAACGCGGAGGTAAGAGGGGGTGGGAAAGAGAGCAAGCGCAGAAGCGAGGGAAAGGGGGGGGAGCCAGAACAAACTTATCAACGGACATGACAAAGTTCAATCCACCTCCACCATCAACAGGCTGCCGCTACAGCAGCGTTAGCAGCAGCCGCAGCCGCCGGCTCCTCCCTCTACGAAGTTTTCAGCATCTCCAACTCGCCTCCTCTGCCCAGCAACGAGATGCGTTTCGCCTGTTGCACAACTGCTGGAAACGGACGAGGAACTGATGAGAAGCTCGGCAGCGGGAGCAGCAACCACGTTTCCCGCGGCTGCTGCTCCTTCCTCTCTCTCTCTCTCTCTCTCTCCCAGGCCGCCCCTCGTTAACGAAGGGCAGGGAGCCGCAAAAGTCAGCGGCGGCGAAGTTTTAAGATCTAGCGCCCCGAAGCAGCCAGCAGCATTTTTATTTTTTTATTTTTTTGCAGGCTCACTTTGTTTGCTTTTTACAAACTGGAAGGGAGCGAAAGGGGGGGGGGGGGCTGTAGAGAACTAAGGATCAGGCCGACCTTTCGTTTAAGCGCTCAAAGAAAGGAGGAACTGTATCCCTGTCTGTCAAGTCAAGAAGTGTGTGTGTGTGTGTGTGTGTGTGTGTTGGGGGGGGGGGTATTCCGATCTGCAAGGGGCGTGGGAGAGGAAAGCCTTCCCCCGCTTCTTAGCAACGTTTAAGGTCGCAGCTTCCTAAGAGACGAGTCCCGACTAGTCTGCATCAACACGTACAGAACTGGGGGGGGGGGGAGGAAAGAGGGGAGGGTTTTGCGATGGGTTTTAGATGTAGCGATCGGAGAGGGGGGGTCCTCGGGGAGGGGGGGGGCCTTCGGCGATGGGTCGAAAGGCGTCGAGAAAGGAACCACAGATCTGGACCACTCTTTTAAGATGTTAAAACTTCGCTAGTTGAGTTAAAAACAGCCCCGCCGAAAAGAGAAGGCGCGACCCGTTTTCCTGGTTTCGGATCCATTCGGGCGCTTTTCCTGTACTCGTGACAAGGCGAGTGTGCGCTTCCTTCTATGATCCATACCCAGAGAGAGAGAGAGAGAGAGAGAGATGTCTGCCCAGTTGACACGGCATACGGGCGGGAGGGGAGGGGGGGAGGCGATCTCCTTTCTCCCTCTTCCCCTAAAAACTTTCTGGGAAATCCAGCAAGGGCGTTCGGGGCTCTTGATGGTGCCTGGCACCTTCCCTGAAAAGGCCAAGGAAAAAGCCAGAGAAGCTGGCAGGATCCGTAAAAGCTCCTACCTCCCACTTCCCCGCCCAGGGTGGAGGGGAGGGTAGCGAAGGGGAACGAGAAGTACCGAACTGCGAATTAAAAAGACACATGCATAACGCAGATGCTTCCAGCGAGCGCCCTAAAACAAGGCGGAAAAGTTAGTAGCAACAGATGCCCGGGAAGAGCAAAAGCCCCAAACGAGTTTCTCTCTCCCCCCCACCTCGCCCCCACCCCACCCCGCTTTCAATCCACACACAATCCACACGCTTCTCTACCTTGAGAAAGACGACTCCACTTCCACCTAAAAAGAGGGGAGCCCAACGCCATCTCGCTCCCCATCATCTTTGTCAACAAATCGTAAAAACTTCACCAACTGGAGAAAAGGGGGAAGCGAACAAACGAGCCAGAGGAGGGATGTGCTTGACGCGAGCGAGGCCAATTGGGTTAAAAGATGCTGCTTCTCGCAGGCCCTTTCCAACTTCGCTGGTTAAAAATAAACTTTGCTGTAGGAGGGGAGGCGAGAGAGATGATCTGGATGAATTCCTGAGCTCAGACGGTTTAATATGGATGAGCATCAGGTCCTGCAGGCAACAGTCTGCAACGGGTGTTGCTGGTTGGTACAGTTTGCAACACGGAAGAAGGGGGGGAGAGAGAAGAGTGGCGGGGGGGGGGAGGCCAGGAGGAGCGGGGGATGGGGGTGGAAAAGCAGAAAAGGCTGCATGGACTTTTCAGCATCATCGACGCTGCTGCCAGACAACTTTTTCTAAACTTTTCCCCCCCCTGTCCTCCCTTCCGTAAAAAGCTACGATGCAAACATTAAAACGGAAAAAAAAGTCATGTCACTCTCAAAACGGTCAAAGCTCCCTACGCGACTTCTCCTCCTCCTCCTCCTCCTCCCCCCCCCTCCCTTCCGTCTCATCAACCCGCAAATACAGTCCCCACCGTGCTTGCTTTCTAAATCATCGGCTTCACCGAAACTTTTTTATTTCCTCCCTTTTTTTCCCCTCCCTCCCACCCCCCCTTTTCTTTCCAAGGCTCAGGTAGAAATTTGACCTTGCGCTCTGGCATAGACTTACGTTTGACTTGCTCCAGACTGGGCTGCTTGGGTCGAGCCATGATGGAAAGCTGGACTGGCGATGGTGCGATCGAGTGGTGGGTTCGGTTTTTAAAAAAGAAGAAGAAGGGAGGGAGAAGAGAAAATAGGTGGAAGGGGAAAAAGAGGGGGAGACAGCCAAGAGAAAGAGAAACGAAGTTTGTTCCGGAGGGAGAAGGGGGGGAGGGAGGGAGGGAGAGAGAGAGAGAGAGGAATCAAATTCAAAATGGCGTTTCTATGGATGTGCAAAGTTCATCAACTCTACGATAAGTTCCCTTCTTCCTCTTCCCCGCTGGAAGAAGATGGACAAAGTTATGGACCTTCGGCTCTACAGCGGCGCTTCGAATGCGCCCCCGTCCTCGCCCCCCTGCCCACTTCTCAGCCGCTCTCCCCCTCTCACCCTAAGTAGACACATCACGTGTTGCTCCTGCTAGTCTCCAGGGGACGTGTTACTCAGCCAGGCTGCTGCTCGCTTGTTGGTTGCGAGCGGTAGCATCCCTATCTCTCGCTCTCGCTCCTTCTCTTTGGCTGGGAGGGGCTCCTCCTCCTCCTCCTCCAAGAAGAGAAGTGAGTACAACTTTTCTCCTTCCTCCTCCTTCCTCTCTCTCTCTCTCTCTTTTTCCCCTCCACAACCCCCCCCCCAGTCGTCTTGAGCCAGGAAGCGTACTACTTAGCAACTTGGGCGACACTTTGCCAAAAGCATCAGAGGACAACTTTTAGCCTCTTTCTCTGCCGCCCCCCCCGCCCCCCACTTTGCAACGTTGCTCGTATTAATAAATAACTTTTTCCTTCCCTTCCTTCGAATGATGGTGGGGATACGAAGGAGGAAGTGTGCAGACTAGAAAGGCTCTTGGCGGCAACGTACCATCTGGCGGCGGTGGCGACTGCTGCCTCCCCTCCATTACACAGACTTCCAGTTGTAAGGAGGAAGCGCTTGCTGCTGCGCCGAGAGAGGCAGTTGGGTGTTAGCGACTGATAAAAAGCGTCAGGGATGCAGACCGGGCGGTATCAGCTTGGAAGGGATCTCGGGCTGCCCTGCTCCCTGTCTCTCTAGCGGCTTAATCCATTGTCAGCCAGGTGCCACGCATTCATCTCTCTCTCTTTCCCCCCCATCCAATTAACCAGAAAGGCGAAGAAGCCCCGTGTATGTTGTGGCTCTACTCCAGCCGAGGGGTTGGATGGAGCAACAAGTCGGCGCAATTAGCAATAGCCTTGCAAGCTCCGATATGTAAGCTAGGTGCAGGGCGGCTCGCAGGAGGCTTCCTCATCCCTTGCGCCACCCAGACAAATGGACAGGAGGAAGGTTCCTTCCTCCATGTTACTTCAGATGTTATTCACCCAGGATTCCTTTTTTTTAGCAGCCAGAACATGCTAAGATGTTTTGAAGAGGATGTTTTAATTATTATTTGTAAGCTTTCTTTTGTACCAGACTTATGTTACTTGCTTCTTCGTTAATTTCTTTTTTAAATAAAAGCCTGTTATGGGAATGTAACAAAGTGGTATCTCAGTAGTCTCAATATGTCGATTTTTGAACTGGATGCTGTCTGGTTAATTCACTTTTTAAAAGTATAATTTGGTTGGTTGGTTGGGCATAGTATAAAGTGAGAACTCTTTCATTAGGGTTTATTTAGCATGATGTGCCAATGGGAGCATTTTGTCATATTTGACCAACTGACTGAAAATCTTGGGTCTGCATTAGATGGGATCATCTGTAATTTAATTAATTTCTTAGCTGCCTTGTAAACCTATGTGCCCAAGGATAACTTGCATGCCAGCATAGCTCAGTCTTAAACGTAATTACCTCTAAGTTCATCAGGCCTTATGTCCAAATGCACTGTGCCCTTAACTTGTTTGTTTTTTTATTACTTCCTGTTGTCTGATGTTTTTTGGATGCTCATAAGTAAGTTCCTTGGATAGCTGCAGAACTTGCTCCCGAGTAAGTGTTTTTAGAATGTAGCCTTAAGGACATGCTATTTATTCCTTTAATGTAATATAGTTGGATTTAAAAGTATTTAATTTTAGTTCAGCTTAGGTACCCAAGTTAATACTTCAATAGTTTCTTATTGATTTGAATCCAAATCTGTCAAACGTGGAGGCCACGAGAAAGGAAATGGGGGTGCAGGAATTGCAGGATTTGGGGGCAACCCCAGAGCATGATAAGAAGCACAATAAAGGTCCATGAGGAAGGGGACTGTGAATAATATAAAATAGCACTTTCTTTTCTCCTACACAGAGACTCTGTTAAATTTTGGTCTATACTAGTGATGAAAAAAGTTCTACAAGTGGTTTGCATCCATTGTCCCAGACTAGTGGAATATAGGTAGTCCTCGACTTACAACAGTTCATTTAGTGACCATTCAAAGTTACAATGGCACTGAAAAAAGTGGCTTATGACTGTTTTTCACACTTGTGACCATTGCAACATCCTCATGGTCATGTGATCAAAATCTGGATGCTTGGCATCTAATTCATAAATATTATTGTCCTGGGGTCATGTAATTCCCCTTTTGCAACTTTATGAAGAGCAATGTCAATGGGGGAAGCCAGATTCACTTAGCAACCATGTTCCTAACTTAACAAATGCTATGATTCACTTAACAACTGTGGCAGGAAAAGTTGTAAAATGGGGTGAACTCACTTAACAAAGGTTTCACTTTACAACATACATTTTGGGCTCAATTGTGGTTGTAACTTGAGGATTACCTGTATTAGGCCTTCAAGAACTCAAAAGATTGCTAAGTGGATGACCAGAATTGGTGAATAAAACAGGATTTCCAATGAATATGTACTGGGGATACTACAACAGATAGCATATAAGTAGTTAAGCACATTTGATTTGCAAAACAATTTTAAAATGAATATTTACTAGAGGTGCCATATTTAATAGAAATCAAAGAATCTCTTTGGGTTACACTAATAAATCTAGTTTACAGAACTGTATGGGGATGTTTTTTGATGCTGCAAATGCAGTACATTGGTCTGAAATCACATGGCAGACATCCAATTCAATGTGCTATTCCTGCACACAATTTCTACTCAAATTCATATAACTGATGTAGGCTCTTACATTCAGCCAGTTAGACTATGTTCACATGGTACCGTAAAATATTCACAGAGTTTGTAGGATACGCTGAAGCATGAACTAACCACATTGCTTGGATTCACACACTCTGTTAAAAGATGGTTCATTGTGTCCTGTGAATACAGCTGTTCACTACGTAGTCAGGCTTCCTCTTCATTCCTTTATTTCTGGTGATCACAGAACATCTGGAAAGGAGATGTTATGGCCCACCAGTGGCCAGCTGAGCTGGCAGCAGATTCGGACAGTGAGGAGGTTGGGGAGGAACATGGGTCAGTCCTGGAGTCTAAGGGAGGCTCTCATGAGAGCTCTGTGTCAGAGGAAAAGAGGGGGCCAGAGCCGTATGCCAGTTATCAGAGGCAGACATCAGTGAGGCAGAACAGCTGGAGCGAGATGCCAGACGAAGGTAACAACTAAAGAACAGGAGTCGACTTGGGAGTAAGGCCACAGGTGGACAATGAATGGCCCTCCCAGAGGAAATAAAAGAGGAGCAAAAGGGGAGTGGAGTTTGCAGGAGACAATTAGTTTGCTTAATTGGTTCGTGACTCCGAAACTCCTTGCCAAGTTTTGCAGATATTGGCCTGTCAGCTCTCCAAGCCAGATAAGGTCTGTGACTGTAAATCCTCCCTTGAAAGACTTTGTTGGATGTGAATGAGCAGAATTCACAGTAAATTAATAAAAGGGTTTTTTGCCGGGACAAGGTGTTTGCTTCATGTTCTTGGGGAGCCTAGGTCAGAATAGGAGAGATCTTGCAAACCGAAGATTATTAGATCTGGTACAAACCCTTCCAAGTAATAACTGGAGGAAAAATGTCCTCTCAAATGTCCACTCATTCCAGTGTATTTGTTCTCTCTCCCCCTCCCCAGCCAGGCATAAATCAGTATTTTGGAACCACTGCATACACTTAACCTTTGTTGTGTTCTCTGAGATGCTTCTGGTTTGGGAGTTGGTGTTAAACTCTGACAAGTCTTTGGGTTCCCCTGCAGATACTATTATTTTGTTCATCGCTTGAGTGGTTTCAGAAAGGATCAGCATTCCAAAACATGAAGTTGCTGTTTCTGTGATATTCCTGAATATTCGTATTTAGAAGAAAAGGGAGAGAAAAATCCATAATTTACCTATGGGAGAGAAGGCCTTACGTTCAGACTCATACAATTATTTAGCTTGGTTTTAAGATTAACAGTGATCAACAAATTGTCTCACTATAAAGCACTGTCATTTGTCCATGTGCCTCCTGATGCTTAGGACCTTTTCTGATTGAATCAGGAAGCAGAGATGACAACTGATGAGACACATAAGAAAGGCTAATTCAGTCCCCACAGCGTAGCTCAGAGTGATCAATTTAGGTGGCATTGCCAAAAGAGTGAAAATGGGTTCCCACAAAAATTGAATGTATTTCCATAAAATGTACTTGCGTTGATCCCAATGACTTAAATTTAGAAATACTGTAATTACTATGAATTAAACAAAGTACGACATCCCTTACCATAGATGCAGAAGACTATGACCTGCTAATTATATGCTTCACTGTTAATAGGTAACTTAATGACCCTGCTCTATTAGGGTTCTACATCTCCCAACTATATTTGAAGAACCTTCCAGACAGAGGAAGCCTTCAGATAGAGGACTGGTCAATGACTGGTCTTGAAACAGGACTGTCCTCAGTAGAACAGCTACCAAATTCTATTCAGCCTTCTGGAAAAAAAGCTCAAAGGCAAAGAATGATGGAAATTTGGCATGTTTAGTTTTCTTTTTCCACTTAAGCTCTTTCTGGAGATGCTGGGAGTAGACGGTTCAGATTCCAAGCTATACCAGGAAGAGGAAAAAAGCAGAATTGGAAAATGCCAGACAGAGGAAGGTGACACCTCTATCTGAGATGTCTTCTTCCTTCCCTTTCTCCTTTAGTTCTTAGGAAACCAAGCTTAGCCATTGCATTACAGCATAAGATTCTCCTTTCAGAATCTCCTCTTCCTATTTGATTTCTTCAGAAAAAGGGGGGAAATAGATCGCAGAAAAGGAAAGCTTTTCTCATCTAGAAACTCTGTTTCTTTATCATTAATTCCTCACTCCTAGTAGCACAAGGAGACAGATTAAGAGGGTAAGTATATGTTATATGTTAGAACGCGGGTGTCAAACTCAAGGCCCGAGGGCTGGATCTGGCCCATGGGGTACTTAGATCTGGTCCGTGGGGCTGGCCTGGAAACAGTGAAGGACCAGCCTGTGGTGCTTTTGGCAGAGAAAACGGTCTCCTGAGCTCTGTTTCTAGCTGCCACTGGCTCTTGCAACCCTCTGCCAGTGAAAATAGAGCTTGGGGGGGTCCGTCCGCAGCCCTCCCAAGTTCAGTTTTCTCTGGCAGAGGTTTGCAGGAGTCCATGGCAACCAGAAACGGAGCTCGGGAGCTGTTTTCGCTGGCAAAACGTTCAGGTCACCACGGGTGCCCCTCACAGGAGTGACATTGAGCTGGCCACGCCCCACGAGGTCAAACACAACCCTGATGCAGCTCTCAATGAAATCAAGTTCGACACCCTTGTGTTAGGACATACTGCAGTTCTTCCCAAAGTTTTGTGGAATTTCTTAGATACAGAGGTAAATAACTGAATTCCAGTTGTCCTACATCAGAGGCCTCCAACCTTGGCAACTTTTAAGACCTGTGGACTTCAGTTCCCAGAATTCCTCAACCAGCCATGCTGGCTGAGGAACTCTGGGAATTGAAGTCCACGCTTCTTAGAGTTACCAATTTGGAGGCCCCTGTTCTACATAATAGATGGTAGCTGGGTGACTTCAGGACATGCGGTTTCAGTGCAACTACCTCACCTTTTTTTTGCTTTTTTGTGATAACAGGAAAATAAAGTATTATGTACACCACCTTAAATTTACAAAACAAAGCTGGAATATAAATTTAGCAAGTAAATAATTGCAGCAACTGATTTGACAGTGCTTGTTTTAAAATGTCTTCTTAGATTGCTGAACTAGTGAAATTTGCAATGCTGACTAATAGAGGGTATGCTTACTAGTTCTTTATGTAAGGCGTTCAAAAACCACATACTAATGCAAAGCCTTGCCAAAATGATGTGCAGAAAACAAATGAACAATAATACGTTACAAAGAAAATACACAGCATTACCTACATAAGTAAAGTTGGATTACGTAGTTCCCAGTTCTCTTTGAGGAAAGCACTAATAAAATAATGGGTTTAAGGCCTTCTAAAATGCCTGGAGGAAAGGAATCACATAAATGCCAGCCCTAAGCAGTTCTCTCAATCGTGGAACTACTACAGAGAATCTAAAGCAGCAGGTAACACAAATCTTCAATTAAGTATAGCCCTGAATTACTCAGTGACGTACTGCAATGTTTCTCAACCTTGGCAACTTTTAAAATGTATCGGCTTCAACTCCTGGGGAATTCTGGGAGTTGAAGTCCATACATTTTAAAAGTTGCCCAGGTTGAAAAACACTGATCTACTGCATTAGCTCTATGTTGGGGCCAAACAGGCAGGATTGAAGGCCTTTCTCTATTTGCACCCACGCTCTTCTAATGCCACGAGTGCAAAATACTACCTTCATCTCCTCTTCAACCCATACCTGGTGCTCTTCAGTGTTCTGGTGTTACAGCAGTACTTGACCATTTAAAGCATGTGAAACTATGGCAATTCTGTCCTGGGTGCAATCTGATATATTTCACTGGCCGTTCAAGTTAATGCCACAGTCAAAGGTTCAATCAACATTTATTGGGTATTTTAGGTTGATGGAGGCATGTTGTCTTTTTCCTGCTGATTCATATATCTCTTTCTATGCCTGTCAGCTACATCTGGCAGACTACTCTTGAATGTAGGTTGAGCGCATATTCTATGTGCTATTTCAACATACACGTGCAAGACACATATAACCAGAGCAATTTTTGACAAGAGTTAAATCCACTGGTCTAGCAGTTATCAGAACTGGACTCTTCTCCATCTCAATCCTACTATCTCCATCCTATTGTGTAACCAGTCAATTGTTTTCCTACTTATTAGTGACATTTGGTAAAAGGAGAGGGAAACAGAACTAGAGATACTATATACCATAGAGTTGCGGTGGCTCAGTGGGTAAGACGCTGAGCTTGTCGATCAGAAAGGTTGGCAGTTCAGCGGTTCGAATCCCTAAAACTGACATTTAGATAGCTGAGGTAATCTAGGTCTGGGGGATGACTGCAAAAGAGCATTTGGAAAAGAATATTTAAAGGTCCCTTTCTAAAACCAAACAGTGGTTTTCATGATTAAGCCAATGGGACTTGTTACCAGAGAACAAGTCACATTGGAACTTCATGTTGAATCAAATGCACATGGTCTTCTACATTCACTGTACCTTCCAACTTCCTAACCTCTCATAGCCATCTTTCTAGCGCAAGATAATACAAAGTCTTTATAAACGGCTATATGCAATCTGCTACTGTGTGAATAAGTATTTACAGCTTGGGATGCCAATTCAACATTTAGACATTAGAAACAGACACACCTATAATCAGCCTGCAGGAAAGGAAGGAGGGGGAACACTAATATGGGCCAACAGCTCCCATATGTTCCCTATTCCTTTGCAGCTTCATTTAGTACAACACTTGGGAGAAAAATGCATCTAATTGTATTATAACAGAATTGCTTTTTCCCTTGGAATGTCACTCCCAGCACAACAGTTTCCAAACTTTACAAATGTATTTGCATAGTTAATTTAATAAATGTTTAAAAATAAAAATGAATATTAAAATATATATTTTGCCATATACAGTGGTACCTCGGTACTCAACAGCTCTGAAATTCATCAAATTTGGTACTCAACACATTTTGACATGAAAATTTTGTCCTGGTATTTATTGTTGGTTTGGTACTCAGTGCATAAGCTAGAACTTGTCAGTGTCGGCTTTCTTGTGACTCACTACATTATTTCTTATGGAAAACAATAGTTTGGTACTCATCATTTTTGGTATTCATTGCACCTCCTGGAACCAATTAACAATGAGTGCCAAGGTACCACTGTATAAGTGAAAACTTCCTATTGAAATATCCACTTTTGTAAAATATAAATGATAAACCTATTTATTCATTCAAAGGGCAGATGTCCCTATCTATGTTTATATACCCACTAGCTGTACCCAGCCACGCGTTGCTGTGGCCCAGTCTGGTTAAATGGTCAACCAATCTGTGTGTAGATCTACACCTGCACACACAAACACGTACACACAACCACCGTATAACCCCCCAACCTACCTACCTACTGTATTTCTTCCTCTCTCCCTCTACCTACCTACCTACCTACCTACCTACCTACCTACTGTATTTTTCCCTCTCTCTCTCTATCCCTCTACCTACCTATCTACTGTATTTCTCCCTCTCTATCTATCCCTCTACCTACCTACTGTATTTCTTCCTTTCTTCCTCTACCTACCTACCTACCGTATTTCTCCCTCTCTCTCTATCCCTCTACCTACCTACCTACTGTATTTTTCCCTCTCTCTCTCTATCCCTCTATGGGCCACCTGGGAGTGTGCTATCCTCTGTGCTTTGTTTTGGGGCTAGTAGGCCTCCATACAGTGTGGAACTTTGGAAGCTTGTTCAGTTGCTGAGGAAACGACTGTTGGAAATGTGAGGGTGTGTGTGTGAAGCATCATAAGAAGCAGCCAGGTGGGGAGTTTAAAACCTGAGAAGTGCGTACCTTGTACATGACACACTTGTGCCAGCCACACAAAATGTACGTATGATTGTTACTCCCTTTCTTAGCAACATTGTGTGAAAATTTGGTGGTGATCGGTGCAGTACTTTCTGAGATTAGCGATTTTGCACAAACTATGTTAAATTTTTATTTATATAGATTCCTATAGACATAGATATATAGATAGATGACCACCAGTATGGTCTAATGGTTAGGATGCTGGATTAGGAGTGGAAAGACCCAGATTCTAGTCTTCCCTTAGAAACAGAAGCTGGCTGGCTGACTTTGAACTGGTCACTATCTTCCAGCCCTAGATTGGATAACTCAAAAACATCTTATCTACCAACCTGCAGAATGTGGTAGAACCACCCCATAACCTTTAATGAAGAAGTCTTCATCCTACTGTGCATTCATTTACGATGATGATGATGATGCTATATGGAATATATGTTTAGTACTTTAATCACATGTTAGTCACACGACTGTGCAGATGTTAGATGACATATGCTGTTACCTGCCGTAAATTTCAAGACTGGTACATATTTCAAGTAAAAATAGCCAACTGGGCTGACAATCTGCTTCGACATCTTTGATGAGCCAGAACCTTCCAAAGCTTCCGCAGGGTGGAGCTAAGGGGGGAACCATAGGATGATGTCCTTCACAATCATAGCATCAGTTTCTTAGCAGCACTCTCCGGCAAGGAAAGAGTGGCCCTGAATTTATAAGGTCATCTCAACATTTCACAAGAAGGCAATCAGTGGTATCACTCCGTCTTTAGAAAAACAATAGCTTTCAGTGAAAGACGGTCTCCTCCTGATACCATTATCACTATGTAAATGAGTTATTAATCAGGACATCTGAATCCATTAACAGACAAAAAGAGGAATGGCTGCCGGGTAGAATGATTAGATCAACTCTGTAGAGGGATGGTCTATGACTCTAAGCTGGATGGAACTTCAAAGCCTGTGAATAAAATAAGTTCCAGAATATACAGTTTAATTCTCAGTCCATGATGGCAAAAGTACCTTAAGAACGATAAAGGCTAGCCGATGTATTATGTGAACTGTGATCCATTTCATCAGATCTGTGTCTTCAACTGAAAAGTAAGAATGTGTGGGTACAAATGCACAGTTCTAGAGAGGAAAACAGTAAGGAGTGGATCCTATTTTCACTGGTGCAATCTTGATCATTTAAAATCCAATGGGATAAATAGCCCAGCTCTTATTCACCAAAGCTCAGTGATAACACTGTTGTTTTAGATTTGCATTGTTAAAGACTATCTCGCCTGAATGTTGGTTTCCCAGAGGCCCATTAACCCCTTTAATTCCAGCGTTTGTGACTGGAAAAACTCTACCTATTCATACTCTTCCCTGCTTTTTATTTTAAAAGCAAATAAGGCTGATAACCTGCCTTCAGTTCATCTCCTCACAAGATTCATCTCAAAATTCACCACAAGAATTTGACTTTCTTCTGAACGGGTCGCTGGCTTGTTTCCTAGGTGGGTCGCTGCTTGAATAAAGTAGGGCCCTAATTAATGTATTGCAAAGGTAAGCTGAAGATGATGGTTTTGCCCATCATCACATCACCTCTATGTGTTTAATTCAGGAACACTCTACATCAGGGGTCCCCAACCTTTGCAACTTTAAGTCTGAAAGACTTCAGCTCCCAGACTTCTGGGAGCTGAAGTCCTTCAGACTTAAAGTTGCAAAGGTTGGGGACCCCTGCTCTACATTGTACCCAAATGTGTTTGCTTGAAGTTCACCCCCATTTATTTCTTCTCCCTACTATAATTTCTACTCTGACAGGCCTAACAGCTTTTAAGGCATGATGAAAATGTCTGAAAAGCCTGTCTATTGAATATAGTGGGATGTTGACTGAACAGTTGTGATTTTTCTCATTACTAAATTACACTGTCTCCAAAAAAAACCCCCACCAAACCCTTATCCTGGTTGCATGTATTTTTAGAATTAATTTATACATGTATGATGTGCTGATTTTTTTTATTGCCCTTCTGTAGTTCTGTTACAGAGGGATAATATCAAGATCACATGAAATACTAGTAGTAGTACAGCTTTATATGCACTGGTAAGACTCTGCTTGGAATACTGCATCCAGATTTGCTCATCGCCATACCAAAAAACCCCCAAACATTGATACTTTAGAAAGTATACAGAGAAGAGCAAGAAAGATGATTAGGGATTTGGAAACTAAAACGTAAAGTAAATGGTTGTAGGAACTGGGGATGTCTAGTCTAAGAAAGAGAAGGCCTAGGGGTGACATGATAGCAGTCATCCAATATTTGATGGGCTGTCAGAGAAGAGGGGGTTAAGCTATTCTCCAAAGCACCTGAGGGCAAGACACGTAACAACATATCAGTGGTGGGTTTCTGCAGGCTCACACCTACTCGCGAGAGCCGGTTGGTGAAATTTAGAGAACCGGTGAGAGGGGGTTCCACCGGCGTACCTGGAAGTAAATCTGGCCCACTGCTGCCAGTGACCCAACAGGAAGGAAAGGAAAGGGAAGGGGAGGGAGGGAGGGAGGAAGGAAGGAAGGAAGGAAGGAAGGAAGGAAGGAAGGAAGAGAAAGAAAGAAAGAAAGAAAGAAAGAAAGAAAGAAAGAAAGAAAGAAAGAAAGAAAGAAAGAAAGAAAGAAAGAAAGAAAGAAAGAATTTATCATCACAATTGAGTCCAAAATTTTGGTTGCTAAACAAGAGCGTTGTTAAATGAGTTTCACCACATTTTAAAAGGTGGCCACTCCCACCCTGTCACATGACTGCCAAGCCACGCCCACAAAATAGGGCACACCTACAGAGTAGGTTCTAAAAAATTTGAAACCCACCACTGCAACATATGGAAACTTATCAAAGAGAGACCCAACCTAGAACTAAGGAGAAATTTCCTGTTAGTGACAACAATCTGTGGAAAGGTTTGCCTTCAGAAGTTGTGGGTTTTATGGAGGTTTTTAAGAAGAGATTTGACAGCGATTTGCCTGGAATGGTATACTATAGGTCCGTGATGGCGAACCTATAGCATGCATGCTAGAGGTGGCATGCAGTGCCATCTATGATGGCAAGCAAGCCATTGCCCCAGATCAGCTTTGCTGCACAGGTGCTGGCCAGCTGGTCTTCGGGTCTCTGCTACGCATGCACGGGAGCGGGGCAAGAGGGAGGGGCATGGGGGGCACATGCATTGCATTTTGTGGGTTTGGGCGTGGATACACGGATTCACACATTCACACGCACGCTTTGGGCACTTGGTCCGGAAAAGGTTAGCCATCACTGCTATAGGTTCTCGTGCTTGAGCTGAGGGTTGGACCAGAAGACTTCTGAGGTCCCTTCCAACTCTATTATGCTGTTATTCTATCATAATAAGTTCCTTACTTCTTCATAGACTCGTCTCTTCTCTGTCTTTTCTAACTCCCTCTCTTCTCTCTGTTCGGCTGGACTGAGAAATGGTGATTAGCCCAGAAACACTCGCTTGCAAAGAAGGAGTTTGAGCATCAGTTTAATTATCATTGAACCCCGTCAACTTTCTGTCTGGGAGAGAGTTTCTGTTTCTGTTTCTGGATGGACCAGTTTGAAAGAAAAGAACTTCTTCCTTTTTATCTGCCTCACCAAGTCTACCTTCACCTGATCTTTAGACCTTTTGCCAGAAGAATGTTGCTGTCCTGTCCTACCTGCACCCTGTGGGAAGGAAAGGAGGCAAAAGGAGGGTGTGGTGGATCTTTAATGATTCCTCACAAGTATAGCCTTGCCCTTAGCTACCTGCATATTCATTTCAGGTGAATAACGATGACTTCCAGGCATTAAACCACAGGCATGGGTTGGGTAACTGGTAAACAACTTTACTTGATTTAGTTTTTATCCCAGGCAGCAAAGATAACAGTTTCAGCCACATCGTCTTAGAAATAATGTTCACATCACTGTGTATCTCCACTCTGTGTTTTAACTCCACCCAGTTGGCACATTTTTGTTCTTTTGACCAAATGGTAAGCTAGTACGTTTCTGCAGCCACAAGCCATTAAAAAAAAGGCAGCAATAATTATGTTGTGAACAAGCAGCATTGGGCTCTGTGTTGGCATTTCACAATGGGGAAAAAGGATGTTTGTCTTACTTCAGTGTTTCAGGTTTCACAGGATTAAATTTCAAGTCAACTGATTCTACATGTTCTTTTTATTATTTTACCATTACATATTTATAGCAATAAAATGTAAGCCTTTCTTTAAAGGAAGGAACAAGCAGCATCTAAAAAATGAGAAACACTGAGGGCAATATCAAAATGTAAAGGCAAAATATTCAGCAAAACCCTCCTTATTAGGCTGGGCACCAATGCAGGACAGATAGCCACAGTTTTCATTTGCAATCCTAAAGATATATTGAGCTGTCAGGAGTGTGAAACTAGCATCTGTCTGCTACAATTCCAATAGAAGATTAGGCTGCTGTAAAGAATATTTCACTAACATACTCGAAGCCTGCCTGAGTTTTTCATTACTATCTGTCTCAGTCCATCCATTCATCCAAGATATTATAATCTAATATTTCTGATGATTCAAAAAGTTTAAAAACAAATCCTTCTAAATATATCAAGGGTCTATCTAATCCAGCATTCTTTATCACCTTATGGCCAACAAAGTCATTAGAAATCTCTCACATTTGATCAACATTCAGATGAAACCAGAATACTTCTTACTACCATGTTTTCTGAAAATAAGAGCTGGTCTTATATTGGGGGACGGGGGCTCCAAAATAAGCACTAGGCCTTATTTTTGGGGAGACATGCTTTCAAGGTGATCAGCCCAGATGGGTGACCTGCCCCCCCGATGTGCACACAAGAGGCGGCAAGTGTGTGGGCACCAGCTGCAGCTCTCCTTGGTTGGTACACTCTGGGGCTGTGCAGCCCGTGCAGCGCAGGTGAGTTGACTCCCTGCCCAAGCAGCAGGCAGAGGCATGGGGGTGGGGGAGGCACGTGCCACAAGAAAGCTGAGAGTCAGTGGGCCAGAAACAGGCAGGCGGCAGCAGTAGGCTGATCTTCGTGAGGCGGGAGCAGCAGCAGAGGGAGACAAAAGTGCAGAATGGATGGCAGGTGATCCCAACACGCCACACAGGCTGCCGGCAAGCCAAAATGCGAAGACGAACCTCCCACGGCCACCCATCGCTCTGGCCCAGACTCTAGGCTTTCTCGCAGCTTCCGCAGTGTATCCAGATTGCATGACTCCCCCCCACCTCTGGCTCCAGTTGCTGCTTGGACAGGTAATCAACCTGCGCTGCAAGGGGTTCGGCTACTGCTGGACATCATTGGCTACCTCCTGTGTTGGCCATGCCCACCCCTCTTCAGTAGGGCTTGTTTTTGGGGTAGGTCTTATTTTCAGGGAAACACAGTAGGACTTGCAGAAAGTCAATTTGAAAAGACTCATGGATGATTGGTTTTCTATCAGTGGTGGGTTGCAGACGGTACACCCCGGTATGGGTGTACCAGTGCCTGCCGGGAGCACTGGGTACTGTGCTGGTATGGCACTCCAGAGGGACCGCCCGAACTCCTTACCTATACTTGAGCTCTTTGGCACTTCTGCGCACGCGCACGGAACGTATGGCGCCTATGCGATGCTCCTCCGAGCAGCTGGAGTGTCGCAGAGGCATCACGGAGGTAAGGACAAATGCGTGCACTGCACACATGTGCACACCTGCTGCGTGTGTGCATGTGGGAGATGCTGGGGTCCACCACTGTTTTCTATATGGCAATGGCAACAAGGTTATTAAATGCACAAAAATGGAAAAAATACGGAATTATGCACCACAAAGGAATGGAATGTGAAAGTGATAGAGCTTGTAGAAATGGCTGACTTATTTGATCAGGGAGAGAACAACCACTACTTTTCTAAAAGAATGAAAACCTTTTTGAAATTTTTGCTGAAAATGGATAAAAATAAACAGGTGATTTCTGGATCTACCAATTAAATTAGGGGGCGTATATGAGCAAAAAAACCTTTGACTTTAGCTGTGGTCTTCATTGAATCATTGACATAGAGCCAATTACTAGGTTATCATAGAATACAGGTAATCCTAGACTTACAATTCATTTAGTGACTGTTTG
This sequence comes from Rhabdophis nuchalis, assembly GCA_039707465.1. Lineage (NCBI taxonomy): Eukaryota > Metazoa > Chordata > Lepidosauria > Squamata > Natricidae > Rhabdophis > Rhabdophis nuchalis. Next base: position 148,951,652 of record CM077645.1, read on the forward strand.
AAGTTTCAACAGTACTGAAAAAAACGACATGACCGTTTTTCACATGACCATTACTGTTGAGTCCTCGACTTGTGACCGGTCCCGACTTACGACCGGCCGCAGGTCTTCCACTCTTCCCCTTAGGACTATGGCAACAGACAGTAACAACTCTCTGTCAGCCGCGCCTGATTGGCTCAGACGTGGCTGGCGGGAACTAAGTCCGGGAGAGCCCTGATTGGTTCCCCGTTTGACAGCTCGCATATAAATAGCTGTCAAACGGGGAAGCCCCTGTCTACCGCATTTTGTCCGCCTGTAAATATTCTCCGCTGTTCTTGCTGTTATGCAAATAAACGCATTCTACTTTAACTAGCCTGTGTCCGGACTCCCTCTCTACCTCAGAACTTAACAATTACAGCATCCTCATGGTCACATGATCAAAATGCAGACACAAGTGACTCTTATTTGAGATGGTTGCAGTATCCCAGGGTCATGTGATCTCCTTTTTGCAACCTTCTGACAAGCACTGTGTATGGGGAAGCTAGATTCACTTAACAACTGTGGCTAGGAAGTCGTATAATGGGTCAAAACCTCCTTAACAACTGTCTCATTTAGGCACAGAAATTTTGGGCTCAATTGTGGTCGTAAGTTGAAAACTACCTAAAGTGAAGAAGAAGTGAGACAATTGTGCATGGAAGAATAGCCCTTGGCTGGATTAGCTGAGGCCTATCTTTTTACTCATATCTCTGAGGTGCTTGCAAGCAGTAGATAGCAGGGGTGATATAGCTGTTTCCACCACTGATCTGCTACAACTGGTTTTGGAAGCATCTTGTCCACAGGAGGTATCAATAGACCTCAAAAATGTGTACCTTGGTGGAAGGGCAGGATAAAAATAAATATTTGCAGTTTGGTGCACCAGAGGGGAAAAATCATGGTGCTATTATTGCTTCAAATGAAACAAACGAAATGTTAAGAAGTTATATTTTTGTAGTTACTTACCAAACACCTCTAAATTACATTAAAGTAACAAAAATAAATTAAAATTCCCAAGGCACGTCATCTTTTGAGCACCACTAACCTTTGAAATTGAAAGTTGAAAAATTTGACACGCCCTATCAGGGATGCCTCTGATGGCATAAAATGTGTTGCATAGAATGGATTGTCTGTGAAGTAATTTTATCCACTAGTATACATCAGTGGGAACAAATAAAACAAAAATGGTGATGCAAAGATAAATTAAATTTCTGAATGATTTTCTTTTTTTCTCAGTATTCATAGCCTCACTAAAATGTGGATGTATTACCTCATGGTCCATATTTTCTTGCAAATTAATATTAACCACAGCACTATTTTTCATTACATTTTCTCAGTTAAAGTTAGCTATACATGCCATAAATTTCAGCAGAAGCATTTCCTTCCTCCATCTGGAAAAGAATTTGGGGGAGAAGAGCAGGCTTAATGATGCAGGATAAATTAGGAGTAGCAATAGAGTAGCCCCTGGAAACATTAATTCCAAGCCTGATTAAGAATGCAAGCAAAAAATACTGAACATTTGAGAATTCTCTAACTCCAAAAAAGAAGAGCACCTGTACCTGTTAAAAGAAACTAGATAGATCTGTGTCTATATGTACGCACACATCTGTATTCTATATTATTACACACTTTTGTGTGTGCACACACACTAAGAGCATTCAGTCTTTTTATTAAATAATGGCAATATTTGCCATGATTTTGTTAAAGAGGGACTTTTTGTTTTGAATTCTAACCACTGTTGGGATTCACAAATTTAAATTTTATGCATTAAAACAGCATTCATCAACTCAGGCAGGCAGCTAAGCAAATTTGAGCAATTTAAATGCACAAAGTCTTTTTCAAGTTCTAAGAATTTGTGGCTGGTTAAGGAATGTCCAAAAACAGAGAGCAAGGTTGGTCCAGTCTCATCTTGTATATGGACCAGCAGGTCAGCAGTGATTTGTTTCCTGCTAATCGGAGCTTGTGATCGAGGTTCTTTGACAGCAGAAGTAGAAGAGTAAGTTCAGAGGGTGGGTTCTCAGTTTTCTGCATGTTCAGCTGTTCTGTCAGCATGGTGGAGTTAAGCACGTAATGATCCTTGAAGCACCAGATTACATACCAAATGAAAAGTAGGAAAAGGAGTGGCAATTGTAAACAAAAAAAAAGGATTATGATGCCTTGGGAGCACTGGGTATGTTGAATTTCTCCCTGCTCCAAGTTTTATAAAAGTTTGGCAACCCTATGGGCCTGGAGTAATCACGTAAAATAATTGTATGTAGGAAATACCTTACTGTAACTTTTATGTAGACAAGATTCAAAGCACTTTATTAAAAACTATTAGAGCAAGCTTTATTGTCCTCTTTGAATCCCTGCAATCTGCAATCTGCTATCATCTTGACCCAACGGCTGCAAATTATTGAATTAAAAAAAATGGAAAGGGGATAAGACATGACGTAGTTTGTCTAATAATGGCTTAAAGGAAGGCAGAATTTGTCTTTTCTTCTTCTTAGCACGTAAGTAAATCAAAAGACATGTGCAAAGTGATGTAGAAATTAAATATTCAAAAAAATAGGCATAGATAGCCCATATTTAGTAAATATTATATATGGTTATATTATTTATCACCTGCACAGGAGAAGTAATCTTTTCTGTTGAAATGATTTGTAGCACAATTTAACAATCTATTATTATTCTTACAATAAAACAGGATAGCAATAGAAAAAAATAAGGCACTGCAATATTAAAACAAATTGTCTTAATAAAGGTTTCTCATGCATATAAGGTCTCTGTGTCAGTGGTGGGTTGCAGGAGGTACGCCCAGGTACAGGCGTATTTTAGAACTGTCTGTATATATTTTTATTGTTTTTATTCTACCTGTGCACCGCCCCGAGTCCCCATGGGGAGAGGGAGCGGTTTATAAGTATTAAAATTATTATTATTATTATTATTATCAGAGCCTGCCGAGAGCACCGGATACCGTTCCGGTACAGTGCTCCGGAGGGGCCACCCATCTGCCCTCACTTCTTACCTGTCCTTTATGCCTTTGGTGCTTACGCGCATGCGCACGACGCCTACGGCACCTGCGCAATGCTCTGCAGTGCACAATGCACATTCATGTGGGTGATGCCGGGGTCTTTCCAACCGTACCAGTTGGAACGGCATCCAGAACCCACCACTGCTTTGTGTGTGCGAGAAAGAGTGTAAATATACTGTATATAAATAATTTTTACATAACATCTTGGCATTAATAAGGATGGGGAGAATCCACTTTCATTTTTCATCTGCCAATTTCATTAGAATAGATATACACAAAAACCTGTGTGCCTCTGAAAATATTAATCTTTGCTTCAAAATCAAATTCACATATGTAATTACTTCTTCCCAGAGCATAACATCATGATATTGCAAAATAATCCAATATTCTAACAATCTATTATTGCTATTCTCACTTTAAAAAAAAACTATATAGCCATAAAACAACCAATTCTTGATATGTTTGGAATTGATTTTTGCATTTTTGTTTCCACCCTCTCTACCCACGTCCAGAGTGGATCTATAAATGATGTCTGAGATGATTTTTTAATACCATAATTATGTCTTCAATCAATTGCAATACCATCCAAACACATTTTAGTAAAAAGGATTCAGATCTGTTCAGCTTTCAAAAACTGGGAGAAGGGTGTTTTTTAAATATATTCTAAAAACTATACTGTCCAAATGAGTAACTCTTGAGTATGTTATCACATAGAGCAGCTGACAACAGAAACTATTTTCTAGAATACTGTAAGCATGGAGCAGACAGATGTACAGAAATAGTTCCCTATGTCTGATTGGCCAACCAAACTGCATCCATGAGCCTCGAGGGAGAACTTAGGAGGAAGTCAGGAAACAGGAAGTGTCTGTTAAACTCGATGGCCACCTTAGATACAGCCCTACAGCAAACTGATTGTTTTAGACTGCATATGTGTATTTCTCTTTCCACCTTTGTTTTATCCTTCCTGTTCTTGAAATGTAGCAGGTCCTTACTTGGAAGGTATCAGTAGTAGAAGTTTGTATATGCACCTAAGCTGCTTGCTTGTTTTGCAAAGTAAAATGTGGAGGAAGGGATTTGAGATCATCAGACAAACATATAAATACCCACACACTTTTTTTCCACTTCAAGTACACCCACCAACTCAGGAATATTGTTTTAGCACTGTCTTAAAACATGACCTAAGTACACTTGGTTAACAATAAAGGAATCTATATCTGGACAATACTTGCATACGACCAGGGATGGGATTCAGCCAGTTTGGACCAGTTTGGGCGAATCAGACGCTAATTTTACATCTGGTTCGCCGAACCGGTAATTGAAAGGACTGGCTGGCCCTACCCACCCTGCTCTGCCCCTCCCAGGAGTCTTCACGCAGCCTGTTTCAGATGCCAGGTAAATGCATGGCCCCTGCAGTGGCTTGGGGGGGGGGGCAAAAAATGACCCTCCTGGAAGTTCTAGAAACCTGGAAACGGGCTCGTTTCCGGGCCGTGGAGGTTCTCCAGAGCCTGGGGAGGTCGTTTTCACCCTCCCAGAGACTCAAGGAAAGCCTCCAGAACCTGGGGGGGGGGGGGAATCGCTCCCCCCCCCAGCCGTGATGCAGGAGGCAAAGTAGGCCATGCCCACCATGGCCATGCCCACCCAGCAACCAGGCAGAGGACCAGTTGCTAAAAATTTTCAATCCCACCCCTGCATAGGACACTGGCTAGTAAAGCTGTAATTGAAGAAATAAAAGTGAAAGATGTAACAAAGAAACCGTGTATATTTCTCTACTTGAGCATCATTTTACATGCAATACAATTAAGGGGTTTGCTGATTACCATTCATGTCTGGACCATCCACGGGAGGGGAAAGGGGCAAGCAATCTCACAGGTATTATGATGTCATTCCACAAATGACACAGATAATGTTGTGTGAATCAGTTGCAAAACTCAATGGAGGCAAATTACATAATTATCATTTGTACAAAGATGTATATGATATCACCAACTTGTATCAGATATCTGTAATCCCTGTTTCACTGCTTTCAGGCACTCTTGTTTTACTGCATCACAAACTGTGTGGATCTAGGAACAGAGAAGTTTGGAGCCAACCAACCCTCAGGTAGTATTATTAGTTATGGTTCCATATCTTGCCGCATCTAGATCATTAGGTGAAGTCATTAAAACATGGATCAGTTAGCCATGGGTTTGCATGTTGCGCAAACAATAACCTCCCAAAATCAGGCTTCCTGTTTTCACCACTAACAATGACAGAGTCTACCCAGTAGTTAACAGACACATTTATGCATTTGCTTGCTTGTTTACAGTATATATAAACTGCCCCACTCCTGAAGGATTTTGGACAGTATGAAACACCACACACAAAGAATTACAGAATGAACAAACAGTATCATTCTAGTTTTTATCTAGATAGTAGCTCTAATTCAGATTATCTGAAACCAAAAGCTCTCAGTTTTTACTCATTTCTAAAGTTTTAACTGTATGTAGTCCCAGCATGTTAAGGAAATCCAACCAGTGGATCCTATTAGCCCCCAAAACTAGACTGAGCAAATGGTTCAATATATGAAAGTAATGAGATCTTGGTGATAAAATACCTTGTTTGTTTATCGGTCAATGCAAAGTGAATCTAGTCATTGCAATTTCCAAACCATGGTTCATGGCTTAGTATGAGCCAGGATATACAATGGCCAGGTTATGATATTTCGTGATTTTTTCCAGTTCTTTTTCTTCAACTCTGGTATCTCCTGGTATAGCGACATCAATAAACTGCACACTTCGTCCACCTACAACCGTGATATCTGGCATGTTGTGTTCCAAATTATATTATTATTATTATTATTATTATTATTATTATTATTATTATTATTATTATTATTATTATTATTATTATTATTTGGTTAATCTTTGATGAGATTCACAGCCCTTGAGGCTGGTTGGTAGCTCAAGAGCTCGAGTCCTAACCAAGGACCTAGGAACTGTCAAGGTAACATTGGAGGATATAAGCTATTCCAAGCAGGATGGCCCGTTGTAGAGTCAGAATGCACAAGTCCGGCAAACCTAGAACCTCCACATAGCGAGGCAGTCCCCTATGTATTGCTCCAAGGGCTCCAATCACAATCGGGACAACACACGACTTTCTCTTCCACAGTCGCTCAACTTCAATTTGCAAGTCCCAGTATTTTGTGATTTTTTCCTGCTGCTTATTTTCAATTCGTGCATCACCAGGTATTGTAATGTCAACGAACCATACTTTTTTCTTTTCAATTATTGTTATATCAGGTGTGTTGTAGGATAAGTGCCTGTCAGTCTGAATTATATTATTATTATTATTATTATTATTATTATTATTATTAGTAGTAGTAGTAGTAGTAGTAGTAGTAGTAGTAGTAGTAGTATTTAATTACCATTAAATTCTATATTCAGGGCCATCTCTGCATTCCTCTATAATAATTGTCTTAAAGATAAATCTTATTTTGATTTTCAACTCTTGGAATCTTTCTATACAGTAAAATCTGTAAGTGCTAAGTAGGCCTTCTTGGCTACCCTATTCCCTCCTTGTTTCTTATTGGGATGGAAACATTTACGTAGTGTACTACAACCTCCAGCATCTCCTACCATGGCATACTGGGATTTCAACATTCCTTGTTTTAGTGCCTAATTAACTCAGGATCTTTGACCAAATCATGCAATGTGGGTTAAAACATCAGTATGCAAAGATAAGTATTTCTCAAATGGATGCTTTCTCGCGCTTTTACCTATTAAATAAAATAAAGTGGATGTACGTAGATAACAATACAAAACAAAGCACATGTATATGCATGACATGTTACTTTCTTTAAATACAAATACACATGCAAGAGCTTGATTTAAAAGTGGCTTCTAAACAGAACAAGATGCTGCCTCTAAATGTTCTACCCGCCACAAACAGCAAAGAAGAAAACCCCCAGATTAAACCAGCCAATTATATGGTAGTGTGTGCAAAATGATACTATATAAATAGACGTTCAGAACATCAAAATAATCAATCATGGCCGTGGCCATACTGAATAAACCCACCGGGAATCTAAATATTTATTTTGCTACAGCGTACGTTCAAGTTATATTCATAATGACAATTTATTACATGGTGACAAAGGGCCACGAAATGTTTTTCTGCCTCTTACAGTTACCTTTTCTTGTAGCATTTTTTGAATTTAGCTGGGCATTGCCAATTCTGCCGCCATTTTCCATTTTCTTCAGACTACATTGAAGAAATAAATATTTTTAAAATCACTTTTAATTACCTCCCTCCCCCTAGATGACATATAGCTAGAAGAGGAACCAAATCTTTGCCAAGATATTGATGGTGCAAGCTAATACCTTTTTTTATTGTGCCCATGTTTTTTTTAAACAAACCAATTACAGGATTATCTAACTGCCTACCATAGAGTAACATCCATTTTAATATTTCTTCTTCTCCTTATCTGTTTTAATCTGGAAGGATTTTAATTTGGCTGAGTGTACTCAAAATAGTATCCTCTGTCATCAAAGAAACCCTTCTATGAATAATTATTCCAAAATATTTGAATTAATCAAAATGGACAAACACTGATGCCAAGAGGCACCAAGTTGCTATCCTCTGGACATAGGATTTGACATATCCCAAACTTTCATTTGGGATACACTCTCATTCCTTAATATTTGGGATCTTGGCAGAGTTGACAGACTCTGATTACCAAAGTGATAATCCATTAATGATGTCAAGGGAATTCATAGAGGAAAAGGGACTGGAAATATACATAATAAATAAAGCATTTTTGGCCTTGAATTACATTCTTTCTGGGGCTGTGAGGCAGGTTTTTTCCCTCATGCTGCAAGATTAAACCATTAGTTAAAGCATAAATAAATGTGGGTTGTGAACGTAACTACTGTGTATGATTGCTTCAGGAATACCATTTTTTATTTTGGGAAGTCGCTTTTGCTAAAAATCACATTACTATTGATAATAATGAATAATAGGAGGAGCCATAGTGGTACAGTGGCTAAAAGACAGCATTGCAGGTTAACTCTGCTCACAGCCAGAAGTTCGATTCTGACCAATTCCTATGTTGTTTAATCATTGTGTTTGTATTGCTTTTCTCTTTCCAGTCACTGCAATGTGGTCTGTGTGGAGCATAAAATCTCGTTTGCTTGAAAAATTGTGCCTGGCCAAGGTTACCCACCAACCTCATTAATCAAAGTACCATTCCCTCCCACTAAACTGTATCCTAATAAGCTTCCCAATTCACAAAAAAGAGGGTTAACGCATTTTCTCAGGCTGCTCTGAAGCTGATCAGAATCGCTCTTTCATATGGGTGGAGGGGTCATCACCAAGAAAGCATGACAACCTTTTCTAGCCTAACACCTTTCTGAAATGGTTAGGTTCGAAGTGCCATGTAGCTGGCTGTCCTGGCTATCTGCAAGAATCCCACTTAGTTTTCAGGATACCAACTGTGTTGAAGCTGCCTGCATATGGGAATGGAAGTTACCTTTAAAAATATAATTCATAGAACCTACAGATCTGGCTTGGGGAATTTTATCTTTCTATTTTCCTTAGGCTGATTGAGCCTACAGAAAGGCAGTTCCAAAGAGTGCACTAAGTTTGCACAAGTGCTCTGAGTAAAAAAGAATAAAATTGCATAGATGAGCTTCAAACCACGAACAGGCCAGACTGAATCTTTAGATAAGAAGCAGGGTGGTAACTTGTCTGTTCCTGTACCCCAAGCACTGGGTTTTCGGATGCCAATATTTGCCTCCCCATCATCCATACGGCAGGCAACCAAAGTGTATTGGTAACTAGTGGCTTGACTAGATTAGGAAGGCTTGACTAGATTAGGAAGATAAGAGACAACATGTGAAGAGAGGAGACTGCAAACTAATTCAGGTATATTCCTGACAGCAAATTGCTTCCAACCCATCATTAGTACCCTGGCTGAGATTTAGTGAATTATAGAATTTGGTTACTGTTGTAATTGAAATAGTTGTTGAAGTATGACTTCACAGTGGATCTTAAAAACAGAAGTGCCCTTTTCATGTGAAAAACTGCTTTCAAGCATGATTTCAGTCTACAGTTTTTGCTTACTCAAATCAAATGCCTTTTCGAGAGAAGTAGTGAAAAAACATCAATACCTATTTTAAAAGAAGTCAGAAATAATAACCCCTTTAAGGAATCATGGTGGGTGAACATCATTTGCGTATGAAATTTTTCAGGTCTCAGAACTTTAGCAGTGTTACACAACTCCTTTCTCAAGGCCCTCAAGCCAGATGGGTGTTATGAAAAAGTAGTCTAACTGGTTTCAACACATCTTTTCAAGACTGATAAGCGGGAGTTCGTTGAAGTAGTTCTGAAAAACAAAGAGGCAAAATAATCCTTCCTTCCACTTTGCTGCTTATGAAGTTCAGATTCAAAAGAATGACACGTCTCTGTTTAAGCTTTAGAACAATGATCTGCCCATTTCTAATGTGAACAGAAACTCTTTACTGTACACGATTCACATGCTGTTATCTGGACCACTGTCACATCCTTCTAGCGTCTGCCTTCAAACCTGTTGTGCAGGTGCCGGGTGTGATCTCTATCTATATCTGGAAGCATCTCAGAGAGCCTGTCTTGGAATCTGAAGCAGGCAGACAGCGTCAATCCTTCTGAGATACGAACTGCCCGCCTGCCTGCCTGCCAGCCAGATACCAAAATTTATTTGATTTTTTTTGTCAGAAGAAAATCATAATGGGAATATACTCAAATATGTCAGTGGATTTCAAATACAAGCTGCTCTCTTCAGCATGCATGACTGCCAATAAAAACCAAAGAATTGTCAGTATTACTTTTGAATATGCACAAGAATAGGAGAAGGCCATTACTTTTCAAAAAGAACATTTCTGCCCATCTACAGTCTGATAGGCCAATTGGTTGTTGGAAGAATGTTCTGTGGACAGTGAAACCAAAATAGAGTTTTGGTAGCTCAGAAAGTCTGGACCCTGGAAACTTCTAGCAAATTATGGCATAATCATTGTATGCTGGACAAGGAAGGGAATCACATAAAATGGATAATTCCAGAATGGAGCTTAACATGTTCATTAACATTTTTTAAAGTCTCGAATCTTCCCAAAACGGAAAATCTGCACCCTCCCATTTACTTCTATTTGAGGCCCTTAAAGCACCAAAAATATCCCAATGAATTTAAAAAAAATTTAGCCCCCTCCGCTGCAAAAAGATTTGTTTTCTTTCTAGAGAAATCCAATTGAACTTGTCAAACAGATTAGTTTTACCCATAATGTTAATTTAGCCAAAAGAATCCAACTACTGTATTAAATAATATGATAATGCAGAAACATTGCAGTTCATTTATTTCATCTTTAGCATTTTCCTAAAAATATACAGGTTGGGTTCTGATGGAACAATTCAATAAAAAAGTGTTCTGGTGAATTGGGCATCTGAAAACGTTGTCCATAAATTTCAACAATAAATAGTGCAGAAGACATTTACAGTTTAATGCGTTGTATAAACTGAGACAATTGGAATCTATTTTAGTAAACCATGGTTAAACAAACCCTATGGGAAACGAATACATGTTAATCAATGATTATGAGCTCCTTTTAGCTACGTATTGGATGAATCTTCTATACTACTAAATTCTCGTGTCACTTTTATTGTAACCTTAATTGATGTACTCCTTTTATCTTCCACAATACTCATGGTCTCTCAGGCATTCCAGACACCTTTCCCAATCTGCATTTCATCCCATGCACCCTCCCTGACATGCTTGGCGCCCCTCTGCACCCTTCCAAATATACCTGTACACCCAGCCCAATCTGTGCAGCATTGCTCATGCACCCCTACCCATCCACGTGAGCTCTCCCTAACTCTGTAGCACCTTTCATGCACCCCTGTGCATCTTACTCAACTCTTACATTCCCAGGTGCCCTTCCTGACCCCGCAGCACCTCTGCAACACCCATGCACCCCTTCTGACATGTCATGTACACTTGTACACCTTCCCTTACCTCCACAGGAGAGGAAGGAATGAAGGAGGGAAGCAAGGAGAGAAGGAGGAAGGGAAGGAGGAGGACGGAGGGAAGAAGGAAGATTCCCCAGCTAGCTTCCCACCAAAAATTCAATGGGGAAGCCAACAGGAAATCAAAGGTTGTTCCCAGTTTCACTTTTTTTTTTGCACGCACACACACATTCATTTTGTTTCTCTGCTTAGGTAACGATGACCAAATGGGTCATATGTTGTCTAGTTGGATATAAAACTAATGGAGTTGCAGTGCAATTTTGTGCAGTAAAACCTTTGTTCTTTGGATTTTTAGAATTAAACCACATTATGGTTTAGTGTAGCATCCAAAAATAAAAGAAGGCATAGAAGCCAAGAAGGCATAAAGACTATATAAAAGACATATATAATAAACTACTATAAAAATGCTCTCTGATGGGCACAGCTGACCCCTGGTGAGACTATAATGAATGCTAAGCACAAGCTAGTAGCCATTGTCCTACTGCTAACAATATATTTTTTTTAATGTTCAAGGCCCTAAATGGAAAGTTGTCCAGTTGGCTAACTCTGAAGCTAATGATGCAGAAAACAGTATTTCTTTCAAGGCAAACTATTTGCCCATCAAGAAAAGATCAGGGAGGGGGGATTAAAACTTTTCTAATTTAAATAACAGTGTTGGAAGGTACTTTGGTGGTCATCTAGTCCAACCCCCTGCTCATGCAGGAGACCTGTACTAGGGATTCGAACCACCGAACTGCCAACCTTTCATACCGACAAGCTCCCATGTTGAGGCTTACGGCCTTCTGAACAGAATGTTGTTGTTTCCATCCTGCTTAAGGCCTGTTGCAGATTTCCTCTTCTCAATTTAGAAAAACTGAACTAAGGTCATTGATTGCATCGGAAAAATTGGTCATCCCACCTCCCCACCCCCGCCCAACTCACAAGGAAACACATCCTTCAGTATCCCTTAGTAACCATCAGGGAGCCTGGTTGGTGGGAAACATCAGCAGCATAAGGCCTGCTTTCCATCCGGAAGGCAGTGCCGCCGCCTGTTTTAGAAACCAAGTGGGGAGGTGGGTAGAGTCTAGTTACATTCCTGACCCACTTTCTTGTTCCCTCCTTTTCCCTCCTCCTCTCTCAGGAAGCAACCATTCCAAGCTGTAGGAGTGTCCTTTCTCATTTACAGGGGTCTGCAAAGTCGGCTCTTTTAAGACTGGTGGACTTCAACTCCCAGAGTTCCCCAGCCAGCATAGCTGGCTGGGGAATTCTGGGAGTTGAAGTCCACCAGTCTTAAAAGAGCGACTTTGCAGACCCCTGCATTAGGAGATCCATGGTGGTGTGTGTACATAAGCCCTCTGCTTCTCAGCTTTGTGGAGATGCCTCTTAGCAGTTCCTTCTCCAGCTACAATTCATTTCAGAACATGCTGCATAATGAGAATGAACTATCCAGGGGTCTGCAAAGTCGGCTCTTTTAAGACTGGTGGACTTCAACTCCCAGAGTTCCCCAGCCAGCATAGGAAAAAAATGTGAAGTGTCAGGCAGTAGTATAGATCAGAGGTCTCCAACCTCGGCCAGCTGGCTGAGGAATTCTGGGAGTAGAAGTCCACAAGTCTTAAAGTTGCCAAGGTTGGAGACCCCTGATATAGATCATATGATAGTGTAATATACAATAGTGTAGATACAATAGTGCAGATCCTATGTGCAAATAAAAATCACTTGCACCCCACAGAAAATGGGGGAGATGGAAACGCTGGATAAAGGTTCTGTGCAGCACAACTTACAACCACAATTGAGTCCAAAATTTCTGTTGTTAAACAAGACAGTTGTTCAGAGAGCTGTGCCCCATTTTACAATATATATGTTTTTTGCCAGTTAAGGAAATCATTGCAGTTAAGAGAATCATGCCATTAAGCAAATCAGGCTTCCCCCATTAACTTTACTCAGATCACACAACCCCAAGGCAGTACAACTGTCATAGATACATGCCTGTTGCCAAGTGTCCAAATTTTGATCATGTGATCAAAATGTGATCAAACTTTCTGCAGTTAAACATGGGGATGCTACAAGTTAGTGTGAAAAAGGTGATAAGTCATTTTTTTGTGTCATTTGTAACTTTGAATGTAACAAAAAAGAAATGGTTGTTAAGTCAACGACTATGTTTCCCCCCCCCCCCCCAAGTGGCAGTGTTTTTACATAAATGTCCACCTCAATACAGTATATACTGTACCTTGGATTTTCTAACCTGGATGTATTCCTGCATATGCTCTTTCCAGCTCAAAAGTCCCCAATATTTTTAAAATGTCTATACTTCTGGGCACCGTTGTAGGGCAGCTCATGCCCACACAGAAAAGTTTGTAAAATAAGAGACAAGAGGATTCCAGTTCTTCACCATCACATATAGATCAAGCTATTTGTATCTTTTCTGTAGGTGCAGGTCACCTGCAGCTCTGGAGCCAGATACTTTCTTTATAAAATGCCACCAGCACGCTGGAATTAAAATATCATCCTGGTTGAGGCTGGTGATTTCCTATAAGGGGAAAGCCTTCTGCCAAAAATAAAAGCAAAACTGTTGAAATGACGTTGCTTTATTTTGAAACCGAAAGATGCCTGGAAGTCTCGTCCTTTAGGCTATAAAACGTGACCGCCCGTCTAACCAGTGTGGATAAGGATTTGATGATGCCCCGAGAAATGTGTTTAGCATTGGCACGGAAGAACTCTTTAAAATCATTATTGAATTTTATAATGCCCCAGTGCTTAAATTCAGCCTCAAATCCGGCAACCACGTTACTTAAAAAAAAAAAATTGAAGCAGAATTTGCAAACAAATGGGGCTTATTTTATTATCTGGCAGGGTTCCTGAGCCACCAGCAGTTGTACGAGAGAAGTTTTAACAGCTGAAGGTTTCCCAACATGGAAATGCACTAATTAGGGTGGGGAGGCGAACAGCAGCCGTTTAATTTCTGGCTGTCATGCAGCTGTTTAGAAGACCCAACATCCCGATGCGGCAGGGGGAGAAGGCGGGTTTTTCCTGGGGGGGAGGGAGCCAGCCCTAGCGGTTCTGCAGTTTGCACAACCGCCAGCCTTCTGCAATTCTGCAACCGCTTGCAAAAAGTGGCACTTTCCATTAGAAGCGACGGGGAGATCCCCTTCTCAAAATTACCCTTGACGGAGCGAGGCTCTGAACCGTCCGTCCCGGGTAAGGCTCTGACCCCCTTCCATTGAGAGACTTTCCCTCAGTTTGTAGCCCTCCCGCGCTTCTCAAAATGCCAACTAATTCCCGCGTGTGAAAAATGGGCGGAAGGGAGGGGGGGGGGGTGAGGCTGAGGCTGCAAAGCGCAGCAACCCATTAAAAAACCCCACAACCTCGAGAAACAAGACAAACACCTACCCACACCCGAAAACAGGGAGATTTCCCTCCCGTGGAGAGAGCAAGTCTCTCTGAATTCCGAATCCAAGGCATTTGGGGGCTAAACCAATATAAAGAACAGTTGCTGGAATTGGGTACGTCTAGTTGAATGAAAAGAAGGACGAGGGGCGACACGATAGCAGTCTTCCAATATTTAACCGCCTGTCCCAAAGAAGAGGAGGGCAAGCTAATTCTCCAAAGCCCCTTGAAGGCAAGGCAAGAAGCAACGGATGGAAACCCTATCAAGGGAAGAAGCAACCTAGAACTAAAGGAGAAATTTCCCGAGGGTTAGAACAATTAATCAGCGGAACGACTTGCCTCCAGAAGTTGTAAATGTTCCAACACTGGAGGTTTTTAAGAAGAGATTGGACAATCATTTGTCTGAAATTGGTACAGGATTTCCTGCCTGAGCAGGGGGTTGGACTAGAAGACCTCCAAGGTGCCTTCCAACTGTTGTTCTGTTATTAAAACCCGTCTCAGGAGAGGCTGCAAATGTTAACGTTTTAGCAGTCCGCTCTGCCGCTCTGGGGCCACCGGTCCTGCCTTTAATTCCCGCTTCGGGCGTGGGCGGCGTGTACAAGCCAGCCTTTCACCTCCTCCTCCTCCTCTTCCTTGTCTTCCCCCCCCCCCCCCTTCCTTCCAGCCGCGGCTCCCTTCCTCGGCTTTTTCTGCCTTCTCGTTTCCCACCGCCGCCTCGTCGGGGAAGCCATCCAGGAGCGCCGCTTTGCAGAAGAAGACCCTTTGCCAAAAAAAAAAAAAAAAAAAAAAATCGCTGGATTGCGATTGCGGCGCTCACCAGCTACCCGCGGGAGCCTTTCCCCTCTTCTCCCGCCTCGGGCTGGGCGGCGGCGCTTGAATGGCCGGGCGCGAACAAGGCGCGCGGCGAAGCTTAGAGCGGGGAAGGCGGCGCGAGCCGGAGCTGCAGCTGCTTGGGAATCCCGTTTCCCCTCTTCGGCCTAAGCGACTGCAAGCAGGAGCGGCAGCCCTGCAAAGAAGGACCGGGCACCTCGCTATCCTTTGGCGAGGTGAGGGAGACGCGCTCCGTTTTCCCTTCAGGAAAAAGAGACGGAGGGCTCCCGTCCTGCTGCAGCAGCGGAGTTAGGAGGGGGAAATCCTCGGGTTTTTCTGCGGGACACCTGTCCCTAGAACAACTCCTGCCAAGGCGGGTTACGTCGGTAGGTGCAGTTTCGCCGGCAAAGGCAACGGATTGGAAGAAAGCGTCGTTTGATATTTTTATTTTATGTGTTCATTTAAACAACGTGTTTTGATTGACTGGATGCTAAAAAGCTCGAAAGGGAATGGCAACTCCGACGGGAAAGATCGCGAGGATGTTTTGATTTGGTGTTGTTGTTTTTTTAACTTCCAACGCGTGTGCCGAAAGCGTATGACTGTTAGGAAGAAGACTTGTTAAGGAAAGGATAATCCTGCTCTTGCACATAGCTTCAAAGGAAATAATTATCCTTTTTTAAAAAAAAATCAACGATGCCTTCCATATGTAAAACAGCTTTATTTCCCTATCCGGAAACCAGAAATAAATGCTTAAATTTCTTGTTAATATAAAGTATGTGAATTTCGTGTTTTTATGAGGAGGAGATCTGGGGAGGAGATTGTGCCTTATTGCTTATGGCGATTATTTCTGGTGCTTGCGTGGTGGTTTTGGCAGCGGGGCAGAGTCTGTTTTATGGCAGATGGTTTGCAGTGACATCAAGATCTGTCGAGACCTTTTCTCCCGTGAGTTTAGGTGGCCAGACACAAAAAGTCAGGGCTCCTTATATGGTTTTTTCAGGGTTGAGAATTTCAGCAGATGTTATTTGCACAATAAGCTACACCTGTTCAAATGTCTTTAATGTTTGTTTTTTTTTGCACAAAAGTATTGGAGCCTTGTCCTATGGATCTTGGAAGCCCCAGGTGCAGATTATTGATTGTGAAGGTGGTTTTCACAGTAGTGTCAGCAGAACCTGGTCATTGCTGTGAAACAAGCAGAGTTGCACAAAACGTAGGCATGCATTTCTTGTTCTTTCTCGTTTTGGGCTGCCTTTATACAGTCTCTCGGATTGGCATGTTTTGCCATTACATGGAATTCTTCTGGTAGGGGAAAAAAGTCTCATCATTTTTCTGCTTTGTTCTGAAACTTCCCCTTCTTTGCAGGGTGCATATCTTAATTTCATAGCATGCATAACCCTCCTTAAGCCACCTCCTTTCAAAATATTGTACTGCTATATCAGGAACAGGCAACCTGATGCTTTCCAGATGTTTTGGACTTCCAACCCCTTCATGCCCTATAGCAAAGGTTGGGGGGTTAGTCTAAAAATAACTGGCATATGCTAGGTTACCTACAGCAGTTTGCTTTGAGCAAATCAATTTTCTCCTATTGCTTGTATTCCCCCCCCCCCCCCATGCCTTAATCTTTGGCTGAATTTAGAAACTAACACTAATTCAGACACACACATAGCCAGCAGCCCTAAACACTTGAAGGTGCAGATGGATGATGAAAAAGTGCCATGCTGGTCCATGTGCTCCCAATTTGCTGTATTGAGTGAATTCTCTTGAATTCCAGGAAGCCCTGCCTGCATTAGGATTCCAGTCACATGTTAGCACATGCAGACAGGTCTCATTCGGAGCTAGCTGTTCATATCAGGAAGGAGAACCAGGAGACAGTAACAACCAATGGTCCTCATGCCACCCTTTTCACACTTCCATGTTCAGCTGGGCAACAGTTTGGTTTAGTTTAATTTCGTTTAGTTTTAGTTGAATTCTATTTTCTTAGATTCTTTCTCAGTTTGGTTCAGGACTATAATTTTCTCAATTTACAGCTACTTATGAAATAGTGAGGAAAACTAGCACCAAAAATGTCTTGGGAGTTCCTCAGAGTACAGTGCAGCTACTTCTCAACATATGACCACAATTGTGTCCAAAGATCACAAAAGGGGATCACATGTCCCTGGGACACTGCAACCATCATAAATATGAGTCATTTGCCAGGCATCTCAAATTTTGATCACATGACCATAGGGGTTCTGCAAAGGTCATAAATGAAAAATGATAAGTTACTTTTTTCAGCGTGATTGTAACTTTGAATAGTTACTAAACAAATTGTTGTTAGTTGAGGTCTACCTGTAAGATTCGCCATCCTACAGTTTGTAGGTTTGGATATTACAACAGAGGCAGTCCTCAACTTACAACCATTTTTGTTTAGCAAGTGTTCAAAGTTACAACAGCAAAAAAAAAAAAGTAGCATGACCATTTTTCACACACCAATTGCAGCATCCCAAAGGTCACGTGAACAAAATTCGGATGCTTAGCAACTGGCATGTATTTATGACAGTTGCAGTGTCCTGTGGTCATGTGATCACCTTTTGTATCCTTCTGACAAGCCAATTCAATGGGTAAGCCAGATTCACTTAACCATCGTGTTACTAACTTAACTGCAATGATTTACTTATCACTGTCTTGTTGAACAGTGAAAAATTTGGGCTCAGTGAAGGTCATAAGTCAAGGACTACCTATAACTATAATGTGAATGTTAGGTTCTAGTCTTCAAGCAAATTTGAGAAAGTTCCACGGTGATGGTAGAAATATTATGCTAGGACTATAACATCATATAGTATGACCTAGAATTGAGCTAAAGCCAGGATTTCCATCCCCAAGTTCTGACTTGATCCTAAACTTTCCCATAGAAGATATCTTGTGGCCAGGTCATCACATAAATTCCATATTGTCCTTATAGTTAGTAATATAAGCAGCTATTTTGCCGGAAACTTTGTATAAAATAGGCATTGCTTGGTTTCTCTTCCAGAAATAGGCTAAACAATTTATTGGACTTTGATTATACTGTAAGGAAAGACACTTGACACATAATTTTATTTATCTACTGTATGTAAAAGCTGGATTTATATATTGTGTCCCGCTGTAACTTATTTTAATTGAATTGTGTTAATGAAGCTACTGTGCATGGTTCACAAACAGTTACTAGGTCCCTACAATGTACCGTTCAATAAATGCTGTTAGAAACTATGACTACGTCAGAGTGACATTGCACATGTGTCATAATTGTGTAAATCAGGACACAACTGACGCATTATTGTAGCATCCGTGTAATAGAGTCCCTGTATATATGATGCAACCTCTAACCCATTCATAGTAAAAGTGTTAAAACCAAATCAGACTGGTTGAGCATGATGTATGAAATGATCACTCAGTTGGATACTGAATCACAACTAAGAATTCACTGGTTTTCCTCTGATAGCAAAGAGAAATCCTGTGACAATTGTTTCCAAATCTTGAGCAAACAAAAGAACCCTAGATAGCCCATGTTAGCAAATAACATTATTTTTAAGCTGGTCTCATGACTGGTCACGTCCAGTTATAGATCAACTAGACTCCTGCCGATAAAAGGCAATATCTCCCATAGATGGGTAAGCTGCAGCTGAGATTTAAAAGGACAAGTTACTATGCACAAGATCTGGGCTTATTTACAAAGAACCATTTCAATTATTATGTTAAGGTGTGTTCTTATGCGTGGCATTTTAACAAGATTTGCTCTAAAAGGATCTGCAGTTGCATATTTGAAAAGTAAATATCCAGAAGTAAATTAATTCTTTTCATAAGTAATTCCAAACAAGGGGTGTTTATACATGGCCTGAATAGTGTGTGAGAGAAGTTTAGATTGCAGATCTAAATCTTACTTAATGAGCAGTAAGCCCCACTGCATTCAGTGTAGTGTTGAAGGTGTATTGATGCCTGTGTAAATGAAAATATGCCAAGTGTAAAAAGAATAGTGGCACTTAATCTGCTGTTTTATTTTGTCACCTGAAAGTTCCAGGTCTCGGATGGAAACTCTCTGAAGAACTGGAAAACCAGATAATATTTTATTCCATGCTGTTGATTGCTGCAGGAGGACATCACCAGTTGGGCTTTGTAAACCAGTGTACCTTAACAGGCAATGACTTCCTCTTTCTGTTCCATTGTTACTGCTATGAGTGCAGTCTTAGTCTCACTTAACTTTGGAGTGAGTGCTGTTGTACACTGTCAGTATTATTTGTAAGCAAATGTGCATAGTTCACAACAGAACTTTCCCCTTTGCCATTCCCTGGTTGTTGCACATGTCAGAGTATATGGGACTGTAGTTGGTGCCTGTTTCACCTTCTGTGGTTTGCTTGTTTGTTTACTGTGCAGGTTTTTTTTCATTCATTTTATGCACTTTGAATATTGCAGTTGCTGAGAGGAGCACCACCATGTGGAGGAGAATTTTTGTGGTGGAAATGTTAATTTCGAACATTACTAGAGTGTAGAGACAGATAAGATTAGTTTATTTCACTGTAAATTAAAACGTTCCTTAAAGTGAAAATGTACAAAATAAAAGCAAATTGTGGAGCTAATTTTAATCAGTATTTGAACAGGCCACATAGCTATATAAATATAATAATTTCCTGGCATCTCTTTTCATACCTTTTGTTTTATATTCAATGACATGTAAAAGATTACAAATACCCTGTTTTCCCGAAAATAAGACCTCCCTGGATAATAAGCCCAATCGGGCTTTTGAGCGCATGCGCTAAAATAAATCCTCCCCCCAAAATAAGCCCTCCTGGAAAATATTGCAACACAGCAGCAACAATGAGGTGACCATGCTCACCACCTCCTGCACCTCAAAAATAATAAGACCTCTCCGAAAATAAGGCCAAACACTTATTTCGGGGAGGGGTGTCAAAAGAAAATAAGACTCTTATTTTCGGAAAGCACAGTATGTATCATGAGGATTTGAGATTTCGGTACATGGCTGCCATATTCTGGTTCCCTCATACGTTGCTTGAAGTAATAATGACTCCTTAACATGTTCCTGGATGATTCTTTTAATTAAAAATAAAAATAGCCAACACGCAGAAGAGCAAAATATCAACTACAAAATAACTTTGTCTTTCAGTGATCTGCAGGACCCAGAGGTATACTCAGAAAATCAAATCGCCAGTGATTAGAGCCAATCACTCTGTTTCTCTTTTGGCAAAGGCGAGCTTTATCATGGCTTAAATGACCGTCAGAGAACATTTTCTGGCAATGTAATTGAACATGCTCTTAAAATTCTAGGTCTGCCCACTGACTCAAAAAATTGGGCTCCTTTGTTCCTTAATTCATGCTTTATAGGAAGAGTTAGGTAACCTGTTTTGGATTGTAGATGCTCCATTATGTGTGGTGGGCATAGACCTGAACTTAAGAAACCAGTTGAGCCAAAGAAAAATAGGACAAAGCCAGAAGAAAAATATGGATAAGGAAACAGAAAATAAGACAAGGATATAAATATTTAATAAATGAAGTACTGTATATTAATAAAAGCTGCGGCCATCCCTAGGGGTCCAGAAGATGGACATGATAGCCCATCCATTTACTTGACACCCTTGGACAGTATTTTTTCTTCAAATTGAAGTTAACTTTAGTCTGTATTTTGTTTTGCTCAACTCACTTTGTCCTCAAATGAAGCATTGGAGCAGAATGTCAAATTTAAACAGTTAAGAGATCAATTGTAAGATACTGCTGAAGTTTAATTTTACTTGAATGCTTTCCATAACCACGGTAGTAAACACCTATCAGTCTGTGTATTTTCCATTTATTCATTTATCTTTTTTCAAACCAGATTCAGATCTTAATTCTTTTATTTCTTTGGACAATCTAACTTGTATGGGATTAGATCAAAATTAAATGTATAATGCCTTTTGCACAGTGTTAAATGTTCTCAGGATGACATTTCTTTTTCGATTACTTTTTCTTATACATAATGTTCATTATTGACATTGTAGAGGGAGAGGCAGGTTAGTATATAGTAGCCAAAAATCAGAAGGTTGATAGCACTGTGGAAAGTTATCACCCATCTCTCTCCCAGAAAAATGAAATACCCTAGGAAATATTGAAAGGGCAGAATATTATATTTCCCTAGATGTGAAAATGAAGAAACATGTTTTGTTTCCTGCAGTCTCCTGCCCCCACCCCCTCTGTCAATGGGCCATTAAGGCCTGGGCTAGTCCACTTTACATAATAAAGAGTTCTCCCCTTCAACTCCAGAGTCCTGGGATTAAGGTAGGACTGGCCTTACCAAACCTGGACTCAGCCCTTGGGAGCCTGGCAACCAATCAGAGTACAGTTCTTACACAGGAACAAGAAACAGATAGGTGGGGCCAAACAGTTGATAAAAAGCCCTGCAAGCCCCTTGCTCACCCCTTCTCTTCATGTCCACCAACATTGAAGCATGTGATCACCTTTTCTGTTCAGGACTCCAGCCATGTGGTCCTGTCCACCATTAAACCATCTTTCCAAGCAGCCTCCATGTCTCCAGTGTCTTCTTCCCCACTTGGAGCCAAACCCAGAAGGACATTCCTTTTAACAGCACTTTTTCAGATGTCGTTAAAAGGCATCAGATTTCCTTAATTATTATTTTACTGTCATTCCAGGTAGTCTGTATATTCCAACACAATGTAATCCTGAGACTGCTATAGGATTGTTATTAAATTAAACACATTTCCAAAAACCAAAGGATGGGCCTTTTCGGAACCTGAATGACTTCCTGACAGTGTATAGTGTGAATGCCCCCAAGGTCCACTGCATAAGAAGTATTGACTCACATATTGCTGGGCTATATGGACAACCTAGATTTAAGAGTTGCTGATAGTATTGTTTTCACACTGAAATGCAAAGTTTATGCTATTGTTACATATGCCTTCTAGTGTTTTAAGCTTTCTGCTATGTAAACTAACTGGAGTAGACTTCACTTTGAAAGTTCGTCAATGGTTTAAATAAACATGATCAAGGCTACATTTCTCTCTTTAAAAATGTTCTGCTTCATCTAACATTTGCATCTTCCTATCCCTAAAATATCAACTGTCAGATGAGCAAGTATCAGAAAGCCTTCTAACATGCATGCTGCAAAGTTTCTGCTGATGTACCCAAGAATCTATATCTGAAATTCAAGCTATTTTTAACAGGAATGCTATTCATCTCTTTTTGTCTTTGGGTTTTATTCTTTAACTTGACTGCAGTGTTAGGGCTCAGTCCTACAAGGTTGGAGGTGGTAAACTAAAGTATATTTCAGATAGGCGAAGATCTTTCTTCAGAACGAGTTAACTTTAGATTCTCTGTTACTGGTCCAGGTTATAGCTTCAAAGATTATAAAGCACATCACATTATCAAAGAAGGAAAGGGCCAAAGTCTAACTGCAATAGGTTAATTTGTCTCTTGCATTCTTTTGGATTGCAAGTTAGCCATTGCTGTTTGGAAAAAAATCAAACACCCAAGGAGAAAGTCTTGGTAATTACTATGACTCAAAAGGAGGAATGAATAAAAATTCAGTACCTAATGAACTGGTCAAACCTATCCCTGTCCTCTTGGAAGAAGAAAATCAGCCAGTTTGCTTCGATTTCCTTATACTTGTTTAGATAAGGCTTGATGCCAAGCTGAGAAAGGAAATTCAGTCTTTGATTCCCTTAAATTCAGTAGCACAACTTCTAATTTGTTTAATATAAATGGAAGCCCAACTTGTGTTAATGAAATGATCGTATTGAGACTGTTTAGATATTTCTGTCATCGCTCTCAGTTCCCTCCTCTCGCTACAATAGATGTGTCTATTTAGTACTAGCTATACCCGGCCACGCGTTGCTGTGGCCCAGTCTGGTTAAATGGCCAACCAATCTGTGTGTAGATCTACACCTGCACACATACACACAACCACCATATAACCCCCAACCTACCTACCTACTGTATTTCTCCCTATCTATCCCTCTACCTACCTACATACTGTATTTCTTCCTTTCTCCCTTTATATACCTACCTACCTACCTACTGTATTTCCCCCTCTCTATTCCTCTATCTACCTACCTACTGTATTTGTCGCTATCTATCTATACACCTACCTACCTACAACCCCTACTGTATTTCTTCCTCTCTATCTATCCCCCTATCTACCTACCTACATACCTACTGTGCTGTTCCCTATCTATCCCTCTATCTACATACATACCTACCTACCTACTGTATTTCTCCCTATCTATATATTCCCCTATCTACCTACCTACTGTAATACAATAATACAATAGCAGAGTTGGAAGGGACCTCGGAGGTCATCTAGTCCAACTCCCTGCCTAGGCAGGAAGCCCTATACCATTTCAGACAAATGGCTATCCAACATCTTCTTGAAGACCTGCAGTGTTGGGGCATTCACAACTTCTGGAGGCAATTTCTCTTCCACTGGTTAATTGTTCTAACTGTCAGGAAATTTCTCCTCAGTTCTAAGTTGCTTCTCTCCTTGATTAGTTTCCACCCATTGCTTCTTGTTCTGCCCTCAGGTGCTTTGGAGAATAATTTGACTCCCTCTTCTTTGTGGCAACCCCCTCTCTCTATTTCCCTATCTACCTACCTACTGTAATACAATAATACAATAGCAGAGTTGGAAGGGACCTCGGAGGTCATCTAGTCCAACTCCCTGCCTAGGCAGGAAGCCCTATACCATTTCAGACAAATGGCTATCCAACATCTTCTTAAAGACTTGCAGTGTTGGGGCATTCACAACTTCTGGAGGCAAGCTGTTTCATTGATTAATTGTCCTAACTGTCAGGAAATTTCTCCTCAGTTCTAAATTACTTCTCTCCTTGATTAGTTTCCATCCATTGCTTCTTGTTCTGCCCTCAGGTGCTTTGGAGAATAGTTTGACTCCAGTGCCTTTTTGGCCATAAGAGGCCTCCGTAGTTAATGACTTGGTGGGCGGAGTTACAGGGAGTAAAAACATTTTTCAGTTAGTACTTTTTTTGTGTTTACTTTACACACGATACAAGTGTGCTAGGCACAAAATGAGTAGCTATTCTATTATCGTAAGTCCTTGGCTACGTTGTGTCAAAATTTGAGGCAAATTGGTCCAGTACTTTTTGAGATTAGTGGATTCGTACAAACTATTTTACATTTTTATTTATATAGATTGGAATGTGAACAGGAATTGGCAGCTATGCCCTTTATGACCTGTGGACTTCAACTCCCAGAATTCCTAAGTCAGCAAGCTAAGAATTCTGGGAGCTGAAGTCCACAGGTGGTAAAGGAGCACAGTTGCTAACACTTGGGTTGTGAGAATTCTGGGAGGGTTATTTGATTTGATTTGATTCCATTTCTATACCGCTCCTATCTCCCCAATGGGACTCAGGGCGGTACACAGGAAAGTTTAAAAGAGTACAAACATACAAACTGAATAAATACAGACACAACGCTAAAATATGAATTAAATCAAATATAACCTTAAATTAAAACCATTAAAAATTAAAATCACTAACTAAGTCTATAGGAAATTACTTCAGGATCTAAGCTAGGCCGGCTAGATGAAAAAAGTGGGTCTTGAGAAATCGGCGAAAGAGGCAAAGGTCCGTGGTGGTACGAAGTTCGGGGGGGGGGGTAGGTCGTTCCAGAGGGCTGGGCCCGTCACAGAGAAAGCCCTTCCCCTGGGGGCCTCCAGCCGGCATTGCCCGGTAGACAGCACCCTGAGAAGGCCCTCCCTGGGGAGCGGATCGGCCGAAGGGAGGTGTGTGGTAGGAGGCGGTCCCGCAAATAACTAGGCCCCGTGCCATGGAGCATTTTAAAGATGGCTACCGACACCTTGAAGCGCACCCGGAAAGCCACCGGTAGCTAGTTATCTAGGTAGTGAGTATCTCACCACAGGATGAATCCAGCATATATCACACAGCACGTGGGCTCATGAAAGATTTCCCATATGTCATACCTTTCCATAACTCGCCTTATCTCTTGGCCCTTATCTCAGAGTTGGGAAGGATTGTTTTAAAATTGGTTTGCATATTATACCAGAAAGAACCCCATGCTCTGTGGGCTTTAACTTAAAGGTTATTTCTGGCAGGTTATTTTTGAAAGCAGTTCAAAGGCTTCTGGAGAACTTTGTGATCTTCAGAGTCTTCGTTATTTCTTTGACATGGTTAATCTCTAGAGTGGATCTGTTTCTCTAAAGCAGCTCTGTTGCTGTTCTTGAAGTTAAAAAGACTGTCGGTTTCTGGAGCAGATCAAATTCCATCTGTGCTTTAGAGAATCCATTGCTACTAGATATTAAGCATTTCAGCGCTCTCTCAGCGTTGTGAATATTTTCTCCGTTATGTCCGTTAGCAAACAGATTTGGATACAACTCTTGGCAAGGAAAGGAGACCGTGAATTAGTTAGTTAGTTATTATTTCAATATATGCTCTGTTTTAGGAGAAGGTTATCTTGCTAGTGGAAGCCACTGTGACTTTGGATCTGCACAGTTGTCTGTCTGTCTGCCAAGTATAGTTGTGACTATTTTCCTGTCCAACTCGGGAGCTTAAAAAGATTTCACCCCTCTAGACTCATTTGTTAAATCCCTGAATCTTATTTAGATGACAAAAAGGCATTGAGGGTCCTTGATTACTGAAATATTTTATCTAAATCTTTTTAGATAAAACAGTGGGAGGGACAGGCAGGCAGAGAAACATAATGTAGAATTTGGCAGAAAGATAGAACATATTACCTGGAATTAGGACGGAACTGTGGGGTATGCAAGAATTACTGTTTGAGAATCAGGCAGGAATAACTTTTGGGGGTGCCCGTTTTCATGTTCCGGTTTCCCAGTTCTGTATATTTCATAAAAATATGGAAACTTTCTAATGCACTCTCATTCCTGGGCAAGTAGTGATTAAAGGGCCAACAGTTTATTTCAGGTCAACAGTTATTGCTATAACTATGTTTAGCAGGAAAACATAGTTATAGCAATAGCCCTTAGACTTATATGCCTCTCCTCAATCTTTATAACATTCTCTCAGCGGTTTGCAGAGTCAGCATGTCCTTGGAAGGCTGAGTCAATCTGGAGTGGATCAGGATCGAACTCCTGGCTATGGGCAGAGTCAGCCTGCAATACTGCATTCTAACCATGTGTCACCATGGCACAATTATACACAATTGCTTATACACAAGCGATTCCATGGGTAGTCGTGTCTGTTCTCACATCCCACTCCACTAAAGCTTTTTTAGGAGGACAGGAATAATAAGACAAAGGTTTTAGTAATGGTTAAGAACAGCAATGGTAAATTTAATCTCAAAAGTTTCTTCCAAGGGAACAGTTTCATCGGGCAAGTATTTGTAGTTCCTTATTTTTCTTGGCTTTTGGTAAATGTACCTTTTGTATTTGGATCTTAAAAGGAAAGAAGGCTCATTTGTATTCATCTATCTTGAGCAAGAAGCACCTGTTAATATAAGAGAAAGGGGGAAGAGTTAAATAAAAAGAATTATGGTTGTATTGAAAGAACGGATATCCCCAGGTAGTACCTAAAATGGTACAATCAATTTTGCTGTCGTAGCTCTCAGCTCCCTCCTCTCACTACAATAGATGTGTCTAATTAGTGGGATGTGAGCAGGGATTGGCAGCTATGCCCTTTATGACCCGTGGACTTCAACTCCCAGAATTCCTAAGTCAGCAAGCTAAGGAATTCTGGGAGCTGAAGTCCACAGATGGTAAAGGAGCATAGTTGCTAACACTTGAGTTGTGAGAATTCTGGGAGGGTTATCTAGGTAAGAAGTTATTCTAAAAGCCTGCAAAGCCATACATCAGACATGCAACTAATCCTTGGCTGAAGACTACCATGAACATAGATTATTTGTGCTAGAAGCTGCAGGATAGGTCAGGATAAAGATAGGAGGAGGGCCAAGATAAAAATTACATTTGCTGTAATTAAACTGTTTTGAAATGTAATAGTACTATCCATATTAAAATATGTTCTCTTGGATTAAAAATTGCTGTGTAGCAATGGAATATGAGTTGCACATCATTCAACTTTGCCTCTGTTGCAAATGGCTGTGACCTCATTTATAGCTTCTTAACAACACTGTCTATATATCTCAAATAACTTAAGCTGCAGCCGGTACAGCTTAATATCTGAACACTGGTGTTCTAGGTGTTAGATGATTGTGAATCACGGCAGGAGAAATTCCTACATACTGAGACACTGACTCTCCTGGGTGCTTTCTGCACAAGGGTTGTCAACCCATCGCAAGCATCAACCTGCCCATGCAAGCAGTGCCACTGGGCAAAGTTCTCAATTACTTTGGTGTGTCGAGCATTATTTCAAGGGTGTGACATAAAGGGAAATGCCTTTTCCTGGAAGATGAATAAATGAATGGGTTTTCTTAGCTCAGTTTACACTTATTTAAGGAAAGGTATCAACTCATAGGGGGATAAGACTTGACCATCATTGTCCCGCTGAATCAACCAATGTTGCTAAGTTAAGCACAGATTAATTGAAATCCAAGATTTAATCAGGCACATGTACCTCGATTTTTTAAATTACATGTGGCTAATGTGGAGGCAGACCATTTTTTTCATGGCCATGGGTTGCTGGTCTAATTTGGGAATAGGTCGATGGTGTAAAATGGGTACAATTAAATCTCCTGTGTACTGTAGATGGACCTGTATTAAAAAAAACGTCGGGTAGGGGAACCTTTTTTTTTAGCCCTTATAGCAGGGATGTCCAAACTTGGGAACTTTAAGACTTGTGGACTTCAACTCCCAGAATTCCCCAGCCAGCATAGCTGGCTGGGGAATTCTGGGAGTTGAAGTCCACAAGTCTTAAAGTTCCCAAGTTTGGACATCCCTGCCTTATAGTATTAGTTTTCATGTGGACCATACTGTATGTCTTGTTTCCATAAGTTGTCCATACGAGTAAATTCGTAAATACATCTGCCACATAGGGGAGGGGGTGAGGAAGAGAGGAATGAAAGGCTATCTTATCTTTACTTTAATGTTTTAAAGGGTACACCTAAGTATCATTAAACTGCCTTTTGGGATGGTCCAGATTTAAACATTTGGATGGCGATTATCCCCCATTACATTATCAATACTGTAATGGCTGTTAAGTTTCCATTGAGTTTGTTCCTATGTGATCCCCCCCCCCCCCCCCCCGATTTCTGTAAACTGTCTTGATGCCAGTTGTGGCAAAGTGGATATAAATATTTGTATTAATAATACAGAAATGATTATTTGTTCAGTATTTTTACTACTGCAATCTTGTGACCCTTGGCATTTTGCAAATTAAAAATATTAACAGCAAGATGAGCAAAATAACATAAGTAAGGTAAAGGTAAAGGTTCCCCTTGCACATATGTGCTAGTCGTTCCCGACTCTGGGGGGCAGTGCTCATCTCCATTTCAAAGCCAAAGAGCCAGCGCTGCCCAAAGAGGTCTCGGTGGTCATGTGGCTGGCCAAAGGCACATGGAACACTGTTATCTTCCCACCAAATGTGGTTCCTATTTTTCTACTTGCATTTTTACGTGCTTTCAAACAGCTAGGTTTGCAGAAGCTGGGACAAGTAATGGGAGCTCACTCCGTTATACGGCACTAGGGATTCGAACCGCCGAACTGCCAACCTTTCTGATTGACAAGTTCAGCGCCTTAGCCACTGAGCCACTGCATCCCTTTAACATAAGTAAAGATATATAATTATTATTTTAAAATCAGAACAGTATGAAAATAACAATTTTAAAAAATTATGGCGCTATCCTGACAATTTCGAGAAGCCCTCCAGAAGAGCTCCATTTTGACCAACTTGAAAGTCAACGAGATTGCATAGAAAATTATAATTTATGGAGAAGGACCAATTATAAATGGAGCTTGGACAAAAGCTGGCAATGTAGTTGTGCACTCATATTTTGTTGGCAAATACTTTTCAACACACACTACACAAGCAGTCCCTCTCTATTCCCCCGCCTCTCCTCAATTATATAGGCTGTAAATATCTCTTTGCTGCCCATCTAATTATTGTTAGGATTTTGGTAGGCCAAATATGGTCGCTGGAACCAGCAGCAACCCAGGCCTGTCATGCCCCCAAACCAGTTCTCCTATGGGGCCACCATCTTGTTTTTCAGTCTGCATGTACAGAACAATTTTCATGGCACAAATTTAATTTTTATTCATTTTTTAACATTTTGCACATGCACAGACCTATTTATGTGCAACTGTGCATGGATGTACCGAACCATCAGTAACGCCGGCAGCAACCCACTCCTGAGCCCAACCCACCTCACAGGGTTGTTGTTGTGGGGAAAATAGGAGGAGGAGGAATGTGTGTTGAATATGTTCTCCACCTTGAGTTATTTCTAAAAATAAAGGTGGGATGTAAACAAGATATTGGAGATATTTTTGCACAGGGGTCCCCAACCCCCGGGTTGCGGACCAGTGCCGGTCCGAGGCTTGATATTAACCAGGCCGGAGTGAGCGGCGGAGAGAGTAGCGCAACTCTTAGGAAAGTGTAGCAAACGCTCCGCTATCCTGGCAGCTGGCCGGGGCGCTCCCTGGGGACAGGATGGGGGCAACAGCCTGCATTGGGGGGGTTCGGGGCAACAGCCTGCATTGGGGGGGTTCGGGGCACCACCCAGCCCTGTGCGGGGGGGGCTGCCAGGCCCTCCTGCCCAGGATGCAGCCCATCCTTCCCTGCCCCAGCTGAGGATCCTTCGCCCGGGACCCCTGGCAGCTTTCCACCCGGTTGCACATGACCGCTGAACGCGCACACGGCCCACATGACTCACCCGCTGGAGGCTCCCACCGGTCCGCGGAATTTTTTTTACATGAAACAGGTCCCTGGTGCCAAAAAGGTTGGGGACTCCTGTTTTTGCAGATACGCTGACTTAGGCATGCTCATGATTTGCATAGAAGGGAGCACCTGAAACTGACAGGTTTTTTTAACTGAAGTTATATTGAAGGAAGCACATACACACACACACACCTAAGGTAATGCCTAACTATACTTTCTGAACAGCTCAGTTTGGGCAGGCAGGAAGCTTTAAATGTCATCTTTCCTCTCTCCTGCTGTCTAAGATTCTGTTGAAACTGATGTGTTTCCACCGATGAGCAGAAAAGAGAGGGCGTAGTCATTCTCGAGGCATCCTAGAGACCTGAAATGATGGTCCACAACAGGGCCAGTTCAGTGACTCTCCTTCTTCCCCAACTTCACTGTCTCCCTAGCTGTGCTCCAGTCTTCGTGTTATAAGGAGTAAGAGGGAGTGAGGCCGGGTGAACAGCACATGAGCTGGCATTAGGAGTTCAGGACTGGTGGGAGTGTTTCAAAATTACTGAACAATGAACACATAACTGAGTCATCACTAGCCTGACAGGTTTCCCAAATAGGAGAAAATCGAAGAATAAAGTAACAACGGTTTCCTGGATATCCCGCCTTAAACTAATATTGAAAGGAGCAACTGATTAATCAAATTCAGTATTATCTACTCTACTAGTAGGATTCTAGTGTCTTGGAATCAGATCTTTTTAATGTCCTGGCAAAAATCTTTGTTGCGTTGTGCTGCCTGCGATCCTTTAACTGGGAAACTTGAAGAGCCTGTGTTCTGGTATTGAATGAGCCACTCTCTAAAGCCAGAGTGTCAAACTCTGTTTCATTGAGGGCCACATCAGGGTTGTGTTTGATCTTGGGATGTGGCCAGGGTGGGCATGGCCAGCTTGGCGTCATTCATGTCGGGTGCTTGTGGTGGCCCAAGTGCCTCTGCCAGCGAAAACAGAGCTTGAGAGGGCTGCATGGAGATTTCCAGAGCTGTTTTCACTGGCAGAGGGTTGCAAGAGGCCGTCTGAGCTGAAAATGGAGATTGGGCACCCATTTTCGCTGGCAGAAGCACCATGGGCTAATCTGCTGTACCCGGGGCGGCCCCAGATTTAAGCACCCCCATAGGCCAGATTTAAGGCCAGATTTAAGCACCCCCATAGGCCTTGATTTTGACACCCTTGCTCTAAAGGTTATCCTATTCCTGCTTGTTTGTCAAAGTATGGATTGGCACATGAACCCTCCAGTACTCATAGATAACATCTGTAGAACCTGGATTTTTATAGCTCTAAGGCAGAGGTGGTATTCAGCAGGTTCTGACCAGTTCTGGAGAATCGGTAGTAGACATTTTGAGTAGTTCGGAGAACCAGTAAATACCACCTCTGACTGGCCCACCTCCATCTATTCTCTGCCTCCCGAGTCCCAGATGATCAGGAGGGAATGGGGATTTTGCAGTATCCTTCCCCTGCCACGCCCACCAAGCCACGCCCAAGGAACCAGTAGTAAAAAATGTTGAGTCCCACCACTGCTCTAAGGGTATGGTATTTGTGAAACCTAAATTAAATAGCTTTAAATGTATGATTCAGATAGTCCTCAATTTACAACTGTTCGTTTAGCAACCACTAGAAGTTACAACAGCACTGGGGGGGAAAAACAGTCCTCACCCTTCACGTCTCTCCCAGCATCCCCATAGTCACGTGATCAGGATTTGGGAATTTGGCAACTGGCATATATTTACGATGGTTGCGGTATCCCAGGGCCATGTGATCGCCACTTACAGCCTTCCCAGACACCTTCTAACAATCAAAGCTAATGCGGGAAGAACCCGACCACATGATTCACTTAAGTGCAGTGATTTGCTTAACAATCATGGCCAAAAAAAGTCCTAAAATTGGATGCAGCTTTTTTTTATCCAGGATTAAGGAGGAATTTTGAGAGAGGGAAATCATTAACATGATTTCATAGCTACATTTGGTCTTACAACTACAGGTAGTCCTCGACTTACAACCACAACTGAGCCAAAACATTTCTGTTACTAAGCAAAACAGTTGTTAAGTGAGTTTTGTCCCATTTTTATGTCCTTTCTTGCCACAGCACAGTTGTTAAGTGAAACTGGCTTTCCCATTGACTTTGCTTGTCAGAAGGTCACAAAAGGTGATCACATGACTCCAGGACACTGAAACCCTCATAAATATTAGCCAGTTGCCAAGTGGCCACGTTTTGATCATGACCATGGGGATGCTGCAACAGTCATAAGTGTGGGAAATGGTCATAAGTCCCTTTTTTGAGTGCTGTTATAACTTTGAACTAAATGAATGGTTGAGAGTCAAGGACTATCTGTATTATCATAACTCCAGACATCTTTGATAGGATACCTTACCTATGATCAAAGGAGATGTCCTATTGCCAACACAATATTTCTTATTGCAACTACTTGGGTGGTTTTTATCCTAATGAAAGCACGGGGAATATCCATTTGGATTGGGATGCTCACCCCCTTCACCCTGATTATAAATCAGATTGGGTCTCATGTACCTTCATTTTGCATTGGAAAATAAAATAGACTTTCCCCCTGTGTACATTGCAGATGCGGCTCCTTATCCTAATGAGGACCACTGAAAAACAAAGACGTTCTCATTGGATCCACCGGGAGAAAGCTGCATTCTACTTAATGAAAATAAATATTACTTTCCTGCTGGGCTGATAATAGCACTACGATAGCTACGGAACACGCATCGCCCCCCACGCGCAAACCCCCCCCCCCTAAATAAAAAAGAAATTGACAAAATGCTCCCAACGGCTACGCCTTTTCTTTTTCTTAATTTGGAAAAGTTGATCCCAAGACTGGGTTTGAAGTTCATGAGGAGTATAAAAAGACCAACAGGAGAAACACTTTGACTTTGGGTTTTCAGTTCTTGATTTTGGGCTACCAACGTTGGAAAACCCATTGGCCTGCTCCATGAACCTCCATGGCTCTTGATCCATCATTAAACTAGTTAGCGCTGTCTCAATAAGTCCAAGTGTGTGATAAGTGTAGGACAGCCTTTCTAGATCTGACTGCAGCTCCCAAAATTCTCAGTACTCGCCACAACTCACCAAGTTGCCAGGAATAGTGGGAGCTGCAGTATAAAGATATCTGATTCCCAGATTGGAGAGGCTGGATCCTAAGAAATCTTTTCATATATTCCCACCAGGTTTCTGCATTATTATTATTTTTAAGTTGGTGCCGTTCTGCAGGGAAGCACAACTATTATTATTATTTTATTATTATTATTAAATTTATATAACCGCACCCTCTCCCCAAAGGGACCCGGGGCGGTGCACAGGAAGTTAAAACAAACAGTACAAAATATAAAGAATTAAAAATGAATTAAATAGGTTATCCCTGTGCTAAAATTTAGAAAGTTAAAACATAATCCATTTAAAAACCCAATTAAAACAATTTATAATACAGACTGAAGGCTAGGTAAATAACTTAGGCCAAACCGGCCTGATGGAACAGGAGTGTCTTTAATTTCTGGCGGAAGGTGCGGAGGTCCGTGGTTGTTCTGAGGTCGGGGAGTAGGTCGTTCCAGAGGGTTGGGCCCACCACAGAGAAGGCCCTTCTTCTACATCAAAGAAGAACTACTCTTCTTCTTTAATGTAAGAATTGGTACTGGGTGTTTTCCTAGAATTCACTTCCCAAAAAACTTCCCTAAATTCCAGATCACTTGGGAAGAAGAGAAGAACCTCAAATGAATGCTATTAATAATGTTGGCAGTCCTGAGGGTTGTCAGTGCACAAGTTTCCTTGAGGTGTGTGTGGAAATTAAAATCTGTCCCTGTCATATAGAAGGGAAGCTCGCATTCACAGGGTTAATGGCGTGAAAGCTAGTTTCATCTCATTCCAGTACTTGTTAGAACACTGTGCTAAATAGGGAGGTGGGTTGATTTTATTAATTACATTTTTCTTGTGCGTTTCCCAGCAGTGATGCTGATGGCAGGTTGCCCAAGTTGTTCAAAAGCACATCAACCCCCAAAAAAGGGCAGGCCTTCCTGTTGCAACTTGCTCCTCTTCCGTGCAAAAAGAGAGAGAGAGAGAGAGAGAGATTGCATCGTGACTGAAGTCACCTCATTTCTTTCCCTAGAATCTCGCAGCTAGATCAGAACTTCTGTTATTCTTACTCAGGATTGCTCAGCTGTTTTTTTTTTTTTTTAAGGGAATCTGAACCAACATTTGAAATGAATCTGCCCTTAGGATGTTCTGATCAGTGGCGTCATGTAGCTCAAAAGTATTCGTGAGGGAGATTCCATGGGGTACATATTTACATCGTTTTTGAGTTTTGACCATTGTATTCGTAAATACCAGGGCTTCCTCGTGAATTTGACAACTAAAATGGAAAGCTGTGGGTATTTTGTGAGTTTTGAAGGATTTAAAATCACGGCTCTGAATTGATAGAATGTGCATCGTTCCCCCAAATTTTGTCTGCACTGTTGGGGTTGTTTTAAAGACGAGATTCTTGTGTCTAGATTCTCCATTTTGTTCTGGGAGATTGAAGAAGCAGATTAAGCAAGCGCTCAGAACTATCCAGGACAAGAATGTCATCAGTCACAGTTGTTGACTTCTAACCTAATGCATCCCTTTGGAATAACCTTTGCTCTTATATAAAGCCTAGGAACTTCAGGGCCTTTAAATGCCTCACTGTTAGCTGAATCAATACTCTAACCAAAGTCTACCCTCATTTAGACAATCTAGAATCCTAATGGGGATAGAGAGCCATTAAGAGTTATTTTATACATAATGCCTCTTTTGTAAATGCTGCAGAATCAGCTAGCTTCCAATTCAGCACCAATACAAGAGACACTTTTTCCCAAGGTTAACATTTGTTATTTTAAAGACTCTTGAAAACACATTCTATTTATATTTGGTTAGCCCTTGCTTATAGTCAGGGGATAATATATGGTGTACTTTGCTTTTGCTGCATCTCTGTACGTTATTTTACTATTAGTCTGCTCAAGGCTTTGGAGAAAACTGCTTTCCTGTTAAAGCTGCATTAGCACGTGCAAAGGTTAATGAGATGTGAAAAAGCTTTGCTGCATTGAGGTTACAAAAGTCCAAATGACCACTAGATGTCAGAAAATATTAGCTTTTTGCTGCCATCTAATGGCAGTCCAGATACAAGAGCTGTTTCTAACATCTACTTTCCAATTGCATGACACAGTAATCCCTTAATTTGGGGTAAAATCGGAGCAACTGGGTGGATCTGAGCATTTACTGGCTGGATGCCCTTCCTGATGCCACACAGAGTTTGCAAACTTTCCAATTGCACGATGGCAGTGGAGATGAAAGAGTATTCTGACCTGTTTTTAATAACCTCTCTACTCTGAAGATAAATATCTACCTGCTTCTCTTTCTATCTCAATTTGCTGTGACTGTTCTGTTCTGCCTCTTTTGATGCCTAAATCCACACTACCTTTGCTTAGAGTTATTTATATATCTTCATACATTTATTCAGCCATAGTAACGTCTTCACTACTGCCACTATTTGTCACTCATGCCTAGTACTGTGTCTAGTAATGTAACCTAGCTATGCAACCTTAACCGGATGAATCTAGTCAACCTTACAATAAGTCAAATTTGAATAATATTGTACATCTTGTAATAATAGTGATGTATACATCCTGATCTTTGGTCAATGGTTAATATCCCCCTAATTGTGTAAAGTACAACTACATCTCAACTACATTTCAGCTCTGATCCCAGATAAAAATTTCAGGTATCGTGTTTCCCCCAAAATAAGACAGGGTCTTATTTTCTTTTGACCCCCAAAATAAGCACTTGGCTTTATTTTCAGGGAGGTCTTGTTATTTTTGAGGTGCAGGAGGCGCGAGGGTGGTCACCCCATGGCTGCTGCTGTGTTGCAATATTTTCAGGGGGCCTTATTTTTTGGGGGGAGGGCTTATTTTAGCATTTGCGCTCAAAAACCCAATTGGGCTTATTATTTTCAGGGAAACAGGGTACCTTAACAATGTGCAATAATGAAAGCAATAATCTATTCTTTACTGAGAGCAATAAGCACTGCAAGATTCCCACATGGTCCTCAGCCTTCTGTTGGATGGTTTTGTCTGTTCCCTGGCACCTCCCATGCTTTCTTTTATCACCTAACACGCAGAAGGTTGGAGGCCCAGCCATGGAAGATTAAGGTTACAGCATCTTCTAAAAGTTCTACTGCAACTGTTACCATACTATATGTTCTCAGGGCCAACTTCATGGTGCACATCTGTTTCCTCCACACTTTTTTCTTGCATTGTGGCATTGTGGGGGGGTGTCTATCCCTGAAGATCTACACCAGTGTTTCTCAACCTTGGCCACTTGAAGATGTCTGGACTTCGACTCCCAGTATTCCCCAGCCAGCATTCTGGGAGTTGAAGTCCGGACATCTTCAAGTGGCCAAGGTTGAGAAACACTGATCTACACGGTTTACCCAGTTGCAAATGGAAGAAGATGGAGAATGGGAAGAAAAATGCAAATGGGTAGGCTATCAGAGGATGGCATATATGGATGATTAGTGTTGGACTAGAAAAGAAAAACCATTCATCTTGGAATTTCCAAAGGTTCCAAAGCACCTTTGGGACAACCCTGATCTAGATAACTGAGAATTTGCATAGACATTCATCCTGGAAGCTTTCCACTGTGGAGGCTAAGGTAGACCTCTTGGTTCAAGGCTCACCTTTTGCTGATTTTAAGTTACAAGTTAAAGCCAGAGACAAGTGTGGGAAAGGGAGTTTCCTGCAGCAAAGAACTCTCTTTAGCAAAGGTGCTTAGGAGTTTGGGGCTTGTTGCTCAAAGCTGCCACCAGGTTGCCTGTGGTGGAAGGGGTTACGGGCAGGGTGGGCTCCCACATGAAGTATACAGGTTTTTTCTCCACAGGTGATAGTCGTTGAGAGGATATGATGAAATGGGAATCTGAAAAAAACCACAGAGACTGGAATAATTTCATCAGTGGCATTCAGCCTTTGCTGGATTAGTTGTTGTTTTTGGGGGGAGGAGAGAATTATTCCCAATGGGACAAAAATGACACAAACCTATTTCAGAAGGAATCATTTGCAACCTGGAATCTATAAGAAGAAGCAACTAAAACAACGATCCTTCACTGCAGTTTTTTAATTAATGGCTCCAAATCCTGTCCATTGATGTTCAGGTAAATGTTTTGTATTTTCAGTGTGCAGACATTTTCTCTTAATGTTTAATCAGCTTTTCTTATTTTAAAAGAACATACTGTAAATGCAGTACAGATAGCACCCCCTTGTAAATTAATAGAGTTTGCTAAGTGTTCCAGAGTGCCTGGAGCAGAACCAAAGGAATAAAATTAAGCATTTTCAAATATGGGTAGGCCTCGACATACGGCCACAATTGAGACCCAAATTTATGTTGTTTTGCAAAACAGTTAAGTGAATTTTGCCTCATTTTACAAGGCAAACAGGTCATGATTCACTTAACAACTGTGGCAAGAAAGTCATTTTACGACATTTCTTCACACAGTTGTTAAGTGAATCACTGCATTTTTGTTAAATTAGTAACAAGGTTGTTAAATAAATCTGGCTTTTCCATTGACTTTGCTTGTCAGAAGGTTGCAAAAGGGGATCACATGACCTCGGGACACTGCAACCGTTATAAATTTGAACCAGTTGCAAAGCATATGATTTT
Source organism: Rhabdophis nuchalis (assembly GCA_039707465.1). Classification (NCBI taxonomy): domain Eukaryota; kingdom Metazoa; phylum Chordata; class Lepidosauria; order Squamata; family Natricidae; genus Rhabdophis; species Rhabdophis nuchalis. Next base: position 148,989,353 of record CM077645.1, read on the forward strand.
TTATCATGTGATCATGGGGATGCTGCAACAGTCGTAAGTGTGGAAAACGGTCATAAGCCACTTTCAGGATCCTTGCAAATTTGAATACTATCTGTAGGCTGAAAAATGTATCTGTGGTAAGAACAATGGAAGACTAAGTGTAGGTTGGAATCAGAGGTGGGTTGCTGCCTGTTCGGCCCAAATCGGGCAAACCGGTAGTAGAGGCGGCAGGAGGCTCCGCCCACCCTCCCGGACACTTCTGTGCATGCACAGAAGGGTCGAGCGCCTGAACCAGTAGTAAAAAATTGGCAACCCACCACTCGTTGGGATGGTACTTAAAAACAATTGAGCTGTCAAGCCATGTAAGCACTCCCCCAAACTATAAGAGCTTAATTACATATCAGTGCTCCAGTTAAAAGAAAAAGAGATGGGAGGGAATTAAAATGGACAGTTTTAACAATTCCCCAGTTTCAACCAAACCAAGATACACTACGGGGTTTTTAAATAGCTAAGCAGGTTCTCAGAAAACATAGGAACTTCCTTCCTTCCCCCCCTACAAGCAATATGAGCAGAGTGGTTGTTTTTGCTCTTGATTTTTCTAAAAGCTGCTCTAAAAATCGGGAAGCTGACAGGGGAAAAGAACAACAACACACACCCCATGAAGGAGGACCCGTGAAGCTTTGTAAAACCCATAGAGAAGAGAGGGTGAACATTCACCCTAAAGCCACCACATCAAAATGCCCCATCTCTCCAAAGCATCATGTGCAATAATTTAAGAGAGAATTCACAGGGTACAGTGAACCTCTCTGCATCTGCAGGGCTGCAGCTGTTCTTTTCAGATGGAATCGTTCCTACACTCACTTGGAAATAATTTGCGCTGGGATTTTTTTTGCAGGGGGAGGGTGGGTGGGAAGGGAGGGAGGGAGGGAGCAAATACTACCCAGCATCTGGTGGTTAGTCATGACTGACTTTGCTGAAGCGTGAAGCTATTTCTACAGCAAACTGGAATTTGCAGATTAGACAGGGTGAGACTTCAGCTCAGTCAAGACTTGGGAGCGGCTTGCATTTGCTACAAAAAGTGATAGTCCTCTTTGGAGTCCACGCTCTGATGGTCTAGCTTTACCATCCAGTTCAATTTTTATTAGCTAATTTAGCCTCTTGAGTGGATCACTCTCTTTTTGAGGAGCGGGGGTGGGAGTTGTGTGCTTCGCAGATTAATATACCACATCGGTCTCCTGTGTTGCTGGTAACTTTGTGGAGTAACTCTCTCTCTCGTTTTGTCCTACCCCAATTACCTATTGGGATTTTTTTTTTAAATTGTCAGTGTTCCACCATCACCAAACGATACCGTTTTGGCCTAAGAAACCCAGTGATATGGGAAACCTAATGGTATGAGAAATGGCTGTATTTTAAGGCTCTAGGAGGCTTTTAGTTTGGCTCTGAGAAATTAATGTGGTTGACCAGTTTTGCTGGATTATCACTACAGTCGTTTGTGCAACTCTGCGAATGTACGAATCACGATTAACAGTGATTAATTTGTGGGAAGACTTCACCACCGAGACTGAAGCCAGGCACCACTTCGATGAACAATTCCAAACGGAAAGCATCCCAGCATTTCATCAGCCATCTACTCTGTGCTATGCACACTTCTGGTTTCATAAAGAAGAGGAGAAACCGCTAAATCCCCCAATACGCATCAGATGTGCACTTCTGCTTCTCTTGGGCATTCACAAAATCTCCCTCTGATTTGTAGCATAAATGACTTAAAAGGATTAAAATTCTTATAAACAAACAAACAAACCAAATTGTGAAATGTTTTTTTAAAAAAAACCTTGCCAAATCTCCATTCCTTCCGTTTATTTTATTTTGGGCTGAACGGTTACAATTAGCTAAGGAGCTCTGGGCAAGCATGACATCCCCGTCTGGGCTTTCACTCATCAAGTCCCTTTCTCAGTCCTGTTCTTTAGTCCTTTTTTACCCAGGGTAACATGATAGTGGGCAGCTGCTTTTCTGAATCATTCACACTGACAGCCTTCTTTTACGTTTTCAGCAGAACATTCCAAACCTAAAGCCAGCCCTTTGTCCAGAATCCCCCCAAACCCAGTACGTATTTCCACATAAAGTAACCCTCCTATTCTAAACTGCATATGTGCTGCTTCATCAGTTATGGACCATATCTGGTTGATGTACAGAATATCTTATCTTCAGCCTGGGATATCTACTTCTCCACCTCCCTGCGGCCCATCCTTTTTCCTCCAAAGCTCCAACCCATTTTCCCAGGAAAAAAAACCCCTAATAAACAAATCAGCAAAACCTCCTAAAAAAGCATGCTCTAAGCAGTTGGAGAAGTTGCGGTGAACCTGCTGCACAGATAGATGCTTCTCGATGGGGCTCAGCAACCCAACCCGGTTTTTGCTGAGCTTATCAAGTGAAGCAGAAAACAGCATGAATTTAAATGTGCAGCATGAATAGGGACAAGACTGATTGGTTTGAGAGTATCAGAAAGAAAACAGACTATCCTGGAAGAGGACTTCCACAGTAATCTGTTCCCAATAAGCTCTTTCATCAATTTTTAATAGAGAAGCAATGAGAAACATGGCTTAATTATAAGCATGATGAGAATCATCCAACACAACCATTAAAAGCAGTATTCTTCCAAAAGACTCTGGACACATACTAGGGAGAACATAATTGGAATCATCACGTTTCATCTGTCCTGTTTTAACCTGCTATAATCCTCCTAGAATATAAATGTGTTGTATAATAGGGCCAAGACCACAAATCTGTCACAATACAACAAATACAATACACCACCATAAAAACTAGCTACAAGCCTCAAAGTGATCTTGAACTCATCATTATCTCTTAGTTCTACTTACCACACAGGGCCGTTGTAAGAACATGCTCATGGGTTTGGCCCTGACCTTGGAGGGAGGAGGCAAGGATACAGATATAACAAAAAAATGTTCCATAGCTTTGTATCGCTCTGTCCCCAAGCCAAGAAAAAGCACCACCTGTTATAATTCAGGGTGAGAAATTGCTATCCAAGGCTAAGGGAACACAAAACTATTACTTGGACAAAGAGTAGTAAATTGCATACAGTATTTTCCACTACTTAGGACTGCAGCAGACATTTAAAGTCCTGTTTGGGAAACCATTAAATTGTGTTTGCCATATGGCAGGAGATCTTCTGGAATCATTTATTTACAGGCAGGCTGTATGTCACTTTCACATTTTTAAACACAAACACTGTTTATGACAAAATGCGTGCACACATTATTCTTGGCTAATAACTATTACTTTAACATTGTACTGGTTGAGGAGCAATATATCCTGGTTGAGATGTGAACTCTCTGACCTTGTACATTAAAAAAAAAAATAGTACCAGGATTTTAAGATGTGACTTTTCAAAAACAATAACATGATGTAAAAGTTTGAAAGTCAATAACAGAGAAAATGATGATGTCTAGGCTCTAGTTTATGACTAAGATGATTCAGGGACCATTAAGTTAGCATGTAGGGATGTTTGTAAGGCATAGTACATAGAGGTATGGTAGAGATAGTTCAAAATTTATTTTGGAATGAAGGGGGAATAAAAACTTCTGTTCATATTTAGGACACTGAGCTCTGTTTTGTAATTTTGCACAAAGAAGATACCAGAATATTGGTGGTACTCTTAACTATAAAGTTACTTCGATCTCATTCTGATTGCCTTTATTCTTGCCACTGTCCCTCCCAAGATCACTCCACATGAACAAAGTGCAGATAATTTACAGTACAAATTGCAGGTGTGCATGTACAGAGGCTAATAAATGCATCTTTTTTCCTTGATCGTAACAATTTATTATCACATTTGTATGTCATTTCTTCAGTAGACAAAAACTAACAACCCTCCAAAGCATCGACAACTGGTGATGAGAAACACAAAAGAGAAATTGAAAAGTGAAGAAAGAAATCCCTAATTTATGGTTCACATCTGTGATTTTTCAGATGTTGCTGAATTATGATTCTCAATATTCCCAATCATCTTGGCCAAGGACCATCGAGCCAGTTAAATCTAAGGCAAATTATTTTTACCTTATAAGGAAGTTTGATTCTCTTGTGATATAAACACTACCATTTGCACACAGGAAGATAGCAGCAACCTGGAAGATATATTCAATATTTGTGAATACAGTTATTAAAAATCAAGAACAGAACAAAGAGGGTTGGGAATCAAAGCCAACACACAAAGGGCTGGCCCCCCTCTCATGTTAGAGAGGACCAATTGAAGACTAATGGAAAAATCAGAAATCCTGGGAGAAGGAAAATGTGGGGATGTATCCAACAGATGGAACAGGAGCATTCAATATTCCAGTGTTTTATAAGTCCCACTTGCAAAGTTAATAAAATCAACTTACCTTGTAGAATTGTTGTATGCTTTTTTGGACAGAATGATTATGGAATGCATTTAATGTGTTTAATCCAGCTATCTAAGGAAATCTCAATCCAGTGCAATTCCATCAGTAGAAGGAATGGTAGCTGCTGAACAAACTTCTCCTTCCCATCCCTATTTCCTGCATGCCCAGAGAGTTGTTCCAGAAAGTTGGTGGCAGAAGGAGTAGAGACAACAGGGAGATAAAATGCAAAGTATATACAATAAAAATGCAGTCATGCCTCCAGAGAATTGGGAAAAGATCCTGTTTAAAGAACTGAGTTCCTAGGAAATATTATATGCTATCCAGTGGCATATTGAAAATCCTGAACATAAAGTCATCAGTTGCCATCAGTTTAATCAGGAAGAAAATATTGAGGAATACTGCTATAGCACATTGCCATTTGATCTCCTACCCATATAATGTAATGCTGTTTTTCACTGCTATACTCAATTTCATTTTTAAATGAATAAAGGTGGTCCAGGTGTTCGTGCCAGAGATCACCAGCGCTTTATAATAATTTAAACAACTGTATTGAATTAAGCCAGCTTGGTGTAGTGATTAAGGCACCAGGCTAGAAACTGGGAGACTAGAAACATGAGTTCTAATCTTGCCTTAGATACAAAGTCAGTTGGGTGACCTTGGGCCAGTCACATTATCTCACTGCTTCTCTCCCTAGGGAGAAGGCAATGGCAAACAACTTCTGAAAAATCTTGTCAAGAAAACTGCAGGTACTACAGTAGTCCAGGCAGTCACCAGGAGTCAATGCTGACTTGAAGATGTCCCCTACCTAAACGGAAATGCAATACTTTCCACCATAATGGAGAAGATTGAGACCACATAGTTAATGGCAACATCATTCTATCAAAGATTTTCTTTCTGAAATAAATTTATTTTTGGGTGGTCAAGGGGCTTGCAATATATGCAATAAAAATATGATGTACAGACTAGATTTAAAAGGTTTAGATTTCTCCTGGGTTAGGTAGAGTGAGGTAAATGTACATTCGCTTATTGAAGTAAACTAAACATCTTAGGCTTAGCTCACGCCTTTTAAAATTTTCCTCTTTCTTTGAAAATGCTACCAGACAATTGTACCACTAAATTTCAGCATTATCTGGGTGGCTCTCTATTTTGAAGTGGTCATGCTGGCCGAAGTGTCTACAAGGATCAAAAAAAGCCAAGATGGCAGCTGTGGCTGCCCAATAAAAGCCCTGCTCTTTTGTTAGGTTAATTCCTTAAGTCTATTTGGAAAGGCAGACCCTGATGCCCTTCTTAGTTAGCTTTTATTGAGATAGGTTTATTCATACAAGAACCAATATGCTTCTGGGCTTTCTTTTAACCAAGCATCTGAAAGAAGAACTTGAAGAAATGGTATTAACTCAAACTTGTTACGTGTTAATCATTTGAGAAATAAATCTCTAGAAATTCAAAGTCATTAGAACAAAAGTAAATAAGCGTTTGAGGAAAGTATTGTATAAGGTGAAGGGTAAACTCTCCAAGGAAAAGCTCAAATGTAAGATAATCACGTAATCTTGGGAGCAGCTCGAATGATAGTTTATCACTGCTTTCTTCTGGGATACTTTCCAAATTCTTCATCTAGCATTCCTACTCAGTCCTTATTCATAAATTAACTAAATCTGCCCCTACTTTTGGAATCCAGCCAAAGTCAGTCTGGTGCTACTTCCTACTAGGTCCGTATGGAAGGTTGGAGGACTCTTAATCCATCAGTCCTTTCATTTCTTCTCTTTTACTCGCCACTGAATGGAAATTGCAAATGTAGTCTTCTCATCTGCCTATTTCTCCAAGATTGGAGAAGTGATAAATTCTTTCTTCTTACACTAAAAAGGTAGAGAAAGAAAATAAGGGATGCCTTGAACTTCCACTTATTTAATTGGTTCCCTTAAAATAGATATCAATACATTTAGCTCCAGTACAATGTCACTGAAGGGAGAAAATTAAAACTAGCTGTCTCAACTGTCTTTGCATTCAAATACTGTTGGGCTTCTTGGTTTATTCTCTGCAGATCCACTCATCTTGCAGATTTTTTCAATTCCTAGGTTCCTGGTGCCTATCTGGGATACCTTAATCTGGATAAGTTAATGTCTATTCTGAATATCTTGCCTGATTATCTGCTTCCGGCCTTGAGTTTCCGGACTTCCCTTTTTTGCTGTTGGTGGCCATCCTGTTTGCTTCCAGCACTCAAGTCCAGATGATTAACATCTTAATGCCATCATCTTCAAAGGCCATGATGTTTTTAGTTCTTGAATTCAATCTAATACTGAGGCTTCGATCTATTCTTCTGGGCTATCAAGAAAGACCATGCTGTTCTTTCTTATGACAGATGTTGATTTTCTTAGCAATGCTGAAATGATTGCCTACTACTGTGAAAGGACATTGCACTTATTTTACATAAATGCAAACTCTGAACTGCCAGACACTAATTTAGCTTTTACTATCCCCCTTCATAGATCCATTGGCATATAATTTATAGAAGTCTTATAATTTCTGAAAGCTGGCCTTGGGAAAATGGCAGCTCTTTTTTCCATGTATTGGATGAGACTGCACAAAGGTTGCAGAGATGTACTGCATTTAGTAGTAGTTTAGCAATGCCTAGAACAACGCTCTGCTTCAGTGATGCCATTTAGTAATTGCAATTAGAAGCAGTCCACATTTTCAGCCCTTTGGTGCATCCCTTGGTATAGTTCTTCCAATAAAATATAGCTGTGCTTTCAAGGCCTGACATATGGATCCTCTTTAATAAAAGCTAAACGTGGTGAATAATGCTACCCTTGTACCCAGCACATCCCTCTCAGCAGCAAGTCTCACATTCCATCAATTGAAGACCTATTACAATGACAAGGTCAGCAGGCTCCCTTGGTTCATTGCACACAGCACAGGGTGGGGAAGTAGGGGACAGTGGCTTTAGCCCCCACCAGAGGGAATAGAGGAGAGATGCCTCAGTTAACCCCCAAGGGAAGGGCTGCAGTTTGAGAGTAGAACAGATGCTTTGCATATTTACTTTAAAAGATCACCTATCGGCAATGCAAATAATAGGCACAAAGAATCAATCTGCATTAGAAAACCAAAGATATTCCAGGATTGAAGACTATGCTGGCCTCTGAGTCATTTTTTTAAAAGTTCAATCTTCCAAAATAGAGGTGGTGGCAGGGCAAAAATCAAATTGAATTCATATCTGTATAAGCACAATTCAAATGAAGTTCAGCTAATTAAATACTGTAAGGATGATTGCTTGTCTTCATTTAATAATTTTCTGCCCTGAAAGCTTAGAGAATGAACATTTTTGGAAGAATAACAGAAGAAGAGCTGGAAGGGACCTTGGAGGTCTTCTAGTCTTCCTGCTCAAGCAGGAAACTCTATACTATTTTAAACATATGGTTGTCCAATCTCTTTTTTATAAACTCCAGTGTTGGAGCACCCACAATTTCTGGAGGCAAGCCGTTCCACTGATGAATTGTTCTGTCAGGAAATTTTCAAATTCCAAATTCAAAGTTCAAAGGGAGGAGGGATCTGATCAGACATCTCTGTTTTAAAATCTCCTTACCCCACTGTGCAATATCCCAGCTTGGACATACATGGAAATAAAGGCTAAATGGCATGCATTTGTTAAAGCTTCAGAAGTATGAGCCTTTTATGACAAGCATAGAAAGGGTGACCGGGCTGCAGCTTCTCTTCTGCCAAGCCTTCCCAGCACCTGATCTTCCTGCACCATCTAGAGGGGGAGTGAAACTGCGGAGATGGGAGAATTCAGCTCTGTCTGATGCAACTCCCAGCCTTCCGAAAGTATTCCCACCAAAAATAGCAGTTCTGTGTGAAAACGCTTGGAAAGGCTGTATTATTCCTGTTGGCTTGGCTATCTCAATAAAGGCTAAAATATTGTGGGCTGATTTGCCTGATCCACCAGTAAAGTCCTAAATTTTAATTTAATTTAATTTAATTTAATTCGATTTATATCCTGCCCTTCTCCACGAAGGACCCAGGGCGGTGCACAGGAATTTAAAAACATATAAAACAGAATATACAAAATTTTAAAGCATATTAAATTACATGAAACAATCCTATGCTAAAACCAAATTAAAAACCCCAATTTAAAACTATCTAAAATAGCCCCAGCGGGAGATTAGGCTAGGCCAGCTTGCTGAAAAAGATGTGTCTTTAGACACTGGCGGAAGAGGCGGAGGTCCGAGATGGTACGAAGTTCAGGGGGAAGGTCATTCCAAAGGGCAGGGCCTGCCACAGAGAAGGCTCTTCCCCTGGGTGTCGCCAGACGGCATTGCCCGGCCGATGGCACCCTGAGAAGGCCCTCTCTGTGGGAGCGGATCGGCCGTAGGGATGTATGGGGCAGGAGACGGTCTCGCATATAACTAGGCCCCGAGCCATGGAGCGATTTAAAGATGGTCGTCAGAACCTTGAAGCGCACCCGAAAGACCACTAAAGTATTATGCCATGAGTCAAGAGACACAGAGACCCAATAGCTACTATGCCGCTTCGGAAGGCATAATGTAAAGTAAACTTCTCTATAGTTCTGCGACCATATCACACTAGGGATTAAATCAAAACCCCCGAAGTTAATCAGATGCTAGCTGCATGAATGGGACCTGCACGGCGTGTTCTTAAGGTCACTCCCCTCAAGGACTGGCTGTCAGCCAAAAGAGCAAACTGTGAAGGCCCAAGTCTTCAGAGGTAAATCCATGCCGAGGGGTGAGAAATGCTGCTACTGGCAGCACATGCCTGTGAGCTGAGCTGACTGGCTGGGCACTGAGGTTGAATTAACATTTTAGGAATAACTATGCTCCAAAAGAACTCTGGGCCTTAAATGGTGGTCCTACTAACGTCCTGGGCTGTACCCAGAAATGTATACGAGCAAAGGGACATTCTGATTGCCGAAGTCCTTTTGACAAGGCCTGCAGAGCTTGGAGAGGATTAGCTGGTACCCTCCCAGAGACAATGTGATCACAATTCCCAGCAGCATCAGCTAAATCCCTTTGGTCCACTTTCTGCATCTGGTTGATGCTGTGGATAGAGTTTAAGATGCACTTGAGTGGAAAGTACCGGTAATTTATTATTTACTTATTAGATCGTTATGCTTTATCGCTACGTGTATTTCAATTATAAATTGCTTTATAAATAACTCAAGGTAGGGAACATACATAATACTCCTTCCTCCTCCTCTTTCCCTTCCACAACAACAATCCTTTGAGGTGGGTGAGAAAGTGATAGGCCCAGAGTCACCCAGCTGGCTTTCAGGCCTAAAGTGAGGCTAGAACTCACAGGCCCCTGCTTTCTAGGTCAGCTCCTTAACCACTACACCAACCTGGCAATCATTTAGGGAAAGGCAGGAAAGGAAAGTCGAAGAGTTTGCTGCAATTAAGGGAGGTCAGCAAGAGTTCAGAACATATGTGATGATTTCTGTTAGATTCGAAGAAGGAGTCCGACTCAGGCTTAGTCATAACAGGTTTCTTTATTAAACTATATACAAGGCAAAGTGCATAAGAACTAAGGCAGGCTTTTCCCGCCTGACAGCGGGATTGACAGCGATTTATATAGAGCTGTCAGGCGGGAAAAGCCTCAACGAGGCGGTAAGGCAAATTCCGGCTAGTCGCGTGTTATCCAATCAGACGCGACCGCCTTGCAACAATTGTATCAACGGTAAAGCTGAATCCGGCCAGCTGCGTCTCAGCCAATCAGACGCGACTGGCTTCTCTCTCAGGAATGTGGTAATCAAAGTTCACCAGACTTACTGGCACGGTCGTAAGTCCGAGGATTCAACAATTTCTCAGTAAATCCCAGAATTCTGGCAAATGTGTGCCAATGTATTTATTTTAATTTTTCTACCTCCTTTTTGCAGCTCTAAATAATTCTACCTTTTAAATACTGTTGTTATTCATAATAGGTGCAACTGAATTATAAGGATTTGTGCGAAGCTTACAAATTCCTCTTAGCAGAAAGGAAGAGCAAAAAGCAGTATGCAGTGCTTAAAAATATGACTGACAGGTCGTCACAAAGACCTTATTGCATCTATTCCAAATTCTCCAGATGGCCTCCGCCTGGTTTCTCAGCCTTAACATACTTGTAACTGGTATGTGGCGATGCTAATAGTATCCATCTCAGCCTACCTCCTAGGGGTGTTGTGAGATTTTTCCTAAGATTCCGAAATGGGGTTTGTGGAATCTGGGCAATGCTGGAATTGCTTTTGAGATCTGCTTTAATAAACACTGCTAATGTTGTCTCGAAGTGCCTTGTTGCTGTTTTAACAAATTGAACAAATGCAGCTAAATGCAGATTAAACCCTTCATTTTAAGAGCAGACCTAGGTATTGTTAGTTTTCCCCTTCCCATCTGAGACCTCTTTGTCCTCCTCTGACTAGTACTGCAATTTGCCCTCTATTTCAATTTTATCCAACCTTATTATATGTCAGATCAAAATTGCAGCCTCCCTACCCAGGGTAGTGCTGTTTTGGGATAGTGGGTCATATAATCCAACACATTTGAAGGAGGTGAGGCTGAGGCCATCTGCTTTAGGGTATTCTGGAAAGTGTGCTGCGAGGCGGATCTGAGAACAGGGCAGCTCTTGTGATCAACATCTGCCCTTATGTGACCCATGTGAGAGAGCTGTGCATGCTGGAGTGTGATGTGAAAAGCAGGTGTTGGCCAAGGCATGCTTGGTAGCGAACATTAACGTGGCCTTGTAGACTGATTTACTAGGGGGACTTGAGGGGTAAACACAGAGATAGCGAATTGGTTTCAAAGTCTACCACGTGAACTGTTATGAAAATGAATAGCCTTTTGGAGGGGGTCTGGGAAAGAAAAGAATAGGATTTTTATTGAGAGGCTCCTAGCTGTGCGGCACTCTGAGCTCCATCACACCTTTGGCTTATAGGGAGAAAGCTAACACATGTACAGCAATGCATACAAAAATCTTATTTCATGGTTGCATTTTTCCTATTTCACTGTCAGTGTGAAATAGGTCTGAGGAGTCCTAACTGTTGGTTTCTCTCCCTTGGCAAACTCCATCCCCCAAGAGGAAGACTGTGTTAGCCCAAGACCCTTCTTTAAACTTTGGCGACGGGGGTAGTGGGGGAGACAATCCATAGGGCTCCTTTTTCATCCCCACCGCCATCTTTTTCCTCAGCTCCATCCTGCCCTTTCTTTTCTTCTCTGCATCATGCAGAAGTATCCTGCACGGCTATCTACATCTGCCCTATCTGGAAAAGCCAGTTCTGACTTTAAAGGAATGTTGTTGGCCGGGATACCCAGAGATGTACAGCTCTGTGGGTGACCTAGTCAATTTTTAAATATCTTATCGCCTGACCATCTGTCTCTAATCATCTCAGAGAGAGTTATGGGGTGGAGGGAGAGGGGGAGAGGATCTGTGCCTTAAGGGCACTTTGTAATGGCCAAATCAGCATATTTAAAAGAAATGGCTGCAGTCTGCCTTCAGATCTTGTGACTTCCCAGTTCCAGGTAGTTGTGCTCTCTCAGCGGCATAACATGGCCGTTGAGGCTAAACTTTATTCAACTCGGGTTGAATGACCATTGTGACAGGTGTCTCTTTACAACAAACCCTGATCTCCACCCCAAACATGGTGGGAGAGGGTAGCATTGAGGAAGGAACTTAATCGATTCTCTTGGGGTGACACAACTGCCTTTGGCTGCTTCAGTGTTCCAAGACTCAGTTAAAAGGGCTGGCTGGTTATTGTTTTCAGTGATGTCCTGATATAGAGGCAGGGAATCATGAGATGGACAAAGGCCACATTTGGGGGGGGGGGAATAGGGGATAAATTTTGTAGTGCATGGAGGCATATTGCCGACTGATTGTGCCTTGCTTAAAGGCAAGGACAGCATTTTCTCTCTCTTTGTCCCTCCTGTGTTTTTGGGTGTTTAATATATCCAAACTATGCAAGATTATTGTAGGGTTTATACGGGTAGTCTTTGACTTATGATCACAATTGAGCCCAAAAGTTCTGTTGTTAAGTGAGACCTTTGTTAAGTGAGTTTTGACCCATTCCTTGCCACAATTGTTACATAAATCGCCGCAGTTGATGAGTTAGTAACCTGGTTGTTAAGTGAATCTAGCTTCCCCATGGACTTTGCTTGTCAGAAGGTTGCAAAAGGTGATCACGGGACTTTGGGGCACAGCAATGGTCACAAGTACGAGCAAGTTGCCAAGCCTCGGAATTTTGATCATATGATCATGGGGATGCTTCCAAGGTTGTAACTGTGAAAAAGGGTCATAAGTCCCTTTTTTCAGTGCCACTGTAACTTTGAATGGTCACTAAATGAACTGCTGTAAGTCGAGGACTACCTGTACAATCATTTTTGTGTAGTTTTTCTTTCAGTATGGGGGAAGAACAATAGTGCTTTTGCTCTCTTTTTTGGCAATTGTGAGAGGAGCCCAAAAGGAGGTTTGATGGCTTCCTTTACCTTTGAGGCACAGGATCTTGACAAACTTGAACATTGGGCACTATCTAATAAAATGAAATCCAATGGTGAAAAAAGTAAGGTTCTACATTTAGGCAAGAAAAACAAAATGCACACATACAGTATAGGTGGTACCCTGCTCAATAGTAGCAACTGTGAAAGGGATCTTGGAGTCCTAGTAAACAACCATTTAAATACGTATGAGCCAGCAGAGCGCAGCAGCTGCCAAAAAAGCCAACACAGTTCTAGGCTGCATAAACAGAGGGATAGAATCAAGATCACGCAAAGTGTTAATACCACTTTATAAGGCCTTGGTAAGGCCACACTTGGAATACTGCATTCAGTTTTGGTTGCCACAATGTAGAAAAGATGTGGAGACTCTAGAAAGAGTGCAGAGAAGAGCAACAAAGATGATTAGGGGACTGGAGACTAAAACATATGAAGAATAGTTGCAGGAACTGGGTATGTCTAGTTTAATAAAAAGAAGGATTAGGGGAGACATGATAGCAGAATTCCAATATCTCAGGGGTTGCCACAAAGAAGAGGGAGTCAAACTATTCTCCAAAGCACCTGAGGGCAGAACAAGAAGCAATGGGTAGAAACTAACCAAGGAGAGAAGCAACTTAGAACTGAGGAGAAATTTCCTGACTGTTAGAACAATGAATCCATGGAACAGCTTGCCTCCAGAAGTTGTGAATGCCCCAACACTGGAAGTCTTCAAGAAGATGTTAGATAGCCATTTGTCTGAAATGGTATAGGTTTCCTGCCTAGGCAGGGAGTTGGACTAAATGACCTCCAAGGTCCCTTCCAACTCTGCTATTGTATTGTATTGTATTTCAGGTACTGACCTCCTCAGAGTAGTCTTCCTCTCTACCCTTACTGCTTGGAAAATGTGCTCCTTTGGTTCTGACTTTTTAAAAAATGAGTATTACGAAAGAAAGAAAAATAAGGGCCATTTTATGAGGCACGGAAGGTCCAACTCCAAATAGGCCACGTGGTATAGAAAAAGTTGTGTGCAATTGGGTATTTAGCCCCCTCTCTTGGTGTTTCAAGGATTCAAGATTAATGTTTTAGGTAGCGTTTCCTCCTAAAGGGTGATTATGATTTGGTTTCCTTTTCTACCATTTCCCTCATGTTTGCTTTAATAAGCATGTTTTTTTTATGACCATGTTTTAACAGCTGTTGTCAGTGCTCTAAAATGGTTTTATGAGGTGCAGTTATATAGATATTTTAATATCTTTGCATCCCTTTGGATCCTGTTTTGGCGGCAATAACGCACCCCAGACGCTCTTGAAGTAAATACTAATTATAATTGATTTATGTAAGGGCTTGATTGGTAAAACTGCAAAGTCAGCAGTGCAGAAGGGAACTGGCGTTTCGTTTCTAACGAAGAGATGTATTTCTACATTTAGTCTCTTCTACATGGCAAATCCAAAGCAAAAACACCGCCCCTTCTTGTGTTTGGTTGTGAGGAAAGAAGAAAAATAAATTCTAGACCATAGAAATTTTATATTCAGTGATTAGGTTACCTTTCAGAAGTTATTTTCAAAGTTTAGGTTTAGGTTTATTGGTTTTTTATACCGCCCTACTCCCGAAGGACTCAGGGCGGTGTACAGCCAGAATAAAAACAAATATACAAAAGTTAAAAAGCTTTAAAAAAACCTATTAAACCTTGGCCGAAAGGTGGAAAAAAACCCAAACTAACCCTGATTAAAATTAATAAAAATTCGTATTTAAAAATTCATTTTTTATGCCAGCCCGGCTTGTTGGAAGAAAAAGGTTTTGAGAGCACGGCGGAAGGTGCATAGGTCAGGGATAGTTCTTAATTCCGGGGGCAATTCGTTCCAGAGTACAGGTGCTCCCATGGTGTAAAGTTATTAGTTTCCCGTGGCTACTGGATTCTTAAGCAGGTTCTGAGGAAAAATGGTACACAGACCTGTTTTTTCTTGAGCCCTTTAGTTACATTTGTCAGATCATTTTTGGAATTTCAGGATTTTTCAAACAAAAACCATCCATTTTCAAGATGGGGCCCAGAAGCAAATGGGCACTGGGCAGGATCACTCCCTATATCAGTGTTTCTCAACCTTGGCAACTTGAAGATGTCTGGACTTCAACTCCCAGAAGCAAATGGGCACTGGGCAGGATCACTCCCTATATCAGTGTTTCTCAACCTTGGCAACTTGAAGATGTCTGGACTTCAACTCCCAGAAGCAAATGGGCACTGGGCAGGATCACTCCCTATATCAGTGTTTCTCAACCTTGGCAACTTGAAGATGTCTGGACTTCAACTCCCAGAATTCCCCAGCCAGCATTCGCTGGCTGGGGAATTCTGGGAGTTGAAGTCCAAACTTCTTCAAGTTGCCAAGGTTGAGAAACACTCCCCTACATGATCATCCCAGCATTCCCCTTAAAGCCCTTTGGGCTATTCCTCAAAGCTATAATCCACTCCCAATTTTCTGTACCAGTTTATATGCTGCGGCTGCCAAATATTTTCAGTCCTCCTTGTTGGGGTGTTGGATTGTTTCTGCCTTAAGCTTCTTTTTTCGAAATAGTTTGGGACCTGGCAATGCCTTCTCTTTGTCAATGATTTATTTCTTCAGACAAACAATGAATTCACAGCATATGGCAACAGTGCATTTTTTCAGAGTTAGAAGCATACTTGGCTTTTGAGTGGAGTGCCAGAAATGGGCGGGCACAGGACCAAAGTCAGTTATAGGTTATATAATTCACATGTAATTAAAATGGAAATTGGTTCGATTTTTACTTTCAATTGGTAGATTTCCCCCCCCCCCCCTTGCCTTTATTACTTTACAGGGAACTTAAGGTGGTGAATGTACACATTACTCCTTTCTTCTCTTCCTCCTGTTTGCATCACAACTCTGTGAGGTGAATTGGGCTGAGGAAAAAAAGTCACCTAGCTGGATTTCATGCTAAGGTAGGACTAAAAATCAGAGTTTCCTGGTTTCTATGCCAGCACTTTAACCACTACAGATAGCCCTTGACTTACAATCAGTAGTTTAGCAACTATACAAAGTAATAACAGTGCTGAAAAAGTGATTTATAACCAATCCTTGTACTTATGACCGTTGCAGCATCCCCATAATCTTGTGATCAGAATTTGGGCACTTGACAACTGGCATGTATTTATGATGTCCTGGGATCATTTGATCACCCTTTGTGACTTTAATAATAATAATAATAATACAATAATAATACAATAGCAGAGTCGGAAGGGACCTTGTAGGTCTTCTAGTCCAACCCCCTGCATAGGCAGGAAGCTTATACCATTTCAGACAAATGGCTAGCCAACATCTTCTTAAAGACTTCCAGGATTGGGGCATTCACAACTTCTGGAGGCAAGCTGTTCCACTGGTTAATTGTTCTAACTGTCAGGAAATTTCTCCTTAGTTCTAAGTTGCTTCTCTCCTTGATTAGTTTCCACCCATTGCTTCTTGTCCTGTCCCCAGGTGCCTTGGAGAATAGTTTGACTCCCTCTTCTTTGTGGCAACCCCTGAGATATCGGAACACTGCTATCATGTCTCCCCTAATCCTTATTTTCATTAAACTAGACATACCCAGTTCCTGCAACCCGTTCCTCATATGTTTTAGCCTCCAGTCCCCTAATCATCTTTGTTGCTCTTCTCTGTACTCTTTCCAGAGTCTCCACGTCTTTTCTACATCGTGGTGACCAAAACTGAATGCAATATTCCAGGTGTGGCCTTTCCCAGCTGGCTTCCAACAAGCAGAGTCAATGTGGGAAGCTGGATTCATTTAACAACTGCATGATTCACTTTACAGCCAGGGCAAAAAAGGCCATCAAATTGGGTGTAACTCACTTAACTGCCTTGATTAGCAATGGAAATTCTGGCCCCAATTGTTGTAAGTTGTGCCACCTGTGTGCCAATTGGGTCTAGTTAATTACAGTCCAGGTAATTAATCCTCATAGATGTAATACATTATCTCTTCTGGTGGCAACTTTTGGAGGAATGCCATAATTTGTAATGTGCACATGAAAGTAAAGGTAAAGGTTCCCCATGCACATATGTGCTAGTCATTCCCGACTCTAGGGTGGGGGGGTCATCTCCATTTCAAAGCCGAAGAGCCAGCGCTGTCGAAGACATCTCTGTGGTCATGTGGCCAGCATGACTAAATGCCAAAGACACATGGAATGCTGTTACCTTCCCACCAAAGGTGGTTCCTATTTTTCAACTTGCATTTTTACATGCTTTCAGACTGCTAGGTTGCCAGAAGCTGAGACAAGTAACAGCAGCTCACTCTGTTACACAGCGCTAAGAATTCAAACCGTTGAACTGCCGACCTTTTGATCGACCAGCTCAGCGTCTTAGCCACTGAGCTTCCACGTCCCTATTAATGTGCACATACAAACGGATCAATGTATGAATGATATCTGGGAGCATTATAAGATCGCTTTATATCCTTTTGTGATAGGGCTCCAGCAAAGGAGATTTTAAAAGTCAAGACGGTGGTTGGAAGAAGTAAGTTGAAGCCCAAGTATATTTTCTATATGGATTGCAGGTAACACATGCAAAAAAAGAAGTGTGGCTTTGATGAAAATGTTTGTAGCTGCTGTCTAGATATTTTTTTTTTACACACAGCGGATGTTCCTGAGATCACAGAGTGACTCTCTCACTTCACTCTCATCATTTACTCCTAGGCAGAATTGCATCCAATTGAACTCAGTGGACTTTATTCCCAGATAAAAGTGTTTAAATTGTGTTGTCAGCCATCGAGACTATTACTGTAACTGCAGTAAAAATGGCTATTAAAGCTTTGGTGTGGCCGCATGTTTTTTGTTTTTTTTTTTACTTTCAGGGAGCTTTATTGGTCAGGTCTTAACCTGGACCCTCCGCAGCCTAGCTCTGCCTCTGGTTAATTGGATGGATGTCATCCCTATCTGGTCCTGGGCTGAATTCCTAAGCTTCCTAAGACTCAACCTTGTTGTCTCAAAATGTGATCCACAGAAGAGCCCAATTTAATCGACAAGTTGTATACATAAGCCTTTCAAGAAAGCACTTGCCAGAGGCCATATAAACAACAAGCTGAGACCAGACCATTTGTCTCCCAGTCAAGCATCCATATAGGTCTGCACTAAAGAATTTTGACTGGATAGTTTTACTTCTGAGAAAAGGAATTACATGCCTCCCTTTCATAAGAATGAACTCAGGGATGGGCTGCTGGGGATTTCGGGAGAAACTCTAGCTAAGATTCTGCACAGTTCAGAGAACCCCCAAATGTAAGGTGACCAGATTTTAAAATTTGTAAAGCGGGACACCATTGACGGGGGGGGGGGCTCAGCGGTCTTTCCCGGCCCTGCAGCCGCCGCTTCCCTCGCTGGCTGTACCTGAGGTTGCGCAATTCCCATAGCGGCTGGGGGGCGGCGGAGCGGAGCTGGGCGGGTGTCGGCCGCTCTGCACGCGCTCAGAGGCGGTCTGCAGCCAGGGCAGTGGCGCGGGCAGGAAGGGGCAGCCAGAGTGGGCTGGCGGGCAGGCGAGGGCCGGTGAGGGAGGAGCGAGCGAGAAGCCAGCAGGCTGAGGAGGAGGATAGCTGTGCGCGGCGGGGGCATGGCCCTGAACTTTGCGCCATGGCCACGATGCGCTGACAGCGGCCGGGCATGAGCCCCACCGCCACTGGCTCCCCTCCCTGCCTAGCTCGTCCGGGATGAGCGGCGCAAAGTTCAGGGCTGCAGCCGGAGCCCACGCGGCCCTGAAGTTTGCGCCGCCGGCACCACCGGCGCAATGCGCTGAGAGCAGTCAGCTCAGGCGGGGAGGCGGCAGTGGTGGTACTCAGAGCGGCTGGCCGTGAGCACCACCACCACTGCCTCCCCGCCCGAGCCGGCCGCTCTCAGCGCATCGCAAACTTCACGGCCACGCCAGCTGCAGCCCTGAACTTTGCGCCGCTCATCCCGGACGAGCCAGGCAGGGAGGGGAGGCAGCAGCGGAAGGGCTCACGCCCGGCTGCTGTCAGCGCATCGCAGCCGCAGTGCAAAGTTCAGGGCCGCGCCCCACTGCGCACAACTATCCTCCTCCGCCTGCTGGCTTCTTGCTCGCTCCTCCCTCGTCTGCCCGCCAGCCCGCTCTGGCCACGCCGCTGCCCTGGCCGCAGGCTGCCTCTGAGTGCGTGCAGAGCGGCCGCCAGCCACCCGGCTGCCCCCCACCGCCGCTCCAGGCAAAAATCGAGACATTTTTAAGAGGCGGCGGGATGCGGGACTAATTCTTGAAAAGCGGGACTGTCCCGCTGAAGGCAGGACGTCTGGTTACCTTACCAAAATCCCGCTCCTGGCTGACCCTGCCCACCCCTCCCCTCCCAGGAGTCCCCACGCGGCCCATTTTGGATGCAGGTAAGTGCAGGGCATGCTCAGAGGCTCAGGGAGGGCACAAAATGTGCCTACCAGAAGTTCTGGATGCTTCAGAGGGCCTCTGGAGCCTGGGGAGGCTGTTTTCACCCTCCTGGAGGCTTGAACAAAGCCTTCAGAGCACAGGGAGGGCAAAAATGCCCACCCACCCCCGCTGTGGTGCAGGAGGCCAAGTAGTCCACACCCACCACGGCCACATCCACCCAGCAACTGGGCAGAGAACCCCTTGCTGAAAATTTTGAAGTCCACCCCTGGATGAATTAGAAGTCAAACAATCAAATTCATAGGACAACTCTAAGAATAATATAAAACAGCACAGATTCAAAGGGGACTTTAGATCTTGCAAAATGGGAAAGTCTTTAGCAATAGCAATAGCAACGACAATAACATTTAACATACCACTTCACAGTGCTTTACAGCCTTTTCTAAGCAGTTTACAGAGTCAGCATATTGCCCCCAACAATCTGGGTCCTCATTTTACCAATCTCGGAAGGATGGAAGGCTGAGTCAAACTTGAGTTGGTGAGATTTGAACTGCCAAATTGCAGGCAGCCAGCACTCAGAAGAATAAGCCTGCCATACTGCATTCTAACCACTGTGCCACCATGGCTCTTAACCTAATAATGCTAATATTACAATAATATCATATAATAACATTATTATGGTTTGTCGTGCAGTTGGCCGGATGTTCAGACTGGATTTGGCATTTTTATCCACCTATCAAATCCTTCTCAAGAACCTGTGATAGGCAGATGTGGATGGTCGATAGTGTTATAGTAATATTAGACAATATCTGTAACACCATCAAATGTGCCTCTCAGGTCCTTGGGAAGGACTCGATAG
This sequence comes from Rhabdophis nuchalis, assembly GCA_039707465.1. NCBI lineage: Eukaryota > Metazoa > Chordata > Lepidosauria > Squamata > Natricidae > Rhabdophis > Rhabdophis nuchalis. Next base: position 149,009,400 of record CM077645.1, read on the forward strand.
GTGGATAAAAATGCCAAATCCAGTCTGAACATCTACAAATCCTAATAATAATAATATTAGACCAAACTGGCTAAAGGTTTCTAGGCACTAGAAAATAGTAGATTGTGAGTTCAAGTTCTGCCTTAGCCATGAAAGCCAGATGGGTGACCTTGAACTAGTCCAGGGATGTCCAAACTTGGGAACTTTAAGACTTGTGGACTTCAACTCCCAGAATTCCCCAGCCACCATAGCTGGCTGGGGAATTCTGGGAGTTGAAGTCCACAAGTCTTAAAGTTCCCAAGTTTGGACATCCCTGAACTAGTCATTCTCTCAGCCTCATCTCATCTCGCAGGGTTTTTGTGGAGAAAAAGGGAGTGAAAGGACTGTTAGATAAGTTGTCAGCTTGAGTTATTTGTAAAAGTAATGAAGGTGGGATACAAATAAATAAAAATAACAAATAAAAATAATAACCAAAAACCAACAAGTCATCAGGTTAAGTTTCTCTAGAGCAGTGTTTCTCAACCTTGGTGACTTCCAAGTTCTGTGGATTTCAACTCACAGAATTTCCCAGCCAGCTATGCTGGCTGGGGGATTCTGGGAGTTGAAGTCCACAGGACCTAAAGTCACCAAGGTTGAGAAACACTGCTCTAGAGAAATATATGTGGCTGTATCATGAGGAAGGACCTGCTCTATGTCATCAATTGTGTTGTTGGACAGAGGATACCCAATGAAATTAGAAGGCTTCTGAAGATGATCTTAGGATGGTGATGGCAAACCTATGGCACACATGCCACAGGTGACACATGGAGCCCTCCCTGCGGACGCGCAAGACATCACCCCAGCTCAGCTCCATCGTGCATGCATGCGCACCTCCTGCCAGCTAGCTGATTTTCAGGTCTCTGCTGCACATGTGCGGGGGTGTGTGCATACGAGAGATATGCAAGCATACATGGGGGTGGGGGTCGCAGGGGGAGTGTCACACACACATTGCATTATGGCACGTGATGACAAAAAGATTAGCCATCACTGTCTTAGGATATGGCCAAGAGTTTATAGCAGGCTACCCCAACTGGCACTCTAAAGCCACACATAGTACCGACCCTCCACAGAGGCCTTCAGATCTTCAAAAGTTGCAGCTGAATCATGTTCTTGTTGTGCTTTGTTCAGTATCCAAGGATTGCCTTCTGCAATCCTTACTGCTCTTCGCATGTGCTGAACAACCTCTTCGGCATGTCCATGTGCAGAGTGCTCCTTTCACTGGTTTGTTATTGCTAGTCCACAGGCCTGAAATCTTTCAGGCTAGAGTGTGTGACTTTCCAATAGGCTTTGAACCTTGATGTATCTTTTTATAATTCCTTAGCAACGCCGCCGTGTAATGTTTGCTTGGGGCTTATCTAAACTGGTTTCCAAGTGGCTGGAATGCTTGAAACGGCACATGGGTGTGGTGACAATCTAACGGCATCACCGCCTATGCTGGTTATCAAATATTGTTTTATGATTATGTTTCTAACCACCTTTCTCTTCAAAGAATGCAAAAAGCAGTTTGCAGGCAGGGAAGTAGATTTGTTTGCTGCTGAGAGACCCTCCTCTGAAGTGTACACTGTATTTGTTCCAAGGACCAAGGGCTGTTGTTAAATACATGGACGTCAGCCAAAGAGTTAACATATTGTACAAGAGGGCACAAAAGGTCAATGCACAGAATCACAGGACTGAAAAAGGAAGACTGTCCCTTCTACTTTTCTCTCGGTCTTGGATGCATCCCGAAAATTGCCATCTCCTGGGATGTAGGATTAGACCTGGCTCCTGACCCTGTTTCCCCTGATCCTGTTTGTAAGAAGCGCGGCTGTGCTTCAAGCTAAGCTTTAGGAAACGCAGGCATATTTTAATGTGAGCCTGTAGCTTCACCTGTAGAATGTGTCCCCTGATACAGGATTCTGACGGTTTCCTGTCTGACAGGAAGTGCTGACACAGCCCTGATAGCTGAGTGGTTCTTCATCTCTGTGGCTGATAAAAGCCGAGTGGACCAACTCATCCTTCAGGCGCTTCACGAGGAAGAGGAGGTTTCCTTGACCTTTCATTAAAAGAAGGCATTTCTCAGAACTGCTGGCTCACTCCCTGGCGGAGTCATCTGACCCTTATTGCATGGTGATAATTAAATTGTGCAACCGGCTGAGTAACATGGATGGGATGTTCCAGCAAAGCCATCAGACAAAGCGGAGTTCCCAGCCTGTTCTTTCCCCAACTCAAATGAAAGGCAGTTGCTGAATTAACCAGGCACCTGCTCCTGCCATTCTTCTAAGAGTTGTATCCGCCCCCCGCCCCCCTCCTATGAGAAGATCATAAGCTGAAAATATCCACTGGGATACTGAAGTTACAGAGAAGCCCAGCTTGACAAATTCAAGATCCATCTGCAGAGGAACTGGGTCATCTCTGGTCGTAATCTCAAAATAGATCCAATTTACTGACAATCATAAAGATAGGAGTGAGTGAAAAGTAAAAGAGGGGACCCCGACTGTTTCTTGAAGTGTAAATGTACATCTAAGGAGGTTTAGTTTGCACGTATGTAGAGTTACCATTTCTGGGTTGCACAAATCCAGATAATCATTTAGATCAGGGGTCTCCAACCTTTGCAACTTTAAGTCTGAAGGACTTCAGTTCCCAGACTTCTCCAGCCAGCTTTGCTGGCTGGAGAATTCTGGGAGCTGAAGTCCTTCAGACTTAAAGTTGCAAAGGTTGGAGACCCCTGATTTAGATGGCAAAAAGAGATGCGGAAAACTTTCCTGCCACTGTGATGATAACCCCTTCTATAGATGGCAACATAGTTGGTCTTCTCTTACTGTATACCCAGTGTCTATCTTCGTTAATCCCCAATAATCTGTGAATCATTGCTCTGGAATAACCCCAAATACCATGTTTTATTTTGGGCATGTGCACTGTGTCAACTGGAATGGCAAAATGGAAAAAAGGTGAAGAGTGCCCAGATGCTCTTCTTAGAGAACTGAGTCTGCCAATCTTTTGTCTCCCACAGTTCCTAGTGTTGCTTTTCACTCTCCATCTCATCTGTGAAGAATCCTTGGCTAGCAGGGACAAAATATACCTCCAGGACTTGTTGCCATCTTCAAGAACATCCCTGGTTTTATATATCCATTGGGTTAAGAAGCTCCTGGGTGCCAAATTTCCCTGCATTCTAATGCAATCAGGATATCACTTTGCCATTATTAACAAACTCTCAGGAGTCTGGGGTAACCTCTAAAACATCAAAACATAATAATCCAGCGTCTGGGACAGTTTGTTGAGATAAGTGCAGATAAATCAATTGCCCTTTTGTTCTCCACTGAAAATTTGAATAGTGTTTATACGGTTCTTTGTTCTTTTAAGGGCCTTTCCTCATTGCTGAAAAGAACTCCCCACCCATCTTGGAGTTGGCAAAAAAACTGTCCTGGCATGAAATTGGATGTCAGTCTGCCTCCCGCCTCCCCTGGAGGCAACTGCCTTCCTTTCAGAACAATGAGTGATAAAAGTGTAACAGATTTTTTCACCTCTTCTATTTGCTGTTAGTTGCAGCCAGAATAAGAGGAAAATAGTATTTGTAGTGCAGGCATAGCTGAAGATGACATAAACTTTTCGCGCTCATGGACTGGGGATAACATGAAGTCAACACCATACAGACCCAAGAGCAGAAAATTTATTTATTTATTTATTTATTTTATTAAATGTATACCCCGCCCTTCTCCTTGTTAGGACCCAGGGCAGCGCACAGGCATTATATAAAACCATAAATACAATATACATCAATAAAAAATATATTAAATTAATTCACCCGTGCTAAAACCCATTATTAAAACCGTAACCAAATTATAATTTATATTTAAAAGTCAGACGCAGGGGGCTATCCTAGGCCGGCTTGTTGGAATAAGTACGTCTTAAGACGTTGGCGGAAGAGGCGGAGGTCCGAGGTAGTGCGAAGGTCGGGGGGTAGGTCGTTAGTTTTGCTAGGGCCTGTTTAGAGACTGGTTGAGTACATGGGCGGAGAGTCTAAAACAGAGGTTCCCAAACTTGGCAACTTTAAGACTTGTGGACTTCAACTCCCAGAATTCTCTGGGAATTCTGGGAGTTGAAGTCCACAAGTCTCAAAGTTGCCAAGTTTGGGAACCTCTGGTCTAAAACCTTCTGGACTTAGAAGCCATTTGCTATTCATCTTTACAAGCATGACTGTTTACCACTTTTGGCAAATAAGACAATGTTTATAGTTGTATTTAATTATAAATATTAACAGTTTATTAAATGCGTATGCTGCTCAGTTCTCAATGATTCTGGGTGGCTCACATCCATCAAAGGTAATAAAGATAATAAAACCAATAAAATGCAAAAAGATTTTAAAAATGGCAAGCGTGACGAAGTCTCACTCTCCCTAATCAAAGACCTGGTGGAAGAGCCAGGTCATCATGGCTCAGGCTCTCTGAATTGAATATACTTGGTACTGTATATTAAAAACAATTCTTAGCACAAATGTGCTGGTCACAAGAGATGACAGTTCTATTTAGTACAGCAGATATGAACTCCCCCAGTCCATAAGTTAATTTGAAGCTTGCTCACTGTTGTCAGTTTGCTGAAGTTTAACAGTCCTAAACCTACTTGCCTTATCATTGTTGTGAGTAAAATAGGAGGGTGCAGGAATATTTGCCTGTCTTGAGTCATTTATAAAAATAATAAAAGCAGGATAGAAATTCAATAAATAAAATAAATTTTGAGTAGCTAGTGCTGTATATAATGAGGGGAAGCTGAGGCAGATGGTGGCTAATGAATGTGAGGAAAGCGTGACAGATTACTATCTGGTAGACTTTGTGACAGTATGGTCAAGTGATCACAGTATGAGACAGGGGCATCTGCAGTTACAGTCAATAATTTAAAAACAGTGGGTATGTCCAGACAATTGAAGCTCTGCCCCTTTCAATGTGAATATGTTTTTAAAAAAACACAAATCGCAAATCATCCAGTTGCCTCACTGACAGTCTCCATGGATGATTCTAGTTTAAGAATCATTCTAATCGACTTCCGGTTCCGGCTCCAGCGGCGACGGGCGAGCCTAGGCTCGCTCGCCGCTTTGTTTCTTTTCCTGTCCCCCCACGGGGGCGAGACGCCCCGTTTTTGGGGGTCTCCCGTAAAGCCGGCTTGCCTGGGTCGTCCTCCCCCAGCGGCAGCTGGGAAGCGACCCTTGTCTTCGGCTTAGGTGGAGGAGGACATGCTGCGGGGGGTTTCCCCTTTGCCAATGGCGGGCGGCATCATTCTGAAAATATGAAGAGAGCTGGCCGTCTGAGTCGGAAGCCTTCCGGGGCTTCGGCTGCGAGGGTGAAAGTGAGTGGCTTTAAACATTTTTTTTTCTGCTGTCAGCCTGGGCTGAAAGAACTTGGAGGGGGGTGTCTGCTTGTTAAACCCCCCCTCGGGCTAAAGCGGCACTTAAGAATGGCTCCTCGCTGTGAGGAAGCGGATATCTTTAATCTGGACTGTTTGAAACAAGGGAAAGTGGTCTGCGGTTTGTCTTTGAAACAATGTATCTAGGTCTGGCTGATTTGAAACATTTTTTTTTTACCACTCTCTCCTCCTGGCTCTGAGTCTGGGCGGTGAAAATGGCTTCTCTTTGTCCCTGAATGACTATTTTACTTATGGAAAATTTCCAGCGTCTCTTTGTGATTTGTACTCCCTCTGGTTACTGAAGAAATTTTTTTGGGGGGGATTTGTGATTTCTTTTCTGGAGGTGCCTTCGTTATTATACTTATTGACTTGGAAAATTGTTTCTCTCTTGGTTCCTGAACTTTACAACCCTGAACTGAACTTTTGGCTCCTGATTTGCCTCAACAGCCCCACCCAAAAAACGCCATTTTAGTGGCACTGACTTTAACAGCTAACCATGGCACAAGAATCAGCACTGGCAAGCTTAGAATTAAGGATGGCCTCTCTTGAATCTGTTATACAAACATTGGTACAAGAAATCAAGGCCCAGAGGGCAGAAAATATCAACTTTAAAAAGGAATTATTGGACACACGGAAGCAAGTGCTGGAGAACACACAGAAGAATGAAGAACTGGAAGGGGGGCTGGCGGGGGCTAAGGGAGGGATTAAAAATGTTACTAATGAGGTTGTGGAAATAAATGGGCATGTGTCTAGGATTGATATGGAAAGGATGACATATTTTTTGAGATTTCAGAATGTTTCTGAGGAAACTGGTGAATGTCTCCCTGAACTCATGAGCACAATTATAGCAGACTATTTACATAAACCTAAGGATGAGATCAGGGGGGACATTGACCTAGCCTACAGAATAAACTCTGCATATGCCAGGATAAATGACGTACCCAGAGAGATACATGTTAAATTTGTTAGAAGGTCAACCAGAGAGGAAATCTTGAAAGTGCAAAGAGGAGGTCCGTTAATTTACCAACAAAAGGAGGTTGCTATCCTAAAGCAGATCCCAAGAAAGATTAGAGAAGCAAGAAGGAAATGTTCCTTCTTGTCCAAAAAATTGTTTGACCACGGGATCTGGTTTAGGTGGGTGATGCCCGAAGGGATGCTGGTGTTCTGGGAAGGAGGAAGAGTGAGGATTAAAACAGTTGCTGAGGCGGAAGCCTTTTTAAAAAAACATTCCTCTGTCCTGGGGGAAGATCCAGGGGGGGCAGGGGGGGCCACGGCCCCGCCCGCTGGGGGCCTGGAAGGAGAGATAGAAGATACAATTGCCAAGAGACTTAGATCTAAAAAATAACTTTGCCTTGATTTTTTGAATAATAGTGTATAATATAACATGTGCATCTGGATTTTTGTAAATGACTGACAGCATAGAACTGAGAACTTAGAAATATGTACTTGCTTTTACTTTGTAGTGTATGGAAAATGTTTTTTATTAATGATTTTGATGTCCCGGTAGGGCCGACGACTTTGACGTGAATGCTCTCAAAATTTCTTTGTATCCCTTACCCTATCCTATTGAAAAACTGTAAAACCAATAAAACTTTTTCAATATAAAAAAAGAATCATTCTAATCTACAGTGAAGGGGAGGAGCCAACGTCGCAACGAGATGAACTGGGATCTCAGTCCTGAGATCGCAGTCAATACTTTTGTCGCTGGACGGTTTGTATGGACCTAAACCGTCCTGCAAAGACGGTGCTCAGGAAGAATATGTCCTGCTGATCTCAGGGACCCCACCAAGTTCCTGATTGATCCAGGAGAAGTTCTTCTAGCTGACAACAAAAGCTCAGCCCTGGCAGATGGAGTTGGGACAGCTCCGGAATGGAAGGAAACGGAAAGAGAAAGTGTCTACAGCTGGTGAGGAATTTTTACTGTTTTAAAAGAGACTGCCCAAAAAAACCTTTAAAGCTAAATTAAAATTGAGAACAGAAGAAATAAGCTTTGGATTGCATTGGACAGTGTGTTATCTTACTTTTTAAATGCTATTTTATGGATGGAGTCTATGCAAGCCTTTTAAAGCAAACAGATTAATTTTTGTTCTTCTATTTTTTTTCTTTATTTTTGTAACCTATGAATTAAAATATATATTTTTCATTTCTACATGAACTTTTTACTTTTTTCTATTTTATTTCATTCAAGAATTTTACTTCTTTTAAATTTGGAATATAAAAAAGATACAAAAGGAGTTCAAAGAGGGTTGTAACATCAGAGGAAAAAGAAACAACACTGCACTTGGAGGCTGGAGCTTGAGCATTGGAAACATTATACTTTCACTTCTTTCTTTGAGCATTTGGATTTACACTTCAAGGCCTTGCAGCTTGTTAATAGAGAGTGATAAGAAGAGCACGAATTGTTTATGCAGGTACTCTTTTGAAGTTTATTGTCAACTAGAAAAAAGTGAAAACAAGGTCCTAGTGTGAAAAATTATAGTGTGAAAACAAGGTCCTAATGTGAAAAATTATAAATGAACTTGTGGTTAAACTAATAAAAAGCTTTGAAAGCCAGAGTGGCAGTGTCTACCAGTTGGAAGAATGGCACAATTTCAACACCAAAAAGAAACCTTAACATTGCAAAGATAATGTTTGAAATTCAAAAATTACCTGAAGTACTGGAAAACATAGAGTATATAACAGCAAAATATGATGGAGAATTTGGAGATGTTTATCAATTGGAAAAAGTGGAGGTTAGAGTCCTAAAAACCGAAGAGAAAAACAAATCTATATAAATAAAAATGTAAAATAGTTTGTACGAATCCACTAATCTGAAAAACTACTGGACCGATTTACACCAAACTTTCACACAATGTAGCCAAGGACTTCTGATAATAGAATAGCTACTCATTTTGTGCCTAGCACGCATGTATCGTGTGTAAAGTAAACACAAATAAAAGGTACTAACTGAAAAATGTTTTTACTCCCTGTAACTCCGTCCACCAACAGTCATTAACTACAAAGGCCTCTTAGGGCCAAAAAGGCACTGGAGTCAAACTATTCTCCAAAGCACCTGAGGGCAGAACAAGAAGCAATGGGTGGAAACTAATCAAGGAGAGAAGCAACTTAGAATTGAGGAGAAATTTCCTGACAGTTAGAACAATTAACCAGTGGAAGAGAAATTACCTCCAGAAGTTGTGAATGCCCCAACACTGCATGTCTTCAAGAAGATGTTGGATAGCCATTTGTCTGAAATGGTATAGGGCTTCCTGCCTAGGCAGGGAGTTGGACTAGATGACCTCCGAGGTCCCTTCCAACTCTGCTATTGTATTATTGTATTATAGTAGGTAGGTAGATAGGGGAATATATAGATAGGGAGAAGTACAGTAGGTAGGTATGTAGGTATGTAGATAGAGGGATAGATAGGGAGAAATACGGTAGGTAGGTTAGTAGGTAGGGGGATAGATAGATAGGGAACAGCAAAGTAGGTATGTAGGTAGGTTGGTAGGTAGATAGGGGGATAGATAGAGAGGAAGAAATACAGTAGGTTTGTAGGTAGGTAGGTGTATAGATAGATAGCGAGAAATACAGTAGGTAGGTAGGTAGAGGAATAGAAAGAGAGGGAGAAATACTGTAGGTAGGTAGGTAGAGGGATAGAGAGGGGGAAATACAGTAGGTAGGTAGGTAGATAGATAGAGGGAGAAAGGAAGAAATACAGTATGTAGGTAGGTAGAGGGATAGATAGAGAGGGAGAAATACAGTAGGTAGGTAGGTTGGGGGTTATATGGTGGTTGTGTGTATGTGTGCAGGTGTAGATCTACACACAGATTGGTTGGCCATTTAACCAGACTAGGCCACAGCAACACGTGGCCGGGTATAGCTAGTACAAAGATAAAAAATCTCTTGACCTCTACAGTGAATGGATTATGGTTGGAAATGGAAAAAAGGGAATATGGAAAGGGGAGCTAGATAGTCAGGAACTCTACTCCAGATAGCAAGGTACAGAAGAAGAAGAAAGAAAAGAATTGATGGATTTAAGGAGAGAAATCTTATCAGAAACACCATTGATAACTAAAGATAAGCTGATTAAGGAAACAGAGGGTATCGAGATTATACAAGAGATGCAACAAGCAATGAGCTGCGAAAAGTCCACACAAATTTCACCAAGGAGATAATTAGAAAAATAATGCCACAAATGGCAAAAGACATAAGATTGCATTATTACTGGAAAGATACAGGTTGATATATGAAAGCATACAATTAAAAATTAGGTAAATTTAGTAAAATTTAGTAATAATGGATATGGTTAAATAAACCATTGATAATGATTATAATGTATACATATGTATTGGTTTGATAAGAGGTAATTGCATTTGAATAGTAAATAGCAACTATGAAAGGAACATTGAAATTTTTGTTATATATAAAAGCTAATAAAGAATTAAGTTAAATTTAATTAAGCTTTAAGTATTAGATTAAAAAAGATGTTATGATAATGACAATGTATATATATATGTATTGGTTCAATATAAGGAAATTGGATGTAAATTGTAAACAGTGATTTGGAAAAGAGGACTAGAAACTTTGTTGCTAAGAGGGAGAAATATAGTAGGTAGGTAGGTAGGTAGGTAGGTAGGTAGGTAGGTAGGTAGGTAGGTAGGTAGGTAGAGGGATAGAGAGCAAGAGGGAGAAATATGGTAGGTAGGTAGGTAGGTAGGTAGGTAGGTAGGTAGGTAGGTGGATAGAGAGCGAGAGGGAGAAATACAGTAGGTAGGTAGGTGGATAGAGAGAGAGAGGGAGAAATATAGTAGGTAGGTAGGTCGGTAGGTAGGTAGGTGGATAGAGAGAGAGGGAGAAATACGGTAGGTAGGTAGGTAGAGGGATAGAGAGTGAAAGGGAGAAATACAGTAGGTAGGTAGGTAGGTGGATAGAGAGAGAAATACAGTAGGTAGGTAGGTAGGTGGATAGAGAGAGAGAGGGAGAAATATAGTAGGTAGGTAGTAGGTAGGTGGGTAGGTAGGTAGGTAGGTAGGTAGGTAGGTAGGTAGGTGGATAGAGAGAGAGAGGGAGAAATATAGTAGGTAGGTAGGTAGGTAGGTAGGTAGGTAGGTAGGTAGGTAGGTAGGTAGGTAGGTAGGTAGGTGGATAGAGAGAGGGGGGAAACTCCACCCTCGGGTTGTGTCCCCCCTGACTGGCCCACAGCAACGCGTGGCCGGGAACGGCTAGTAAAAAAAAAAAAGAATCATTCTAATCTATATTAAAATTAAAAATAAAGTGAAGCATTCCGGAGTTCCTTCCTCAGCCTGTTGTTACTTAGAACCTTTACAAATTATCTAGGAGATGGACTGGAAGAGTAAATGGGCAGGTCAGCAGCTGATAAACTGTCCTAATACTTCTAAAGAGAACATCCCAATTCAAAATGATCTTGACATTCTTGTACATAAAACCACATTTTACAGGATGAAATTTAATTGTGATAGTCACATTCCTATCTCAGGGTATGAAAAATCAAATGCTTAAGTACGCGACTGGGACATTCAGGCTCGGGAGAACGCATAGCCTAGAAATGCTACTGGATTCCCAGCAGAACACGAGCAAGTAGGGTGATGCAACAACAAAAAGGGCCAGTGCAATCTGGACTGTGTCGATAAAGTCATTGCATTCTGGTAACTATTTTACTATATTCTGTTCTGGTTAGGCTGCATTTCGGGCATTGGAGCACCCTATCAAATATTGAGCAATGCCCTGTTAAAAGGAACACAGAGATACTAGTATGAGTTCAGAGTAGAGCTACTAGATGGTCTGGAAAGCAAATATATGAAGGATGGGAACTGGAAACAATTTGGCTTGCAAAAGAGAAGACTAACGTGGTGAAAGGTGAATGTGGTCTTAAAAAAAAGATGTCCTGTAATGTTTTTTGCTGAAACCAGGAGAAGGACAACGATCAATACTTGGAATGGGGGAAAAAAGATATGGGCTGGACATTACAAGAAATGTTATAACAATAACAGCTGTTAAGCAGTGGATCTGCCTGCCTACATAAATAGTGGACTCTCCCTGACTCGAAGCTTTCAAATATGGCTACAAGGGAGAGTTCCTACACTGAACAATGGATTGCTCAACATTATCTAATTCTAATTCATACACAATATAATACAATGACATGAATATGGACCTCTTCATCTAAATAACCCAAGTAGCATCATCCCTTAAACCTACTAACATGTGTATGTTAAGATCAGAAGACGAGGTCTTCAGATACTTTGGGTAAGAACTGCATTTTATGAAGGCCAAGACAATCATCTTTTCTGTGGCAACCTTAAGTCCTAAATCTCTTCCCAAGGATATTTGCTAGGCAGTAACGTTATGACTTTTTCTTTTACATTCAACATTTACAGATTGGATTATACTGTTGAGATTGTGGCTTGATGGTGTTAAAGGTATTGTCACAGAATGTAAGTTGTTCCTAGAAAAGTTGCCTTTTGCAATTGATTGATGGGGATTTTGTCAACACTGATGAGGTTCAAGTGGTCCCTCCAGATGCTTTGGGATTGCACCCAAGGCACCTATCACTATACAAACCGTCTTTGCTTTCTTTTGCTATGGTCATTCTACTTCTATTTTCAGGTCATTGTATTTTGTCATTTTTCTGTAGTTCTTTCTCTTCTACTCTGCTGTTTCCAGATATTGCCACATCCAGTATGAGACTTATGGACAATTGTTAAGTCGGGAGTGCTGTGTGGCAAATCCTTGCCTGTTTGAATTCTAAAATCTCAGAGCACTTTAGTGTCTTCATTTTCTATGACTTTGTCCAGTTTTCTGGCCAAATATCTTGCTTGCAGATGTTTCAATGCACCATTGTTGCTATTTTATCACGCTATTTATAGTCCATCTGTGCAGTTTGTTTGCATCTAACTAGAAGGTCCACTGTTTTTTTTCGGTTTCTTTGCAGAGACGACATTTGCTGTCTGTTGCTGTCTTCTCAATTCTGATTTTGTGTGCGTTTGTTCTTAAGGTTTGGTCTTGTGCAGCCAGAATTACGCCCTGTGTCTTTCTTCAACTTTCCTGCACTTAGCCATTGCCAGCTCTTTTTGTTATCTGCTTGGCTGGCTGGTGGCTTGTTGTTGTTGTTTTGTACTGTACATCAGGGGTCTCCAACCTTTGCAACTTTAAGTCTGAAGGACTTCAGCTCCCAGAATTCTCCAGCCAGCAAAGCTGTCTGGAGAAGTCTGAGAGCTGAAGTCCTTCAGAATTAAAGTTGCAAAGGTTGGAGACCCCTGATATACATGCCATATAATACTTCTGCTTGCCATGTCTCTTTTCTGTTCATCATTTGGTCTTTCTTGTAGGCCAGTTTGGTCTCTCCAATACTTAGTAAGCCTTCACTGTATACTACTAGCTTCAATGCATCTTCTTTACTATCCTTCAGAGATTCTTCCAATGCCTTTCAGCCGTATTAATACTATTTATTACTATTCTAAATTTTCTATTAAGACTAAGTCTTGCTTTACTTACTATTCTCATGAATTGCATTAATTTTATTGTTGTGAACTTTACTGTTTGTATATAATACTGAAATCTGTTTTTTTTCCGGGAAGGACTGTGTGTATTTTGAAAGTAAAGTGAAATATCTCTCCATTATTAGACCCAGAAATTTTTCTTGGCAGATAATTTAAGAGAGAACCAGTTTTGTCTCTGCCATTTATAATGAGATTATATCTAAAAGTATCAAGCAGTTACTTTTGAGAATGAAACTCAGAAAAATCAACAGGCTTTATGAATTCAGAGGAAGAAACTTCCACCAGCTCTTGGATGTTTAATTGTGGCATACAATCAAGTTATTGTTTTGCTTCCTTCTCATCTTAAGGGCCTTGCTCCACAAAGCAAACATGAATTGCTATGTTCCTTACTTCCTTCCTGTGATAGACTTAAAAGCCATCACATGTCATCATTTGCAACAGTGTACTTTTGAATAGTATCTTTATGATACATCAAATTGTTTATTAACTTAAATTACTGGTCCAAGATGGAGTTGTTGCTAAAGATAAAGAACAATAATCTGTCTCTGCAAAAATAATAGTACATGCCTGTTTCTGACCTTTTAGTAGAAGTTTAATAAGCAGATTTTAACTTCACAAGATGATTTAAAAGTTAGTCAACTCCCCAGATTGGCTGCTATTTAAAAGAAGAAATCATTGTTGCAACCATGACAAGCAAATTCTCTTCTTAAAATAAATCATATACATTGTTCAGGGTTGCATCGTTTAATTCTCCTTATATTTTTCACTCTTATATGTGTGCCTGTGCTTGGGTTGGATAGTAAGAGCAGTTTCTCATCCAGAACCAGAGGCCTTGTGAGACTAAAACCTGTCACACGAAAGATGGCGAGCCTTAAAACTACCTGTCCAGCGTTTCAGTCAATTCCATTTCTATCCCTTTAACAGATCTTTGATATGCAGAGCTGCCTTTAAATGGATGGCAGACAGATGGTTGGCTTGGCAGCGGCAGCTCATACAGTTTCATACTCACAGATGGGAGTAAGCTATGTTGAAGGTTGTTCCTGAGGTCAGATTTGTGAGCATCAGCTGCATTGCTCATAAATTCAGCCTCATTGTGAATGACGTGCTGGGCCTGGCCAAGAACTCTTAAGTTTCCTGGAGTCAACAGATGTAGGCAGCTTTTTAACAGAAAAATAGAATGGAAGAAAGAATGTGGTACCATGACGGCTCCAATTCTGCACTGAAATGCATTTGGAAAATTAACTGTAGGCCATCTAGTTTACATCCTATTTATATTTTCCGTTGCTCGAGTGTACATAAGAGTGTGCGGAGAGTAACAGGAGTCCAGGACCAAGAGGCTTAGAGGAAAGGTTGACAAAATAGATACAAGACTTGAAAGTAATAGACAGATGGAGGGAGAGAGAAAGGCTGGGTTTATGCATGGCAAAACTATGGTTTAGTCACACTTGTGGAATAAACCATAGTTGGCTGTTTTCAAAATCACTCTACACTGTAAAATACGATTTACAGATCATGTTCCTCTGTTTTAACAATTTGGCCAGATTTACTTATTTTCTTCTGCACTGTAGGATTTGAAGCTCTCTACATGGGGCTTCCCTTGAGTGCACCCGGAGGCTCCAGTTAGTTCAGAATGCGGCCGCGCGGGGGATTTTGGGAGCTTCTAGATGCTCCCACGTGACACCTCTCCTCCGTGAGCTGCACTGGCTGCCTGTGGCTTTCAGGGTGCGCTTCAAGGTACTAGTAACCACCTTTAAAGCGCTCCATGGCAAGGGACCTGGTTATCTTCAAGACCGCCTCCTGCTACCAAATACCTCCCACCGACCAGTTTGCTCCCACAGAGAGGGCCTCCTCAGGGTGCCGTCGGCTAAACAATGTCGGCTGGCGACCCCCAGGGGGAGAGCTTTCTCTGTGGCAGCCCCTGTCCTCTGGAATGACCTACCCCCTAACCTATGGACGATCACCGACCTACGCCTTTTCCGTCGGGCCTTGAAGACCTACTTATTTCGTGCGGCCAGCCTGGCGTAGTTTTTAATTTGTTTTAGCAGGGGTTTTAATGGGGTTTTTAGGACAGGCCAACTATTTAATGTATTTTTAATTGTATTTTATGTTTTATATTATCGATTTTACCTGCCTGTACACAGCCCTGAGTCCCAGTAGGGAGAAGGTGCGGTATATAAATTTAATAAATTCTAATTCTAATTCTGAATAGGGCCCCAATCTCCTCCCCTCCCCCCAAATTAAAAAAGTTCAGATCCAGAATTTCTTTTTTGAAATGTGGCCGGAGACAGAGCCTATTGAAGATCTCCTGTTAGGGGGAAAGTCTGCACTTCAGCACAAAGCCATAAACTGGGTTCATATCTTGTGCTTAGCTGCAAATAATCCAAACCTGTTAAGGTGCACTGCAATATATGATCCCAGTCAGTGATTAACTGAAGAGCACCCAGCACCTCCATGGGTGACTGAGGATGGCCCCAGTCCTCTTCTGTATTTTGTAGGCCCTCAAATCTATTATGTACGTTTCTATCTTAGATACTTAGATTGAGCTAGCAGTTGAATACAACCCAGAATTTGCATCTACATATTACTAAGACTGTTGTTGTCATGACCTTTAATGGGGAAAAACAGTGCATCACAGGGTGACAATTTTTGAACCAAGGTACCTCAAATGAGCTGACTTACACAATGTGTCCAAAATTGGAGACCTTTGAGTATCAAAGGAATGAAATTTGGAAACGTTGCGGCTGCTTCAGTGCTGCTGACTGCTTCTGTGCTGCTGGTGTTGTCACATGATCTTCATTTTCAATGTTCCGTGACAGTTTCCTAGCCAATCTCACAATCCCTCATTCCCATCCCCAGCAGCAGCCACTTACCAGGGAAGGGAAGGGAAGGGCAAGGAAGGCAAGCAGATTTCTGATGCTCCTTGCCAGATTCCAACAAGGAAATTCAAAGGGGAAGGAAGCCAGACGTTTCTCCTCTCCTTCTCCTGCTCCCCCCTCCCCCCCCTCCAGTCATTCTGTTTCTCTGTTTAGGTAAGGAAGTATCTCTGAAACGATGATCCAGCAGAGCGTGGCTTGTCTAGTTATTCTAATCCTCTCTGATAGCACCAAGTCTTGCAGTAAGGCTGCAATCCTATTTACCTTGCATAAAACACCATTTTACACCATGGAATTTATTGTCCAACACGGAAAGGATTGCAATACAAAGAAAACTTTCCGATCCAATGTTTTTAGCACCAGGTTAAGCTCCAACTAGGATTTCCTTTTTATTTCAGAGAATTGTACGAGAGATTGAAACTGGGCAAAATGTGAGGAGAATGCTTCCATCAGCCCTCACTTTTTCAGTGGTTGTGACAGATTTGCTGTGTGTGTCTTGCTCAGAGCCTTAGGGGTCAAAGCTGCGGGATCTGATTATGCTTATCCATCCTAGCTATGCAACCGCTGCTGAAAGAATTGGGAATTGTGTGTTTTGATGTATTGACTAGGGCTGACAGATATCAGATAAAAACAAGCTCCCTTTGGGGGCGCTCACAATCTTTGGAGGAATAAAGGTTTCCTGAGCTGCCCCTGCCTTTTCCACTCATTTTGGATACAGGCTTCACAGCCCAGAGGCATCACCTTGCTTAAGAAGTTAAATAAGTTGATCTTTTTCAAAGGGAACTAAAAGAGTCTTGAAAAATACGGTGCTTTGCTGTTGCTGATTAAGGGGGACTCAGACAGGGGAAGCTATTTGAACTTTGCTTCTGGTGCAGACCTGTCATTAGTCTCTGTCTGAAACGTTAGTGCCCCTGTCTAGCAAGGAAAAATCCCAGATAGTTGCAAGCATGAACAGCTGAGCCCCATGGACCTGATTGGATGCATCATTTTACTGCATGTAAGTGGTGGTTTACTGCTCTTCTATTGGGTACCACTTGACATCTAGGTTAAGATTTCAACTAGTGCTGTATACCAATTTCATTGTAATTTTTACAATGACAATAAAGATTATTATTATTATTATTATTATTATTTGCGGGATCGGATTCTGCCTCATACATCCACACGGCCTATTCGCTCCCACAGAGAGGGACTTCTCCGGGTGCCGTCCACTAGACTTTGTCAGCGGGCGACGCCCAGGGGAAGGGCTCTCTCTGTGGCGGGCCCAGCCCTCTGGAACGACCTTCCCCCCGACATTAGAACAACCACGGACCTCTGCTCCTTCCGTCTAAAACTAAAAACATATTTGTTCTGCTAGGGTAGTCTCCCTTCTATGGGGTTGTTAATAATTTTAGATTTTTAACTGGGAATTTTTAGCGCAGGGATATTATTTAATTCGTTTTTATTATGTGTGTATATTTATTGTTTTATTTGCCCTGTGCACCGCTCCGAGTCCCTTCGGGGAGAGGGAGCGGTCAACAAATTAAATTTATTATTTATTTATTTATTATTATTATTATTATTATTATTATTATTATTATTATTATTATTATTATTATTATTATTATTATTATTATTATTATTATTATTATTATTATTATTATTATTATTATTATTATTATTATTATTATTATTATTATTATTATTATTATTATACAACCAGGCCTCTCCCAAACCTACAAAAACTAAGAAATGATGGACTGAAATATAGCACATTCAGAGGACACTGTAAGGAAAGGTTATGCTAGTATAAGGCAGGGGTCTGCAAAGTTGGCTCTTTTAAGACTGGTGGACTTCAACTCCCAGAGTAAGTCCACCAGTCTTAAAAGAGCCAACTTTGCAGACCCCTGGTATAAGGGGATATGTCTGAAGGTCAAAATGCACGTACCTTTCTTCGCCTGGGATCTTTCCATTTTAATTCCTGTATCAAAAAACAAAAAACCCAGCTTAAACCACTAACATATTTTATAATCAGGCATAAGAAAACCACTATTACTCTGTGTGAAGAAATTCCAGATGTGTCACCGTAACAGCAAGCATTCATGATTGCTCCCACTGTTAAAATTCCCTGAAAACTCTTACCATGTTTCCTTATATTCAGAAAAAAATTTCCCTTGAATTCTTCACTGGTGCTCAGCCTCTTGAATGGCTGGTTCCTAAAAATGTTCTAAATGACACAATTTGCAAGCATTTTCTGCTGAGACTTAATTGTTCTTAAAAGGTTTTTCTTATTACCAAAGTCAGGATTACAGCAAAGAGAACACTGGAGTTTAAAGCAACTAAGATATGTAAGCCTAAGTCTTCCCTTTATTTTAACTGAATTAGAGATAAAACAGGAAGAGACTCTTTGATCTCTTTCACTGCCTGTAATTCTACTACTCTACATATTTGTTCATAAGTCGCACTCTTTTCTTTGGAGCCAAATAAATACACCTTTATTTTAATAAGCTATGCTTTAAGATTACGATCATACATCTTTTTCTTGAGAATGAATCCACTGAACAGAAGGCAAAGCATTGCATTTTAAACTTCTTCTTATTTAAAATTAAATACAAGTAATTATGATTACAATAGGATTTTATGATTCCCTCCTCTTTGGTACATTAGAAATTACAGTGTGGCCACTCCAGGACCACATTGAGGGTCCTCAGAGAGTTGCTGTGGTTTGGGCTTCAGGCTGTTCCTGCCTCTCTACACCTTTGTCCTATGAAAATACTATGGATCCAATGTGAATTTTCCATAGTATGTCACTGCTGATCAATTCCCTAATTTTAAATGCGTATACAAAGAATTTTTATGGCACAGATTTCCCTTGTTAGAAGGCAGCATATTTGAGAATGCTGCCAGCGTTTTCCCTCCCCCACTCTTCTGCAACACAGGCCTCAGTTATTGGGGATTAGATGGAACAGATGCATGTAAGATGCTTAAAGCTTTGGTTCAGACACAAGGCTGATCCAGGCAGCTCAAGGAACAAAGATAATTAGATGGCTAAAGAGCAAAATGTGGAATGTGCCTGTTGTTATATAGTAAAGTTTTGGTTCTGGATACTCTTTCTCTTGTAAACTGTCGTACACCTTGAGTTCAACCTCTGGATATTGGGGTTAGTTAGTATTATCTTCCAAATACTAAGCAAGTCCAACCCTAAATAGCCTCTTAGATCAGCCAAGTTCTGTACTTTTTTCTGTACGTTTTACAGATAGTCCTCGGTGTGTAACTATTTGTTTAGTGACCATTCATAATTACAGCAGCACTGGAAAAAGTGAACGATGACTATTTTTCAAACTTATGACCATTGTAGCATCCCCGTGGTCACGTGATCAAAATATGCATCATAAATACATTCGTTTCCAAACATCCAAATTTTGATCCTGTTACCAGGGTCATGTAATCACCTTTGGCAACCTTCTGAGAAGCAAAGTTAATGGGGAAGCCAGATTCACTTAACAACTATTACGGACTTAACAACCACAGTAATTCACTTAACTGTAGCAAGAAAGGTCATAAAATAGGGAAAACCTATTCAACAGTTTTGCATAGCAACAGAAATTTGGGGCTCGATTGTGGTTGCAAGTCGAAGAGCACCTGTATAGTTTTCCCTTGTATACAGTATAGGAGGTCAATTATAGGTCAGGACATCTTAGCTAAAACAACTCAGATCACTTGACCAGGTCAAAAAGCAACACTTATTTTATTTGTTATAGATGTCCCTTTAGCATGTTCTGGAGATGCAGAAACTGTTGGATACTTACCCTTTTGAACCCCAGTCATAACTATTAGAATAATGTTTTAAAAACCTAACGCAATTTTTCTTATACAAAAAAGAATCCAGAGAGCCCAAACCTTGTGTAAGAGTGTGATATCATTATTCACATTCATCAATGGAGCCAATGTGTAGGTGGCTTCATCTGGCGCAGAGAAGGGATCCTGTGCTCTTTGGTCTGAAAACCCAATTCTGTACATCAACTTCCTCAATCTATTACTCTCCTTCACTGTGGACAACCCCCGTAATTCCTAAGCAGCAGCTGAAAGGCTTATTTATTTATTTAACAATTTTTATATCTTCTCATGAAAGGTGACATTGGTACAATAAACCAACAGTTGAAATGTCATGCTGATCAAAGGGTGGTGGGAATTGCACATCGGAAAAGTTTGATCCTGGGAAAGGGTGCAGCACATGTCCATTTAGTGAATTTAACCCTAAATGCAGCGAGCATTTAGAGTGAGAGCAAAACTTCTGTTTCCATTCAATGAAGCTTGAGAAGAACTGGTAAGATCAAGAGAAACAAATCTACCCTATGATGTGAATTTTTAAATTGTTATCCCATCTTTTATTATTTTTATAAATGACTCAAGCCAGCAAACAATACAGAACAGTCCTTCTATTTTCCCCACAAACCCTGCAAGGTGATTTGGGCTGGGAGAGTGAGTGGTCCAGTCACCCAACCAGGCTAGAAACTGAGTTCTAGTCGTGCCTAAGATGGGTCTAGAACTCCATCTCCTGGTTTCTAGGCTAGCATCTTAACCAATAGACCATACTAGCTCTAGTAGACATTGCATAACTAGTTTTATGAATAACTCTGTACTTGAAGCAGGCTCTCTTTGCTGAGAAGTAAAAGCAAAAAATAAAGGAGAAAATTCTATTTATTTTGTCTGTCTTGCAGAACTTGATGCAGAGAAATGCCTGCATGTAGTGGTACAGCAAGCCAAGAGTTAAGATAGCTGTCTTTATGGACTATGTCTTTCAAAAGGACTTTTCTGATCCCTACCCTCACTCCAAGTCACAAATTACAGAAAGAAAAATCTTTTATTAACACATGACAGTTTGCTCAGTAATTGCTTGACCAGTTTAAGATGTTCTTCCTTCTCCTGTAACATGACTTCCAAACAAATGTCATTTTGAGAATAATGGGGGTAGAAGCGCCAGCCAACAAAACTGGTGATGCATATTAGGGAGGGTGGCAGTGTTTTCTTCTAACATCATTATTGTGTAACATATAGATTTATATTGCAATTCTTGACATGTACACTGCCTGTTGCTTCCTTCTAAGAAGGAAAAAAACCTACTTACATTCTACATCACATAATTAGTTTACAATATTGCATGCTGACTCAAGGAAGTTTTTTCTAATAAATGTTATGTATAATATTCAGTAACATTTGGGACCTGAAACAAAATGTGGCAATTGGGGAGGGGGAGCAATCTGTTTTTCGAGGAAGCCTAATAACAGCTGAGTAATATATTAAAATGCAATTTAAAGCCACCTACCTTTTCCCCATATATGGTTCAATTAAGAGCAATTATTAATGCTATGTGGTGTTCTGAAAATTTATGGCATCACTTTATATTCAGTTTATTTATTGAACATCTATGCCATCCATCTTGCTAAACAATTTGGCCTTGGAAATACAGATTTGTGGCAACAGAGGAATGATTTCAAACAGGGTCTTGGAACCCTGACACCTGTTAATTGATTGCAACGGAGAGATGCATCAATAGAAACGCAATATTACATATGAAGTGAGCATCTGTTGGGGAGCTGGTAGGCCTAAATTTGTGAATACTTTCATTGTAGAAAAGTGTATGTGTCTCTATCCTACTCTAACAAAAAAAAAAAACTTCCTGCCAAAATCTGCTACCAGCTGCTGTCTGATAAAAGCAGCTACATATAAAAGAAACACTCCCTTGTAGAGATTCCTACTTGTAAGGCCTCAGGCTGGCAGCATATCCCACATATCTAAAATAAGACAGTAGCTTTCTTGATAATTTAAATAGATTAAGTAAAAAAAATGGTTAGAATAAATTGATGCTTATTGGTTCAAGACACATATAAGGAAGAGACTATTATAATCACATATATACGGTACATACAATATTAAGTCTTATTATCTCAAGAGCATTTGAATCCGTTTCTACCTTCAAGAAACCCAACCCAAAACAAGTAGCCTGGCTCATTGCCCTTCTCTTTCCAAACCAACCACTTCTGCCATGCTAGAGGAAGTAATCCTGTCCCCTCCTGCAGGCTGCTCTAGCATTTTGAACTTGATTTAATGAACTCAAGTTTGCTTCTAGATAGCCCCACCATGTGGTTGCTCTTGGACTTTGCTGTTCCCAGTAATTGCAGCAAAACATGCTCAGCAAGACAATCTTCCCCATTTCCTTTCCCTGTAGTTTCTGAAACCTGGTGTTCTCCAGACATGTGGGGTTTTCCATACTACTTAGCCAACATAGTCAACATTTGCCCCAGGTAGACAAGTCATGGGAATTATGACACAAATACAGCCAAAAAGGCATCAGAGGTTGAGAAGAATGATCCCTGGAATTATTTTGATACACCCATAGTGATGGGTGATATCCAAAAACACCTAAGGAAAGTTAGAACTGGTTAGCATTGATACTTCTTGGTACAGGTTAGACTGGTAGGACTTTTTTAAATATAAAATAAAAGCCCTGAAAGAAATGGAAAAGAATTTGCATATTGTAGCTAAATCTTTACGGATTTCATGAATATCCATGACTTCCTGGGTATTTATGAAGTCATCAGGAATCAGGCTTTGTTTAGAGACCCAACTTTGTTGTACAGACTAGTTTACTGTCAGGAAAGTATGTTAACTTTTTCCACCAACGCAATCTATACAGGTTCAACAGACCAGAGTTGCACATGCAATTAATTGATTTTAATTAGGAGTAATTTTCACATGTAATTGTTACATCAACTTTTTCAGGAAAGTTATCTGTTTTGTACATCTAGAGGGAAAATTTTAACTCTAGGAACAGACAACCTAATTTAGTTCACACATTAAATTGTCCACTTATGAATACAGGGCTTTGTGGAGGCAGATGGCATTAGTAGGCAAGACTTCTGAGTGGGAAAATTCCACCTGTTGAGTAAAACCTATCCACAGTTCTTTCCTTAATACAAAGTATGATTTGGAGCAAATTATTTTCTCTATGCATAAAGAGCAAAGAAATGCAAAATGGAAGTTTGGATTTAACCTGCTTTATGCTGGTAAAACTGTATCCAAAGTAAGCCTCCACAGTATTAAACAACAGGACATATCCTGTGGGTATCTTATTACCATTCCTCATTCCTGACAGGAGCTTGCATCAGTAGCTAATTCTGGGAACCAGAAAGCAGCAATGATACTCATGCAATAGATACAAACTCTTGTGGGAAGCTATGTGGGACATGCTATTATTAAGTCTTCACACTGTGAAATAATCTCACTCCATAGAGCCGTTTTGTAACTCCAGTGGTAGTTTAGAGGGACAAACCTTAATAAAACAAAAGTACAATGTTAAGAATACAGTATTTGATTTCTTCCAAGTGCAAGCACATTGTTGTTGTTTTTTAAAACATCTGGTTTGTATGAAATTTCTGTGTAATATTTGAGTAATTAAAGCCAGGGAAATCATCTGGAAAAGATTTAAACATTTAAAACCATTAGACTACTGGTGTCAACAGATCAAGATTCAACTGATTAGTAAGTTATATTGATCTCTAGCCTGGTTGTAGGATACACAAAGGATATTGGAAATAGTAGCATGTCAAGCTTACAACAGCGTAAGTACTGTAGGTGCTTCCTCCAGCTTAAATATAGTTACTTCATGGTAAGGCTTCAGACTCAATTCCAAAATGATGTAAAAGCAATACGTGTGTATAACTTTTTCAAGTAGCTGCAACTTTTGGCATTGTCTATCACTTATCTCAATTCATTTCAAGTTAATAGTGCGTATAACTATGATGCAATTTTGAACCACCAGTGTTGTTAAAAAAGATTAAATAATTTAGAAATGTTTAGAAATCAGGGTTAAAAAGATTGTTCTAAATATGCTCTTAAATAAGGAAACATTTTATATGTGAACCATAAATTAAAACATCTACCAGTATTCCACAAGTCAAACTCTATCAAACTATGCTTAATAGTTCACTCTGGTATAATAACAAATTGACTAGTATATTATGATTTTTTTTCCTGATGCTTTCAACTGCAATAACACTGCTAAGACAGCAAGAAGAATTTGACAAACAAGGTTGTTTAAAGTAGATTGGTATAAATCCAGATTAAGTTGCACTAAAATCAATAAATATGTTGATTTTAATTAGACTAATGGGACAGTTGATTTGATTTTAATGAGACTAAAGCATTCAATCCCTTCTGTCCAGGACAACTGACAACCTAGTTTATCCTTTTTGAAAAGAAAAGCAGCAAAATTTCATATAAATGTAACCTAAGCTTCATATAGATTTTTTTTAAAAAAAAACTATAATACAAGACACTGTCCATATGCCACACTTTTGCCCACTTCACATACGTTTGCCTAATTTGCTATCCCAAGTATCAAAATGTCACCCAGACCTAGACTAGATAATTAGCAGCTTAGAGTGAATTGACAGATCATATTAATGGAAAAACAAATGAACCACAATTCAGCTTAATGCAATGTGCACTCAATTAAATTTGAGTGGGATCTTCTTACCAACAATTCTGGACATGTACTTTTGTTATTATAGTCTGCAAAAGCTCTCTACTAATGGAGAAATACATAAGTCTACATTTTAGTGTGGTTAATAATAACTATTTTTAATACAGAAAACTATCTTACAGATTTTCACCAATAAGGAACATGAAAACATTTTGTCCTATTCCTTCATGAGTAATTATTTCAGAGATGGGCAATGCATACAGTTCCTTGTCAGGAGAGCTCTCTCATTCCTGTATTTTGCCTTACCAGCTCCTTGCTAGCAATAGAGAATGACAAACATACCTCTCCACCTCTGTGAAAACTACTAATTTGACAGAACTGTTCAATAATCCTTAGTAGTAGACTGTTTATCTCATTTACTATGCATGGTGAACAGTTTTATTAATACAGATAATTATTTTAGTTAGAAGTAAGCATTTTGATCATATATAATTAAACCGCAACCTTCATGATCATAAGTAAATTTATCTGAGCTATAGAGAAAATATATTGCTAAATGGAACACCGAGCAATGCAAATTATTAGTTTTAAAGTAAGCACCTCTTCAGAGAAGAGTAAAATAGGGATACCAGTTGAGGGGGGGGAGGTTGGCTAATTTATTTAAGTGATAACAGAGTTCCAAGATTTGGTTGAGTCCCTGAAGTATCTTCTGAAATCAGAGGATGATACAAAAGCATTAGGTCTCAGTGTCATATCCTGAATCCTTGCTTGCTTTCTTGCTTTCTTGCTTTGCTCCATGGCCAAGGTTAAAAGAATCAAATACAGTGGTACTTTGGTATTCAACTGTTTTGAAACTCATCAAATTGGGTACTCCATGCATTTTGATGTGTACATTTTGTCCTGGCACTCATTTGTTTGCTACTCAATGCACAAGCTAGAACTTGTCAATGTCAGCTGCCTTGTGACTCAATACATTATTCCTTATGGGAAAAATTGTTTGATATTCATTGTTTTTGGTACCAATCACACCTCCTAGAACCCACAGGTGGCACGTGGGACCATTTCTAAGGGCACGAGAGGCGCTGCCCTGTCAGCTCAGTGCATATGTGTGTGCTGGCCAGCTGAGTTAGGCCTTCTTTTGAGGCAGTTTTTCGCCCTCTGGAGGTGGGGGAAGGCTGTTTTCACCCTCTCCAAGCTTCTAGAAAGCCTCTGGAGCCTGGGGAGGGCGAAAAAAGCATGCCAAAAGCAGGGGGTCATGCACATAGCATTATGGGTGTGGTATGCCTGCGCACATCCCCCTTGCGCTCCCCCCGCTTTTGGCACGCGAGCCAAAAAAGGTTAGCCATCACTGTCCTAGAACCAATTAATGATGAGTACTGAGGTACCACTGTATTAGGAATTAATATATTGCTTTAATACTGCTTCTAATCTTCTATCCTTCTTTTAGATACTGAATTGTATTGGTGTAACAGACTATATTATATTTAATATTGAGCATAATTCATATGATATATTAATATAATATTTAAGCAGCATTTAGCAGTTATTACAGACCTGGGAGATCAAAATTAAACCATATAAATTATGGAATTAAGGTAGCTTCTGGTTCTCAAGTACTCAAGCTAACTGGAAATTAAGACTTCAAAAGAGAAGAAGCAGCACAAAATACAAAAATAAAATGTAAGTTACATTTTTACTGTCATTTCAAAACTTTTTTCATATACAATCAAATATGGGAAACAGAAGAGCACAATTCTGCTGAATGGTTTACAAGTTGTTATCCAAAGAAACTTTCAGGTATGTCAAACCTTATATCCAGCTTTATCTATGAAATTTTACAGACTTCGTTATCCATGATTGTGTTTCTGAATGGTGGGAGAATCCCTGAATTTATACTGATGAGGCTCGATTTTAAACAATTTGAACTAGCATTCAAAACTCACCTGGTCAAACACTTGACTGAAGTAATATTTCCAACATTTACAAATGCACAGTTATGTTGCAATCAAAAAAGGACAGATGTCAAAAACGAGCACACAACCCAAATTTCAGAACTGCAGCTGCTGTAGGAAGTATTGGACATATATGCAAGGACATTTGGGATCTCAGATTCTGTGCACTTTATCACATCAGCAGCCATTAAAAAATACTGCTAGGAGCAGTTACTCCTGCTTGTGCCTTTAGAATACAAAACTGTGATTCAGTGCTTTATGAGATTCAACATGCGTACTAAAAATAGTTACATACATGTAGCAAAGAATGAGATCAATGACTCAAGTACTAAATAAGAAAATGCATAAAGACCTCGTATAACAGGACACAATTAGAACAAGATGGGAAATGACATTTTCATTTGTGACAAAGAATCAGAAACAAAAGCATGCAAATGACAAATCAGCATTATGAAGAGACTCTGAAGGCACGTTTCAGAAAGCACAATGATTTGCAATTAAAAGTTTCTTTAAAAGGAACTTGAAGTGCATTTTTAGCAATGTTCTCTGAACACAACTAAATGCTTAGTCCAAATATTTCATAGTATTCTCCTCAGTCAATATGGCTTTCAGCATATTTCAACTCCCAATTCAAGCCAAACACTAGGGAGGGTTTTGATGGCTGGGTTAGTAAAGGTTGACTGGGCTAACAAAATTTACTCGTCGGAGCCCACTGATCTTTTCTGTGTCCTCTTGCGTGGCAACCGTCTTGGGGAAGCTTTATCTGTAGTAAAAAAAAAAAAAGAACAGGCCTTACTTAACACTAAGTGTTAAACATTCTTTGGCAGACAAAAGATACCGTATTTATTTTTGAAAATTATTATGCAAACATCACACTCAAAAATATGGTACGCACTAATTAGGAACATGCAACTGCTATCTGATATGTACCTAAAATAATGGGAAACCAAATATCCAGTGCTTGCTCTGGTTTGGAAATGGGACAGCACTGAGTCAAGTCTTTTTGCCCAATTCATTTGCTCTACCTTCCACAGGATTAATGTACTTTATGGTAAGTGGCTATAAGGAAGAAGAATGCATGATGCCCTATTTTCCTAGGTAGCTCAGAGCAGCCAGTTCTAAAAATAATCTTCATAGCCACATGTTTGAGAATATCCTATCTATACTTTGTACTAAGTAGAAAAGATGCTGTAATATGGAAAAAATATTATGTTAGTTACTTGGAGCAAACAAAGTTCACACTAACTTATTATACTTTTTGGGGAAAAGTCAAATTAATATTCAAGGAGTCTATGGAGATTCTCAGTCACCCAGGTCATGATTGTCCCAAAGGTGCTTTTTCAAGAGGCAACTGGACTTTTTGGTTTTTCTTTGAAGATATTTCGCTCTCAGCTGAAGATGCTTCTCGGATGAAAAGTGAAACATCTTCAAAGAAAAACCAGAAAGTCTAGTTGCCTCTTGAAAAAGCACCTTCGGGACAATATTCAAGGAGTCACATGACATTTTGAACAGAGTCTGAATGCAACTAATCAGTTTACAGCTTTGTACAATTACTGTATTTTTTGGAGTATAAGACGCACCTTTTTCCCTCTAAAAAGAGGCTGAAAATCTGTGTGCGTCTTATACACCGAATAGATATTTTTTTTTTTGGCCTCCTGATGCCCCCCCTCACCAAAATGGCCATGCAAAGCCTTATGGAGGCTTTGCAGAAAGCTCCTGGGGGCTGGGGAGGGCAGAAGTGAGCAAAGAATGGGCCGTTTCCCCCCCAGCCCCCAGCAGCACTCTATAAGCCTCCATAAGGCTATGCATGCAAATTTTTTGAATGAAAAACGGGCCATTTTTTGCTCATTTTTGCCCCCCCCCCCCCAAGGCTATGCATGCCTTTTATTTGAAAAAATATGAGCCCATTTTCATGAAAAACGAGCCATTTTGGGGAGGTTTGCAGAGTGCAAAAACTCCCCCCCCCTTTCAGAAAGCTGTTTAGTTAGAGTGTTTGATGAAAATTACACCGATCAAGTGCTGTCCCAGCAGAAACAAAGTTTTAGGTGCTACAGTGATTTCCTTCTCCAGCACATGGATAAATACACCTGGAAACATCTACCTATCTACCTACTCTCTCTCTCCCCCTACCTATCTACTGTATTTCTCTCTCTCTCTCTATTTTTCTCTCTCTATCCCTCTCCCTACCTATCTACACTTTCTCTTTCCCTACCTACCCACTGTATTTTTCTCTCTCTATTTCTCTCTCTATCCCTCTACCTACCTACCTACCTACCTACCTACCTAACTACCCTCTCTACCTACCTACCTACTGTATTTCTCTCTATATATTTCTCTCTCTCTCTATCCCTTTATCTACCTACCTACCTACCTACCTACCTACCTACCTACCTACCTACCTACGTATTTTGTCTCTCCTTACCTACCTATTGTCCCTTCGGGGAGAGGGAGCGGTCTATAAATTAAATTAAATTATTATTATTATTATTATTATTATTATTATTATTATTATTGCATTTCTCTCTATCCCTCTACCTACCTACCTATACTCTCTAACTACTTACCGTATTTCTCTCTCTCTATTTCTCTCTCTATCCCTTTATCTACCTACCTACCTACCTAAGTGCTCTCCCTCCCTCCCTACTGTATTTCTCTATATACAGTATATATATTTCTCTCTCTATCCCTCTACCTACCTACCTACCTACGTATACTCTCTACCTACCTACTGTATTTCTCTCTCTCTCTCTATTTTTCTCTCTCTATCCCTCTCCCTACCTATCTACACTTTCTCTTTCCCTACCTACCCACTGTATTTTTCTCTCTCTATTTCTCTCTCTATCCCTCTACCTACCTACCTACCTACCTACCTACCTAACTACCCTCTCTACCTACCTACCTACTGTATTTCTCTCTATATATTTCTCTCTCTCTCTATCCCTTTATCTACCTACCTACCTACCTACTTACCTACCTACGTATTTTGTCTCTCCTTACCTACCTATTGTCCCTTCAGGGAGAGGGAGCGGTCTATAAATTAAATTAAATTATTATTATTATTATTATTATTATTATTATTATTATTATTATTATTATTATTGCATTTCTCTCTATCCCTCTACCTACCTACCTATACTCTCTAACTACTTACCGTATTTCTCTCTCTCTATTTCTCTCTCTATCCCTTTATCTACCTACCTACCTAAGTGCTCTCCCTCCCTCCCTACTGTATTTCTCTATATACAGTATATATATTTCTCTCTCTATCCCTCTACCTACCTACCTACGTATACTCTCTACCTACCTACTGTATTTCTCTCTCTCTCTCTCTCTCTCTCTCTCTCTCTCTCTCTCTCTCTCTCTCTCTCTCTCTCTCTCTCTCTCTCTCTCTCTCCCCCTTTATCTATCTACCTACCTACTCTCCCTCCCTCCCTCCCTCCCTACTGTATTTCTCTCTCTTTATCCTTCTATCTACCTACCTACTTTTTTTTTTTTAAAAAGCCTCTTCAAAACCTGGGTGTGTCTTATATTCCGGTGTGTCTTATACTCCAAAAAATACAGTAGTTTTTGGGCTGGGTTTTTCTTAAAAGTTGGCAATTCACAGTGCTGCAAATATAGCAGAATCTGTAATTAGCAGAATAATCACACTGACTAAATATGATAGCACTCTTTTTCTGATAAGCTGGGGATAGTTGATGTACATTGCAGAATTAGAAATCTGATTCCATCTCTTAACTCCCAGAACAAAATTGCTCCAAACCTACTTTGACTCTCAATTGCATTTTGCCCATTTTTATAACTCTATCATATCTATTAGCCAGTATTTTACCTAGCCATATCCTCAACTCCATCACTGCTTGTTAGGATTCTCTCACAGAAAATGCTGTGCTAATTAATTTAGATCTGGGAGCAACCAATTATTTGATATTTTTGCACCAATTAATGCAGCGTTACAGACTTTTCTTCTATGTTAATTGCCCACATACTAGCCATAACAAAAACATAAATACCAAGTTCAGTCAACCTAAATCTTTTCTATAGCAGAATTTCTACACTAACATCCTTGATTTCATAATATAGAATTAATGTAACACAATAATTAAATATGCCACAGAATTTCTGAAAAAAAGAAAACTTCATATATATTTTTAGGAAATTATATATTTAATACTGTAGAAAACTAAATGAAACATTACAGAGGGGATTTCTAATTCTGAATTATGCTATGGGGATACATTAATGCACTTAAAAAGTTAAATAAGGGAATCCTGCCTCTGTTATTTTGCCAGTATCATTAAGCTAGCCTTCCCTAAATTGATGCCCTCCAATTCCATACACTTAGCACTTCTGCCAGCACAAGAAATGTAATTAAATACTTGTGAAGAGCATTGCTGATGAAACCTTCATTAAGCTATCATCTCTTTAGTTAGTTTATACTTTATTTAAGAAACAGTTCGTCTTACAGCAATACATATTACTTTCCCTGCAGAAATAACTTCTCTTGTTATTTAAATTCTAACACAGTATGTAGCCTTCAGAAATGAAAGACTACATTAAGAGATACTTTTATTACTGCATACTATTTATAAGCTTTGCACTGAATGAAAGCATATATTGAAAATATTTTAAAACAGTCTATTCGTAATATACTGCACTATATTAGGAGGTTCCATTACCTCCTCTAGAGAAGTGATCTGATATAACATTTTACAATGTATTTTACCATCCCCCCCCCAAATGCCCATTGGATTAGCCAAATCAGATGTATGACTATGTGATTCTCTTTAACAACCACATATTTCATTTAATAGACACAATTACTTACTTAATGACCATCATAAAAAGTCATAAAATTAAGACTGGTACATGGTGACTCAACTAATGGCCACAATGTCACAACTAGGCTAAATTGAAGTTGTAAATTACCTGACAACTACCTGCAAAGATAAAATTTTGAACTATACAATTTGAGAGTGTAGGTAATCACAAATTAGTGGACTGACATATATCAAGCATGTATTTCATGGTCATGCTCAAAAAAACATAGAAGTAAATAGCATAACATTATATAACTGCTAGAACAGAGTAGAAATAATTTTGAAGCCAAAAGAATGGGATGGGTATTTCAGGCATGCTGAAAGAAGTCCAACTTGAGACTAGAAGTGGGAATGATCTACTTTAAGGTCAAAATATTTCAACTTCTAATTGGATAAGATTTATTTAATACTCCTACAAAATATGCAGCAGCTATTTGCTTAGTTTTTATTAAAGCTGGTGAAATGCATCAAACTTTAGTATTATCACTGCATGCAGTTATTATATAATCAATCACCAGGAACAAATTCTATGTGAAATTTTAAAAGCCTCAACCCAGTAAAGTGTATCTCACCTTTTCTACTTTGCACTGAAGGCAGAGAAAAACAAACAAAACAACACATTAACAAAGTTTAGAAGAATTTTAAAAATGTATTTGAATTTATTTTTGAGTTAAATAGAAACAGCAAAATTTAACACCCCACAATGTCCTCAAATCTACAGAGGCTACTTAACATGATCAACAGTGGTGGAATTACAGAATCAATGCCACTAATGATGCCCTTCTGACTAATTGGATTTTAACATTCTAAATCTGCTCTTGACAGACGGGAAATCTCCAAAACACAAAGGAAAGGAAAGGGGAGGAAAACAGGAAATTCTGTTGCATTTTTTCAACACCGAATATAGTCTACAGCTTTGTCCAACCGCACTTGCCATTAAATAAATTTACTGAAAACAGCCTAAGGTATTTAAAGTCAATTTTGAAGTCAATTTTTTCCACTGAGATATTCACTTTTTTACAATGTAAATAAATTTACTACAGACAACCTGCCTTGATACTTACTGATCTGATTTAAAGTTTCTTGAGGAATCCAACTCATATCAACATCATTCTGATTAGAGGTTCCCATCTCTACTTTTTGAGCTGGTCTTTTTCTCTGAGGGGATTAGAAACAAAAGTAATAAATAACATATTATCATCTATAAAGTCACAAAAGAAGACTTCAATTATTTGGCCATTATACCCAATAAATGAAATAAGCATTATCCAACCATTAAAACAGATATATTAATTAGAAATCCACTTTTATAATAACCATTTTATTAATTGTCTCCCTTTCATTGTTTCTTTATCATTTAAAACATCTTTCAAATATTAAAAAATCTTAATTAAAATGCTGTGGCTATTAAATTATTGATGTCACTGGAAGATATTCAACTCGTAATATTTTTTACAGTTCTAGTAATAGTTAATTTTTAGATACACAGGTGTTGACTGAATTTTTCAGTATTTTCAGCAATGAGCAGCACAGATACAATTAACTCTCTAATTAAGCCTATCCTAATTTTCCTGTATGTACATTTTTTTTTAAGATTTGTTAAGAAAAGCACTAGCAAGCCAGATGACATCATCTTTCTTCTATGGAATTTAGAGTAAGGCAGAGTTCTCCAATGTTTCCAGCTTTGCGAACTTGGAGGGGGGCAGGTGAGGATATGCTTATTCCCATGCACTCATGCCTGCTGGCCATTTTACACGGCCCAGTTGCAAACCCCTCACAGCCCACAGCTTGGGCACCCTGGAATCAGGCATACAAATTTCACAGTCCTTACACCAATCCACATAATGCTAGAGGCCATCCTCTCCGCTTAGAAGAAACAATGACAGTATTCTATAGTCAGGGGAAAGATTAATTAAAAATAGCTACTTACCTTCCTAGATTCCAGCAATTGATGTAGACCAACAATGACAAGTAGGCCAAGTCCCCCCAGGAATATATACATAAAGATCCTTATTTAGAAAGATGAGAAAGTCTAGTAAGATTCGATTTTTAAAAAAAATATCTCTGGACGGTCATAAAAACTATGCAGGACGGATGATATCCTAATATAAGGTTTTCCTAACAATAATCCAAGGATTTGTCCCCACATGTATTTATTTTATGCATTTATTAATCAAATGTATATAGCTGCCCATCTCACAGAAAGTGACACTGGCAGCATGTAACAATCCAATAAAACAGTAATATTTTTAAAAAAACCTATTACCAAAACCTATTATATAATAATTATAAAAAGACCATCCAAAATTGTAAAATTAGAACTAAAAGAAAAGAGAAAATTAGCCAAAGGATATTAATAATAATGGAACCCCCTCACATATTCACTCGTTCTCTGGGTTCAAGCTTGCTGGCATAACCAGGAACCTTTGAAAGCTCAAGGGTGACAAAGCTGACCTAATCTCTTTGTAATGAATTCCTCAATGAGGGTGCCACAGCAGAAAAGGCCTGTCAAATGTACTATGGTCTGTCAAATGTAATTCCCTAGATGTCGGAACCTGTAACATATCCATTATGTTGGATTTGGTAGGACAGGCAGATGAAATCAAAAAGAGGAAATCCATCCAATAACCTGGAGTCATATAACACTATAGAGCAGTGGTAGTCAACCTGGTCCCTACCGCCCACTAGTGGGTGTTCAAGCTTTCATGGTGGGCGGTAGGGGTTTTGTCCGATACTGAAGCACTTTCCTTTTTTTAATTTAATTGACTTCCCTACTTTATAAATCACCATTACTGTGGAACCGGTGGGTGGTTAGAAAATTTTACTACTAACAGAGATACAAAAGTGGACAGTAGGTATAAAAAGGTTGACTACCCCTGCAATAGAGGTTTAAAGGTCCCACTGTGTTGGATCTGGAAGCAAACTGGTAACCAACCAGCAGAGGTGTCATGTGTGCTCTATCAGAAATACATGCAACTGGTCACTGTGCTGCATTTTGCACTAGTTGAAATGTCCAGATACTATTCAGAGGCAGCCCATGTAGAACGAACTGCAGTAATCCAATCACAAGGTGACTAGAATGAGTGCCGAATAAAGCTCCTTGATCCAGAAATGGATATAACTGGCACACTGTTTGAAGTTATGAATGGCCCTCCTAGCCACGACTACCTACTCTTCAAGCAAAAGTCATGAGTCCAAGAGGAACCCCATATTGCACACAATTGAATTGTTTGGGGGAAATTCAACTTCATCAAGCAACAAAGATACTATAGACCTAAAACCAGAAGATGCCCAAACTAAAAACTACTCAGTCTTGCAAGAGTTCAATTAAAGCCTCCTGTTTCCTATCCAGACCCTCATTCTCCAACACTGGCATAGGATATCCACAGCATCACATAATTCTCCAAGGGCAAAGATGCACAATTGGATAGCATCAGCATACTGATGATACTTCACCCCATGGTGATGGGTGAGCTTATCTAGCTATCTCATGCAGATGCTGAATAGGAAAGAAACAGCACCAACCCCTATGGCACCCCTTCTAGAAGGGGCTGCGGGAGAGATCTTTGCTCCCCAATAAACACTAACTAGGATCAATTAACCAGGAGAAAGGAGGTGACTAGGTTGTGCTACCCACCCCCAATCCCAAGTCAAATCCAGAAGGATACCATGGTCAATGGTATCAAAAGCCTCCAGAAGTCAAATCAATTAAAATGGATGCACAATCACCATCCTATCTGTGCCAGAGATAATTCAAAAAGTACAACCAATGATGTTTCTGTTCCATATCCAGCTCTGAAACCTTATTGAAAAGGAGCCAGATAATCAATTTCATCCACAGTCCTCTGAAGCAAGTCGGATACTGGGCAAAAGTTGTGTGTGTGTGTGTGTCTGTCTGTCTGTCTGTCTGTCTAGCAATGGCTTCCTCAGCAGGGGGCAATCTGAGATCTCCTTAAGAGGTAAAGGAACAACCCACTCACTCCAAGAACAATCAGCCATTGTTATGATTCACTCACACAACTGGACTGCTTTTACAACACAAGAGCATGGTTTTTAAGAACAAGTGGTTGAACTCAAAGTCCTAAGGACGTTATTAACTTCTTAGGTCCAACGAGTTCTAATTATAGTTGGAATGCCTGGATTATTCTATAATATGATATCACTATCTAAGTAACCTTGGGGAGACAACCAGCTGCTTATCGCAATCAGTGTTTGATTTAATATACAAATAAAGAAGGATGCACAATATATTACAGTCTGTTAGTGTTCGTGATAGCAAGCTGCTTTTTCTCTCTCTGTCCCCAAGGTTTGGTGATTAAAAAACAAGGAAAACTTTAACCTTTTCAAAACCTAAATGAATATGTATGTTCTTTTATAATAGCATGAAAGGTCTGGCTATCACCATTACAAAAATTAGTTAGCAGAATAAGTAAACTTACGTTTCAC
Source organism: Rhabdophis nuchalis (assembly GCA_039707465.1). Lineage (NCBI taxonomy): Eukaryota > Metazoa > Chordata > Lepidosauria > Squamata > Natricidae > Rhabdophis > Rhabdophis nuchalis. The sequence continues at coordinate 149,044,842 of CM077645.1, forward strand.
CATCTAATCCATCTTCTTTTTCAATAATTGTAACAGTCTGATTGAAGACAGCATCTTGGAAGAAATTCCCCTAAAATGAAACATATTAAAAAGGCTATTAGATTCAAGCCATCAACTGGCACTATTGTTCCAGAAAAAAAGTATATTCCTTGCACTTGTTTCTAGTTTTCTGCAGAATAAACTGTATATCTATACTTGGATAGACAGACAGATAGACATAGATACAGATACAAAGTATGAATGGTATTAGTTAACTATTCGTGATTGCCAATCTTTTTGCAGCCAAACTTTTAAAGTTATTTTTTCAGCTGCCAAATGTTTCAATAAATGAAACATATCACTATAGAAGATGAGATTTTCAGATCTTTTTAATATTCCCCCTATATTTTAAGATACAATAGTTATTTTTGGTGAATGGAATAGGTTTATAACTGCATTGACCTCAGTAGATGTTTAGCATTCTTAATTTAGTGGAAGACTGATCATTATTTAGCAGTTTAATATCAAATTCTAGTGATGTGGCTTTTTAGCCTGAAGAGAGATCTGATTGCTGAATGCAGCTGACAGGTTGTACAGTATTGCCTTATCACAATAGCAGCTCTTAATACCTCAGATTTTGACTTTTTAAAACAGTCTTTCTCTTCAAGCCACAGCAGTTACTAAGAAATTGTTTTGGATAAGATTAAGGAAACAATAAACTTTCTACTGGAATGCTGATCAGTGAGGAAAATACTGTAACTAAGAAATAATAGAATATTCAGTAAATACTCTCAATAAAATATCCCTCCATAGTGATCAAAATAAGATATGAAATATGCAAGCATAAATATAAACTGACATGGGTAAGGCAAACATGGAATTTTGAAATGCATTGTCCTATTATCTTTCTCAACATGCATTGTTCTACATAGCTAATATCTTTCACAATCTTTATTAATCTAACCCAGGAGTCTGCAAAGTTGGCTCTTTTAACACTGGTGGACTTGAATTCCCCAGCCAGCTAGGCTGGCTGGAGAATTCTGGGAGTTGAAATCCACCAGTCTAAAGAGCTAACTTTGCAGACCCCTGATCTAACCCAAAAAGGCTACAAAACAAGTCATAACCTACAATATTCAAAAACCATCCCAATACATGATAGCAGAACTAGCAACACAGCTCCCCAAGGATTCAGAGAAACTAACTGGCTGACCAAGTTTTACATTAATATCAGGTGACATTGCCACAAAAACACAGACAAATGCTAAATGAATATCTTTATCCTATAGTTAGTCAAATCCCATATCCTCACTTACATTTTGATCTTTGTAATTCAAATTGATAACCAGTCCAAAGGGACGGCCACCCATAGGCTCTGCAGGAATGAAGGAATATTCAAATGTGGCTTGTCTCTGTGGTGGAACAACTGTGTTCAGAGGAAGAGCAGTGAAATTCTGAATAAAAAACTGATAATCTTGTGGGTACCGGAATGAAGCATCTAGCGATTCTACGATGAAGTCTTCTGTACCCTTATTAGTAAAACCTACTAAAAACTTCACAATGTTGTTTGCTGGAAAATCTAAGGGGGAAAAGGAATGAAAATTCTTAGTGTTTCATTTTTAAGTTGTAATTTTAAAAAACAAAACAGGTAAGATAAGCTGCCTGATGTAGAATTCAAAATATGTTTTACCTTCTCCTTTCACAAATAAGATTGTTGTATCAGCATTAGGTGATGCTTTAGGTTCTCCTGATAGGTCATCTTCCTCTTTCTCTTCTGTCTAATATAAAATAATGTTTGAAAAGCCTATGAGAAACAGTGAAGCAATGAACAGCCAGAATATATAAGTTTTAGTATATACTCCCACATAAAAGTACTTCAATAGACAAACAAGTTAATTTCCGCCAAACCTAGGGTTTTCAAAGCTACAATTTACAAAATGATATTTAGATTGGAGTGTTTCAAACTGTGTTCTGGACAACACAAAATTTCCACAAGAACATAACTGAGTTTGGTGAAAACCAAAGGATTCGTCAAAAGAAGCCAATTTTCAATGACAGTGTTTTACTTGTTCATCAGGGATTCTGAGAAATTTCATTTTTAACAGATTCTTTGGAGAACGTTTGCAAACCCTTGGCCTAGCCTTTGATCCATGATGGCGAACCTATGGCACAGGTGCCACAGGTGGCACGCGGAACAATTTGGGCCTTGCCTTGTCAGCTCCAGCGCGCTTGTGTGGGCTGGCCAGCTGATTTAGGTCTTCTTTTGAGGCCATTTTTCGCCCTCTAGAGGCAGGGGGTGGGGAGGCTGTTTTCAGCCTCCCCAACCTCCTAGAAAGCCTCTGGAGCCTGGGGAGGGCAAAAAAAGTGCATCAAAAGCAGGGGGTTGTGCACATAGCATTATGGGTGTGGCCCACCCATGCATGATCTCCCTGCACTGCCCCCGCATTTATCATGTGAGCCAAAAAAGGTTAGCCATCACTGCCCTAGATGATGTACTAAGTATTTTGTAAGGAAACAGGCATAGACACGAAGTTAAAAATATTTAACAAATTGATAAAATATTCCTAAGCCAGATGATGAGATTATTAAAACTGAAAATTTGCTGCAGTTAGCTCAATAACATTGAATATATTAGCATTTAATTGAGCGGTTCCATAAACCTCAATTGTAATCCAAATTGAGTAGCCAGTGGTCTAAAAAAAATGTATTGATGTCCTGAACCAAATGGGATCAACTTAATTATATTTAACTATATTAAGAGGTATTAATTTTATGAGTAGTGTCTACCTCTGTATCAGCAATCACTGTAAAGTAATTGAACCCAAGTAATTAAATTTGTAAAGGATATTTAATGCTGTTTCATCAAATCAGACTTTTATTTAGATTTATTACATTATAACATTTGGCATTATATACATAATTACATTTGTCTCACTATAGCTGCATAATGCTTCTTAATAACTAAGCGACATATTTCAGCTAGGAAAACTACTTAGTACAGTAAATTCTATTTCAGTTGGGGCCACAAACATCACAATTGTGACAATGTTAACACTCCTGGTAACCTATGTACGTATTGTTCAAATAGTGTTGATAAAGCATGAAATTTTAAAAAATGTTATAGCCGTACCAATTCTGTGGGTTCGTCTTCTTCAACTTCAGCTTCATCATCTTCATCCTCAACTATTGTATCTTCTATCGCTTCTTCATCTTCAGTAGCATCTTGGGCAGCCACAAGCAAGCCGGAACCTAGAGACATGAGAATAAAAATTTACTTTTATTGGAAAAAGCACTAGAAAACAATTCAAAAGGAGCCACAATTTGCTTTTTTAAATCAAACTACTCCCAAAAGAATGCAACAATTAATGTATGTATGTATGTATGTATGTATGTATGTATGTATGTATGTGTGTATATGTATATGTATATGTATATGTGTACACACACACACACACACACATAGGTAATTGTTTCTCAACAACCTGTTATTAGGCCCCAATTAAGGGAGGAGACATACTGTTTCCTTTCCTGCCTTTCGACTCATCACCAGAGATCATCTAGACAGCAAGCTAAGAATTACGTTGTGTGATTTTTTAGATATGTGTGTTATTGATCAGCTCATAAAACTAACACACACACACACACACACACACACACACACACATATATGTATATGTATATATATATATATGTTTTCTGAGGTTTTCACGGGTGTTTACAATACAATACAATAGCAGAGTTGGAAGGGACCTTGTAGATCTTCTAGTCCAACCCCCTGCATGGGCAGGAACCTTAAACCATTTCAGACAAATGGCTGTCTAACATCTTTTTAAAGACTTCCAGGGTTGGGGCATTCACAACTGCTGGAGGCAAGCTGTTCCAGAGGTTAATTGTTCTTACTGTTAGGAAATTTCTCCTTAGTTCTAAGTTGCTTCTCTCCTTGGTTAGTTTCCACCCATTGCTCCTTGTCCTGCCCCCAGGTGCCTTGGAGAATAGTTTGACTCCCTCTTCTTTGTGGCAACCCCTGAGATATTGGAACACTGCTATCATGTCTCCCCTGGTCCTTCTTTTTATTAAACTATGTAGGTCTTTGGTTGTTCGGGTTTTCTCCCACGTAGAAATTGCTCCTGGAAGCACCAAGCCGGAAGCACCAACCTGAAGATGATGAATGAGACTTCATCGAAACGTTGTGAAGATACTTCCAATTCTACGCGGGAGAAAACCCGAACAACCAAAGACATACATACATACATACATACATACATACATACATACATACATGTACTGTGTTTCCCCCAAAATAAGACAGGGTGTTATTTCCCCCCCCCCCCCCCGAAATAAGCGCTTGGCCTTATTTTTAGGGAGGTCATTATTTTTGAAGTGAAGGAGGTGGTGAGCGTGGCTGCTGCTATGTTGCAATATTTTTGGGGAGGACTTATTTTAGCGCATGCACTCAAAAGCCCAATTTGTCTTATTATTTGGGAGGTTTTATTTTCAGGGCAGTAATTATTACACAAGATGCCACATTATTTTATTTATTTTACTGTAATTATACTGCAGTTTGAAATTACAGTACTGAAATGACTTAATAGTATAGATACCTTGGGTTAGGACCATTTGTTCAGTAATCATTAAAAGTTACAACAATGTTGAACAAGGAGGGCTTATGACAGCTCCTCAAGGGTTCTAGGTGTCACAGCATCCCAAAGTCACATGTTTGTGATGTGGGGGCCTGGCATCAAGCTCACAATTATACTGTCACAGACAGCTATGGTCATGAGATCATGATTTCTGACATTCCCTGACACCTTCCTATAAATTACAGCAACCTGGATTGAATCCTTAAATGGAGCATGGAGGTACCTGAGGGTGTGGGGAGGACCCTGGGAGGCCCAGCACAAGCTACAAGGCCCACTGGCATGCAGAAAGCTGTCACAGCCTTCAGCCAGTTACAAGGTCCAGCAGTGCCCATAACTTGATCCACTTGAGCCTTTCTACAGAAGAACGGAGAATGATGCTCATTTGTCAGTAGCAAGAGAAAAATAGTTGAAGATGAGCAGGACACAACTGTTCCTGTAAAGTGCAGGGCAATGGGGGCAATTGGGGGTTGGCAGAATGGTGCTGGCATGGCAGGTTGTGAGCAGCAGCAGCACTAGGGCTGAAGTTGAGGCATGAGGCAGTTGAGGATGGCTGAAACTGCTGAAATGCTGCTGTGCAGAGTTATCAAAAAGATATAGATAGGGAGGAGATAAGGGGGGGGGGGGGGAGTTGCAATACGCCTGCTGTTCTAAGTGCTGGTGGGCCAGGCAGGTGGATGAGGTTTCCTAGGCCATGGCAGTTTTGGGTCACACTGCAGGGCCGGGCCAGGGTGGATGAGACTTCCAAGGCCAACTGCAGCTTTTCTTTAAAAACAAACAAACCCTGAATTAAATGAATTACTTTACCTAAACCTCTAGAATTTGAAAAAAAAATCTAATTGTTTTTATTAATACTTAAACTTTTACTTGGAAGCATTGATATAATTCAGCAAACAACCAAGTGAGGGTTGATGTCACAAGTTATCCAATACTAACACACTGCAAAACCTGGTGGTATAAAATATTCTCTAAAATGTTCTTTGGTATTCTCTGTTGTTATTACTGTTACTACTACTATTATTGGAAATTTTATATGGGCTACCCATTTTACATATCCAAAATTGGATAGCAAACAACAATCCACAAAATTACCCAATAAAACCCCTAGCAACAAACAAAAAGCAAGAATACAGTAATGATACCGTAACTGAAGTATCATACCCAAACGGTATCTATAACACAACCACACCTATAAAGGCCTCCTCTGATATCCAAGCTCAGTACTTAGAGGACTAGCCAGGTCTTCAAAGCCTTTTGGAAGGCCTGAATCTCAAGAAGGAGGTTTTTCCAAAGAGCAGGCATGTCTCCCAGGTCCCACCAGATGGCATTGTTTAATAGAAAGGAGCTAGAGTATATCTAGCCTGTCAGATCTGGTGAAACAGACTGAAATGCACAGAAATAGGCATCCCACAGGTAATCTAGTCCTTTGTCAGCTAGGGCTTTAAAGGTGACAACCAGCATCTTGAATTCCACCTAGATACATACTGGGATGCAATGCAGTTTGTGCAATAGCTATGTAGCATGAATTACATTGCCCAGAACGGCTGCATTCTCTGAAACTTCAGAGTATTTTTCAAGGTACGTTCTATGCAACCCCACTGCAATAATCCAATGTAGAAGTAAGTAAAGCATGAGGGACAGCAAACATAGTCTTCTGGGCCAAAAATGGACACAGCTGGTGCAGAAAGAAGATTTGTGCTGAAGCTCCACCCCACTCTTTCCCAAGACTGTCAGGTGCTCTTTGAGCTGAGAATTGAGGAGGACTCCTAAGTTGTAACTCTAACCAACTAGATTCAGGGATCCACTGCGAGCTACAGCTGAACAAACCTCAACCAAATCCAGGGGCTGACCTTGCCCAGAGGTTTCATTGAGTACTAGCATTCCTGGCCACGCGTTGCTGTGGCCCAGTCTGGTTAAATGGCCAACCAATCTGTGTGTAGATCTACACCTGCGCACACACAAACACGTACACACAACCACCATATAACCCCCAACCTACCTACCTACTGTATTTCTCCCTCTCTCCACCTACCTACCTACCTACCTACCTACCTACCTACCGTATTTCTCCCTCTCCTTCTCTATCCCCCTACCTACCTACCTACCTACCTACTGTATTTATCTCTCTCTATCCCCCTACCTACCTTCCTACTTACTGTATTTATCCCTCTCTCTATCCCTATAGCTGCCTTCCTACCTACCTACTGCATTTCTCTTTGAATCTTATAGACAGAATATTTTATGTCATAATGGATGACATAATACCTGTGGCCCACTGCTCTCTCTGTACCTACCTTGTTTACAATTTTTTACATTTCTGTTGCGTGTACCTGGCACAGGTGTGACATCTACACAATTTATATATATCACTGGTGCCGTACTTGAAAGGAACGTTGTGTGAAAATTTGGAAGCAATCGGTGCAGTACTTTCAGAGATTAGTGGTTTTGAACAAACTCTTGTTACATTTTTATTTATATAGAAGATTAAGCAGGAGTGAGAGGAGAAAGCAAAACTCAGAGGCACCCATATAAGAAATCTCTGCCCCTACCAACCAACCCTGACTGGAACTGGCCCTGGAAGAGACTTACAGCAACACACTATTCTGCTTTCCTCTACTCCTAACCTTCTAAGGCAATCCAGAAGAATACACTAAATGATAATAAAAGCTACTGAAAGATCCAGGAAGACAAAGATGACATCACCAAAGCTCATCCACCACTGCAACCAATGCTATCTTGGCATCATAGCCCACTGTGAATCTTGACTAAAAAGGCTCCAGATAATCTGCTGCTCCCAGGGACCTTAAAACTATGCACCTAATAGCTTCCCAACAACTTTCCCTAAAAAGAGAAGTCTGGAGAAAAAAATTGTACAGTACTGAATTATTAGATCCAATGATAACTTTTTCAGGGGATGGATCATCACCTCTTTAATCAGCCTCAAGCATAGTTCAAGTGACCAATAGTGCTCCTAAGGTCCATGTAATCCAGATGTTTTCTTAGAAAATAAAAATTATTTAACATAAACATTCTAGCTCATTGGTTTTTAAAACTTTCAATTATATACATATCTTGTAATTAGGCATTAGCTACCAATGATAACTATTTATGAGGGTGCCCTTTTCATGATCTCAAAATGTACAGAAAAATGGGATTCCTACGAAATTGGACATAGCATTAAATGGGAAAAAAATACAATAAAGGATTCAAGACATCTTCAAATAAGAGAGGCCAAAGCAAATTTGTCTATAGGGAAAAGAAACAATCAAATTTTCCTTTTTCTTGACATTAATTTGAAAAAAAAAAATCTAATTAAGCAGGCACTGCAGAAAATTTTTAGTACATTTCAATTTGACTAATGAAATCTGAAGATCAATAATTTAATTTTCAATGTATTGAGCAGAGCATTTATTTATTTAAATATTTAATTTATTTGCTGCCCATCTCATTTGGAAAATACTCTGGCCAGTTTACAGCACCTAACATACCGGTATATTAGAAGTAGCTTCAAAATGCTGAACTTTCATAAAACCCATAATAAAGCATTAAAGGACAGAAATATATGAAATATGTAAAATATCTTATTTCCCAGATTAAACTATTTCATTTATTTACTTCTAGTTACTGTTTGAACCAAATATTCTTTAATGTTTTCTCTAAAGAACAGGCATCTAAAACTTCAGCTCATTCCAGGGTTGTTTTTAAGCCTGTAGTATGTATTTTAGAAAGAATGATGATGTGGCATCACAATGGAGGATACTGAACATCTTATTAAGGCAGCCAGACAAGTCTCAAAAATTTCGGATTCTAGTAACTTCCACTCTTCTGGTATAAATAGTTACTGTCAAGGAAAAAAAAGCTTGCATATTTGATGGCTAAAAGAAAATGAAATCCTCTAGCATTCATTTGTGGTATTAATTCTCAGTCAGAAGAGCTTGTTTTGGAAAATAACTAAAAGACACAATATGGGTATTCTACTATAAGTACAGTAATTCAAACAAATCCCTGAAAAAAATTTGTTAGCATTCCTGCTTAAGCTAGGCAAAACTAAGATTTTTTTTTAAGTGACCTCTACTCCCTTAAGCCTTTTTTTATCCCCAAGGTTCTGACCCCATAGCCTGACCACGAGAATGGCCAATAACCTTGACATTTAAAAAACAACAACCAATAAATGTACATATGATAACTAGAAAAGATGTTGGGCTATGATGGATATGTCAATTGAAATATTAACCTGCATGGCAAGTTGACCATAGTAATGTAATGTAATGTAATGTAATGTGTGTGTGTGTTTGTGTGTTTGTGTGTAAGTTTTATGAGAAAAAACAATTATCAATGAGAAAAAACAATTATCTATCTATCTATCTATCTATCTATCTATCTATCTATCTATCTATCTATCTATCTATCTATCTATGAGAGCGAGAGAGCGAGAGAGCGAGAGAGAGAATGACTAGCTGATGAGAGCTAAAAAGCTCGAAATAGATCTATCCTAGTCTCTCTGATTTATTTATTGATCAGTTCATAAAAACTAACACACATTTTTTTAAAAATCACACAACGGAATTCTTGGCTTTCTGTCTAGATGGTCTCTGGTGATGAGCTGAAAGGCAGAAAAGGAAACAGTATGTCTACTCCTTTAATTGGGGTCCTAACAGGGTGTTGTGGAATAATAACTCATCTATTTCGTGCGGCCGGCCTGGTATAGCTTTTAAATCTATTTTATCTATTGGGTTTTTATTTGGTTTTTTAGAACAGGTTTCTAGTTTAATTTATTTTTAGTATATTTATTGTTCTTGATGTTTTTATGCTTTTATGACTCCCTGTTCACCGCCCTGAGTCCCGTAAGGGAGATAGGGCGGTATATAAATTTAAATAAAGTAAAGTAATTATAGATATATATAATTGTTTCCATAACACCTAATTTCCTAGTCTCCCTGACTTATTTATTGATCAGCTCAAAAACATAACACACACACACAAATTGTTTCCACAACACTACTATAGATCTATTTCGAGCTTTTTAGCTCTCATCAGCTAGCCATACCCTTACTGGGATATCCCGGTTCGAATCCCAGTAAGGGTATGGCTAGCTGATGAGAGCTAAAAAGCTTGAAATACATTTATTTATTGATCAGCTCATAAAACTAACACACACACACACACATACGTGTGTGTGTGTGTGTGTGTATGTATATATATATATATATATATATATATATATATATATATATATATATATATATAATTTTGTAATAATTCTCGCAAGAGTAAGAGTGTGAGAGTTTGCATATGGGAGAGGGGGCAGTGAGGGAGAGAGAGAGAAAATCCAGACTTAAAATATTGTGAATAATTCTCTTTGAGATTTAAAACCTTTGAAAGAAGAAAAGGTGACATGACAAATAATTATATTAATATTTTGCTTGTAGCTTACTCCCAGACAATAAAGCATATAATTGCCTAATAATAAAAAGCTTGAAATGTATAAATATGCATGCTAAAGAAGTGAGCAAAGTTTTTTTTTCTTTTCTCCAATACTCCAGTAGAAGTTAGGAGGATACAGAACAAGCAAATACAAGTTTTCACATTTAGGGAATTCACTCCTATCCTACAAGTGTCTTCAAATCGATGTTAAATTATGATTAACGATTTCTGACAGTAGCAATGGGATAGAACTATGGCTTTTATGCCTTTCTTATTTGTTTTCAAGAGATGGCTTATTATTGTCATTAAGAAAATGATAGGCATAGAGGACTTCTGAATTGTCCAATTATTAGTAATTATTTTCTATGGTATGCAAAATTGTATTGCATTTATATCCTGTTGCAATCCAACAGCTTTCAATGGTTTAAAAGATACAATATTCAGCAAAAAGTTAAAATATTCATGGTAAGACACCTGCAGCTACACCTAGATAACCCTGGCTGATCTTGAAAAACAAAAAGATCAGAACTAGATGGGAGACTGCCAGAAAATCCAAGACTGGAGGCTAGACTGAAAAAAATACATACCCAGAGAAAGGAACAAGACACCTTTACCAAGAAAACAATTCTGTCACCAGTACTTGAATTCAACTTTAAGAGCATTTTACTTAAAAAAATATTGAGATCATATAATATGAAGAGTTGCTGTCTTAATAATAATAATAATAATAAAGCTGAATTTATTAACCGCTCCCTCTCCCCACAGGGACTCGGGGCGGTGCACAGGGAGAATAAAAACCATAAATATACAAAAATACATACAATTTAAAACAGATTAAACAAACTCCTGTGCTAAAATCCCATTAACTAAAAATCCCCACTCAATATACATAAACAATTAAAAAACCCATAGAGAGAGAGACTACCCTAGGCCGGCCAGGCGGAAAAGATGTGTCTTTAGTTTCAGGCGGAAGGAGCGGAGGTCCGTGGTCGTTCTAATATCGGGGGGAAGGTCGTTCCAGAGGGCCGGGCCCGCCACAGAGAGAGCCCTTCCCCTGGGCGTCGCCCGCTGACAAAGTCTAGTGGACGGCACCCGGAGAAGTCCCTCTCTGTGGGAGCGAATCGGCCGTGAGGATGTGTGAGGCAGTATCCGATCCCGCAGGTAGCTAGGTCCCGAGCCATGGAGCGCTTTAAAGATGATAACCAACACCTTGAAGCGCACCCGGAAGACGACAGGCAGCCAGTGCAGCTCGCGCAAGAGCGGTGTTACATGGGTAAACCTAGTGGTTCCCATAATTGCTCGCGCGGCTGCATTCTGAACTAACTGAAGCCTCCGGGTGCACCTCAAGGGGAGCCCCATGTAGAGGGAGTTACAGTAGTCCAGTCGGGATGTCACGAGGGCATGAGTGACTGTGCGAAGGGCGTCCCGATCCAATAGGGGGCGCAATTGGCGAACCAGGCGAACCTGGTAAAACGCCCTCCTGGCCACGGCTGTCACTTGCTCTTCCATAGACAGCCGGGTATCCAGGAGGACTCCCAAATTGCGCGCCCCATCCACAGGGGCAAGATGTTCGCCCCCTATGGCCAGCGTTGGAGAAAGCTGGTTGAATCGGGCAGCCGGAAATTAAGAAGAAATACGTCTTCTACTTTATTAATCATTGATTTAGTTCATCCAACAATTTACTACTGCTTCCAGAATGATGAAACTGTTAAGTATTATGATTTTGCTTCTCCATATGTGTACACATATATAAAACAAATTCCACTCAACTATTCAACATTACAGCACCTGTATGGGTTACTTACTATTTTTAAACAAAAGTGAAGGTCTGAATAACTACAGATAATTTGTAAAGAGACTAGATATAGTATGTTGTCAGCATTTTCAGGTAAGCAACTCATAGTAACCCACACTGTAGCCATGTGCACAAAAGAGTTAACTCTGATAACAGGCCCAAAGACTCTTTGTCCTCCAACCTTGTTTTCTTTCAGAAATATTACCCTATGGCCTATGCTATGGAGATACAGCCATGCTAGCCCAGTAAAATGAAAATACAGTCCAAAAGATCTGGAAAATGAACAAACTACCAAAGAGCGAATATGTGTTAGCATTGGAATCACAATTCACATAACTTCAGCAACTTTTACTGAAATTTTACCCCCTTGCCCAGGCTACTTTAAAGCATGCCTAGGATATTAGCTATAAGCACCTGCAGCAATATTCCTTTTCAGTTGATGCTGAATAGAATTCTTAAGACTGCCATATTTTATAATATACAAATTGGTGCCAGTTATTACAATTATTTCAAGAAAATTGGACCGAACAGTGCAAATGCTACAGAAAGTGCAAGTTTGTTTATATATATATATATATATAATTTATTGATCAGCTCAAAAATCTAACACACACACACACACATACATATATATATATGGTTGTCACAACACCCTGTTAAGCCCCAATTACATACATACATATACATATATATATACATACACACACACACACACACACATAATACTATTAGGATGAGAAGAACTTCACAAATTGTATGGGTACTTAATACCTACCCAACAAATTGTTGGCTAACATCCTGACATTATTTCTATTTGCTGTTTGTATTTCAACGCCTCTCATTATCTTTATTAAATTATTTTTTTTTAAAATCGACAGAAGCCATTCGATCGTTGCTCAATAGCCAGACTTATTTGAATTACCAATTTAAGTTTTCTGGGGCGATCTCGGGCTAAAAAGATGAGCACCATGACTTCAGAGAAACTGCATGCGGTTTCAAGAGAAGGAAGGAAAAAAGAAATCACAGCAATATCGGGGCGTTAAGCAACACACACAAACACACACTCCTGTCAACAATTAAAGCAGTGTGATTTTGTGTTTTGGGGGGGGGGGTCGCCTTCGCCTTTAGCACGTGTCACTTTAGTCAGCCCCCAACAAGCGATCAGAAGCCGCAACCAGACTTTTAAATATTCCAAGTTCCAAGTCACTCATGAAAAATCAGGGGTGTCAGCGGAGAGATCTGACACGTCAGCCCCGAACGGGGGAGGGGTGCAGGGCAGACTACCATCGCCACCAGACCACAGACCACCGGTGGGTCGCTTTCCGACGACCCACCGACTCGAAGAATCTCCTCACGCGCCGTTCCCATTTCAAACTGGCGACCTTCCCCTTCTCTCCTGCCCCCCCCTCCCCCGTCCCACGCGACAACGGCAGCCTGGAACGGTCGCCCTCTGACAGTCGCTTCGGTTCAGTCCTCGCTCGTTCTCTCTCTCCATCTCTCTCTCTCTCACCTGGGCCAGATCGGGCGCCGCCGAGGAGGAGGACGGCGGGGAAGGCCAGCAGCACGAGGACCAACAGTTGTGGCAGGGACCGCCTCATGGTCGCGAACCTACTAGCGCCCTTCGGTGGCAGTTTCTACTTTCTCCTGCCACTGAGCAATGGCGCTAAGCTTCCATCCGGCCGACGTCCCGCCTTTCTTACGCCGCGACGTCCTGACGCCGCCGGTCAGGCGCGCAACACCGGTTAAACCCCGCCTTTTTCTTCCAACAAAACGGGGTACGGTAGACGTGTCTTCCCCTGGAAGGAGGAGGAAGAGGCACGTGACTCAAAGTCTCCTCCCCCCCTCCTTCGGTAGGAGGCTTCCTGAAGAACGCGTGGCTGTCCGCAGATGCACATGCGCAGTGGGCTCTCTCGTAATCTTTCTCCGAGCTTGCTGGTTCCTTTAAACCGCATCTTCACCTTTGGCGATCTTCGCGCAGCGCACGCGCGTAGCTTTGTCCTGTACCGTGCTGTGGAGGTCGCGGTTGCATTTAAACTTCAGAGCTTTTTTGGGGTGGGGACGGGGGGAACAAGCAGCAACGCTGGCTGATTTGTTCTACGAAAAATATATTTATCTTTATATTTATTTATTTACATACCGATGTATACATATGTACATCATGTAAGCCGCGGTGGAAAGCGGAAAAAAAGTTTAATACAATACACACGTGCGCTTGTGTGTGTTAAAGTTTTTTTAATGTAAGAAAGAAAAGGAAAAAAGTTTTTAATACAATACGTTTTTCTTTTCAATTGCGGCTTTATATGTGTGTGTGTGTGTGGCGTTTGTGCTGATAAATAAATAAGGGAGACTAGTATAGATCTATTTCAAGTTACCATATTTATCGGCGTATAACACGCACTTTCCCCCCCTGAAAATAGGGGACAAATGATGTATGCGTGTTATACGCCGATATGCGCGTTATACGCCGATATAAGGTTACATGGCTTCTCCCCTTTCCCCACTTCCCGGCTCTTTCCAAACCTCGGGAGCTCGCCGAGGGGCGGCGGCGGCGGCAAAACAGCCGGGAAGTGGGGAAAGGGGAGAAGCCAGCGGAGAAGGAGGCGCCCGCAGCAGCAAATCCGGGGGAACTGGTGTATTTCAAGATTATCCTCGGGTTGGCTTCCTTGTAGGAGCAAGAGGAGGGGAAAGCTGTCAGAAGAACCGATGGACATGCCCCCTTCGGTGGAAGAAAAATAAATTCGACCCAAGAAAAGCTGCTCTTTCTCCCTCCCTCTTCCCGGGGAGGGGAGGGGGGGAGACAGATGAAATTAAAAACAGCCAGAAGATATTACAGCCATCGAAAAGATGTGGCGGGGTGGGAGGAAAGCAAAGAGCAGTTCGGCGACCCTAAACTTTAAATCCCTGAATTTCTCGAGGACAACGTGAAGATTCTCTTAAACCTCTCTCGCCATCTCTTCCTTGAATGCTTTTCCCCTTGCGAGCGCTCTTTTTTTTCTTTTCTTTTTCCCTCTCGCTAACAAGAGTCCGGATCAGTTTTCTTCCACCCTCCTTTTTTCTTTTTCTTTTTCTTTTTGCTATCTCTGGCTTCCCAGACTCATTCACTGACTCGGTGGCTCTTTCCTCTTCCGCGGGGAAGAGCTCCGTGCCTCCGTGCCCGTCATCTCCTCCTACTTCTCCTCCTCCTGCTGCTGCTGCTGCTGGAACCGGCGGCGGTGGCGGCGGCGAAACAGCCGGGAAGTGGGGAAAGGGGGGAAGCCCCTCGACCTTGCTCTATCTGCCAGCGGAGGCGCCCACCGCGGGGAAGAGCTCCGTGCCTCCGGGGCCGTCATCTCCTCCTCCTTCCCCTCCTCCTCCTCCAGCCGCCTTGCTTGCTTTCCTGCCTGCCCGCCAGAGAGAGAGTGAGAGAGAGAGAGAGAGGGAGGGAGGGAGGAAGGAAGGGAATCAGAATCTGACAGACACAGAGAGAATGACAAAGAGAGACAGGAAGGGAGGGGATAGCGATTTCTGAGTAAACTTGTAAAAACAGAATATCCAAGTTTCTTTGTTAAAACAGTTGCTTTTACTGTCCTTTTACATTATTTACCTTATAAGTGGTAATAATATTAATTAAAAAAAGTTCTGAGCTACCCTTATTTTGCTTCAAAGTTCTTTATTTGAAATTTAATTTTTTTTCCTGAAATTTCCCTCTTAAAATGAAGGTGCGTGTTATACGCCTGTGCGTGTTATACGCCGATAAATACGGTATTTAGCTCTCATCAGCTAGCCATACCCTTACTGGGATTCGAACCAGGGAAGTATTACATGTGAAGCAGTTGTAATTGCCACTAGATCAATGGGTCTCCTCCTGATCAGCTGATATATATATATATCAGCTGATCAGGAGGAGACCCACTGGTCTAGTGGCAATATATATAGATAATTTTTTTCCACAACATCCTGTTAAGAGGCCCCAATTAAGGGAGGAGACATACTGTTTCCTGCCTTTCGCCTCATCACTAGAGACCATCTAGACAGAAAGCCAAGAGTTCCGTTGTGTACATTTTTTTTAGATATGTGTGTTAGTTATATGAGCTGATCAATAAATAAATTAGAGAGACCAGGATAAATCTATTTCGAGACCTAATAAGCTCGAAATAGATCAATCCTGGTCTCTCTCTAATTTAATTTATTGATCAGCTCATAAAACTAACACACACACACACACACACACATATATGCAATTTTTATATTGCTTTATTATTAAGCTTTATTCTTAAACCATTTTTATGTAAAAATTTAATAATGGTGCATGTGCTTCTAACTAATGCCCTACTATGCTCTTGAGTTGCCCTGTGGCATGGATAAGAAAATACCTCAAATGTTTACTAAAATACAGGTAATCCTTGATTTACAACAGTCCAATAAGTAACCATTCAAAGTTACAAAGGCACAGGAAAAAGTGACTTATGACCATTTTTCATACTTGTGACCATTGCAGCATCCCCATGGTCATGTGGTCAAAATTCAGATGCTTGGCAACTGGTTCATATTTATGATGGTTTCAGTGTCCTGGGGTCAAGTCATCCTCTTTTACAACCTCATTACAGGTGGAGACGAAATAATATACAGGGGGGAGGTTAAAAAACTATCCACATGGGACTTCCTTCCGGTCCGCCGTTTTGTCGCTTTTGCGGCCCCAAACGGGGCGGGGTGCTTCTTTTAAAGGAGCCCCCCCGTAAGGTTGGCTTGCTGGGACCTTTCCTGTCCCGACGGCGGTCGGGGGGGGTGTCCTTGTCTTCGACCTAGGAGCGAGAGGACATGCTGCGGGGAGCTTGGTTCTCTTCGTCAATGGAGGACCGGAGCAAATAATCAATTCGGAGAGAGCTGAATCTGTCGAGTCGGAAGGCAACGCCGGGACTCTGGCTGCGGAGTGGTTCGTAGTGACTTTGTTTCTTTTTTGCTAGCAGCATTGGCTTTTAAAAAATGATGGAGGGGGGAGTTTGCGGAAAAAAACCTCGGAATGAAGGAAAGCGGCGATCGGAAACGGCTCCTCAGGCTTGAGGATGCGAAACATTTTACATCCGAACTTTGCTAAATGAGTGAAAGTCTTTGTGGATTGATTCTAGATACTTAGTATCGAAGTCTGGCAACTATGAAACTATTTCCTTTGCTGCTCGCTCCCGGTGGCCTCCAGATTGGGCGGGGGAAGATGGCATTCCTTTGTTCTTAGGAGACTTACTTTTCATGGAAAATTTCCGACATTCCTTTGTGATTTGGACTGCCTTTCTCTCTTAATGGTTGATTTGATCTAACTGATTAATTGATTCCTTCCCTGGAGTGCCTTCTTTTTTATATTTGACTGTAAAATTTGGTTCTTTCTCTGGACTTTATAAGTTTGATTTGGATTACTGAAACCTGCTCTTGGACTTGCCTCACTGACCGCACCCCAGCAAACGCCATTTTATTGACATTGACTTAAATTACTCACCATGGCTTCAAAAAAGCAGACAGAAAAACCAGATACGGATGCAAGATTAACAGCTATGGAAGAAATATTACAGACCCTGGTAATGGAAATCAAAGAATTGAGGAAAGATCACTGCAGTTCCAAGTTAGAACTTTTGGATACACAGAAGAAATTGATGCAGAATACACAAAAGACTGAAGAACTGGCGGTGGGATTGGCTGGGGCAAGGGGAGAGCTTAAAAGTGTTAATACTGAAACTGGAGATTTAACTGGTCATATGTCTAGGATGGATTTTGAAAGGATGTCATATTTTTTAAGATTTCAGAATATTCCTGAAGAATCTGGTGAAAATTTAACTGATCTTATGAGTACAATGTTAGCAGATTACTTACATAAATCCAAAGAGGAGATCAGGGGGGACATTGATTTGGTATATAGAATAAATTCAGCATATGCCAGGATAAATGAAGTACCCAGAGAGATACATATTAAATTTGTTAGAAGGTCAACTAGGGAGGGGATTTTGAGGGCGCAGAGAGACGGTCCTTTAATTTACCAACAGAAAGAGGTTGCCATCTTGAAGCAGATCCCGAAAAAGATTAGAGAGATAAGACGGAAATATTCCTTCTTATCTAAAAAATTATTTAAACAGGGGATCTGGTTTAAGTGGGTGATGCCAGAAGGGATGTTGCTGTTCTGGGAAGGAGGGAGAGTAAGGATTAAAACAGTTGCAGAGGCGGAAGCCTTTCTTAAAAAACATTCCTCAATCCTGGAGGATGATAATGGAAGAACAGAGGGGGCCGCGGCCCCGCCCACTGGGGGCCAGGGAGAAGGACAAGAAGATACAATTGCCAAGAGACTTAGATCTCAAAAATGACTTTTTTAATATAGTATAACTTTTGTTTGGATGTTTGTATATGATTGCTAGCACAGATTTTACAACGATGTATGCACTTCTTTCCACTTTGTAGTACTATTGAAAATTATGTATTATCTATATTTTGTTATGAAGCCTCGGAAGGGGCCAACGATCTCGACGTGAAAGTTCTCAAAATATTTTTTTCACACCTTACCCTCACCCTACTTGTAAAAATTTTTAAAACTCAATAAAACTTTTTCAATATAAAAAAAAACTATCCACATAGTGCTTAAAAAACAGCCTGCACCTGAACATCAGCAAGACCAAGGAGATGGTATTGGATTTTTGGAGGAAGAGAGAGGAACCTGTCCCACTTTACATCAAGGGGGGCTGTGTAGAGAGAGTGTCCTTTAAATTTCTGGGAGTCCATCTCAGTGAAGACCTCACCTGGAAAAACAACACAATCCAGGAAGGCCTAACAATCCAGGAAGGCCTAACAAAGACTCCATTTCCTTAGGGTCTTGTGTAAAAATAGGGTAGAACAACAACTGATGACCTTCTTTTACCGGTCCACAATAGAAAGCATCCTCACTTATTACATCACAATATGGGCATTCTGATTTGACAGCCACGGATAGAAAAACATTACAAGAGTGGTGAGCACAGCACAAAACATTGTGGGCTGCCCCCTGACACCACTGAATGAGATTGCTAGGACTCGCTGCCTTAGAAGAGTGAGGAAAATCCTCAGAGACAACTCACTCCCTGGTCAACACTTCTTCACCCTCCTACCATTGGGAAGGAGATATAGAAGCATGGCCAGCCGCACAAACAGGCTGAAGAACAGTTTTTATCCGTGAGCTGTCAAACTCCTGAATGCAAACTAACATAGCTAAGCAGTACAATGGACTTGCGGGGCTGGCGCAATGTGTAACATGTTCACACTGGTGTAATAGGACTGGGTGTTTGTTAATATGATTTATTGGGTATGGGGTTTTTTCCTTCACTGAGTTGTGTTGTGTTTGGGGGGGTGCACTGAGGGAGCTCAACCAATCTCATTGCACATAATGTGCACTGACAATAAAGAATTATTATTATTAGCCTGACTGACAAAATCAGTGCGGAATCCAGATTAACTTAACCATGTTTCTAAAATGGGGCAAAACTCACTTAACAAATGTTTCACTTAGCAACCTAAATCAGCAGTTCTCAAGATATACCTTTTGCAGTCAGAAGCTATTCAGAATATGAAATTTTCATCCCTCACAGTTGAACATCCAGTTCCTCAGGACACACTTTTAATAGATCCAGTGCAGTGGTGGGTTTCTGCAGGGTCGCACCTACTCGCGAGAGCCGGTTGGTGAAATTTAGAGAACCAGTGAGAGGGGGTTCCACCGGCGTACCTGGAAGTAAATCTGGCCCGCCGCTGCCAGTGACTCAACGGGAAGGAAAGGAAAGGAAAGGAAGGAAGGAAGGAAGGAAAGAAAGAGAAAGAAAGAAAGAAAGAAAGAAAGAAAGAAAGAAAGAAAGAAAGAAAGAAAGAAAGAAAGAATTTATCATCACAATTGAGTCCAAAATTTTGGTTGCTAAGCAAGAGCGTTGTTAAATGAGTTTCACCACATTTTAAAAGGTGGCCACTTCCACCCTGTCACATGACTGCCAAGCCACGCCCACAAAATAGGCCACACCTACAGAGTAGGTTCTAAAAAATTTGAAACCCACCACTGATCCAGTGATATCTCAATATACTTTTTGCCACTGCAGATTCAAATATGGAAGATTGTTCTAGATATGCTTCAGAATACCAATAAATTTTAACCCATCCACAAAGGGAAATACTGGAACTAAAAGAGAAAAATTCCATTTACTATTAGAGAAATATACGTTCGTTATTCTAAGTACAGTATGTTTTAAACTAACTTAATCCTTCGGAGAAACTACAGACAAATATGAATGGAATAAAAAATATAAACAAATGAGTTGTGAGACAGGAGCTGTTAAATTCAAGGAAGTGTATTAGAATGTGACAAACCTCAAAATTGTCCTACTGGATTCATTTATTTAAACCAGAATGTTTCACACACAGCAAGATTTTTAACTATGAACATACTACCACATGTCACATTTGCATCATTCCTGGATTAGCTCTTCATCCATGTGAACCCATATTCCGTTCTTTTTCTTTGGCAGCTCAGTTGATTCACTTTTGACCCAGTTGCAATGTAGAGAAATTACTCTTACGTCAGTTTTCTCCTAGAAATGCTTGACCCTGGGTGATTTTATTTCTCTGCTGAAGATAACTATTTCTTCCAGGCCTTTAAGTCAAGCTATCTAGCAGATTCTGTTAGAAAACATGGATTTTCCTGGTGTTCTCCTGTGGTGACAAAAGTTCCTTATGATGTCACAAAGTGACAGTCATGATTTTTTGAAAAGAATCAGTTAGTGACTTCTTCTGAAGAAAAGTATATATACACACAGCTGAAGAGGAGGCAGAGCAATAGTTAGCAGACTACTCTGAAAAATCTGGCACAATCTCAATGGATCCAGAAAACAGTCTACATTTTGGTATTAAAACCATTCGAGATAATGACAATTAAAAAGAAAGATATGGATGGGCATGAATCCTTCCCCTCCCCATTTCTGTAATGATCAACTATAATTGGAATTTGGGACACGTGAAGACAAAATTTTCAGGAAAAAGTAAAGAGTATGTTTGAGCTTTATGCATTTAAGTGGCAGTAAATTTCATGGGATTTGGTATTCACATAGCACGCTCAATCAATTAAGATCAATTAAGAAATGATAGCCACATTTATAAACACACGAGGTCAATGTTGGGTTTTTTGGTATCTTAATCTAGTGGAAAATCTAGTCCAATGGATAGATTATGGTTTGACATTGTGTAGATCCAGAAAACATGTTAATTCAATCAAGCATGGAGACAGCCTCATACAATATGACCTCTCTCTTCAGAAATTCTTACAATGCCAAATAAAATTGGGTTAGGGTTAGAAAATTACGAACTGGTTGAACCTGATGGGTTCCTAATTCCAAATTTCATCTGCATATTGTTCACAAATATTTGAAAGACCGCCTCCTACCAAATACTTCCCTTCGACCAGTCCGCTCCCACAGAGAGGGTCTCCTCAGAGTGCCGTCAGCCAGTCAATGTCGGCTGGCAACCCCCAGGGGGAGAGCCTTCTCTGTAGCAGCTCCTGCCCTCTGGAACGATCTGCCCCCCCCCGACCTCCGCACAACTACGGACCTGCACCTGTTCCGCCGAGCCCTGAAGACCCATCTTTTTCGTGCGGCCGGCCTGGTGTAGTTTTTAATCTGGTTTTATTGGGGTTCTATTGTACATTTTAGAGCAGGCTTAGAATTTTATTTATTTTTAACATAGGTATTTATATTGATGTTTTTACTGTTGTTTTTATCAGTGCCTGTTCACCGCCCTGATTCCCACAAGGGAGAAAGGGCGGTATACAAATTCGAATAAATTGAAATTAAATTGAAATCGAATAAATTGAAAAGTACAAATACAAGTTTTAACCATTTTAAATTTTCAACTATCATATGAAGACTGACACAACACTTTTCTCAGTTGTTAGTTGTTGCTTAAGGAGAAAGGATGGTGGTAGAATTTTCTCTTTGTCTGACTTGCACAACTCCTGAAAAATTGAGTAATTCTCAGATCATATAACCACAAGTTCAAATCCCTTTGTGTAATTACTGTTTAAAAGATCAAAAACTCTTGTAAGGGGTGTTGGGTTATGGTAACACTTGTAGACATCATCTTGACTGCTAATATCTGGAAGTGGAATCTAGTGAACAGCAGGTATATTGCTATATTTTGTCCACACAGAGAACATAAGTGTATTGTACTTCTGCTTTTCACATACTCTTGTCCCAACTCGCTAAAGCATGTGTTTCTCTGATATTGTGATGGTTTTAACCAAATTGAAACATCAAACTTGTAAATAATTTGTCGGGAAATAAATCTCCAATTTTAACCTCAGGACATTAAGTACAAGGAAATAGCAATACTGGATACCCCAATCTGGATGACATCTGCGTTGCATAAGAAGGAATTTAAATATTTTGCCCTTCCCTGATTTCTTGACCTGCAGGAGGTCCAGTATACTCACAACTTGCATGAGGGGAAAAAAACCCTCGCACAGTAAAATATTAGAGATTTTTGTCTACTTTAAATTGCAAGCAAGTGGAGGCAACAGGATCCACCCCTACCCACTTTAAACTCTTGTTTTGGATCTAATCTTTAGTCTCTGGACATTAATGCCTTATATGTTGGGTGGACAAAAAGGGAAGCTATTCCTTCATCACTTGAGAATCATGACAGAAATCATTAGTACATTAATACTGTGAGTATACTAGATGAGCCGTAGTTGGAGGTTCCCTAATGCTGAGGAAATGAATGTTAGCTATTTTCAATTCAACATGGCAGTTAATGTAGTGCTATACTAGTTTCTGATTTTTTTCTCCATGAATAAATTTCTTAGTATTCCTTTTGGCAATAATCACTACAATGATGAATTGTACCTTAAGAGGATGTAAAATATCAAAAGATAAAAGTCAGTATTTTGGTTGTATACTAAATGATGGGAACAGGACAATTAAATGCTCACTAAAAGAGAAGTCAATAATTTAATTAGGACATTTCTAATGATAGAGATCTTGGCCCTGAAAGAACTTTTAGAGGCCAACAGGTAGTACTGTATGTGGTAATATCGCAACTGCACTCTTCAAATTCCAGAGTAAATAACTAATGTTGAAATAACCCTTGAATACTGGGGCTCAGTTTATCCTAAAAGTATCCTGACAGAATTGCATAAGAATGAAACTATTTAAAAATTCTAGAGCTGGTAAAATGCATTGATTATTTAAGGACTTATTTAACATTATTTCTGATCATGTGCAGAAATGCAAGCTACACCTAACATTTTGGAGGAGTCATTATTGGAGTCCATTATAAAGGAGTCACCAATGATAGCAAGTTTTCTTACTACAGGATCTGGTGGTGATGAAAGCACTATGGTAGGTTTTTCTATCATTGTGTGCTTAGAAATGAAAGCGAAGTGATGAATATTTAGGGCTGTTAGAAAATAATGGATTATACATATTACTTGATCCTCAATGGGTTCTTCCAGATGAATGCAGATATAATAAGGGACTGAGGTGACTCCCTCACTGACTGGATAACCCCATGACCAGGCACTTATTATTCCAGTACTTTGTAGCATGCCCCTATATTGGTTGCAATTTATTTAAGGACATCCTGTTTCCTACAGTGAATGCTGAAATAGGAAAAATCTTGCTTTGGTTTCCATTGTGAAATCTATGCTGGAAGGCATACTACATTCTGTCTCCCAATATCCAGGTCCTAAGATCTGGCTACATTAAATCTAAAGCCTATACATTAAATAGGATAAGAAAGTTCTAAGACAGTGGATATGCTGGCAATTTTTTTTATTACAGGTAGTGCTCAACTTACGACCACAACTGAGCCCCAAATTTCTATTGTTCAGTGAAACATTTTTAAAGTGAGTTTTGCCCCATTATATGACCTTTCTTGCCACAGTTGTTAAATGAATCACTGCAGTGGATAAGTTAGTCAGTGACATGGTTGATAAGTGAATCTGGCTTCCCCATTGACTTTCCTTGTCAGAAGATCACTAAAGGTAACCTTGGGATATAGCAAAGGTCATAAGTATGAACTAGTTGCCAAGCATCTGAATTTTGATCACGTGATCATCAGAATGCTGCAACTGTTGTATGAAAAATGGTTATAAGTCTCTTTTGTCAGTGCCGTTGTAACTTTGTCACTAATTGAGCTGTTGTAAATTAAAGATTATCTGTATTATAAATTTTATCACTACAGTGGTACCTCGGTTCACGAACTTAATTCGTGAACTGACTCTGGTCGCGAACTGAATTGGTCGTGAACCGAGGCACAGTTTCCCATAGGGTTTAATGCAGTGGTGGGTTTCAAATTTTTTAGAACCTACTCTGTAGGTGTGGCCTATTTTGTGGGCGTGGCTTGGCAGTCATGTGACAGGGTAGGAGTGGCCACCTTTTAAAATGTGGTGAAACTCATTTAACAACGCTCTTGCTTAGCAATCAAAGTTTTGGACTCAATTGTGATGATAAATTCTTTCTTTCTTTCTTCCTTCCTTCCTTCCTTCCTTCCTTCCTTCCTTCCTTCCTTCCTTTCTTTCTTCTTTCTTCCTTTCCTTTCCTTTCCTTCCCGTTGGGTCAATGGCAGCGGCGGGCCAGATTTATTTCCAGGTACGCCAGTGGAACCCCCTCTCACCGGTTCTCTAAATTTCACCAACCGGCTCTCGCGAGTAGGTGCGAGCCTGCAGAAACCCACCACTGGTTTAATGTAAATCCGATTAATCTGTTCTGATCTTTTTTTTGGTTTTTGAAGTACTGTATGTGCTAAAAGCATAACAAAAATAAAAAAAGTCACTGAAAGTACTCACAGTGTACTTTTTTCTGTGTCTCCTTCTCTCCACGATCTTCCTACAGGAAGTCACAACCATGTGACAGCCAGGAAATAGCATTTAAATGGCCGCGGCTCCTGTTCGTGAACCGAAGCGGAGTTCGTGAACCGGAGCATATTTTGATGAACTTTTCTGTTCGTGAACCAAGTTGTTCGTGAACAGAAGCGTTCGTGAACGGAGGTACCACTGTACAATTATGAGAAAGACAAACTGGCAAGGGGTGGCCTTTTCCAGAGCAGCATACATTAAAATAATACATTTCTAGAATCCTGCAATGCACTTATCTTCAATATCCTTTTCCCCCCTGGAGTATTTGGACTTATTATTGGTCCCAATTTAATTTCTTAGGTAATTAAATTTCTAAATGACTACATAGCCCAATACTTTAAACCAAAACTGTCCAGAAAAAAAGTCAGAGGTAAAGTAAGGAACATCCTAATTAGTTTATTCTCCACAAATGAACCTTCTGGCAGCTATTTTGTGAAAGGGGAAAGGCAGCTCAGCTTGGGAGCTTGGGAATGTACTTTTCTACTGCTATTGAATGCCTATCAGACACCAAACACACAGCAATAGATTTCTGTTCTGACCCCCCCCCCCCTTTCTCCGACTAATACAAGACTGGCTGCTTGCCACTGACTCTCTTGGCTGCTTGCCTGAATGACTCTGAACAGATACGAAGCTTCCTAACTCGACTAAACATGAACCTGAAAATCAACACGAATAAACACAAACCTAGAAATCCAACGTTGTTCTCCGCAAGGACTTTCTTAGCAAACCCTCTTAAACCCTCTTGGGAGGGGCCAGTCATTAAGCAGCTGGGACTAATTCAAATCCTATGACTTCGCTTCTGATGCAATTGAAGCCTCCTTTTTTCAGCCCTTCTCACTCTAGCATCAGGGACAAACTGGCCTTGATCCTCTCCACTACTCCAAGACCCAGGTGCCTCCTGAAGACCAGCGGGGCTCTCTGCTCTCTCAAGGTCACCCTCCTCCTCCAGAGCAGACTCATATGACTCCTCACTAGAGGAGTCCATCAACAGCTCATCCGGAGCCGGCTGGGCCACAACAGATTTCCTAGCAACATCATTTCTGATGTTTAAATTAATTATCTGCTCTCAGAACTGATACCTTCTTGTGTTTCAATATGAGATATTGATTGTTTTTCATAGGAAAGATATCAGGGAAGAACTATGCCTTATGTAGAGAAGATGATGACTACCTCTTTGGAAATTGAATTAAAAGAAAAAATGAAGAGACTGATATTTAAAAAAAGATTATTGGCAAAAGAGGTAGGGTTATTAGTTACTTATGATGGTAAGTGGTCTAGGTCCATACAAGTAGCCCTCGACTTACAACAGTTCATTTAGTGACCATTTTAAGTTATAATGTCACTGAAAAAGTGACTTATGACTATTTTTCACCCTTATAACCATTGCAGCATACTCAAGGTCACATGACCAAAATTTGAATGCCTGATAATGGTTCATATTTATGACAGTTGCAGTATCCCCAGATGATGTAAACACCTTTTGCAACCTTCTGACAAGTAAAGTCAATGGGGAAGCCAGATTCACTTAACAATGGGTTTATTAACAACTGCAATTATTCACTTAACAACTGTGGCAAGAAAAACTATGAAATGGGGCAAAGGTCATCTAACAAATGTCTCACCTAGCAACATAAACTTCAGCTCAATTATTATCATAAGTTGAGGACTACCTATAATCGATGCCTTATGTCCACCTGTGTCTTCTAACATTTTGGTTGTGGCCTCAATAACCCTTCCAGAATTCACTACCAAATTCTAATTTGTAATGTCACTAAAGTAAAAAATGTATTAAATGCATGATTGTATTTAAAATGTATTAAATGCAGTTAATATTATTTGTAATTAACTTAATTTATATGATAATTAAATCAAATTTTGGCTGTCCTGAGACTATCTCTATACTGTGACTCTAATATTTATTAGACCAGGGGTGGGCAAACTTTGCAACTTTAAGACTGAAGGACTTCAGCTCACAGACTTCTCCAGCCAGCTTTGCTGGCTGGAGAATTCTGGGAGCTGAAGTCCTTCAGACTTAAAGTTGCAAAGTTTGCCTACCCCTGTATTAGACAGTAGCCCAGCAAGCTCCTTCTGTCTTTCAAGCATTATGTCATTCTCCAGAGAGTTATCTTGGCTTAGTGTGTCAAAGTAGGATAACTTGAGCCTGGTTATTTGCACCTTGAGTGACAACTCTGATTCATATGATGGTCTGTTTGTTTGTTTATTGTGCTGTTCACGGTATTCCCGGGAATTTTCTCCAACGCCTAAGTTCAAAATGTCAATACTTTCTATCTTGCGTCACCAACTTTGGCTTCCATGGAATGTCCCAACGAAAACCAATGGTTGCACTATTCTGATCATTCTCTTATGTATAACATTATTAATTTCTAGTTACAAGAACATAAAAAAGAGATAGCAACTCTAAGAGAGATGATTATTAATATGAAATCATCTGAAGATCATGATTTTGAGGTGAGTTCATAATGAGTATTTAATGGGGGGAAAAATAGGGGAAAACCAGGGAAGATTGGGATGTGATTTCGGTTTAACAGTGTGCAAATTAAAAATGATAGATGGGGGGGGGGGGATAGATGATTGCTTTGTAAAAATCAACAAGACACTGCAGCCTCTGTGTTTTGAAAATCAGATCTTTTTTTTTAATAAGGAGCAAAAAAGTAGGAGCAAACAGCAGAGATGTTGTAGCAAAGCAAATCTACTTTGGGGAATTTTTTGCAATCTTCTGAGAGGATTCAACTAGCCATGATGATATATTATCCATATAAATAAAAATGTAACAAGAGTTTGTTCAAAACCACTAATGTCCAAAAGTACTGTACCGATCACTTCCAAATTTTCACACAACGTTCCTTTCAAATACCGCACCAATGATATATATATATAGATTGTGTAGATGTCACACCTGTGCCAGGTACACACAACGGAAATGTAAAAAATGTAGGTAGATGGATACAGAGAGCCACAGGTATTATGCCATCCTTTATGACATAAAATACTCTGTCCATAAGATTCAAAGAGAAATGCAGTAGGTAGATAGGTAGGTAGGTAGGCAGGCAGCTATAGGGATAGAGAGAGGGAGGGAGAAATGCAGTAGGTAGGTAGGTATGTAGGTAGGTAAAGAGGGAGAAATACAGTAGGTAGGTAGGTTGGGGGTTATATGGTGGCTGCGTGTACATGTTTGTATGTGCAGGTGTAGATCTACACACAGATTGGTTGGCCATTTAACTAGACTGGGCCACAGCAACGCGTGGCCGGGAACGGCTAGTATTGAATATTGAAAAACAAGTTTTTTGTTAGTGAATAAGGTGTTCTGTGTTAACAACTGCTTGACCCCTTTAACAGAGTTCAGAGGATATGGTAAACCAACTATAAAACTGGTTTAAAATATTATGAAATACAGTAATTGGATTGAAGAAAGTGGTGAAAATAGCATTGTACAAATTGATAGAAGAGGAGTATGCTGGGAAAATAAAGAAAGTTGAGGAACCAGTACTTCTATTATAATTGATAATTTTAAAAAACCAATGTTCTCAAATTATACAATACAATACAATACAATACAATACAATACAATACAATACAATAGCAAAGTTGGAAGGGACCTTGGAGGTCTTCTAGTCCAGGGGTCTGCAAAGTCGGCTCTTTTAAGACTGGTGGACTTCAACTCCCAGAATTCCCCAGCCAGCATAGCTAGCTGGGGAACTCTGGGAGTTGAAGTCTACCAGTCTTAAAAGAGCCGACTTTGCAGACCCCAACCCCCTGCCTAGGCAGGAAACCCTATACCATTTTAGACAAATGACTATCCAACATCTTCTTAAAGACTTCCAATGTTGGGGCATTCACAACTTCTGGAGGCAAGCCATTCCACTGATTAATTGTTCTAACTGTCAGGAAATTTCTCCTCAGTTCTAAGTTGCTTCTCTCCTTGGTTAGTTTCCACCCATTGCTTCTTGTTCTGCCCTCAGGGTATAATTAATATATTATTATTCATTACATTTATATGACCCCTGATTTCCTACAACTATATTTTCATGTTTTGAACATTTCCAAAAATATAGAATAATTTAAAAGTAGTCTTTTTGTACACATAAATGATTAGTCTGAGTACTTGTTTTTATTTATTAACACAATTCAGCACTGTTTAGCAAAAGTTATAATATTAGCTATAATGAACCATAAACCTGTTGATGGTAAAGATTATTTTTTATCTTTCTGCTTCAGGTACACAAGGAAAGAACTAAGTTCATGCATTCTGCTACATACTAATGTGATTTGTCTAGTTTTGGCTTATGCATTATGTTAACCTGGATAGTTTGGTTTAGAAACTATGGACTATAGCCAGCATGGGTTATATGTGAACTCAGTCATTGGGGATTACTTGGCAAACTTTAGTTTAAATAAGCTATGATTTAGCACAAATGTATGAACTCAGTTATTGTTTCCTTCAACAGCTGTGTAATACAGTCTGTTTCTATTTTACATCAAATGAATGAAATTGGGTAAAAGCGTCTTACTCAAGATTGCTTAGTTTCCCTAGTACGTCTAAGAGTGCCTATGAGAGATTCCCATTATTTCAGAATATTTATTTATTCATGTATTTAAATGATTTGTACAGTATGGTTGCCTCGCTTGCAAAATATAACTGGGTGACTATGTTATGGTTAAAAGCAATAAAGGTAAACAATACAAATAAAAGAATCATAAAACAGTAAGAAAACAGGGCCTCAAAAGGCCCAAAATATATTAACAATCCTAAAGCAATTTTCCAGTTGGGGTTATCTTTTATCCTAACCCAGGAAACAAAAAAAAAACAAACCCCCAAAAACCCTGTGGGAGAGACACACCATCCAAAGTGAAGAGTAAAGGTACACTTCTTAGGTGCCATTAGATGGCACTATTTCCTAGTGGTGCCTAAAGTATATTCTGTTTGTCAGATCTTGTGGGATGGGAGACAGAAACTATAGCTCATGGGTATAGGGCTTAGTAGAAGGGCTTAATAGATAATAATCAGTGGCTGGAATTGTACCTGTAAGCCTATAGAAAGACAGTGCATCTCACAAAGTAATGGTGTGGTACTACTTGCATCTCTGCATTCTGAAGCAATTACAACTTCCATATTGTTTTACAAAACAACCCCCATACAGTGTGATGCAAATACTCTGTGTGGAAGTGAGTGACCATAAGCAGAAACTC
Source organism: Rhabdophis nuchalis (assembly GCA_039707465.1). Classification (NCBI taxonomy): domain Eukaryota; kingdom Metazoa; phylum Chordata; class Lepidosauria; order Squamata; family Natricidae; genus Rhabdophis; species Rhabdophis nuchalis. The sequence continues at coordinate 149,074,756 of CM077645.1, forward strand.
TCCATCTAGGAATAACAAGGCGAGGCTGTGTAAAAGAGTGTCTTGACTTCAGTTGCCACCAGTTCTTCAAACAAGTGGATTAAGACTCCTAATTGTACACCAGGTCTGTCTGGGAGAGTGCTACTCTATTCAGAAGTAAAGTAGCCAGTCTGTCTTGCTTGAGTTGAATCAAAATCTGTCCTTTCCCATTCAGACCCAGATTGCCAACCAGTCATTGGAAAAGAATTTGGCAGTATCACATGATTGTGCTGGTGTAGAAATATAAAGCTTACATATACTGATTATACTTAGCCCCATGCTGATGGGCCCTCGTTTAGAAACTTCCTATAGAAATTAAATAATAGCAAAGAGAGTAGAAATCTGAGGAAACTACCCAAGTAGGGATCTGGAGCTAGATCTCTCTCCCCTCCCCCACAACACCCCACACAAGTCAGCCTTAGAAAAATGAAGAGAACCACTATGCCCTGCACTCCCAATTCTAGAAACGAATCCAGAAAAATACGATAATTAATGCTACTAAAGTTGCTAAGAGGTTAAGGAAGGCCTGGATGGATATATCACCTGCCTACTGCAGGTCAATCTATCAGTAAAAAGAAATGCTGGACAAAACAAAAATTGTACAGAATTGTTGGATGTGGAGATGGTTTCTTGAAGAAGAAGTGGACTACCATCTTTTTAACATTCAGCAAATTGACTTCTTCCTTCAAAGATACATCCATTAGCCCTTGGATCCAATTTCATGTCATCACCTGAAAGGCATTAAACAGCCACAAGAGACATGAATTTAACAGAAAAGTGGCCAAAATTACAACCCTGAGGACTCTGAGCACTTACTTGGAACTGAGAGGCTCAAACTCTTCCCAGGTAATGATGGTTGGATTCATCCCGAGACAAGATCTAACATCAGTTACAGAACGGGGCTTCTACTCTGGCTGAAGTGGAAATCCCGCTCTTCACAGTTATTTTCAGCTGTAACAAAATTGCTGTGTCAATAGGTTGTCCAAAGGGAATTCCAAGACTTTCCAAATGTTCCTCAGGATTTTGCAACTTCTGCATAGCCATATTGATATGTTTATCAAACCACTTCTAAGACATATCCTGGCCACATTCTTGAGTGCCATTTCAAAAAATAAAAGCCCTCTAGTCATCCCACTTCCGTTCACTGACGTTAAGGGTTTTTAAAAGTCACTTGTCCTTTCCTTTCCTTTCCTTTCCTTTCCTTACCTTACCTTACCTTTCCCTTTCTTTCTTTCTTTCTTTCTTTCTTTCTTTCTTTCTTTCTTTCTTTCTTTCTTTCTTTCTTTCTTTCTTTCCTCTGTAAAAGTTTAACTTTATCCCTCCAACCAACTATAATCGGTTTATTTCTTTCCATTTTATTTTCTCTTGTTTATATAGAGTGACAGTTGGCCTTAACATCATAAAAAACATCTTCTTTAATTCTTTACTTTCTTTCCATTCTTGTAAATTCTGTAGAATTGTTCAACAGGACACCTTATACTATTATTATTAGTGACTTAGGATTGCTGGTAAATGAATTTGGTAACAGTGACTTAACTCTTCCCACGACCTCCATCTGCTATGTTCTGTTCAGTCCTTCTCAGATGGAATATGTAGGATATACAATGATTTCAAATTCACTTCATGCTAAGTAACAGAATAAAGAATATAAAGATTTTCTAGAATGTAATTTGAGAAAAGTGTAGAAAATAATTTTAATTAATTGATATTAAGCAATTGCTGTTGTTTTTCATAGACAAAGAAGAGATCAATAGGATCAGATGAGTAAATATTACAAGAAATATCAGCCTTTACAAACTTATTCCATTTTTTTCTCTTGTTTTTGCTTGATGAGAGCTGCACTGAGAAGCAAATTGACTGAGAAGACTGTGAAATACTATGCTATGCTAAGCAGGTTCTGAGAATATGGCTAAACTGCACTCCTACCTCCTTTTGAATAAAATTCCTTTTAAACTACAACACATTATACTTTTTATTTTTTTTATTTTTTTTTATTTTTAAATTTTATTGAATCATTAAAAAACAAAAGCTTACAGAGTAAGACATTAAATGATACAAAGCGATTGCAGAGAGTATTGCAGTATAACTAGAGTTATAACACTGTAACTAACATTTACCACTTATTAATTTAATACATATCTCTAATAAGAAAGGCGGAAAAGAGGAAGAAGAAAAAAATATGAAAGAGACCAGGACAAAGTGAAGGATTGTAATCAAAGCATATATTCTAAATCAGCAATGTTAAGTCCGCTTCTTTGAATTCCTTTGTAGCCAAGCGTACCAGCGATCCCAGCACATATAGAATAGCGAATCTTGTTTGTCTCTCAATAGGCTGGTAAGCCTGTCTGCTTCAGCACAGTCCATAATTTTAGCGATTAATATTGTCTCTGATGGAATGTCACTGAATTTCCATTTTTGGGCAAAAGCAATTCTAGCTGCAATAATGATGTGGATAGTTAAATACCAATTAGATTTGTTTAAATTATCTGGTTTCATGCCTAGTAAGAACGTTTCCGGGATCAACTTAATTCTACAGCCAGTAATTTCAAAAAGCCAGTTTCGGATTCTGGTCCAATATATTCCTGCTCGAGGACAAGTCCACCAAGTATGGAAGTAAGTTCCCAGAGCTACCTTACATTTCCAACAAATCGGGGAGGTCTCTGGGAACATCTTCGATAATCTAGCCGGAGGAAGATGCCACCTATATAGATAGATAGATAGATAGATAGATAGATAGATAGATTTATTTTTCTATACCGCGTCCTCTCCCCAGGAGGACTCGGAGCGGTGCACAGGGAAAATTAAAACAACATAAAATATATACATAAATAAATACAATAAAAACAAATTACATCAACTGTCCCTGCACTAAAATCCCCATTTTAAAATTAACATTCCCTAACCCCTGAGGTGGAGACTAACCTAGGCCGGCCAAGCAGAAAAAGTGAGTTTTTAATTTCTGACGGAAGGAGCGGAGGTCCGTAGTTGTTCTAATGTCGGGGGGAAGGTCGTTCCAGAGGGCTGGGCCCACCACAGAGAAGGCCCTTCCCCTGGGCGTCGCCCGCTGACAAATCTAGTGGACGGCACCCGGAGAAGTCCCTCTCTGTGGGAGCGAATCGGCCGGGAAGATGTATGGGGCAGAATCCGATCCCGCAGATAGCTAGGTCCCGAGCCATGGAGTGCTTTAAAGATGAGAACTAACACCTTGAAGCGCACCCGAAAGACGACAGGTAGCCAGTGCAGCTCGCGCAAGAGCGGTGTTACATGGGTATACCTTGCGGTACCCATTATTGCTCGCGCGGCTGCATTCTGCACCAGCTGAAGTCTTCGGGTGCACCTCAAGGGCAGCCCCATGTAGAGAGAGTTACAATAGTCCAGTCGGGATGTCACGAGAGCATGAATGACTGTGTGAAGGGCGTCCCGATCCAATAGGGGGCGCAACTGGCGAACCAGGCGAACCTGGTAAAACGCCCTCCTGGCCACGGCTGTCACTTGATCTTCCATGGACAGCCGGGCATCCAGGAGGACACCCAAGTTGCGCACCCCATCCACAGGGGCAAGATGTTCGCCCCCTATGGCCAGCGATGGAATCAGCTGATTGAATCGGGCAGCCGGAAACCACAGCCACTCGGTCTTGGTCGGGTTGAGTCCGAGTCCGTTACTTCCCATCCAGATCCGTACGGCTTCCAGGCACTGGCACATCACCGCTAAGGCATTGTTGGGGTGGCTTGGGGTAGATATATACAGCTGAGTATCATCAGCGTAGAGATGGTACTCTACCCCAAAGCCACGGATGATCTCACCCAGCGGCTTCATATATGTGTTGAACAGGAGAGGCGAGAGGACCGACCCCTGAGGAACCCCACATGTGAGGGGTCTCGCGGTCGACCTCTGCTCTCCTGCCAACACAAATTGCGATCGGCCAGAGAGGTAGGAGGAGAACCACCGTAAAACGGTGCCTCCCACCCCCAACCCCTCCAGCCGATGCAATAGGATACCATGGTCGATGGTATCGAAAGCCGCCGAGAGGTCTAATAGGACCAGGATGGAGGAACAACCCCCATCTCTGGCCCTCCAGAGATCATCGACCAACGCGACCAATGCCGTCTCGGTGCTATGCCCGGGCCGAAAGCCGGACTGGCGCGGGTCTAGATAATCAACTTCCTCCATATAACATTTTGTATATGTTTTCCTTATATGCAATTGACATTGTTAATTTTAGAGTTTTTTTCCCAATTTCTTCCCATTTCTCGAGATCAATTGAGTGTTCCAAATTTCTTCCCCAGGCAATCATTGAATCCTTAATCACTTCTTCTCCGATCCAACGCTCTAATAGGAATTTATAAAATTTGGATAAGAGCTTCTCATCGCTCCCTGTAAATATTTTGTCTAATTCTTGCAGAGAGTTATAGATTCCCCCCTTATTTCTATCCTTATCTACTCTGGATTGAATCAAATTGTAAGACCACCAGTCTAGGTCACAGCCTAAGGCTGTCAATTCACTTCGGGATTTCAATCTCCCTGCAGAATCCAACAGTTCTTGGTAAGTTAGGGGTGTAGCTCTGTTATAAAGAGTTGGGTACATCATCGCCTCAAGAGGCGATAGCCACCTCGGGGCCATCGAATAAAATGCATTTCTGACTCGTTCCCAAGTACTCATCAAAATTCTATGGAGGTAGTGATCCATGAAATGCTTATATTTTTTGGGGTTCTCCTGACTCAAAAAGAAATGCCACCCCCGTTGCAGATTATGGCCCTCAAGTATGAGGATTCTCCTCCTTCTTAACAAAGCCCAATCTCTAACCCAGGATAGAATAGCTGCTTGATAATAAAAATCCCACTTTGGTAGACCAAAACCTCCCCTAGCTGAAGATTCCTGGAGCATTTTCAGTTTTATCCTGTGTTTCTTATTCTGCCAAATAAATCTGCGTACGCAGTGGTCCAGAGACTGAAAAAACTTGGTATCTAATAGGGCTGGAGCGGTCTGGAAGAGAAAGACCCATTTAGGTAGAATATATGTCTTGACTGCTGCCATCCTGCCTAATAACGATAATTGTAGTCCCTTCCAGTTTTCTAGCCTCTCTCTAGTTTGAGTGAGGAGTTTTGAGTAATTGTCTTCTTTAATAGTGGATTTATACTTTTTCAAAAGTGCTTCTATATGCTTCCCATGATGCCCACTACATTTGTTTTTTTATATTTTGTTACATATGAATATGTAAATACGGTATGTAATAGTTAATTTATCCTGATCAAAACCTCTCATAAGGTTTACACAATGTTCTGTGAAATATTCAGATCATTAATCTCATTCTTTGCTACATATATATGGCTTTATTTAGGACAAACATTGATTCGTTTATAAAGTACTGGGTCATCTAATTTAACTAGGGCTCAAGACACAAGATGCTATTGCTCCAGATAGAATGCAGAAGACATTCATCAAAGGCACCTGAAGATGTCCTCATTATATCAGAAGCAACCAAGTCATTGTTCAGTAATCTGGCCTTTCTTACTGTGTTTTACCATCTACTGGATATTTCTGCAAAATACACAAGACATTATCAGGTCTTTAACTAGAATAAACACACACACACAATTTATTTTACTTCATTATGCATTAGGGCTTTGTTTCTAGCCTCCCCATTACTAGAACCTGAATTAAATTCAGAAAAGAAAAATGACAAAGAACAAGGTCTGAAAATCAAGTCCCACAAGGATAGTACTGGGAATATTTAGTGTTTAAGATAATAAAACTGAATTGAGCTACTGAGAATCTCCATAGACAGCTCCTGATGTTGTGCAAATTGTCGATTGTAAGTTAGCTTTATCGGATGGATGGATGGATATCAAAGATATTAGTTTGGTGTCAAAGGTCCCTATATCAATAGGCTGTCTTTAATTGTTTCAGTAAACAGGTTGTAGAAATTGCTTAATTCTTTAATTGGTTTCTATGTCAATAAACTGACATTGAAAACTGACTCCCTTTTTCTGGGAGTATTGCAACCAAATCTATATGCATTAGGTATTATCTTTCCCCTCTGATTATAAGTTTTGACAGAAAGATTTTGAGAATAATGAGATGTGGGATCACAGGACTTGGTTTGTTGGGAATATGTAGGTCTCAGAAATTCATCATAGCAGGTGTCCAAAATGTCTGTCTGCCTTACGCAGAGTTTATTTGTCTTGACCATGCAATGACCATGGAGAAGCCGAAGAATTAACCTCTCCATGAGGTGCTGAAAGTCCAATTAAACATAAATTGGGGGAAATAATAATTTTTACTTGATCATAATCAGGTGGAGACTCTGTGGTCAATTGTTGTCCTGCCAAAATGATAGAGCCAAATTTTTCCACTGCATGACAGCACTGAGACCATAGATGTAATATTTTTACTGGAGCCCAGGGTTCAAGATGTAAAGTTTGTCCTATCCTTGTCCAGTCAGGTAAACGAAGCGTTCCTTGTTCCGGATACCAGAGGCATTGTGTCCCTACCTCTTCCCCCAGCTTCCTTATGCCTGCCTCAGATGGTGTAACACCTGACTTCTGTAATAAGAATCTAAGTTCTTTTATACATTGTTCCTGGTGTAGAGAGTTTGCAACCCATACCTACCTCTGAGGGGCCCCGTAGGACAAAAGTGCACTGTGGGGTCTGTTCCTGACACAGGTACGTATGTTGGCTATTGCTTCCCCAGAGGGTATCCCTGTCCGACTTGGAATGCTAGATGTTGGTCTCAGAAATCCATCACAGCAGGTGGTGTACAAAATCTCTATCTGCCTTACACAGAGTTTATTTGGCTGTGCATAGCCTTATGGAGGCTTTCAGACAGCTCCTGGGGGTTGGGAGCATTTTGTGCCCCCCCCCAGCCCCCAGCAGCACTCTATAAGCTTCCATAAGGCTATGCATGAATTTGTTTGACAAAAAAGAGCACATGCAGCACTAACCATGCAGCAGAACAACTTGGAACATTAGACAGACACTGAAAAAGGCTTTGGAGATCATTTCCGGCTTCGGACGCGGACGGACGTGGATTCCACGTCCGCCGCTGTGTTGCCTCAGCTACGCCTTCGGGTGCGGGGGGGACGGGCATAATCCCCCCCTCTGCACGGGCGGCTTGCGGTGAGGGACCCCATCTCGACAGTGGTCGGGGGGCTGCTCCCGCCTCGCCCTAGGGGCTGTGGAACTTTTATTATTTTATTTTATTTTATTTTATTTTATTGAATTTATACCCCGCCCTTCTCCAAACGGACCCAGGGCGGCGCACAGGAATATTAAAAACATATAAACATATAAAACTTTTTTTTAAAAAAACTTATTCGACTAAAAAACCTGTGCTAAAACCGAATTAAAATCCCCATTTTAAAACTATCTATGAGTCAGAATTGGAGGCTATGCTAGGCCGGCTAGTTGGAATAGGTGTGTCTTCAGACACTTGCGGAAGAGGCGGAGGTCGGAGATGGTACATAGTTCAGGGGGAAGGTCGTTCCAAAGGGCTGGTCCCGCCACAGAGAAGGCTCTCCCCCTGGGTGTCGCCAGTCGGCATTGTCCGGCCGACGGCACCCTGAGGAGGCCCTCTCTGTGGGAGCGTATCGGTCTGAGGGATGTATGGGACAGGAGGCGGTCTCGCATATAACTAGGCCCCGGGGGGAGCTTCCCTTTCGCTGAAGAAGCTGGAACATGGAGGATGTTAAAAGGAGCTGAAACTCCGGGTCTGAATGGCTGCGCTGAGGCTCCGGATTTAAAAAATGGTATGTGCCTTATTTGGATTTTTTTTACATTCAACTCAATAAAAAGAGAAGATAGGGGGGAGTTGGAAACAACCCCCCTGGAAATAAAGCGGCATTGGATAAAGAGTCCCGCGCTGCGGAGAAAGTGAAAGTGATTTCCGTCGGATTCATTGAAAAAGGAAGTTTCTTGTTAACTAGGGGATTGCTGTTAAACAATGTATCCTGAGTCTTGCTACATTTTAAATTGATTGTTGCTACTTTTGCTTTTTCCACCCTGCCGGTAAGGCGGAAAGATGGCTTCTCTTTGTTCCCAGGACGGAACTTTTCTTTTTTTTGAAAATAAGCATTCCTCTATTTCAACAAAATTAAACTAATTTCAAAATATATAAGAAAAGGACCTGCTCTGGTGTCTTTCGATGTTTTCTCCCTTCGTGAATCCTTCTGCTTTTGTTTGGAATTTTTTTTCCTTTTTTCCTTTTTCTCTCTGGATGTTGTAAACTTAATTTGAACTGCAGCTGCTTTTGTCTCGGACTTCACAGACTGCCCGCCCAACAGCGCCATTTTATTTCCTCTCTTCTTCTTTACGCACCAACACTTGAAACTTTAATTATGGCATCGAGGAAACCCCCATCTGGGAAACCAAGCTCTGCTCCAGCATCTACAAAACCCAGCCCATCCTCACAACCAAAGATTTCAGCTTTGTTACAGAAGGAAGCAGAAGTAGAGGATCCTAAGTCACCAAGCCCTCAGCCATTAAACGTAGAGGAGATGTTTCAAAGAATAATGAATGAAATGCAACAAATCCGGAAAGACAATTTAAGCACAAGATTGGAATTACGGGAGGCGCAAAGAGAAATAACAAATAATAAACAAAAAATTGTGGGGCTGGAAGGGGGGTGGTTGAGATGAAGGAAGAGATAAAAGACTTTAAGAAAGAACTTACAGATATTACTGGTCAAATGTCTAAAATTGATTTTGAACGCATGTCTTTCTTTTTAAGATTTCAGAATGTTCCAGAATTACCGAATGAGAATTTAAGAGAGCTGATGGCTACTATGTTAGCGGATTATATTAAGAAAGATAAGGAATTTATTTGGGGGGACATTGATTTGATTTATAGAATTAATTCAGCATTTGCCAGAATAAATGAGGTACCCAGAGAGATACATATTAAATTTATAAGAAGGTCAATGAGGGATGAAATACTGAGAGCACAAAGAGGGGGCCCTTTGATGTATCAGCAAAACGAGGTGGCCATATTGAAACAGATCCCAAAGAAAAGAAGAGATATAAGAAGGAATTATTCCTTCTTAACTAAAAAATTATTCAAAAAGGGGGTGTGGTTCAAGTGGTTGATGCCTGGAGGGATGCTGGTATTCTGGGAGGGAGGAAGAGTTAGAATTAAAAAAGTTGAAGAGGCGCATAATTTTCTTAAAAAACACTCCTCAATCCTGGATGATGATGAGATGGGAACGGGAGGGGCCACGGGTCCGCCTGCTGGTGGGGGGGAGGAGGAAGAGACTATAGCAAAGAGGCTCAGATCGCAAAAATAATTTTTATACTCTTTTTTTATGATGGTAATTCCTGTACGGGTGTCCATAGTACAAAGTAATTGAATGTATAAAATAATATGAAAATTTATGATTTTAAAATGTATGTACCCCTTCCTTTTAATATTTTTTTAAATGGAATATGTATGAAGACTCAGAGGCGGTCATTAAACCCGATGTGGAAGCTCCAAATATTATCTAATACCTTACCCACCCCTTTCCTGATACAAATTGTTAAAACCAATAAAACTTTTTCAAATTAAAAAAAAAGGCTATTGCACCTCTTTTCCTGTGCTTTTATTGATTTGTTGTAATAATGAAGATTCAACAAGGGAGAGAAAGCAATACAATACAATACAATACAATACAATAGCAGAGTTGGAAGGGACCTTGTAGGTCTTCTAGTCCAACCCCCTGCGTGGGCAGGAACCTTATACCATTTCAGACAAATGGCTGTCTAACATCTTTTTAAAGACTTCCAGGGTTGGGGCATTCACAACTGCTGGAGGCAAGCTGTTCCACAGGTTAATTGTTCTTACTGTCAGGAAATTTCTCCTTAATTCTAAGTTGCTTCTCTCCTTGGTTAGTTTCCACCCATTGCTTCTTGTCCTGCCCCCAGGTGCCTTGGAGAAGCAATGGGAACAATAGTTTGCACAACAATGAAAGTAGAACCAGCTCAGAAATTAATGGTGGTGGATGACATTAGGGTGGTGGAAAACTCATCAGCACCTTTAGATCGTCAGTTGCTTGGTCCCACTGCAGAGAGCTCAGACCTTGGCTTGGTCAATTCAGCCGCAGGGCAAATAGCAATTCAGGCTCCAAAGAGATGCCCAAATTAGGGTTTCACAAGTGACCCCCACGGGTTATCCAGGAAGTAGGGGAGAGACCAGAGAGGAAGAGGGCCATTCTTTCTGAGCACAGGCAGGGCTGCGCTCTCTTTCTAGCGGTACCCGGACGCCAGGGTCTTGGCGACTTTGCACAGGAACTTGTCAACAGACAAAATCACTTCGGGTTTGAGGGGCCCACCGTTGTGAGCGGCGATGGTTACCAGGAGGCAGTGGCCCATCAGCTGCAGACAGGAGAGGAGGGCCGTTAAGAGAGGCAGAGCGTAGCCCGCCCCGAGCCGTCGGCGGAGAGACGGCTACAAGGATTCCCCCCCACACACACACACATACACACACACAAACAGGGGCACTAGAGGGAAAGGCGAAGCAGGCGGGAGGGAGGCGTGCGCTCTCCTTCGCCCCGATTCCGCCGGGAGAAGGCGATTTACTCACCTTAAAGTTGACGGGATCCACGCGAAGTTTATGGGCGTGCAAGTCGCTGAGCTTGGAAAGGGCTCCCTCCACATCGTCCAGGTTGTTGACGGCTTCGGTGAGCGCGTTGATCCCTTTCTTGCCGTGAGACTTCAGGTCGCTGGAGCCGGGGCTCAAGTCGAAGTGGTGGAAGTAGGTCTTGGTGGTTGGGTGAGCGGCGAACAGCCTGCGGGGGAGAGCGGGGGAGGAGAGGGAGAGTGAAGGGAAGCATCGCCCAGGCGAGCTTTGCGCAAGCCGCAAATGGAAAGGAGGGGAGCGGAGGTGGGATGGGGGGCTTACCTAGTAAGAGCCTCCGCTCCGTAGAGTTCGGCATTCTTGCTCACGGGGGCCCAACAAGCTCGCACCCTGGCCTTGTCTTCCGCGGTGAGCACCATTTTGGCCGGTTGGTGCCCTCGACGGCCGGGCTGCCCTTTTATCAGGCCGGGGAGGCCCAGGCGAACACGCCTTCCCCCTCCCGCCCAAGGCGCCACACCCCTCCTCCCCGGGTGGGGGAGTCAAGGACCTGGAGAGCTTCCTCCAGAGGAGACATCGCAGCCTCGCGCTTGGGCGTCCCGTCCCCCCCCCCCCGCCTTCTCCTCAGCCGTCTTCCCACCCGTCGTGCCCCTGTCTGGAGATGGAGCGGTTTTTCCCCAATGGCGAAGCCCCCTGAACGCTCCCCTCCCACCCCCGGGGCTCAGAAGAGACCAGGAAGACCCCGGGAGATGTGTAAACCAAGTCCCACTAAGATAGTGCTGGGAATATTTAGTGTTTAAGATAATAAAACTGAGTTGGGCTACGATAATATCAGGTATCACAAAAAGAGCACTATCAAAAAAGATGTTTGTGTTCCAGAATGCTAAATATTTTGTTGCAAGAGCAATTTTTTTCCCCTTTCAGAAAGCTTTAGAGTGTTGGATGAGAATTACATTGATCAAGTGCTATCCTAGCAGAAACAAACTTTTTGGTGTTAGAGGGTGTCAGCGATTTCCTTCTCCAGCACATGGATACATACACCTGCAAACATCTACCTACCTACTCTCTCTCTCCCTACCTACCTACTGTATTTCTCCCTCTCTCTTCCTCTGTATACCTACCTACCCTCTCTCCCCCAACCTATCTACTGTACTTCTCTCTCTATTTTTCTCTCTCTATCCCTCTACTTACCAACCTATCTAATCACTCTCTGTCCCTCCCTCCCCCCAATCTACTGTGTTTCTCTCTATCACTTTCTATTTATTTATATCTCTCTACCTACCAACCTATCTATACACACTCTCTCCCTCCCTCCCTACCTGCCTACTGTATTTCTCTCTGTCTCTTTCTCTCTGTCCCTTTATCTACCTACCTAACTACTCTCTCTCTCCCTACCTACCTACTGTATTTCTCTCTCTTTCTCTCCTTCTCTATCCCTCTATCTATCTACCTACTTTGAAAAAAATGTGTTTTCAAAATGGGTGCGTCCTATACTCCGGTGCGTCTTATACTCTGAAAAATACAATAATTCTAACAGGCTTTTAAAGAATTACCTCCAGGAATGTCTAGATATTGCTAGCACTCCACCTTCTCTTTGCACCTTGTAATCTATCCCATTCCACAATGCAACAAGTCTAATATTAGGCTCTCCCAGCTGATTAACAAAAGTCCTTGTACTACAACACCTTCACTCTAGGTATACTGTTATAAAATGAACACAACCACCTCTAAATGCCACATCTTTTCTTATTTAAAAAGTTGGTAGGTAGGTAGATAGTGGGAGAAAGGAAGAAATACAGTAGGTAGGTAGGGGGATAGATAGCACAAGCCCTGCTTGGAGGGTTGAAAGTTCCTACAGTCCTTTACTTAAATAGGTTTGCCTGGATATTCCAGAAAATTCTGTAATAAGTAATGTGTTTGAGATAAACATACTGTTGTTGGGCTAGGCTGATCAAAAACTATATGTTGACAATTTGCTATTATCTATATAAATAAAAATGTAAAATAGTTTGTGCAAAACCGCTAATCTCAAAAACTACTGGACCGATTTACACCAAATTTTCACACAATGTTCCCAAGCCCTTCTGATAATATAATACGTACTTATTTTGTGGCCAGCACACATGTATCATGTGTAAGGTACACAAACGTAAAATGTACCCACTTGTGAGATTTTCACCTCCCTGTAGCTCCTCACATCTGACATTTCCAACAGTCGTTTCCTCAGCAACACTGTATGGAGGCCTAAAAGGGCCAAAAAAAGGCAAGAGAGGATAGCAAACTCCCAGGTGGCCCATAGAGAGAGAGAGGGGGAGAAATACAGTAGGTAGGTAGTTATGTAGGTATATAGGTAGATAGGGGGATAGATAGAGAGGGAGAAATACAGTAGGTAGGAAGATAGAGGGAGAAAGGAAGAAATACAGTAGGTAGGTAGCTAGGTAGGTAGGTAGGTAGGAAGATAGGGGGATGGATAGGGAGAAATACAGTAGGTAGGTAGGTAGAGGGAGAAAGGAAGAAATACAGTAGGTAGGTAGGTAGAGGAATAGAGAGAGAGAGGGAGAAATACAGTAGGTAGGTAGAGGAATAAAGAGAGGGAAGTAGAAATATAGTAGGTAGATAGGTGGACAGATGGATAGAGAGGGAAAAATACAGTAGGTAGGTAGGTTGGGGGCTATATGGTGGTTGTGTGCATGTGTGCAGGTGTAGATCTACACACAGATTGATTGGCCATTTAACCAGACTGGGCCACAGCAATGCATCGCAGGGTACAGATAGTGAGTAATAAGTCGATGGGAACTTATAGGCACTCAGTCATCATCTTACCATGTTGTGTGAGCCAGACTATTATCTTTAGCCATGACACTTTTTCGTTGAGTATTGCTGTTATTTGACTCCAACTATTTACTTTGATTAACCTGAGTTTAAGTTTTACAATGTTATGCAAACCCAAGTATTGCTTTTGGCTTAATTTGCCTAAGCTTTCCCCAAATTCCTTAAGAAGTTGCCATGCACATTTGAGCCATTTCATTCATACTTGACACATTTTTCCTACAATAGCTGCCCCTAAAAAACAGCAAGGACTCCTTCTCCTACAATCTGCCCACCCACATCAAGATGACAAATGTGTTCTGCCCGATTCAGAAGCACATGCAGCACTAACCATGCAGCAGAACAACTTGGAACATTAGACAGACACTGAAAAAGGCTATTGCACCTCTTTTCCTGTGCTTTTATTGATTTGTTGTAATAATGAAGATTCAACAAGGGAGAGAAAGCAATGGGAACAATAGTTTGCACAACAGTGAAAGTAGAACCAGCTCAGAAATTAATGGTGGTGGATGACTTTAGGGTGGTGGAAAACTCATCCGCACCTTTAGATCTTCAGTTGCTCGGTCCCACTGCAGAGAGCTCAGACCTTGGCTTGGTCAATTCAGCCGCAGGGCAACTAGCAATTCAGGCTCCAAAGAGATGTCCAAATTAGAGTTCCACAGGTGAACCCAACAGAGCAGATGACATGTAGGCAAGAGATGTTGACGGGGTTATCCAGGAAGTAGGGGAGAGACCAGAGAAGAAGAGGGCCATTCTTTCCGAGCACAGGTAGGGCTGCGCTCTCCTTCTAGCGGTACCTGGACACCAAGTTCTTGGCGACGTTGTCAAGGAACTTGTCAAGAGACAAAATCACTTCGTGTTTGAGGGGCCCACCGTTGTGAGCGGCGATGGTTACCTGGATGCTGTGGCCCAGCAGCTGCAGACAGGAGAGGAGGGCCGTTAAGAGAGGCAGAGCGTATCCCGCCCCGAGTCGTCGGCGGGAGGGAGGCGTGCGCTCTCCTTCGCTCCGATTCCACCGGGAGAAGGCGATTTACTCACCTTAAAGTTGACGGGATCCACACGAAGTTTTTGGGCGTGCAAGTTGCTGAGCTTGGAAAGAGCTCCCTCCACATCGTCCAGGTTGTTGGCAGTTTCGGTGATCGCATCGATCACTTTCTTGCCGTGAGACTTCAGGTCGCTGGAGCGGGGCTCAAGTCAAAGTGGTGGAAGTAGGTCTTGGTGGTTGGGTGAGCGGCGAACAGCCTGCGGGGGAGAGCGGGGGGGGGGAGGGAGAGTAAAGGGAAGCATCGCCCAGGCGAGCTTCGCGCAAGCCGCAAATGGAAAGGAGGGGAGCGGGGGTGGGATGGGGGACTTACCTAGTAAGAGCCTCCGCTCCGTAGAGTTCGGCATTCTTGCTCACGGGGCCCCAGCAGGCTCGCACCCTGGCCTTGTCTTCCTCGGTCAGCACCATTTTGGCCGGTTGGTGCCCTCGGCGGCCGGGCTGCCCTTTTATCAGGCTGGGGAGGCCGAGCCGAGCACGCCTTCCCCCTCCCGCCCAAGGCGCCACACCCCTCCTCCCGGGGTGGGGAAGTCAAGGCGCTGGCGAGCTTCCTCCAGAGGGGACACCGCAGCCTCGCCCTTGGACGTCTCCCCCCCCCCCCGCCTTCTCCTCAGCCGTCTTCCCACCCGTCGTGCCCCTGTCTGGAGATGGGGCGGTTTTTCCCCAATGGCGAAGCCCCCTGAAGGCTCCCCTCCCACCCCCGGGGCTCAGAAGAGACCAGGAAGACCCCGGGAGACCCTGATGGGGAGTTGCTGGAGGACGGGGGTTTGGGGAAATTAGAGCTTTGTTTCTAGTCTCTCCATTAATAGAGCCTGAATTAGATTCAGAAAAAGAAAAATGGCAATGAACAAGGTCTGTAAACCAAGTCCCACTAAGATAGTGCTGGGAATATTTAGTGTTTAAGATAATAAAACTGAGTTGGGCTACAATAATAGCAGGTATCACAAAAAGAGCATTATCAAAAAACATTTTTCAGTGTTCCAGAATGCTAAATATTTTTGTTGCAAGAGCAAAAAAAAAGTTTTCCTTTCAGAAAGCTTTAGATTGGTTGATGAGAATTATATTGATCAAGTGCTGTCCCAGCAGAAACAAACCTTTAGGTTCTACAGGTTGTCAGCGATTTCCTTCTCCAGCACATGGATACATACACCTGGAAACATCTACCTACCTACTCTCTCTCCCTCCTTCCCTCCCTACTGTATTTCTCCCCCTCTTCCCCTCTATCTATCTATATACCTACCTACCCTCTCTCCCCCTAGCTATCTACTGTATTACTCTCTCTCTATTTTTCTCTCTATCCCTCTACCTACCAACCTATCTACTCTCCCTCCCTCCATCCCTATCTACTGTGTTTCTCTCTATCTCTTTCTATTTATTTCTATGTCTCTACCTACCAACCTACCTACGCACACTCTCTCCATACCTACCTACTGTATCTCTCTCTCCCCCTTTATCTACCTACCCAACTACTCTCTCTCTCTCCCTACCTACCTACTGTATTTCTCTCTCTTTGTCTCCCTCTCTATCCCTCTATCTACCTACCTACTTTTTTTAAAAAAAATTGTTTCTTCAAAATGGGTACGTCCTAACTCCAGTGCATTTTACACTCTGAAAAATACAATAATTCTAACAGGCTTTTAAAGAATGTCTAGAAATTGCTAGCACTCCACCTTCTCTTTGCACCTTGTAATCTATCCCATTCCACAATGCAACAAGTCTAATATTAGGCTCTCCCAGCTGATTTACAAAAGTCCTTGTACTACAACACCTTCACTCTAGGTATACTGTTATAAAATGAACACAACCACCTCTAAATGCTACATCTTTTCTTATTTAAAATTTCCTTTTTGAACATCTACTTTGGAACATGAGCTCCATGTTCCAAATAATCAGAATTCACCATTTTAGTATCATTCTGCCTCCTGGGAGAAGGTCTTCTAGCATAAGCCCTGCTTGGAGGGTTGAAAGTTCCTACAGTCCTTTACTTAAATAGGTTTGCCTGGATATTCCAGAAATTGCTGTAATAAGTAATGTGTTTGAGATAAACATACTGTTGTTGGGTTAGGCTGATCAAAAACTAAATGTTGACAATTTGCTATTATCTATATAAATAAAAATGTAAAATAGTTTGTGCAAAACCGCTAATCTCAAAAACTACTGGACCGATTTACACCAAATTTTCACACAATGTTCCTAAGGACTTCTGATAATATAATACATATTTATTTTGTGGCTAGCACACGTGTGTCATGTGCAAGGTACACAAATGTAAAATGTACCCACTTGTGAGATTTTCACCTCCCTATAGCTCCTCACACCTGGCATTTCCAACAGTCGTTTCCTCAGCAACACTGTATGGAGGCCTAAAAGGGCCAAAACAAGGCAGGGAGGATAGCAAACTTCCAGGTGGCCCATAGAGAGAGAGAGGGAGAAATACAGGTAGGTAGGTAGGTAGGTAGGTAGGTAGGTAGGTAGGTAGATAGATAGAGGGAGAAAGGAAGAAATACAGTAGGTCCCTACGGGGAGAGGAGCGGTCTATAAATTAAATTATTGATTGATTGATTGATTGATTGAGGTAGGTAGGTAGAGGGATAGATGATAGATAGATAGATAGATAGATAGATAGATAGATAGATAGATAGATAGATAGATAGATAGATAGAAATACAGTAGGTAGGTAGGTATATAGAGGGAGAAAGGAAGAAATACAGTAGGTAGGTAGGTAGAGGGATAGATAGAGAGGGAGAAGTACAGTAGGTAGGTAGGTAGAGGGATAGATAGAGAGGGAGAAAAATAGCAGGGAAGTAGGTAGATGAATAGAGAGGGAGGGAGAAATATAGTAGGTAGATAGGTGGACGGATAGAGAGGGGAAAAATGCAGTAGGTAGGTAGGTTGGGGGTTATATGGTGGTTGTGTGTATGTGTGCAGGTGTAGGTCTACACACTGATTGGTTGGCCATTTAACCAGACTGGGCCACAGCAATGCGTGACCGGGTACAGCTAGTGAGTAATAAGTCGATGGGAACTTATAGGCACTCAGTCATCATCTTACCATGTTGTGTGAACCAGACTATTATCTTTATCCATGATACATTTTCTTGGAGTATTGCTGTTATTTGACTCCAACTATTTACTTTGATTAACCTGAGTTTAAGTTTTACAATGTTATGCAAACCCAAGTATTGCTTTTGGCTTAATTTGCCTAAGCTTTCCCCAAATTCCTTAAGAAGTTGCCATGCACATTTGAGCCATTTCATTCATACTTGACACATTTTTCCTACAATAGCTGCCCCTAAAAAACAGCCAGGGCCCCTTCTCCTACAATCTGCCCACCCACATCAAGATGACAAATGTGTTCTGCCCAATTCAGAAGCACATGCAGCACTAACCATGCAGCAGAACAACTTGGAACATTAGACAGACACTGAAAAAGGCTTCTGGACCTCTTTTCCTGTGCTTTTATTGATTTGTTGTAATAATGAAGATTCAACAAGGGAGAGAAAGCAATGGAAACAATAGTTTGCACAACAGTGAAAGTAGAACCAGCTCAGAAATTAATGGTGGTGGATGACATTAGGGTGGTGGAAAACTCATCCGCACCTTTAGATCTTCAGTTGCTTGGTCCCACTGCAGAGAGCTCAGACCTTGGCTTGGTCAATTCAGCCGCAGGGCAACTAGCAATTCAGGCTCCAAGGAGATGCCCAAATTAGAGTTCCACAGGTGAACCCCACAGAGCAGAAGATGTGTAGGCAAGAGATGTTGACGGGGTTATCCAGGAAGTAGGGAAGAGACCAGAGAGGAAGAGGGCCATTCTTTCCGAGCACAGGCAGGGCTGCGCTCTCCTTCTAGCGGTACCTGGACGCCAGGTTCTTGGAGACATTGCACAGGAACTTGTCAACAGACAAAATCACTTCGGGTTTGAGGGGCCCACCGTTGTGAGCGGCGATGGTTACCAGGAGGCAGTGGCCCAGCAGCTGCAGACAGGAGAGGAGGGTCGTTAATAGAGGCAGAGCGTAGCCCACCCAGAGCCGTCGGCGGAAGACGGCTACAAGGATTCCCCCCATACACAGACACACGGCCACCAAAGGGAAAGGCGAAGCAGGCAGGAGAAGGCGACTCACTCACCTTAAAGTTGACGGGATCCACGCGAAGTTTCTGGGCGTGCAAGTCGCTGAGCTTGGAAAGGGCTCCCGCCACATCGTCCAGGTTGTTGACGGCTTCGGTGAGCGCGTCGATCACTTTCTTGCCGTGAGACTTCAGGTCGCTGGAGCCGGGGCTCAAGTCGAAGTGGTGGAAGTAGGTCTTGGTGGTTGGGTGAGCGGCGAACAACCTGCGGGGGAGAGCGGGGAGGGGGGAGAGGGAGAGTGAAGGGAAGCATCGCCCGGGCGAGCTTCGCGCCCACCGCAAGTGG
Organism: Rhabdophis nuchalis; assembly: GCA_039707465.1. Taxonomy (NCBI): domain Eukaryota; kingdom Metazoa; phylum Chordata; class Lepidosauria; order Squamata; family Natricidae; genus Rhabdophis; species Rhabdophis nuchalis. Next base: position 149,093,595 of record CM077645.1, read on the forward strand.
AAAGGAGGGGAGCGAGGGTGGGGGGCTTACCTAGTAAGAGCCTCCGCTCCGTAGAGTTCGGCATTCTTGCTCACGGGGGCCCAGCAGGCTCGCACCCTGGCCTTGTCTTCCTCGGTGAGCACCATTTTGGCAGGTTGGTGCCCTCGACCGCCGGGCTGCCCTTTTATCAGGCCGGGGAGGCCGAGCCGAGCACGCCTTCCCCCTCCCGCCCAAGGCGCCACACCCCTCCTCCCGGGGTGGGGGAATCAAGGCGCTGGCGAGCTTCCTCCAGAGGGGACACCACAGCCTCGCGCTTGGACGTCTCCCCCCCCCCCCAGCCTTCTCCTCAGCCGTCACCCCGCCCCTGTCTCGTAATGGCGCGGTTTTTCCTCAACGGGGAAGCCCCCTGAAGTCTCCCCCGCACCCCGGGGGCCAGAAGATATCTGGAAACCCCTGGAGACCCTGATGGGGAGTTGATGGAGGACGGGGTTTGGGGAAATTAGGGACGGGGGAGGAAGGAGGAGAGCAGGTTGACAGAGCCCCAGTCTCTCTCAAAGAGAGGGACAGTTGAAGTCAGTTGAAATCATGAAGGCAAATCCAGGATTTTTTTGGGGGTGGTGGTTATGGACGAAAGTCTACTTTGAAGACAAATCATCCTATCCCCCTCCTCCCCCTCCCTCGCCAAGTATTCTACAACCAGCCATTGCAGAGATGGAATTATTGACACATTGTCCATTGAGTACCGGTCCTTCTACTATTGATGGGGGGGGGGGGGGGAAATCCCCTCCTGGAGCTTCCCCCCCCCCAAAGTAGGAAATTTCCTATTCACCCCCCTCCCTCAACTGGGATGGGTGGGTTTGCTCCTTGTGGGTGATGAAGATGCCCAATTGGAGCAGCAGACAAGAGATGGGGAGAGGCTCCTCCTCTTATCTACACAAAGCAGCTGCAGGGACACTGCTGCCTCTAGGCAGTGGCTCTGGGTGGGGCGGCTGAGCCTGATAAGCAGCCCAGCAGCCTTGAAGCCTCTTTCTAAATCCCAAGCCCAGAATGAATGGAGGCCACGGGCTGGGTTTGCCTACAGCATGGGGACCAGCATCGGTTGCCTCGTATCCTGAATAAGTCACCACAAATAGACATACATTTCACTGAATAATAATGCCCCTATTCAGTAAGTTACCAGCAACATAACATTGAGCACAAAACCCAAACATTATGGTTCAGCCTTCTGCATGAATGACGCCATGATGAGTGTTTGGGTGGGGGGCACATTGAAAGAAGTTTCTTTGACATTAGGTAAGTGACGTCCGTCAATGGAAAAGCCAGGTCCTTTCTTTGGAAGGGGCTACCTTATCTGATGGGGTGAACCTAGGAGGAAAACAAATGCTCATTTGTGGTGGAAACAGAAACCTGAACTACCAGATCAGGACACCTAAAATGCTGGCAACTACCAAATGACAGCAAAGAAACCCCATTTCTCTGTTGCCATCTAAAAGCCATTTGGATTTTTGCAGCCCAGGTATGGTAGCCTTACTTTTGCCAAAGCAGACATGCCCCATTACTTCCAAATGCAGTAATTTGCCTTGAATTTGTAGTGGGCTTCCATGATTAACATGGTTTGGAAACTTTATACTACAGAGCTCCCAGAGCCCAGCTTAGAAGGACTAAAGGAAAATTGCTTCTCTTTGCCTCCTACTCTGTAGAAGGGTATGAAATGAAGTGTGCAGCTGTTTCTTTTTGGCATTCTTGCTTGTATAACTTCAAATGGCCCCCACATGTTATCCTCAATGGGATGAGTCATTTAGAACCTAGATATTCTTTGCATCCAGTTTTGGTCACCATGATATAAAGATGTTGAGACTGTAGAAAGAGTGTAGAGAAGAATAACAACAATGATTAGGGGACTGGAGGAAGAATTGTTGCAGGAATTGGGTAAGTCTAGTTTAATGAAAAGGAAGGCTAAGGGTGATGTGATAGCAGAGTTCCAATATATGAAGGGCTGCCACAAAGAAGAGGGAGTCAACCAATTCTCCAAAGCACCTGAAGGCAGGACAAGGACAATGGATGGAAATTAATCAAGGAGAGGAGTCCAAGAAATGCAAAACAAGTGTTTAATTTAGTTTATGAAAAGAGGGACAAAGTTCTAATAATATAAACAGCCATTACAACTAGGTCCTTCATTTTGTGGAAATTTTCAGTGGACCATTCAGCACCTCCCTGGCTTGCATTCAAATCTGCTACCCAATCTGTACCTTACAAAAGTTGCCTCTGAGCTGAGGGTTACCTGCATTTACCTGCAGTGTTCTGCTGCTCTGCAGGCTGCTCTTGGAAATCATTGTATTGAGGATAAATGAGGCTCTTCTCAACCATTATTATTAGTCCCTCTCCTCAAGATTAATGCATTATTAGATTAGATTAGATCCTGCCTTTATTACTTGATATGTAAGGTAGCGAATTGCACAATATTCCTTCCTCTCCTATTTCCCCCCACAACAACAAGCCTGTGGACAGGGAGTGATTAGCCCAAAGTTACCTAGGTAGTTTTTCATGCCTAAAACAAGACTAGAACTCACAGTCTCCTGGTTTCTTAATCAGTAATTAGTTCTCTTTTGCTATCATAAGAGGCTTCCTTATCCTCATAGCCACTTTTGTATAATGGAGAGATTGGCAGGATGATTGACAGGAGGCATGTGAAGACAGCAATACCTAAGCATGACTAGAAGATGGTGACACTGCCGAAGAAAGTGAGGGCAGACACAAGTTTTTGAAAAATCTCTCCTTGGTCTGGTTCCTTCAAAACATTACAGGAAGTCCTCACTTAACAACTTGCTGCTTAGCGACCATTGGAAGTTACCATGGATCTCCCCACAGCGACTTATCCCCCTTTTTCAAAGTTCTGGTGGCTGCACCTTCCATGGTTCCATGATTGCATTTTGGTGAGGAACAACCAGCTTGCATTTATGGCCATTTGCAGCATCCTGCAGTTATATGACCTTGAGTTTTGGTGGCGTTTGCTGTTTTCAGCTGTTTACTTTCCTCCAGCTGCTTCCAGCATTTACTTCCAGTTTCTGGCAAAAAAGTGCAGCTAGGGAAAACAGGCTATTTAATGCAGAGATCCCCAATTCCCCGTCTATGGCCTAGTGCTGGCCACAGCCCATTCGGAACTGGACACGGAAGTGGTAGGCCAGTGCATGTGTGTGTGCAAAGCTGCATTTATGAAAGCGGCTCTTGTGCATGGAACCATCCTCTCCGCCCCTCCCTACTGCCACCACTACCTTTGCCTCCACTGGGCCGCCAAGCTGGAAAGGTTGGAGACGGTTGATTTAATCAACATGGCATTTGGTTGATGCCTACTACAAAACAGTTTGTAAAATTGGGTGAAATCACATGGTGATCTCCTTAAGGATTGTCACAAGGGTCCGAAGGGCAGTAATGCCAGAGATTCCAGAGGCGAAAGTCAGGTGGCACGTGGAGAGCCATTTCTGAGGGGACGCGAGGTGTTGCCCTGTCAGCTCCCGCATGCATGCACACACTGGCCAGCTGATTTTCAGCCTTGATTTTCAGCAGTTTTTTATCCTCTGGAAGCTTTAGAAAATCCTCCTGAAGCCTCCAGAGAGCGAAAAATGGACTTACCGGGCCCACCGGAAGTTGGAAAATGGGCTGGTTTCCGGCCTCCGGAGGGCCTCTGTGAGGGGGACGTTTTCGCACTCCCCAGGTTCCAAGAAAGTTGTGTATGCATGCGTGGGGCAGCAGGGTGGGGTGTCACACACGCATGCAGAGGGGGCATGGAATGGGGGGATTAAATTATGGGGGTGGGCACTCGAGTGCGTACAATGGTGCACAAGTGCATGCTTTTGGCACCCGAGGCAAAAAAGGTTTGCCATCACTGGTCTATGGGGATGCAAATGTGATTCAGACTGGAAGAATTAGCTCCTCTTGCACTTCTGATTTGTCTCCCAGAAGAATCCCCTTTGGAAACTTTTATCCATTACTGAGGAATAAAGGGCTCTTAGGAATAAAGAGCTCCTCCTCTTGGGTCCCTTGGCTAGCAAGGGGGAGGGATAGACTATCACTACCACAACCCTATTTTTCCTCTCTTTTCTACACTAATCCCAATTCTATTATCTAGGGCCATGATGGCAAACCTAGGGCAGAGCCCACTCTCTGGGCATACGTGCCATTGCCAGCTGCTCTTTGGGTTCCAGTGTGCGCATGCTGGCCAGCCCGCATGCACGTGCCAGAACTCAGAAGAGCAGCTGGCCGGTGCACACATGCACACTGGGCAGCTTCTCTTCTGGGTTACGGCACACTTGCATTCTGGTTTTGCCACTCAGTGATGAAAAGGTTTGCCAACACTGATCTAGCATATTGGGAGGGCACCGTATGTGGTGGAAGAAAGAGAATCTTACTTGGAAACTCTTGACTATAAGGAGGCGGAAGAAGTAAAGGCTTTAGACTTTTCACCAGCATCATTGCCCAGAGTCCCTTCTTGAGGGAGATGGATGGTTTAGAAACCTGAAATATAAATAAATACAACAAATAAATATACTAAGTAGATATTTATGGGGGACAAATTTCTTCACCTGCCCACATATCCCTAATGCCTGTCTTCAGTCTTCAACAGAATCCCTGCAACTTCATGGCAAAATGTTAGTATTACCTTTTGCACTGCCTTATTCCCAGTTCATGATCACAACATTGTATAAGCTTTCCTCAGGGCCACAGATAACACAAATGGCTCCCCCATCACTATTTCTGTGGATACGCATGTGCATGGTCTGCAGGGCACCAGCTATAAAGCGTACAGGATGAGGATGAGAGTCAGGACTATGCTAACAAGGCTGAATAGAAGCAGAGTTCCCCTAAGAATTTGTAGCAAGGTGAGGCTTGTCTCGGTGCCTGGGCAGTGGCTCTGGGTTGGGTGGCTAGGTCCCTGATAAGCAAGCAGAAGTCTATTTCCCAGGCATGAAAAAGAATGGCTGCCACCGACTGATTTCATGCTTCATACTAAACCATCATTAGATGAAATAAACTACAGTTAGCTAGGTTCATTCTACCCAATAATCCTGAACTGCACTTTATATAAGATTAGGAGTGTTCAACCTTGGCAAATTTAGGATCTGTGAACTTCAACTCCCAGAATTCCCCAGTTGGCATGTCTGAGTCTTAAAGTTGCCAAAATTGGACACCCCTGTATTAGATTAAACCTTGCAGTACATCTCATATATTGAGTGAACACAGTTTGGGATTGGGGGTGGCGGGGGGGTCAGGGAAAGGGACTATGAGGGGAGGAGAACCTACATTGGGATTGGAAGTTGGAATCCTGGATTAAATTTTCTTTTTGAAAAGTTTAACAGTCTTACCACTGGTTGAAGCACCCTGCTTGAAGCACCCTGATTCAGTCCCATGGAAACGAAAGGACAAAAGTACTCTTTAAAGACTGGATTACCCTCTGGGGATACCTGGGATTTCTATTTCATTTGCTGACCATATGCAAAAATAAAATAATAAAAAAAGAATATTATTTGCTTCTAAAGCTTCTTTTTTCCTCCAATTAGCCAGTCTGATATTTCTCTGTTTGATTTCTATTAGGAACCACCTGTATCAAAGCAGTCTAGCAAAATATGGGTTTCTCCTGTGCTTTTCTAGCTTTGCAGTTGCTCTAGGAAATATCTTATTGTGAGAGTCAAACAATGGGATGTGGTCGCTGTGCCAGGTTCCTGCTCCTTTGTATTCTTGATATTAAGAATTGTTTATAGGCCTAATGACAGTAATGCAAATATTTTCATGACCTCCTGAACTCTGGAGGATTTGAAGGTTCCAGACATTTACAAAAAGACAGGCCAAATCGTATTTTCTTGCAACAGTTATATTAAAAAAGCCACCATTCCAGTACAATAATTAACATTTTATATTGCACATTTCTGACATCTTTTATGGTCAGCTGATATCAGTATAGCAAGTGACCTAAGATAGATCTTGGACTATAAATTAATTCTCCACCAGTGTCTTTACTTAAATTGTTCCATCTAGCTCTGGATTGCAAAAATCTAAATACCCATTAAATGGTGAACACTGAGATACTGAAAATTTTGCTCTTATCTAGTCTTGTGGTTCTTAAATGGGGTAATTTGGATCTACTGTTTTCTATTCTCACTGCCATCTAGTATCATCCAGATTTTTGTAGTCCAGGTTTGATGGTCCTACTATGCCTTAGGGATAGGTTTTTTTTTTAGCAAAACCACAGTCAGGATAAATTCAAGAATGTGCAACCGTTTCAATGAGAAACAGAAAGAATTTAGATCAAAATATGCATTGGAAGATTGTGAAATAATGAAATGGTAAAATAATGATATGGTAACAACTGTAGAAATGACATAATTATGAGGTATTTTTTCTTGTACAGAAGCTCCTCTGCAGTCCCCCATCCCCCTTCTTAATATCGCTTCAGATAATCTGCAGGCTATTGTTGCACAAGAAAATGCTGGGATTATTTTGAGATGGTGGCCACTTTTGGCCTACAGGTCTCCTGCATGAGCAGGGGGTTGAACTAGGTGACTTCCAAGGTCCCTTCCAACTCTGTTACTTTTTAGATAGAGATTATGTCTACCAAACAGAAAAAGAGAAAGCAACATTGCTCATCAGGAACAGGATTAAAGTGATTTGTCCACCTTTGTCCCGCAGGCAGGAGTTGGTCAATTCAGCCAGTTGCGAATTAGTCAATTAAACCATAGTTAGTTATGATGTATTTGACATGCTTCCATGGTGTAACATCTTATTTGACTTATGAACTATGGGTTAGGTTTATTGTGCTGAGTGAAACCAGTCAATTGTGGCTTTTATTTAGTTAAGCCATTCCTTCTTGAGCCTCCAGGCAGTAAGAAAGATACTTCCAGACCCCACCTGCTTATCAATGGCTCAGTTGCCCCACCCAGAGCCACTGCCCAGGAGTAGCTGTGTGCCAGGCTGCTGCTGTGAGCAGATAAGAGAAGGAGCCTCTCCCCCATTTTTGGGGCAGTAGCATCAGTGGGACATCTTTGCCATGGATCAGAGCCCCTAATAAGCCCACCACTTGTACTTTGAGAGGACTTCAGAATGAGATTCAAAATTATTTAAGGCTTAGGCTTTGTGTTCGGTCTACACACAAGCCCAGATCTGCCTACTCCATCTTGGAGAAGAGAGGAAGACAGAGGAGGAAGCAGGAAATGCTGAAGATAGTTCATATTCTAAGTTGTTTCAATTTAAAATTAATATAATACAACATTTAAAATTAAGCATAGAATATAACTCCGATCAGGACATTTTGCCCACCAAAAGAAACAATAATGAAAGAAAATAAAAACGATAGTTCTCTGCACAGGAAAATCACATTTCAGTCAATCCATAGATCAATTAACCTTTGTCACACAAGGTATTGCTTTACACAATTAACTTCAGGGCCACCCATAATAATAATAATAATAATAATAATAATAATAATAATAATAATAATAATAATAATAATAATAGTAATAATTTATAAACCGCACTCTCTCCCCGAAGGGACTCGAGGCGGTGCACAGGGAATTTAAAAATACATGTATAAAACCACAAGCGTAATACAATATTAAAATGAATTAAACTAAAACCCTGCGCTAAAATCCCAAACCAACTAAAACTAAACCCCTAAAAAACCCTAATAAAACAGTTCGATAAATCATGCACTCACAAGCTCCATAGACTCTCCTGAATGTGGGTGGGCTGCACCTCAGCGTAAATTATACTCTTGACACATTCCAGTATGGAACATTTAGTTAATTTTGCTCAGAATGCATTGAAGTAAAAACAGAGGCTTTCTGGTCAAACGATATCTTTGGCTACCCAAATCACCTGCTCATTTTTTTTAAATTTGTATTCTGTCTTTATTATTTAGACATATAAGTCAAGGTGGCAAACATATCCAATATACCTTTCTCGTCCTATTTTCCCCACAACAACAACCCTGTGAGGTGGATTGGGCTGAGAGTGTGTGCCTGCCTCAAAACTACCCAGCTGGCTAACCAGCTGACTATCCTGAATACATCCTGCCTTTCATCCAGGCCAAACATTTGCAAAATACTGTGAAGTTACCAGGCTATTTTTCCTCCAAATAAATAAACACTAAGGATTCTTTCCAGTCAAATCCGGTTCCTATGACTTCAAAGACATTGGACCTTGTAAAATTCTTAGCAGAAATGTTTCTTCTTACTGCATAAGTCTTACATGGGAAAACACCCGAATACAACAGGACCAGCATACCTACACCCGTGAAAATTATATATATAATTTCCCAGTCTTGGCAATACATTCTTATTGGTCTTCTATTTGCATAGCCCTGAAGTCTGACTTTGCTGAGCTTTTCAAAATCAGCCAAGATCAGCGGGATGCAATCAAGAAGTGGGCTACTAGACCTTGAAGATCATTGTAGTGCTTGGATTATGTAAACATTATAATGATGATTCCTGATATTAACCAAGCTAACTCCGAAATTAAAGTCAGAGACTTGGCTGAAGCAGTGGCTGCTTGGAAACTATAAAATTTGTAAGAAGAGAAGATAAGCAGTGCCCCACTGGAGAGGTGCCTATCTAGTCCAGAAGTCTGTCTTACAGTAGGCAACCATCTGCATAGGGAAGGCTACTAAGCAGATGGCCTTCAGAGGGAATTTTTGATGCCAGCCAGTGATAGCTACTATAGCTATAGCATGGTTGCAGATAGTGAATGTGTTTGTTGCTTAATTGTTGAGGTCCTTTTATAAGGCTATCAAATTTGAATCACCCCTAGATAAAAGTTGAGAGACTTCTATAATCTATCATTTTTCTGTCATCTAGTATTCCCAATTTTTTGCAGCCCAGAATTTCACCACTCTAACTTATGTTTAGGCTACAGCTGTGAAATCTTTCCCTTAGCTCCTGTATTTAGCTGGACTGTCTTAAGTTAAGAAGGAGTTTCTCTGGAATCAAAATGGAAAAGTAATTATGAAAAAATCAGCCGTCAAAGGAAAATGACATTTCAGGGTAGCATGGTCACAATCCTCTTCCTATTTACCCATATTTGCTGCTCCAATTTGGCTTCCTTACCACATAGCAAGCACGGGTTTTTAAACCATTTTTTAAAATTAGTTTTGATGCTTGGCATTTTTCCGTACTGTTTTATGCTATATATTCAGTTATGCTGAACTCTACTGGGGCTTGCTAAATACTTGTAGGGGCAGGGGAATTGAAGGGTTTCTAAAATGAGGGATGCATGGAATTCTTAAACCATGTTGAGAAAACTTTCCAAATTGCAAATTTCCTGATACTTCTGAAGTAACGATCCAAGAGATAGTATGGCCAATTATCTGACTAAACAACAGTTGACTGCTTCCTATGCCAAAAACAGAAGTGTCAACATATGTTCAATTTTGAACCCCTGAACTACAATGTACTTCAAGGTATTAATTATCATCTTTAAAGCGCTCCATGGCTCGGGACCTAGCTATTTGCGGGATCGGATCCTGCCGCATACATCCTCACGGCCGATTCGCTCCCACAGAGAGGGACTTCTCCGGGTGCCGTCCACTAGACTTTGTCAGCGGGCGACGCCCAGGGGAAGGGCTCTCTCTGTGGCGGGCCCAGCCCTCTGGAATGACCTTCCCCCCGACATTAGAACAACCACGGACCTCCGCTCCTTCCGTCTGAAATTAAAAACATATTTTTTCTGCTTGGCCGGCCTGGGGTAGTCTCTCTCTATGGGGTTTTAGTTGTTTAGGGAATTTTAGTTATAATGGGTATTTTAGCACAGGCATTGTTTAATCTGTTTTTAAGATGTTGTTTTGATTGTATTTATGGTTTTAGTTTCCCTGTGCACCGCTCCGAGTCCCTACGGGGAGAGGAGCGGTCAAGAAATTAAATATATTATTATTTATTATTATTAATGTAACCAAATGAATCCAGTCCATCATTGCTGTCAATTATGATTCTGAGTGTCATGCAAACCCCCAAATAGGGTTGAGTAAATTATGGCTTAGTAAGGATATTAACATCACAGATGACATATGCCGTGATGGCCAGCAAGGAATATGTATGTATGTATGTATGTATGTATGTATGTATGTATGTATGTAGGTAGGTAGGTAGGTAGGTATGTATGTATGTATGTATGTATGTACACACACACACATAGTATGTATGTACTGTATGTATAATATATATTTTATCACCCATAAAATATATTTATTTCACATTGCACTTATACCCAAAACAATATAATTCTCAATTCCGTTGAGTATTCAAAAATTAAAGCACTCAAAAGTTTCGTTAAAATGTTTTTCGATTTTTCCGTTTTCTTTTTTTCTTTTATTGAAGTGTCATTATAATAATAATTGAATAACAGGCATCTACATTCTTCATCCGAATTACGTCGGACTGCAAAGCCTCCGATGACCACGAGATGGCAAGAAATAACTCTTCAATCCATCTCGCGCTCCTTCGGATATTTGCAACCACATTTGGGGGAAGCTCCCTAATTTTAAGAAATCCGGCGTAAAGCGTCTTTCCAAACTCTCGACAAAAACAATGAATTTGTCGTCCGCAAATCCAACGAAAGCATCCGCTACATCCCAGCCGCGGCTTGGGAAACGCGTTCGCAAACGACTGCGCATGAGCCTCTGGAGGAACCGTAGCTTGCAGCTTCTGACGCTTCGAGTCCGAAAGGCGTGTTGGTTCCGACCTCGTGGGTCGGAATCTTTCCGGGCGGACCGGTCTCGAAGCCGGTGAGTACAATGGGCTTTAGCGCTGGATTAAAATATTTGGCAAGCTGCCTCCTTGGCAGTGTGAAGAGCGCAGGAAGTCCAGTAGCGAGCCTGATTGTAGAGAATGGTCGCACTGGCTTTTTGAATTTTGTCAATGGCTGTGATCTGTTGGATTGTAAAGTTATTTTAAGTCGCTATTAGGGTTTTCCATTCACTGGAAATGAATGAATGCTACTATGTAGTTTAATTTCTTATCTGAACTCCCTTGGAAAACTCCCCCCTCCTCCCCTATCCTTAAAAGCGAAATAAACAATACTGTGTGGATCAAACTCGTCTCTTGGTGACAATCTTATTGGCGGAAGTGATTTGCTGCCTCCCAGAATGTGTTTTTTCCCTGCTTCCCAATTTAGTCTCAGCCCGGGGATCTTACAGAAAGGCAGGCTAAATTGTATTTTCTTAGTTATATTAAAATATGTATATATATATATATATTAAATATTATATTAAATATTATATTAAAAATATTATATTAAATATTATATTAAAAAAAACAACCCACTCCATGCAGAAATAAACATTTCACATTGCACATTTCTGACATCTTTTATGGTCAGCTGATGTCAGTATAGCAAGTGACCTAAGATAGATCTCGGACTGTAAATTAATTCTCCACCAGTGTCTTTATTTAAATTGTTCCATCTAGCTCTGGATTGCAAAAATCTAAATACCCATTAATTGGTGAACACTGAGATACTGAAAATTTTGCTCTCATCTAGTCTAGTGGTTCTTAAAAGGGGGGGGGGTAATTTGGATCTCTCCTGGCAGTAATGATATAATTTGTAATTGTGCTCGTTTCTAAATCTAGGATCCAGGTGGGATGCTACTGCTAAGCCACTTGTGTAACATAACAGAGTCTGTGGTGTGTGTTTGTGTGTGATAATAACATTATTTGGACTTGGGGAAAAGGGGTTCAAACAGTTTAAGAGACATTGATCTACTGTTTTCTATTCTTACTGCCATCTAGTATCATCCAGATTTTTTTAGTCCAGGTTTGATAGTCCTACCTATGCCTGAGGGATAGTTTTTTTAGGCAAAACATGTCACAACAGCAATGGCCTATAAATCATTAGTGCAGATAATCTCAACTTCCAAACATTGCATGCTGATTCCATACATTTGCTGTGAAATGCATTTTTTTGGAATCCAGGTGCAAACGATAGGAATGTCATATAGGTTTTATGACACAGGTCTCCACTGCTGGGGATATTAAGCATTGGCTTGTATTAAAAGGAAATGACAAGACTGCCTTTGGGACATAATGCCAATTTTCTGAAGCCCCGCACTGAGTATTGGGCACAGAGACAAAAACTGAACTTTGTTGAAATCGGTGCAAGCTGCTGTGGCCTAGAAGTGGATCTCTCGCCTCACAATCAGGAGGTTGTGAGTTCAATCCTAGGTAGAGGCAGATGTAAGACCTCCTGCTTGGGCATGGGGTTGGACTAGATGACCTGCAAGGTCCCTTCCAACTCTTGTTAATCTGTATGAAGAGGTTTGGAAAGGAAATGGACTATTGTAGGCCAGAGAAAAAGAAATGATGGTGGTTTATGTTGCTTTTCCTGCAGGTTTACTTAAAAATAATTATTACGCTTGGCTTTAGTATGATTTCAGTATATGCCAGCATCGAGACAAAAACACTTATTCTTCCTGAAGAAAAGATGAAGGAAGAATAAGTATTTCCAATGCTGGAATAAAGTTGGTGGAATGTAAAGGGGAAACGTGATCATCTCTTGCCTGGCAGCAGATTATTATTACTGCTATTGTCTCACCCAAATGCACCCAAATGCAATCAAAAAACTGGAACTCCTTAATCAAGTCCTTGAGTTACTTCATTATCATATCATACCTATCGATCTCTGCTATACTTTCTTTGGAAATGGCTTCCAGAATCAGAGGTTCCTGGCCGTAAAGGTTAGTAGCAAGCGAGGGGGAATTTCATGTTGGGATTTTTCCCCCCCCTTGAAGACAAAGTTTGAACATAGTCCGAGTGAGTGATTGCATTGGCTGAAAAAATGCCTGCGTTTCGCTTATATAAAATCCTCTTTAGTACCAATTAAACGTATTAAATGTTTTGTATTAAACCGTGCATAATAAGACAGCTTATATAGCGAGTTACATTCTACTGGTTATCCACAGATATTGTATTGTAGTTACACATAACTCAGAACATGCAGAATTAGGATCTGCTATGTAAAGCGTCACTTGCAATGCTGTGTAATCAAGTATACCATATACATTATAATGTACAATGTGCTTCTCTTTACAGCATCCATACATATAAATACTTTATAGAAGACTGGGGGTACAGCACAGGCGGGTATCAGATCCTGTAACAACAGTAATGAATTACAGAGAAGAAATTATGAGTTTGATAGTCCCAGGACAATTTGATGATGCTGACGCTTCAGACAGGTAATGCTTTTCAGGTTGTACAAGGCAACTGAGCTTTTTTTAGATAAACCTTGCTCACTTTCTATTTGTTATTCTGGTCCTTTATTATCAGAAACTGGTCCAAGTTTTTTTGTGCACATTTAATAAAATAATTACTTGATTTGCCATGTTTGCAAAGTGTTATTACAGTAGTTTTAGATTAAAAAACAATACTATGCTTGAAACATTAATGATCTAATAATCAAAAATGGTTGCACTTGTCATCTTGGTGTTCATGCCATTTGCCCCACTCGTCCTTTATGTGAGAAAGTTAATTTCTTGCTCTTCTCTTTGTTAAAAATGTTCTGTTTTTCATAATTTTAACTGATATTTATTGTATTTTATGTTTTTAAATGATGCCTGTGCGCCGCCCTGGGTCCTAACAAGGAGAAGGGCGGGGTATAAATTTAATAAAATAAATAAATAAATAAATAACCAATCAGAGATAATGTGTACACAAATAAAATCCCCCAAATTAGTGTTTGTCAAACTTAGCCCCTGTTAACAGATGTTAACATCAAGTCCAAAATTCCCAGCCTGCAATTTTCAGGAGTTGAAATCCACACCTTGAGAGATGGATACTATAACATACAAATAATATCTTGTTCCAAATATTGAAATGTTACCTCCAGCAGTTTCTTATAGATCAATTGTGTACACCTTTGTAGGAATGGAGAGGAAAGGTTACATACAGATATGCGCAGCAAACTGCCATGATCTCAGTAACCAGTTACCTCAACATCTATGACCTCACCTAATTAGTAGAGTCAGTCAGTACCAGGAACTATTGTGTTATGTGAAGATTCTACCCTGGCTGAGATGGTCTTAGAGATTGACAAGGAGAATGTACCAATAAGATGTTGCTACCTTTGCTCTTGCTTTGCTTGTTAAAACTGTATAAAAACCAAATCCATGTAAGGCAGACAGACATTTTGGACACCACTTGCTGTGATGTATTTCTGAGACCTACAAAACTTAAAGTCTAGTTTGGCACATAATTCCTGAAAGCTTTGGATATTTATAAAAGTTGCCACTAAAATATGGATGGCTATAGTACAGTAAATTAAATGGGGGGAAAAAAGCTATTCATATTATTATGTACCAAAGAATTGCAGAGTTCATCCTATCCTAACTCCCATCAGCCTTAGCCAAGTTAAAGGTTGGGGAGTAGGAGCTAGTCTCCAGCAAGTCTGGAGAATTCTGTTACACTGTTGACTTGCTGATACATCCACGTACCTTTAGACCCATCCCTTAGTGTCCTCTAGGCACCATGACTTATCTGCCTTTTTAAATATGTTTTTAGCTAAAACAAAAGAAAAAGCAGACTAGCATACTGTAAAAAGCAATATCACTCTATGTATTTGCATCAATGCATACATGTTTAATAAAGTTCCTACTGGGATTGTAGAAAGTATCCCATGAGAGTTAGCATCTTCTGGTAAATGGATGTTTTGTGACTAGCTATGCTCACTATAGCAGCGTCTCCAATGTATGCTGTCTCCATTGTTTTGAAACCACTATAGAGTCAGCCTATTAAGAGTTTACTAAACATTCTTCTTTTAAAAAATAGCGAATCCAGGCAGGTTGTTCAGCTATCTCAGGAGGAGAAGGTGGTGGTTAAAAGGCAACAGCCCCATCTGAATGACGAAGCCGATGTGGATGAGTCTGATGAGAGCTTTGAGGATGAGGAAGATGAATGGGATTGGGATGATGATATGGGAAAGCTGAAAAAACAGAATTCAATGGCTGGAGGAAGAAATCTACAGGTGTGTAATAAGTAGATTTTTATCTGTTACTTTCAGATGTATTTGCTTTGGTTCCTATAGACCAGGGCTATCAAACCTGAGGTCTGGATGCGTCACGCGCGGGCCACGCCTATGCCCAGTTTAGCGAAGGGGAAAAAAGTCCTGACACCACCGTGATAATGCAAGTTTGACACCACTGCTATAGACTATTGAATTATATAACTGTGGATATAGTAAATTGTAGTATAACATGACTATAAAACCAGGCCACTATCCTGGTTTACCACAATGTGTGGATTTAGTCTTTATGTGACTGCGTTCGGCTGTAAGCTACATCTGTTCGGCTGTAAGCTACATCTGTGGGCATTTTAATTTGAACCTTTAAAATTATTTTATAGGAAAGTAGTCACTGTGCATTGGGAAAGTATTTAGTGTTTATTTTGTTTTGTATTTTTGAATAACAAAAAATGTCCTAGCATCTTGTACAGACTAGCTGATAGTTTCAGGAGTTTTGTAACAAATACTACCTAAGGTTAATTACTGTCTTAATGTGTGATGGTGAGCCATAGGTTAGTGCTACTTGCATAAATGACAGGCATGCAAAGTATGAGGCTTGAGCATTTCCTTTTCTTTCCCATTCACACAACCCAGAGGAAGAGTAAACCAGAATTCTGCATTATTTTAGCTAATTTAGCTTGTTATGTGCAAACCAAGTTGTAGTTTAAAATAAACTGTAGCCCAGTGATGGCGAACCTTTTTAGGCTCGCGTGCCATAAGGGGGGGAGCGCAGGAGGGATCGCGTGCCGCACCCATAATGCAATGCGCGACCCCCCCCTAGTGCGCATGCCCGCACTACAGATTCCCCCCCCCCCATTTTTTACATGCTCTTTTCGCCCTCCCCAGTCTCCAGAGGCTTTATAGGAGTCTGGGGAGGGTGAAAAGAGCCCACCCACCCCCCCGAGGCCCTCCGGAGGCTTCATGAACTTTCCTGAAGCCTCGAGAGCACTCAAAATGACGCTGCAAGCAATCAGAGGTCACGTCCGGTTTCGGTGGCGCATCATTTTTAGTGCTCCGGAAGCTTTAGGGAAACCCCCTGAAGGTTGCTGAAGCCTCCGGAGGGCCTCCGGAGGGACTGGGAAGCCTCCGAAGCACTCAAAGTGATGTGCCATCGAAACCGGAAGTGACCTCCGATTTGCTTGCAGCATCATTTTGAGTGGTCCAGAGGCTTAAGAGAAGCCTCCTGAAGGTTGCTGAAGCCTCTGGAGCACTCAAAATGATGCGCAAGCAAATCGGAGGTCACGTCTGGTTTTGGCGGTGCATCATTTTGAGTGCTCCAGAGGCTTCCCAGGCTTCAGCAACCTTCAGGAGGCTTCCCTGAAGCCTCTGGAGCGCTCAAAATGATGCGCCACCAAAATCGGAAGTGACCTCCGATTGCTTGCAGCGTCATTTTGAGCGCTCCAGAGACTTCAGGGAAGCCTCCTGAAGGTTGCTGAAGCCTCCTGAGGGCCTCCGGAGGGCCTGGGAAGCCTCCGGAGCACTCAAAATGATGCACCGCCAAAACCGGAAGTGACCTCTGATTGCTTGCAGCGTCATTTTGAGCGCTCCGGAGACTTCAGGGAAGTTCATGAAGCCTCTGGAGGGACTTTGGGGGGCGAGGGGGGGTTTCTTTTCGCCCTCCCCAGGCTCCAAAGGCTTCATAGTGTGAAAAAAGCATGAAAAAATTCAGCTGGCCAGCGTGCACATGCGCGCTGGCCAGCTGACAGGACATCGCCTCACGTGCCCTGACAAATGGCTTCGTGTGCCACCTGTGACACGCGTGCCATAGGTTCGCCATCACTGCTCTAGCCAGCTAAAGAATGTAGGAATTTTGATGGTTTAGTGTATGTACGTATATTTTATTTTAAACCCCAGTTCTTTGATGTGCATGCGTTGCTAAGCCCACAACTAATTAAAATAGAATTCTGGTCTATTTTTTCTGGCCACACAAGGACTAAAAAAGAGAAAGGAGGTGCATCTGTTAAAATCTTTAGGTTCTGTTTCACTGGGTGCATTTCATTATAGCTTATCACTAAACTCAGTGCAAACTCCCACTGTCTTTAGCCTTCCAAAAGGCAAGTCACATGTCTTACTATACTGCCTGCATTTAATGAAATGTGCTTCGTAGGCTAGCTGATATATATGCTTTTCATCCTGTGGCCTTAATTGTGACTGATGCATTTGGAATGGGCCACAGGATTCTGCATTCCCTCTTTCTCTAGTGAGACGCTGCAAAGCTATTCATGGATAAGGTTATAACAGCACTTGACTATACATCCTAACTAGTGTTTGCAGGCCTGGGGAATTTGCACATAATAGGGATAGCACTGGGACATAATCATGCAATTGCTTTTTTAAAATCATTTCTTAGTTTAAGAATCTGTGAAAGTATGCCTTTAAAATGGTTTTTAAATGGAAATTTACTTATATATTTTTTTTTTCAGGCAAACAAACAGAAACCCAGCAGCAATGCAGCCAAAATGTCTACACCTACAGATAAAGCATTAAGAAAGTTTGAGAATAAAATCAATCTAGGTAAGTGGACCATTTAGAATGCCAGGATTCCAGAGGGACTGAATCAGGTGATAGTTTTAAAAAAATGAAACTCAATGGATTAATGTGTTAATCTGTCCTGGAAACTATTAAAAGGCCTCTGGGAGATGTACAAAAATCTTTGATTTTATTTTTTTCTGAGATGGAATAAAGTTTTGGCTCATCAAAAATAGACTTATAGTCCCCTATTCCACATTTCAAATCATATTTTACTAACAACTATAACAGGATTATAAGATTATGAAATGGTGAAGGCCATCCAGCACCGGTGCCTTTCAGGGTAGGCCAATCTACGTGTGTCTCAGCTTCTGTTTTTTCTGTTAGCCATATCTTTCCCTAAAGTGGAAGAAGGGATAGGAAAACACTACGGTTTGCAAGTTGTAGCTGAAAAACAAATCACACCTGGATTTCCTGGTTTCTACCATCATTACCAAGCTGTCTTCACTGTCATCTAGTCCAGAGGTCTCCAACCTTGGCAACTTTAAGACTTGTGGACTTCAACTCCCAGAGTTCCTCAGCTAGCAAAGCGCATGTGCGTACACACACACACACTTTTATATTTTGAGGTTTTTAATTGTGCACATTTCCCAGAGACATTGAGAAGTTGAGTGGCTTCAGAAATATAACGGCAAAAAACAGTTGACAGACATACAGGTGAAACTCGAAAAATTAGAATATCGTGCAAAAGTTCATTTATTTCAGTAATGCAACTTAAAAGGTGATAGACTCATTACATGCAAAGCAAGATAGTTCAAGCCGTGATTTGTCATAATTGTGATGATTATGGCGTACAGCTCATGAAAATCCCAAATCCACAATCTCAGAAAATTAGAATATTACATGCAATCAATAAAACAAGGATTGTACATAGAACAATATCGGACCTCTGAAAAGTATAAACATGAATATGTACTCAGTACTTGGTTTGGGCCCCTTTTGCAGCAATTAGTGCCTCACTGCGGCATGGCATGGAAGCTATCAGCCGGTGGTATTGCTGAGGTGATATGGAAGACCAGGGTGCTTCAATAGCAGCCTTCAGCTCTTCTGCATTGTTCAGTCTCAAATCTCTCATCTTTCCCTTGGCAATTTCCCATAGATTCTCTATGGGGTTCAGGTCAGGCGAGTTTGCTGGCCAATCAAGCACAGTAATCCCACGGTCATTGAACCAGGTTTTGGTGCTTTTGGCAGTGTGAGCAAGTGCCAAGTCCTGCTGGAAAATGAAGTCAGCATCCCCATAAAGCTCGTCTGCGGAAGGAAGCATGAAATGCTCCAGAATCTGGTAGACGATTACGTTGATCCTGGACTTAATGAAGCACAGTGGACCAACACCAGCAGATGACATGGCTCCCCAAATCAACACACACTGTGGAAACTTCACACTGGACTTCAAGCATCTTGCAGTGTGTGTCTCTCCATTCTTCCTCCATACTCTGGGTCATTGATTTCCAAATGAGATGCAACAGTTGCTCTCATCAGAAAAGAGGACTTTGGACCACTGAACAACAGACCAGGTCTGTTTTTCTTTAGCCCAGGTAAGACGCTTCTGACGTTGTTTGTTGTTCAGGAACAGCTTGACAAGAAGCCCATGTCCAGGATCCGTCTGTGTGTGGTGGCTCTTGATGCACTGACTCCAGCCGCAGTCCACTCTTTGTGAAAGTCCCCAACACTTTTGAATGGCCTTTTCCTGACGATCCTCTCCAGGCTGCGGTCATCCCTGCTGCTTGTGCATCTTTTTTCTTCCACACTTTTCCCTTCCACATAACTTTCTATTAATGTGCTTTGATACAGCATTTTGGGAACATCCAACTTCTTTTGCAATTACCTTATGGCTGTCCCTCCTTATGGACGGTGTCAATGATGGTTTTCTGCACAACTGTCAGGTCACCAGTCTTTCCCATGATTGTGATTCTTACTGAACCAGACTGAGAGACCATTTAACGGCTCAGGTACGCTTTGCAGGTGTTATGACTTAATTAGCTGATTAGAGTGGGACACTTTGAGCTTAGAATACTGCACCTTTTCATAATATTCTAATTTTCTGAGATTGTGGATTTGGGGGTATGTAAGCCATAATCATCACAGTTATGACAAATCATGGCTTGAACTATCTTGCTTTGAATATATCTCATATATTACTTTCACCTTTTACGTTGCATTACTGAAATAAATGAACTTTTGCACGATATTCTAATTTTTCGAGTTTCACCTGTATATATGAATTGAAAACACTGCTTACTTTAAACGTCGTAAATGTGTTGCTTGTATTCTAGAAGTATGTTCACAATGAAATTATGCACGTCCAACACGTTATGCAGTGTGGAAGCCATTTTTAAAGATGTGTGTATGTGTTTTTTTCCAGACAAGCTGCGTTTTGCTGATTCTGTTATAAATAAAGTTACAGCGAAGTCTAGGCAAAGAGAAGCAGATATGTAAGTAATATGGACGGGCAGAAATAAATGTTGTGGAGCAATGATGGCTAACCTTTTTGTCCTTGCGTGCCAATAGTGTGCAGATGCCCCAACAGCATGCACTTGTGTGCCCACACCCATAATGCTTTGCCCGCGTGACATCACCATGCCTGATACCCCACCATGCATGCACATGTGAGCCCCCAGCAATACCCCCCGCACTCCCCCTGTGCCCTGTTTTGGCCCTAAAAGGCCTCTCTGAAGCTTCCTGTGACCAAAACTGGGCTGTATCCCCCCACACTCCTCCCTGCAAGTGCGCATGTGATCCCCCTTGCATGCACATATGTCTCCCACATGTGCATCAGAGACTTGAAAATCAGCTGGTCGGCAGGAGGCCTGCGTGCATGCACGTTGCTCACGTGCCCACAGAGAAGGCTCTGTGTTCCACCTGTGACATGCGTGCCATAGGTTTGCCATCATGGTTGTAGAGAATATATAACTGTTACTTGGTTGGCTTGGGTTTGTATTACAATTAATATATTAGTATGTTATGTTTTGATATAACATTCTAAGATAACCTTGCAAAATTAACATCGCAGTCCTGCAGATGCCTCCTTAGAATCTTTTGCCTGATGATTGAGGACTAGGCACGCATTCTTAAAAAGTGAGGTTAAGATTGGTTTGGTAAATTAAGTTGTTTCTATTTTTTTTTGACATGTTCTTATCTAATGGTGGTACTATTTTATGTTCCAGAAAACCACCCTAATGTTACTTGACTGACATCTGTATGAGTTTCATTATGAAGATATTTTAATTCCTGGAGAATATTTTAGGTTTTTTGTTCTGTTTCTTGGGCCAGAATATTTACATATTGCTGGCGTGCAGTTTAAGTGTTGAGATATTTGTATTTTATTCTGGTACAATGGATCATACAATGTTTTGTTTCTGCTAGGTATCGGGTAAAAGATAAATCAGACAGGGCGACAGTAGAACAAGTAAGTGATGCAAATTATCAGTTTTTAAAAAATGTATTGTGAGAATTCAAAGTATTTATCCTTTAAAAGAAAAAAGACTTCATCCAGCTATATTCTTTAATAGCAGTGCATAACATTGTAATGCCAATGTGAAATGCCCCTTTTACATTTTACAGTTACCGTATTTTTCCGAGTATAAGACGCACCTTTTTCCTCTAAAAAGAGGCTGAAAATCTGGGTGTGTCTTATACATCGAATACAGCATTTTTTACCTCCCGAAACCCCACCCACTTCACCAAAATGGCTGTGCCTAGACTTATGGAGGCTTCCAGAGAGCTCCTGGGGGCTGGGGAGGGCAGAAATTAGCCTAGATCGGGGCATTTTTTGCCCCCCTCCCAGCCCCCAGCAGCATTCTATAGCCTCCATAGGGCTATGCATTCAATTTATTTGACACAAAAATGGCCCGTTTTTGCGATACATGGGGTGGTTTTTTGCTCATTCCCCCCCCCCCCTTCCTCAGGAGCACTCAGCAAGCCCCCCCAAGGAAAGTCATGCTTTTTATTTGAAGAAAAATGGCCACGTTTTGACGGAGAAAGAGCAGTTTGGGGGAGGTATGCAAAGTGTAAAAAAACCTTTTTTTTTTCTTTCGGAAGGCTGCTTAGTTACTTGGCAACTTTAAGACTTTGGACTTCAACTCCCAGAATTCTCCAGGCAGCATAGTTTGTGGACATAGTTGGCGGGAGAATTCTGGGAAATGAAGTCCACAAGTCTTAAAGTTGCCACGTTTGGGAACCCCTGAGTTAGAACACTTTCGGAAAGCTCTTTTGGAAGGCTCTTTAACTGTTTCTGTGCCAGGAGAAACAAAGTTTTAAGATTTGTCAGCAATTTCCTTCTCCAGGACATGGATAAATACACCTGGAAACATCAACCTACTTACCTTCCTACACACACTCTCTCTCTCTCCATACCTACTGTATTTCTCTATTTCTCTCTCTCTATCCTTCTACCTACCTACCTACCTACACACACTCTCTCTCCATACCTACCTACTGTATTTCTCTCTCTCTTTCTATTTCTCTCTCTATCCTTCTACCTACCTATTTACCTACACAAACACACACTCTCTCTCTCCCTACCTACCTACTGTATTTCTGTCGCTCTAGTTATCTTTCTTTCTATCCCTTTATCTACCTACCTACCTGCTCACTCTACCTACCTACCTATCTACTGTATTCCTCTTTCTTTCTCTCCCTCTCTCTCCCTCCTTCTACCTACCTACTTTTTTTTGTAATTTGCCTCTTCAAAACCTTGGTGCGTCTTATACTCCGAAAAATACGGTATGCTTAATCTAGATGGGTTTTCTCCATTTCATCAGGTTATTACAAAATCCTATCTGAGAAAGCTTAGAAATTTTTACTGCACTACTTGGTCTGATGTTGGAAGGGCAAAATATAGGCAAAGAGGTATTTGCTTCCAGATCACATTGATAGATGCTTTTGGACTATATTCTGTCCAAATTAATTATTATTTGGGTAGAATAATAATAATAATAATAATAATAATAATAATAATAATAATAATAATAATAATAATAATAATAATAATAATAATAATAATATAAGCTTTCTCAGAAAGGAAGTTTTATTCTCCAGTTTCATGATCGTATCTCTCTGCCTTCAGAGGAAAACAAAACAGTAAGATTTCAGATGCTCTATGAAAAGTCAGAGAATTGTAGACTTCTAGTAATATAAACCATGATTGATTGGCTTCTTTAAAGAATTGCTTCAGGTGAAATAAGGTAGTTCTTAAGGCCAACACATTTGTATGTGTATTTGTACAAGTGGCCCTCATTCACTTGAGACTGGAATTATAGTCACTAAGCAGTGTGATCTTAAAGCACAATATCACATGACTGTGTTGCTTACTGATAGCAGTTATGGCACTTTCTGTTGTCATTTGAGGTCATAAGCAAACTACCATAGGTGGGGGTGGACTGCTATTGGTTTGCCCAGGTTTGGGAGAACCCATAGCTAACATTAAGGCCAGTTCGGAGAACCTTTAAATCCCACCCCTGTCTGGCCCTCCCCTCCCCTCCCAGGAGTCTCCAGGTGGCCTGTTTGTATGCAAGGTAAGTGCAGGGTCCCCGTGGAGGCCCGGGAAGGGGGGGAAACTGCCCCTCCCGAAAGTTCCAGAAAGTTGCCGTTTCCAGCCTCCAGAAGGCCTCCAGAGCCCGAGGGAGGCAGTTTTTCCCCTCCCATAGGCTCAATGAAAGCCTCCAGAGCCTGGGGAGGGTGAAAATGTCCCTCCTCCCGGTGCAGGAGGACAACTAGGCCACGCCCACCCTGGCCATGCCAACCCAGCAACCGGACAGAGAACCTATTGCTGAAATCTTTGAAGCTCACCCCTGAACACAGGTTGTTAAGCAAAGCCATCATATGGTAGCAATTTGTAGCCTGTAGTTCAGCTTCCCATTGACTTTGCTTCTTGATAGCTGGCAGTGAAGGTTGCAGATTGTGATCAAGTTACTGCAGGGTCACTGCAACAGCTACAACTGTGAGAACAGTTCACATGTACGGTACTACACTTTCAGAATCATTGTAAGCTTTTTTTTTATATTGAAAAAGTTTTATTGAGTTTTACAAATTTTTTAGGTAGGGTAGGGTAAGATGGGTTGAGAAAATATTTTGAGAACTTTCATGTCGAGATCGTTGGCCCCCTCTGGGGCTTCTTAACAAAACATAGATAATACATATTTCAATAGTACTACAAGGTGAAGAGAAGTGCATACATCATTGTAAATTCCAAATTCTATGCTAGCAATCGTGTACAAACATCCAAACAAAAGTTATACTGTATTAAAAAAGTCATTTTTTAGATCTAAGTCTCTTGGCAATTGTGTCTTCTTGTTCTCCTCCCTGACCCCCAGTGGGCGGGGCCGTGGCCCCCTCCGCTCCTCCAGTTTCATCCCCCAGGATAGAGGAATATTTTTTAAGAAAGGCTTCCACCTCAGCAACTGTTTTAATCCTTACTCTTCCTCCTTCCCAGAACACCAACATCCCTTCTGGCATCACCCACTTGAACCAAATCCCCTGGTTAAACAATTTTTTAGATAAGAAGGAGTATTTCCTCCTCACCTCTCTAATCTTTTTCGGGATCTGCTTCAAGATAGTGACTTCCTTTTGTTGGTACGTTAACGGACCCTCTCTCTGCGCCCTCAATATTCCCTCCCTGGTAGACCTTCTAACAAATTTAATATGTATCTCTCTGGGTAGTTCATTTATCCTGGCATATGCTGAATTTATTCTATAAGCCAGGTCAATGTCCCCCCTGATCTCTTCCTTAGGTTTGTGTAAGTAGTCTGCTAAAATTGTGCTCATAAGATCAGGAAGGCATTCACCAGATTCTTCCGGAATGTTCTGAAATGGAATCATTGTAAGCTTGAATGGTCATTGAATGAGTGGTCATTAAGTGAGGACTGCCTGCATTGATCTGTAATCTCTTAATCAGACAATAATGGATAGAAAGACATATTAATTCATATTAAGTTGATATTTCTCAGCATGCTTCATGATTCCAGCAGTGTTGGCCTCATTCCGGCCAAACGGAAAAAACTCATCTTTTCCGTTTGGCCGGCCTTGGGTAGCCTCTCTCTACAGGGTCTAGCTGTTTTAATTGGGTATTTTAGCAGGTTAAGGGGATTTTAGCACAGGCCCAGATTTAATTTGTTTTTAATTGTATTTGTATATTTATTGTATTGTGGTTTTAGTTTTCCCTGTGCACCGCTCCGAGTCCCTACGGGGAGAGGAGCGGTCTATAAATTAAATCATTCATTCATTCATTCATTCATTCATTCATTCATTCATTCATTCATTCATTCTAAAAAGGCTAATCACGTTTTGCTCCTACGTTTTAGTGAAATGTTATGTAAACTTTAAAGCCTTTGCAAACTAACAATTTGCAAAAGAAAACAAGTTGGAAAAAGAATTGGTATAAACTTTGTAGGAGAAAAATCTCAGCTTTGAACAAATAGGACTTTCTTAGATTTTAAACTTGAAAGTGACTTAATCCACATCTTTGTCAGTAATGGATTTGATGGCGTTTTGGTCTTTCTAAGGTCCTGGACCCAAGAACACGAATGATTCTCTTCAAGATGCTTAGCAGAGGTGTGATATCCGAGATCAACGGTTGTATCAGCACTGGAAAAGAGGTTGGCTGAACCTATAGTTTGCTAAAAGTAATCTTGCAATGCATTTTAAAAAGTCTTGTGGTTTGTATTACATGCTTTCTATAATTTTTTTTCTGAAAAGTCATTTTGGAACAAAGAGGCTCCATTCTTCTGCATCGGGGCTGGCAAGGATTCATAGATCCCTAAGGTTTAGCTTTGAAAAGCTAAGATGTAGTAAGGCTTGGACTTGAACCGCACTGAGTTGAGGTTTCAGTTGTCAGTTGTCATGGTGTGTAGGAATGTCCTTGGGAGATTAGGGCAAAGGGACTCAGCCAAGGGAGCAATCAGGAGGCAACTTATCCTATAGCACAGTATTTCTCAACCTCGGCAACTTGAAGATGTCCGGACTTCAACTCCCAGAATTCCCCAGCCAGCATTCGCTAAATGGGGATTCACTGGCTGGGGAATTCTGGGAGTTGAAGTCCCAGAATACGGCTATAGCAGAAATGTGGGTGAGTCAAAAGGCTCAGCAGAAACCCTCCCTAGTTTCTTCAGCTGTAAAGGGGATGGGTTGGTGGGGGGGAGATACTTTCACACTTGAAAGAATCTGTTAATAATATAATGTACAAAAGTTATAATAAAGAAATAAAATAAAGTAGAATTAGCTCACCTGACCATGTTTCCTGCCTGGTTTACTTTACAAGATCGACGTGAGGAGAGCAAATTTTCTACCCCCATACTTTTCCTGTGATTAATTAAACACCTTCTAAACCACTTCTAGTAGTGACTGTGGAAGAGCAAGCAGCAAGCAGGTTTTGCTATAATTCTTTTTCTTAACACTTAACTCTAGTTTCATGAACTGAGTCCCAGGTTGAGTCCTCATAAACCAGAACTTAATGTAACCTGACTGTATTCTAGGCTTTTTTAAAATCAAAAATACTGCATTTGATGTCAGATTAGACTTGAGGGACATCTGGACAGACTGTCCCTTTCTAAAATAATAGCTATTGAAATAATGCCCTAGAACAGGGGTCCCCAACCCCCGGGCCGCGGACCGGTGCCGGTCCGTGGCTGGGTGGGAGCCGGGCCGCAGGGCTGGAGAGGAGGAGGAGGGAGGAGGGGGCAGCCCCCTGAGCAGAGCGCGCGGGAGAACGCAGGCGCGGCTGTTCGTGCCGTTGGAGTGTGGCTCTTCCTCCTCCCTCGTCGGCGGAGGGACTCCTGGGCGCCGATTCCCTTCCCTGCTGGCATGCCGGCCACTCGTTTTTTTCCAGGGGCTGCGGAGGCTCCGCCAGCGGGGGAAGGAACTGGCTGGAGAGGAGGAGGAGGGAGGAGGGGGCAGTCCATTGGGCAGAGTGCGCGGGAGAACGCAGGAGGATGGTGGGGGCTCTTCCTCCACCCTTGTCGGGAGGGTTGCTCCGGCGGCGCACAGGAGTCCCTCCGTCGACGAGGGTGGAGGAAGAGCCCCCACCATCCTCCTGTGTTCTCTCGCGCGCTCTGCCCAATGGGCTGCCCCCTCCTCCCTCCTCCTCCTCTCCAGCCCTGCAGCCACGGAGCCTGACCGAGCGAACGAGCGACCAAGCGCGGCAGGCGAGCTGAGGAGGCTGGGGGGGGGGGGACGCCGACGACGACAGACACACATAGAGAGACAGAGAGAGGGAGGGAGGGAGAGAAAGATAGACAGAGACACAGAATGAGTGATTGAGTGAACGCAAGACAGACAGACACACGCACACACACACACAGAGTGACAGAGAGGGGCGGATGAAGGAGAGAGACAGAGAAAGAAAGAGAAAGAAATAGCGAGAGAAAGGGAAAGAGAGAAAGAAAGAAATAGCAAGAGAAAGAAAGAGAGACAGAGACAAAAAAAGAGAGAGAGAGAGAGAGAAAGAAAGAGAAAGAAAGAAAGAAAGAAAGAAAGAAAGAAAGAAAGAAAGAAAGAAAGAAAGAAAGAAAGAAAGAAAGAAAGAACTTATGACCACAGTTGAGGCCAAAAGTTTGGTTGCTAACCTAGATCATTGTTAAGTGAGTTTCACATTTTCCAAGTTGGCCCCGCCCACCCAGTCACATGACTGCTGAGCCACTCAGCCGGTCCGCAGAATTTTCTTTAAAATGAAACCGGTCCCTGGTGAAAAAAAGGTTGGGGACCCCTGCCCTAGAAGACCGATGTCGAATGCAGTGACATAATTTGCAGAATTACAATGTGCAGCTATCATTAAGTGCCTCTTTTCATTCAAGCAGTTCTGTGCCCAATTGAGAACACAATCCAAGTAAAGTTTTGTACATGTGGCTTACAAATACAGAGAGCCATTATTCCCTCCACGCATAGACTATGCATGATAAAGAAGTATTGATTTCAGGTCATTAATGCTATGCATTATTATTATTATAGGAGTGGTATATCTCTATGCAAAATGATTCAAGTGTGGGCAACTCCCCCTCCCCCCCTCCTTCTGTTCATGGTTCACCTGTTTGGAAAGGAGCAAAGGCAATGTAAAATATTAACCGATTGTGGTTTGTACCCCTGTGATCTATACATTTAGCCTGGACAGTTATTGGATTCATGGGTCATGCATTTGGCCTTTGACAATCCTTCTGTTTTTGAAGCCAGAGGTCTCAAAATTAATACTAAATCTAATAGTAAATCATGTTTACAATATAATACAATACAATACAATAGCAGAGTTGGAAGGGACCTTGTAGGTCTTCTAATCCAATCCCCTGCGTGGGCAGGAACCTTATACCATTTCAGACAAATGGCTATCTAACATCTTCTTAAAGACTTCCCGGGTTGGGGCATTCACAACTTCTGGAGGCAAGCTGTTCCAGAGTTTAATTGTTCTAACTGTCAGGAAATTTCTCCTTAGTTCTAAGTTGCTTCTCTCCTTGATTAGTTTCCACCCATTGCTTCTTGTCCTGCCCCCAGGTGCCTTGGAGAATAGTTTGACTCCCTCTTCTTTGTGGCACCCTCTGAGATATCGGAACACTGCTATCATGTCTCCCCTGGTCCTTCTCTTCATCAAACTAGACATACCCAGCTCCTGCAACCGTTCTTCATATGTTTTAGTCTCCAGTCCCCTAATTATCTTGGTTGCTCTTCTCTGCACTCTTTCCAGAGTCTCCACATCTTTTCTACATCGTGGCGACCAAAACTGTATGCGTATTCCAAGTGTGGCCTTACCAAGGCACTATACAGTGGCATTAACACTTCACGTGATCTAGATTCTATCCCTCTGTTTATGCAGCCTAGAACTGTGTTGGCTTTAGAACTGTAAACTATAGTTGATCAAACTCAGATATACGTACCTCAATGTGAACAGAGCCAGTGATCCAAAATAAAACTCTGCATTATGTGTATTAAACTTGGTGCCATGTAGCAGTTAATTAAAACAAAGTAATTTTAAAACTATTGTTTGGCTACTCAAATAATATACTGCATATCGATCTATATATTGACACATTTTTGTTATATTTCTTTGGATTTTTTTCCAGGCTAATGTGTACCACGCCACCACTGCAAAAGGCGAGAATAGAGCAATCAAGATTTATAAAACTTCTATTTTGATGTTTAAAGATCGGGATAAATATGTGAGTGGAGAATTCAGGTGAGTCTGCATTGCGTCCTTGCTTCTGGGTTTCACTTTTCAAATTTTTTTAGTTTTTTTTTACAAAAATAAACATTCAATCTCCCTCTTGCCATTCCAAGGTTTCGTCATGGCTACTGTAAAGGAAACCCAAGAAAGATGGTCAGGACATGGGCAGAAAAAGAAATGAGGAATTTAACCAGGTGAGAATTGTCATTCTTCCATTTTCAGCTTGACTTCGGGGAATGATTTTAATACTTAGGAAGTTAAAATAATAGCATTGCAAGGTTTTAAGAAGCAAAATGTTCAGGAGATGCAATTCTTTCAACTACTCATTTAGGACCAACTTCAGAGTGCCTTGTTCGAGGACTCCTGCTGAACTCCAGAACAAATTTGTTCTTTTAAAAGCAAAATAAATTAAATACCCATGTTCCCAGGTTTAGAACATTTTTTTTTCAAAAAAGAGAAATGAATTTTGTTTTTCTTTTCAAACATGTACAAATGATCCACATTCAGAATCAGAAATATGGCAATGAAAATAGGAAAATATACATGTTGAGTGATCACATTTGTATATTAGGTAAAGGTAAAGGTTCCCCTTGCATACATGTATTAGTTGTTCCAGACTCTAGGGGGGGAGGTGCTCATCTCCATTTCAAAGCTGAAGAGCCAGCGCTATCCGAAGATATCTCCGTGGTCGTGTGGCTGGCATGACTAAACGGCAAAGGCGCACAGAATGCTGTTACCTTCTCACCAAAGTGGTCCCTATTTTTTCTACTTGCATTTTTACATGCTTTTGAACTGCTAGGTTGACAGAAGCTGGGACAAGTAACGGGAGCTCACTCCGTTACACAGCACTAGGGAGCCAAACTGCCGACCTTTCTGATCGACAAGCTCTGCGTCTTAGTCACTGAGCCACCACGTCCCATTATCTGTATGTTACTCATCTTCAGAAACTGATATCTAACAAACCACTCCAGGCAAACGTATTTTTCAGTCATCTCTCATTCCCAGAGTATGGAGAGCTTTTGATCTTTAACAGCCAAGCAGTCTCAAAAGAGTAAAGGACAGGAAGAAAAATATTCCCTCATTTTTTTTAAAACATCTAAACCTAAAAGGGGCATACAGTTGACACATAAAACATGAACAAAATCTTTACTGACTGGAGAGCCACATAGATGCGTTTTCTCACTATTTGACAAGTGATTTATATTTGGGCATGGAATCCAAAAACTCAATTATAGTTCTACAATAGGGCCTTCTTAGGAACGGTGGGTATTTTTTGGTTTTTTTCTCAAGTGAACGTCTGAATAGAGGGCCTTAATTTGGAGTAAGTATCTGGGGTCCAAATTTAAATTGGCCAGTTTCTTTCACAGAATATTTCTTTCAAGGGTCAATTCATGTTAACCCTTGAAAGAAAAAGATTGTTTCTGTTTTTAAATTGGAGCACATATCCCCATCTGAGATTTTAAAGTATTTTACACTGAAAGGAAAAGAGGCACCTCTATCAAAGACTTTGGGGAGAAAATAATTATTTGTTAATAATTTACATATAATACTTAACATTTGGCCTCAAGATATAAGAATGAAAATGAAAGGTCTCAGAAAGATTTGAAGAGTTTGTGAGGCTGTCTTTATATATTTTCTTGCTTTATATGCAATATTTCCTAACTAAATAATTATGAAGGAAAGATCAATATTATTGGACTAAATGATCTTCTGAATTTCTGAAGCTCTTCTGCACATAGGACTTTTTTTTTTTAATAGGTGGTATCAGATATATCAAATAACAGTAGTTTTGTCTTTTTGGTTTCTTGCTTGGTAGGTTACATACAGCACAAATCCCATGTCCAGAACCCATTATGCTAAGAAGTCATGTCCTTGTGATGGGCTTTATTGGCAAAAATGATATGTAAGTATATTCAAGTGTTGTGCGGCTGGGTTCAAATTTTGTGTTAAGCCAGGGTTTATTTTAATTACGGTATACTGTGCAAACCATAGTGGCCAGAGTCACACAAAAAAGTAAGCTTAAACATTTATGATTTATATATTCACTCACTTAAAACACATTCTTGCATACTTTTATAGGAGTTATTTAAGAAGTATAGCATGGGAAAGAGGCTATATAGAAATTCAAGTACTAATTTATTAGTGTCCTCCATTGCATTGGTCAATGTTTTGTCAACCTCAGCAACTTTAAAATGGGTGCATTTCAACTCCCAGCATGCTGGCTAGATTTGGGGGAGTTGAAGTCTACATATCTTAAAATTGCTGCAATTTGGAAACACTGGCGCAAGTTTGTAGAATCAAAACTTCAGAAGAATTGTTTCTCTAGTGCCATGATGGCGAACCTATGCCACACGTGCCACAGGTGGCACGCAGAGCCATTTGTCAGGGCACGCAAGGCTTGCCCTGTCAGCCGACTAGTGTACAAGCACGTGCTGGCTGGCTGACTTCGGCCTTCTTCTGAGGCCATTATTTGCCCTCCGGAGGCTTCAGGGAAGCTCCTGAAGCCTCCGGAGCGCGAAAAACCAGCCCTATGGGCAAAGCGGAAGTTTGGGAACGGACTTCCGGTTTGCTCGTAGAGCTGGTTTTAGCCCTCCGGAGTGTTCAGGAGCCCTCAGGAAGCCTCCCTGAAGGCTCTGGAGGGCAAAAAAGAACACTATGAGCAACCCGGACATCTGGGTTGCTCGTAGGGTCATTTTTTGCCCTTGGAGCCTTCAGGAAAGCCGCCTGAGGGCTCCTGAACAGTGCAGAGGGCTAAAACCAGCCCTATGAGCAAACCGGAAGTCTGTTCTCGAACTTCCTGTTTGCCCGTAGGGCCGATTTTTCACAATCTGGAGGCTTCAGGGAAGCTCCTGAAGCTTCCAGAGGGCCTCTGGGCGGGGTGGGAGAGGCTGTTTTCGCCCTCCCCAGGCTTCTATAAAGCCTCTGGAGCCTGGGAAGGGCGAAAAAAGCATGCCAAAAATGGGAGGAGCGCTGGTTGTGAACGCATGCACACTGTGGTCGTGTCATAGCATTGTGGGTGTGGCACGCCTGCACACAATCCCCCTACGCTCCCCCCACTTTTGGCACGCGAGCCAAAAAAGGTTCTAGCGCATTTCTCAATTCTAGCAAAACTAGTCAGATGGCTGATCAGTACAGTGCAGTCTGTGTGGTTAACTGGTGGACAGTACAAAACCTTCCATATGTAATAAATTGTGCAGAAACTAACTGAAATGAATAACCTATTTGCAGCATTCAGAGATAGCTGCAATTTCCAAACTGCTCTTAAATTGGGGGACGGGATCAAACTATATTAAAAGTAATCCCATTTTGAAGTTATCACTGTGAAAGCAGTAGCAATATGCAAAATGTTTTGACTGAATTGTCTTAAATTGAGAACATTCTGCATCCAATTTAAGAGTTATTTTCAAAAGCGGAATAGGTTGATTCAGTCAGTCTGAAGCAGTTCTGAAATTATTAAAATTTCTAATGGGAAAGAGCTGCTTTTTGCTTGAAATAATTTTTTTAAAACTTGAAACCGGATGTTTTGAGTTTGAAACATTTTACACTCAACTGGAGGGTTACTGTTGTGATGCTATCCATGTCATGGAAAGCTTGAAACTGATTATTGTTATTTGGGCAACAGAATATACTTGAGCCTCCAGTGACGAAGCTGGATTTAATTTGAGCACCCCAAACTAAGCATTATTCTCTGCAGGAAGATTGCAACCCTTTCCACAATAGGTTAATTGTGCCATTCCTGAAGCAGAAGAAAAAAAATCAAGGATACTTAGTTGCTGAAGTACATTTTTGTCCTGGAAACTAGATTGACCTTGCCAGCTGAACATATTTAATTTGTCTTTTCAGCTACCTAACACTCCTTTAAATAATACTGATGTTTACTTTTAAATTAAAACCCTAGTTGAAATATCAGTTTAACAGGTCCTTTGCAGGAGGGGGGAGTTCATCCTTGATGTTCATTTAATAAATTGCTTTCTTCACTTTGTTGTGCATTGTGTAATGAGATCATCACATGCATGAATTAAATTACTGCATATAAGCAGTTTTTTTTTAAAGTGCATGTCTGGATTACTGGCTGTAAGATTAATGTCTGGGTGTCCGTTTTATCTGTTGCATCTGAAGTTCACTAAGAGAGTAACTTTAATTGAGACTTCACTGTGCATAAGTTTGAGGAGGTACTTGTAAGGCTCTAATTGTGATATTTGTGAGGTTTGATCAGACGGCAAGATGTCTTCTACAATTTGCAAATCAGATAGACTGATGCGCCAGACTTAGATGTAGGGATGCAAATATTGAGAAAAATAAGAGAGTAGGAATAGAGGAAAGGTTACGAAAAGGCATGCACACAAACTGCCATAATCTCAGTGACCGATTACCTCAACTGTTTATGAGAACCAGGTAGTACCAGGAACCATCTGGATACGCGAAGATTCTAGCCTGGCTAGGATGGTCTTAGAGATGGGAAAGGAGAATGTACCAATAAGATGCTGTTGCTACCTATGCTCTTGTTTTGCTTGTTAAAACTATATAAAAGCCAAATAAACTCTGCATAAGACAGACAGACATTTTGGACACCACCTGCTGTGATGGATTTCTGACACCTACAAGAGAGCTTTTCACTTTACCTTCCAGATGTTTCGTTTTTCCCTTGTGATTCATATTTCTGCTTATGTGGGAGTTTATTTTGGGCTTACGTAGTTCTCTTTACGGAAAGACAGTGATTGCAGTATTTAAAGAAAGGGGACAGTTGGAGATACATGCAACCATTGTATTCTTTGTTTCTTTTCTCCTTTGCTCCAAGGCCCGCTCCTTTGTTGAAAAATGCCCAGTTATCAGAGTCAAAAGCCCGCGAGTTGTACCTGCAAGTCATACAATATATGAGAAGAATATACCAGGACGCCAAGCTTGTTCATGCAGATCTCAGTGAATTTAATATACTGTATGTCTTATTTTTGTTTTTCAATTTTAACATTTGGGACTTGAGACTTATTTGCATAATGACTATGTGGGGGTTATTTATTTATTTATTTATTTATTATTTCGATTTATATACCGCTCTATTTTCCCCGGAGGGACTCAGGGCAGTGCACAGAAAGATAAAAACCCCAACAACACATAGAAAATATAAAAAACAATTAAATTATTAACTCTGTGCTAAAATTTAAATACTATAAAAGATTAAAACCAATAAATATTAAAATTTAAAATTATATCCTTGGTCTATGTCAGGCCGGCTAGATGAAAAAAATGTGCTTTTAACATCCGACAGAAGAGGCGTAGGTCCGTGATGGTACGGATATCGGGGGGCACGTCGTTCCAGAGGGCCGGGCCCGCCATAGAGAAGGCCCTTACCCTGGGAGTCGCCAGCCGGCATTGACCGGCTGTCGGCACCCTGAGGAGGCCCACTCTGTGGGAGCGGACAGGTCGAAGGGAGGTATGTGGCAGGAGGCGGTCTCTCAAGTAACCAGGACCCGTGCCATGGAGCGCTTTAAAGATGGTTACTAACACCTTGAAGCGCACCCGGAAGACCACAGGCAGCCAGTGCAGCTCGCGCAGGAGAGGTGTTACATGGTAGTTACAATCTTTCCCTCAAGATAAGGTAAGTATTGTTTAGCAGAAAGCATATCCTCCAGTCAGTATCTCTCTGGGGGCCTGTTAGGGCTACTCTTGGGGACACTTGTTGGATTTCCAATGTAATTCAAGCCATCTGCTATTGAGTTGTGAATTCTCTGAATGCATTCAAACCTTAGAGATGGCATATTCTCCTCTGCCCAGACGGAACTGCGCAGAATTAGTTCTTGCATGGAGGGAGGAAGAATAGTTGATAACTGAACTATTGCATAAATGAAGAAGATTATGCCCAAGCCCTTAATCGAGTTAGTCAGAATTGCATACCATTTCACTTTACAAAGATCCCAATTGAAATGTTTTAATATTCAGGAAAATTAAAGTGAGTCTTGGGTTTCAAAATCTTATACTGGATATTGTTCCTTCATTATCTACCTTCTAGCATTTATTGTGAATACAGAACAGAATGGCAGAACAGAGTGACAGGGAAATAAGAGTTGAAACTATGCATGTTCGTCAAACATATTTCCCTTTTGTCTATCTACCGGTTCTGTCAGGGAATTGGGCAACAGTGTCCAAATGAAGTCAAAGTCAAAGATGCTGACACAAACTTGCACAAGAAGTTCTTGACTTATTTACTGACCGTTCGAAGTTAGAATGGCACTGAAAAAAGTGACTTATGACCATTTTTCACACTTACGACCTTTGTAGAATCCCCATGATCCTGTGATCAAAATTCAGATGCTTGGCAACTGATTCATATTTACGACCATTGCTGTGTCCCAAGTTCATGTGACCTCCTTTTGCGACCTTCTGACAAGCAAAGTCAATGGGGAAACCAGATTCACTTAACCACTGTGTTACTAATTTACCAACTGCAATGATTCACTTAACTGTGCCAAGAAAGATCGTAAAATGGGGCAAAACTCACTTAACAAACTTCTCACTTGGCAACATAAATTTTGGGCTTCGTTGTGGTCATAAGTCGAGGATCTGTAGTTTTATATAAATAAATATATTTTACATCAATATTTACAGCAGACAAGATAGTCAGGCAAACAGGAGTCTCATGAGATAAACCACAGAGCGTTCCAGGCATAGAGAAGAAAAAATCAGAAAAACAGAGAAACTCGCCATTTATACCCACAGCAACCAATCGTAGCGTGGATTGCCTCACACAGGAGCCAGCACTATACAATACAATACAACACAACACAACACAATAGCAGAGTTGGAAGGGACCTTGGAGGTCATCTAGTCCAACTCCCTGCCTAGGCAGAAAGCCCTATACCATTTCAGACAAATGGCTATCCAACATCTTCTTAAAGACTTGCAGTGTTGGGGCATTCACAACTTCTGGAGGCAAGCTGTTCTACTGATTAATTGTTCTTACTGTCAGGAAATTTCTCCTCAGTTCTAAGTTGCTTCTCTCCTTGATTAGTTTCCACCCATTGTTTCTTGTTCTACCCTCGGGTGCTTTGGAGAATAGTTTGACTTCCTCTTCTTTGTGGCAACCCCTGAGATATTGGGGTTGCCACAATACTGCTATCCTGTCTCCCCTAATCCTTCTTTTTATTAAACTAGACATACCCAGTTCCTGGAACCATTCCTCATATGTTTTAGTCTCCAGTCCCCTAATCATCTTTGTTGCTCTTCTCTGCACTCTTTCTAGAGTCTCCACATCTTTTCTACATCGTGACGACCAAAACTGAATGCAGTATTCCAAGTGTGGCCTTACCAAGGCATTATAAAGTGGTATTCACACTTCACGTGGTCTTGATTCTATCCCTCTGTTTATGCAGCCTAGAACTGTGTTGGCTTTTTTGGCAGCTGCTGCACACTGCTGGCTCATATTTAAATGGTCTCCAACCTATCAACCACAACTCTGTGTTGTGGCTCACTGCACAACCCCGCTACTCCAGCTACTAAATTTCAATGTCTTAACATCTTCTTTCAAAATGACTTGCTAGATTGGCATTATTTCATTAGAACGACAGCTTTGTTACAGCCATTAAAACTCTGTGGCATTCATCCATCCACAGATGTCTGCCAAAGACTCTGATGTTTTCTGAAAATGCCCTAAAACAGGGGTGCCCAACCTTTGCAACTTTAAGTCTGAAGGACTTCAGCTTCCAGAAAGCTGGCTGGAGAATTCTGGGAGCTGAAGTCCTTCAGACTTAAAGTTGCAAAGGTTGGGGACCCCTGCCCTAAAAGATAGAAGATATTTTTCGGAGTATAAGACACACCTTTTTCCCCGCAAAAAGAGGGTGAAAATCTGGGTGCATCTTATGTGCTGAATACAGTTTTTTGGGCCTACCAAAAGCCTCCCAAAGCCTTTGCAAGACCTTTTTTTTTTTTTTTTTGCGAAAAATGGGCCATTTTTGTGAAAAAGGGCCAATTTTTCCTCATTTCTGCCCCGCCCCCCTGCCCCCAGGAGCACTCTACAAGCCTCCTAAAGCTCTGCAGCCCCACCCCTTTTTGTGTGTGCAAAAAATGAGGTGTGCACAGGGTTTGGGAGGCCTGCAGAGTGCAAAAAACGTGTTTTTTAAAATTTACCTCTTCAAAATCATGGTGCGTCTTATATTCTGGTGTGTCTTACAGTCCAAAAAATACGGTAAATATGCTATAGCATTGATGTTTTCCCTTTTTTCAGGTATCACAGTGGTCAGGTGTATATTATAGATGTGTCCCAATCTGTGGAGCACGATCATCCTCATGCTTTGGAATTCCTGAGGAAAGACTGTGCCAATATCAACGGTAAGGAGGAGATAATTTTCCTTCTGTGATTTAGCTATTCAATAGAGTTGATCATATTTAACTTGCATAATTGGATATTTCAATCTTAAAAATGATCCTGAGGGTTACAACTAAGATCACAATTCTGATGTGTTTGGAGTGGGGGTGCTTAAAGATGGATTATCCAGGAAAGCTGTTTGTAGCACCATTCAAAGCTCCTGCCACATAAATAACTTCTTAATCTTGTGGCACAAAGTTTGGGAGCTGAATTGGGGCAAAGTTTTTGTGTCATGCCTGGAAGCCATCTTTTGGGCCTGCATTGGGCCTTTGGGCCTGCCACAATTTCTGCTGTGGGAAGATGGATTATAATCCCCCCTGGATTATATGGAGCATGAGAAATACAGTATATAGTACATTCCTTTCTCAGACAGTCACAGACATCTTGCCCTTCACCTGGAGTGATGTAACTGGGAGGCATCTCCAGTTGGGACGGTGCCTGATTGGATCATGTGATGCACATGTGGGTGCTGGGCAGGGACTTGAACATTTGCTTGGGTGGGGAAAACCTGGAAGCTTTCAGATTCGGATTTTCCCAGATGTGCCAATACGACATCTTTAATAAAATGGAACTTTGAGGAAATTCAAACCTCGGAGTCTTCTTTCATTGGGGGTGTTACTTGGAACCCTGACTGTCAGCTTGCAAACCATCACCATGACTACTATTAAGCTGACATAGAGAAATGTGACTTCCAGGCATTCCTGTGGTCAGAGTGGAATCTCAAGATGGCCTGTGAACGCGCATGTATAGATTCAATTATACTGCTAATTGGTTAACATGATTTATGACTAGGCAGAAGGGAGGGGGCATAGGGGGTAAAGTTCAGATGCCATTAAATGATTTTCAGTTCTGGCTCCACCAGAGGCTCAGCCAAGATGTTAATCCTAATAAATGGATGTTTTTTGAACTTTGTCTCGAGGCCCGTGAATTAATTGGGTTTTCTCTTGGGAGCTTCACATTGACATTTTGTAGGCAATAGTACAATACAATACAATAGCAGAGTTGGAAGGGACCTTGGAGGTCATCTAGTCCAACTCCCTGCCTAGGCAGGAAGCCCTATACCATTTCAGGCAAATGGCTATCCAACATCTTCTTAAAGACTTCCAGGGTTGGGGCATTCACAACTTCTGGAGGCAAGCTGTTCTAACTGTCAGGAAATTTCTCCTCAGTTCTAAGTTGCTTCTCTCCTTGATTAGTTTCCACCCATTGTTTCTTGTTCTACCCTCGGGTGCTTTGGAGAATAGTTTGACTCCTTCTTCTTTGTGGCAACCCCTGAGATATTGGAACACTGCTATCCTGTCTCCCCTAGTCCTTCTTTTCATTAAACTAGACATACCCAGTTCCTGCAACCGTTCTTCATATGTTTTAGTCTCCAGTCCCCTAATCATCTTTGTTGCTCTTCTCTACACTCTTTCTAGAGTCTCCACATCTTTTCTACATCGTGGTGACCAAAACTGAATGCAGTATTCCAAGTGTGGCCTTACCAAGGCATTATAAATAGTAACTTTAACGTCATCTTTGTCCTTTCTGGCAGATTTCTTTTATAAGTACAATGTTGCGGTGATGACAGTGAGAGAGCTCTTTGAGTTTGTAACGGATTCATCTATTACGAATGAGAATATGGATGCCTATCTTGAAAAGGTAGAATTTGAAGATATATCTTCTATGAAAAAATATGCATGTTGAAGGTTCATGCAGGTAGTCCTCACTTAGCAACCATGATTGGGAACAGCAACCTAGCTGTTAACTGAAGGGTTATTAAGTGAAATTGTGCTTATGATGTTACTTCCTTTGCTTTATAGGCCTGCATGTTGTAAGTCCCGACTCGACTACTGTAATGCTCTCTACATTGGGCTTCCCTTGAGGTGCACTCGAAAGCTACAGTTAGTGCAGAATGCAGCCGCGCGGGTGATTACGGGAGCTTCTAGATGCTCCCTCATAACACCGATCCTGCGCGAGCTGCACTGGCTTCCTGTGGTCTTTCGGGTGCGCTTCAAGGTCTTGACGACCATCTTCAAAGCGCTCCATGGCTCGGGACCTAGTTACATGCGAGACCGTCTCCTGCCCCATACATCCCTTAGACTGATACGCTCCCACAGAGAGGGCCTTCTCAGGGTGCCGTCGGCCGGACAATGCCGACTGGCGACACCCAGGGGAAGGGCCTTCTCTGTGGCGGGCCCTGCCCTGTGGAACGACCTACCCCCTGAACTCCGTACCATTACTGACCTCCGCCTCTTCCGCCAGTGTTTAAAAACACATTTGTTCCATCAAGCCGGCCTTACATAGCCTCCGCTGTAGACTAGTATAGATAGTTTTAAAATGGGGTTTTTTAATTGGTTTTAGCGCAGGATTTCATATTTAATAGGTTTTAAATTTTTATATTTTTGTATTGTTTTGTATATTGTTTTAATTTCCTGTACGCCGCCCTGGGTCCTTTTGGAGAAGGGCGGGATACAAATCGAATAAAATCAAAATCAAATCAAAATCAAAAAATTATAAGCATTGGTCGTAAAGTTACTTTTTCATCACTGTCATAACTGAATGTCTAGTAAATACAGTAACTAAATAAGGACTATTGTGGTCTCTGCCTTGAGTTATTTGTAAAAATAATAAAGGTAGAATATAAATAAATAAGACTATCTGTATTGATATTGTGCGTAAAACACTATTTGTGAGGGGAAAGTATTTATTTATTGTGGATAAGAGGAGCTGGCTCCTTTTAAACTTTCTATAACATGCCGTAAAAACTGATTTTCCCATCTTGTTTATGAGATCTGAAAGAAGCGAACCTTTTGAAAATGTCCTTTTTCACTTGCAACCAAGGCTTTTTTGTGTGAAAACATACCTGTTGCTGCTGCTACTACTGCTACTACTACAATCATGTCGGGAGCACTTAAGCACCTCACAGTTCAAAGAGTTGAATGATGACACAATAATTGCCTGGGCAACGCCCCATTGGGGCTCCTTTCATGTCCCTGTTAAGTTGACCACCAAAGTGGTACCTATCTATCTGTAGCTGCTGACTTTATCAAAAGCTTATGGGGCTATCTGGAATCCAGGGGCATTCTTGGTAATAAAGATGATTTTGTGTGCTGATGAGCTATAGCCTGCCAGCTTCTCATTTTGCTTAAAATTAAGTGAAATTAAGTTAACTGCCATGGGTCAGGCAGTCTGATGGACTTAAGGAAGCTGTGGGGTGGTTCATTGGTGCCCATGAGCATTGTACCGAACGTGGCACATTTAACAGTTTTAAAGGTCAAAAGTGGCACTATCTATTACGCAAAAGCTACTTTGGGCAAGATCCAATGAATCTGATACAGAATTTAAATTATGTATCCTTATCTGCAGCTTTCAGAAAAGATCTAACTTCCACATTTTAGGCTGGATGAAGTTCATGGACCACTTTTAATTACTGCAATATTTTAGTCTAGAAATGATAAGTATGGTTGGCTGACGTCCTTTCTATCTGCTTCAGAAAAGACACAGTTGGCAAGTCAGCTCTAATTAATACAGTGCGCTCCCAGTCATGTACCACACTAAAAATACTAGATTCTCCAGTAATTGCAAGCCAGCTCCCCCACAATCTGTCCTTTTCATAAGATTCATGTGCATTTGCTTCTGACCGAGCAATTGATTTCCATTTGCCAGTTTTGGCTTTTGCATCCTGAGCATTCTGGTATGTATGGCACAACCTCATAAAATGAAGCAGCAGATTCCTTCCAAATACCCTTCAAAGGCCCTGTTTCTCCAGGTCAGTTATGGAGCC
This sequence comes from Rhabdophis nuchalis, assembly GCA_039707465.1. NCBI lineage: Eukaryota > Metazoa > Chordata > Lepidosauria > Squamata > Natricidae > Rhabdophis > Rhabdophis nuchalis. The sequence goes on from CM077645.1 coordinate 149,134,401, forward strand.
AATGATGATCTAGTAGCAGTGAGCTATACAACATCAGAGCTCATTTAAAAGAGGCATTAAACTTGGATGGAAGAATATATGTCATTCTCTAAGAATTGGTTCCCAGACTGATAAACAACCAGTCGCAAATTTTATTACTATTGAAAAGAAAATGGTTTCCTTGCAGAAGGCAGTTAAAGAAGTAGAGTATCGCCATCCCAGTGTGCATGGAGATATAATGCTTCCAAATTAAACACCATTAGTTACTGGGAATCCCAGCCCACTCATCTCAATAAATCTTGCTAAAAAGAACTTGGTGGAAATTGTGCTTAGGAGGGGGGGAAAAACACTAATAAAGACAAGTGTCTAACTAGCTCTTTTGAATGAGTTTTCTGATGTTAGGAATTTATTTCTCAATATTTTTTAGGTAATGGAAATTGCATCTGAGAGAACAGTGGAAGAAATATCCAATGAGAATAATGTAGATGAAGAGGTAAGCCAGTGGACTAAATAAAGAAAGAAAGAAATGTCTTTTCTGGAAGAACCTGAACTATTCCTCTATATTTTAATAATACTCAGGAATATGTTTATTTTCAAATGATTCATCAAAGGTTTTAGCAGAGTCTGTATTTTTATAGCCTTCAAATAATTGCAGTAAGTTATTCCACGATTATAAATTTTATGTTTAAACAATTAATAAAAGGCAATAAAGACTCCATCATGGAAGTATATTTTACTTAAGTCTCTTCTTGAAAGCCATAATTTGTGTGCTCCTTTTTTGGGGCTCTAAGAAAATACCTTTAATTTGTAATAGAGTTAACATGATTAAATGAAAGAGTGTAATATGGTTAATACAGGATGTTTCTTTCTATATCGGAATGGTTCCATCTACACCAGTGGTAATCAACCTGGTCCCTACCGCCCCCTATTTGGCATTCCAGCTTTCATGGTGGGCGATAGGGGTTTGTCTGATACTGAAGCACTTTCCTTTTTTAAATTTGACTTCCCTATTTTATAAATCACCATTACTGTGGAACCGGTGGGCGGTTAGAAAATTTTACTACTAACAGAGATACAAAAGTGGGCAGTAGGTATAAAAAGGTTGACTACCCCTGATCTAAACTTACAAAATGATTTCAGGAAAAAAGCCACTTAAACATGTCCCAAAGGTGCTTTTTCAAGAGGCAACTGGACTTTCTTGGTTTCTCTTTGAAGTCATTTTTCTTCTCATCCAGGAAGCTTCTTCAACTCTTAAACGTGTTTCTGCTTTTTCAAAAATGAAATTTACACTTTAGTCCATCCTGGCAAGCATATGAGTGAAAGACCTATTATCTGCTCCTCTCTTAGCTAAGCAAAAACTATAACAAGTGATTTATAGTTTATCAGATTATGCTTAATTCGCCTTGCTAGGTGTTCAGGAAAGCCTATATCCCTAGAACTCTGACAGAAGTTAAGAACTATGAGAGAGATGTGGACATAATGATGAAGCTGAAGGAAGAAGATTCAGCCCTCAGTGTGCAGCAAGATAATGTAAGCAATATTGGATTGACTGGACATCTAAAGAAATAATGCTTATTTATGTATGTGAAATTGATTAGTGTATCATATTACATATTGGGTTGAATTCAGACTGCCCTGAACACAAGGGCTATGCTCAGAGTTGTTGGGAATCAGGCAGCATAGAAATTATTATATTATTATGGTTAACCATAAAAACAGGCAGATATTTAGACTGGATTTGGCAGAATATAAATGTTTAAAAGGTGCTTCCTTCTGGATTCCCTCTATTTGTTTCTCTTGCTGCCCCAAAGGGTTCCAGTGTTGTAGAGATTTTCGTGACACGCACAAAACTATGGAATGAGGAAGAAATTATCTTTTCTCCTTGGGTGGAGATCCTCTGAACATCCCATTGGAGTCATTTTAATAATGACAATGAAAACAGCAAATTTGCTATTAAGAGTTTTAAATTACTGTATTTTTCAGAGTATAAGACACACTTTTCTCCCCTCCCAAAAGTGGGTGGAAATGTCTGTGCGTCTTATACTCCAAATATTGTGGCCCCGGGGGAGGGTGGTTGGTGCGGCACTGATCAGCTCCTTCTAGAACGGGCTGTGTGAACGGGTGGTGGCGAATGATCCATGGCAAATGGGCAATGGCAGCAAACAGGCCAAATGAATAGCAGATGGATATTGGGAGGCAGAAGCAGATTCCCTCCCCCCCTTGTTTTCCTCCTCAAAAGCTAGGTGCATTTTATAGTCCGGAGTGTCTTATAGTCCAAAAAATATGATAATCTTTTCTCATTTCTCCTTTTTTAAGAATTGTTTTGTCTATAAAAATATTAGAGTAGTAATTTTAGTGGGGGTTGGGGGTTGGACAGAACCTCAGAATGCAATGCCTAAAAACCCAGAAGCATGTTGAATGGTAACAGCAGCAGATAACTTTTGGTGAAGTAATTGGTGCTTTCTCTCTCACTAGAAAGTAGCATAGTGCAGGGGTCTGCAAAGTCGGCTCTTTTAAGACTGGTGGACTTCAACTCCCAGAGTTCCCCAGCCAGCATAGCTGGCTGGGGAATTCTGGGAGTTGAAGTCCACCAGTCTTAAAAGAGCCGACTTTGCAGACCCCTGGCATAGTGTAATGCTGTATACAAGTCAGATCTTTATTATGATCATTGACCAAAGATTTGAAAAATCCACATTCAGACTGTTCTTTGTTTTGCACAGATTCTCTACCAGACAGTGACAGGATTAAAGAAGGATTTATCTGGTATTCAAAAGGTAAGATGGTGATAGTTCAGGACTGTGTTCTTCAGTCCTTGATTTACAATCACAATTTTGGACCCATAATTTCTGTTGCTAAGTGAAACATTTGTTAAGTAAGTGTTGCCCCAGTTTATGACCTTTCTTGCCACAGTCGTTAAGTAATTCACTGCAGTGGTTAGGTTAGTAAAATGTGTGTGAATCTGGCTTCCCTGTTGACTTGTGTCAGGAAGTCACAAAAGGAGATCACATGACCCCAGGACAGTGCAATCGTCATAAATATGAGTCAGTTGCCAGGCATCTCAATTTTGATCATGTGACCACGGGGATGCTACAACGGTTGTAAATATGAAAAATGGTCATAAGTCACTTTTTTCAGTGCCGTTTAACTTTGAACGGTAACTAAACAAACTTGTAAATCGAGAATTACCTTTATTCAGATTACGGTTAAATCATCCCTGACTAGAGTTCAGATTCAGGATCATGCTAAACCCAACCTTAGAGTGACTTAAAATGATATGCAAATATAATCAGTGTTTGTAAATCTAGATTTATGACTAGCTATTTTTAATTCTTTAACTATGATTTTGGAATAACCTGCCTACAGATGTAACAAAAACTTTAATTGACAGCTGCACATTGGATCTTCTTCCTGGTTTCCAACTTTCTTGATTATGATTCTATTGCTCCGTGTTTCTACAGTTAGAACAAGAGCTTAAAGCTGTTTTTCTGCCAAAATATCTCATCTTTACATCAATATAATGTTGATAAAATATTGGGCAGTTTGAGTTTATAGAATAATTTATGTTATGTTAATGGTTCAAACATACGGAGTCTCCTTTGACAGTCCTTGCATTCTTAAAATCCATTTTAGAGCAACCTAGTCCCTTTGGGGAGATAGGGCGGTTTATAAATCCAACAACAACAACAATAATAATAATAATAATAATAATAATAATAATAATAATAATAATAATAATAATAATAATATAACAACAACAACAACAACAACCACCACCACCACCACCTTTGGAATTCTTTGTATGTCTTGGACATCGGCTTCCAGTAATATTCAGCTCTTGGAGAACGTTGTGAAGGCTGAACTTCGTGTATCCAAAGAATTTCTAGTGGAAAGACTGTCAATGACTGAAGAAAAAAATGAATCTTTTGGTTTGTTGTAGGTGCCTGCACTCCTTGAAAATAATAACAGTGAGTCCGATTCTAATGATGAGGATGAGGATGATAGCTCAGACAATTCAGACTCATGTTGTAAGGAACAGGAAGACTCGGGGCTTCCTAAAGACCAACCTGCTGAAACAGATGCTGACAAAAAGGTTAGTGGGAGAGCTTTCTTCAATTGGAGAAAATAGTTTTGCGTGAAAGGGTGGCTGCTCTGAGTGCCGTGTTCATTGCAGTATAAAAGTCCTTGCTATTCTTTTGTTCTTTAAAACAGAAAAAAAGTTGTTCAATTGATGTTTCATACTTGGCTGTACTTTTCCAGGAAAGGAAGAAAATAGTCAAAGAAGCTCAAAGGGAGAGGAGAAAACACAAGATCCCAAAGCATGTAAAGAAGCGAAAAGAGAAGGTGGCAAAAATGAAAAAGGGCAAATAAATTCTGGTGATCGTTTTGAATGGTTTTCCTTTTTTTTTTAGTGAGTCACTATTTTGGAGCAGAGTCCATTTTGATGCATATCAACAGAGCACCGTGATGGGCTAAATTGTTACCAGATTGGCTTGTTCTTGTGTGCTCCTGCAGAATCAGAAGCTCCCACTAAGAATATATTCTTGCGAAGAAATGAAAGCAATTCCACAAACGTGGTTTTTTAAAAAAGAAACCCAGAGAAATTGATGCAACTGTAGTTGTATATTTTGTACTTGCATAGTGACACCAACATATAAATAATTCCTTTCTTGTTCCATGATCAATGATTTGGGTTAGATCAGGGGTCTGCAAAGTTAGCTCTTTTAAAACTGGGGGACTTCAACTCCCAGAATTCCCCAGCCAACTGGCTGGGGGATTCTGGGAGTTGAAGTCCACCAGTCTTAAAATAGCCAACTTTGCAGACCCCTGGATTAGATGCATGTAAATAATGTGTGGGAGGATTTTACATAGTCTCGTTCATTTAAGCCAGGGACGTGCAGTGGATGGCCCTGCAGATGTTGGACCCCACCTCTTAAAATTTCTCTTTCCATGCGGATGAAGGCAGATGGGAATTGGAATTCGGCAACACCTAGCAGGCCATAAACAGTAGCCTGTTTATGATGAAAACGGTTCATTCAATTTCAGTGAATTGTCTGCATGAAAGATCACCTTGTACAAAGAGGAAGAGTTAATGTGGTCTTGCTAGCAAATATATTCCCTCTCGTCCTGTCCATCTGCAGCATTGACACTACATATGGGTAGTAGTGTGTGTGTGTGTGTGTGTGTGTGTGTGTGCATTTCAGAGCAAACCCACACTTATAAATAACATGATTTTTCTCACTCATCTCTATCTGGATTTGTGGCAACAGTGCTCCACATGTTACTTCTTGGATTCTGTTTGTCAGTTAGTCTTGCCTGTTTGGCTGCATGGCAGGGAGCTTCAGTAGAGTCCTGTTGCCTAGGAAACAGACCAATAAATTTCTCCTCCTCTTTCGGGAAATGTGATCTTTCTTTCTTCATTGTGTAGGTTTATGTGTAGAGTGACCTTTGTGTGATCAAGAGAATACGTCTGTAACTGTTCTTGATTTGAGTTCAATTTGCTTCACTATGGACGGAAGCATTGTAAGGATACTTACAAACTGAGTTGACACCGAAGATCAATAATTTACATTCATTACTCAATTGTTTTTAAAAGTTGAAATCAAGTTCAATGATGGGACACTACCATCCTCAAAACATTATTAATTGATGTTCTGAACTATTAATGGAATCACTGAACTTTATTAAATTGGTTTTATCCTGATTAAAAACTACAAACTACAATTCTTGTCTCAGATGTTTAAGGGGCAGTAATATTTTAACAGCTGTCAGTGATCTAATCCATTGCCAACTGGTGTCGTTTTATTTGAAAATAAAACTCAAATATTCTACAATACGTTTCTGTGTTGGTTAAAAAATCGTTATTTTTATAGGAATAAAAATATTTTTATTTTTATAGGAATTTTTTAGTTTTATAGGAATAATAACAAAGAAGTTTCATATAGAGATACATTTGACAACATTGTTTTCATTTTTAAAAAGTTTGAATCCCCTGGTTTGAGAATAAATGTGGGGGACTGTGGCATTTTGGATGTTGAATGAATTCCGGAAACCCAGCAGCTAGCATAGCCAATTCAACAGAATGCTGAGAATTAGTTCACCAATATCAGGTATCCCGCTCATTTTTTAAAACTAGCATAATATAATTCTGATGCCAAACAAATACCAATAGTGGAACTTGTGACAAAGAATGTTACTTCAAAACATTGAGTTATGGAGCCTTATTATGAGGCAGGGTGGTTAGAATTCAGCCCTGCAGGCTACTTCTGCTGACTGCCGGTTGTCTGCAATTTGGCAGTTTGAATCTCACCAGGCCCAAGGTTGAGTCAGCCTTCCATCCTTCCGAGGTGGGTAAAATGAGGACCCAGACTGTTGGGGGCAATATGCAGAGTCTGTAAACTGTTTAGAGAGAACTGTAAAGCACTGTGAAGCAGTATATAAGTCTTAAGTGCTTTTGCTATTATAAATTATCGTTAAGCCTATTAAATATAGCTACCTAGAGATTCTTGGTTGTAGCATATTTCATGTGACTTCTGAAGTTAATGCTGCACCCAATCTTCTATTCATGGGTACCTGGTGTAGCTTTTGAATAAGTATCTAATTTGAATAATAAGTTTATCCAGGCTGCAAAATTTCAGAGGACCAACAGATGGCAGCAAAGAAATAGAGATAGTTTAAGTTTCCTACCATCTAGGGGTAGTGAATGTTTTGGATTTTTGCAGCCCAGATGAAGCCTGCATATAATAAAAGTTGTTCACTAGAACCATCTTTCCAACTCAGTGTTTTCACCAAATTTCACATTCAGTTCATTTTACCGGCCATATGTCAGAGGCAAAACAGAGAATGGTATTTCTTCCAGATTGAGTTCTTTATTGTTTCACACTCTAGACAAAATCTTGCCAAATTGAGGATTTTACTAATTGCATCTACAATACACTCTGAACTACTGGTATTAGAGAGTGGCTGTCTTCACCCTTGTTCTCTCACGATTGCCACATATTCCTCTGGAATGTGCCCCCTCCTTCCTGGGGAGCCACCTCCTCACTACATTCCATTATGCCATGTCCTCCACAAAGTTAGAACATACGTTTTTATGACAATCAGGAATCACGTATGATTCACATGTTTACTAAATGCCATTGAATTGCCAACTAGAATATCTTCTCTTAACAAATTCAACCCTTTTGCCTCTTCTCAGCCTCTGCTGACAGTAATTCTGCTAAATTCTCTCCATTGAATAGGATTGGATCATACAGCAGGGTCATTCATTCCTTGTCAGAAGATTGCTTGTCGCCTCTCTTAATTGTTCGGTCTTTCCTCTTTCACTTTAGAACAGGGGTCTCCAACCTTTGCAACTTTAAGTCTAAAGGACTTCAGCTCCCAGCTTTGCTGGCTGGAGAAGTCTGGGAGCTGAAGTCCTTCAGACTTAAAGTTGCAAAGGTTGGAGACCCCTGCTTTAGAAGACAAGCTGAGAATAATTGTTCTGAACCTGGCTTCAGATAGTGTATTATACCACGATGGAGGGAAGATTTAACATGATTTGCAAAAATGAAATTGGACATTCATATAGAACACTAAATTGTAGGCTTATCAGTGAAACAAAACATTTTGTTCTGTATTCAGAACAATCTGCGTATACCAGGGGTCACCAAACCATGGGCCACTGTCCATTCAGAACTGAGCCACGGCCCGTTCAGAACCAGACCATACAAAGGGGTGGGCAAGTTTATGCTGTGCAGGTCCACTTGTGTGAATGGCAAGTACATATGCTTGTGCGTGAAGCTCCATTTGGGGGAGCAGCAGGTGTGCGTGCCTGTCACTTGTGCAAGTGGAGCTGCACGCACTCACGAGTGCCTACCACTCAGAACCATCCCCTCTCCTCCCCGCCCCCTCCAGTTCTCCAAGCTGGGAAGTTTGGGGACTGCTGATGTACTTTGCACCTGTTTGCATCTTATTTTTACCATGAATCCATGCATTTATGGTGCACATCTTTTTTCCCATTCATACTCTCCTGTTTCGTTTATGAAAAGATAAAGTGAACTTTGGAATATAAAGGTTCCCCTTGCATATACATCCTAGTTGTTTCCGACTCTAGGGGGCGGTGCTCATTTCCATTTCAAAGCCGAAGAGCCAGCGCAAAGACGTCTCTGTGGTCATGTGACCGGCATGACTAAACGCCAAAGGCGCACAGAATGCTGTTACCTTCCCCACCAAAGATGGCTCCTATTTTTCTACTTGCGTTTTTACATGCTTTTGAACTGCTAGGTTGGTGGAAGCTGGGACAAGTAATGGGAGCTCACTCTGTTAAATGGTGCTAGGGATTCGAACTGCCGACCTTTCTGATTGACAAGCTCAGTATCTTAGTCACTGAGCCACCATGGAGTATAGAGAACATTAATTAACCCAACAACAATGATTTTTTAAATTTTTCTTGAGGCACAGATTATCCCTCTGAATGAATGAATATGCTTGTATTATTTACTAGCCATACAGATATTTTTTAACCTGATCTAATACTCTTATTAGCAAGCTGGTGATCTTCAGAAAGACAGCGGGTGGAGCCTTTGTCATGTTTTTATTAGGCTGCTACTGACTGAACTCTCAAAGAGTTGAGATCGAACTAACAGTGTCTGATGTCTTCTTTAACTGGAGAACATTTTCTGAGGCTATTAGTGGTTCTGCAATCTGCCTTCCTTTTCCCATCCACAGCCAACATGCCAAGGGCAGGTTCTGTGGAAGCAATGTACAAAGGAACCTTACGGGCACTTAACTGGAGGTAACACATGGAAATGTACCTTTTGGAAGCCATGCACAAGGTTGGGCTGATGATATTTTTTTAACAAGCCCTCAAATGTTTTCTCATATTACTTTCCAGAAAACGCCCTGGGAAAACCAGTGAATGATTTTCTTCCATGTGAGAAACTGAAGAATCATCATATTATTTATATGTTAGGCGAGAAAGGAAATTGGAGCAGAATCAGAAGATTTAGAATCAAGAGACTGAGATTGCTTCACGATCTTGTCTGAACTAGCAAAATTACCTTCAGAGATAGTTAGCTTATTTATTATTCCTTTATTTGTTTTACATGGAGCTAGCTCTGAAGAAAGGCAATCTCTGGTGGAAGAAAAAAAGGCAAGCTGAAAATATCCAACACAACTGCCTCCTCCTATCTCCCCACAACAACAACCGTATGGAGTGAGTTGGCCTGAGAGGGAGTGACCAGCCCAAGGTTACCCAGCTGGTCACTCCCTCTCAGCCCAACTCACTTTATACAGTTGTTGTGGGGAAATAGCTGGCTTTCATGGCTAAAGCAGGACTTGAACTCATAATCCCTTGCTTTCTTAGCCTGGTGCCTTAACCCGTAGACCAAACTTTTAAGTACCAAGAATGTGGCTTTCTTTCTTTCTTTCTTTCTTTCTTTCTTTCTTTCTTTCTTTCTTTCTTTCTTTCTTTCTTTCTTTCTTTCTTTCTTTCTTTCTTTCTTTCTTTCTTTCTTTCGACTTCTATCCCGCCCTATCTCCCAAAAGGGACTCAGGGCGGCGCACAGGAACTTAAAATCCAAAAATGCAACAGTACAAAATTCTACAAAAATTTAAAAATTCAAAACTACAATTAAATCATTTAACTCGTGCTAAAAGAGAAGACAATTAACTTAAAACCCAATTCTAAAATAACATGGTTGTAGCAGCTATGCCAGATGAAAAATCCATCTTGATCAGGGATGTCAAACTAGCGGCCCACCGGCTGGATGTGTCATGCGCAGGCCACGCCCACACCAGCTCCGCGAATGGGAAAAATGCCACAAAACATCACGTGATGGCAATGTGACATGGTGAGTTTGACACCTGTGATCTAGATATAGCAGAAGCAAAGCCAGTTCTGGGATTTTGACATGAAAACCCACATAGGTAAAAAACCCTATCCTCCCTCTGGGCCACTTAAAGTTCATAGTTCACCAGTTGGGTTCAGTATTTTTTTTTAATAACAATTTTTATTGATTTTTACAAATTTTATAACAGGGAAAAAGGTATGTAGGATATAGGAAAGATATTTTAGGGCTTCCATGTCGGAGGTGGTGGTCGCCTCCGGGGTTCCATACAAAGAGTAAGGTTTTTTCTTCGGCATAAGGTGGAAGGGGGTTCAGAATTTTTTAAGCAGAAAATTACATTTTTTTAAAAACAAAATGCAGCTTTCTGTTTAAAATGGTTACCGTCTACTATGACATTAATTTATTGCATCTGCTTTATGTCTTTCTCTAAGAAGCACAGGAACATATAGATATTGTTCCCCTCCATTTTATCTTACAATATCCAGGGAAAATTAGCTAAGAAATATAAATTATGGACACTGGAATACAAATTTTCCCAATCTTACTCTAGCATTGTGTTTGCTAAACTATCCACTTATAAGGGTAAAAGATAGAAAATAATGACTCAAGAGTAAATTGTTAAATGCATTTTACATTGCTGAAGATGGAAAAGAGCAGGTATTATTTTTGTTTGTCCATAGCTCTTCTTTCCAATATTTCCATGGAAGTCAAATAGAGAAGACTGCGCATGCGCAAGATGGCGGGCTAGCTCCGGAGCTCCGTGTGGGCTACGGAGGTCGTGGGCCTTTTATGCCCCCAGCCCCTTTTATGCCCCCAGCCCCTTCTTTCCAGCACTTGTGGGCTGGGGTTTCTGTGAGGGGTCCATCCTGGCTTTTCAGGATGAGGTTCGTGGCATTCTTGGAGGCGCTGGGAGCGGAGGCGGCCCCGGGGACGCGGAGGACAGTGAGAGCGTCGGGGTGTTCCCGGAATGGAGGCCGGTGTCGGAGCGGAGGCCGGCGTCCCCGGTGAAACAAAACGGGGGTGCTGGCCGCGTGTAGGGGGCTCCCAACGCTGCTATGGCTGAGCTCACCATGGGGCCAAGACGGCAGTGAGAGTGCTGCGAGGCCAGCAACGTCGGCCTGGTGGCGTGAAAGATAAAGGAAGAGAGAAGATGGTTGATGAGAGAAAGAAAGAGCTGTGAATGGTGGCAGCCGCCGAGTGGCAAGGCAGCTGCCGGAGATGGCGGCGGTGGGAGCGCCGGATAAGGGAGAGTACCAGAGGATGGAGGGTAAAAGGAAGAAGATATCGGCGGTGAGAGCGCCGTGAGGCTTTGGGAGAGGAACGGATGGAGCAGCCGCTGGAGGCCGGGCCGACGGCGGTGGGAGCGTCGGGAGGCCAGCGGCCAAGGCGGGTGCGTAGGAGAGGGCGGCGGCGTGAGCGCCGAATGTGAGTTTGAACAACCAGGCTGACTATGCGGATTCTGCTGACCAAATTTGGATTTTGACTTTGACCACCTTTAATAACTTTAACATCTTCCCCGTGGCTTCCTAAGACCAGGATGTAAGATCTAGAGAACTGAACCACGTGTTCCTGAAAGATGGGAACTTTGTCTTAAAAGATCTTAGACCGGAAGAACTAATGCACATTAATTGATATTAACTGACATTACGAACTTATATGAACTTTAAACCTCACAGATGCACTTTACTGCACTTTATTTCACTCATGGTGCACTTTACTACTGCACTTTATTTTTAACATCTATGAAATAACATCTATGAAATGAATTGTACTTTAATATCATGGCTAACGACTTTTAAAAAATTTTTGTATTTTAAACCCACATCCCACCATGAACTCCATCTGATATGTACTCCAGAGCTAGCCTTTTATTGCTGCGAGAGTCCCCGCTCTCGCAGGTTTGGCCCTCCGAACTATCGAGGGCCCGTCTTGAGGAAGGATTCATTAATCCGGAGAGACGGGCGAAGCGCGGCCTTAGGGGTTTTTTAATTAGGAATTTTTTGTCTATTTTAGGGGGCACTAGGGAGGGGGGTGGGCATAGACAGATTGAGACAAAAGAATTACGTGAAAGAAAGGGCCGGACCAGTAGCCGATGGGAGGAGACGGAAGGTACCGATTTGAGGGGGGAACCACGAGTCGTTCCATTAGAGGGCATTCCAATCCAGAGGGTCGTGGGGAGGGGCAGGGCCGAGGGGAGACCATCCTCCCGGTTGTTGGCACGCAGCCGTTGGTTACGAACGGTCGAGTGCCACAACCCCCGCAGGCTAGGTGGTCAGGGAATACAGAGCCTGGGCCTGCGGCTGATGTTTTGCAATGCCAGGTCCGTGGCCAACAAAGCCCCCCTCGTTCATGACCTTGTGTCAGAGGGGGAGCCGGACCTGGTAGGAATTGCGGAAACCTGGTTGGGCCATGAGGGAGGACTTCCCCTCGTTGAAATGTGCCCACCAGGCTACCGCGCTTTTCATCAGCCCCGGGTCCAAGGTAGGGGTGGTGGGGTAGCGGTCATTATCAAGGAAGGTCTTGAGCCAAGAGAGACCATTGTGCCACAGACTACCGGTTGCGAGTCCCTCTGCGTGAAGTGGGGCCTAGGGAGGCAGTTGGGCTTGCTGGTTATATACCTGGCTCCTCGCTATGTAGCAGCAGTCCTGCCCGAGCTCCTGGAGGTGATCGCTACGGTGGCAGTGGAGACCCCCAGACTTATAGTCATGGGGGACTTTAATCTGCAATCGTTGGGCGAATCATCCGAGGTCATGGACCTGACCCAACTAATTCAAGGCCCCACCCACGAGGGTGGACACACACCGGACCTCATTTTTGTCTCAGGCCAATGGAAAAGTGATCTGGGTATAGGGGACATAGTCATCACACCCTTGTCATGGTCAGACCATTCACTTCTCCGGCTCGACTTTCCGACCGCTACTCCCCTCCGCGAGGAGGCGGCGCCAGAACTACCTATCTGGTTCCGCCCCAGGCGCCTGATGGACCCGGATGGGTTCCAGATGGCGCTCGGGCCACTTCCTGTATCCCTGACCCGCGCCCCGATGGAGGACCTCGTGGCCGCATGGAACATTGCGACCCCGGGAGCCTTGGATCGGGTCGCGCCCTTGCAGTCTCTCTTGCGGCGCCGAGCTGCCCCGGCTCCTTGGTTTACCGAGGAGCTGAGGGCGATGAAACGCCGCAAGAGATGCCTAGAGGGAAGATGGAGGGCTACTCGCTCTGAATCTGACCGGACACAGGTAAGAGCCCATTTACGGACTTACATTGTGGCGCTGAGAGTGGCCAAACGCCATCATTGCGCTACTCTCATAGCATCCGCAGAAAACCGCCCTGCCGCCCTGTTTAGGATGACCCGTTCCCTCCTGCAACAGAGGGTGCGGGAAGCCCCGCTACAGGGTAGAGCAGAGGAATTTGTGACTTTTCTGCAGGACAAAACCGCTCAGATACAGAACGAGTTAGCCCCCATTCATGGCCCAGTGGGATGCCACGAGGCTGATCTTGTTTGGGAGGAATTTGACTCCGTTGCTTCCGAGGATATGGACAGGTTACGTGGGCGACTGCGAGCCACCACATGTTTATTGGACCCGTGTCCCTCCTGGCTTGTACTGGCATCCTGGGAGGTGACACGAGGCTGGCTCCAAGAGGTCGTCAACGCTTCTTTAAGTGAGGGTTCCTTGCCTGCTTCCCTAAAAGAGGCTATGGTGAGGCCCCTCCTTAAGAAGCCCTCTTTGGACCCAGCTCTTTTAACCAACTACCGTCCCATCTCCAACCTTCCCTTTTTGGCGAAGGTTGTTGAGAGTGTGGTGGCACAACAGTTTCCCCGTCACCTGGAGGAAGTTGATTATCTAGACCCGCGCCAGTCCGGCTTTCGGCCCGGGCATAGCACCGAGACGGCATTGGTCGCGTTGGTGGATGATCTCTGGAGGGCCAGAGATGGGGGTTGTTCCTCCATCCTGGTCCTATTAGACCTCTCGGCGGCTTTCGATACCATCGACCATGGTATCCTATTGCATCGGCTGGGGGGGTTGGGGGTGGGAGGCACCGTTTTACGGTGGTTCTCCTCCTACCTCTCTGGCCGATCGCAATTTGTGTTGGCAGGAGAGCAGAGGTCGACTCCGAGACCCCTCACATGTGGGGTGCCTCAGGGGTCGGTCCTCTCGCCTCTCCTGTTTAATGCATACATGAAGCCGCTGGGTGAGATCATCCGTGGTTTTGGGGTAGAGTACCATCTCTACGCTGATGACACTCAGCTGTATATATCTACCCCAAACCACCCCAACGATGCCGTAGCGGTGATGTGCCAGTGCCTGGAAGCCGTGCGGATCTGGATGGGAAGTAACGGACTCAGGCTCAACCCGACCAAGACCGAGTGGCTGTGGTTTCCGGCTGCCCGATTCAACCAGCTCTCTCCAACGCTGGCCATAGGGGGCGAACATCTTGCCCCTGTGGATGGGGCGCGCAATTTGGGTGTCCTCCTGGATACCCGGCTGTCTATGGAAGAGCAAGTGACAGCCGTGGCCAGGAGGGCGTTTTACCAGGTTCGCCTGGTTCGCCAATTGCGCCCCCTATTGGATCGGGACGCCCTTCGCACAGTCACTCATGCCCTCGTGACATCCCGACTGGACTATTGTAACTCTCTCTACATGGGGCTCCCCTTGAGGTGCACCCGGAGGCTTCAGTTAGTTCAGAATGCAGCCGCGCGAGCAATTATGGGAACCACTAGGTTCACCCACATTACACCGCTCTTGCGCGAGCTGCACTGGCTGCCTGTCGTCTTCCGGGTGCGCTTCAAGGTGTTAGTTATCATCTTTAAAGCGCTCCATGGCTCGGGACCTAGCTATCTGCGGGATCGGATCCTGCCTCACACATCCTCACGGCCGATTCGCTCCCACAGAGAGGGACTTCTCCGGGTGCCGTCCACTAGACTTTGTCAGCGGGCGACGCCCAGGGGAAGGGCTCTCTCTGTGGTGGGCCCGGCCCTCTGGAACGACCTTCCCCCCGATATTAGAATGACCACGGACCTCCGCTCCTTCCGCCTGAAATTGAAGACTCATCTTTTTCGCCTGGCCGGCCTAGGGTAGTCTCTCTCTCTATGGGTTTTTAAATGTATATTTATATCTAGCGGGGATTTTTAGTTAAGGGATTTTAGCACAGGAATTAGTTTAATCTGTTTTAAATTTGTATGTATTTTGTATATTTATTGCTTTTATTCTCCCTGTGCACAGCCCCGAGTCCCTGTGGGGAGAGGGAGTGGTCAATAAATTTAACTTTATTATTATTATTATTATTATAAATTACATCATGAATTTGGAATCACGCCTGAAAAAATATATACATTTTCCTTCCTGCTTAAATTTAAATGTGAGCCTGATGTTGAAATTTACTTCATAAGCAAACAAAACATGTATCCTGTTTCCCCGAAAATAAGACCTCCCCAGATAATAAGCCCAATCAGGCTTTTGAGCGCATGCACTAAAATAAGCCCTCCCCTGAAAATAAGCCCTCCCCCAAAATATTGCAACACAGCAGCCGCCATGAGGTGACCACGCTTGCCACCCCACTGCTCCTTAAAAATAATGTGACGCCCCCCAAAATAAGGCCAGGTGCTTATTTCAGTGGGGGTGTAAATGAAAATAAGGCCCTGTCTTATTTTTGGGAAAGCGTGGTATTAAAAGACTTTTAAGAACAAAATAAAATAAAGTTGGGTGTAGTTCTTTTGTTTTAGGCAAAGAGTGTCAGTGCTGCTCAAACATTTCATAACTTGACCTTGGTATCTGAATGTCTCGCTGGCAACAGAAGGTTTTTCTGCATTCCGGAGCTTCCCTCCCTCCTTAAGAATTCTCCCACTCACCCCCCCCCTTGCTGTTTGACAAACTGTGAAGCAATAGCAGGTGCAAATATGGAGTTAAGTCAGGTTTGACCTGCAGGCTTGCTAACCTCCAACCCAGCATCCTAACCATAAGAGCCACTTTTGAAGTGGAGCTTCAAAATGTAGCCATAATTACATTTGTAAATGGCTGGGATGGGGAGACTCCATTCCTGCCCTCAAGAAAATGTGGGCAGCCTCTACTCGTAATGGAGCAAACAGAAAGATCCAATGTGTCATTCCCATTTGGAGAGCTTGCGTTTCCTACTCCCAGGCGATAGCATAAGCCAGGGATGTCCAAACTTGGGAACTTTAAGACTTGTGGACTTCAACTCCCAGAATTGTGGAATTCTGGGAGTTGAAGTCCACAAGTCTTAAAAGTTCCCAAGTTTGGACATCCCTGGCATAAGCATAGGACATTTCAGAATAAGGATTAATCATAAAGCACGATAACAAAAGAAAAGATAGTGTGAAAGAAATGGGAAAAAGCCCTGAGTGTATTAACTACAAAAATACTTTATTTTGGTGCCTAAACATGATCAGATTAGAAAATCTGGCTGTTTAGAATGATTATTGGCTAATGACAATTTCAAGTATCAAGTCTTATAAATAGGTGGATGGTTAAAGATCGGAAATGATTTTAAAGTGAAGGGCTGATTTGCAAATAAATGAATAAACAACTGAATGAAATTGATTGTTGATGTTGTTAGTTGCAAAGTCATGTCCAACCCATCACCACCCAATGGACAACATTCCTCCAGGCCTTCCTGTCCTCTACCATCCTCTGGAGTCCATTTAAGCTCATGCCTACTGCTTCGGTGACTCCATCCAGCCACCTCATTCTCTGTCGTCCCCTTCTTCTTTTGCCCTCAATCTTTCCCAGCATCCCAACTCATTCCAGTGAGTCCTTCCTTCTCATTAGGTGGCCAAAGTATTTGAGTTTCTTCTTCAGGATCTGGCCTTCTAAAGAGCAGCCAGGGTTGATCTCCTCTACGACTGACCGGTTTGATTGCCTTGCAGTCCAAGGGACTCACAGGAGTCCTCTCCAGCACCATAGTTCAAAGGCCTCAGTTCTTTGGCGCTCAGTCTTTCTTTAGAAGTTGTGAATGCCCCAACACTGCAAGTCTTTAAGAAGATGTTGGATAGCCATTTGTCTGAAATGGTATAGGATTTCCTGCCTAGGCAGGGAGTTGGACTAGATGACCTCCAAGGTCCCTTCCAACTCTGCTTATTGTATTGTATTATGGTCCAACTTTCACAGCCATACATTGCAATTGGAACAAACCATAGCCTTGACTATAAGCACTTTTGTTGGCAGGGTGATGTCTCTGCTTTTTAGTATGCTGTCTAGATTTGCCATAGCTTTCCTCCCCAGGAGCAAGCGTCTTTTAATTTCTTGGCTCCAATCCCCATCTGCGGTGATCTTGGAGCCCAGGAAAATAAAATCTGTCACTACCTCCATTTTTGAAGTTGATATCTATCACTTATTCATTTTAAAGTATTCAGAAACAAAACAAAACTGCTAACCCTCTCCTACAGACATACACACCCATTTCCAAAATGTACTGTGTACATTTGTCTGGCAATGTGGAAAAAGAAAAAGAGGAAGTGGATAGAAAAAGGTTGCTTGTCATGCCATCATTCCTTGGTTGCATTTAATCGCCTATTGCAAGCTCCGATGATGAAAAGATTGCATGCTGGCCATTTTGCAATGAGTTATGGCTTTCAGGAGATATTAAGGTTGCCGAAATAAAGAAAAAGAGAGAGAGAGCTTTGGAAACCTCCAGATACATACCAGGAATGAGATACTGATGGTGACTTATGGGGCAGGGGACAGAAACATCCTGCAGCAGCAAAAATATCTCTGTACAAAAGGTAGAAAATAAATTGTTGCTAATACACCTCCCCAATACACGAAGGAGTCATTAAAAAAAACCCAAACAAATCCTCCCAACGGCAGCCCAGTTCTTTACAGTGGGCAGGTTCCCTGTGATGAGAAAGAGAAAGCTGTCTTTCTTCTTGCCAGCTCCCGTCGTAAGGACTACTGTGGGTGCAGGCATAACTGCAGGCACTTGCTACCAAACAGCTCAGATCCCCTGTGAATGCATTGCAAAGTAGAATCAGTGATGTGCCAATTATCTGCAAAATAGTTTAAGCCACTTTTCCCCTGCGAAGACCTGGAGGACTAAGAAGTGAGAAGCGATCACCCCACTAGGAAAACCGAACTTCACAAGCTTTACCGAACTTTCACAGCTGCAAATGGCAACCTTGCAGTTTGGGATACATTACGCCTGAGAGATTAAATCAAGCTGGCTGCTGAATACAGAAGACACCAAAACCTAGAGGTCTGGAGATGATTCTGGAATGGTGCAGAATCTATAGCCCCACTGCTCATTTTCTTTTAATCTCCTTGCTTGCACAAGCAGCTGTGCTGAGGACGGCATGCAATTCTTTTACTAATAGCTTTCCCCATCTGCAATGTTTCACTCACAGTTTCATCAGAACACCAGGTGTAGGTGTGCCCCAAGCTATGTTAATTGCTTGAATTACAATTGCTGCCTAAGTAGTTTTGGGCAACACCAGATGAGCTGGTAGAACAGCTCTGGACAAGGTGTGCCCTTTATCATGCTTATCCTATGGCCTGTGAAGATTCTGATTCATGAAAAGCATTCTACTGCATCAGGGCTGGCTGGGAACAACTTTGAAAATCCAGGTCATATTGTAATAGAAATCTTCTTGGAAACAAAACACTGAAAGGTTCGCTTTTCCTAAGTGGGCCCCGCACATACAGTGCTTGGTAATGTTTTTTGCTATGTCTTTATCTCATCCCTAGTTTTATCAATGAGGAGCTTATAAAGGTGACCTTAGAAATTGCAGTGCCCTGTTCGCCCAACACAATATTTACTATGGATAGGAACCTGATATACTGACTGAGATTAGTATCTGCTAAGATCCTGTGGCTGCTATTCACACAACCTTCCCTGCTGAGAAGGAATGGGGAGGAGTGGCCAATGTCCAGTTTAGCATGGACTGCAGGAGGGATTGGACCCTTGGCTTCCACAGAGGCATCTGCCTGCAGGACATCTGACTGGCACTTTCCAAAGCAGTTGCTAGTTCTAGTCAAGTTTCTTATAAACCCAGGTTAGAACACTGTATCTGTTTTTGTAAAAGCAACAACAACACAGTTTTAGCACTCTTCTGGAACAGCAATAGACATGTCTTTATCAATCAGGAAAGAGTACTAGCCCTGGGTTGCCTAGAAGACTGGTTCTCACCAGGAAAGACGATGGGATTGTGCCAGCTGCATGTTGCTAATTCTGTCACCATTGGTTGCATTACAATTTCCTAGGTTTTCTGCTGATTTTATGCAGATCTTTAAAGAAACTTTGTTCATTACTTTTATTACTTCTGAAGAATCATGAGCACTGCAACCGCTACCTTGACTGGTTAACAAAGTCATCTCCATGAATTGTGGTTACTTACTTACTGTAAGTATCTTGCCTAAGGTAGGAGGGATCATACCATTTTGCCTAGTCCAGTGATGGCGAACCTATGGCACACATACCCAAAGTGGCACACAGAGCCATGTCACCTGGCACGTACGGCATCACCCATTCCTCTTCCGGGTTTCTGGCATGCATTTGTGTGTGACGATCAGCTGGCCTTCGTGCATGCAGCAATGCCAGAAACTCTAAGATCTGGTGTTCCATTTTCCTGCATGAGCATGCGCACTGGCCAGCTGATTGTGTGCATGCATGCGTGCTAGAAACCCAGAAGACTAGCTGGCTGGTGTGCATGCATGCGCTGGAAACCAATGTTCGTTTTCAGGCATGCACATGTGCTCTTGGGCAGCTCCTCTTCTGAGTTGCAGCCCAGACGTGTGTGCGCACTCTCCCTTTTTGGCACTTGGTGCCTAAAAGGTTCACCATCACTGGCCTAGTCTGTTCCAGATTTACTGGTACTGGAGTCACAATTTGGTTTTGTTTCTCTACTGCAATAAATAAACCAATATGCCCAATGATCAAACTGCAGATGGTCAAATAGCAGGTGAAGGGTACTAAGAACAGAGCTTTAAAAATTAGGCTTTCACCGGACTTTCTTTCTTCATTCTCCACCATTCAAGCAAGCCCAACTCTCAACAGTTTTAGAGGCAAGTGCTCTCCATGCTACTTCTCAAGCTTCTTTCAGTGGGATGTTCATCTTTGAATCAGCTTTGATGGTATCATGCTAGCGAGTTCTTTGCTTGCCCCTTCTTCTTGATTCACTAACCATTCCTAGCATCATTGGCTTCTCCACTGAATTTGCACATGACAGGGCCAAAATAAATCAGACTTAGTCCTGTTATTTTGGCTTCTAATTATGTTTCTGGTTTTATATGATTCTGCACCTCTCTGCCGGTTGTTCTGACTGTCAATGGTATATGCACTAATTTTTGCCAGCACCACAGTTTAAAGGCATCAATTCTTCAATTAGCCACTCTTCCAATCCAACTCTCGCACCCATACATCATTATAGGGAAGACTATTGCTCTAAGCTGCCTGCTTTTTGTATTTATAGCAATATCTCTGCTTTCCCAGATCTTATGTTAACCATCGCAGTGTCACCTAATGCAATCCTGAACCTTTCCACCATAAAATGAAGTCCATCTGATTTTGATATTGTCCATTTGGTGTTGTCAATGTGTATAAACATTGCTTGTGTTGAATAAACCATGTGGTCACTATACTGAGATGATTTTCCTGGCAAAATTGCACTAGGTGATCACCAGCTTCATTTCATTCACCTAGTCTAAACTTTCCTGCTATTCTTGTAACTTCTCCTTCTCCCCTACTTCTACATTGAAACCACCCATAATATACAAAAGATCCTTTTGGTACTTGTTTGAGAGCACACTGAAGCTCATTGTAAAAAGTTCAATTTAGGAGAATATTAGTAGCTCAGGGTGGAAATGAGGGTTCCTTGAAAGTTCAATTTCACCATCATCTGAATCTACAGTTGGAGTGTAGGTTTGTAGTATGGTGATGTTGAATGGCTTGCCTCGAATTTGGATAGATATTATGCAATATCTGTGACTCTCAACATATTTAGCCACCTGTGTTGTTTAGAGTATGCAGAATGCAACTTCTTTTCCTCTGAAAGCGTTTGTAGAAAAATAAATCATAAACTCGTCTGATTCGAATTGACCACTTCCTGCCCAGTGTAACCCAGTGATGTCAAGGATCTCTATGTCGGCTCTAATCCTTTCTCTTTTTACAATTTCGAGTTTCCCAATAGACATGTCTCTAATATTCCATGTTCCAATTTGGTATCACTTTGTACAATGTAGGCAACCTCTTTTGTCATACATCCCTTCGACCGATCCGCTCCCACAGAGAGGGCCTTCTCAGGGTGCCGTCGGCCGGACAATGCCGACTGGTGACACCTAGGGGAAGGGCCTTCTCTGTAGCGGGCCCTGGCCTTTGGAACGACCTACCCCCCTGAACTTTGCACCATCTCAGACCTCCGCTTCTTCCGCCAGTGTCTAAAGACACATTTCTTTCACCAAGCCGGCCTAGCGTAACCTCCGCTGTGACTATTTTAGACAGTTTTTAATTTTGGGGATTTTAATTGGTTTTTAGCGCAGGATGGGTAATTTAATAAGTTTTTAAATTTTGTATTGTGACTTTTGTATGTGTTTTTAAATTCCTGTGCGCCGCCCTGGGTCCTCTTTGGAGAAGGGCGGGGTATAAATCTAATTAAATAAATAAAATAAATAAATAGGTGCTATCAATTGTTGGGCTTCCTGAATGTTTCCTTCAACAACATAATAAAAATCTTGACTACTTGCTCTTCTCTGAAAGCTTGCAGGCTACCATCCAGCCTGGAGGGTCTGCTGCAGTGGTGATATTCAGACCAGTTCGTGTGAACCGGTAGTGGTGACCTGCATCACCTTGGCTCTATGTCGCCCTATTTAGCTACGTTTTCTAAGCCGCATGCATGCATGCAAGCTCTGCAAACAAGCCAAGCGCATGCGTAGAAGGCACACACCAGTGGTGGGTTTCTGCAGGCTCGCACCTACTCGCGAGAGCCGGATGGTGAAATTTAGAGAGCCGGTGAGAGGGGGTTCCACTTGCGGACCCAGAAGTAAGTCTGGCCTGCCGCTGCCGGTGACCCAACGGGAAGGAAAGGAAAGGAAGGCAGAAAGTAAGAAAGGAAAGGAAAGGAAAGGAAAGGAAGAAAGAAAGAAAGAAAGAAAGAAAGAAAGAAAGAAAGAAAGAAAGAAAGAAAGAAAGAAAGAAAGAAAGAAAGAAAGAAAGAATTTATCATCACAATTGAGCCCAAAATTTTGGTTACTAAGCAAGAGCATTGTTAAATGAGTTTCACCACATTTTACAAGTTGGCCACTCCCATCCTGTCACATGACTGCCAAGCCACGCCCACAAAATAGGCCACACCTACAGAGTAGGTTTTAAAAATATTTGAAACCCACCACTGGCGCACACGCTCTCACAGTTTCGGTGCATAGCAAACCGATGGTAAAATTATGTGAAACCCACCTCTGGTCTACTGCTGATATTCATATCTGATTCATGTTGAGTTATTGTCATAAAGTGTTCTGGTGAGACATCTTTACCTCTTCCCTATTATTACCTGACTGCTTTGTCTAGAAAGGAAGCTTATAATTCACTGAGACAAGGCTGCCCCAAGGCAGTTTACTGCCTGAAGGGAAGAAGCAAAATTCATCCACTCTAAAAGTAGATTAATACTTAAGTCTGATCAAAGTGTTTTGGGACCTGAAGCTGGAAACTCTCATAGGCAATCTTTTCCTTCTCAGTATAAAATATGGAATAATAATATTGATTCTTGATTCATAAGATGGAAAATCAATAATAAGCACCTCCATTTGCCTTTTGACTCATCCAAAAGAAACAATAATCTAATACATTATGGCTTAATATAAATTTTATGTGAAATATTTGTGGTTAATTTCATGCTGTAGAAGGGTACTGTGTCACCTAATGATAGGCCACTGATACTTGAGTCTGCAGCCTTGGCTACTGTAGATTTTGTACCTTGTTTGTATAGGGCCTGAGGCTGACACAATAAGGCCTTAATTGGTATTGAGAAAACTTTGTTATTACAATAAATATTGACAAGTAGATGCTACATCCCATCAACACCAACAAGTCCAGGAAATTATTTTCAAGTGTAGATACATCTGAGCGAAGGTGTACTGAAAAAATACTAATTTTAGAACTATTTCTGGGACCAGTTTAAAGTGATGGTTCAAAGTCCTAACTAGCTTGGGACCAGATTCCCTCACAAACTATCTTCTTCCATATGTATGTATCCATCAGATACAAGTGATTTGCAAAGAGGTGAGAAAAACAAGCATTAAAAAGCTTAGCCAATAAGTAGGAAGGAACTCAAAACCATGACAAACCTTTCAGAAGAAACAAATTTAAAATAAAATAAAATTTTAATTTAATTTAAAATTAAAAAAAAAAAATTTCCGTAGTAAAAATTACATTTAGTGTGTTAAAGGCTAAAAGATTTATGCCACAATTCTATGCAAAGAACTCAAACCCAGACAAGCTGCTCCAGTGACAATTGTGTTCATCACGAAGGTATCAGAAAACAGATGTTTTTAATCAGAAAATTCTGGCTATGTTTATACATTGTACTTAAACCATAACTTACATAACCATAATTTCTTAAAGAAACCACACTGATTTCATTCACACAATACACTGATGTAAACAATTGTTTACAATACACAACAGCTAGGTTCATACAAACCAAATTATACTAATATTTGAAACAAATCATTTGAATTATTTCATTTTTTTTCCAAACCAAGGCAAACCATTTCCTTTCAAAGAACAGTAAACTATTTTTAAAACATAAGGTGGCACCGGATAGAATTGCAAGTGACAACAAATAAGAGTTTTCCTGTTGGTATTTTCTCTTGTTTGTCTCGCTGGCAACCTGTGATCAAAATTAACATTTTGACATACCAGGATTTAATTAAAACTGGGACTAATTTTAAAGTAAAGCTCAGAAGCTCAGGCATATTTGCATTCATGTATTTTGAATGGGCCACTTAGCTTACAATGTGCAATGTCTGCTCTTTGTTTATGTAGTAAAGGTCAAAGAGAGTGAGCTAAAGAGATAAAGCAGCCTCATTTATGAGTGAATTCCAGGATACTCCTACACACAATCTGACAGATTACTCACTTGGTCTAAAGAAGTTCACTTTACTTTGAAAATGCAGTTGTACTGCCCTTCAGTTAAAAACAAATAAACACAGGCTGGCTCACCCAAGGCAATGTAATTAAGTACGCTACCGAATCTAGCATTTAACACTTAGAAGTCAACATTGCATAGTCAAGAAATAAAGAATCAGCAGATTCATTCTCTAAAAATAGTTTGTGTAATACATCGGTAAGAGGTCTACTGACATTCTCAACCATCCAGGTCAGTAGTGGGATTCAAATTTTTTAACTACTGGTTCTGCGGGCATGGCTTGGTGTAAATGGCATGGCTTAGTGGGTGGGGCATAGTGGGCATGGCAAGGGAAGGATATTGTAAAATCTCCATTCCCTCCCGATCATTGGGACTCTGGAGCCAGAATACAGATGGGGGCAGGGCCCATCAGAGGTGATATTTACCGGTTCTCTGAACTACTCCAAAATTCCACTACTGGTTCTCCAGAACTGGTAAGAACCTGCTGAATACTACCTCTGATCCAGTCATGGTTGTCCCAAAGTTGCTTTCATTCAAAAGGCAACTGGGCTTTGGGTTTTTTACTTTGAAAACCTTTTGCTTCTCATTGCAGAAGAAACTTCTTGGATGAAAAGCAAAACAAGGAAAACCAGAAAGTTCAATTGCCTTTTGGAAAAAGCATCCTTGGGACAATAATGCCTGTGCGCCGCCCTGGGTCCTAACAAGGAGAAGGGCGGGGTATAAATTTAATAAAATAAAATAAAATAAATAAAATCTTGGTAAGATGGTATGCTTGGTATTGAAAAGAAAAGAGCCCACACATGGGATCAGCAATAAAGACGACCATCTTTAAAGCGCTCCATGGCTCAGGACCTAGTTATATGCGAGACCGTCTCCTGCCCCATACATCCCTTCGTCCGCTCCGCTCCCACAGAGAGGGCCTTCTCAGGGTGCCGTCGGCTGGGCAATGCCGACTGGCGACACCCAGGGGAAGGGCCTTCTCTGTGGCGGGCCCAGCCCTCTGGAACAACCTGCCCCCTGAACTACGCACCATCTCTGACCTCCGCCTCTTCCGCCAGTGTCTAAAGACACACCTTTTCCATCAAGCCGGCCTAGCGTAACCTTCCGCTATGACTGCTTTTAGACAGTTTTAAATTGGGGAGTTTAATATCTTTCTAAATTTTATATTGTTATATTTGTATGTTTTTAATTTCTGTGCGCCGCCCTGGGTCCTTCTGGAGAAGGGCGGGATATAAATTTAATATAAAACAAAACAAAACATGTTTTTGTTCCCGTTTGCTTCATTTCAGGGAATGTGAAGCTTGGATGCTGATTAACCAGCATAGACAACTCAAGGGAGAGAAAGCAGGCAGTGGGGATCAGGCAGACTGGATGATTGTTGAAGGCCTGTACAGATGGGCAAGGCCATCTGGTTTTTCTCACCAATACAGTCTTCCGGTGAGGATATCCATCCATCCTCAGTCTCTGTTCAGCTGAAAGCATTGAAGAGAACTCTCCGTAGTTTGTGGTTCAGTCCACGCATTATGTTAAGCCCTGGTTGGTTTTCATAATGACTTGAACAAGCCAGGTTTACCCATTGCCTTAAACAAACAACAAGCCAACCAAATAGGCAAATGTGATGAAGGATGATGCTAAGGTTGCAATGAGATAATTTAAATCAAATCCATCCAAATAATAATAATATTCAACTAATGTGGAAAAATGTGATTTATTTGTTACGGCAATGAGATAACCATGTGCAGATTGAACCGCATGTGTGCTCTGTTTCAATCATTATCACTAGCTGCCTTCAAACAATGTGGAACCTGAGTACAGGCAGACCTCAACAAGAAGCAAATTGCAACCTGGGGGGGAAAAATGTCCACATTTTGTGTTGGAAGAAAGAGCCCAGAAGTTGTCTGTATTCTTTGTATCTCTATGGTATGTAGCTCAGCTGTGGGAACAGCAGAGATAAGAAGCTGCTGAAAGCTACAGCAGCAAAGAGAAGGGCTGGGAGCTGCTCTTTCTTTGGAATGAAGGTGTGGTCCTGGAAGGAGTCCAGTGCCAGGGGCAGGGATTGCAAGAGACTGAGATCACCAGCCTGTGCTCTCCTTGGATCTTATTATGAATCATCCTGACTCCTCACCATTTGCTCCCTACCAAACATGGAATGAACTGGTTATCAGATCTCCTGTTCCTTCTTGGGGTTTGACTAATTCTGTTTTTCTGTCAGGGGTTCAATCACCACCAGTTCAAACCTTCCATCCTCTGAAGGTTGGTAAAATGAGGACCCAGAGTGTTGGGGCAATATGCTGACTCTGTAAACTGCTTAGAGAGAGCTGTAAAGTACTGCGAAGTGGTATATAAGAGGGGTCCCCAACCTTTTTTGCACCAGGGACCGGTTTCACATTAAAGAAAATTCTGCGGACCGGCTGGCGTAGAGGAGGAGTGGGGGGAGGGGGAACAGGCAGCGCATGTGCACGCGAAGGGGGGGTAGTCGACTCACTCGGCCCTCTAGGGCAGGGGTCGGCAAACTCATTAGTCAAAAGAGCCAAATATCAACAATACAATGATTTAAATTTATTTTGAAAGCCAAAACTTTGTGGGAGTGGCTCAGTGGTCATGTGACCGGGTGGGTGTGGCCAACTTGGAAAATGTGGTGAAACTCACTTAACAATGGTCTTGCTTAGCAACCAAAATTTTGGGCTCAATTGTGGTCATAAGTTCTCTTTCTTTCATCTCTCTCCCTCTTTCTTTTTCTTTCTTTTCTTTCTTCCCTTCTTTCTCTTTCTCTCTCTTTCTGTTTCTCTCTGTCTCTCTCTCTGAGTCTGTTGGTCTGTCTGTCTCTCTCTCTGTGTAGCTCTTTATCTCTCCCTCCCTCCCTCTCTGTCTCTTTCTGTCATTCTCTCTGTCTGTCTCTCTGTCTCTCTCTCCTCCCGCCCTTATCTCTGTGTGTCTCTCCCCTCCCTTCCTCTCTGTCTCTCTCTGTCATTCTCTCTGTGTCTGTCTGCCTGTCTCTCTCTGTGGTTCTTTGTTTCTCTCCCTCCCTCCCTCTCTGTCTCTTTCTGTCATTCTCTCTCTGTGTCTGCCTCTCTGTATCTCTCTCTACTCCCTCCCTCTTATCTCTGTGTCCCTCTCCCCTCCCTTCCTCTCTGTCTCTCTCTGTCATTCTCTCTGTGTATCTGTCTGTCTGTCTCTCTCTGTGTCTCCCTTTTTCTGTCTCCCTCCCTCCCTTTCTATCTCTGTCTCTCCCCTCCCTTCCTCTCTGTCTGTGTGTCTGTCTGTCTCACACTCATTCACTCACTCAATCACTCTCTCTCTCTCCCTCTCTCTCCCTGTCTCTGTGTGTCTGTCAATCTCCAATTCCCACCCCCCCTCCCCGTCTCTGTCTCTCCCTCCCTCCTTCCCCTCTGTCTCTCTCTCTCTGTGTCTGTCAGACTCTGATTCTCTCCTTCCCTCCATCTCGCTCTCGCTCTGTAATAATAATAATAATAATTTAATTTTATAACCCGCTCTCTCTCCCCAAGGGGACTCGAGGCGGGGCACAGGCAATTAAAAATACAAAGAACAAACTACAGAGTACAAACAACAGAATTAAAAGTAAATTAAATAATTCCTGCGCTAAAACCCATATACTAAACTAAAAATTACCCCTAAAAACCCCCTAACCTAAAAAGAGACTACCCAAGGCCGGCCAGGCGAAAAAAGTGAGTCTTTAATTTTAAGCGGAAGGAGCGGAGGTCCGTGGTTGTCCTAATATCGGGGGGAAGGTCGTTCCAGAGGGCTGGGCCCGCCACAGAGAAGGCCCTTCCCCTGGGCGTCGCCCGCTGACAAAGTCTAGTGGACGGCACCCGGAGCAGTCCCTCTCTGTGGGAGCGTATCGGCCGTGAGGATGTATGAGGCAGGATCCGATCCCGCAGATAACTAGGTCCCGAGCCATGGAGCGCTTTGAAGATGATAATTAACACCTTGAAGCGCACCCGGAAGACGACAGGTAGCCAGTGCAGCTCGCGCAAGAGCGGTGTTACGTGGGCAAACCTAGAGGTGCCCATAATTGCTCGCGCGGCTGCGTTCTGGACCAACTGAAGCCTCCGGGTGCACCTCAAGGGGAGCCCCATGTAGAGAGAGTTGCAATAATCCAGTCGGGATGTCACGAGAGCATGAGTGACTGTGCAAAGGGCGTCCCGATCCAATAGGGGGCGCAACTGGCGTACCAGGCGAACCTGGTAAAACGCCCTCCTGGCCACGGCTGTCACTTGATCTTCCATGGACAGCCGGGTATCCAGGAGGACACCCAAGTTGCGCGCCCCATCCACAGGGGCAAGATGTTCGCCCCCTATGGCCAGCGTTGGAGAGAGCTGGTTGAATCGGGCAGCCGGAAACCACAGCCACTCGGTCTTGGTCGGGTTGAGCCTGAGTCCGTTACTTCCCATCCAGGTCCGCACGGCTTCCAGGCACTGGCACATCACCGCTACGGCATCGTTGGGGTGGTTTGGGGTAGATATGTACAGCTGGGTGTCATCAGCGTACAGGTGGTACTCCACCCCAAAGCCACGGATGATCTCACCCAGCGGCTTCATATATGCATTAAACAGGAGAGGCGAGAGGACCGACCCCTGAGGCACCCCACATGTGAGGGGTCTCGAGGTCGACCTCTGCCCTCCTGCCAACACAAATTGCGATCGGCCAGAGAGGTAGGAGGAGAACCACCGTAACACGGTGCCTCCCACCCCCAACCCCCCCAGCCGATGCAATAGGATACCATGGTCGATGGTATCGAAAGCCGCCGAGAGGTCTAATAGGACCAGGATGGAGGAACAACCCCCATCTCTGGCCCTCCAGAGATCATCTACCAACGCGACCAATGCCGTTTCGGTGCTATGCCCGGGCCGAAAGCCGGACTGGCGCGGATCTAGATAGTCAACTTCCTCCAGGTGACGGGGAAACTGTTGTGCCACCACACTCTCAACAACCTTCGCCAAGAAGGGAAGGTTGGAGACTGGACGGTAGTTGTTCAAAAGAGCTGGGTCCAAAGAGGGCTTCTTGAGGAGGGGCCTCACCATGGCCTCTTTTAGGGAGGCAGGCAAGGAACCCTCACTCAAGGATGCGTTGATAACCTCTTGGAGCCAGCCTCGTGTCACCTCCCAGGATGCCAGTACAAGCCAGGAGGGGCACGGGTCCAATAAACATGTGGTGGCTCGCAGTCGCCCACGTAGCCTGTCCATATCCTCGGAAGTAACGGAGTCAAACTCCTCCCAAACAAGATCTCTCTCGTGGCATCCCACTGGGCCATGAATGGGGGTTAGCTCACTCTGTATCTGGGCGGTTTTCTCCTGCAGAAAAATCACAAATTCCTCTGCTCTACCCTGTAGCGGGGCTTCCCGCTCCCTCTGTTGAAGGAGGGAGCGGGTCACCCTAAACAGGGCGGCAGGGCGGTTTTCTGCGGATGCTATGAGAGTGGCACAATGATGACGTTTGGCCACCCTCAGCGCCACAATGTAAGTCCGTAAATGGGCTCTTACCTGTGTCCGGTCAGATTCAGAGCGGCTAGCCCTCCATCTTCTCTCTAGGCATCTCTTGCGGTGTTTCATCACCCGCAGCTCCTCAGTGAACCAAGGAGCCAGGGTGGTTCGCCGCCGCGAGAGAGGCCGCAAGGGCGCGACCCGATCTAAGGCTCCCACGGCCGCACTATTCCATGCGGCCGTGAGGTCCTCCATCGGGGCGCGGGTCAGGGATACAGGAAATGGCCCAAGCACTGTCTGGAACCCATCCGGGTCCATCAAGCGCCTGGGGCGGTACCAGATTGGTGACTCTGGTTCCGCCTCCCCGCGGAGGGGAGCAGCGGTCGGAAAGTCGAGCCGGAGAAGTGAGTGGTCTGACCATGACAAGGGTGTGATGACTATATCCCCTATACCCAGATCACTTTTCCATTGGCCCGAGACGAAGATGAGGTCCGGCGTATGTCCACCCTCGTGGGTGGGGCCCTGAATTACTTGGGTCAGGTCCATGGCCGTCATGGAAGCCATGAACTCCCGAGCTACCACGGATGATTCGCCCAACGATGGCAGGTTAAAGTCCCCCATGACTATAAGTCTGGGGGTCTCCACTGCCACCGTAGCGATCACCTCCAGGAGCTCGGGCAGGGCTGCTGCTACATAGCGGGGAGCCAGGTATACAACCAGCAAGCCCAACTGCCTCCCTAGGCCCCACTTCACGCAGAGGGACTCACAGCCGGAAGTCTGAGGCACAATGGTCTCTCTCGGCTCAAGGCCTTCCTTAATAATGACCGCTACCCCACCACCCCTGCCTAGGGCCCGCGGCTGATGAAATGCACGGTAGCCTGGTGGGCACATTTCAACGAGGGGATGTCCTCCCTCGTGGCCCAACCAGGTCTCCGCAATTCCTACCAGATCCGGCTCCCCCTCTGACACAAGGTCACTAATGAGGGGGGCTTTGTTGACAACGGACCTGGCGTTGCAAAACATCAGCCGCAGACCCTGGCTCTGTATTCCCTGGCCACCTAGCCTGCGGGGGTTGTGGCACCCAACCGTTTGTAACCAACGGCTACGTGCCTCCAACCGGGAGGAAAGAACTTGTCTCCCCTCGGCCCTGCCCCTCCCCACGACCCTCTGGATGGGGAAGCCCTCGACCGGAATGACTTGTGTTTCCCCCCTCTTAACGGAACCATCCGCCTCCCTCCGTCGTCTGCTGGCTCGGCCCGTTCCCTTCTGGCTAGTCTCAACCTGTCTAAACCCTCCCTCCTCCCTGGTACCCCCTAAAACAGACAACAGCTTTTTTACTAAAAAACCCCTACACCTGCGCTTTCGCCACTTCTCCTGACTGTCTTCTCCTGACTGTGCCTTTGTCTGTCTGTCTGTCTGTCTGTCTGTCACTGTCTCAGTCCACAAAATACTGCGTGGAGGAGCGCGGGCTCTGTGGTGACGGAGAGGCCATCTGCGGGGTTCTAGATGGTATCTGGGGAGACAAGGAACGTGAAGGGGACCCCCCACTGCGGATGGCCTCGCCGTCACCACAGAGCCTGCGCTCCTCCATGCAGTATTTTGTGGACAGAGATGGTGACAGACAGACAGAGAGAGGCACAGAGCGAGAGAGAGACGGAGGAAGGGAGGGAATCAGAGTCTGACAGACACAGAGGGAGAGAGACAGAGGGGGAAGGAGGGACCATCAGCAGCCGCGCAGAGACTTGCTGCTTTTCCACACCATGGAAAAGATAGGCGCACGTATGCCCCGCCCAATTACAGTCTCAGAGACTTCGTAACGGTGGGAACTTGGGCTGTAATTCCACGGGACGTGCATGCACCTATCTTTTCCACGGCGAGAAAAGCGGCAAGTTTCTGCACGGCTGCTGATCACTCTGGACGCCATCGGGGAAGATGACAAACGTGAAAGGGACCGCCCCCCCCCATGGATGGCCTCACCGTCACCACAGAGCCTGCACTCCTCCACACAGTATTTTGTGGACAGAGACAGTGACAGACAGACAGAGAGAGGCACAGAGCGAGAGAGAGAGGGAGGGAGGAAGGGAGGGAATCAGTGAGAGACTGAAGAGCCACATTCAAGGGGCCAAAGAGCCGCATGTGGGGAAGGGGAGTCGGCTCACTCGGCCCTCTAGGGCCTCTAACTGCGCGAACAGCCGCGCCTGCGCTCTCCTGTATTCAGCGTGCGCTCTGCCCAGGGGGCTGCCCCCTCCTCCCTCCTCCTCCTCTCCGGCCCTGCGGCCCGGTTCCTATCAAGCCACAGACCGGCACCGGTCCGCGGCCCTGGGGTTGGGGACCCCTGGTATATAAGTCTAAGTGCTATTGCTATTCTGTTATTCTCTCTCTGATGACCCTTCCAAGCCTATCGAATGAACCAGTGGTGAAATTCAAATTTCTTTACTACCGGTTCTGTGGGCATGGCTTGGTGGGCGTGGCGGGGAAGAATACTGCAAAATCCCCATTTCCCCCCCCCCCCATTCTGGGGCCCAGTGAGAGGTGGTATTTGCCAGTTCTCCGAACTACTCAAAATTTCCGCTAACGGTTCTTCAGAACCTGTCAGAATCTGCTGAATTTCACCCCTGGAATGAACCAAGTCCACTGAAGCAGTTCAGTTTAGAAGCCGATACCTTCTTCTTTAGTTTGGGGTTTCCAGACATATATTGGGCAGAATGACAATAAGACACCACTTATAGAGCTACAATCCAAGATATCTGGAAGCTAATGCATTGAATTAATACCCACAACAATACACTGAAATTTCCTGATGCTGTCTTTATTCATGCTGAGTTCACATATCATATTAAAGTATTATTTGTTTAGGTTTTGCCTATTGTATTGTGGTAATCCATAGATTTAAAAGTCATGATTATGACTTAGTTTTGTTTATTTAATAAACCATGGTTAAACAACTGGCGCCACCTGGATTTTTGTAGCCAGATCAGGTAACCCTAGTTCAGCCATTGCTTAATAGTTCACTGAATAAACAGAATGAAGCCATAATCCCTCATTTATAAATATATGGATTAGCATAATATATAACCTGTTTCACAATTGCCAATAGTTAGAGATAAGCAATGTACACAAAGTAATCTTCATTGGTTTGCAATTATTTTCTATTAATTATTATTTGCAATTGTTTTATTGCCTTATAGACAGAGATGGTATTCAGCTGGTTCTGATTGGTTCTGGCGAACCAGTAGCGGAAATTTTGAGTAGTTTGGGGAACTGACAAATACCACCTCTGACTGACCCCGCCCCCATCTATTCACTGCTTCTCAAGTTCCAGCTGATCCGAGTCCCAGCTGGTTGGCTGTGTCTTCTTTTGTTGCCCTGCACAGGAGAACAGAGCTGGAAAGCAGGTTAGTGGGATGGGGAGGTAATGGAGATTTTACAGTATCCTTCCCCTGAAGTGGGGTGGAAATAGAGATTTTACAGCATCCTTCCCCTGGAGTGGGGTGGAAATGGAGATTTTACAGTATATTTCCCCCATGAGTTGGGGCGGAATTGGGATTTTGCAGTATTGTTCCCCTGCTATGCCCACCAAGCCACCCCCACAGAACCAGTAGTAAAAAAATTTGAATCCCACCACTGCTTACAGATAGTACTTGATTTATCACTATAATGATATCAGACTTTCCATTGCTAAACAAGACAGTTATTAAGTGAGTCACACACAATTTTATGACCTTTTTTTGCCATGGCTGTGAAGTGAATCTCAGCAATTAAATGAATCATACAGTTGTTAAGTGAATCTGACTCCCCCCATTGACTTTGCTTGTGTGAAGCCATCTCAGAAGGTTGCAAGTAGCAAAGGATTCTGCAAAGCTGCAGCCTTTGCAAATACATGCCAGTTTCCAAGTGCCTGCATTTTGATCATATGGCTGTGGAGATGCTGCAACAATTGTTAAGTGTGAGTACTGGCTGTAAGTCACTTTTTTCCAATGAAGTTGTATCATGGAGCATTACGTTTGCTCAAGCATTATTTTTTGCACAGTGAAAGATGATGCTAAATTTCTTCCTGAAACTTAAAATATAAAGATGCATTCGGTGATCAGAAAGTTGGCCATTCTCTTACTCCATCTGGTGCCATATCGGTTGGCGTGACCTGTAGATAAATCATTAACATGTGTTTTAAAATTGTGCAATAACATATACCATATTGCAGCCCGTCTTGATTTTTTTTTTTACCACAACCTGTAGACATCCATGAAGTGACACACTTCAATATGCTTGGTTTGAAGTTAAACCATTATTCAAAGGTACAGTAGTTCTAACTCTCTTATCCACAAAGTTAATATGATTATTCATACACCCTTTAGTAATGGGAAGACGACAACAGGTTGCTGATTTTAAATCTGATAAATATATACTATTTAATTCTACATTTACCCTCTTCATCCTTTACTGAGGAATTCCTTTCACTCCAAATTATAGGGCAGAATAAAGACAAAAAGAAACTCATCTCAGTTAGAAAGTTCTTTAATAAATGTGCCATTTCACATCCTGTTTTGCAAGTATCCTTCCAGAATGCATGGATTGAAGCCAGATTAATGCTACTGACTTGAATACATAGCCTGTCATGCATTCATTTCTAGCAGAGCATCTTATGGGGCTTTTAATTCAAGTGTGACTTCCCATGCTTCAATAAAAACATGTTCATGTTTTTCCATGAACATGTTTTCTATATTCTAATGTCTTGGTTTTTAATTGAATTAATCTTGGTTTATTTTAATATTTAATGTTTTAATGCTACAAGCTACCCAGAGTTGCTTGACAAAGATGGGTGACATATAAATTTAATAAATAGAAAAAGAAAAGAATCTCTGTGGATTTTATTTCACTAGCCATTGCCAACTGTTGGGAGTGGTGCTTATCTCTGTTTCAAGGCCACTGAGTAGTATTATCCTAAGACATTTCCACAGTCATATGATCAGCATGACATTATGGAGTGTTGTTACCTTCCCACCGAAGTGGTACTTATTTATTTACTTGCATGTTCAAGCTGCTAAATTGCCAGGAGCTGGGGTGTGATGCTCCCAGATCTGTGTGTTTGTATGTGGAGGAGAGGTTAAAATTCACAGCCACTTGTCATCTGTTCTTCCCCATCCAGATAAAGAGTCCAGATAACTCATTTCCTTCAGGATCTAATGCAATTATAAAGCAGTTTCTAAACAGCTTCCTTAGAAAGGGAAGGCTGAAGACAGGAAGAAAATTGTCCAATATCCAGATAAAGTATAGTCAGGAGGAACTAGACTAGGGGAGTCAAAGCTGATTTCATTGAGGGCTGCATGGTGAGCATGGCCAGCTTGACACTCATGTTGGGGATGCCTGTGGTAGCCCTAGCACTTTGCCAGTGAAAACGGAGCTCAGAAGACCTGCATGCAGCCCTCCTGAGCTCCATTTTCGTTGGCAGAAGGTTGCAGGAGGTCGTCACAGCTGAAAATGGAACTCAGGAGGGCCGCCATTTTCACTGGCAGAGGCACCAGGGGCTGATCCTTCACTGTTTCCAGGGCGGCCCTGCAGGCCAGATCTAAGAACCCTGCAGGCGGATTCGGCCCGCAGGCCTTGAGTTTGACACCCCTGAGCTAGACCATCATCTGTTTAAAGCCAGCATAACCATTCTGTCCCTCATAAATGCATTCGCCATTTTAAACTGGAAGGCATGGAAAAATAACTGTAGGACTCAGTTGCAATTGCCAACTTTCACATGATGTGGGAAATGTACAATTCACTCTTGAAGTTTGCAACTGCTGTTACTATAAAGCAACGGGATTAAAGAACATATGTTTAATCTGTTTTTCCAGTTCATGTTCCTGATTTTTGACCTCCTAAAATTGCATTAGGCTGTGAAGCAGAGGCCAACCCACAATTAATAAAGGCAGGTGTTTTATTGTGCCTGTATATTAACAGCTTTTGATGAGGAGAGAAGTTCGGTGTGGAAAATATCACGGGAAGGAGGAAATAAATACTCCCTTCTCCAGCTGTTCTGGGCGAGACCTCCCACAGCTACTATAAAACTTAAAAGAAATCTTAACAGTTAGTTTATAAAGTCACAGAAGAAGCCAGGGGGCAGTGGGCACAATTTTTACCAGTAGCAGCTGCAATGTAGCACCAAGCCAAGTGGGAGGGATTCCTGCTCCTCCTACCCTCCCAAAAAATGAAAGACACTGCATGCACAATTGTGTGGGCTTTCTTTCTAGAACTTTCTTTCTAGAATTTTCTTTCTGTCCTCCCTTGTGGTAGCTATTTTACATCCATATAAAACATGTGTTTGTTGGACTGGATGCAGCCAGATGAGGAAGCAGGCTGCATTTGCTCGAAAACATTGATCTTAAATTATTACTGGGATAATTCAGAGCTTTGCTCCATCATTCAAAATAGGCCTTGAAAACATCAGAGGAGCATCATTCAAGGTGTAAAACCCAATGGTTTTAACTTTGATTATTCCCCTCACGTGCTCCAGTCTTTCTAATCTAAGGGAGAGAGATTTTTACCAGAGAGCAAAAGAACTGATTTATCTCAGATACAACATCAAAATAGGGACTTTCACCCAGGAAGCAGCCAGGGCTAACATAACCTTGGCTTGAACCCAGCATGAGATAGGCTTTCTTCCTCCATTGGCTGTTGCCTACCTCCAGAAGAAAACCACCTCATGCTCTGTTTTTCTGTTTGGTTTATTGCAGAGTAATAGCAGTCAGAAAGTTTTGAGAAATTCTAATTAAACAAATACCTTTGTCAGCATATTTAATTTTTACTGTGCTGGCCTTAGAGAGCAAACATTTGTCCTTGAGTTGGATAAACTACATTAAAGAACATTAAAGAACAAGAACATTAAAGAACAAGTGGAAATAGGGTGGTTTGTTTTTTTTAACATTTGGAGGCTGAAACTTTTTTATCAAATGCAGAACTGAACTTGAATGCAAAGTCAACATTTGCATCTAATGTGAGTATGACTGATTTTTTTTAAAAAAGCAACAGTGAGGTTTTTATAGCTTTAAAGTTATGCAGAATACATTTTAGCCAACTAATAAAACTGTAAAAGTCCTCTCCACCTTTATATTTGCAGGAGTGAATGCAAAGAGGTGGTAAAAAAAAAAAAGATGGAGGCCCTGCTCCTTGCTAAATGTGTATTGCATAGTTGTGGTTGCTATCTTGATGTTTTCCACCTCCTATTTCAGTGACATGTCAAATGGTGACATGCCAAACATTTTGGTGTGACACGCCAACATTCTCCAACTCCTGACAACAATTGTTCTCCTTGTTTGAGTTACCAAAGAAACTGAATGAACAAAAGTACAAGATATGTGCAACCCTGCACCACCCAAAACTTAAAATGGATTCTCACCATCTGTATCAGCGTATGATTTTATCATCTTCAGAACTGTGGTTTGTGGGGACATGAAAGAGAGAGCAACCTGCAAAATGTAATAGGATCGTGGCAGCCACACAATGCAGTGATCTTCCAATCACTGCATGAAGTGGTTTTTGGACATTAAACCTCATTTTCAAGGTGCAAGTGCAGAATATGTCTGTGATTGCAATTTCCAAGATGAGTGTGCTACTGGTATCAGTGATTGCGTGAAAGCAGCAGTTGCATTTGTGTGCCCAAGAACTGCAATGATTTACAAATGAATATGTACAGAATTGTTTTTCTTTTGTTCAAGAGGAGGGGCTGATGCACCAGCAGAATTAAATGAAGTATTTTCCTTTTTTTTTTGACTTGCCAAGCCCTAAATGTTTGCTATCACTGCCTTACTTGCAGACTTCCCTTTACACCTGGCCTGCTTATTGAAGTTAATTGGCGTTAATTACACATTGTGGATTAGGAAATCCCTACATTGTTGGGGGGGGGGGGAAGATGAATTCATTTTGTAGTGCAACATTCATACTCACACATATCCCATTATGTTTAATAGGAACTGTAAATGTGTGCTTCAACTATAGGTATCCTTTAAATCAGGGGTCTCCAACCTTTGCAACTTTAAGCTTTGCTGGCTGGAGAATTCTGGGAGCTGAAGTCCTTCAGACTTAAAGTTGCAAAGGTTGGAGACCCCTGCTTTAAATGTTTAAAGACACTGATCAGTTCCAGCCAGAGTGATCCAATGGGAAAGGAATGAGGAGTTATTACTAAAATGTCTGGAGGGTGCAAGGTTACTCCCCCCCCCCTCCCCCACAAGATTGCAGTCTCAGCCCACAATGTCGACTAAGGTTAGTTTTTTCTTTGCAATCGTCTGACAGGATTCCTTTTTATACTTATAAAACAGCTGAAAATGACCAAATAATACTTTTAAGGTCAGCTATATTAAAAACACAGTTTATTGAATAAGCAACTATGTTGTGTCTTCATGTATTAAACTATAAAATTATTTTAAACCAGACTGACTTGGCTTACATTAAATTAACACCTATTTCTTTTATTAGATTTCTATTCTACCTTTATTTTGTATAACTAAAGGTGGTATATATAATATTTCCTCCTACTATTTTCCCTAATAGCCCTTACTTGGATTAAGAGAGTGCCTGTCCCAGCTGACCTTCATGTCATGAGGTAAAACAAAACTTACAATCTTTTCCCCCCCAATACCTGCTACTACAAGAGGCTAGCTAATACAGTGGTCCCCAACCCCCGGGCCGTGGACCAGTACCAGTCCGTAGCTTGATAGGAACCGGGCCACAGTGAGCAGCGCAACTCTTAGAAAGAGCTGGAGAGGAGGAGGAGGGAGCAGCCCCCTGGGCAGAGCGCACACCAGGGGCAGGAGAGTACACTGTGGCCGCTTGCGCCGTTGGGGGCCTGAGAGGGACGAGTGAGCTGACTCACACACCCCTGCGTGCGCATGCGCTGCCTGTTCACCCTCCCCTCCTGCTCCCGCTCCCTCCCTCCGCCGGCGGAGCCATGGCCACCGATGCGCGGAATTTTTTTAACATGAAACCGGTCCCTGGTGCCAAAAAGGTTGGGGACCTCTGAGCTAATACACTAAGCCACCAATGGGTAAATCACATTCTGGGATAGTATAATATGTGGATCTAGCATGTAGTACATTGAATAGGTAAAGCAGTACTGTAGTTATAAACTTGGTTTATATGTTGTGTTGAAATATGTATGCGTCAAAAACCTGACTACATAAACCTTCAAATAGCAAGGGCTTTTATACAGAGGATCCATAGTCCACTTGCCCCATTATGCCAAATTCAAACCAGACAAAGAGCAGGCAAAAGGACAGCACGGGAATGTTTTAAAACTTTAATTTCCCATGATCCTATTTCCATTTTAATTCCTGGTATCTAGCTTGTTAACTTCAGAATTAATGTGGATCCAGCCCTAATTTAAAGAGGAGACTCACAACAATGGGGTTTAATGTTTGTTTGCAGGTCATCCCTCCACTCAGCTGATGCCCTCCAGATGCTTTCTGGCTATTAACAAGTAGAGTGAAGCAATGGGAGAAACTTTTGGACATCTGGCATTCTTCAAAATGCCTACTCTTGACTTAAAGGGCTGAGCAAATAAAAACAAAAGGAATGTGCTTGCTATTATTATTATTTTTTTTTTTTAAACATGCCTTGCTCCTTTACCTAATTTAGTGTACATGATGCAAGGAAGAACGCAAATCACCTACCCATTAAAAAAAATTTAAAAAATGCTCCATGGACATTAGTGTGGATATGGAACTGGTTTTTATCAAGCTGAAATTTTGGGGAAAGATTTCATTGATAGGTACACTATGCAGAAAGCTATATAGATATCGTTTATGGTAAACTCATGCGGCCATTCCTTCCTGAAAATATTTATGCATGCTCTTTGGTTTCTATTTGACAACTTTCTGTCTTAGAATTATCTGATTTTTAAATCACTGAAATATCCTCCAAATTTATCTCACTCCTCCAAGTTTTGTCCCAAAACTAGTGCCTCTCAGCTTGAAACTATCTCTTTGTTGTTCTGGAAGCCTGTGATTTTTCTTTAAACTGCAGAGCTTAACCTCAAAAGTTCTGTGGGTGTCCATGCCTTTGATGTTACTCCACCCTGCTTAATTTCTTGATGTTCCTCGCTTACTTTTCATTCCTTTGCCTTTCCCAAGATTGGTGTTCAGAGGAGGGAGGAGGCATGTCCTGCAGGGAGGACTGATTATTCTTGTAAAATGAAAGTTTCAACTTTATATCTTTTAAAACTTGGTGGGTTTTGTTATCTGCTGTTTCTTTACATGGCTATGCATGCAGGTCATTCATAATTTTTTCAGAGTTTAAAATATTTCAGCAACAGACTAGACAAAGTATCAGTGTGTTTTGTTGCTGTGTCTTTTATCAACTGCTTGCACTCGTGGGGGGCTTATATCACACTTTCCATCTGCCTTTTCCAGATTCTTTCTTTGTTCACACCCATTGGTGCCTTCAGAAAACTTCACTGCAGACAACATCATTTCTATCTGCAACCTCTTGGGGTTGAATAAAACTTTCGATCTGAATGTGCAAATTGGATGCCTACAAAAAACCCATTTCTAAGTTAGCTGCTTCCAACTTTGAATTCCATGCTGTTTATCAATTTAAAAAAGACACACCTGACATCTAATTAAAATTGGGAAGTTGCTCAGAATCAACTGGCAAGCTGATGTTACTCAAGACTGGGAATTATCTACCCCATGTTACAAATGAGTTCAAAGCACAGCTTTGATCTTAAATATTTGAGCCACAGTAATAATATTGACAACATATGAATGCATTATAACAGAAGCTGCTGGCACACTTTGATTAGGATATGTTTAAGTGGTAAAGTTATGAAGATGTTTTAGGAAAAAAAAGTAATTAAGACTTATATGCAGCAAGGAGAAGCAAAAAAAACCAGAAGCACTGACACTCCTTAGGGGAGGACCCATAGCTTAACTATCCAAGTACTGTAGGTGTGACTCATTAATACTTGTTTTAAAAAGACACACCTCTTGGAAACAAGCTCTAAGTGCCAAACAGAAAATTGCTTGTGTGAAGAAATGTAATTCGTGTTACAACTAGCAACTCTGTGGATTCCTGACAGTAAAGCATATACACCATTTACAGAATGATTACCATGAATGAGTTGCAAACTATGTTTTGTTCTGATAAGGAAGCAGAATCTTGGATCAAATAGCTTTTTCATGCATGTGGCTCAATCCTGAATGGGTGATTCAGCTGCATGGGAGGAGCAGACTTTCCTGAATGGGCAGTTCTCCTACAGGAGTGGAAGAGGGGAGGAGATGAATAGTTGGAACAAACCACAGTTTTTGCCTTGAGAATGAGAAAGTACAGAAGGGACCAGAATTGGGAGTTGGCTGAAGAAAGAGCCCTTGGGCTACAACATCTAATGCCTCTCTACTACATACCTCCTGATTCCAGCAGTATCATTTGAGGAGAGCTCTATTGATACCCATCTCAGCAAGATGAGCAGAGTACTGTAGGTGTGCTCGTTACAAATATAAGAAATGTAACTGGTATTGCTTGATCACATTTTGTCGGACTCATCAGAACTTGTGTGGATGTTTGGGTGGTTTAGGGGTAGGGAATTTTTTGGTGGGTGGGTGGGTGGGTGTTTGGGAATTGTTATATATGTTGGGCCTGGTCTCTGGGTGTCATGTGAATTTTGTTGTATGTGTAAACTGTGTACATACGTACAACAGTGGTAGGTTGAAGGCGGTATGCCCATTTCGGTACGGTGCTCGGGAGGGCCCACCCGCCCTTGCTGCTTACCTGTGCTTTAAGCTTTCGATGTGCATGGCGCGTACACTACCTGCGTGATGCTCCACCGATTCCTTCCAGATGAGTGACCTTGAGGCAGCATCTCTAGGAGGTACCAAACCTACTTTCCCCAAACATTCCCCACTTCATTCCCCAACCCCAGAGTTGAAGGAAGTCTGTCGTCATCTAGCAGCATAGCACAGGAAGCATAAGGTGGTAGCTGACACATTTAAGCAAGTGACAAAAATACACATTGTCAATTTCAGGACCCGTATCCATATAAGAACTAAGTTTTATTTCACTAAATCATTAACTCCGTTTTGGTAAATAAAGAAAATATTGTCAATATGCCTAAAGTCTTCAAAATATCCCCTGAACTTCCTTGGCTATACAGTAAAAAACTGCAAATGAAGAAGAATTGAAACTGGAAAGGAATACAAATATCACCGAAAGATTAATGTCATTGGACTCACTGGAAAAGAGCCTAATGCTGGGAAAGATTGGGGGCAAAAGAAGAACGAGACAACAGAGAATGAGGTGGCTGGATGGAGTCACTGAAGTAGTTGGCATGAGCCTAAATGGACTCTGGAGATGGTAGAGGACAGAAAGTCAGACACAACTTCGCAACTAACAACATCGTCACAGATTGTTCAGATATAGGCCACAACTTTTAAAGAAGTAAACTTTCTTCTTGCACTATGTATAAATATATTGGAAATATTTGTATACAGTAGGATTTTACGGATCTTTGGTTTATGTTTCCTGTTTTTAAAACATTTATTTTTGTTAATGTTTTTCTTATAATATCAGGATATTTTAACACCATATTGTCAAATTTAACGAAGAGTTTTTGGAGAAGTCCTACCTGAACAAATCATTTCTGGCAGAGGATTTCTTAACGGTGAATGTACAAACAGAAAAAGAAATGTGCCAAACATGTTTAAATGGCAGATGAGCTACAAGCCTATCCTTGATTTTTGTGACTGCCCGATTGTCCACAAACCTCTTAAGTGTATGATCCTAAACACATGCTGCTTTAATTAAGGCTGTGCAAGGAAAAAGAATACAGGAACACATCTTTGCTCTTTTTTAAATTGAGATGCTACACCTGGCAATCTCCACCCCCCCACCCCACCCCCATAAACACTGCTTAAAGGGGACCAAAGTTATTCTTTCAGATGAGCCTCTATTATTGAAGGAGCATTTTTTCATAATGCACCCAGGTATATTCTTTGAAACTACCCTTTGAAGCTTTCTATTGATCAAGAACTTCTGATACAACATTTGCTCCTTTAGCAAGGCTGTTAGACATCTTGCAGTTGTAGTCTTTCAAAAAGACGTGAAGTATATTGGTGTTTTTTTTACAAAGTATTTATTGCTCATTAATAGCTACCTCCCCTCAGCTCCTGCCAACATGTTAATGGCATATAGGCTTATGGGAGAGGTGGTTCAACATTGATTGCCACCTTGACTTTCTATTTTATCTTTCCCCTATTTTTTTTTTACATATTTTATAATTTGTAACTAAGCTGTGAAGTGTTCTCTCTAAGCAATACCTCTAGTTTAGATCATTCTTTTCTAAACATCAATTCTGATTCACTTTGCTCTTTGCTCCTCACTTTATAGTATTATAAAATCTGAAATCTTTGCTTTCTTGCTAAGCCTTTAGTCATGGGAAATAATTAACTATTCAGAAAGAAAAGTCTTTGAGTCCAAATACTTGATGTCTAATGATTTATATATGTTTTTTTCCAAGCTGTCCTAAAATTTATTTTCTCACCTCCAATAAGAAAGAGCACATGGGTAACATGGTTAAATCAGTCTAAAAGCCAAACTATATTCTCCCTTTCAAAACAGCAATACCTGGCTTACTTGCAGACAATTTCCAATGTATTCTTTTAATGCTGGCTTGGATGCTGCTTTCCTCCACTTGACAACTTTTTATGGATGTTATTTGTAATTTCTATGCCTTAATCAATTAATTAAAGTAGTCAGGAAAGGGGAAAATAAGGAAGGAGGCCTATCCACCACTCTGAAGTAGTCC
Source organism: Rhabdophis nuchalis (assembly GCA_039707465.1). Classification (NCBI taxonomy): domain Eukaryota; kingdom Metazoa; phylum Chordata; class Lepidosauria; order Squamata; family Natricidae; genus Rhabdophis; species Rhabdophis nuchalis. The sequence goes on from CM077645.1 coordinate 149,177,514, forward strand.
CTAGACCAGGGGTGTCAAACTCGCAGTCTGCGGGCCAGATGTGTCATCCACTGGCCACGCACACCCACATTTTAGCAAAGGGGAAAGAAGTCACAATACGTTATGACATGACGACGTGAGTTTTACACCCCTGCCCTAGACAGACTATTTCACCGCACTACCAATGGAATGGTCATTGAATCACATGAAACACCTTGAAAATGTCATGAATTGCTGTTGGCAGAAAAAGGAAAACAATACTGATATAAATAATAATTTGGGATGTAAATGAAGGCAATGTCATGGAAACAGAAAAACAAAAAGTTTTGCCAGGACATGCTTGTTCCATCGTTAGATGCAAGTTGAGAAAGGCCAAAAATAAATAATTGTTACCTATGTAGTGGAGATATAATGGGATATAGCTTCTCCCGCTACCATCAGTAATTCAGTAGGGTCTTTTTTGTTAAAAGAAGGGGAAATACCTTGCTACTGCTACAAGTTCAAGAAATGAATTTTTTAAATCTGTTACACTCACACTCCAGGAGAAATGGGCATTTTTGTGTTTCTGTTGTGGAGGATGAGTGAGTCCTGGTCCTGTTTCTCAGCTCTGCAGCAGTGTGAGTGACACATCTGAAGAGAACCTCTGAAACCAATAAGTAGAGATGTGATAAGGTTCATGGACTGGACCTGCAAGATATAAAGAACCAATACATTGAAAGTGAGCCACTGCAGTCAAGGAGATAATTTCAATACAAGTGTTCTGCAAACAAAATTGTTGGCAGCCTCTCAACATTTCAGGTGGCTTTGTGCTGTTTTGTTCTATTTTGCAAGGTTTTCCCAGAGCCTAAATAAATGCAATTGCATATTTGACTTTGGTGTGTTGCATGAATATATATCAACTTAGAACTAAGGAGAAATTTCCTGACAGTAAGAACAATTAACCTCTGGAACAGCTTGCCTCCGGAAGTTGTGAATGCCCCAACCCTGGAAGTCTTTAAAAAGATGTTAGATAGCCATTTGTCTGAAATGGTATAGGGTTCCTGCCCACGCAGGGGGTTGGACTAGAAGACCTACAAGGTCCCTTCCAACTCTGCTATTGTATTGTATTGTATATACTGGGTTCTTTCTGTTTCCTTCAATACCACAATCAGGTGCTTGCAACTTGCTAAAAAGAGAAATTCAAGAGAGAAATTCCTCAGAAAGCAGCCAGGTAAAAATCCTGTAAGCAAGGAGAAGCACTTAGACTTCAGCTTAATCATATAAACACAGCATGGTCAGTTCCCATGAGGAAAGGGAATTTCTTTCTTAAAATATCCTATAGTTTAATTACTACACCCATTGTTTAGCTGGTCAAAATGAAAATACCAAACGTTTTAATTTAGCTACTGATATTAGTGCTGCTGCTATAGTCGAAAATAGTAATGACATTAAAATTGTTACACGTATATTTGAGGTTTTATAGATTTAGACTATGAGAAATGACTGGACCCAACCCATACTTTATAAACTCTTGTTCAATGCCCCAGCATGTTGTAGGGATCAGATGCTTAGCAGTACACAGTCAGAGGTGGGTTGTTTCCTGTTCAGCCAAACCGGTAGTGGAATTCAGGCCTGGGTTGCAAAACCAGCAGCGACCCAGGCCTGCCATGCCCCCGAACCGGTTCCCTCACTGCTGCTGGGCTGCCGCCATTTTGGTTTTTAGTAACTGTGTGTGCGCAGTTCACTGTAAATTGTTCTGCGCATACATGAAGAACAATTTACATTGAATAGTACACGTGTGGGGGTTGCAAACTGGTAGTAAAAGTGACAGCAACCCACCCATGGTCACCATTATATGTCAGATACTACCAGTAGATTTATTACCTAAGTTTTAAAGGCACCTGTTTAATTTCTTAAAACCCCTGGTCAGTTTTGGAGTATAGTTTTCAGCATCTCATTCATGGTTTTTGGCAGCTTTCTTCACAACTTCTCTTCATGAAGGCACAGTAGGCTTTGCTTTGGGGGGGGGGGGGTGTTAATACATTGCTTGCATGTAGGAATTGTTCCTAAATCTTTCATCGATAATAGAGAAGATTTCAAGAAAACACCAAGCAAAGCAAGGAATTTAACTGCAAATAATTATATTTTCTGTCTCACTGCTGAAAGGCCCTGTTGTATGATAAGTAACATACAGCTTTGAGAAAAAGTGTCTACTGCGTTGCTGTACTCCACCTGAAGCAAAATTACTAAGCATTTCCAGTTTTTCAGCTGAGCTGTCAATCAAGTCTGGCAGGCTTTAAGTATGATTTGCCACACCCTCTGTGAGAAACATTTTTGGATGTTTCGTTGAAGCATGTTGAGACTTAATCCCTGCAAAATGGAATTGTTGTTGGTGGGAAACTGACAACGCTGGATGATTTGTGACCAATCTTAGATAAGATTATATGGTTCCTGAGGAACCAACATCCAACATAACAACTAGATCCTAAAAGTGCAGTGGACATAAGACACCTAATTTGTTTGGGATATCTGTGATTTAGGAATAAGGCTTATGTTTCTGAGAAAAATGCCCTGGGTACAGCAACCAGCATCTCCAGAGAGATCTGGAGAACCTCTGTTCAAATCGTGCTTCTGTAAGCCAGTGTGTAGTATATGGGCTAGGTCAGGGGTCTGCAAAGTTGGCTCTTTGAAGACCGGTGGACTTCAACTCCCAGAATTCCCCAGCCAGCCTGGCTGGCTGGGGAATTCTGGGAGTTGAAGTCCACCGGTCTTCAAAGAGCCAACTTTGCAGACCCCTGGGCTAGGTCAAGTTCATGGATTGCCTATATTATTTCAGCTAAGCCTACCTCACAGGATTCTTGTGGAGAAAAATGGGAGGAGAGACTATGTGCACTACCCTGATCTCCTGAAGAAAAATATAACTCTAAGAAACAAACAAAAAACATGTGGTTATATTACTGTGTTAGAATTAAACAATGGTTTCAGTGGTGAGATTCAACTACCGGTTCTGTGGGCATGGCTTTGGAGGCGTGGTGTGGTTTTTGGGGGCGTGGCTTTGTGGGAGTGGCAGGGGAAGGATACTGCAAAATTCCCATTCCCTCCCCACCCCACTAACCTGCTTTCCAGCTCTGTTCTCCTGTTCAGGGCAACAAAAGAAGCTCAACTGGGAGGCTGGGAGGCAGCAGGGGCGGGGCCAGCCTATTTGCCAGTTCTGTGAACTACTCAAAATTTCCACTACAGGTTCTCCAGAACCTGTCAGAACTGGCTGAATACCACCTCTAAATGGTTTGGTTATAAATAAGACAGCTTCCATTGTTTGGTACCCAATTCAAACGTTAACATTCTAATTAGTTTTAGATCCTTAAGGGACTTTTTTCAGATGATCTGGTTTGCCCATGCTTTGAGATAAGCCCAGGGGTTTAAGGCACAGTAGTATAGCTCTTTCTCTATACACCTCTGAATTCCATGATGTCTCATTATTGAAACCACTCATGTCACCTCTAAATGTATAGTTGCATAATTGCTTAGAGGGTTTTGGGATAGCTGTGTATATCATAAGAGTATAATTTATAATTTTATCATTTGGGTTTATAGCTTTGAATGTGCTATGAATTGTAGAAAGTGCTGTTTGTGATCAGTATTGTTATTTTGTTAAATATAATTGCAATTTCAAGATTCATTATGCTAAAAATGAGCTGTTTTTATACTGTGAACCTTTATGGATAAAATATATTTAAACTCTCTTATTCATCTTCTAACATTTAAAAATAAAAACTATCATATCAATTTAAAACCTATTTTCTGCAACAGGAGAGTTAAACATGTGATAGAACCTTCCCGCAACTTTAGACTAGTAATAGCATTTAGACTTATATACCACTTTACAGTTCTCTAAGCGATTTACAGAGCCAGCATATTTCCTCCAACAATTTGGGTCTTCATTTTACTGACCTCATAAGGATGGAATAAAATCCTGACTGTGAATAGCAAGTTAGCCTGCAATACTGCATTCAAACCACTGCACCACCTCACCACTTAGTTCTTGCCTTCTGACCATTTATTCAGCAACTATTCAGAGTTATGACAGCAATGGAAAAAGAGAAGCTATGATCCTGAAGTTGTGGTCATCACAACATCCCTGTGCAGTCATATGATTGTGATTCAGGGATTTGGCAATAGGCATACATCTACATAGTCAAGAATGTTTTGCACTCATACAATCACTAGTTGAAACCTTCTCTATCAACTTTCAACAAGCAAAATCAATGGGGAAGCTGCAGGAACTCATAATTCACAATCATGTGATGCTGCACATAATAATCAGAGACGATTTGCTTCACAACTGCAATCAGCATGGACATCATAAGCCAGTAAAGTCACAGTCATAAAGTGTTCTTTTGCTTACTTACTTATACTTAAAGCTTGTGGAGCTTTCATAAAAACATTTAAAATTATCTTGTCATAGGGAAGGTTATAGAGCCAACAGAAACAAGAAAAAGGTAGTATTTCATACTGTCTATAACTTGTGTGAAAATGTCTGCAAAAGTTTGTGCAGAAGCAACCCCTTTCATTTCTAAGGGGTGAGTATTATCCAATTTATCCTACACTACAGATAATCCTCAACTTACAACAGTTCATTTAGTGACTGTTTGAAGTTATGACACTGATAAAAGTGACTTATGACCATTTTTCATACTTAGGACTGTTGCACTATCCCCATCAGTGGTGGGTTATGGCGGGTATGCCCCGGTACAGGCGTACTGGTGCCTGCAGGGAGCACCAGGTACTGTTCTGGTGCGGTGCTCCAGAGGGCCAACCTGCCTGCCCGCTGTCCTTACCTGTACTTGACCCAACTGGGCCATTTGCACACATGCATGGAGTGTACAGCGCCTGTGCAATGCTCCGCCGAGCAGTTGGAGCATCATGGGAAGGGGGTCCACATGTGTGCGCTGCATGCGTGCATGTGGTGAACACCCGGCCTCATTGCAGTGTACTGGTTGCAATGGGATCCGGAACCCATCACTGATTCCCAGGGTCACATTATTTACATTTGGATGCTTGACAACTCACATTTATGATGGTTGTAGTGTCCCAGAGCAATGTGATCTGCTTTTGCGACCTTCCAACAAGCAAAATCAATGGGGAAACCAGATTCATTTAACAACCATGACACCAAGTTAAGAACTGCTGTAATTCACTTAACAAATGTGGCAAGAAAAGTCGTAAAATGTGGCAAAACTCATTTAACAAATTACTCTCTGAACATAAATTTTGGGTTCAATTGTGGTCATAAGGTGAGGACTATCTGTATTCTATTTCAATTATCCCTCTCACAATGAATATAGGAGCTAATGTGACAGATTCTCAGAATTGTGTATGAAGGCACTCAGATATTATCAAAAAAGTCAGTCACAAAAGAATTGCTAACTTCAAAATACTGCCCGTTTCTACTGTAGCACTTTGAAAAACTGTGGGTTAATAGATCACACACATAACTAATGTAGCTCATAATGTCAACATTTGCATTACATCACTAGCATTTCTTATCTTTCTTTCAGCTAACTTGTTCAGTTGGATTTTCTTTCTCATTTGTTCTGCATAGAAAAGCCTGTCAAGAGATAATGGAATTAGATGCAAGTAAGATTACACACTGTTCATAGTGGGCAGTTACTGATCTAATTAAAAGATTTACCTTTTCATTCATTTATCAAATTAATTTATAAACATTTATAATTATAACATTTATCTATCTAGAAAAGCAAAACATGGACTTCAGAATTTTTCTATATTTCTTGGAATAGTGTCATATAAAAATATCAGTTATAAATAAATTTAATTCACAAAATAAGATTTGTTCTGAGCTACTTTGAGATATAATCATATGGAATGCACTTTGCATAAAATTTCAGTATTGCAAAATTTCCAGGTATTGAGCTCTTCCCCTAAAACAGTGTTTCTCAACCTTAGCAACTTTAAGTCCTGCGAACTTCATCTCCCAGAATCCCTCTGCCAGCTGTGCTGGGATTCTGGGAGATGAAGTCCGCAGGACTTAAAGTCGCCAAGGTTGAGAAACACTGCTCTAAAACAATCACTAAGACTTCTTATTGATCTAAGTCCAATTTCCTTCCAATCCTTTCATGGTATTTGCAGATTTCAAAGGAGAACAATTAGGTTATGGAAAAAGCATAAGAAGTCACTCTTCCAATAGATCATTTTCCTGATCTTTAAAGCACTTCAGGAGGACTAGTACAATAGCAGTAACTCTTATATGTAAAAATAATTAGCTGATTTAAAATAAAAATATCCCAACTAGTTTTATAATTTCACCTGGCAATGTTTTACTGCTTAGGATGAACTGACACACTTCAACAAACAAAAATTTATAGTTCTGCAAATTGCTTGTAACAGAAGAATGAGATACTGGGCAACCAAAAAGCCTTCCAATCTGGAAGTGTCTTTGTTTAGTTAAGCACAATCTCTGTTGTAAATTACAAGCAAATGTTCCTGTGGCCATTGTGAAGCATAAACTCTTGAACACAGTATTTTATTCCTTTTTTATGTCACTTTCCCATCCAGCGCATTCCAAGGAAATGGGGACATTCCCTATTAAAAATAAAAGCCTAGGTATCACTCAAGAAAATATTGATAGCAGCTACTTCCTAGAAAGGGAACCCACATTCCTGTGCCTCATAGGGGATCTTTGTGACTGAGGCGTGGTTGGAGAGTATGCAGCAACATAAAATTTCCTTTTATTGACCTCAAGATGGGGGCAGGAACGCCGCGGACACGGGTTCGCGGGGGGGGGGGGAGCTGCTGAGGCTGTAGCAGAAGGGGAAAAGAGGCTGTGGGGATGCGACTCCCTCGTTTCCAATATGTGGGAGCTGGCTAGCCGGGGATTATGAACTTCCCTTCCTTGTGAAGAGGACGGGAATTTTCTCCACCGTCTTCTCTCTCTCTCCCTCTCCCCTCCCCCGCCCCGTTCCCAGCTTTTGGTGAAACTCTCGCCTCGGGATAAAAGCGCGCGCCACAGGGCGACCCACTCCGCCCGGAAGTCCCAGTTATATTGCCAGGCGCTCGGCAGAGTCATTATTCCGCCACCGACAGCTTCAACCCTCAGCGGGAAAAGTGAGTCTCCACTTTAAGAGTAGGCTTTCACCCGTGGGAGCCCAGCGCTCCACGCTTGGCCCTCCCAGCCAGACTCCCTTGTTGTGTCGTCAAGGGCAAAGGGCCGCCGAGGGGCGGGGGGGGGGAGTCGCAAACGAAAGCGAGGACGTAGCTGCGCGCGGGGCGTCGGCTTCCACCTAAGCCTTTGGGTTGAGTAAGCCAGGTAAAGGCGCAGAGGCGGCGGCCCAGGAGTCTCTCTCTCTTTTTCTCTCTCTCCGGCAGCCTTTATTCTTATGTCTCTGGCTCGACGGGAGGGGAGAGGGTGGAGAAGGGAAGAGGACCGGAATGAACGGGAGGGCGGTGGTTCCACGCCCAGGCTTGTTGGTTCAAAAAGATTCCCAAACTTTGCGGCTTCGTCCTTCCTTCCTTCCTGCCTGCCTGTAGGGAGGAGACTGGCTGATCTCCTCCTCCTTCGCCACCACCGCCAGTAAAGCCGCCGCTTGGTTTTCTTCTCACCTGGACGCTGCTGCTGCTGCTGCTGCTTGAACGCCACTGGGACCTGCCTTCTTTTTCTTTCTCCCCCCGAACAGCTAGTCTTTTTCGCTTACTTCTCCTTTGCCTTTAAACCCCCCCCCCCACTTTTTGTATACCTGTCCCGGCTTCCTCTCTCCCTCCCCCCCGACCGCTCCCCCTCCCCTCCTTTCAGGCCCGCTGCCTCTCTTTCTGCATTCCTTAAAAGGGAACGAATTTGGGTTTCGCGCTGATCGCTCGTTTTGCTTTTGCCAGAAGTGGGGAGAAAGAAAGAGGGAAAAAAAGAAAGGGGGAAAAAAGCAACTAGAATACAGCCCTTCTCCAGGACAGCGCTCTCTCCAGTTCCGTCGGGGCCGAGTTGATGCTTTGCCTGTGATCTGGCTCTTCTCTTCCTTCTCCGAGGCTTGAGCTAAAACCCAGCTTTTCAAGATGAGCATAAATGGATCCCATCCCAGGCTCAACACCTTGGGCAGGATGGTCCGAGCGGAGTCCGGCCCGGATATGCGCTACGACGTGAACTCCCATATGATGATGGGAGGCGGCGGCGGCGGCGGCGGGGGAAGCAGCCATGCTCATAAACAAATGTATTACGTCCAGAAAAGCTACGTCGGGGACATCAACTCGGAAGGATATACGTAAGTGCAAGACAATAGCTCGCGTTTCCATCTCTCCTGCTGTGTATACCTATGCCTAGATTTTCTTCTTCTTCTTTTTCCTTGCGAATAAATAAAGAGTCACCCCTGTTAAAGAGGAACGGACACCTCTAGTTGATTGCTTGAAACCTGCAGTTGCTTCCTGGAATATAAATTACCGTGCTGATTAAGCTATGTATCTCTGTGTGGAAAGAAGCTCTAGTGGCAATTCATTGTATCCTCTTGTTTCCGCACTCTTCCTCTTATGGAGAAGTTGCCCTGCATTTGGACTTTTAGAGTATGGGGAAGATTATTTCCTATGACACCTTAACGACAGAATTCAGAGGTGTTCTGGTTGCAACTGTTGATAATGTAATGGCTCTTGGTAGGCTGTAGTTTTGGGTTATGGCTATTGAATTGTAGGATAAAGGGGAACTCGGATGATTCACCCATCAGTACAGTATCTTGTGGGATTAACTTTGTGGAGGGCATAAAGTTTTCTGATGAGTAATGTCCTTTTTGCATGCATGGTGGTGATTACTATTCTTTGGATAATGGAATTGCAGCCTTTCTTTATATCAACACTCAACTCCTTTTATCAAGTTTAAGGCTGGAAAATTGTTTTGTTCTTTCAAGAGAGAGTAGCACAAAAGAGTAAATCAACTTTTGTTGATCCACTAAGAAAGGTTTTTTAAAATTATTTGTATCCTTGAGAAATAAATGTGTAACACTGCTTCACATGCCTTATTTTTCCTGTTGTGGAGACAGCATGCTGACTAGGAAGCTTCATGCAGTTATAAACCATATGTAATTGAAAAACACAATACAGACCATGTTGCAAGCAAACATATCCTAAATAGCAGGAACAGATATTGACCTTGGCTCTTCCTTGACTGTACACTTTGTACATATTACTCTCTCTAGATAGTTGTTATATGATAACAAGGAGTGTTCACATGCATATGAGAGAGGACAAGTATGTGTGGCTTGCCTGTGCATGTATAAGTAACATATGTCAAGTATATGAGATTCTGTCTGATTTCTGACACCCAAACTGTTTCTAAGGAAAGATTATCATGAATAGTAGCCCATTTGTCTCATTTATGTACTAAACACATTTTGTTTGATGGGGCCCAGTAGAGTTTTTCTTTCTTTTTTGAATAACAAAATTGGAAAATTTCTTTTAGCTACTTCCATTTTGTATCCTGTCTATCTCATAACGTTGCAGTGGTTGATTACGTCATGAAGTGCTCTAGCAGTGTTAATAAACTATTAAACTATTAAAGGAAGTTAAGAATGTTGATTGTTAATTCCAGCTGTGTGAACCACTAAAACACAAATTTACAAAGTACACTTTAAAAGACACCTATTTATATTTCAAAATTAAATCTCCCCTTTGTGGATGGCATACATTCAAAAGCAACTGATAAAACATGCTTTTTTTAATGTCATACTATGTTTAATGTTTGGGAAGTAATTCCTTTCTCATCCCTCCCTCCTTTTCTTTGTAAAATTTATTTCTAGTACTCAGTATTTATTTTTCCTCCATGGGACTGGGCGTGGACAATTTACTAACTAGATTCTAGATTTAATGTTAATTTACTATATATTAACTTTCATTGAATACTTACCTTGGTATACATTGATAGTATAGTTATTGAGATATTCTGTTCTGATTATGTTTGAGCATATTGAGACCTTGTAGAAACCTTAGATTTGGTGTAGTTGTTAAAGCATTCAGTCTAGAAACTGGGAAGTGGGTGATTGTGATTTCTACTCCCATTTTAGGCACAAAGCCAGCTGAGTGACCTTGGGCTAGTGACTAGTCATTCTCTTTCAGCTTTAGAAAAGAGGCAATAGCAACCTCTGAAAAACTGCAGAAACTAGTCCTGCAGTTGTCAGGAGTCAAAACTGACTTGAAGGCACACACAAACACTCACAATTAACTCTAGTTAATCATCTTTGGTAATAACCCTATCATTGGTACAATAATATTTATGGTTATGGTCTACATTTAATACTCTTCAGAGTATTAACTCAACCTAGTTTTGAAACTATTATGCAGAAACATTCAGCAAAATCAGTACATTTTATAAACATGCATCTCCATGGATTCAGAATAAGCAGAAATTTAATAGATTTAACATTCTTCCCGTTTCAGGATACAGTGGATAAAAGTTTTCTCTGCTGAATTTCTGCCATTTAATTGTTAAAAACCAAAAGAACTCTGCAGAAATTGTGCAAATTAGATTAAAATTAGATGCCAGAAGTTGAGAATGGAGGCAGTACATCTGGAAAGAGAAACCAGTTTATTAAAATGCAATTTGAACAACTTTTTTCATGCAAAAATGAATGGAATTGCTTAGGTGTGTAGCCTTATTTCAGACATTAATAGTTACATTTTTTCCACTTTTTGGTTATTTTCTTTATTTTCCTAAGTGCAGTAATATCAGTGTGTAGTTTTTGTTACTGTGTTCATCTTCTTCTCTGGCTACCATACTTTGTTCATTTCTTAGGAATGTATCACTCTTCAACATTAGGCATTTACAAATAGTTGTAACATTTGAGAAAATGTGCATATTGAAATATAGAAGTATTGGCAACTATATTTCTGAATGCAAACTATTTGTTCATCAAAGTTTCAGCAGACTTGCCTGTGAGGTTAAGGTCTGATTTCCTTAATTTTTTTGTCTATTTTTGGTTGTTCATCTTCCAGCTTGTAACTTACTGAAATAACATTGCCAGCCTCTCCCTCCCCCAAGGGTTGAGTAAGCTGTCTGTTCTCAGCTTCTCAGTTGTGGGAATCTAGGAATAAGTTGGTTTCTGTAGCAGTTTCATTGATAAGGAATGGAGAATGCAAATGGAATGGCTAGTGATTAACTCCATACTTTGCAAAAGGCTTCTGACCAGCCAATGCTCCTTTATCACGCTTTTTCTTTCTCCACTCATTGTAAAGCCTTTTATCTCATAAAAGCTACTATCTACAGTTGCTTGCTTTCTCCAGTATGAGGCTTGAGGGATGGGTGGTGTGCACGTTTTCCCCCTTCCTCTCTCTACTGGACACTCACTTGTCTGAAATTGAATAGGTTCTCCTGCTTGAGCAGGGGGCTGGACTAGAAGACCTCCAAGGTCCCTTCCAGCTCTAGTCTAAGATACTCTCCTCCTGTAATTGTCTTTTTCTTTTATTTTACTTGTGCAGAGCAGGGAGTACAAGCTGCCTTCAAGGCAACACTGCCAATCTCTCCTTACCTAGATCAACTTTCAGAAAGCTAATAGAATTTACCAATAGAAACAATGTTAATTGATGGAATCAAGAGGAAGATGATTGTTTTGCCCTAGTTACTGTTTGCCTACAAAAATCTCATATGGTCTACGAAGCCCTCTGGAACAGATTTTGAGACCTTTCAAAGGAGGGGGAAGGGGAAATTTATCACAAAGTTAGTAGAATTTTTTTCAAGCAATATTGGATGTTGCTTTTTTGAAATTCTTACACCTATATATGCAAAGTCCTTTTCATATCGCTTATTAAGTGTGGAGAAGTAGTGGTAAGATTTAATTTGCGATTAAATTTGGGTTGCATTTGTTTCAAAAATAGAATTTCTAATTCCTTAATGTACCAATGTTTAAAATAAGGGTAAGAATTATTATAGAGCTATGCTGGCTGGGGAACTCTGGGAGTTGAAGTCCACCAGTCTTAAAAGAGCCAACTTTGCAGACCCCTGTTATAGGGCAAGGCTGTCTTTTAAATGTCTTTTATATACTTGTGCATTTAAATATATCAGTGAACTTACTTGCACAGACAAGTAGAATACAGGTAGCAGTCTGTACAGTCATACAAAGACTAGAATTACTACTTCATTTTTTTTTAAAAAAAATCCTTGTTAATTCTTTTTTTCCTTATTTCCAAAGGCTTGTTCTTGGGGCAGGGCAGGGCAAGGCAAGGGAGGGTGGGGCAGGGCATTGCAGACTATGTGAACAAATGCAACCAGTATGTTTGTTAATGAAAATGACTGCTACACCATCACAATTCCATGAGAATAAGGAGTGTCCCATAATACTATGACTAATGAAAAGATCATTTGATAAAAAAAACAACAGAGCAAACTGATTGCCAAGCATAATCAGATACAAAGAGCTCATAATTGTAGGTGGGTTTGTGCAGGTAGGGGAGACTAAAAGGAATTAAAAAGTAAATAAAGAACTAGGATATTTTAGCTGTTTATTAAAAAAAACAGTAAAGCTGCTTTACCCCTGTTTAAGACAGTCAGGAGGTAAGTGAGATATTGTACAGTTTGGTGTGCAGAATTGGCACATCTGAGCAAGTACAGATGTCACATTCCAATAGCTGTGCTGATCCTTCATAAATTGAGTTGTGCAAGTGGCACATTACAAAATGAATGAATCAAATGTGCGATTAGATGGCTATGCAAAGAAGTCATCCCCAGATATTAGTCTGCTAAGCTTAGATCATGGTTAAGGAGTCAAAAGTTATCATGGCATAAATTCTCCCAAATTTCCAAAATGATACTGGTTCATATTATTTCAGTGCTAATATTGGCGAATATTAGAAGGTTCTGAGTCTGTTTGCAAGTCATAGCTTAATTCTGAGTGAATCTATTTGCATCTACTCCTGCCCCCCCCCCACCTTTTAAATCCCTACTGCTTGCTTCAGCTAGCAATTTCTGTTGGTATATTATCTGAATGCAGAATGTACATTACTTTCAGCTTCTGCTAATTAGAAAATTAACCTACATATATTCAGAAAAATAATTGTGTCTCAACATAATTATCTATCCCATCATTTTCATGAGCGTACAATTATTAGTCTTTATTTTTTTCTTCAAAAAGGCTTAACAGTTGCTTCTATGATTGCAAGTTCTTAACATGTAATGTTGACTGGGAATAGTGCTATTAGGCTCTGTTTTGGCAGTCTCAGGTATCTGGATAATGCCATCTTGCATTTGTAAAAGGAAGCAAGGTACTAGTCCTTGTTGTAAATTCAGAATTCTATTTGTGATAAGGGAATGGATGACAATGTAGGAAACTTAATAAGAGATATATTGAGATAAATAATATATATAAGCTATGAGAATAAATACAGTATTGAATGACTGCAAATTTGAGGCTGGTTTTATTTCATATTTGCATATGCATGGTAACAAACTCTGAAATTTAAAAGAACAGACCAATAATAAGCATAAGAAAACAGTTTATAAGCTATGAAAGGATGTTAAAGTCTTGCAGGAAATGGGGTGAAGAAAGTTTTTGCCTGGTGCTGAAATGACAGTCAAGTAAAATATTAGAGACTGTGCTTTCTACAGGCAACCAGTGGCACTTCCCAAAATTAATGTTTTGCCTTCAGGCCTTAGAGTAAATTACAAGTTCCCCTCTATCTATTTATCTTTCTTGATGCCGCCTCTTATTCTTTTGCCTAGTACTATACTGTAGATGATAATGCGATTTAGAAGAATAGCTTGTAGTTGTAATGAGATAGCTACTGTATCATTTGCAAAATATGATGAAAATATTAAATATTAAAAGTTTTTGTACTAAAGTGATGCTAGATAAAGTGATAATAGATCTGCAACAGGTGTTACACCTGCACCATTTATCACGATGTCTATTCTTTAATAAATGCAATATGTGAGCTCAGATGCTTTCTCTGGATAAAATTGTTCTGATTGACGGAAAGGCTGAAGATTCATTCAAGAAATTTTCTGATTAAAAAAACCAAATCCAACGTATACTAATCCAATGTTTTCCAGTTGTTTGGAACTACCAGAATTCTCGACTTCTGTTATTCATTTAGTACAAGTGGAACTTTATTTTTAAGCCACAATACAATGTAGGTTAATAATACAAATGGATATGGTGGCTAACAGGCTGAATTAGATCTGGAAAGTAATACTTTCTTAAAAATAAAAACTATGATAGATATAACGTTTATTTATTACAGTCAATGACTTATGCATAAAACACATGGCATACCAAAAAATATTAATTTAGGTGAAGGTATCAATGAAAGTGCTACATATCTTGTGCATTACATGATAAAATTTGGCTACACTTAATGCAGTGGAGTCATTTGAGTCTGAAAATAAGAGGTTGTAATCAAAGTATTCAGAATGACCAGGGAAGTTAGTTGAATATAAATTTAAGAGCTCATACTGTCAGTGTAAAACAAACACTACAACAAGACACATTTGATGTTTTCAATGGCTTCTTTACATAGGTGTAGTCTTAATTTGACTAAGGTAGTCTTTATTTGAATAGCATAGTCTTGATTTGAATCCCCTCTAAAACCATTGATGAGAGTTCAACGAACATGCCAATGTTAAGGTTCATCTAACATATGTGAAAACTGCATCGAAATATGTCTTCAGGGAGGAGCCTCAGGTCTGAGTGGCTATCAAGTTATCTTCAGGCATTGCCTGACTGCCTCTTCTAGAGGTGGTATTCAGCAGGTTCTGACCAGTTCTGGAGAACCGGTAGCATAAATTTTGAGTAGTTCAGAGAACCTGTAAATACCACCTCTGACTGGCCCCATCCCCATCTATTCTCTGCCTCCCGAGTCCCAAGCGATTGGAAGGGAATGGGGATTTTGCAGTATCCTTCCCCTGCCACGCCCACCAAGCCATGCCATGCCATGCCATGCCCACCAAGCCATGCCATGCCACGCCCACCAAGCCCACAGAACCAGTAGTAAAACAAATTGAATCCTACGACTGCCCTCTACTGTACACTTACATCCTGGCATGTGTATTTGTATTAAAAAAAAGAGTAGCAGTTTTTAATTCATTGCCTTGGCTCAAAGGAAGTAAAATGATCAGAAAGGACCAGAGGAGTTAGGAGGAGATCTGCCAAGGAGAAGAAAAGTTTAATTCAGTCTGTGAAAATGTGTACCCACGCATTGGAATTAATCTTACTGACTCCAACTTGGTGATATTGGACTGTATTTGAAATACTATATGAGACTTAAAATATTGGCTGAAAGAACTTAGACTGAAACTCTCCCAAGGTGGCCGAAGAAATATATGGATCTTATTGGATGCCAAATAATAATTCTTTTCTTGGCCTGAGTGGGAATATACAGTACCCTCTTGTAAAAAGTTTTTTGCAGACTTATAGCAGAACTTTGAGCTTTTTGCATTACGTGATCCATATATATATATATACATCCTACATGCAGTTGTGATGTAAAATACAATACCATAACACTTTAATGAGTAAAGTATCTTCTCAATTGAATGATTGTTTACTTTCCAAACATATGTTTTAGGACAGAGGTCTCATTCTTGCGGCCCGCGGGCCAATTGCGGCCCGCAGGACGGTATCTTGTGGCCCCCACCATGATATGAAAGTATAATATTAATATTAGTATTAGTATTAATATTAATATGAATCTCTTATGCGGCCCAGCCTCACCCAGACTCTGCCTCCAGCGGCCCCCAGGTAAATTGAGTTTGAGAACCCTGTTTTAGGGTGTTTAGCACATCCATCCTCTTGGTTTATTATAGCGAATTTCTAGAGTTTCGAGTGGCAGTATTCAGTCAGGACCTGCAATGACCTTTTTAGGCTACTATAGGTTTGGGCAAACAGAACTACATCATCTGTATGTAAGAGAATTGCTGTATATTTTTCTGCCAGTTGCAGGGTGCTTTCCTGTATTAAATGTTTTAATTACAAATTCTTCCATTTGGGAGATGCCTGAGCCTGTTTGAGAGCTCTGATCTTACCATGGAGGTACTATATGGTTCGTCATTTGGAGCACCTCGCCTACATTCAGCTAGTGCTGACTTGCAACTCAGGATGACTGTATTGTGGAAAAGCAGCCCAAGCAAGTGTTCTTTGAGCACAACAAAATATAAATTAAATAAAAGAGCAAGTGTCTTTTTGCCACTTTTACTGTACTAGACAACATTGTACTTTATTTAGCTTTTCTAAATAAAAATTTAGAATGGCATCCAAAAAATATGTTTAAGCTTCATAGCTGGGAATAATATTCTAGTGGATAATTCCAAAGGATGGCCCTCTTGTAAATGTGCTGTTCTATTTTATATCCTTTGCTTTGTAAAGCCTAAGAAAAAGATTAATATTACTCTAGCATTTGCATATATAACAATTGTACAATATGGTAGAATGAATCTGAAGGTAGGATCCACAGATGGGTGAATTTCGGACACAGGACAACAGCAACTCTTGTTTGCAAATTTGACTATGTCATTTTGCAGTCAGTCAGTTTACCTGGGAAACCGTTTCCATGTTTATTTTAATCTGTATGAATATGTGCATTCCTCTCAAAAACATTTTAAATTGTGTTGTGCCCTTTAGTGTCTCCTTTGTATCACAACTTTCTAGATGGTGCTTTGGTCTCCTAATATAGTTTTTCTTAATTGGAGTCCCTGAAACTCTCTGGATCTTAATTCTCAGAATTCCCTAGCTAGCATGGCTGTTGGCAAGGAATTTTGGGAAGATAAATTGCTGGCTTATATATTACATTTTTACTTGCTGAATAGGCAAGGTTTTCATTTTTAGAAAAGAATGACGGAAAAATTCCTCATGAAAGGATCTCCACCACATGACCGTTTCACTAACAAATGAAATCCAAGACAATCTGTAGATCGTTTCGAATTCTACCATCAGCTTATTTTGCGAACTTCCACGGGGTGTGTTCAGTGTTGGCAAATTTCTGATGTCTGTTTCTTTATAACCAAACATTATAATAGAGCAGTGTTTCTAACCTTGGCGACTTTAAGTCCTGTGGACTTCAACTCCTGGCTGGGAGATTCTAGGAGGTTTTTTTAAATAGAAATTTGTTTATTTTCAACATAAAAACAAGTAAAAACATTATTCATCTTAAACTTTGTAAAACATGTCGTTCGATTCTAGGAGTTGAAGTCCACAGGACTTAAAGTCGCCAAGGTTGAGAAACACTGTAATAGTCTTCTATACAAAGTACCCTCACCAAAAGGTCAGTTATCAGAGTTTGGAAAGGCAGTCTGATTTTGGAGATTGCTTAAGACAAATTTCCAGATGAGATTCCTAATAGTTTTTAAAAAGTTGAGATTTCAGAGATCTGATCTGATCTTCCATCATATGACCTGAGGCTTTTAATATACCTATTTTGTCCCTGACATTTAGGGCCAAACTGAACATGTTATCTGAACATGGGGCCAAACTAAACATTCATTTGCAGTAATGGAACAAATGAAACTTTTGCTCCTGGTTTCCCTCCTTACCCTCGTGTAACATGCATTCAGGAGAAAACTGTACAACTGGGAGTTGGAAACCATTGTGTTGATAAAGAGCAAACTACTCAGGAATCTGAAAATATATATAAATGTGTCTTCCATCTGGGCCTTGTGTCAAATGTGTAATTTGGATAGTATGACCTTGAAGTTGAAATATCCTCTATTTATTAATTAATTACATATTGTTTTATGGATAGCTTTAATTGAGTTAATTGGGAATGACTAACAAGATAAATGGGATGTGGTGGCTCAGTGGCTAAGACGCTGAGCTAATCGATCAGAAAGGTTGGCAACTCGATGGATCGAATCCCTAGCGCTGCATAACAGAGTGAGCTCCCATTACTTGTCCCAGCTTCTGCCAACCTAGGAGTTCAAAAGCATGTAAAAATGCAAGTAGAAAAATAGGAACCACCTTTGGTGGGAAGGTAAAGGGTTCCGTGCACCTTCAGCATTTAATGGGTAGTAGCCACATGACCACGGAGATGACTTTGAAACGCAGATGAGCACCACCCCCTAGAGTCGGGAGCGATTAGCACATATGTGCAAGGGGAATCTTTACCTTTTAACAAGATAAAAGGAAAACCTTTCATGGGTAACAAGGAGGGATATGTATTTGAAATGAGAAGCAAGAGCTCCCACCACCCCCAGCTAATATTTAACACAGTTTTCTTCAACCCAGTGTTCTCTAGATTCTAATTCCTTGCAAGTCTCTTGCTATATTGACTGGCCCAAAGTAGGATTTAAAGTTCAATGCATCGTAAAGATGCTGATTCAGTGGTGAAAGCTGTTTTAAGAACTTTCTCTTAAATTTTCTCATCATTTTATGGATTTGAGCTATTGAAAAAAAAGTCCAATTCACAGCAGGTTAGCTGCTGTGGCATGTTCCCACAGTAGTTTCTCAGAGTGCAGACTCAGCATTGTAATACCACGAAAAGGAGTGACCCAAGTATCATCAGGATCTTTCTGAAGTCGAGCAGGTTACAACACTTTAATTTCAATAAGGTGTGTTGTGTTCTTTCGGAAAACACGTTTATAATTAATGGTTGATTTCAACAGTGTAATTGGCATTCTCTTTCTCACTCTTGCTCTTTCAGTCAAAATGGAACTGGTTGCTCTTTCGGTCAAAGTGGAACTGCTACCGTGTCCCGACGTCAGAACACCATTCAGGACCTTCTGCAAACTTGCTCGGATTGCCTCATGCGCGCTGAACTCATAGTGCAACCTGTAAGTTGGGAGATGGTATTGCTTCACTATTTTTAATAATAAGTGAACAATGGCACATACTGCAGAAAGTAAATCAACATGTTACTAAGGAATGCACAAAATGGTAGAACACTTGCTTTATAGTGAAAAAGTTTAGGGTTCATCTTTACACACAGAGTAGTCAAATTTTGCCCTGCTCATTTCAGGTTATAAAAGGATAAGGAATTGAGAGGTACCTTGGAGTGTTACTGTCAGAGAAATAGGCCACAAATAGAGAAATAGGCCAGATTCATATATTGGTGATGTAGCACACTTGTGCTCAATTATTGAATAAACCTGAGTTGTATAGGTTCATAAAACACACAAAGTGGTCAACAATGCTTGTGTTACTTCATGCTTGCAAAACCAGTCACAAATTATTTTGCTATTGGACTGCTTCCTACATTAAACATTTTTTTTTAGATTCCTACATTAATTAATATTAAACATGCCAATTTGTCATGGCATTTACATATATTTATCTTTTGATTGCTGCTTTTAAGAAAGAAGAGTAATTTTATTCAATACGTGTTTATTCCTATGGAGATGCATCATCAATTAAACTTTTAGGTGTGGCTTCTTTTTGAAATCTCCTTCATTGTATACATAATCCTTTTTTCATGTCTCATTTTCTTTCTTTTTGTCCCATGAATTCAGTGTTATGCCAATTAGCATCTCCAAGAGAATGGAGAGAGGAAGGGGGGGAGAAAGAGGAATAGAGAGTATATGAGAATAAAAACTTAGGTAGAAAAGGTAAATATGACCCAGTTGTCTTCACAGTGGCAAAAGCAATCTTGTATAACTGGTCCCTGATTTACAACAGTTTTTTAGTGACTGTTTGAAGTTACAACAGTACTTTAAAAAAGTGACTTACAACCATTCTCACACTTATGACCGTTGCAGCAGCCTCGTGGATATGTGATCAAAATTTGGCAATTGATTCATATTTATGATAGTTGCAATGTCCAGGGGTCATGTGATCACCTTTTGTGACCTGACAAGCAAATTCATTGGAGAAGCTGGACTCACTTAACAACTGGGTTACTAACTTAACTGCAGTGACTTGGCAACTGTGGCAAGAAAAGTCATAAAATGGGACGTAATTCACTTAACAAATGTCTCACTTAGCAACAGAAATTTTGGGCTCAATAGAGATCATTTATTTATTTATTTATTTATTTATTTATTTATTTATTTATTTATTTATTTATTTATTTATTTATTTATTTATTTATTTATTTATTTATTTATTTATTTAAATTTGTATCCTGCCCTTCTCCACAAAGGACCCAGGGCGGCGCACAGGAAATTTAAAAAACATACAAAATACAATAAATATAATTTAAAAGACTATTAAATAAACCAATCCTGCACTAAAACCAAATTTTAAAAAACCCAATTTAAAACTACCTAAAAGTCCCCATGGGAGGTTAGGCTAGGCCGGCTTGTTGAAACAAATATGTCTTGAGACATTGGCGGAAGAGGCGGAGGTCGGTGATGGTACGTAATTCAGGGGGTAGGTCATTCCAGAGGGCTGGCCCCGCCTCATAAGTGGAGGACCACTTTTATAAAGACATTATTTCTAGTCTCTTACTGCAGGGGTCCCCAACCTTTTTGGCACCAGGGACTGGTTTCATGTTAAAAAAATTCCACGGAACAGTGACCATGGCTCGGACGGCATAGAGGGGGAGCAGCGGGGAGGGGGAACAGGCAACGTCTTACTTGCCCCTCTTGGGCCCCCAACGGCACGAGCGGCTGTGCCTGTGCTCTCCCGCCCCTGTGCTCTCCCGTACGTGCTCTGCCCAGGGAGCTGCCCCCTCCTCCTCCTCTCCGGCCCTTTCTAAGAGTTGCGCCGCTCACTGCGGCCCGGTTCCTATCAAGCCACGGACCGGCAACGGTCCGTGGCCCGGGGGTTGGGGACCCCTGTATTTACTAGTGATTTACATCGTAGAAGTTTTCATACATTGCTACATTTTGTTTTGAGTTTCTCATTTTCTCCATACAAACCCAAGATCGCTTTCCTGATCAGTCCCTGCTAGCTTTCAGCTTATCTGTATATTTATGAAGGTAAAATTGGAGCAAAGTCCGTTACTTTATTACAGGAAGGGCAACTTTACAGCTTGTGGACCAACTCCCAGAATTCCTGAGCCAACAGGGCCAGAAGTTGTTAAGTTGTCATAGTTTCCCACTCCTGCTCTACATTGTTCTACCTTTAATTGGTTTTAATATCTTCAAATAACAAGTATAGCATTAAGGAATTGCAGAAACAAATATTGAGAATCTTGATACAATTTCTTACACAAAATACTGGTAATTTGCTAGGCATGATTTATAAATTATTAATAAGGTATTGCTCAAAGTCTGAACAAGTTAATGATTGCATAATTAAATGGATATGGAACATGAATATACAGTAGTTACAGATATATAATGATGGGGATTTCCATGGAAAAAGAAGGTTAAATTGTCTTCAAACTTTAGAATTGGTTTTCTATTGTCAAGTTTTACCATTGGCAAATCACTCTAGTCTTGATTGCTGAAATGAATAATTATTTTCCTTGAAAAATGTTGGACATGCATCGTAGTTGGAACTGTTTTTCAGATGTGGTGGCAATACTGCACAGTGTGCCATTATTGGAAACTGATTCACCCTGGAACAGAACAAATTTTGAAGATTGCAGTCCAATTCCAAGCAGAGATATTTTTATTAAATTTTACCAAATCAGTATATACCAAAACATACTAGAGCACCATGTTATCAGCTGCAGAAATTTTATATGCCTTTTATTTTAAAAAGGCAGTTAATTCCTTCTTTGGAAGAATAAAAATGAATCTGGAAGTATGCCTCATTGTCTAAAATAGCTTTGTTGTTATTGTTGTTTTTAAATGTAAATCTGATCTGGAATTCATTTGGAATTGAACACTGTTCTTGCATTAGAATTGCATGCATGGAATTGTGTTGCACTCAAAATGTTGATTCTTTTAAAATATATGATAAAAAATTGAAAAGAAAAGAGAACAGGCAAACATGTATGCAGCCTTACACTTCCTGCACTGAATTACATTTGTCATTTTGGAAACAGTCACGCTCCACCCCAGCCCCCTAACACACACACACACACACACACACACACACACACACACACACACACACACGGAGCATTTTGCTATCTCTTAGTTTCTGATCTTATGTGCATATTTGGGAAAGTCTATTTAGTGCAAATTGCAGTAGCTGTAGTTGTCCAAGTTCTGTTCAAAGACATACAGGATGTCATAGTAGTCTTTTATTTTTTAGTACTATAGTTAAATTGATTTGTGTTTCTGTGTGTGTTGATAGGGTGGTTTATGCTTTATTTTAATTGTTTTAGGAACTGAAGTATGGAGATGGTATCCAAATTAGCAGGAACCGAGAGCTGGAGGACTGCTTTGGTCAGGCAAATGACCACATGGACATCCTTGATGGATTGATCAGAGAAATGAGACAAATGGGACAGCCATGTGATCTCTACCAGAAAAGGTATATTTGTACCTAAGTAAAATGACTAGGGTACTTTTATTTTTATTTTTCTATTTTTATTAGATTTATACTCCGCCCTTCCCCGAAGAGGACCCAGGGCGGCGCACAGGAATTTAAAAACATGTACAAAGTCAAAATACAAAATTTAAAACATATTAAATACCCATCCTGCGCTAAAATCCAATTAAAATCCCCAAAATTAAAACTGTCTAAAATAGTCACAGCAGAGGTTACGCTAGGCCGGCTTGGTGAAAAAAGTGTGTCTTTAGACACTGGCGGAAGAGGCGGAGGTCCGAGATGGTGCGAAGTTCAGGGGGTAGGTCGTTCCAAAGGGCTGGGCCCGCCACAGAGAAGGCCCTTCCCCTAGGTGTCGCCAGTCGGCATTGCCCGGCCAACGGCACCCTGAGAAGGCCCTCTCTGTGGGAGCGGATCGGTCGAAGGGATGTATGGGGCAGGAGACGGTCTCGCATATAACTAGGTCCCGAGCCATGGAGCGCTTTAAAGATGGTTGTCAAAACCTTGAAGCGCACCCGAAACACCACAGGAAGACAGAGCAGCTCGCGCAGGATCGGTGTTATATGGGAGTGTCTAGGAGCTCCTGTAATCACCCGTGCGGCTGCATTCTGGACTAGCTGTAGCTTTCGAGTGCACCTCAAGGGAAGCCCCATGTAGAGAGCATTACAGTAGTCGAGTCTGGATGTCACGAGTGCTTGAGTGACTGTGCGAAGGGCAGCCCGGTCCAGTAAGGGGCGCAATTGGCGCATCAGGCAAACCTGATGGAACGCCCCCCTGGCCACGGCCGCCACATGGTCCTCCATGGATAGCCGAGAGTCCAGGAGGACACCCAAATTGCGCGCCCTCTCCACGGGGGCCAGTGTTTCGCCCCCAATGGCCAGAGTTGGAGTAATCTGGCTGAACCCGGGTGCCACTCAGTCTTGGACGGGTTGAGCTTGAGTTTGCTACTACCCATCCAGATCCGTACGGCCTCCAAACACCGGGACAACACTTCGGCGGCATCGTTGGGGTGGTCTGGGGTGGATATGTACAGCTGAGTATCATCAGCGTACAGATGATATCCCACCCCAAAACCATGGATGATCTCGCCCAGCGGCTTCATATACATGTTGAACAGGAGGGGCGAGAGGACCGACCCCTGAGGAACCCCGCATAAGAGGGGTCTCGAGGCCGACCTCTGCCCCCCTGCCAACACATATTGCGACCGACCAGAGAGGTAGGATGAGAACCACCGTAAAACGGTGCCTCCCAGCCCCAACCCCCACCCCCCAGTTGGTGCAATAGGATACCATGGTCAATGGTATCAAAAGCTGCTGAGAGGTCTAAAAGGACTAGGATAGAGGAACATCCTCTATCCCGTGCCCTCCAGAGATCATCAACCAACGCAACCAATGCCGTCTCGGTGCTGTGACCGGGTCGGAAGCCGGACTGGCGTGGGTCTAGATAATCAATTTCCTCCAGGTGTCGCGGAAACTGTTGGGCCACCACACTCTCTACAACCTTCGCTAAAAAGTGAAGGTTGGAGACCAGACGGTAATTTTCCAATAATGCTGGGTACAGAAATAGTAACCTCTGTCACATTGAATAAACAAGTAGATGCATATTGATGATTACGTATGGATGATGGGAGTTATTCAAGCTGATATACATACATCTAGAATCATGTGATTGAACCTTTATTTTGCTAGATCAGAGGTGTCAAACTCAAGAACCGCGGGCTGGATTTGGACCATGGGATACTTAGATCTGGCCTGTGAGGCTGCCCTGGAAAAAGTGAAAGACTGGCCCGTGGTGCCTCTTCCAGTGAAAACGGGCTCCCAATCTCCATTTTCAGCTAGGCCTCCTGCAAGTCTCTGTCAGTGAAAATGGAGCTGGGGGGGGGGGGGGCTGCATGTTCCATTTTCGCTGGCAGAGGGTTGCAGGAGGCAGTCATAGCCGAAAATGAAGATTGAGAGCCTGTTTTCACTAGCAGAGGCACCGCGGGCCACCACAGGAACCCTTGACACGAATGACGTCAAGCTGGCCATGCCCACCCTGGCCTCCTGAGGTAAAACACAACCCTGATACAGCCCTCAGTGAAATGAACTTTGACACCGCTGCGTTAGATGAATAGTAAATAATTAAGATGTCATCTAATGTAAGCCTTCCTGGATAGAAAACACAACTAAATAAGCTAAATTTACTTGATTGTAAGGCTATATTAATAGAATGTTGCAAGTCTGAAGGGTACAAACTTCTCTCCACTACTTTTAACTGATCAATTAGGACACAGGTCCTTGCTAAGTTTTTTTTCTCTGACCATTAAGTGCCTATGGGCTCCTCCCTCTCTTGTCTGGTCATTCCCTAGGCAAGATCTCTTTCCAGCACCCCCTAAGGTCATCCACACAGTCCATTACACTTGAGTAAGACATGATGCAATGTCTTTCACGAATGTTATAAATTTATGAAGCAGGGCCTCAAATGCACTTCTAAGATTATACCTGGATATTTTCACTTTGATAAAAGCTACCACAGATGAGTAACCCAAATGTAAAACTAACTAGAAATATCAATAAATTTAAAAAGGTATAAACTAATCAACAGCAGAGACAAACAAATTGTATTTATTACAACAGCTTTTAAACATTCATAAATGCCATTAGTACAGTTAAATTTTTATCTCGGAATCAACAGGTTAATGAAGTTGGTGTATTTTTTCAGGCACCAAGGAGAAGGTTCTGTTCCACCCACTGGACTTTATGAAGTCTTCAATAATGAATTATTATTCTCTTAATTATTTCAAGCTTCTTGCTAAGATAGCTCAGAACCTGAACGTTCATTCCTCCCTTCCAACCTTTGATATTCTTCTTCCTTACTGTTACATTTTTCCTTTAGACTGCTTCAACTTCAAGAGCAGATGCGTGCCCTCTACAAGGCCATCAGTGTACCTCGTGTCCGAAGGGCTAGTTCCAAAGGTGGTGGTTACAGCTCTCAGAGTGCTTCAGGTTGGGATGAATACACTAGGTGTGTCACCAGTGAATGTCTGAACTGGATGAGACAACAGAAGGTAAAGTTGAATGAATATAGAAGGACTGTCAGAGCCAGGGGGAGGAATTAAAAGAGGCATCAGTTTAGAATCCTTATGTAGGCACAAGTGAGCTAAGTCAATCGTCCCTTAAATGTTGTTGACCCTTATCTAACTCTAACCAGGTACTGACTGTTAATTGAGAAGATTCCTGTGCTTTTAGCAATAAATCGGTTAACTTGAACCTTCATGGTTCCTGATACTGAATGTTAAAAAAGGGTTGTCGGAATGCCTTTATCAAAAAGCTTGCTTTTCACAGTGCATGTAGGAAAAGCAAATTAAAAACCATTATTCATTCCTTCACTGCTGCCAATTCTTGGAAGTAGCTGAATATGGAATCTCTGGTCATGTACAAGCAGGGGATGAGGGAAGGATGTAGATACGCTAGTTGGTGTAAAGAAAGAAAGTTAGTATCTATGTCAAGAAACTGCAGAGAAGCTCAGAAAAGGAGGGGCTTCTGATAAGAGAGGAATTACAGAAACTCTTCTGCAACATAGTGGAAGAAGAAGAAAAAGAATTCAAAAATGCAGTCTCAAAGAAAAGGTGACATAGCAATTTTCTAAGAGATGCACATTGCTTAGAAATTGTCTCTTTGGTCCAAAGTAGAGAGCTGCCAAAATAAAACATCAGATTGAAGTAAATGTGATGTTTTTGATAATGTGACTTAGTCTACAGGAGAGGTAGTAGTAAAATGTTGATTATCTTGTTGCTGCTTTGTTAAGATATAGATTCTGCTGAAGCCTAGTGTTCTGATATAATTATAGTTCTCTTGAACTTGGAGTCATCTACATTAATATAATGGCTGGAGATAGGGAAATAAGTGTTTCCACACTAATCTGAATTTTCTTGAATGAAAGGATGCTTGCGTTATTTTATCTTTATAACTCTACCATCTGTTCTTACATTCTTATAAAGATATTTTTGATGAAGGAAAAAACCAGTTCAACTGTGTGTGTGTGTGAGACAATTTTCATCTGAAATTTAATGTGGGAAGAAAACATTAAGCTGATACATAAGAAAAATCTTCCTCTTCCCTTAAACATTTCAAGGAAAAAAAAGGGAATTTTAAAATGTATTGGAGCATTTCAAATTTTGTAGCAAAAGCAGACTTTGCTTTTCCTAGTGTTTGGAAGCCTGTTATAAATAGGCATTTTGAGCCAGTGGCATGCAACTTCCTTATCTTATCTTGTACTGACCTTCTCTGGCTTAATATTCTGTCTGCAAAGCTCAGCTCCAGTGAGCCAAAGTAATACTTTCTCTTGTAACTGTAATACATGGGAAATTCTTCCCTGTAGCCCTAGCAGGCTTGCTAGCGTTTAGTTTTATTTTCCAGTTGGTTTGCAGATAGGAGACCTTTGAGCTCAGCACCTGGATCAGGTTTCTCTGAGAGGAATGGAAGCTGGAATGGAGCCACCCTTTTGTAGTTCTGCAGTGATGCTTGTTTTAACTTGCTGCTACTTTGACTAAAACAAAGCTGAAAAGAAGGTGAAAGTCCTGTGTAACTTTCAGGAGGCTAATAACCTAAATTGGCACTGCTTGTTGGAATTGTTCCAGCATGAGTTAATCATAGGTGTGGCTCAAGAGAGTGAATATTGTAGCATTGCAGTACTGGCATGATGTCTCATGAAGACTTTAAAAAAAAAACATTGTTATATCATTCTAGACAAGGGACATGGTGGTTCAGTGGTTAAGGCACTGACCTTGTTCATCAGAAAGGTCTGCAGTTCAGTGGTTCAAATCCCTAGCGCTACGTAATGGATTGAGCTCCTGAGTTGCCCCAGCTCCTGCCAATCTAGCAGTTTGAAAGCATGTAAAAATACAAGTAGAAAAATAGGAACCACCTTTGGTGCGAAGATAACAGCGTTCTGTGAGCCTTCAGTGTTTAGTCATGCCGGTCACATGACCACAGATACGTCTTCGGACAGTGCTGGCTCTTTGGCTTTGAAACAGAGATGAGCACCGCCCCCTTGAGTCGGGAACAACTAGCACATATGCTTTTGACATTGAATATTATCAAAACTTCCTGTGGTCATAGCAATATATTAAAGAAGTCTGATAAGGCCAATGTTTTATTTCTTTTGTATAATAAATAAAACGATCAAATAAGTGATACACCAATATAAGAAAATTACCATTCCCTATTTCTGTGATTTAAAGTAAGAGATAACTGGTAGGGTTTATGAAGTTCTCTAGTTCGTCACTGAACAATCAAATCAAAATATATGAGATCGACCCAGATCCAGTACTGACCCAAATCAACTATAGGACTACCTTTAATTGATGCCCATCAGTCTAGAACAGCTGACAAAACAATTTCTAAAACTTTGGAGCAACACAGAGCTGCAATAAGAGACATAGTCTTGAAATGGAGAAAAATTGGGCAGGTTGACCGTTTCTTCAAATGAAGTCCATAAAGTCACTCAGGAAGCCACAAAAACAAAAAGAACATCCAATGATTGCAATCCTCTCTTTACCCTTGCTAAAGCTAGCATTAAAGCCAGATCAGAAAGGTTCTCATTAAAATGATGAGTAGAAGCTATTGCTCACTAAGAACACGAATGCCCATCTCAATGAAGTTGATCCTCATGAAGCTTTGATAATATTCAGCAGCAAAGTTTTACAAAAATCAGAAAATCTAAAGGGGTATTTGTTTTCTTAGAACTGTATTTCTTGTTCTCACAAACTAGGTCAAAATAACTGAAGACTAAGAATTAGTGGAGTAATTGTTCTCATATTAGTTAAATTTTTGATTTATTGGATGGCATTGGAAATGGAAGCATCTGTTTAGAGAGAAGCAAGGCAGAGATAAGGAGAAATTTCCTGACAGAACAATTAATCTGTGGGAAAACTTGCCTACAGAAGTTGTGAATGCTCCAACATGGGAAATTTTAAAGAAGAAATTGGATAACCATTTGTCTGAAATGGTATTGGGTTTCTTGTCTGAGCAGGGGGTTAGTCTAGAAGTCCCCCACGGTCCCTTCCCCAACTCTGTTATTCTGTTCTGTTCCTATAGCATGGCGTCTCTCAACGGCTGCCACTTTAAGACAAAGATATCAAACCTGATTGCATCACGGGCTGTATTGTGACGCATTGGGATTGGTTTTCCCCTTGTGGAGCCGGGATGGGCGTGGCCTACATAGGCTGGATTTGGCCCGCGTCCCGCATCTGACACCCCTAGTTTAAGTTGTATGATCTTCAACTCCCAGAATTTCCTCTGCCAGCATGTTGAAGTCCACACATCTTAAAGTAGCTGAGGTTGAGAAAAGCTGTTGTAGCAGATTGACTGAACCCGAAGGGTAGAAGGCCAGAGGTCTCAAATTATTTTTCCAAGAAGTCCTCTGATTCCTCATACAGTGTTCCCTATTAGGAGTAGCAGCAAGGCAGTTCCTGCTGCCACTTCCTGTTATCTGGCATCACCCAGGTGAATGAAAGAGATAAGATTCTTGCAATGTAAACAAAGAAATAGTTCCTGTAGTGAAACTTCCTGGCTATGTAATGTAGAGACATGTGGCAAGAGAGTTTGATCCTATTTTCTTGCCTGCAAAAGGAAAATAGTAAAATTTTATTATAAAAAAGGGCAGATAAAATATAACACCTTTTTAAAAACTGTAAATTTCTAGCAGTCTGCAATTGTACAGATAGGATTTCTCTGGCCTAAAGTCATAGTAAAGAGATGAGGAAATTCTAAATATTTTTATTATTAAAAGGAGGTTTTTCAAGAGAAAAATACTAGATTTTTGGAACGTGCCTGAATTCAAGGCTGATATGAAGAGGCTTCACAGTTTAAAGTCCTGTGATTTTGCATCACTTTACATTTAAAGAACAAATTGTAACTAACAATTCTGTTAGCACAAGCATCGTCAGCAGGAAGTTAGGGAATCAAATTCAATTTAGAAAGTAACTATGGAACTTATATAATTTTTGGTTGGTGCATTTATGAATGAAGTACCAATTAATGTACTTTTCTTTTCAGACTGAAATGGAGTTAGTAAAATGGGGATTTGATGCTACAGCCATTGAACAACAAATCGCTGAGCATAGAAGATCCCATAATTCTATTGGAGACTATCGTTGGCACTTGGATAAGGTGAAAACTGATCTGGTAGGTGACTGTACTTCTTTTTTTAGACTGTTGACTGTATATATTATTATCAAGTGCCTATTGTTGTTAACTTCTTTAACAATAAATATTATTAAAATCTAAGTGTTCACCTTTGAGAAAAAACTGTAGCTTCTTTACCATTACCACATTTTTTCCTCACACACAAATAATGATGCATACTTTTTCTGCCTATTGCTTTTTTATATTAAACAGGGAGTTTGAGATTAATGGAAAAGGGTTGCAGAACCATCATTAGACATTCTGGTATCCTATCAAATTATACCTATCATTCTCTGCTCTATTCTTCCCAGTTCCATTCTCTCCTGGATTCTCATTG
Source organism: Rhabdophis nuchalis (assembly GCA_039707465.1). Taxonomy (NCBI): domain Eukaryota; kingdom Metazoa; phylum Chordata; class Lepidosauria; order Squamata; family Natricidae; genus Rhabdophis; species Rhabdophis nuchalis. The sequence goes on from CM077645.1 coordinate 149,207,267, forward strand.
GCTTGATGGATAAATTGAATGACCAGTTCAGTGGTGTTCTAACAAATATTTTTTTTGGATTTATGTACGGCCATTGGGTGGTCCAATGTTGGTTGGATTAAAAAAATCCCATGGTATAATCAAGGTTGGATAACCACAGATTTCCAATCCTGCGTCTTGCATTTAATTTAGCACTCATCTGTATTTTCTTGCAGTGTTATGTTCCTTCTTTTCTATTATGATAAAAAGAGTGTCCCAAATACTACTGTTTTAGGTTATCTTGCCTTTAGTGGAAATCTCCATCTGTTTTCCCTGTTTGTTAGACACATGTTTTCTTTATTCTTTACTTAACAGCGTGAGAAGGCTGCTGTTCATCAGCTGGAAGAAGAATATGAATATCTCTTGGTAAGCTATTTTTTATTTTATTCTTAAAACACATGTTTTGCCTAGTTATTAAGGTATTTTTCAGAGTATAAGACGCACCTTTTTCCCTTAAAAAAGAGTCTGAAAATCTGGGTGCGTCTTATACACTGAATACAGCACTTTTTGCCTCCCGAAACCCTGCCCTCTCTACCAAAATAGCCGTGCATAGCTTTTGTAGGAGGCTTTCAGAGGGGCTGGGGAGGGCACAAATGAGCAAAAAATGGCCCATTTTTTTCTCAATTTTGCCCCCCCCCCAGCCCTCAGGAGCACTCTATAAGCTTCTTAATGCCCCCCCTTTTTTTGACAAAAATGGGGGCATCTTCGGAAAAAACGACCTGTTTTTTGCTCATTTTTGCCCCCCCCCCTCTACAAGGGCTATTCATGCCCTCCCTTTTTTAAAAAAAACAAGCCCGTTTTCTTGAAAAACGGGCTGTTTTGGGGAGGTTTGTTGAGTGCAAAATCCTTTTTAAAAAATTTGTCTCTTTAAAACCTTGGTGCGTCTTATACTCCGGTGTGTCTTATACTCCGAAAAATATGGTAAATTTCAGCATCAGGTTTGCATTTAAGCTTAAGTAGGAAGGAAAATTCATACATTTTTCTCACAATGTATGATTCCAAAACCATGGCATCATTTGAATAGGAATACACTATTAGATATATTTTATATTTTTTCTCCTCAACAATGGGAGCAACTATGTGCTGAAAGTATCCTATTTATCTTCTTTAGGAAAGAAGAGCTATGTACAAATGAAAATAGTATTTGCTCTTTTCTATCATCAACAATGTAAAATGATTTTAGAAATATACTCTGATTCATTATTTGTCATCTTTTACCCTTATAAGTGATAGTTTAGCAAACATAATGCTAGATTAAGATGTATTCCAGTGTCCATTACTTATATTTCTTAGCCATCTTCCCTGGATATAATGAGATAAAATGGAGGAGGAGGAGGACAATGTCTGTATGTCTCAATGTTTGTTAGTGAAAGACGTAAAGCAAATGCAATAAATAAATCAATTTCAGAGTACACTCGAACCTTTTAAAACAGAAATCTGCATTTTGATAGAGCTTCCAGATAGAAAAGTTTGCTAAAAGCTTTTTCTTTAAAAAAAAAAAAACTTCAAAAATGATATACTGTAGCAAGTCATTTTATTTCAATCACTGGCCAGCAAAACAAATAGATTTATGTGAGGGGTGAGGAGAATACCATTTAACTCATTTACTATAAATACAGCAACTCTATGTGTAAAGTCTGGTAGCAATACTTGTTGAAATTTCTACCTGGCAACTTGTCCTGTCTTGGAGAGATGGAGCAGAATTTTGATTTTTCTTGTAAAATGTCAAGAGTCCACGGTCTGAATATGGCCGGGGTATATTAAGCATCTTGACTATTTGTTTTTCAGTATGGGATGGCTTCGTTGCTCCCCCCTCCCACTTACCACATTTTCTGTACTATGTCTTGTACTCTTATGCTTTGATCATTCAATGAAAAGGCTTATTGATTCCTTGATGCTGTTTTGTAGAGGTTCTCCTTTGAAAGAATGGATCAGCTGCGCCAGCTACAGAACATCATCCAAGCCACTAGTAGGGAAATCATGTGGATCAATGACTGTGAGGAGGAAGAACTTCTCTATGATTGGAGTGACAGAAACACTGACATTGCAAGGAAGCAAGAAGTCTTCTCAGTGAGTTAATGATACTCGCAAATAAAACTCATTCAAGAACTTATGGTTCAGTTATTTTTCTTTTTGAAAGATTGCAAACAATTTTGTCTTTTAAAATGCAGCACAATCTGGTATTAGCAGAAGTTTTAAATCCTGTAGTTTTAAATTCTGCAGTTTTAAATTCGAAAGGTTTTACTAGTTTCAAGCTGGGACACTTCTTTAGCCATTCTGAGAGTTTATAAGAAAAGGAGTGTAATGATTGATGCTTCCTCTTTTACAAGCTTCTCTCAGAAAATGTGTCCTTTCTAGCATTGGGGAAGGTCAAGGCTTTCATTGGGAGATATGCTTCTTTTTCTTTTAGGGAAGATGAAAAACTTTAGGAGAGGAAATTGTCAATCAGGGAATCAGTATAAATCCATTTAACTTTATTGTGCTAGTGCAGGGGTCTGCAAAGTTGGCTCTTTTAAGACTGGTATGCTGGCTGGGGAATTCTGGGAGTTGAAGTCCACAAGTCTTAAAAGAGCCAACTTTGCAGACCCCTGTGCTAGTGTGATGATCGTATTGAGGTTTTAAAGTAGATTTTAATTTTTTAAATTAAAATTTCATTTGGAGCTTCCCCTCTAATGTTAGGAGAAATTGGACACAGGCATTCAGTTTCAAAATAGAAGGGACACCACAGTGAAATAAAAGAAAGCCAAATGGAGGAAATGAGATCAATGAGAGGAGAGAGGAATGAATCCTCAACCTAGGCTTGGAAACAGGATGCAGTTTATAGTTGAATGTGATTGATAGATATGGGTGATATTTTGAGTGCTGATTTCAACATAGTGTTACTATCATCATAAAGAAGAAATTGCTTGCTGGGACTGCAAACAGACCAATCTTATAACACAATTGTATAAATAAATACTAAATGTACTGATCCCTTTTTCCTATTGAAACTGAGTTTAAATCCAAGTCCTGGCCTACTTACAGAAACGCATGAGCCAGCTCGAAGTTAAAGAAAAGGAACTCAACAAACTTAAGCAAGAATGTGATCAGTTGGTGATCAGCAAGCACCCTGCTTCTGACAAAATTGAGGTATGTTTTCAGCTTCCTACATTTTTATCCTGTGATTATTTTTGGAACAATACAATACAATACAATACAATAGCAGAGTTGGAAGGGACCTTGTAGGTCTTCTAGTCCAACCCCCTGCGTGGGCAGGAACCTTATACCATTTCAGACAAATGGCTATCTAACATCTTCTTAAAGACTTCCCGGGTTGGGGCATTCACAACTTCTGGAGGCAAGCTGTTCCACTGGTTAATTGTTCTAACTGTCAGGAAATTTCTCCTTAGTTCTAAGTTGCTTCTCTCCTTGATTAGTTTCCACCCATTGCTTCTTGTCCTGCCCCCAGGTGCCTTGGAGAATAGTTTGACTCCCTCTTCTTTGTGGCACCCTCTGAGATATTGGAACACTGCTACCATGTCTCCCCTGGTCCTTCTCTTCATCAAACTAGACATACCCAGCTCCTGCAACCGTTCTTCATATGTTTTAGTCTCCAGTCCCCTAATCATCTTGGTTGCTCTTCTCTGCACTCTTTCCAGAGTCCAACAACATGACATTTCATTGAAGTGAAAGCTGGTAATGATGTCTTGTTGCCCCGAACTGTACTATCAGAGAGCCTCTTTTGATCAACAAGTAATCTTGAAAATATGCAAAGCTAAATGCAGATATGAGGGTCCCAGTGCTAATTTTCAAAAGCACACTTTAGAATTGGATACTGTAACAAAAAATGTTAACCTATTAAATCGTAATTTACATGGATCCTTAATGTTGGGCCATTTTGGATTTGTAGAGGAGGCTTACATTCTCCACATAGTGACCAATTCGTAACCGTAAGATGAACAATATGATACAAATGCTAAGAGAAAGACATTTTTCTTTGTTTGCACATCCCTCATTGCCTTTCCTCAGTGGGGCTTCTATAAGCAAACTAGGAAAGAAGGACGTGAGATTTTATTAGTAGGCAAAGCAGAAATTCGGTCATGGGATGTAGACTTGATTTTTGACTCTTGGTCCCTTCCAGACAGGGTAGAGAATTTTGAAGATTAAAAAATGAGTTGCTAGCCAAAAAATAAATCAAATTACATTATCAGAATTCAGAACCAATGGCAATTTGTTTAAATGTGCAGGCCTATATGGATACATTGCAAACTCAGTGGAGTTGGATTCTTCAGATCACCAAGTGCATTGATGTTCATCTCAAGGAAAATTCAGCCTACTTTCAGGTATTTATTGGTGTACAGAAGCAATAAAAGTACTTTTTATCATTTCACTCCATATTGGCTCTATTTAGTCAGAAAAATACAGATAAATTAGATTCTAACCAATAATTGCGCGTAGTAACTGTTTTAATGTAAGCATTTTTAATTTTGCTTGCAGTAATGATGACTTAGAGCAGGGGTGTCCAAACTTGGGAACTTTAAGACTTGTGGACTTCAACTCCCAGAATTCCCCAGCCAGCTATGCTGGCTGGGGAATTCTGAGAGTTGAAGTCCACAAGTCTTAAAGTTCCCAAGTTTGGACACCCCTGACTTAGAGGGACACAGTGGCTCAGTGGCTAAGACGCTGAGCTTGTTGATCAGAATGGTCAGCAGTTCAGTGGTTCACTGATGCATAACAGAGTGAGCTCCCGTTACTTGTCCCAGTTTCTGCCAACCTAGCAGTTCGAAAACATGTAAAAAGGCAAGTAGAAAAATAGGGACCACCTTTGGTGGGAAGGTAACAGCGTTCCGTGTGCCTTCGACATTTAGTCATGCCGGCCACATGACCATGGAGATCTCTTTGGACTGTGCTCGTTCTTCGGCTTTGAAACGGAGATGAGCACAGCCCCCTAGAGTCAGGAATGGCTAGCACATATGTGCAAGAGGAACCTTTACACTTAATGATGACTTGTGGAATATAGCGTCTAAAGGTAGATTCAATTCTTAAAGATTATACAGTGGTACCTTGGAACTCAGCTGCTTTGAAACTCACCAAATTTGGTACTCATCACATTTTGATGTGAAAATTTTATCCAGGAACTCATTGTTTGTTTGGTACTCAAAACACAAGCTAGAATTTGTTGGTGTCGGCTGCCTTGTGACTCACTACATTATTCCTTATGGAAAAAATCTGTTTACTACTCATCATTATTGGTACACAATGTGTCTCCTGGAAGCAATTAACATTGAGTACTGAGGTACCACTGTATATAGATTGTCTTCAGTAACCTTCTTATTATGTATTATGTTCTTATACATTTATATTCTTGAAAAAGCAGTGCATTGACATTCTTAACTCTTGCATTTTACATAGGGCATTCCCAAAGTCTTAGTGCAATTTTAATCTGCATTGCAGTAAGATTTTTGGGATACCGTGTATATCCCATGAAAACCCAAGATATGAAAGAGATTGTTAAATGTGTTTGTTTGTTCTCTGTGTAGTTTTTTGAGGAAGCCCAGTCTACTGAGAACTACCTGAAGAATTTACAGGATGTCATCAGGAAAAGGTTCATCTGTGATAAAAATATGTCTTTGCAAGTTCTGCTGGAGCAGATTAAAGAATTAGAGGTATGGATGCAACTGTCTGTTATTGCACCACAAACTCTCCTAGGCTCAGCAGTCCTTATGGTGGCAATTCAGTCCAGAATTCCTGTTGCTAAATGATGCAATCACAATACAACTGCACCATTTAGCAATAGCAGTCATAGTTGCCATCATTAACTAGGTCCTATATTGTTTGGCAAGGCAACTTCCTGTTGGTTTCCCACAACCAAATCAGTAGGGAAGCCAACATGAAGCTGCAAATCCCTGGCTGGCAGGCAGGTTAGTGACTGTTGCCAGATAGGGAAAGGGAGCAAAGAGGTGCATGAGATTGCAGGAGGTGGTTGATGAGGGTGTGAGGAGATATATGAATGGTCAGAGTTGCATGAGCGCAGGGGGGCTAAGACAGGATGCGTGGATAAGGCACACTTACCCTGTGACTTGTCACTTTCCCTGTTGCATTCCCCACTGATTTTCTGAGAAAATTGGCAGCGAAGATTATAAAAGGCAACCACGTGATTAAGAGTCACTGCACCCAGGCATAAATGTGAACTAGTTGCCAAGTGCCTAGATTGTGATAGTGAGACCATGAGGGTGCATGGATGGCTAGACCTCTGAGAATTGGTTGTAACCATCATTTGTTCAGTGCCATCGCTGTTTAGCAAATACCTTGTGTAGCACTTACACTGGTGATGGAAATTTAATATTTAATTTAATTTAATATTTAAATTTCTATACTGCCCTTCTCCCTTCCAGGACTCAGGGCGGTGTACAGGCAGTAGTAAAATCATGAATAAAACATAGAAAACAATTAAAAACCTATTAAAATACATTAGATAATGAGTAACCTGTCTAAAACCTATTAAAATCCCTACTAAAACCATATAAAACTAAAACATTTAAAAGTATGCCAGATTAAAAACTATGCCAGGCCGGCCGCTCGAAATAAGTGGGTCTTCAAAGCCCGATGGAAGAGGCGTAGGTCTGTGATTGTCCGTAGGTCAGGGGGTAGGTCATTCCAGAGGACGGGGGCTGCCACAGAGAAGGCTCTCCCCCTGGGGGTCGCCAGCCGACATTGTCTGGCCGACGGCACCCTGAGGAGGCCCTTTCTGTGGGAGCGAACTGGACGGTGGAGATATTTGGTAGCAGGAGGCGGTCTTGCAGATAGCCAGGTCCCCTGCCATGGAGCGCTTTAAAGGTGGTTACTAATACCTTGAAGCGCACCCGGAAAGCCACAGGCAGCCAGTGCAGCTCTGGCAGGAGAGGTGTCACGTGGGAGCATCTAGACGCTCCCAGAATCCCCTGCGCAGCCACATTCTGAACTAGCTGGAGCCTCCGGGTGGACCTCAAGGGAAGCCCCATGTAGAGAGCATTACAATAGTCCAGGTGGGAGATGACGAGGGCTTGAGTGACCGTGCGTAAAGCGTCACGATCCAGAAAGGGACGCAACTGGCGTATCAGGCGGACCTGATAAAAAGCCTCCCTGGCCACAGCCGTCATGTGGTCTTTTAGAGACAGCTGAGAATCCAGGAGAACACCCAAGTTGCGAGCCCTCTCTGCAGGGGCCAATGACTCGCCCCCAATAGCCAGAGATGGTACCAACTGGCTATATCGTGACGCTGGAAGCCCTATCCACGGGGGGTAGATGTTCGCCCCCTATGGCCAGTGATGGAGTCAACTGGTTGTACCGGGATGCTGGAAACCACAGCCACTCGGTCTTGGATGGGTTGAGTCGGAGCCTGTTTCTCCCCATCCAGACTCTCACGGCCTCCAGACACCGGGACATCACAAATGTAACTGCAGTGGTCTGTAAAGCAGACTAGCTATCTGCGGGATCGGATTCTGCCCCATACATCCCTGCGGCCGATCCGCTCCCACAGAGAGGGACTTCTCCGGGTCCCGTCCACTAGGCTATGCCAGCGGGCGACGCCCAGGGGAAGGGCCTTCTCTGTGGCGGGCCCAGCCCTCTGGAACGACCTTCCCCCCGAAATTAGAACAACTACGGACCTCTGCTCCTTCCGTCAAAAATTGAAAACATACTTTTTCTGCTTGGCCAGCCTAGGTTAGTCTTCCATTTTTAACTGGGTTTTTTAGGGGGGTGTAGTTTAGTTTTAGTATAGTGGGTTTTAGCGCAGGGATAATTTGTTTAATTCCTATTTTAACTATTTATGTATTTTATATTTGCTTTTTTAACTTCCCTGTGCACCGCTCCGAGTCCCTTTGGGGAGGGGAGGCGGTTTATAAATAAAATTATTATTATTATTATTATTATTATTATTATTATTATTATTATTATTATTATTATTATTATTATTATTATTATTATTATTAACGGAAAGCTGAAGTAAGATAACAAGCATAGCTGCGGTTTCCTTAGCAATTTAGTTTCACTTCACTTACCAACTGAGTTGCCCATCCCAATTATAGTCATTAAATGAGGACTACCTATCGTGTTCTATATTATATCACTCTGCCTTCATACAAAACATTCTGTGTTTGATAAGAAATCAGAGTAGTGCCATCTTAATTATATATTGATAATACATCCATGGAATGATAAAAAAATAATTTGTTTGAAAGCTTGTTATGTTACAATTGTCAATGAAATATTGACAATTCAGTTAAAATTCAATTTGACACAATAACAATGACAATTTGGTGTTTAAATAAAGTTGTTAATCACAACCTTTTTTTCCTTCTAGGCTGAGCGAGAGAAAATCCTGGAATATAAGAGGCAGGTGCAAAATTTGGTGAATAAGTCGAAGAAGATAGTACAGTTGAAACCCCGTAACCCTGATTATAAGTCCAATAAGCCCATCATTCTCAGGGCTCTGTGCGACTACAAACAAGATCTGGTAAGAATCCCATTATTACAGCTCCTTGTATTAATGCCATGTGGAACGTTCTATGGCCTAAATGTATTTTTGTGGCAGAAGCTTTCCATTATCCCAAGGTCAGTAAATGAAGACCCAGAATATTGGGGAACAATATGCTGACTCTCTAAACTGCTTAGAGAGGGCTGTAAAGCACTATGGTGTATAAATCTAAGTACTCTTGCTATTAATTATATGACTTAAATGCAACTGCTGTCCTTATAAACGTCATGCAGAATGTTTCAAAAATGGTAAAACTGGATCTTTGTTCAGAAATATAATATCACAGAGCTCTCTTAGCAAATTCTGGAGGTTGGTGGAGAGTCATTCATATGAACTAACTGTTCTAGAGCAAGCAAGGATGCATTGAGTAATACATTATTGTGTTCTACATTAACTATGATTCGGGGAAACGATTAAGAGTGTAAAACATATTATAGCAATGTAATTTTATCAGAGCTAGTTAAAAACATTTTTGCAAGCCTTCTGTAATACTATGCCAGATGCAAACATTCAAGCCTTAATTCCAGACCTGAAAAAGCTATGATCTTTGTGTTGTTTCAGAGCTATTGGTATGTTCACTGTTAGCTATACTGATGGGATTTGGAGGGGATGAGTGTTACTCCATTTAAATCCCCCCTCCTTTTTAACAAAATGATGGAAGTTGGAAAAAAATAGGGAGTTGTAGTTTCTTTCCAGCTGGAGTCATTTTTCTTTTTCCCCCCACAGAAAACAATGCGCAAAGGAGATGAGTGCATTTTAAAAGACAACAGTGAACGTAGCAAATGGCATGTGACTGGACCAGGTGGGCTAGACATGCTGGTGCCATCTGTTAGTCTTATTATCCCACCTCTAAACCCATTAGCTGTGGATCTGGCAACCAAGTAAGTTACTAATTATTGCTTGAACTATAAGGCAAGACTTCCTAGCAAAAAATCCCACCCTTTCCTCATCAAAAGCCAATGAGCAAAATTAGTGATTTTGTCTTGGGTGGGAAAACCTGCTTTGGACTCATGGTGCACATATTCTTTGAAAATTTACTTTTCCTATGCAGTCATAAGAACCTGCTAGTTTTATAAATAAAAGATGCTATTTGGATTTTGTGTGTGTGTGTGTTTTTCAGTTAGAATGGGAACATGTTAGAGACATTTTAAATTACTAAGAAATATGCAGTAGTTTAGTATTTTCATCTGTTTCTCAGACTGGGGAGATCTGGAGCACTGTTTCTGGATTCAAACATATTTTATAAAGGAATATGTATATATAACCCACATTCATTCAACTTTGTTGTTCTTGAATTATGAGTAAATGTTTTCCCAGTAGTTACTGCTGCATTTATACAAGGCCTGTGCAAGTTGATGCTATGTTGCCTTGATACTTCTTGTCCTACCTGTCACTAAGCAAAATCAGAAGAGATGCTCAAGTACTCTGCCAGAGCAGAAACCTTTTCTGATATTGGGAGAAACCTAATGGAAAACTAAGCAGCATATCATCAGGCATTGCTTGCCAGAGTTGGGTTTATGCTGTTGGAGAAGCTGTTCTAGATGTTCATGCAAGCTGTCCCTTGCATGAACAAAGCAGTATGGTTGCTTTCCTCATAGAATGAGGGTGCCATGATACAAATGAATGCTTTTCTCAAACCTCCATCAGTTTAGTTTAGTTTAGTTTAGTTTATTTGATTTATATACCGCCCTATTTCACCTAAAAGGGACTCAGGGCGTTGCACAGAAAGATAAAAACCCAACAATACAATACAAAATATAAAAGACAATTAAATTATTAAATCTGAGAGGTAGGAAGAGAACCACTGCAATACTGTGCCTCCCAATCCCAACCCCTCCAACCGGTGCAGGAGGATACCATGGTTGATGGTATCAAAAGCCGCTGAGAGGTCTAATAGGGCCAGGACAGAGGAACAACCCCTGTCTCGGGCCCTCCAGAGATCATCTACCAACGCGACCAATGCCGTCTCCGTGCTGTGCCCGGGACGGAAGCCGGACTGGCGCGGGTCTAGATAGACGGTTTCCTCCAGGTGTCAGGAGAACTGTTGAGCTACCACACTCTCTACTACCTTAGCAAGAAAGCTAAGGTTGGAGACCGGACGGTAATTAACCAACAATGCTGGGTCCAGGGAAGGCTTCTTGAGGAGGGGTCTCACCACCGCCTCTTTCAAGGTGGCCGGAATAGACCCCTTGCTCAAAGAGGCGTTCACTATCTCCTGGAGCCAGCCTCGTGTGACCTCCCGGGAGGCCAGTACTAACCAGGAGGAACACGGGTCCAATAAACATGTGGTAGCGTTCAGTCGTCCCAACAGCCTGTCCATGTCATCAGGAGTCACAAAGTCAAATTCTTCCCATAAAACGGTCTCAAGACCTGCCTCCGATTGCCCGCCCGGGCCCACCTCATTGGAGACCAACTCGCTCCGGATCTGAGCGACTTTATCCAGCAGATATTGTCCAAACTCCTCTGCACAACCCTGTTAAGGAGCTTCCCGCGGCCCCTGTTGGAGAAGGGAGCGGGTCACTCTAAACAGGGCAGCAGGGTGGTTATCTGCGGATGCGATAAGGGCGGCGAGATAATTACGTTTCGCCGCCCTTATCGCCATGAGGTAGGTCCTCAAGTGGGACCTAGCGCGTGTTCGGTCCGATTCGGTGCGAGTGGATCTCCAAATGCCCTCCAGGCATCTCTTGCGTCGCTTCAATGCCCTCAGCTCCTCGGAGAACCAAGGGGCGACGCATGAGAGGCCGCAAGGGCGCGACCCGGTCCAGGGCCCCAGTGACTGCGTTATTTCAGGCAGCCACCAGGTCCTCAGTAGAGTCACGGGTCAGGGTCCCCGGTATTGGCCCAAGCTCCGTCTGGAACCTCTCTGGATCCATCAGGAGCCTGGGGCGGAACCATTGTGGAATATCCGGTTCCACCCCAGGCTCCTGATGGATCCAGAGAGGAATATCCGGTTCCAAAGCAAAGGTCCCCTTCAAGGTGTTGCAAAATATCTTCTTGGCATTCCAGGTAACAGGGATTGAGTTTGGAGTAGTTGGGGAGCAGTGTGATTCATCAGATTCTTATGCATCCCTAACTATGCCTTCAATCTCTATGTAGGCATGGTAGATGTGGTGCACATGTAAATTATAATTTTGGTTCACTGGCAAATCAGTACAGTCCAGGTTCTTCGAACCCCACGAGGCATGTGTCTTGAATGAATCCAACGTGGATGTTTTTTCCGCCAGACACATTCCCATTTTTTTTAAGCATAGAGTTCAGAAATTGTTATAATTAGACTAGAGTCTGAGCAATCCCTGAATGTCTAGCTAGCCAACCAGCCATCTACCCATCCATCTAAAAACCCACCCTCCCAAATAGTAAAAATGTGTAATATAAATATGAGAAACATTTGGATTTTTGAATTGAAAAATATTTAGTGTTGGAAATATTACAGCTTTTATATGTGGGAGATAGACTGCTTTTTGAGTGTAAATAACCCTTTCATTTACTCTTTAGAATTGAACAATACTATGACGCTATTATGGCTCTCTGGAATCAACTTTACATCAACATGAAGAGCTTGGTGTCCTGGCATTATTGTATGATTGACGTTGAGAAAATCAGGGCTATGACTATTGCCAAGGTGGGCACCTTATGTTATGGAGTTGTTGTTATGGTATACATATAGTTAGCAATTTTCTTTCTGGACAGGGGAGCCATACGTTTTTATCTAGTTTTGAAAAACTGTGGTTGAAGTTTCAGTTATGCCATTGCTGAGTCTATGTATATATGTGTGTGTATACAGTTTGACAAACAATATGTTCAGTGTGATAGGCTTAAGAAAAAATAATCCGGGTTTGATATTCTGATATTCAATAGAGCTTGTATTCATTCCATCTTCTTTGTTGCTGGCAGATTCTGCAGATCACAGATTTTTAAAAGACTGTTTGCCTTTTCTCAGCCCTTGTCTATGCTGATAACGTAGTTCTTAATTTTGCAAGCAGTCCTGTATCTACTGACACAAACCTGTTGTGTTCTCTTATCTGCCCATTCTATAGTCTCTAGTTTAGACACGTCATACTAATGTAAACCTACATGTTTAAGCCATTTGTCATTTTTAGTCATGTCCCCCTCCCCAGTCTTCAACACTCCCCCTCCCTCTGAATCATTTCCTCTCATCTACAGCAATGTAGTAAGTAGAGATAAATTTGCCATCAACATGTTGGGGTTACTTTTCCTGAAATTGTTTGCATTCATTTTTTACAGCTGAAGACAATGCGCAGAGAAGATTATCAAAGAATAATTGCTGACTTGGAGATCCATTACCAAGAATTTATCAGGAACAGCCAAGGCTCAGAGATGTTTGGCGATGATGATAAGAGGAAGATGCAGACTCAGATTACGGATGCTCAGAAGCATTACCAGACCTTGGTCATCCAGGTTCGGGATGTAACAAAGACTCCACCAATTGTCGTAGGTTAGTGACCTAATAAAGACATGTAAATGTTGTAATATTTCACATTTGCTGGTGACTCACTAAGTCAGCCAAAGACCGTCTGCTAGATAGGCATTTTCATGAGTTTGCCACTATTTGGAGTTGAAAAATGTTGAGAAAGTCATTGAAAAGTTTCCTGTTCTCAAAGGCCGTGGGGCAGAGTGGTGGTTTGGACCCTTAATTTTGCTTTGCTATTATGTAGTTTGCCTTTGGGCCATTCTGATTTTTTTTTTAAAGATAGAAAGATAGAACCTGAGGTTGAATGACCTCTTCAATGTCTTTTGTCTATATATATAAAAATAACTCTGTGTGTGTAGGGTCGATCATAACTGTGAAACACCTTGAACAATTTCAATCAAACTTGATACACAGATGACTTACTCTCTGGAAACAAATACAGTGGGGAAAGACACCCCTAACATCCCCTGGGGTGTGTGTTCTGTTACGATACAGCCTGTTGTGCCTTCAAATGGCTTCTACTGTACTGCTGTAAAATGGATTCTATTGTATAGCGCAGTGGAGTTGCCAGGGTAACAGCTTCACAGTATTCCACAAGTGAGCTCCCTCTGGTAAGGGGAAAAATCCAACATTAGAAATTACGTTTGGTCCAGACATTTCCCCTATAAATAAATATACGGGTAATGCCGGATTATCAGCCAGTATTACGTAAGATTAAATAAGATTTCCAAACATTTCTTAGGCCATAGTATATGATTGGAGAGATGAATTCAACTTGTAATATCCTATCTTAGGCAGGTATGGGCTTCACAGATAGGCCCCATGCAAAAAGCAAGACTTGTCAATAAAAGCATTTGCAATAATGGAATGTTGACAACTACGGGAAATTATCTTTTAATTATATAAGGTGACATATAATTTTTTTAAAAAATCTATTGCATTTTTTTTAATATAGAGAAGGACAAGAATATTTGGCATAGAGTTCAAATTATATCTGTTTGCCTTTCAAGCCATACTGCTGATGGAAATGTGAAATGTTACTATCTAAAATTCAAATCAGGGCCATCTTAAGAGCTTTATGCATTGCCCCAGGCAAAGCAGTGTACTGGATCCCCTACGACAACAACCACGGGAATAAAAATATAAATGTCGATAAAATTAAACATATATTTATTTTATTGGCACTTCCAACAAAAACGGTGTTGGTATGGGGCCCCTGTGCTGTGGGGCTGAAGGGAAAGTACTCACCAGGCCCATGCGTCTGCAAAGTCGGCTCTTTTAAGACTGGTGGACTTCAACTCTCAGAGTTCCCCAGCCAGCATAGCTGGCTGGGGAATTCTGGGAGTTGAAGTCCACCAGTCATAAAAGAGCCGACTTTGCAGACCCCTGCATTAAGACAACCCTGATTATTTCACATGTGTTTCAAAACAGCTTTTAGTGTTTCAGTGTAAAACTTGTTTTTTCCAGTTTTCTTTTTTCCCATTTTCTCCCCAATTTCCAGTACCCGAAGTTCCTGAAAGAGACAAGCAGGAGGCATGGCTGCTCATGGAACTGCAAAAACTTCGTCGCCAGATTGAAAACTGCGAGTTCAGGATGGTGCAGCGAACTCCCCTCCAATTGGATCAAGGGGCCTCCCATAATTTGTCTGTCCGAATCAGTGAATTAGAGGTACATATGATTTCCAATGAATAAATTTGATCCATATCCTCTCTCCCTATGCCCCGCATAATTCTTTTTTACACTTGACATACAGCTCAGCCACAACTGAGCCCAAAATTTATGTTGTTAAGTGAGACATTGGTTAAGTGAGTTTTGCCCCATTTTATTACCTTTCTTGCCACAGTTGTTAAGTGGATCATTGCAGTTGTTAAATTAGTCACACGGTTGTTAAGTGAATCTGGTTCCCCCATTGACTTCGCTTGTCAGAAGGTCGCAAAAGCTGATCCCAGCAGATTGCAAGCATCATAAATATGAACCTGTTGCCAAGCATCCAAATTTTGACCATGTAACCATTGGGATGCTGCCATGGTCGTAAGTGTGAAAAAAGGTCATAAATCATTTTTTTCAGTCCTGTTGTAACTTTGAATGGTCACTAAATGAACTGTTGTAAGTTGAGGACCTGTACCTGTATTATTAGGAGCCCACATTTTCAATCTGATACTGCTGAGGCTAGAGGCAGGGGATTGTGGGTCATGCTTAAGTTATGGCCAGCCTGCCCATTACAATAATAAGTTGTGACCTACATTAAGTGAGATGTTCACGTGGGCCTTCCAGGATCCCCCCCACTTCTCCCCCTAATGTAGTTGTTAAGCAGAGCACTGGGTGCTTTGAGAACCATAGTGCCGGCCCAGACCTGTCTTCCCAAGCCTCTCCCACCCTCTGAAGCACCTTGTGTGCTGCTTCCTGACCCTTTGAAATTCCAGCAGACATTGGGTCTGCTCCACCTGGCCCCAAGGTCCTTGCTGGGGTTAGGCTTGCTTCCTACTCCACCGGGTCCTACTCCTTACTCCCCACACTGATTGCACACCTTTGGAAGATCTCTGGAGCTCAAGAGCTCCTATTGGAAAGGAAGGGCAGGTGACTCTACCCCTCGGCATCAATAGGCTATGTGGTTCCACACTGGAAGCGGGCACCATTTTTGGTGTAATTACAACATAATTTCATATACATCACCACAATTGTTAACAGTACTATTCAGAGAGAAGCAGTGCTAGATGTTTTGTGTGTGTGTGTGTGTGTGTGTGTTCACGTTAGTGTTGATTCCTGCCTCAAGAAGTCCCTGAAGTGTTCTTAGGGGATCCCAAATTCAGTTTCTTGCATTTCCAGTTAGAATCAAAGAGCAAGTTTCAGATTGTTGCTTTGAATACAAGAAATGTGCAAATGATATTTACATGTTGGTTTGTTTATTTTCAGAGTATACAAATTGAATCCCAGTCAATGGCAGAAGTTCTCAACAGGCAAAATGATTATCTTCCAAATTTTAGAGGCTCTGAAAAGTATCACTATTTGCAGTCTGAAATCACTGCTTTGTTTCAGAAATTGGAAAATATTAATGGCGTTTCTGCTTGCTATTTGGACAGGTAATAAACAGTGTAAAGCAGGGGTCCCCAACCCCCGGGCCGCGGACCAGTGCCGGTCTGTGGCTTGATAAGAACCGGGCCTCAGTGACCGGCGCAACTCTTAGAAAGAGCCGGAGAAGAGGAGGAGGGAGGAGTGGGCAGCCCCCTGGGCAGAGCGTGCACCGGGGGCAGAAGAGCGCAGGCGCGGCCGCTCTGCTGTTGGGGGCCCAAGAGGGATGAGTGAGCCGACTCACCACGACCCCCGCGCGCATGCGCCGCCTGTTCCCCTGCTCCCCCTCTACGCCGGCCGAGCCATGGCCACTGGTCCGCGGCATTTTTTGAACATGAAACCGGTCCCTGGTGCCAAAAAGGTTGGCGACCCCTGGTGTAAAGGACTCCTGGTTAACTTGTCTAGAAATCTGTTTTTTTTTTCAGCTGCTGGCATTCCTATCTAACCAAGGATATATTTTAAGAGAGTTGAATGCCTTCATATTTTAGATTGATAATATTCTGTAGAAAAAAGATAACAAAATATATTTACTGTTGTCTGTAGCTTATTAGGGGACTTGTATTAAGGTAGTTTCTTTTCCCATTCAAGGTTTTTTTTTATTTTTTTAAACAAATTATACATATTATAGAGACAAAGAGTTGTCCAGGTCTTTTCTTTTACCACTCTCAATTACATAGTCCTTTTTATATCATAGTTTTGTTTTCCCTTTCAGCTAAATTATTCTTTTCCATTATTTTTTATCTTTATAGTTTTTTCTTAGTACATACACAATATGTTCAATTGCCCCTTCAAAATTACACCAAATTTTCTTATTTTCTCCATTGGTATATTTTGCTATAAACAACATACATCCTTTAATTCAATTTCAGCATAGAGAGCATTTCTTTCAATTTTTTTCTACCATTAACAGTATACTATCATTTCTTTATTTCTTAATTAGTTACACAACAATATCAATCTTACTACTATTCTCTTTAGTCTACTAATATAACTCTTTTTCCCTTTCTTCCTCTTTTAACCATTTTCTCTTAGGCTCCATAAAATCCCAGTTTTAATTCTTTTCTTTCCCCTAATTTCTTCTTTTTCTTTCCCCTATTTTTGTGGTTACAGTAATCCCTCGTTTTTCGCGGTTAATGGGGACCGGAACCTTCTGCGGAAACTGAAAAACCGCGAAGTAGGATTCTGTATATCTATACCGGAAACTTGAGTTGGTGGACATCGTTTAAAGCAAGCACTAGGGGGCGCTTGCCTCCTACCAATGCATTTTTTTTCCTATTCTGTATTTTTGAAAAACCCGCGACGCACTGAAGCCGCGGAACATGAAGCCGCGAAAAACGAGGGATTACTATTGTATCTTTGCTTCAGCATATTTACTTTTATTATTCTAGTAACTTCTCCCAGGGTTTTCCCTGTTCCCCTCCTTTTCTTACTATTTTGTGGTTTCTTTTTTGGGCGATCTCCCTCTTTATCTACATTTCCTTTGTGGTGGTAAATCCCAGTGAAATCTTCGATCTGCATTTCATTTCCAATTCTTCTTTTTTCCTCCTTATCATCCTGTATCTTATTTGTGTCCACTTTTACCCCCTCTCCTCCTATTTCCTATATTCCCTTTGATTTCCTAGCTTTCTATTAAGGTAGTTTCTTAGGACTTGTATTATCCCTTCCTACCACGCAAGGTTACCCTGTGGCTAAAATAGGGAAGTGGAAAACCTTTTAATGGCCTTATTAGTAAATAAATTATGTTTTGCAAAATATGTGCGTTTCTTTCTTACGTGCATCAAATAGTTTTGCATATGGAATAAAGGACCAACTTTTCTTTATCCTGCTTTAGTTCAGGATGCTTGTTTTCTCTTCCTTAACCTTTCCAAATTTATCAGAAGTTGAAGGTACACTATTTATTAAAATAGAGCCACACAACAAAGCGTAGTGCTTTCCAGTCAAGCGAGCAAAGAGTACAATTATTCTGCAGCACTTAGACACCAAGCATTTGTGTGAATAGGAATGCACACAAGCAAACAAACATTTAGCAGTGCAAGAATACTTGAATAGGGGGCAGGTGGGAAAAGAGAATTGGTGAAAGCAAATAATCTTTTTTTTTTAGTCTTGCACAGGTTTCATTACCTGATTAGGTAGCATCCTTAGTGGAAGCGAGTGGAAGGTTTTCTCCCTGTTTATATACAGTAACTTTCCTTGCTAGTGTTGGTGGGGTTATTTTTCCCCCCTTGATTTTTTTTTTGTTCAGTAAACCTAAAATATACTAAGATGATACTAAACCTAGTAATACTAATTATTAGTAATGTTAAATACTAATGTTAGTAATACTAAACCTTTTTTTAGTACTTGATTTCTTTATGGTCCTGTTCTTACAGCTTAAATGCCCTGCGATCGCTGCTCCAGGCAATTCTCCAGACAGACGATGTGATTCGAGTATTCGAAATTAGGCTTACAGAAGAGGAAACTCTTTCTTTGGACCCAGATAAAGTAGAAGCCTACCGGGTTTGCCTAAAGGTGAGAAAGTAAAAGATGATGTTGTCTTGTTTTTTTATTTTATTTTTTAAAATGTGGGCTTGGATTACAAATGAGTTACATGGAGCTATTAATTGAGCTCCTTCCTTCCTTCCTTCCTTCCTTCCTTCCTTCCTTCCTTCCTTCCTTCCTTCCTTCCTTCCATCCATCCATCCATCCATCCATCCATCCATCCATCCATCCATCCATCCATCCATCCTTCTGTCCTGTCTGTCTGTCTGTCTGTCTGTCTATTGTTTTTATCCCAGCCTTGAAAAGCTGTGGATATTGAGTACATAAATCACCATAAATAAGTGTCCAGTGAGTATAGCCAAAGTAACCATTAACTTGCCAATGGGAGAAAGCTACTACTGCTACTTATATAACTTTATAGTATTATACTAAGTATATTTATGCAATATAAGAAACTTTATATTAAAAGAAAAAAATAGCAAAAGTTGGGGAAACCAGTGTCCAATTTCAGACTTGCTTATGAAACAAAGAATTAATAGCATAACACTAATTCTTCATTTCATGAGTAAGTCTAAAAGGCTGATGTTCTGCAACGCCAGGTCCGTGGTGAACAAAGCCCCCCTCATTAATGACCTTGTGTCAGAGGGAGACCCGGACCTGGTGGGAATTACGGAGACCTGGTTGGGCCCCAAGGGGGGGTTTACCCCTCGTGGAAATGTGCCCACCAGGCTACCGTGCATTTCATCAGCCTCGGGCCCTAGGCAGGGGTGAGGGGGTGGCGGTTATTGTTAAGGAAGGTCTCATCCCGAGGGAGACCACTGTCCCACAGACGATCGGCTGTGAGTCCCTCTACGTGAAGTGGGGCCTAGGGAGGCAGTTGGACTTTCTGATTGTATACCTGGCTCCCCGCTATGTAACAGCAGCCCTGCCCGAGCTGCTCGAGGTGATCGCCGAGATGACGGTGGAGACCCCCAGACTGGTAGTCATGGGGGACTTCAACCTGCCATTGGCGGGCGAAACATCCGAGGCAGCTCGGGAGTTCATGGCTTCCATGACGGCCATGGACCTGACCCAAGTAGCTGGTCTTGAGACAACATCTTGGGAGGAGTTTGACTTTGTTACTACCGAGGATATGGACAGGTTGTTGAGGAGCCTTAGAGCCACCATATGTTTATTGGACCCGTGTCCCTCCTGGCTTGTACTGGCATCCTGGGAGGTTACATGAGGCTGGCTCCAGGACATTGTGAACGCGTCTTTGAGCAAGGGGTTCTTACCTACCTCCTTGAAAGAGGCGATGGTGAGACCTCTCCTCAAAAAGCTTTCCCTGGACCCAGCATTGTTGGAAAATTACCGTCCGGTCTCCAACCTTCACTTTCTTGCGAAGGTTGTAGAGAGTGTGGTGGCTCAACAGTTTCCTCGACACCTGGAGGAAGTTGATTATCTAGACCCGCGCCAGTCCGGCTTCCGGACCGGTCACAGCACCGAGACGGCATTGGTCGCGTTGGTGGATGATCTCTGGAGGGCACGGGATAGAGGTTGCTCCTCTATCCTAGTCCTATTAGACCTCTCAGCGGCTTTCGATACCATCGACCATGGTATCTTATTGCACCGACTGGTGAGAGGCACCGTATTACGGTGGTTCTCGTCCTACCTCTCTGATCGGTCGCAATGGGTGTTGGCAGGAGGGCAGAGGTCGGCCCCGAGGCCCCTCATATGTGGGGTTCCTCAGGGGTCAGTCCTTTCGCCACTTCTGTTCAACACCTATATGAAGCCGCTGGGCGAGATCATCCATGGTTTTGGGGTGGAATACCATCTGTACGCTGATGACACTCAGTTGTACATATCCACCCCAAACCACCCCAACAATGCCGTCGAGGTGCTGTCCCGGTGTCTGGAGGCCGTACAGGTTTGGATGGGGAGTAACAAACTCAAGCTCAACCCGTCCAAGACCGAGTGGCTGTAGTTTCCGGCACCCCGGTTCAGCCAGGTAAGTCCAACACTGGCCATTGGGGGTGAACAACTGCCCCCCGGGGGGAGAGGGCGCGCAACTTGGGTGTCCTCCTGGATTCCCAGCTGTCCATGGAGGACCATGTGACGGCCGTGGCCAGGGGGGCGTTCTATCAGGTACGCTTGATACGCCAGTTGCACCCCTTACTGGACCGGGTGGCCCTTCGCACAGTCACTCAAGCACTCGTGACATCCCGACTGGACTACTGTAATGCTCTCTACATGGGGCTCCCCTTGAGGTGCACTCGAAGGTTACAGTTAGTCCAGAATGCGGCTGCGCGGGTGATTATGGGTGCCTCAAGGCAATCCCACATAACACCTCTCCTGCGCGAGCTGCACTGGCTACCTGTGGCCTTTCGGGTGCGCTTCAAGGTGCTGACGACCATCTTTAAATCGCTCCATGGCTCGGGGCCTAGCTACATACAAGACCGCCTCCTGCCCCATACATCCCTTCGATCTGCTCCCACAGAGAGGGCCTCCTCCGGGTACCATCGGCCGGGCAATGCCGGTTGGCGACACCCAGGGGAAGGGCCTTCTTTGTGGCGGGCCCAGCCCTCTGGAACGACCTACCCACCGATCTACGCACCTCCTCGGACCTCCGCCTCTTCCGCCAGCATCTATTTATTTCAACAAGCCAGCCTAGCATAACCCCCCGTTTCTGACTTTTATTTGTATAAATTTTAAATTCTTAAGATTTTATAAGGGTTTTAGCACGGGATATAATTTAATAGTTTTTTAATAATGTATTTTTGTAATTTTGTATGGTTTTTTTTAATATTGCCTGTGCGCCGCCCTGGGTCCTTGCAAGGAGAAGGGCGGGGTATAAATTTGAAAAATAAATAAAAAATAATAATAAAATTGGACATTGGTTTCCCAACATTTGCTAATTTTTTTCTTTGTGTCATTATCTGACTACTATAGCCATTTTCCTTGAGAAATTGTGAGCACAATTCAATCTGTTAATGGACACTAAATTGGGATGCTGTGGCATTCTGGCTTATCACTGATGTGAGCACAGCTGATTATGGTTTAACTGTTCAAGTTGCCTTCGCATAATGAATGACCCCAATTAATTATGGGTTGATCAGTATATCACAGTTAAACAAACCATTGCTTTATGTGATATGTTGACCTCATCAAAAAGTCAAATGTTATTATCTATATCATAATTAGACAGTATAATTAAAATACAGTCTATTTTCCATGGATAAGATTTAGTCTATATCTTTATAGTGTTTTCCCCAAATTATCAAATGCAGAAGCCTGATCAGACGTCATAATTGGTATGCTGCCAGTTTTTAAGTTGGTTAGAATTAAAAAAAAAAAAGTTGCTATTTTTGAAATGTTGGGCATAGATGCTTAAATAGTTAATTTTTTCTTTCTTTCTTTCTTTTCTTTTTTTGCCTGTATTTTTGCAGAAAATGAAAGCAGACCTTAGTATGAAGAAGTCATTGCTTGGTACTTTGGAAGCCGAGCTGCAGAAGGCTCTCCAAGTTCACTCCCAGTCTTCTCAATCCTACCCTCACTATGACTTAGATCTTGGAAAATTTGCTGATAGAGTTGGCCAACTAAGAGACCGTTGGCAAAGGCTGGAAAAACAGCTGGATGACAGGTTTGTTTTTTGAAGCAGTGTGTTTGGTTTTCTCATAATGGCATCATTGCTTTGCGGTGAATTTTACATTCACTGTAAATACAATATTGCAAGTTCTAGTGAAAGAACTTCCTTTTTAATTAGATTGTCTTGTTTCTTGCAAATAGGTTTTCTAGAAAAGTGATTTTTTTAGGCTACTTTAGATATGAACCTCTAGCTTAAATTTGATCCTGTGGTATTTGTATATAATCCTTTCTGCATGATAGAGGTAGAAATAACGATTGTCATCATGGTAACTGAATATGCACTTCCATGCTAGTCATGTTTTACAAATGATAGTTGCATTTATGGAGCTATATTAAGCTTAAAAATAGTGTTGCATATATTGTTACAGGTCTTACTTTTTTTTGCAAATATATATTGCTATATAGTTGCATTCTTTACAGTTGTGTCTTAACTGAGATTAACAGGCATTACATGATAAGCAAAGGGTGTGAATTTAGAGCGTCACAAAAAGTAAATTGGATATCCTAATTCTTAGAGAAGGGGCTATGGTTCAGTGGTAGGAAATATTTTGTTTTTATTTTGTTTTATGTATAAGACCATAGAGATTATCACTGGCATCGTCAATGCAGATTGGTTCTTAGGTAACAGAACTGTTAGAAACTATTAGAAGGGGCCTTTGTTTCACTTCTTGCATTGATACGATCATAGAAATCAGCATCAATCGGGTTCTATGGATCAATCTATATTTGTTGCTTTTTTTCCTCCAGATCGTGGGATTTAGAAAAACAGGTGAAGCAGCTGAGAATCTACCGGGAGCTTTACCAGTCTTTGAATAAATGGATCTGTGATGCTAGGCGCCGACAGGACACCATTGAAGCCATGAAATTGGGAGATGTTGGCACTGTCATGAGATACCTGCAGGAGCAAAAGGTATTTTTTTGCCTTAAATACACCAAACTGACCTTCAGAACTATAATGGAATGAGTTTGTAACTCATCCTAATGTATATTGGTATGTTACAAAGAGCTCATAATATTTTAAAATCAGACTTCAATCCAATTAAATTTATGCCAATTTTTTCTCTTGACCTGGGCTTCTTTTTGTTATTGGACTATACTTCCTGAGGCAACCAATAAGCTATTGTAAACAATTCTCACTATCACTGTATCTTTGAGGATCCAGTTATATAAATGGATAGATGCTTGCCTACTCTTTAGAATGCTAAGAATTTGATTAAAAATCATTCATTTCTCTTCTTGCCAGAACTTACACAGTGAAATTACAAGCAAGCGTGACAGAGTAGAAGAAGTGATCAAGAATGCAGAAGTGTGCTCACTTGCAATCAAGGTAAAGATATTCAAACTTTTTTTCTCAGCATATGTTTTCACAACAATGGTTTGAGTGCCATTAGTACACATTGTGAAATTAATAAATCTCTGTAATAAATCACAGCAAGAGCTAAGACTTTTCTTTGACCTCCTATCTCGGCCACTGCTCCAAATCTGCTCCAGCATTAGTAGAATGCCTTTCTCCTCCTATTACTACTGCTATCAGATCTTATTTCATTAGCAGACAGATACCTTTAGCTCCCACCTTTAATCTGATAATCACTACTTACTAGAAATAAAACTAAGTTCCATTGCAATTTCAATGGGCTATCTAAATAAATGGTTGAGCTTGCATGTCATTTTGTGCTATTGTATTCTATTTTGGCTTGTTTCTGTTTAAAAATGATAAACTAGTTTTAAACAATATTTGATTTACATAACATGATTCATGAATGGTCATGCATGATTTGTTTGGGAATTCTTCATTTATTTACACTTTGCTTTTATGTTTTGTCTAAGGCTTTAACCAACTTATGTAGGATCAATGCATGAGCAGTAAAACAAAAACCTCATAAAAACAAAAGAAAAAAATAGGAAGGAAACACAGTTATTTTGCTTGTCTTCGAGGCTGAGTCTAACTGTGGTTGACTTGTTTGAAAACAATGGTTGAGACAAAACATGCCTTAGTACAGGGGTCTGCAAAGTCGGCTCTTTTAAGACTGGTGGACTTCAACTCCCAGAATTCCCCAGCCAGCTATGCTGGCTGGGGAACTCTGGGAGTTGAAGTCCACCAGTCTTAAAAGAGCCGACTTTGCAGACCCCTGCCTTAGTACAATAGGATTGACTCAGCTACACTGAGACTGAAATAAATCTCCATATAACTGAGTAAGATATCAATCAAATCAATCAGCCCTGTCTGCTTCTTGCTTTTCTGGTATATTTTAGAACAGGTAATGGGAGACTGAAAACTTCCTTTTTAATTCCTTTTGGCATGATTGTAGGATCAAACTATTTCAGAAACATTTTCATAAAACAGCTCGACTGTTTAAACAGACATATACATGAATATGAACCACCAGTGTGCAGCAGCTGCCAAAAAAGCCAACACAGTTCTAGGCTGCATAAACAGGGATAGAATCAAGATCACGAGAAGTGTTAATACCACTTTATAATGCCTTGGTAAGGCCACACTTGGAATACGGCATCCAGTTTTGGTCGCCACTATGTAGAAAAGATGTGGAGACTCTAGAAAGAGTGCAGAGAAGAGCAACAAAGATGATTAAGGGACTAGAGACTAAAACATGAAGAACGGTTGCATGAACTGGGTATGTCTAATTTAATGAAAAGAAGGACTAGGGGAGACATGATAGCAGTGTTCAAATATCTCAGGGGTTGCCACAAAGAAGTCAAACTATTCTCCAAGGGTAGAACAAGAAGCAATGGATGGGTGGAAACTAATCAAGGAGAGAAGCAATTTAGAACTGAGAAGAAATTTCCTGACAGAACAGTTGATCATTGGAACAGCTTGCCTCCAGAAGTTGTGAATGCCCCAACACTGCAAGTCTTTAAGAAGATGTTGGATAGCCATTCGTCTGAAACGGTATAGGGCTTCCTGCCTGGGCAGGGAGTTGGACTAGATGACCTCCAAGGTCCCTTCCAACTCTGCTATTGTATTGTATTGAATGACCTGTGTCTATCCAACTATTTCTACTTGGGTATCGCCACATGTTGTTGGTTTAAAGAACAATCCTTATTTTGGTTCATTTCTTCCAGCTTCACTCCCTTCTACTTCACTGTATTCATTTTTCCACAGGCTTTGAAAATATATTGCTTAAAAAAAAAAAATACTGAAATCCACAGTAGGAAGTAAACTACTAGTATTGTACACCAATATAAATGCTTTGTGCTTACAGGATTATGAACTCCAGTCTGCAGCTTATAGTTCAGGACTAGAAACTTTACTGAATATTCCTGTCAAGAGGAGCATGGTCCAGTCTCCTTCAGGCCTTATTCTACAAGAGGTACATGTCTCTCATTTCAAGTTATTTGCAATTTCAGCAATGTGATGGGAGTTGTGGGAGGCACCAGTATGGGAGATCATATATAGTACAGGACCATTACTTTCCCATAATAACTGTCCCCAATTTAGGACAGTTATTATGCAAGTTTAAGATTAGGCTATTCTGTTTTATGAGCATCAAAAATCTGTTCAAATAAGCTAAAACAATATTTGGGATAGGATGTCAATATACTTTTTTCTCTTCTTCCATTCTTATTTAGGCTGGAGACATTCAATCCCGATACATCGAGCTTCTTACAAAATCAGGAGATTATTACAAGTTCTTGAATGAAATGTTAAAAAACTTGGAGGATATAAAGGTAATTTCTTTTTGGTCATAGACCTTTTGTGAGTTTTACAGTATCTCAAAATATTAAATACTTCAAAGTAAACTTTAGATTGGAAGCAATGCCTTCTTGTAATTATAAAATCTTCCTAGCGCTCTTGGAATGTTACTTAGTTAATGTTTGTTGCTGTTATAGTTAATATTGCATATTGAGATTGGAGATATAATCTAGTCAAGTGGAAAAACCATGTAATAAATATTTTTGTGTGCAAGACCCGCTTTCCATGGTCTGCCAGTGTACACGCTCCTTGTGTAACCACAATCCTGATATTGTATGAATTGTATCCCATGGTATCTATAAGATATCAGTTTGTGGAAAAAATAAAACTAGTTTACTTACAGATATTTTGCGTGTAAATGTAGCTTTCATAAAACAATACTCACCTTGGAAACAATAAAAGGCTAACATGTTAAGAAAAGAATACAGAGGAATTTCCCCTAAATAATCTATATTAATAATAATATTATATATGCAACTTTTTGCTTCCTCTTTTGCAACATTGTGCATTGCTTTGCATGAGGTTGATCCAATTGTCTGTCTCTTGATTCTGCAGATGAAAAGCACCAGAATAGAACTACTGGAAGAAGAACTGAGATTGTCCAAAGATGCCAATTCTGATAGCAACAATAAGCACAAGTTCCTGGAACAAAACCTGCAGAAGTATCAGGTGGAATGTTCTCAGCTGAAAGCGAAATTCATAAGTTTGGAAGAAATGAAGAGACAAGTTGAGATGGATGGCAGTACAGCCAAGCAAAACCTAGACAAATGCTATGCACAAATAAAAGATTTCAATGAGAGGATAGCAAGGTTGACTTATGAGATTGAAGATGAGAAGAGAAAAAGGAAGCTGTTGGAAGACAGATATGACCAACAGAAGTTAGATCTTGAACAGTTGCAGAAGGCAAGGCACAATGAAAAAGAAACCCTTGGTTGGCAAAAGATAGAATCAGAGAAAATCATCAAAGAGAAGGAGTATGAGATAGAAAGGTTAAGGGTTCTTCTCCAGGACGAGGGGACACGGAAGAGGGAATGTGAAAATGAGCTGGCTAAGGTAAGAAACAAGTTTAATGAGGAGATGAGTAATATAAAGAACAAGTATGAAACAGAGATTAATATTAAGAAGACCACCATTCATCAGATAGCTGCTCAGAAAGAAGATGATGCCAAGAACCTCCGCACTCAGATTGATCGATTGCAGAGAGAGAATAGAGACCTGAAGGATGAGATCGTCAGGCTCAATGAGACCATATTGGACACAACAGAGCAGAGAAGAAGAGCAGAAGAAAATGTCCTTCAGCAGAAGGCTTGTGGCTCAGAGGTGATACAGCAGAAACAACAGATAGAGTTGGAACTGAAACAGATCATCCAGCTGCGTAATGACGACAATGCAAGATACAAGCAGGCCCTTGAAGATGCATCTTCGACCATCCATGAAAAAGTCAAAGAACTTGAAAGGTTAAAGATTCAACTGCAAGAAGAGGCTAAAAGCCGATGGGAACTTGAAAATGAGTTGGCTAAGGTAAGGAACAGTTATGATGAGGAAATTATTAGTTTAAAGAACAAGTATGAAACTGAGATTAATATCACAAAGACCACAATAAATCAGGTGACTGTGAAAAAAGAAGAGGAAGCCAGTAATTACAGAGCTCAGCTGGACAATGCTTTAAGAGAAAATAGGAGCTTTTGTGAGGAAATTAGGAGACTGAAGAACTCACTAAGTCAGACGTCAGAGAACCTTAGAAAAGTAGAAGAAAATGCTCACCAGCAAAAAGCAATTGGCTCAGAGATATCACAAAAGAAACAACATCTTGAAAAAGAGTTAAAACAGACTGTTCAGAAATTCACAGAGGAGATTGCACATTACAAACAGTCCCTCGATGAAGCAGGAAGAACACTTAAGGAGAAAAATAAAGAGATTGAGAAAAACAGAAAATTGTTAGATGCAGAAATATGCCAAAGGAAATCCGTGGAGGAAGAAAATATTCGTTTGCAAAGGATCCAGTATGATCTGGAGAAAGCTAACATCAATGCAACAGAAACCATTAACAGATTAAAAGTTCAAGAGCAGGAGTTGGGACGCCTAAAGAGCGAATATGAAAGGCTCGCACAGGACAAGAAAGGGAAAGATCAAGAGAGCACAAGGTTGCAGAACACAATAAAAGAAATGCAGCATCAAAAACACATGCTGGAGGAGGAACTTAATAGGCAGTCTAGAATTGCGGCTGATGAAACTTCCAAAAGGAAAAATGCAGAAGAGGAATTAGAAGCTATGAGGAGAACTTTGAGAGAACAAACTTGTAAAATCACCAATCTCACTCAGCAGATAGAAGAGATCTCTATTGTAAAGAAACGGAGTGAAGATGACTTGAGGCACCAAAGGGAGGTGCTAGATAGCCAGATGAGAGATAAACAGCGATACATGGAGGAGATAAGGAAATACACTTCTGAGGTTGAAGCCTTGCGTCGCCAGTTGGTTCAAGAGCAGGAGAATTTAAAACAGGCCCATATTCGCAATGAGCATTTGCAGAAGGCTATTGAAGATAAGAGCAAAAGCCTCAATGAGTGCAAGATAGAGATTGAAAGACTTCAGTGTCTTACTGAGAATCTAACAAAAGAACACTTGATGCTAGAGGAAGAGTTGCGAAATTTAAGGTTGGAGTATGATGATCTAAGAAGGGGCAGAAGTGAAGTTGATCAGGAAAAAAATGCTACAATTCTTGACCTAAAGAATCAACTACAAACAAGCAACAAGCATGCCCTGGAGCTTCAGGGTGTGATAAATGGTTTACAGAAAGAAAGGGAAAATTTGAGACAGGAAATTGAAAAATTCCAAAAGCAGGCTCTGGAGGTATTCACAAATATTTGATCACACCTTTATTCACCTTCAGATTCTATAATTTAACACCCAATGCATTTTCAATCAGTGAATATTGAATGTGTGTGCATCTTAATTTTGACCAATCTGTCCTCCCCCTGCTCTTAATTGGATTAAGGATCAGATTAAGGTCCTTCTGGGAATAAATTCAAATGAGAGATAAAACATAATTAGATGGCAGTGAATTCCTCAATTTAAAGGAATTTCTTCCTTTCCTGATTTCAATATTCTCAAGGAAAGATGGAGCATCTGCCATACTTCAGTTAATCCACTTGGTCCTATTTCCCAGACTATTGATTTTGTAGACCATGTCTACCTTTATACTGATTTTTTGGTAGTTCTGTTTAAAAAAAACAACCTTTGGACTTTGATATAAAATATCCTAAAGGTTCCTCTGTTGAACATACTATGCATGTAAAAGTTGTGGCAACAGAGTGTATATCTCCATAGATTCTTCAATCTTTCTTCTCTGAGCTGCTTGGTATAATGAGATGCACAATATATAACTCATGCAGTTACATATTGAAGTGTAACCTGAACTGCTTTGCTTTCCTGTTCTTTACAAGAGCATATGTGTGTCTGTGGTCATGTAATCACACATAAAACATATGTACATGCACACACATGCACACACATGCACATGTTCATTTTAAGAACTATACAATATAGAGCTAACATTGCTTATTATTTCTCTTATCTGTTGTCCTGCTAATGTATATATGACTGTTTAAAAACATATATACATGTTTATGAACATGAATGTATATTCATATTATGTATAGCTTCCTATACATATTGTCCATTTTAAATAGGCAGGGTAGAATCCAGCATAGACATACATACTTAAATCTGCCTCATGTTGCATTGTGGTCTATAGCCTTTTCCAATTAGGTCTTAATTTTTAAATCAGATCACATATTTCCCAATTACTTTTTTCCACTGTTTCTGAAACATTGATGCAACACTAATTTATGCCCATACACTTATTATTAAGAGCAATCCTCCATGTATCGCTAAAGGGCAAGTTTCATTTGTTTGAAGAAATTTTAGAAAGAATGGAAAAAGCTCATAAATAATAATTGAACTATGATATTTAACTAACAAAGCAGTGGAGGGAATCCACATTTACAACGTGTATTCATTATATACATTCTTTCAGTCCCTCATTTATATTAATGTAGGTAAATGACGAGGATTTCACTAAATATATTCTGTGAGTAAATTTATTAGAATAAGTAAACTTACTAAACACACCTGAGTCACATTCATAAAAATTCCCTTTCCCTGAAATTGATAGGAATATTCTTATATTAAACAGTTCTTTATTATTCAGTTGACTATTTATTCTTTGAAATATTTTATTAAAATGCATTGTTTAAGAATTTTCTTATCTCTTTCAACGAATCTTAATTTTATCAAAGGGAAAAAAAGTAATACAGTCATTGCTAAACCACTAAATCAAGACATTGCAATTTATATTTTACATTTTAAGAGGTTAAAAAGGAAGCACTAAATGCCAGGAGAATGTTCTGTTATTCCAAATTAAGTCTCATTAACTTAAGGATACAAACTTCTGCACAGGTTTGTACAGAAATGGGATTTAATATTCTTATTTACAACAAGACTATACCCAGTTCATTTTATTTGGAAAAAAATGAAACATTTCTATCAGTAAGCCAATCTATAGTAAAACAAACACAAAACTGTGTAAAATACAGTGTTGCGTTACTTAGGACTGCACTTATCCATTACTCTTAAGGTGGTGTATATACTCTATAGTATAAACTATAGAGAATAAATAATAAATACTGGATGTTAGCACAACTATTAATTTTGTTCCTTTTTCTTTTCTTTTTTTAAAAGACATCCCACAGGATTCAAGAATCCAAAAGCCAGTGTAATCATATTATGCAGGAACGAGAAACCCTGCTGGTGAAAATAAAATCCCTGGAACAAGACAAAGCAAGATTGCTTAGATTAGAGGAAGATCTGAATCGTACCAAAGGCATGTTGGAATCAGACTCTCGCTTGAAAGTACGGCTGGAAAATGAGAAGCAGCAGATATTGAATGACTTAAATCAGTGGAAAAGCCAATGTTCCCGGAAGGAAGAGATAATCAGGAAAACTGAATGTGAGCGAGACAAGAGTGAGAGGGAGAGAAGTGCCTTGTTGATAGAAATTGAAAGGCTGCAGGCAGAGCTCAAAAGGATTGAAGAAAGGTATCGATGCCGTTTAGAAGAGACAAGCAGGAAGAGCCAGGCAGAGATGGACACGGAGCGGTTGAAATTGCAGAAGGAAATTGAGAAATTGAAAAAACGTCCATATGGGGCACACAGAGGCACCCAGACAGAAGAAGACTTGATGATTGACCCTTCTAAATTGCTTTTCAGTGGTTTGCGGAAAAAAATCACGGCAGTGCAGCTGCATGAGTGTCAGCTGATAGACAAATGCACCCTGGATAAGTTGTTGAGAGGACAGAAGTCAGTGGAGGAAGTTGCTGCTGATCTTGAACCTTACCTTAGAGGAGCTGGGGCCATAGCGGGTGCTTCTCTTAATACCAAAGAGAAGTATTCTCTGGTGGAGGCCAAACGTAAACAGCTTCTTACTCCAGAGAACACAATCCTGCTTTTGGAGGCTCAAGCAGCCACTGGAGGGGTAATTGATCCCCATCGGAATGAATTATTGAGTGTGGACAGCGCCGTTGCTAGAGACCTGATTGATTTTGATGACAAAGAACAAATCTACATGGCTGAAAAGGCGATCACTGGGTTTAAAGATCCCTTCTCGGGAAAAACAATGTCTGTTGCAGAAGCCATGAAGAAAAATTTGGTTGACAGAGAGACTGGGATGCGTCTACTTGAAGCCCAGCTAGCTTCAGGAGGAATTGTTGACCCTATCAATAGTATCTTCTTGCCAAAGGACATTGCTTTATCCCGTGGGCTGATTGATCGAGATTTGTATAGAGCTTTGAATAATCCATCAAAGCCCTTGATTGATCCTCTTAGTAAGAATGCCATAAGTTACATGAAGCTCCGAGAAAGATGTAGAATTGAACCACACACAGGTTTACTTCTCCTTCCTGTGCAAAAGAGAAGCATGTCCTTCCAAGGAATCAGAAAGCTTATCACCGTTTCTGAATTGGTTGATTCTGGCATAATTCGGGAGTCAACAGCAAATGAACTGGAAACTGGAGTAATCACTGTTGAAGAAGTCACTGATCGAATCAAAGATTTCCTGCAGGGTTCCAGTTGCATAGCTGGTATTTATAATGAAGCTACTGGAGAAAAGCTTGGTGTTTATCAGGCCATGAAAGTAGGGTTGGTGAGACCAGGGACAGCTCTTGAGCTTTTGGAAGCTCAGGCAGCTACTGGATTCATTGTGGACCCCGTAAACAATTTAAGGCTTCCTGTGGAAGAAGCTTACAAGAGAGGCCTTGTTGGAATAGAATTTAAAGAAAAACTCCTGTCTGCCGAAAGAGCAGTCACTGGGTACAAAGATCCAGAAACAGGAAATATCATCTCCTTGTTCCAAGCGATGAATAAGGAACTAATTGAGAAAGGCCACGGTGTCCGTTTGCTGGAGGCCCAGATTGCCACCGGTGGAATCATTGATCCTAAGGAAAGCCATCGTCTGCCGGTGCACACAGCGTATCAACGAGGCTACTTTAATCAAGAACTGAATGATATTCTGACTGATCCTAATGATGATACCAAGGGATTTTTTGATCCCAACACAGAAGAAAATTTGACCTACTTGCAGTTGAAGGGAAGATGTAAAATAGATGAATTAACTGGGCTCTGTCTATTACCACTGAGAGAGAAGAAGAAGGTGGTTCAGACTTCACAGAAAAATACACTTCGGAAACGTAGGGTGGTCATTGTAGATCCTGACACAAACAAAGAAATGTCAGTCCAGGAGGCCTACAATAAAGGCCTCATAGATTATAGTACTTACATGGAGCTTTCAGACCAGGAATGTGAATGGGAAGAAATTACTACTACCGGATCAGATGGGAGCACAAGGGTTGTGCTCGTAGATAGGAAAACAGGCCACCAATATGACATTGAAGATTCCATTGATAAAGGTCTTGTTGATAGAAAATTTTTTGATCAGTACCGTTCTGGATCTTTAAGCCTCACACAGTTTGCAGACATGATTGCTAGTAGAAATGGAGGTGACGAAGTCTTCAAACATGAATCGGTTATTCGGTCCCCTACTGTACTGAGTGTCAAGAGTTCTTCCATCTTGCTAAAAAGCAGTTCTGGCTCCTTTTCTGATTCTCCAGAAGAAGCCACTCCCATTGCAGCCATATTTGACACGGAAAATTTGGAAAAGATCTCAATTCCAGAAGCTGTACAACGGGGGATTGTTGATACCATCACTGCCCAACGTTTGCTCGAAGCCCAGTCTTGTACAGGAGGTATCATATGCCCTACCACAGGCCAGCGTCTTTCCCTCCAGGATGCAGTTGCCCAGGGCATCATTGACCATGAGATGGCTACGCGACTGAAGCCAGCTCAGAAAGCCTTCCTTGGCTTTGAAGGAATTAAGGGGAGAAAGAGAATGTCAGCAGCAGAAGCAGTGAAGGAGAAGTGGTTGCCTTATGAGGCTGGTCAACGCTTCCTTGAATTCCAGTTCATCACAGGAGGCCTTGTTGACCCTGACGTACATGGGAGAATAAGTACAGAAGAAGCTATTAGGAAAGGATTGATTGATGGCCGGACTTCCCAAAGGTTGCAAGACATAGGCAACTATGCAAAGATTTTGACCTGCCCCAAAACAAAGCTGAAGATCTCCTACAGAGAGGCGATGAATCGCTCGATGGTAGAAGACCAAACTGGGCTCAGATTACTTGAAGCATCTTCTGTTTCATCCAAAGGCATATCCAGCCCATATAACGTCTCTTCAGCACCAGGGTCGCGTTCAGGGTCACGTTCAGGATCTCGCTCAGGATCACGCAGTGGATCAAGGAGAGGAAGTATTGATGCCGGCACAAGTTCTTCATATTCTTATTCCTACACAGCTGTCAGCAGCAGCGGCAGTCTTGGGCGCTAGACATTCATCAGTGTATCTAACTTCTGTTCTATATGTCTGCTTGTTTAAAGAAAAGAAAACAAAGAAAAAGATCAAACATACATACACACATGGGCTGGTGGTAATACTGGTACGGTAGTTGCTTGGGTGAAATAGCTAAGCTACAGCATAGAAATGTTAACCCAAATACAAGCTGCAAAAATGCTTTCTGGAAGGAAGGGGATGCTATATTTTTCCTTTTTCTTAAAAAAATGTCTAATTTGGCTCATGAGTGTGGTTTGTAAACTGTAAGAAAGCAACACCTGCCTCTGAAAACAGATGTTGCATTTTGTCCCTTTCTTGTTTTATTACTCATGCACACCTGCAGAATATTAGCCTAGCATCCATGTTTTTATATCATTTGTCAGGTTTTTTAAAGCCACTTTTCCTTTCGTGCAGTAAATATTTCACTGCATAATGATAATAGCCTCCAACTGATGTTATACTTTATTAGATTGAGCTACTTTCTCAGTCATTTCAGATTTATTTGGAGTCAACAATGCTTTTCTGTTTCTGTGGCTTGTTTTCCATGTAACACCATAGAGGCCTGACTACATGAACTTAATTATTCTTGCAATAAAAGTGTAACCATTTTTAACCCATTTGTATGAACATGTTTACCTTTCGTATGGGTCATCTTCCTGGACTACTTGGCTATGCTGCATGGTAAATATTTTATATTGGTGATTTCTTTGGTCCTGTACTGAAACCTTGTGACTAGGGTTAATAGAGACCCAAATACATTTGTTTGGGGGAATAGTTATATATATCTATCTCCTGCTTCACTAAGTGCAGAAACCTGTCAGCCTTGGGAACTACCCTTGACATTCTATGCACAGTTAATCTTTAATCTTTATTGTATTTCTATACCGCCCTCTCTCCCAGACGGGACTCAGGGCGGTGCACAGGAACAATAAAAATATAAAAATATATAGACAATCAAGTAGGCCCTCCCTGTGGGAGCGGACAGGTCAAATGGAAGTATGTGGTAGTAGGCGGTCCTGCAAGTAACGAGGTCCCATGCCATGGAGTGTTTTGAAGATGGTCACTAAGACCTTGAAACGCACCCGGAAGGCCACAGGCAGCCAGTGCAGCTCAGGCAGGAGAGGTGTTACATGGGAGTGTCTTGAGACCCCCAAAATTCCCCGCACGGCCCCGTTCTGCACTAACTGGAGCCTCCGGGTGAACCTCAAGGGGAGCCCCATGTAGAGAGCGTTACAGTAGTCCAGGCGGGAAATGACGAGAGCCTGAGTGACCGTGCATAGGGTGTCACGATCCAGAAAGGGGTGCAACTGGCGTATCAGGTAGACCTGATAGAAGGCCCCCCTGGCTACGGCTGTCAAGTGGTCATCCAAAGACAGCCGAGAGTCCAGGAGGACACCCAAGTTGCGGGCCCTCTCTGCGGGCGCTAATGACTCGCCTCCGATAGCCAGAGATGGAACCAACTGGCTATGTCGTGGCGCCGGAAACCACAGCCACTCGGTCTTGGATGGGTTGAGTCGGAGCCTGTTCCTCCCCATCCAGTTCACTATTAGTGATCAAGCTACCCTAATAGTTGAAGCCCAGAGAAAAATACTTTCCTTACAGTTGTAATGAAGAACAAGTTAAAGAAAGTGACATGGGACTTTCCTTGGCTTGATTTCTCCTCCCGCCAAACGTAATGGTTGGTAGAAAAAATAACCACTATTTGCTCTTCTTAACACATGAGACAAAGCTATGGTGTAGGCAAATCCTTTGAAGTGAGCAGGTAGATGGAATATCCATCTGTCAAGTTACCCAACAGGTCACAAAGTAACCTCACCAGTAGGTCACAGGTGCAGAGGGTCAAAGCATGAATGAGCAACTGATAATGAGCTGCTACAAGGAAATGTCAGTGTTACCAAGAAACATTTGTGACTAGCAGGACCTGGAAGTAGCCCATTCCAGATAGTGGCATAGCAGGCAGAAACATGCAAATTGCACACCTCCACCAAAATATGAACAACTGTGAGATATCCCTTGTCAGCAGAATGATGACCAATTCGGTAACATCTACTTGCCAGAATCTTACTTTCTTGGCTTAAACTGACCTGTGTATCAACCGTTTGTATAAAAAGCCCAGAAAACAAATGCTTTAGACCAGACATTATGTGGACAGTGTATTCTGCAAAAGCCAGATTTCTATTTCCTCCTACTGTCCAACAGCAATGGCCATGGATGAGGGATGCTTAAGGACCAGAAGGCAAGGCACCCTGCAGCTGTATAGCGGGCAAAAAGCAACATTAGTTATACTTCAGTGAAATGTATGCAGTGGTGGGTTTCTGCAGGCTTGCACCTACTCGCAAGAGCCGGATGGTGAAATTTAGAGAGCCGGTGACAGGGGCTTCCACCAGCGGACCCAGAAGTATGTCTGGCCTGCCACTGCCGGTAACCCAATGGGAAGGAAAGGAAAGGAAGGCAGAAAGTAAGAAAGGACAGAAAGAAAGAGAAAGAGAAAGAAAGAAAGAGAAAGAATTTATCACAATTGAGGCCAAAATTTTGGTTGCTAAGCAAGAGCGTTGTTAAATGAGTTTCACCACATTTTACAAGTTGACCACTCCCACCCTGTCACATGACTGCCAAGCCACGCCCACAAAATAGGCCACACCTAGAGAGTAGGTTCTAAAAAAATTTGAAACCCACCCCTGAATGTATGTATCAACTAGGCTGAGGTGTCAAACTTGCCACCCATCCCACCCACATTTTAGCAAAGGGGGAAACAGTCACAGTACACATGACAACATGACATGGGTTTGACACCACTGAACTAGGGGAAGGTGAGGATGGATTTCTATTTCCAACATTTTGAATGTGCAGTAATGAAGATGTATAAAATACTAAAAAAAAAAACCTAAACATGCAGTGTAATAAAAGTTAGGTAGCACAATATCGAGCTCTCTCAATCCCATTTTAATGTTTATATGCTCCTAAACTACATATAAATGGTGCCTGAGAACAAACCCAAATCAAACCACAAGAAAACACAATTACATCGATGGCCTCAATCATCTCTGGGCTCAAAAAGGCGGCCGGAAAGTCGCAGGGTATAACCGTAGCCCTGAGAGATCGCAAGAATTTGGTCATGGTTTGCGTTTGCTTCTGTAGGCATTGGCGAAACGCAAACCGGTGCGCTATCTTGGATGGCACGGGCACATAGTGGGCACGGAGCCGCTCGATCAGGGTGTCCCATGGCAGGTCGTAGACCGCTGCCGGGGCGGCTATGGTGCGCGCTGTTGCAAAAAGGTCGGGGCCTCCGCAGCCCAAGAAGTAGCCGAGTTTTCTGGCCGGCGACAAGGCGCTGTAGTCGTTGGCCAGCAGAAAACACTCGAATCGAGCCATGAAGGAGGCCCAGGTCTCTTTGGAGGCGTCGAACGGAGCGAACGGTGGCACGGATGCCATGTTGATTGTACCGCAAAAGTAAAATCAGGAGCGAGAAAAGGGAAAAAATTACTAGGCCTGGTCCCCAGCCCTCGTCGCCAGTGTTAGACCTTGGGAACAGAGGGAGTCCAGACACAGACTAGCGAACAAACAAGTAGTTTATTGGCAAAGATAGCGTAGACGTGAAGAACTATGTACAAAAACAAAAGGAGTGCGGTAGACGGGCTCCCGCGTTTGACAGCTATTTATACGCGAGTTGTCAAACGGGGAGCCAATCAGGCCGCGTCTGGACCAAGTTTCCCGTCAGTCGCGTCTGGGCCAATCAGACGCGACTGGCAGTTACAGGCTGGCTACAGCCTGTTACCGTGGTCCTTCCAGGCAGAGTGGAAGACTTGCGGCTGGTCGTATGTCGAGACCAGTCGCACGTCGAGGACTCTACACCAATGCCTGAAGGAACATAAAGGTTTCAAATACTTTCAGGGTGGATCATGAGAATCATAAAGGGATAGTATTTCAGAGGATAGGTTTCATGTCAGACCAAGGATGTTCCTTAGGTTTTACCAAGTGGTGCTGTTTAATAGCATGCCGGCCCTTATGGGAATGGGCAGAAACAATTTGACAGAGGCAATCTCACAAATAATCTTTGCCCTTGCCATGAAATAGTTTAGAGATAGTAACTAGCACCCTGACAGTAGTGTCCATCTGGAAGCCTGTTGGAAGACAGTACAGCCTATGAAGGCTGTGGTATGACATGCGTGTATTGAAGTATCCACATAACTGCTTGTGCTGCCACATTCTGGATCAATTGCATCATTTGGATAAATTTCGAGGGCAGACTCCTGTAAAGTAGAAGGCAGTAATCCATCGGGGAGGCCATCAAAGCATGAATTATGATGCCACTGGTTCTTCAAAGGGAGATAAGAGTTCAAAAGACTCATGCACTGAATCTTTCTTGGGCAATGCTACCCAATAGAAAGTGAAAGAAAAACCATATGACCTGTAGGCTCCTAAAACCCAAAGCCACTCAGTCTTGCTAGGGTTTGAGCTGAAATCTCTTCTCCAACCAGACCACTACAGCCTTTAGGCTCTAGGAAAGAATCCTATTAGCATCACTTGGTCAGCCTGGGATAGAGAAGCATATGTTTACCATGCTTTATGCATAGAGTGCATTTCTTCGTTATTTTTCAGATATATATGAAGAGGTAGAGAGGGATTGGTACCATGAAGTGATGGTAACTAGTTTTGAAGAATGTACTAAACCACTTAGGAATATGTGAACATTTGATTCTTAAGCACTTTTAAAATGTCCAAGTATTCTCAAATTGTTATGGATATTTATTTTAAATCCTCCTGATCACAGCTTTATAACTAACTGCATTTATATCAGCTGATAGACTTTTTTTTTAGCTCTGTATTGTCTGCTCTAGTTTGGCACTGCAGTTCAATACAGTAGGCCATCCCTAAAAAAGAATTAACCTTTTATGAGTAGGCATTATAAAAACATTTTGGGGCTGGATTAGTATGTCAGAATAAATTCATGCTCATCTTCAAAAAGAGAAATCACTAAAAAAAGTTTTAAAAAATCATTTATAATTGGCATGCCACCCAGGGAACACACATTTCTTTTTGTGTTGGATGTCCATATAAATCCACTAAATTAATAATTTGTAATTAAAATATAAGCATATTCTATATCTATAGATATAGATATAGTTGGAGAAGTCAGGAAAAATTAAACTTTATTGGGAGAGAAAATAATTTTCAGTCTAGCGATAACTTGGAAACACCTTATGATTATATGTTTTAGGCTTTACCTTATGGTCAAACAGGCAGAATTTTATTTTGGTCATTGACCAATAAAAATACAATCAATAAAATGAACAGCATGAAACTATCACCTAACAACAAGAACTATTATCAACCATTTGTGGGCAAAGCGTACTTTTAGAGATATAAATTTATCTTCATTATTTAACTTTATTATTAGTATTTTTATTATTTTATTTGATCTTTAGTTATGTAAATCACCTCATCCAGTTTAGCACATGAGGAATAATTCCCTGTTGGCTAGAACAGAAGGGAGGGGGGGGGAATAAGTAACGCTGGACTAATTCAACTTGGGTGATGAGGAATTAAGTTCAACTTGAGAGAAAACTATATAGAGAAAGCAGACAAGAAAGACGCTTGCTTTATCGCAAGTCACACAAAATCGCAATTCTCTTGGCATACTGAAGGGGGAGTCCGCACTCCGCGGGAAAGCTCGCCGGCCGCTTCCGTCAACAAGAGCGCATTCAGCTTGGCGCAGGCGCAGTAGCAATAGTAGGCGCGGCCGAATTGAATTCTCTCTCGGAGTCCTGTTGAGGGATTTCCAAAACTGGGTACCAGAAAATTTCAGGTAGGCGCTGCATTGCGTCGTCGGAGCCAAGAACTCCCGTATATCTTTTGTAAATCAACGCCAGCATCAGATGAGAGGAGGTTTGCCCTGCTGGCAGGGTTGTTTTTGTTTTTGTTTAGATGGGCGTTTCTGTTTCCTCCGGACACCCCGCTGGTCTGGGTAGAGATGCTTTTGTATTGCCGAATTTGTGTGCAAACTGAGCCACGTGGCATTTTTGTTGTTGCTGTTTACTGCACGATTTCAGGGAATAAACGTGTCAGTGCAATTGCTGGCTTTGGACAGATTGAACGTGGACGTTTGTTTTTTGCAACTTCACAGTGACATCCTCAGGCCAAACTTCCATGGTTGCAAAAAGGAAGAAAAAGGACTTGCAGAAATCCGACTGGCCTAGGACACTTTCAGACACTTTCACTTTGTGGAGCGTTGTCTCATTGCCTAAGTGAATTGCTAAAGAAGCTAGAAGAAGCTCCAGGCACTCACTTTGTGCTCCTGTAAAAGCACAAAAGTTATAACTTTTTACTGCTAGAAAAAGTTAGAAGCTTTCCCTTCTGAGACCAACAGTTAAAACATGAAAAAGCGGCATTGGCATGTTGAATCTTGGTTTTGCAATGTGCTTTGCAGCAAATGCTTATATATTTACTGCCGTGGTTAAACTCACCCATGTTCTCCTGTAGTGAACCATTGTGTGTGGCAAACAGATGCAAAACTAGTTTTCTGACACAATGGCTGGAAATATTTCAGAGTTGACACCAAGGCCCTAGTTAAGAAAAAAAAAGTGACCTACTTTCCTTCCTTCAAGATTAGTTTGGGAAATGTTAGCTTTATTCTAAAAGGGCTTGGTTTGCCTTCTCTGGTAACTGAATATAATCTCTTTTAGCTACATATAAAATATTTCTAGGTTTTCTACTGTAAAACCTAGGTCAACCAGCATCTGGTTGACCTTGTGTGGACTAGATGTGAGTTGGTTAAAATGTGAATGGGACACCATTAAGAAAGCACAGCCTAGTGATGCTGAAGAAAGTACACTTAAACCTTGCCTAATGATGCCCTGTTTACTAATCATTTGAAATAACAGTGCTGAAAAGGCAATTTTACGACTAGGCCTCGCACTTACAGCTGGCTTATTGCCATGGTCAGCATCCTGGCACTTTGCATATAGTGGGCATTGATGTCTTTGCAGAGTCCTGTGGTCACATGATGACCAGGGATGGTATTCACTTACTTTCCATTTGGTTCGCAAATCTGAGCGCATGCATTCACGCAAGTGCTTGGCCTTCCTTGCATGTGCTTTGGTTTGAAAATGTGCCTAAATAGGACAGCATAGAGCTGGGGCGGGCGGGTGGCCCATTCATGATTTCCAAACCGGTCTGAACATCACAAGCTGCAGGTATAGGATGTCTTGCCAAATGATCCTCAGTGATTTGCTTAACAACTCTTTAAATAAGGTTGTAGCCTGTTACAGTCATGTTATGTTTCACTTAGCAATTGTGTCACTTAGCAACTAGTCCCAACTGTGTTCCTAAGCAAGAACTACAGTTGCAAGAAAAAGTATGTGAACCCCTTGGGATTATGTGGAGTTTTGCATGAATTGGTCATCAAATGTGCTGTGTAGTATTATTTTAGGCAGACTGTGTTTGTTTATTGTTGTGACTTAGATGAAGTTCAGAGCACATTTTATGACCAATTCATGCAAAACTCCACGTAATCCCAAGGGGTTCACATACTTTTTCTTGCAACTGTATATATGAAATGTCCATGAAGTCACCAAGACTCAAGCTTGATTCAATGGGGACTTCTCTCAGATGAGAACTTCTTCTTGGGCTAGGTGACAGGCATACTCTATCAGCCTTGATCAACCTGCCTTGTCATAAAAACAGGCAGAGGGGGAAAAATGGATTGATGGGAAAAAAATAGGTCCAGAAAAATAACCTGTTATAACTTGAGCACGGTAGAAATATCACAGTTCAGTCATATCTGGGTCATGATTAATTTCTGTGTTTTAAGTAATATGATCATTGCAATTACAGTTATTAACAATGAGAACATAATAGAATTTTTGGGAAAGCAAACAAGCAAAGCTGGGTCCCCCGTACCCCCCATCAATTGATGGTCTGCTTTATAATTGGTTATATTTACATGGAGACTAAAAGCAGTATTCATTTGAAATCAAAAGCAGCTGCATACAAAAAGATTGCGATTACAATTGGAAACTTAGCACACACAAAAAAGATGTATATATATTTGTTCATTATGTTTCCCCCCCCCTAAAGGATGTATATACATAAGGTTATTTATAGAACACTGATTTGATTGAAAATTACAGCATTGTGGCTGAAATCTGGAATGGAGAGCCTGTCTCTTAAAACCGTATCTGGGGGATGCCTGCTTTGTGGCCTTTGATGCATTGGAATCAGTGAATAAACTCAACACAGAATTTCAGAGCTGGCTATTAAAGTAAATAATGTGGGCATCAGCATTTTGGTTTTCATCATGGTGGTGCAGCCAAAGCAGTTCTTTTTTCTGCTTCCAGTACATACAACATTTATGATTCCTCTGCCACAATAGAAAAGGCTGGAATTAGCTACATCTGTAGTGGAGGAGGAAGGAGACATGGCTGTGGTGATAAGAAAGATATGTGGAGGATATGTTGGTTCAGGCACATTACTGTTGGGAATGGACCTGTTGGATGTGGTTAAAATACTTTAAAGCTGGGGTCTCCAACCTTTGAAACTTTAAGTCTGAAGGACTTCAGCTCCCAGACTTCTCCAGCCAGCTTTGCTTAAAGTTGCAAAGGTTGGAGACCCCTGCTTTAAAGGAATCATTTGCCCTTATTGGGAATTCGTATCAGAGATAATTGAAACAGTATTCCAAAAGGGTCAGTTGGACGGCATCTTTCTACATACCAATTTCATTTTTGTTTACACGATAAAATGGAAAGAGCTAGTGCAGTGCTGTGGTTAATGTATTGGAATAGGACCTTAAAACCCTATTTCAAGTTTACCCTTACTGTGTCTTTGAGCCAATCCACTCACATACATCTGAACCACCCTGAAGAAAGAGGGAAAAATAAATGAGGGAATGCTGTAGTCTTAAGCTTCTGGGGAAATGTTGGGTTGTACATCTGAGAGACAAAAATAAATGATATCTGCTACTGCCCTAGGCTGAGTTTGAGCTTGGATTTGAATAAATGCATAATCTGTGGGAAGCCCACCCCCCTTCCTAGAAGA
The DNA here is from genome assembly GCA_039707465.1 of Rhabdophis nuchalis. Classification (NCBI taxonomy): domain Eukaryota; kingdom Metazoa; phylum Chordata; class Lepidosauria; order Squamata; family Natricidae; genus Rhabdophis; species Rhabdophis nuchalis. Next base: position 149,250,062 of record CM077645.1, read on the forward strand.
ATGAAATATTTTAAGGAATTATTTTTTTTAAGCCAGGATAAAATATTTTCCCTAAAAAGGAAATAAAAAAACCTTAAGGGAGACAGAAACTCAGAGGCCCAGCTTCCTTAACCCAGCAGATACTTTGTGCCCATAAAGACTGGGCCATCCTATCTACAAAACAAAAGCCCTTCAGCTCCAGGGTGGCGGGATTAAGACATGACCCTTCGGGACATAATAGGATTAACCCACAAAACACAGAGCTCACTAAATTGCATTATCTCCTAAAAACATTGCATCACCCTCAGAAACGTTAGCCAAATCTGGGAGCTTAGACAACCTACAGAGCCAGATATGGCCTCTACAATAGCCAGTAGAATACATGTTCTTGTAGAGGAACAGGAAGTTCAAGTGCAAAAGCCAAGAGAAAGTATAAAAGCCACCTACTCTCAACTGCGTGTGGTCAGCTGCACCAGAACCATATGCTTGATGATTCTGCTTCATCATTAAACCATCTTTCCAATCAGCCTCCATTTTGTTTCCAGTGCCTTTCTTCTGGCTTGGAACTGAACCAGATGGATATTTCTACCAATACCTGGCTTGCTTTTTATTCTCTGTAGATGCGGTGGTACATTGATAGCAAAATTCACCTTGCATATCTGTTAAATTTAAGGGCTGGGCAAAAGGTCCTTGAAAATGGCACTTCAAAATTATATTAGCACAAGCTTCCTTCCAAAAGCCTTAAAGCCTTCTAATCCTTTGGATCTGCCATTGGTTGGACAGCTAGTTATGTATGTACTTTATAGAACGGGACACAAAACACTGGAACTCCAGTGAAGCAGGCTGCACTACACATATGCACAAAAACATATCCAGACAGGCGAGAGTAACCTTCATCCTTTGCCAATATTGTGCCTGTATTAATACTTTGAAAAGAGGTGCTTTGCTGGTACTGGACATGCTTTTTGAAGCCTCTCTTTCAAATGCTTTGCATAGCCCTGGCCATTTTGCATTGGGTTTTAGGAAAGTTGAAAAGCACCCCTCAGACATCATAAACCAGAGGTGGGGAACTGTGGCCCCTGTCTGACTTGTGGACTTTAAATCCCAGAGTTCCTCTGGGATTTAATCCCAGAATTCTGGGATTAAAGTCCACAGATCACAAAAGAGCCATAGTTTCCTACCCCTGTCATAAAGAAATTGAAAGCTGCCATTCTAAATATATGACAGTTCTTGAGCAAAAATGCGGTGGCCTCAGTGATGGGATTCACATTTTTTTACTGCTGGTTCTGTGGGCATGGCTTGGTGGGTGTGAGTGTGACGTGGCTTGGTGGGTGTGGCAGGGAAGGATACTGCAAAATTCCCATTCCCTCCCACGCCACTAACCTGCTTTCCACCTCCATTCTCCTGTTCAGATCAGCTGGGAGGCTGAGAGGCAGCGGGGGCAGCCTATTTGCTGGTTCTCCAAACTACTCAAAATTTATGCTACCGGTTCTCCAGAACCTATCAGAACTGGTTGAATACCATCTCTGGGTTGGCTGGATAGCATTGGGCTGAAAAATTGATGGTCCAGAATACTAAACAACTGTATTTTTCCCATTCAGAAAAAGGTATTCAGAAAGGGCTTCCATATTCTATTGTTTCCCACCTGTAATTCTCCCATATTTTCCCATTGTTCTGTCCAATCGCATTTTCTTAACTTGGAAATCTTTAAGGAGATGCATCATGTTTTCTATTGGTGATACTAGGGTCGATCTGCTTGGAAGCTCCTATGGAGCTCAATAATGGTAGAACCAGAAGAAAAACAGAGCAAAACATGTCACAACCTTGGTCCAAAAGAAGTGGAACAGTACTGTCAGAGGAAAGTACAACAGACAACAGATATTCAGAAGTCAGGTAGATGATGCTTTTGAGAGCTTTACTCTGTGATGCATTTTGAAGAAATTCTTGGCTGCAAAAGGGACTGAAAAATAGTTGAAGCCTAATTTTTTTTGACAACCGTAGTCGTAACACATCTGGAGGGCACCAGGTTGAGGAAGGCTCTGCTAAATGATTATCAACAGGAATGGCTAGTTTCTAAATGGCTTACTTTAGAATACTTTCTCAACATGGTCTCTCTTTATGGTTTCTTTGTAAGAAATTGTCCTGTTACAGATCATGCATCTTTGCTGCACCTCTCCAGGCACACGGTTCGGCTTAGCTGCTTGTGTTACATTATTAGGATTTTTGCCAGTATCATAAAATGATACTATTACACTGAATGTGTACAGTAGACCTGTATAGAAGGTTGAATATAGAATATAGAAAATAATATAGGTAGCTTTCCTTTAGTGACTGGCTCTTTTAGCAACTGTTCACAGTTATGCCAGTGACGAAAATATAACCTTTTAATCAATGTCAGCATTTCAACATTTCCAGGTCTGTAAAGATGAATTCAGATTGTAAGCACAGTTGGCATTACACTTAGGGATAATTTCGCTTAATGACACATTGCCAATCTCAGTTGTAGTCACTAAATGAGGACTACACGTATGAAGATTGGCTTTTGGCATGGAAGTACAATTCCTTAAGCATAGACCTGTGCTTCGAATAGTTGCTAGCATCTTTGTGCTGAAATGCCTAAATTAGGTTTGATGGTAATAACTATCCTTCTTTGTCCCCTTTGTCCAGTGGTACATTTCCTTTGAATATTTATGGAATATATTGTGCACTGTCAATAGCTATAAGCTACTGTATTTTTCGGAGTATAAGACGCACCGGAGTATAAGACCCACCCAGGTTTTGAAGAGGCAAATTTAAAAAAAAGTAGGTAGGTAGACAGAGGGATAGAGAGGGAGAGAAAGAGAGAAATACAGTAGGTAGGGAGAGAGTAGTTAGGTAGGTAGGTAGATAAAGGGATATATATATAGAGAGAGAGAAAGAGAGAGAGACATGCAGTAGGTAGATGGGAGAGAGAGAGAGAGAAGGTAGGTAGGTATATAGGTAGATAGAGGGGTGGGAGAGAGAGAAATACAGTAGGTAGGCAGGCAGGTAGGTAGATGTTTCCAGGTGTATTTACCCATGTGCTGGAGAAGGAAATCGCTGTGGCACCTAAAACTTTGTTTCTGCTGGCACAGCAGTTGACCAATGTAATTCTCATCAATCCCTCTAACTCAGGGGTTCCCAAACTTGGCAACTTTAAGACTTGTGGACTTCAATTCCCAGAATTCCCCAGCCAGCTATGTTCACAAGCTATGCTGGCTGGAGAATTCTAGGAGTTGAAGTCCACAAGTCTTAAAGTTGCCAAGTAACTAAACAGCCTTTTGAAAGGAAAAAACAGTTTTTTGCACTCTGCAAACCTCCCCAAAATGGCCCATTTTTTTTTCAAATAAAAGGCATGAATAGCTTGCAGAGTGCTCCGGGGGGGGGGGGGGGGAGGGAAATGAGCAAAAAAACTGGCCCATTTATGTCAAAAAATAGCCTTATGGAGGCTTATAGAGTGCTGCTAGGGGCTGGGAGGGACAAAAAATGGCCCATTTTAGGCTCATTTCTGCCCTCCCCAGCCCCCAGGAGATCTCTGGAAGCCTCTATAAGGCTATGCACAGCCATTTTGGTGAAGGCGGTGGGGTTTCGGGAGGCAAAAAATGCTGTATTCGATGTATAAGACGCACCCAGATTTTCAGCCTCTTTTTAGAGGAAAAAAGGTGCGTCTTATACTCCGAAAAATATGGTAGTTCTTTAGAGTTGTAGAAAAAAAACATATTTCAGTATTTTTTTAAAAGGGCACCTTCTTTTAAAAACATCTGTAATAGTTCAGATGTTATAGTCTTAAAAAGAGTAGCCTAACTGACACAAAACTCTCTTTCTGTAATCTAACATTTTCCCCTCAGTCCTTTGTGGTATTTTTGCAGAAGGCAATTTCTGCCCTGTTTATGATTTGAAGGAGTGGCCCACACAACCCAACCTCAATCAAAGTGGAACAATATGTCATCAAAGACCCAGGGCCTGTTCCTGGAAAGAGTTTGAAGAGAAAACCCAAGAGTTGTCTGAAACTGAAATCCACTTCCTTGGTTGCATTACAGCATTGTGAAAATGGGTAGCACATTTTAGACATTTGTCAGGAAGATGGAGGTAAAGAGAAAAGATCTGTCTTCTGGCAGTAACTAAAACCAAATGAGATTATTTTGCCAAAGTAAATGGTTTATGCCCACCTCCAGTAAATATTGAAATTGTGTACATAATTTCTTAGGTTTGGGGGTTTGCGGAAGAGAGAAATGATTTGTGGTTCAGGATGGACAATCCTATACATCCTCTTTGATGAATTTCTACTTTTCAACTGTAAGCGCTTGCTTTGTTTATGTATATATGGCTCAAAATGAATGAATACGTATACATGTCAAGGGGCTTCCCATTTCTTGTTCTGATGCATTATGGGCATATTTTCTTCTCTCTGGAATTTTTTTTCTGAATATGGAATGTGTCTGAAATGTAGATACAATTTATCTGGAATGTATTTGAAACCTCCAGAATTCTGGATGACATAGAATCTTACATATTTATATACTGATTTGAGTGGATATGCTTTTTAAGATTGGAATATTTTAGTATTAAAGAAGAGGGAATAATATTTTTAGCTGATTTTGATCTCTGTGTTAAAATGTTCAGATGAAAGGGGTGTTGTTGCCTGCCGACAGCCAGCAGAGCTAGTAGCAAATTCAGACAGTGAGGAGGTTGGAGAGGAACATGGGCCAGTCCCGAAATCTGGGGAAGGCTCTGAGGAGGACTCTGTGTGGGAGGCAGATAGAGGTCCAGAGCCATATGCCAGTTATCAGCTGCCTTCAGAGTCAGACATCAGTGAGGCAGACGAACAGTTGGAGCATGTTCCCAGTGTGCGGATGCGCAGAGTTGCCAGACGAAGGGAACAGCTAAAGAACAGGGGTCGACTTGGGAGTAAGGCCACAGGTGGACAATGAATGGCCCCTGCCAGAGGAAATAAAAGAGGAGCAAAAGGGGAGTGGAGTTTGCAGGAGACAATTAGTTTGCTTAATTGGTTTGTGACCAGTTTTGCAGATATGGGCCTGTCAGCTCTCCAAGCTAGGTAATGTCTGTGACTGTAAATCCTCCCTTGAAAGACTTTGCTGGATGTTTATGAGCAGAATTCACAGTAAATTAATAAAGAGTTTTTTGTCAGAACAAGGAGTTTGCTTCATGTTCTTGGAAAGCCTGGGTCAGAACAAGGAGTTGAACATTATATACATCCAAGTAAGACAAGAAGATGATGCTGCAGTCTGACTTACATCATAGGATTATGATGTGTTCCATCGGAAATACAGTAACTTGGGTATTTGCAAATGTAGTGCCAAAGAAATGAAACATACTTTGCTTTTTTACAAATATATGTTTATATTTTAGGCTTTTCTGATGATAACAGAAGATGCATTCATAGTTTAATGTATTAATTAAATACATCATTTCATCACAAAGAGCTTACATACCATAAGCATATTAGGATAGACTACATCTTGGCTTGAGGCAAGAATTTAAAGAAACTAATTCAAGAAGCAAACTGCTTCTTTTTCTTCAGGATCATTTTTAAAAGCTGATTCTGGTTCACCACCAGATGTCATCCCTGAGTAGGAAAATATGATTTTTCTAAAGCAATTCTGAATTCATAACATTTTTAAAGGTGGAGTGAAAGGAAAGTTTGAGAAAGAGAGAGAGCAAACATTAGGAGGTGAAACATTCTTTTAATAGTATTAATGTGTGATTGTGTATCCTTAAACACCTCACAAAACACCTTTGTCTTTCAATCACCAAAGAAATATTTCAGGTCCTTTTTTGAGAATAGGTTTCAAAATATTGTTGATATTTTACTAGAAACATTTAAAATGAACAAAAACTTTAATTTTGGATGAAAAACTATAATAAGGCTACAGAGTCTCTCTCTTTTTTTTTAATCAATTCCTGAGCAATGTGAAGAACATCCAAATTATTTTTAACTTAAATTAAAGTAAGCCGAACTTAAATGGAAACATTTTCCAACAGCACCGAAACTCCAGCATGTATAACATAAATAAAGTTCAATTCAATATATAGCTTTAATTCACAAAATGGGATTAAGGAAAAAAATTGCAATGAAAAAGTTCTGAAAAGTTCTGTCCTAAATTTCACAGCAAAATAATTATTGAAAAGACACACTCCACCCAGCTGCTCACAGGGAATGAAGCTGGCCTCCCATATCATGCCAAGGCAAGCCATCATCACAGTGTCTTGACGTTATAGAAAGTACTGCATTAAAACCAAAGGAAACAAACTATATTCTGACTTAACAAAGCCAGCAATGTTCTGGCAAGAGAGGATGAGGGTGACAAGGGATATCACGGTGTCACTGTACAAGTGATATGAATTACGTATTGTGTGCCATGATGTGATTTACCTAATTCGTGTCACTTATATAATGCAATTTCCCTAATGCATGTCACGTATGCAATGACTTCATGATAGATGCAGCATTGTGGCTGCTACTGTGGATGACTAAGATAATGAGTAGAGTCAACTTTTCTTTATACAGGTGCAGTCCCTCAATTGTTAGGTGCTGTTAGGCTGAAGAGAAGCAAGGAATCTAGGAGATTTGGGGAGGGGGGAATTGTTTTTGGGTATGTACATTTTTAAGCATTTATTTTGGAAATCAACTTCAATAGAAACAAGAAGCTAAAAAAGTAGAATGAGATTTGGAAATGTATATCCCAGTTCCTAGTTCCCAAATAATAAGAGAGAAAGAGAGAGAGAGACATAGATGGGAAACTGAATAGAGACAAGTGACCAGGGTGGACCATTGTTGGCTGAGGAGCTCTGGAAGATGAAGTCCACCCACCTTACAGTTGTTAAGGTTGAGAAACACTAATGTCGTGGACTGGTTCTTGCAGTTCAAATGATGATGGCTGAGGGTGCATTTGTCTCAGAACCATTGATTTATTGAATCTCCCTATCCCTATCCCAGGAGAGGAGAAAGAGAACAGATTCCTAATCCTCTGAGCTTGGATCCCAGCATGGATGCTACACACAGCACAAAGGATCATTCTATATGAATCCCAGAACTAAATACAAAGCCTGTTGTCTTGTAGTGCTTTCCAAATATCTGAGTTTGGGGCCAGCAGCCCCTTCACACACCTCTTCTAAATGATAACGGAATAAGAAAATACTTCTCCAGCTTCTCAATTCTAAGTGAGACCTTCCTAGACAGGTGATTGCATTGACTTGAAATGGAGGCAATACAACTAGAAATAGATCAGCAATAAGGATAGCAAATATCTTGCTGGCAGAGTATTGCTTTATTCAGGTTTATGAGAAGGATTACAACACAACAGTAGAATGTGGCTTAAGATGTCACAGAACAAAAACATTTTGGCTGAGATAAAAGTCAGCATAAGGAGGACAGGACAAATAGCAAATTTTGCTCTGTCACTCATTCCCTTATATCAGTGGTAGTCAACCTGGTCCCTACCGCCCACTAGTGGGCGTTCCAGCTTTCATGGTGGGCAGTAGGGGTTTTGTCCGATACTGAAGCACTTTTCTTTTTTAAATTTAATTAACTTCCCTACTTTATAAATCACCATTACTGTGAAACCGGTGGGAGGTTAGAAAATTTTACTACTAACAGAGTTACAAAAGTGGGCGGTAGGTTTAAAAAGGTTGACTACCCCTGCCTTATATTATATTTTGATGGAAGCCTATTTGTAATTCTGTAAACACTTTTCAATAATAACAATATTTACAATGCTATAGAGTAGACAGAATCTTTATTTCTGTTCATCTGGAGACAGCTGGTCCTTAGAATCTTGCTGCTTTAATACATTTTACAACCATTTTATCATCTCGGTCTCTTTATTCACATAAACTGTATGATGCACAGTATAATGCTGTACTTTGAATCCTAAGTTTGAACTTAGATCACAGCTCCTTGCTTATAGAAGAAAAAATGTGTGTGAGGAGGGTAGATTTTTTGTCTCAGATTGTCATACAAGATAGACTTAAACAAACCTAGGATTAAGTTTAAACACTGAACCAATCTGTAAAGTGGTTTGGATTGTTCTTGTTTAGTTTGCTGGGTGATCCCAGCCAATTGTGGCTTATGAAATCAAAGGTCTAAGCAGATCATAGGTTAGCACAATGTACAAAAACAGCCAGTGTTTTACGGGAGCCACATGGTTATGGAATGTATTGCGTTTTTGACACTTTAGATGTACTGTTTTTAATAACAGTTAAATTACTCTGCTGTCTGTATTTGGTTTATTTGTCAGCCAAAGGAAAATATGCCTGTTATCTTGAGGAATCTTTTGGAATGAACAAAGATTTATTACTTAGTTTATTTTAAAAAACTGTTCTGAGTTCATGGACTTCCTGTTTAAGTTATTTACAAGCTATTAGGGCTTCCTGTTAACTACTCCACTTGTGAAATAAGATACATTGTTTTTCATATGAGAGCCTCCATAAGTCAATTGAAGAATAGGAGGAAGCACACATTTGCATAATATTTTGATCTAATCATTTGTCAAGGGATTTTTTCCCTATTGTATATCTGCTCTTTTGATTTTTCCCCCCCCCAAATAGGATTGGCATTTTTTAAAGCTATATTTCAGTTAAGCTTGATTCTGCTAATTTAATGGGCATGTCCATGTAATTTTCTTGGCAACAGAATGGAATTGCTTTCTATTCATTTGTTTTATTTCCTAGTCTAGCCTCCAGCCTTAATAATATTCCCTGGTGTTCTGCCATCCAAATGCTAACCAGACCTGACCTGTCAGAGTTTTCTGTGACCTTCTAAAGAGCTACACACATCCATAAAAGTTAGAATGTGACTTGCAGTGATGATTAAACAAGGGTCATAATTTAGCAAAGTACTGTGTAGTAGCCTGCACCTGTTCAGTTCTTACTTCCATATTGCATAACAGGTAGACCTTTCTTGACTGTTACAGCTGATTACTGGATTATTTAATAGGGGATTTCATCAACAAATCCCTTGCTGTAAAAGTGTATTCTGAAGAACTCAGTCCAAATTGCACAGGAATGCAGGTATTCGTTAGTTAATTGTTACTGGGACTGGAATTTTCAATGCCAAGTGATGTGGTTGGAAGGTGCAGTGTCATGTGAGTGCATCACTTAGCAACAGCAATCCCAGCAGGCCCAATTGTCATTTCTAACCAAATTTTACCTAGTCTTTGGATGAGGATCCACCCCAATCTGCGCCGTTCCCAGCTTGGTTTCTCTCAACCCAGGGCCTTGGTAAGGTAAGGGACTCTTCCCTCCCACCTATGTCTCCCATCTTTGTCCTTTTGGCCAGCCTGCACTCCTCTGCCCGCCTTCAGCCTGCCACCCTGTGCTCCATCCAGAGATCTCACAAGAAGGACTCCCTGTGCAAAGGCAGCATGTGATTTGAACAAGAATGTGCACACCTTTGGGAAGGCGGCCTGGTGAACCGGCAGCTGCTTTGTGAAGGGCCAGGGTGAGCACACTTCATTGGCATCAGGAGGAGGAAGATCATCTGGGGGCTCTGTAGGGTGATGGAGTGTTTCTTGAGACATTAGTGTCTTCCCCCAAACTTTTATCATATTGCTCTAGGAAAACAAAATGTGAGATTTATACATAAACATGCATAAAATAGTGAGATAGAAATACAAATCATATCCTTTGGAAATGATTATTTTATTCTTGGAAAGCGAAGAATCCCCGCCCCCCTTCCCTTCTCCCCTCTTTCAAAACCTGGCCAAGGCAAGTTTCCCAGCACCTACGTATCAGACTCGCCCTCATTGACACTTGTTAAAGCCCTTGTTATTTCCCGCCTGGACTACTGTAATGCTCTCTACATGGGGCTCCCCTTGAGATGCACCCAGAGACTGCAGCTGGTACAGAATGCGGCCGCGCGGGGGATTCTGGGAATCTCACGGTACTCCCCGGTAACACCTCTCCTGCGCGAGCTGCACTGGCTGCCTGTGGTCTTCCGGGTGCGCTTCAAGGTGTTAGTTACCAACTTCAAAGCGCTCCATGGCACGGGTCCTGGCTATTTGCGAGACCGCCTCCTACCACACTCCTCCCTTCGACCCGTCCGCTCCCACAGGGTTGACCTCCTCAGGGTGCCATCTGCCGGTCAATGCTGGCTGGCGGCTCCCAGGGGGAGGGCCTTCTCTGTGGCGGTCCGGCCCTCTGGAATGACCTGCCCCCTGACCTCCACACCATTACTGACCTACGCCTCTTCCGTCGGACGCTCAAAATGCATTTTTTCCATCTGGCTGGCCTGGCATAGATTAAGGGTCTAATTTTAAAGTTAATATTTTAATTGGTCTTAACTATTTTAGCACTGGTTTTACTATTTATTTCCATTTTATATTATATGTAGGTGTTGTGGTTTTTACTTTTCTGTGCACCGCCCTGAGTCCTACCACGGAGAATAGGGCGGTATATACATTTAATAAAATCTAAATCTAAATCCCTCTCTCTCTCATCGGGGTTTAAACTGTACCCGCCTATGTTAGCCCCATTAGCTGAGCCGGGTCCCTAAACGAGGGGCAGCAAACAAGCGTCCGCGGGAGGCAACGCCTCTTCTCGGGGCGGAGAGGTTCCAAGCCTTGACGGATAGGGACCGGGAGCCGCTTTAATAAGTTGCCTCCTCCGCCGCCGCTCGTCAAGCGAGAGAAAAAAAGAGGCGGGCCGCTTCTGAGCAGCTGGGTGATCGCGCGGTACCTGTGAGGCTCGGCAGCCGCGCTCGCAGAAGAGCTGCCCGGGCTGACGCGAGGAAGAGCGCGCGCGCCGTTAGGATTGGTCTTGAAAGCTCCCCTCATCTTTGGCGCAAACTTCTGCGTGTGGGGGGTGAAGGAAACAACCATCTGCGGAGTTTGCCCCTCTCTTTTTTTTTTGTGCCCGGGGAGTCGCGGGTGAGAAAAAAAAAGGGAGGAGTTGGATGATTTGGAATTATTTGGGCATTTTGTTTCGTTTTGCCTTCTCCGGTCCTTTCCCGCTCGGTTTCTGTGGAGAACTTCCACCTTTTTTTTAAATTCCCATACCCCCCCCCCCGAACTTCATTCCTGTGAGGCGAAAAGGAGGCTGCTCGGGCTGCTCTCCCTTGGGTTTGGGCGCGGAAGAGGCGCGCAAAAAGCTGCCGGCTACCGGACTCGGTTGGAAAAAGAGAGAGCGCGCCCGGGAATTAGATCGCTGAACTTTGCCTGAGCGGTTTAACATCCCGCGCAGGGATAGCGGGAGATGTAATGCGCGTGCGGGATCCAGAGGGTTTGCACCTGAGTTCGCCGGAAAGGGGCCAGTAGGCGACAGACCCCTTGGCGGCTGTCTCCCCCCCCCCCCCCAATTCCCCCGGACCCTGGATGGAAGCGGGGGATGGAGTCGTTGAGAAGGAGGGAAGCTCCGAGCGCTTATCTTCCCCTCCCGTGAATTAGCACCGCTGCCACCCCTCTGAGGGAAAGGACTGGGCAGGCGGGGGAGGGTGGGAGCAAGAAGGCGAAGGAGCTCCAGCTTCCCCGGCGAGACTCGGCTCTTTTAAGTTAAACGTGTGAAGGGTGGAGAGCAGAAGCGGGGAGGGGGGAAAAGCGATGCCGTGGAGGCTGCGCTGGTTTTGGTGGTGGGCGATGGTGTGCGGGTGCTATTGCTGCTGCTGCGCCCTGCCTGGGCTGCCTCTCCTGTCCGCCGCGGGGGCGCTTCTTCTGGGCAGCCGGAGCGCCGCGGGCTTCGGCCCCGGGAGCGGTAAGGCTCAGCCTCAGGGGCCCGTCTCCACCTCTTCCTCCCCGGCGGGCTTCCTCTACCGTCGCCTGAAGTCCCACGAGAAGCGGGAGATGCAGAAGGAAATCCTCTCGGTGCTGGGCTTGCCTCACCGGCCCCGGCCCTCGCACGGGCTTCAGCTGCAGCAGCCGGGAGAGCCCGAAGTTCCTCTCCCGCAGCAACGCCGGCGGCAGCAGCAACAACAGTCAGCGCCCCCGCTGGGCAGGCTGAACTCCGCGCCCCTCTTCATGCTGGATCTCTACAACACGCTGTCCGGCGAGGAGGAGGAAGCGGCGGCGGCGGCGGCAACGGAGGAAGGAGAGCCCGAGCATCGCGGCGGCGGCGGCAGCCGGCACATCTCCACTGCGCGACCCCTGCAGCGCAAAACTCTCCTGACCCACAACCTGGGTTCCTCCGGCAGCCCTAGCCTGGCGACCTCGCAGGACAACGCTTTTCTCAACGAGGCCGACATGATCATGAGCTTCGTCAACCTGGGTGAGTGAGAGGTGGAGTTGAAAAAAGGAGAGGTGGCACCCATCCCCTGGGAGTGGATCGCGCGGGTGGTCCTTGATTAAGGCAGATAATTGGGGGGGGGGGCACCCAGATTTGAGTTATTAGGCAACACAGGTAGTCCTCGACTTACGACCACAATTGAGCCGATGTTTCTGCTGTTAAGTGTAACATTTGCTAAGTGAGTTTTGTCCCGTTGGACGACCCTTCTTGCCACGGTTGTTAAGTGACTCACTGCAGTGGATAAGTCAGTAACGTGGCTGTTAAGTGAATCTGGCTTTCCCCATTGACTTCCCTTGTCAGAAGATCGCAAAAGGGGATCACATGGGGCACAGCGATGGTCGTAAGTATGAACCACTTGCGAAGCATCTGAATTTTCATCATGTGACCATGGGGATGCTGCGACAGTCGTGTGAAAAATGGTCGTGAGTCTTTTTTTCAGGGCCTTTGTAACTTTCAACAGTCACTAATTGAACAGTTGTAAGTGGAGGACTATTTGCATGGTTAAAACCTGTATAAGTGTGTTGAGGAACTCCAAACTCTATTATTTATTGCAGTATATGCAGTGGTGGGATTCAAATAATTTAACAACCGGTTCTCTGCCCTAATGATTTCTTCCAACAACCAGTTCACCAATCTGCTCAGAAAGTTAAAACCGGTTCTCCCGAAGTGGTGCAAACGGGCCGAATCCCATATGCTCTTGTACTACAGGAATCTAACAGCTATCCAGCTGTAAACTATTCTTTTATCTTTTCCTCCAGTGACCATCCTCAGCCCCCTCTTTCCAGTTGCTATGCCAAAACCACTTGCAACGACCCCCTCCTCTCTAGCGCACGCTAATGACCTCCAGTTCACAACGCAGAATAAAGATCTAAATTATATAGTCAAACTGCATTCCTTAGTGTAACTGCATATTATGTTATGAAGTTGGCCTGGAACCAAGCAAATAGAAAGTTATGTATTTGGGCTTGATAGGGATCCTGGTGAATGAAGACACGTCTCTTATTTCAAAGGTTATGGGATATCCATCATTTGGGCTAGTGCCTCACAAAATATTAATATACAGCAAGACCTACTAAGAACACCCAGCTTAAGGATGACCCATAGTTAAGGCTACTGTAGCAAAAATTGAGTTAAATTCATAATGATTCAAATTAATGGTTCAAGTTTACTACACAATCCTACTTACAGTATACAGCATTATACAATAACACTCTTCTGGTTCACACACTGTGGAAATGTGACGTAAAGACATTTCTGGTTCACATAGAAATTTAGGACAAGGTGAGACCTTGGGGATGAACTTCATTCTTAAACTAACCTGTATTCAAGCTAAGCAGCCTCTAATTGCTCTTGATAGACTGTTATTATCAGAAATAGAAAGAGCCTTTGGTTCTTTTTTCTCTTTCATCTTTATTACAGGCTCATTTTTATATTTTGAAATTCCAAAAAGCCCTTAAGACCTGTTTGTGTTCTCAAGCCTGCAGCTACCAAGCAACTGAGGCTTGCTTTAGATGGCTCCACCAGTGAGGTGATCATTTTTATCCTTCCTCATCTGGAGTTTGTATTTCAAGATTTTATCATATGCTTAAAATAGAATTTACATTTTTGTTTCTGTTTTATTTGATTATTGTTTGCTGCCCAGAGTTTCCTCTAGTGAAATGGATGGCCATATCAATTTGATTAATAGACATGTTTGGCATGATGGGCGGCTTATAAATTAAATAAATAATCATGACAGATATATTCAGTATTTCTTAAGCTTTGATACACTGAAAATTCTTGTGTATGCATAGCATCCTAAATTCATTTCCTAGTGCCTATTAAAACAGCAAGCTATTGATTTTAAATGGTGGAGTGTAGTACTTATTGAAGGACGTGATGAGAACTAACAATTTGTTTTGCTATGCATTGGTTTTATATGAGACCATATCTTTGGGATTAAAGTTGATTTTGTCATCTGGGGAAAATTGACATACTTAATTTAGAGTTCCATTCTTACTAATTCTGAGTATAATTAAATTCTCTGCATAATTTTTTAGCCATTACACATATATTACCTTTCTGTATTATAGATAGCTGACATTCCATGCTTCTGTGGTACTGACCATGGTACTGTTTCGGTGCTGCTTTGGACAGGTTTAGAATAACCGGTTTAAGAATGCTGGGAAGGGGTTGGTTGTGGATGCTGCTTCCCTCAACAGATCTTCTGCTAGTTGTTTGGTTGTGCAAACAAAAACAAATGCAAGTGCAATTCAAAGAAGGAATTGTTCTCTATCTGTATAGTAATGAACCTGCATATAACTAACTTGGAGAAAGTAGCCATTGCACACCGTGTGACTTACTTCTGAGTAAACATGTAAAAGGACTTTATTATCCTGCAAAAGCAATGGGCACTGTGTTTTTTCAGATATTTGATACTATAGTAAGTCCCTATGGTTAAGAATGCCCTGGTTTAAGGGCAACCCAGAGTTGAGATTGGAGCCTATCTTAACAAAATTCAAGTTAAATACACAATGATTCAAATTAAACACACAATAATTCAAAGTTATTATATAATACAACTTATACCCAAGATGGCGAACCTATGGCATGCCTGCCTGAACTGGCACGCGAAGCCATGTTGCCTGACACATGCGGCATTGCCCGTTCCTCTTCTGGGTTTCAGGCGTGCATGTCCGTGTGACGATCAGCTGACCTTCATGCATGCAGCAGTGCTGGAAACTGGAAGACCTGGTCTTCCATTTTCCAGTGTGAGCATGCGTGCCAGCCAGCTTATCGTTGCATGTGCATGTGCACCATTCACCAGAAGACTAGCTTGCTGGCATGCATGTGTGTGCCGGAAACCAGAAGTTCATTTTCTGATGCGCACATACTCCTGGGCAGCTCCTCTTCCCTGATGAGTGCACATGTGCATGGGCTCCCTTTTCAGTACTTGGTGCCGAAAATGTTCGCCATCACTGACTTATACAGTATTATATAATAATGCTGTTCTAGTTTACCAACAAATTCAACTAGACAACAGGAAACAGACCTCTTGGAAACAGACCTCCTTAAACTGGGGATTACTTACTCTTTTGAAGCAGTGTTAAATTATTCTCTAATATTATTTATCCTGTTGAAAGTTAGTGTCCTAGGTTTCAAGTGAAAATTTTCTCAGATCTACTAATTGAAACGTATACTACAATGGACTACATCTAAGATTTCTGAATGTAAAATACCACTAAACTATGATCTTGAGTTAGGCATCCTTTCTTATCTGTTATAATCCTGCTACATTCCAGAATGCATTGTGCCTTACATTCTCTTTATTGTTAAAAAGTATTTAAAATGTCAGTGGCTGCCTTGTGCAATTAAGGACTGGCTCACTCTCTGGGAAAGCATAACTGGTCTTTCCTGATGCAGGAAAGTAACTTGGTAACATCCTCCTCAGATTTCCCGATGTGGATGAACTTTTGCAGTGGCATTTTGGTATTAAAAATAAGAATCAAGCAAATTAGATGTATGTTATGATGGATTTGAAAAAGAGACTTATGTACCAGATTTTAATATCTGCCTCCACCAGTCATAAAACAGCATTTTGGATTTTCAGTAGAGCGACCAATATTTACAGCCATTTAAATATCCTATGCTCATGGGCCCCCAAATTATATTTTTTCTGAAAACTAGTGTTTATTTTCAGTTTCCAGCCCCCCCAAAAAGCCATAGTGAACAATAGGTTTGCTTAACCACTGCAACATTTAACAACCATGGCATTTGCTTAATAACTGCTGGTCGTAAAATTGGATGATAAATAACATAATAACAAAACCTAGAAGTATATATTATTTGTGAATATTAAAATAGATTCAATTGGTGAGCAGAGAAATTTTGATGATATTGAACATTGTTTTAGTAATCTCAGAAGACCCGAAGTACAATTTGAATATTTGTGTTTTGTGCACTCACGCTTAGGTTAATGTGATGGCTATAATATTATCACATTTGCCTAACAATTTTATTTTTGTTGTTTTGATTGTTTGGGTTAGGTTAATGTGATGGCTATAATATTATCACATTTGCCTAACAATTTTATTTTTGTTGTTTTGATTGTTTGGTTGTGTGTTATGACATAGATGCAGTGAATATTTACCTGGTTTGATTTGTATGTTCATTAAAGATTTCAGCACATAGAAAATGTGCTAAATCTGGGGGAAAGTACTTGCTAATTGTGATTCTTAGCGCTAAACTAACAATGAATTACAGCTAGAAAATCTAAGAAGACAAATGTAAAATCTACTAATGCAACCTGCTTAAAATGTTGAATTAGAAAAAAATAATGGAGCCAAAGAGTAATTTGTGCTGCTCAAGAAGAAGCAAAAGAACTAAAATTTATTTCAATGGTAAATTAGAGAAAGTACTTTGGTGTATCTTTTTTAGTGATATTTTGATGCACTAATATCACTGAATTACATTTCAATAAAAACCATATTCATGAAATAGTATCATTAAGGATTGATGAAATAGTCTGTGAATATTCTCCATTCTTTCAAATACGATCCAATGTTATAATTGTAGCAATGAACAAAACACGTTTACCTGGCAGCTAAAATAGCAAGAAAAGAAGAACTGTTGTGTTAAGACATGTTTAAAGAAGACTGTTAATTAGTTTCATTAACTTGTGTAGTAAATTTATTTTTTAAAAAGCCTAGAACTGCTATGCATATAGCCTTTTGCTATGGGGAGGAATAGAATACCAATGCTAGGATTGCATTACATTCATGCACCTAGTGTTTTCCTTGTGCTAAGCAAACACTTTCTTACTTATCACTTCAGAATTCAATAAGTAGGAGACTTCATTTCTTAGTGTATTTGAGATTAAACTGCAAAATATCACTGTGTGCTTCTTTTTCTCATAAATAGGATTTTTATGCATTTGGCCCAAAATTTGGTTTGTCTAGTTTAAACCTTCATGTCTTAAAAAATCATCACCAATGAAATAAACTTTTCTTTGCTGTTCATTCAGTAGTAGGATTCAAAAAATTTTTTACTACTGGTTCTGTGAGTGTGGTTTGATGGGCATGGCATGGCTTGGTGCGCGTGGCTTGGTGGGCATAGCAGGGGAAGGATACTGTAAAATATCTATTCCCTCCCCACTCCAGGGGAAGGTTACTGCAAAATCCCCATCCCCTCCCGATCTGCTGAGACTTGGGAGGTAGAGAATAGATGGAGGTGGGGCAGTCAGAAGTGGTATTTACCGGTTCTCCAAACTACTCAAAATTTCCGCTACCGATTCTCCAGAACTGGTCAGAACCTGCTGAATACCACCTCTGTGTTCATTCATGTATTATGCAGTTGTTGATTGGATCAGTTTTGCCATATTTAAATAAGACAAAGTATATACTTTGATCTTTTGATGCCACTTCTTCCCTACTAACCACCCCAATTTCTTAGTTAAACTTAACTGTTTCTAGGGTTTTTTAGGGGTTTGTCTTAGTTTTAACATGGGATTTTAGCGCAGGGTTTAGTTTAATTCTTTTTTAATACTGTATTGTTTGTGGTTTTATATGTATTTTTAATTTCCCTGTGCCCCGCCTCGAGTCCCTTTGGGGAGAGAGAGCGGGTTATAAATTAAATTATTTATTTATTTTATTTATTTATTTAGTTGTAGTGAGAATTCTACATGGTCATATTGGAGAAAATGAAATTTTAATTTGGAAAGAAGCAGCTTGAATAGAAAGGACATAGCAAGAATAGGAATAAATATGAAACATGATCTGCATGTGTGTTTCTAACATTCACAGGTGAAGCCAATCATGTATGGTCTTAAGAACTGGTTCTTGACCAACCGCTCCCCCCCCCCCCCCGCCCATACACACACCTTGGAAAACATTCTGTTTTTCCTCCCTTTGTAATCTAATGCAAGTTGGTGGCTGCAGATGGTCAAAGAAAAAAGTATATGGGCATTTCAAATACTAATTTAGCTTCAGAAAAAGAATCCTCCCGGTATCATCCAGTTCATCCCGGTTACTAGCTTTGAACATAGCTAACTAACATTGTTCTAGCAAGAAGTGTGACATTCTTTTCATTTCTATTTTCTGTGTGATCATGTTTGTATTTTTTAAACAATCTCTAGAATGCTATTAACATGCAAAAGAGATACAACTAACTTCCAAAATATTGACTGGGGGCATCAGTATCAGATGACTCCCCCCCTCTCCCTCCCTTCCTCCCTCTCTCTCCCCTTCTCTTTCTCTTTTCTCTTTCTCTCTTCTGAGCCAGTGGATATGTGGATAAAAATGCTCTTGGTTCTATTTAAGAAACTCTGTTGTTTAGTTCCAAATGGTTGTTGACCATTTATTTTACCAACATCATTTTTTAAAAATCCATGTACTGGTTGACTTCCAATTTTTCCTGATGTTTATCTATATATGCAAATATTTTACAGTTGTTTAGGATTTTGGAATTTCATAGTCACATTTGTCATCAGTGTGCTTCTAATAAGGAATTAGTTCTAGGATGCTAAGATTGTATTAGAAATATATTCATTAAGTCAAAATGCTAGATGATTTGAGAAATTATGATGAATCAGCCAGGAAGACATTAATACAAACTCTATAATGTAGAACTAATGTACACTTATAAAATTAGTATTATATTTCTGTAATTGTTTATAAGATAAAAAGGCTATGAAAATAGTTTTGTGAATTCTATTATTCGAACTGCATGAATAGCAATTTTCTATTTGCAAAACATTTATAATTTAAGCTGATGTTCTTAGCAAATTTCCCAGACAGGTGCACATGCAAAACTACTTATCTTCTTAGTTATAAAAAGGTTAAATGCTGTATTTACACAAGGGCTAGAGAGTGACATCATGTCTCTTCAAGAAAAGATACGTCTTCCATTAGCCAAGTTTTAAGTGAATATGGAGAAAGGATTCTGATTTGCATTGGATATTTGTACTTTAACATGAGCACTAAATGAAAGTCATTAAACAGTACAGAAGACCCAGATCCATCATGCTTAAGTAGCAATTAATATTGTCTGAAATTCACACCTCCTAGCGAAGCCATGGTCCCCTGATTATCTAGAGCAGGGGTCCCCAACCCCCGGTCCGTGGACCGGTGCCGGTCCGTGGCTTGGTAGGAACCGGGCCACAGGGCCGGAGAGGAGGAAGAGGGAGGAGGGGGCAGCCCCCTGGGCAGAGCGCGCGGAAGAGCGCAGCCACGGCTGTTTGCGCCGTTGGAGTGCGGCTCTTCCTCCACCCTGGTCGACGGTGGGACTCCTGGGCGCCGCAGCAACAGCCCTCCCTACCGGCCGCTGATTCTCCCCCCCACACACACACGGAGCCTTCTCAGCTCCTGGAAGGAGCCTGAGCGAGCAAACGAGCGACCAAGCACGGTGGGCGGGGCAGGCTAAGGTGAGTGAGCGCGGCGGGCCAGGCTGACGAGGCTCTGCGGGGGGCGGGGGCGGGGTGGGGATGACGACAGACAGACAGAGAGAGGCACAGACACAGAGAAAGACAGGGAGGGAGGAGGGAATCAGAGAGTGACAGACACACACAGAGAGACAGAGAGAGGGAGGGAGGGAGAGAAAGAGAGACACAGAATGAGTGATTAAGTGCGTGAATGTGAGACAGACACACACATAGAGTGACAGATGGGTGGACGAAGGAGAGAGACAGAGATAGAAAGAAAAAGAGAAAGAAAGAAAAAAAGTGGGAGAGAAAGAAAGAGAGAGAGAGAAAAAGAGAGAGAAAGAAAGAAAGAGAAAGAGGGAAGGAAAGAAAGAGAGAGAGAAAGAGAAATAAAGAGAGAGAAATAAAGAGAAAGAGGAAAAGAAAGAGAAAGAGAGAAAGAGAGAGAGAAAGAGGGAAAGAAAGAGAAAGAAAGAAAGAGAAAGAAAGAAAGAAAGAAAGAAAGAAAGAAAGAAAGAAAGAAAGAAAGAAAGAAAGAAAGAAAACTTATGACCACAATTGAGCCCAAAAGTTTGGTTGTTAACCAAGACCATTGTTGAGTTTCACATTTTCCAAGTTGGCCATGCCCACCCAGTCACATGACTGCTGAGCCACTCAGCCGGTCCGCAAAACTTTCTTTAAAATGAAACCGGTCCCTGGTGCAAAAAAGGTTGTGGACCCCTGATCTAGAGGAGGTTTTTTCAAGCTATGTTCTGTGAATTCCAATCTGCATGAGAACTTGATGGGGTTCTATGGTACACACTAAGGGAAGAACAAATGCAGTCAAGGACATTTGTAATGTAAAGAGTTTGACTTGTTCTTACATGAAAAACAAACCCTGGCCTCCATTTTACGGATCAAGGTTGTTGGTTTTTTTTTAAACTAGTAAGTTCCATGACTTGAAAAAGCCATGAAACTCTTTAACAAGTGCTAATGTGGAAAAGTATTTAGAATAAAGGTCTAGGTCTTGGAGGATTCAGATGTGAATTTATGAACACCATAAATGAAAAATTGAATACATAATAATTAACCATTTAAAATAATGTCTTACTGACAAATGATTAATGTGGAACTCATGCCGCATAGACAACATTCTGTGGGATCTTTTCCTCAACTGGGAGGGAAAAGGGAGGATTTGTGTCTGTTGTTTTCCAAAGGCCTTTTTTCTAGGCTTATGGGTTACTTGGATGTAAACAGCTGCTTTGAATATGTATCCCACAAAGTGATGTGAATAATTTTGTACCTTCCGTGTACTTCCCCCATCCTCTATTTCTAACTAAGCAACTTATTTGCCTGTTTGCAGAATCCAGGCGTTGAACCTGTAAAAAGAGCAGGCTACTTCTACCTATTCCTATTCCTTCTAAATTACTTTAAGCTAGTTGTATAATCATCTTCACTCTTGGACGTTTTAATACAGTTAGAGAAGAATACCAGCCAGTCAAGGCTCCCTCTGGTCAACCAGAGTGTGGTAAAACTGACCAAGCAGTTTGTTTTAAAGTTGCAATGGTGCAAAGCAATTCTGCTATAATTACTTAGGTTTTGAAAACTTCAGAAATGATTTAGAACACATGCTTCTGATATTGCATGAGTGCAACAGTTCTGTGCTATGCATTACCTTTTTTCATGTTTTTGCATAAGTCTAAAATAAATTTATCGCTGCCTATTGTTTTCAGACTTGGGCTGAACCCTGAAAAAGCTCCTTAAACATATAGTTTGGAAGTGCAGTGCTCACATAAGATCTGGAACACTCCTCCTGAATCATTTTGAAAGCTGTAAACATAACCATAAGTCAAAATGTTGTTAATCGTCATTGGTAAATAAATTGTGCATAAACATTCTTGAATATATTGGAAAGTTGCAGGTGGAAAGTATGAGAATTGGATTTATGTAAAAGATACTATTTGACAATTTTGATTTTCCATAATTGGAAAAGAAGGAAGTTTTTTTGGTAAATATTTTCCACCATTCACTCTTTCTCTTCTTTCCAAGAAAGGAAAAATTAGAGCTGCCAAACCTAAACATGCAGCAAGTATAAACACCTTTGTTTCTCACAAATTATTAATTGCATTAATAATTGAGACAAAACATTTCATTCTATATTCAGCCTATTTTTTCACTAGCTTGGAAAATGTTAATTATAAATTTCCTTTATGTGCTATAATTATAAAGTGGCTACAGTTGATAACAAAATGTATGAAGGTGAATATTTAAAGATGTAACTTTGCATTTAACTTTGTGTCTTCCAAATGTATTAGAGTGGCGGTTCTGCAAATACATAGTTTCGCTCACCCACCCCTCACCTTCATCTGTGCAGCCTGGTTCCTAATAGGCTGCACACCGGTACTGATCTGCAACCTAGGGGTTGGGGACCCCTGTAGTAGGGAACAGAATCCAGAGTACTCAAACAACTCAATCAGTGCTGAAAGATGGCTCTATATTTTGCTATAGAAAAATGCTATCAAAATCATGTTTATAAGAGTAGCTTAGTGGCCTAAGATCTAGCACAGATCCTAATGTACTGTAATTGGAGAACAGTTGGGAAGCTGAGTTTAGAAATCAACATTTTAGAAATTATATAATTTATATTTTATATGTATTCTAGTGTTGAGATATTTCTGTGGGAGGGATGTTCTGCAATATGCAACACTGTTGTAGCATTCTCTCGTGATAGTGTGTTGGTTTTCAGTACCATTCCTGTTCTTTCACTGCTGTGCTTTTGGTATTTTACAATCTTACACGAAACAGATTAAGTTCTTCAAATCTGAATAGCATATCTTTATTGCTACAACTACTGGTCTCTTGTTTGAAAGGCACCTTGGTAGTGCACATCACTCAATACTAGCAAGTCATTTTTATAGATAATCACACTCATAAGAAGGAGATCCTCCAGCTGCGTAAAGCAGAGGCCTATTACATTTATCTAAAGAAAGGGCAACACTGAATTTAAGATGTCAAAGAAAGAATTATTAGACAGAAAGAAGATATAAACATACAAAAATCCCATGCGCTATATTTTCTTCCTATCAAGTAGAGTTGCCTATTCCAAGATAAATCAATCCTGGAGAACTTTGTCCACCTAATAAGTGTGACACATCCATTATAGAGATATACACATTGGCCAGAGATCACAGGCAATAAAGTGACAAAGCCCAAACACAAAATAATTTAATTAAAAATTCATGTTTACAATGGAAGCTGAAAAGAAGTTAGATATTTCAGCAAAGCAATGCTTGGAAATATGATTTCAACTCAACGAAGAACATGCTTTCAGGAATGAACAACAAAGATTTGAAATGGCTCGTACCTCAGATCTGAATATTATATAAACTCTGCAGGGAGATGTTAAATATGCAGTGTATGAGAAGTTTTTTAAAAAATATCTCAAAGGTAAAAATAGATTCATGTTATAAAAAGTGTTTCAAAGTACTGGTTGAAAAGGTACACAAGCTATTGTACTTTCTTATTTTGAATCTGTAGATAACTGCTCATTAGTATAAAATTGCATTGAAATCTGGAGAAAGATGTTTTACTTAATTTAAGCGGATGTCTTTTGAAAAAAATGCAAACCAATAAGTCTTTACCTGCTTCTTATCAGACCTGTATGGGAAAAAGAAGAAAAGCAAAATATTTTTCAACCTTAGCAACTCTAAGATATGTGGACTTCATGCTGTTTGGGAATTCTGGGATTTAAAGCCCATGTATCTTAAGAGTTGTTAAAGTTGAGAAACACTACTATAGTGGCTTTTACTAATGTTACTAATTACACAGACATACAGGAGAATTTTTCTGAGAGTTTACACTTATAAAGGTAAATAAGAATATCTTGAATTAGGTTCAGAAACAAATTAGCAACTGAGGCAAGGAAGCCAGAATTAAAGCCAGTCTTGTTTACATGTTACAGTCTTCCTATGTTTCTGCTTGTAAAACGAAAATTATATTCTACACAGAAGCTGTATTTTTTAACAAGTTGTTTGTTTTTGTTAATTGCATATGGTGGCCTTATGGACTGACAGCTATAAAGCTGTAACTTATTCTTAACAGGACCAGATGTCCAGTTCCAAAAATTTGGCCTACCTGTCATTTAGTTATTGCTGGACTTCTGGCCAATAAACTGTAACACCAATAACAACTAATTTAGAATTAATTGCCATAGTTTAACTGCTGCCAGTTCAAAAATGAAACACCTAGCAATTTGCTTCTGGCATGGTAATACAGAACTCTTTGGTACAATATGTTCTTGCAGTATTTCTTATTTACTCAGGAAATCAGGAACCAGTCTATTAAGCCACATATATAGTTACTCTCCTATGTAATGTACAGACCAACTTTTAATATATAGCTAGAAATGTTTGCCTTACGATTTGAAACATGAATAGTAATGACAAAGTAAAATCTATATAAATAAAAATGTAAAATAGTTTGTACGAATCCACTAATCTCAAAAACTACTGAACCGATTTACACCAAACTTTCACACAATGTTCACAAAGACTTCCGATAATAGAATACATATTCATTTTGTGCCTAGCACATGTGTGTGTACACAAATGTAAAACATACCCACTGATCAGGTTTTCACCTCCCTGTAACTCCTCCTATCAACAGTCATTTCCTCAGCCCGTATGGAAGCCTCTTAGGGCCAAAAAGGCACTGGGATAGCAAATTCCCAGGTGGCCCATTGAGAGAGAGAAAGAGGGAAAAATACAGTTTAATAAAAGAGGGACTAGGGGAGACAGGATAGCAGCCTTCCAATATCTCAGGGGTTGCCACAAAGAAGAGCGAGTCAAGCTATTCTCCAAAGCCCCTGAGGGCAGAACAAGAAGCAATGGGTGGAAACTAATCAAGGAGAGAAGCAACTTAGAACTGAGGAGAAATTTCCTGACAGTTAGAACAATTAACCAGTGGAACAACTTGCCTCCAGAAGTTGTGAATGCCCCAACACTGCAAGTCTTCAAGAAGATGTTGGATAGCCATTTGTCTGAAATGGTATAGGCCGCAGGGGTCTGCAAAGTTGGCTCTTTTAAGACGGGTGGACTTCAACTCCCAGAATTCCCCAGCCAGCTATGCTGGTATAGGGCAGTGATGGCTAACCTTTTTTGGCTCGCGTGCCAAAAACAGAAGGAGTGCAGGGGCGATGTGCACAAGTGTGCCACATCCATAATGCTATGTGCATGACCCCCTGCATTTGGCATGCTTTTTACGTCCTCCCCAGGCTCCAGAGGCTTTATAGGAGCCTGTGGAGGGTGAAAACAGCCTTTCCCCTCCTCCAGAGGGCAAAAAACGGCCTCAAAAGAAGGCCTAAATCAGCTGGCCAGGGCACACATACACACTGAAGCTGACAGGGCAATGCCTCGTGTGGCCTAAGAAATGGTTCCGTGTGCCACCTGTGGCACCTGTGCCATAGGTTCACCATCATGGGTATAGGGCTTCCTGCCTAGGCAGGGAGTTGGACTAGATGACCTCCAAGGTCCCTTCCAACTCTGCTATTGTATTATTGTATTACAGTAGGTAGGTCAGCGTTTCTCAAATAGTGGGGCGCGCCCCCCTGGGGGGGCGCGAGGCTCTGTAAAGGGGGGCGCGTTTGACCTCGGCAAATCGGCTCTGCCGATTCCCTTTCTCCCTCCTCCTCCCTCCCTCCACAGCCGGCATGCTGGCCACTCGTCGTCTTCCAGGGACTGCCGTTCCTCACACACACACACGCACGCACGCACACACACACACACACACGGAGGCTTCTCAGCTCCTGGAAGGAGCGGAGCGAGCGAATGAGCGATCAAGCACGGGTGGCCGGGGCAGGCTAAGGCGGGTGAGGCGGGCTGAGGAGACTCCGCGGGGAGTGGGGGCGGGGCGGGGACGACGACACACAGACAGAGAGAGGCACAGACACAGAGAGAGACAGGGAGGGGGGGAGGAATCAGAGAGTGACAGACACACACAGAGAGACAGAGAGAGACAGGGAGAGAAAGAGAGAGACACAGGAAGTGCGTGAATGCAAGACACACACACACACACACAGTGATAGATGGGCAGACGAAGGAGAGACAGACAGAGATAGAGAGAAAGAAAAAGAAAGAAAGAAAAAAGTGGGAGAGAGAAAGAAAGACAGACAGAGAGAAAGAGAGACAGAAAGGAAAGAGAAAAAAGAGAGAGAAAGAAAAAAGAGAAAAAGAGAGAGAAAGAGAAAGAAATTTCTTTCTTTTTTTATTCTCTTATACTTAATAAGGATACAGTGTTATGCAGAGGTGTACTTATAACAATTTTATAGACAAATGATACTATTTACAGTCGCGCGGGGGGGGGGGCGCGAAATGTTTTCTTCTTCCTAGGGGGGGCCTGACAGAAAATAATTGAGAAACACTGAGGTAGGTAGATAGAGGGATAGATAGAGAGGGAGAAACACAGTAGGTAGGTGGATAGATAGATAGGGAGAAACACAGTAGGTAGGTAGATAGGGTGATAGAGGGAGAAATACAGTAGGTAGGTAGGTAGGTAGGTAGGTAGGTAGGTAGGTAGGTAGGTAGGTAGGTGTATAGATAGATAGCGAGAAATACAGTAGGTAGGTAGGTAGAGAAATAGGGAGAAATACAGTAGGTAGGTAGGTAGAGGGGTACAGAGGGGGAAATACAGTAAGTAGGTAGGTAGATAGAGGGAGAAAGGAAGAAATACAGTAGGTAGGTAGGTAGAGGGATAGATAGAGAGGGAGAAATACAGTAGGTAGGTAGGTTGGGGCTTATATGGTGGTTGTGTGTATGTATGCAGGTGTAGATCTACACACAGATTGGTTGGCCATTTAACCAGACTGGGCCACAGCAACGCATGGCCGGGTATAGCTAGTGTATTAATAAAAACAAAATATTTTTTTCTAAATTAGAAAATGCCATTAATACAATTAACAGAAGGAGCATGGGTTAAAATTGTAGCACAAAATCTGGATTTTTGTCTGGGTTGAGGTTAGAGGTTTTAATTAATTGTTCCCCTTTCAGTCTTGGATGGACTGAATTCTTGTCATCTGATCGGTACATTGGAAGAACATAGATCAACACGTATGGGATAGCTTGTTGCCATGCAAATGGGGGAGGGGAGAGATTGCCAACTTTCCTAAGGATTTTGCCTGCTTTCTTAAGGATCCAATCTGGACCATGTTCTCCTGCTTGGTGTTTACTTTTTGAAAGCAACTCACATTAATGTTAAATACATGAATAGTTTCATCTTGTGGCTTTTTTTGAAGCCATCTTAAGTCTTTCCATTGTTTGCTATATTTTAATATATCAGCGGGGCCTGTGCTTTTTTACTAGTCAATTCAATGTTATTGAATTCAGAACTGGCATATTATTGTCTGCCCGACCCCTCCTAAAGTAGCTAATTGTTTCTTCTCTGGACAAAGTATACTCTTAATCACATCAAACAGAACACTACATTTGCTTTTATATGAGAATGATAAGTGAAACTCTTGTTTTCTGGGACTGAATTCTTTTTTTTTAAATTATGCAATTTCCTCTTGACTAATTGTGATTTACACAAAGCATTGTTTAAGAGCTAAGTCATTAATCCAAATCTGAAAACAATTGGCCTCCTGTCTTATGGCTAATAAGAACCACCTCCATTTACAAAAGGTAACTATTTTAGGTCATACATAATAAAATAAATATATGTGGATAAATTGGTGATAAATATTGTTTGCGTAGGGTACAGGCTGAGTTTTGAATAATATGCTGTAAGATTTGTACATTCATAGGCAGCAATTATGTTCAGAGAGGTAATTTTCCTAATATTAAATCATGTCATTACACTACAAATTTAGTTAGAAAATTTGTCAGTTATTGATGGGATTATGTTTTGCTTTGATTGACCAATGCTTTAGTTATGATGCTTCCTCAGAGTTGTGATACAATACTATATACTACCGTGTTTCTCCCAAAAAAGACAGGGTCTTATTTTCTTTTGACCCACAAAATATAGCTTCAGCCTTCTTATCAGGGGAGGACTTATTGTTTTGGGGTTGCTAGGCGGCTACTCTCTTGTGAGGGGGCTCCCAAAGAGCTGGGCACAGTCTCGGGGGCGAATGGCTGTGTTGTGCTGTTGCAGCAGCGCAACACAGCAGCCATGAAGTGACCATGCTCATGAGCAGCCACCTGGCAACCCCCTTTCCAGCTGGGAACAGTGCCATTCACTGACCTATGGGTATCGCCAAGCTGCATGAGCGCCTGTTCGCTGCCCCTCGGCTCCTGTGGCTTGGCACCTTCTGAATGCCCCTAGGTGCATTGGTGCTCTCCATGGCTGGAGAGGGGGGTTGTGCGAGTGGCTTTTCCGCTCCCCGCTCATGGGCCTCCCAGCCTCACGATGCTCTTGCCCAACTTTCCCTGCAGAATCAGGGCACCTCCGCTGCTGCCACCCGCCCAGCATGACTTTTTCTGCGGCTTCCAAACCATGAAGGTAGGCTGCCGAGTCTTCCGGCAGTGGCCGTTCTGGAAGTATGCTCTATAGTTGTATGCTCTGGGAGTACGCTCTGTGGTTGTGGGCCGCCTGTGGGGGTTGCCCAGGGGGCTTATTTTCAGGGGAGGGCTTATATTTTTACCCAACCGAAAAATGTGGCATGGCCTTATTTTCAGGACATGTCATATTTTCAGGGAAACACGGTAGTATAAGGAACAATGGCACAGTCTCTTTGATTTGTGAGTACATCGTGGTCTTAAATGAGTGTCTCTAACATTGAAAAAAAAATCTCTTATCTGAAAAGAATTTTAAAAAATATTTAAAGACTAGGTTAATTGCTAGCAACTCTGTAACTCAAGTTAACAGAGTTTTTCAAAACCTTTTTATTCCACCCTTTCCTATTTTCTTCCTATTTTTCTGTGCAATATTTAATTTATTACAAATTTCAAATACTTGTATTGCGCAGATGTTTTACGGGACTTGTTATTTTCTATGCAGGAGGTTATGAGTCAGATTACTGTTAAGTAAAATGTTTATGTGAAATCATTTCTGAGTCATATATTTGCATCATATACAACCTGTCTGACAATCAAAACATTCTCCACTTTGCTAATGATTATACTAACTTTCCACTGCTGTGCTCCAACATAACATAACTACACAGAAAGAAATGCTGTAAATTACCCTATTTGCCTTATAATGATTTTTGGTCATTATCTCACCTATGATTGCAGAGCTGACATTTAGTTTTACATATGAATTCCATTATCTAAAGACAAACTTCTTTTCCTATTAATTAAATGAAGTAAAATAAAATGCCATGCAATTGATAATTGGCACAGAAGTTCCATGTAATGTGTGTGGTAGCTCATAATGATAATATATATAATCAAGCTATATATTATCACTGTTTAGTTAAAGAGTAGCTGACTGGACTTTGTCTCTGATCTTCTTCAGATATCTTAGCCAATTATAAAGGGTGTTACCATCGGAAGAACTTCTGTTTGATGATGCAGTGGCTCCTTTTGGTTTAGTCTGCTATTATGTGCAGTCAATGACTTAACATTGGGAAGTTTCAGGCATTACTTGGTGGTTATCTATGGAGTTCTCTGGAAAAAAGCACAATAAGTTGTTGGAGAGTTTTGTGCTATAATTGTATTTATGCTTTGTACATGTTAACTACAATATGATGAAGGTTCACAGCCTTGGCAAAATCACATCCGATCTTCATCAGATTTTATAGTACCATAAAGTCTCCTGCCAAAAGCTATTTGTTTCTCTCCCAGGCTCCTTTTTTCTATTCACAATCCATATACTCTGCTACTGGTTAGAAGAGCCATGAAAATCTAACTCTTCTCCCAAATCTTTGGTAAAGGAAAATGAAACTCCTGGCTTCATTCCGTCTGATCTGCTGGCCTTCTTTTATCTTTATCTTTTACCTTTTATTTATTTTATTGTAAATTCTTTGATTCTGGGAGCCACCCTGAGTTGTTGAGGGCTGGACAGCATACAAGTTCAATAAATTATTAAATTATCATTACTTTACTGCTGTAAAGATCCATTCATAATAAACAATATTGATCCTTGCTCTAAATATTACTGACTCTCACCCTATATACAGCTGACAGAAATGTAAAGTCAAGATTTATAGACAGAAAAGTGATCCCCTGAAAATTTTAGCCAACTCTCAAATTCATAACAAGAACCAAATCTCTCGACATTTGTTTGCTCTTTCCTCTTTATGTTAAGTGCTTAAATACTAATCCATTTACTAAAATAGAAAGCAGCCAAACCAAGCATGATAACAATAGCAATAACATTTAGACTTATATACTGCTCCACAGTGCTTTACAGCACTCTCTGAACAGTTTACAATGTCAGCATATTCGACCCTCACTTTACCAATCTGGGTCCTCATCTGCGACCTCAAAAGGATGGAAGATCAGCTTTTGATTTTGGACATTCTTTGCATCTATGACAAAATGTCAAATGCTGAAATGCAGTGGTGGGATTCAAAATGTTTTACTACGTGTTTTGTGGATGTGGCTTGGTGGGAGTGGTAGGGGAAGGATACTATAAAATCTCCATCTCTTGGAGTGGGGAAGGTTACTGCAAAATCCCTATTTCCTCCAGATCAGCTGGGACTCGGGAGGCAGAGAATAGATGGGGGCAGGGCCAGTCAGAGATGGTATTTACTGGTTCTCCAAACTACTCAAAATTTCCGCTACCAGTTCTCCAGAACTGGTCAGAACCTGCTGAATATCACCTCTGCTGAAATGTCACAATAGCCTTTTTAAAATATACATGACATAGGTCCAGTTTTCAGGACCAAGATTTCCCCATATAGTTCCTATAGTTCCTAAACACGATCTCAAGTTGAGTAACACAAGTGACCAATGTTTAATTGGACTAAGAAGACCAATATATTGTAACATGTAGTGGAAAATGCCACAAAAATTTGCTGGATGAACTCCATTATCCTGAGTCAGTTGCTAGCTCTGTAAACAAACACAGCTGCTGAGTGTAGAATTAGTGAATAAGAGTAGTAAAAATTGGTAGTGAGATCACTTCAGAAAAATATGTAATGCACAGTCTGCGTAAGGACTGAAGACTATCTTCAATTGAGATTGGTCTTTTCTGTTTATATAGTCCACATATTTATGACACTATAGGGTACAGTTAACATGAGCAAGTTGCTCTCATTCCTGAACAGCTCATGCATGAAGGCAGTCAGAAATTTACTCTGTTCGGTTGATGCTACCAAAATTGGAAAAATGGTCTTAGATTTTCTGTTTCTAAAATTATGCATAATCCCTTTTGGGAAGTGAAGAGACTTACTTAATATGTTATTGATTCAAGATTTATTTATGTTAATTAGATATTTGATTGATTATTTAAACCTTAACTGCAGTGTAGTTGTAATCACACACTGTATCCTGAATAAGTTACACAAAAGACACTAAGCTACCTTGGAGCTATGTTTCTTAGTGCATTTTGAATGTCAGTTTGTCCTACAGCAGTTATTTTGCATGTTTTGTCATTATTGAGATGTTTAATGGGTCAGCAGAATAATATTTTTAATTACATAGCCATAAGTTATACCTTTTACAACGGAAATCCTACTCCCCTTCATATTATTTTTGTAGTAGAACTATTGTAATTTTTAAATATTATGGTTGCGAGCATTGGTATATTTTATCACTTCACTTTTTAAAAGTAAAGGAAATAAAAGCCTAGATTAAAAAAAATAATGAAGAGAATGAAGGCAAAAAATGGTGACAGAGAATATGACCACTGCAGAGATAGTTCTAGTTATTTACTGTGAGAAAGTGTTTCAGACTTGTCTTTTCCTTAGTTCTTTTTTAGGATAAAGGCAGGAAGCGGGAGGGACATTCAGAGTTACATTAATGATAGGATAAGGTAGGGTAGGGTAGGTTAGGATAAGATCTTACAATACTTACCAGTAATATCCCTTCATGATTTCTGGGCTGCTCCATGAATAACTGACAATTGGAGTTTCTTCTGGGATGCCTGGAATGAAATTTTGTAGGCCTGAAAAGTCATCATTATAGGTTTCTTATTATGATTTATATTTTTCCAATACCAAATGTTGCTTATTCTCTTGCTAAACTAACATCTTAAGAAGCAAGTTGTTATTTGACATATGTGCTTAAGGCTTGAGACAGATTAGGTCTAGAATGGCTGTTCAAAAAACTGTCTACAAATAGGGAAATATTCACTGTAGCTGGTAGTGATGGTTAAATATACTAAAAAGCTGTATCTAACAATACTGTACAATATATTCGTTAAAACATCCTAAAACAATAGTTTCAAATTAGGCAAACTTCACACTGAATTATAATATACTTTGAGAATTTGAAAATTGTTGCTCAGTGTCGTCATGAAATTCCATACTAGCTTTCTATATTTAACAAAGAACTTATATTTTCTAGCTTTGCAGCATATTTAGAATAAATATTATTCAATCAATAAAACATTCCTGAGGTAGTTAATATGCTCGCAGTCATGAAATATTTGTTTAGTGGGAAAATTAAGCCACTACTTAAATAGTCTTAACTCATTCCTCGACCAATAAATATATCAGGATCGCAGAAATGAAAAGATAATTCTAGACTGTAATCCTATGTTCATTTGTGGCATATCTGAACCAGATTCATCGAACTAAATGCAATCCTAAGCAACGAATGGGGCATTGTTCAACACATAGATCCAGGAGATGTATCCAATGTCTGCTAAAGATAGATTAAACTAAGGGTGTAGTGTAATGAAAAATTACAGTTAACTCTTGCTTCCTTACTTGCTCCATGAAAAAGGAAGAGTAAATCAGCTGCATGCAAGTACCAAAGCTCCCATATTTTTATTGTCAAGAGCAAGACCACTAAGATTGTTTAATTATAAACAGAAATTTCAATGTTTAATTGAAAGCAGAATTAATTTTATTGCACTATACATATAAAGCTTTAAATATATTTGATAATTTAAGTCTTGTATGCATTGTTATTTCTTGTTAAAACAAAATTTATTTATAAAGGAGTTGACAATTCACGTATGGTTTTAAACATTAATTGTTACATTAAACAATTAAACATTACCCTTAAGAAGCTGATTTAATCATGATGAACTAAGAAAAGATAAAGCTTATTATTACTTCTCTAATAATTGAGAAAAAAATTGATATCAGATTGGTTTCGTGATTCTTAAGTGTCGGGCCATACATTTTGCTTTTCCCAAAGCAAACATTCAGAATATCCAAAAAGAGTCAGATACTTTTTCAGAGAACTATATTAAGAATCATATTTTTAGGCACCAGCACTTAAGAGGGAAGTACATAGTAGCTTCTATCTTGAGAATGCTTCATTCAGAGAGACTCTTGGATGTGATCACTGGATAGTGAAGAAAAACCACTGCATTCATTCACAGTTGATTTCCAACCAAGAAAAAATACAATGGCAAGCAATTGCT
Organism: Rhabdophis nuchalis; assembly: GCA_039707465.1. Taxonomy (NCBI): domain Eukaryota; kingdom Metazoa; phylum Chordata; class Lepidosauria; order Squamata; family Natricidae; genus Rhabdophis; species Rhabdophis nuchalis. Next base: position 149,283,144 of record CM077645.1, read on the forward strand.
ATATTATTACCAAGAAAATTACCTGGACAAAAATTATCTAACCTGCTTATGGAAGATTGAATGTATATCTATATCTTGGTTTATATGTAAAGAGTGGTTATTTTTCTAGAGGGAAGAAGAATTCTCCAATACAGGTAGTCAGGACTTACAACAGTTTGTTTAGTGACTGTTCAAAGTTACAATGGCACAGAAAAAGTGACTTGTGCCCATTCTTCACACTCATGACCGTTGCATCATTCTCATGGTCACGTGATCAAAATTCGGATACTTGGCAATTGGTTCATATTTATGACAATAGCAGTGTCCTGGGGTCATGTGAACAGCTTTTGCAACTTTCTGGCAAGCAAAGCCTATGGGGAAGCCAGATTCACTTAAAAATCATGTTACTAACTTGACAAGTGCAATGATTCACTTAACAAATGTGGCTAGAAAGCTCATAAAATGGAGCAAAACACATGTAGGAAATGTCTCACTTAACAACAGAAATGTTGGGCTCAATTGTGGTCATAATTCCATGACTACCTGTAATTTTCTTGGGATACATCAATAACAGCAGCAGCAGAACAATTATTCATGCCACAGCATTAAGGAATAAAATGGTACCAGACGCAAAATAAATAGAAGTAAACCGTACAACTTTTAAAACATTATTTCTTTTGCATGATGTTATGTACCAGAGTTCAGATTCACTTTGCTCATTTCTTCATTTACAGTAGGTGTGAACACAGAATTACCATTTAAAATCAGAATATGTTACTTTCTGCTTATTGTCTTCACCCTCAGGGTAGTAAGTAGCCTGCCTATTTGGTATAGCTTTGAAAACAGACATGGTCTGTTGTAAAATTCTGTCAAAGATAAGAAATTTTAGAAGCTTTATATCAGCAAAATCAAAATGTAATTTGAATTGCATAGGTATCTAAAAATGAAGTAAGCCAAATTATGTGACATTATTTAATAATTAGGGGAACTGAACTTTCGGATAATTTAGTCCTTCACTCAGTAGAAATTTGTATCTGATTGCTTAGAACTGATCAGTGGGATTTTCACTTAAGTAAATGCGTATATATGACTATAGACTAAAAATATCTTAGACCAGCGGTCTGCAAAGTCGGCTCTTTTAAGACTGGTAGACTTCAACTCCCAGAATTCCCCAGCCAGCCAGGCTGGCTGGGGAATTCTGGGAGTTGAAGTCCACCAGTCTTAAAAGAGCCGACTTTGCAGACCCCTGCCTTAGACAATAGTAGTTTTGTTATGTAGTATAGCATTATATTTCAACAACAATCAATAGCATTGCATAATTAGTAAATGCAGAAAACTGTTTTGTCCACTGAGATTGATGGGAAAATTTTACTGACCGTCTAGCATTCCTTCTGCAGAATGCTAAAGTCTGAGGGAAAAAGGCACTCCAATAGAAAAACGCTGCCAAGAAAAGGGCCAAATGTTCACAAATAGTTTATAAAATTTATTGCAGAAGCCAATTGCAGCATATGGGTTTTCCCATCTGAAATAGTTTAAATAACTTTGCAATTTGTACTGGTGGTTTTAATGTGTGTGGCTGGCTGCATGGATAACAACCAAATGTCTTATTCTCTTTATGTAAATGTAAAGTGATGTTTTTGTGGTGTGTGTGAGGAAGATTATTTGTACTATTTTTCATAAGTGTCCAATTTATTTTTTTCAAATTTCATTGGCAGTGAATCCCAAGTTTTATTATAGTCTTGTCAAATTTTGTTTCTCTTGAGTATTTTGACCTACCATTTCTATAGTAATCTCTGACCATTGACCTTATTAGATAGATCTAATGAAACTGGAATCCAAAACACATGGAAAGACCATAAATAGATAAAGAGGTTTGAATGAAAATATATAAGGTTTAGCAATATTTCTGACAGCTCTGGTGCATCCATTTTCTGAATTGAAACAATAGACACCTGTCTCTTGCCTTCAAAAAGGATTTCTTTCAGCAAAGGATTTCTTTCTTCTCATCAAAGGAAACCCTAGCTTTGTTTCTGGGAGAATCAGTGGAATGAGGCAGGTTTGGAATAGTGAGAAGTGATGGATCCCTGGTATCATTAGTTATAAAATGGCATAAAAATGTGTAAGGCCATGATACAATTGTTTTAAAATAAAATAAGTAAGACATCACTTTCTAAGCATTGAGGGGTATAGATATATATGAAAAAATGCAAAAGCTAGTGTGAGGAAAAATAAAAACAAGAAGCTTTAGCTAGCCTTAAAAAAAATCAGGAGCAACTTTTCATTGGGAGTGATTTATATCGGAGGCAAAACTGAAGGAGAATTTACTTACTGAAACTGAGCAGAAGAATCTGTTCTGGGTATCAAACTGAAATGACTGTCCTCTCCCAAAGCCACATAATATGTGTTTGGTGCAGCGATACAATGGATTAATTTCCAGTCAGACTGAGCAAGGGCAGAAATATATCTTATTTTGACTTACTTTCTGCTGGTCCTTCTACTACAGCTATTTAAATCAGTAAAGACAATAACGTGTTTAATAAATACCACTGGAAAAATAAAAGCATGAAAACCACTGTTCTATCTGGGAGAGGTCTGTGGGTAATAGTTATCATTTGCTATCATAATCTATAGTATGGTAAATCTGATAAGTATGACAAGCAATATTTCACAAATTTCATGTGACAGTTCCAATTACATGTTGGCTGCAACCAGTTCTTTGAACCTGCTAGTGAAATAGGCTAATTTGTCTTGTATTTTCAAGTCTGGAGCCTATACACCACTGAACTTCATTAGCAAGTACTTGTTTAGACTCTACGAACTGGCATCATTCCTAATGCAATCTGCCTTAACATGCAAGAAAAATATGTAGTAAGCAGCATATATATGCTATTTGTAGCCATTTTTCTTCCTGATTATTAACTTTAGGAATCCACTTACATGGAAAGACCCAATGTTCAGAGACGTTTTGAAAAAATGTACACCCCAGGATATCCAATACCTGAAACTAAGTTGTCAGAATGCTATAAAGTTCCCCTACTCATTCACAACATCCCTCACTCTGATTTGCTTTTGTCTGAATAAAAATTACCAATACAGTATTTTAAAATGTGAGGCTGAATTATTGGAGAAATTTGTCATAACATGTCTATGTACTTAAAAAAAAAAGAACCTCTAGCCATTTCTTCAGATTTGTTAGACTTTAAAAACAGGACATTATATTTAGTGATACAAGATTTACTTTGTTTCTTCAACGGTCAGATGCTTGCAAAATCTTACACAATTGTAGATGATATAAAAACTGGATAGCATATGAAATCAAAATAGTGTCCTAAAAAGCCAGACTGATCTAGTCTTCTAGGGCAGTGGTCTCCAACTTTTTTGGCATCAAGATCACTTCCATGAAACTGGACTGGGGGTGGGGGAGGGAGAGACAGAAGAGCATGCAACCTAAATCTCACAGAATCGCAGTTTCGCTAACCAATCACTCACTTCCAGCTGTGCAGCCTGGTTCCTAATAGGCCACAGATCAGGAGCTCGAAATCTGTGTACTGTGGAGTTCTTATTTAAAAATTATTTTTCCAAGGAAAACCTATGGAGAGCAAATCATGATGGACCTCAAGACAAATGGTCTAGTTACTGTCATTCAATTACAATGTACTTTGAGGAAAACCTGCCTACCTGCCTGCCTGCTAATCAGGAGTGGAGTTGAATGAATTTGTTTCTTAGTTAGCCCAGAAATTTAATTTATTTGAGCAACAGGTATATTGTTCTTCAGGTCATATAAACAGTCATATAACAAAGCAACTATATACATTTTTGTTAGAAGCCACAATGGGTTAATTCAGACTAAGTTAGTTACAATTATTAACATATGGATAATTTAATGTTAGATAGTACTATTGCTATTAATGGGACATTACTAATAACTGACTCATTCTTCAGCATATAATGGTTCAATATTTACAATAATAAATATTTAAATACAAAAATTAACAAATTACTTGTTATCTCCCTAGTAGGCTAGGTTATGACATAGACAATGAAAAGCCAACTGGAATTCTATTGCTATAGGGTATAAAAAACAGAATCCTGAAAGACTGTCAATGTATCCCTCTTATATCAAACAAAATCAAGGTAGGTTTATTTTGAAATTCTTTCTTATACTTTCTTATTTTCTACCGACTGAGTTGCTACCCTAAGCCCAGCCTTTAGATAGGTGTTGTGGTGGTAAAATTAGGAGAATCTCAATTATATTAATTTGAACTTTGAGAAAATAGCCTGACATAAATGCAAAAAAGACTATTTCAAAGGAGGGGAGGGAAATCTAACCACATGGTAAATGAATGAAATGATAAGTGCTTCAACAATAGAAGAGAACATAGAAATAAAATAGTAAAATATTACAATATATTTTCTGAACTTTATAGGAATTTAGTCATAACATGGTTGTAATTTCATTCATAATACAAAATTATATCCAATTGTAAACAACTAATATTTTTCTTGATATAATATGTAAATGATGGTGTCATTCAAATTTTATCAAATAATTCTTTAGTAATGGGGATTAACTATGATTTCAAACCAAACTCTGGAGTTTGGTCCTTTTAGTAAGGGGCATTGCTATATCTTCAAACTTCCTGTTTTTGTGGGTCTCAGCCTGTATTTCAAGATGAACTCTATTGTGTAGTCGGCTTTAGTAAACAAGAAGCAGACCAGCATAGATACAACAGCATTTATTGACTCAAACTGGAACTGAGGAACAGCAGGCAATGCCTGTAATTTATACCCTGGGCCCACAGGGCCTTAACCAATCATACATGAAAAATCCGCCCAGTTTCCCTCCAAAACAGTTAGAGTTAACAGTTAGGGTCATCAAAAGGTTAATTTCACTTTAGCAGGGAGTTAACCGCTAGGGTCATCTAAAAGTTAGTTCTGCCCTTTTTAATTCTGACCCTTTTGGCCCTCCTTGTAATTTCTTCTGCTATAGTTATGTTCATTATTTTAAATGCAGACTTACCTTGTTAGATTGTGGGAATGCTTTATCCTTAAACTCTTACCATATCGTTTTTATTCTTATAAAGAGAAACATCCAACAAAATTAATTTGTTGTATTCTAATATGTAGATGGATCCCAGGGTAATAGAAAATAACAAAGTAAATCTCACAACAAATTTGATCTTACCACTTATATGTGTTTGTATCTCAGCTATATCCCAGATCCCTGCATCTTTCATCTTCTACCTTAAACTGATAAACATTTGGATTTACTCCCCACCTTGTTATACCAAGAAAAGAAAGCATGAGAATTAAGATAATAGGTTACATTAAAAAAAAACCCCACAGAATTTCCACAGATGTTTTAAGTTGAAATCATTGCTCTTAAAAATGTGATTTTTTTAGGAGTTTGTATATTATTAGAATCTTTGTGTGGCCTCAGGAAGGGCATCTGGCTAGTAAATGCTCAAGTTTCATCCAGTTGCCCTGACTATCCTGAATTAAGGCCTGTAAAAAGTAAGTGTACAGTATTACTAGAACGGCCTTCCCCCTCCCTTTTCTCCTGAATTTGTCCCATGCTATTGGCTAGTTAAAACTTTCATTGTTATGAAAGGTTTAACTGTATAAGTTAGAAGGGCAAAATATAAAAATCCGATGAACAAATTATGGTTCCTGAATAGATGTTTTTCAAATAAATTCAATGATACTATTCATGTATGTCTCACAGCTTGCAAATCTGGGCAGAGGAATGTACCTACTCTGTGTAGCATGTGTACTTCACCCTTTGGGGTTTCCCGCCCCCTTGGATCCATGAAATAGAACTCATGTTTAAATGAGTTCTGTAAAAATCAGGGTGAATAAAAATAATTGATTTTAAAAAAAATAAAAAAGGGTTTTTAAAATTTCAATCAGATTTTTTATTTTAATTGGATTTTTAAGATTTTTATCATATTTATTTTAATAAAATGCTTTTGGAGTAAAAAATCTAACTAAAGATAGTTTCCTATTTAAGATACATTAATAATTTAGTTTATTCAGCATGAAATGGAGCTTAGTTTTGTAGCATGAGCCTGTATATTCTGCAATATTTACATTTTCTGTGAACTCATTCAATGAATCCAAGCTCTGCAAGGAGGAGCCCCTGTAGGACAGAGATGACAATTGCTCTTTAAAAATTATGATTTAAAATGAGTTGATTTAAATCAAGCCTTTTTACTAGTGATTTAAATCGTGAATAAAATTGACTTGATTTAAATCATATCCAGTAAAAATGCTGCATTCAACATATTTTGTTGGACACACAAATATAATTGAGTTTTTTTTAATGGTTACTTCTGAGAACAGATTATGATGAGGCCAAACAATGAACAAAAATGTGAGGTATGTCATTTACAGATGTTTCCTTGTTTGTGTTTTGTAAAGAATATGGTCCAGTGTCAAAATCTAGACAAAGACTGTAATAAAACATGCCCCCCCCCCCCTATGAAGTTATCTTTAAGGACACAAATCTCAAATCTGTTCAGTTGAAAAGTAGATTTCTTTTTTCCTGCTGGTGTATTTATTCTGTTGCCTCAACCTAATAATTCATTGCATGTCATTCACAATCTTCTTGTCTTATTCAAGCCTGCGTGTCCTATCTGGCTTTAGAGCTGTAAATTTTCAGACAGAAAAAGAGAGATATACTTTATGGTGTAGTATAATCACATGATATTCTCTTTGTGGTGATTCTAGGAGCCAATTTAATGAGAGTCGCATAAAAGCATATCTTAGATGCTGCTAACACGGATTTCCTGACTACATCTGCCAAAAATGCTTTGGCTTCTTTGATAATTCAAGAAAAAATACCGCTGCCTAGGAGTACTGTACATTTATTTGCTTCTAGGGTTTCCTCTCTGGGGTATGAAACATTGCAATTCTGCCAAAAAAATAGAAATCTAAGGAAAATGAAAAGGGGGGGGGGGGGAGAAGGATTTTATGTCTTATTTGTTTGTTTTTTCAAAAAGGAATATGGTGATGGAAATGATTTCAAATCTTGCTTCTTGTTTTGAGTTTTGTACTTGAGCATTGGGAGGATTTTAGATACATCACATACATCACATACAGTTCAGCGATTCAAATCCCTAGTGCCATGTAATGGAGTGAGCTCCTGTTACTTGCCCCAGCTTGTGCCAACCTAGCACTTTGAAAGCATGTAAAAATGCAAGTAGAAAAATAGGGACCACCTTGGTGGGAAGGTAACAGTGTTCTGCGCGCCTTTAGCACTCATGCCGGCCACATGACTCTGGAGATGTCTTCGGACAGTACTGGCTCTTCGGCTTTGAAACGGAGATAAGCACCCCCCCCCCCCCAGAGTCGAGAATGACTAGCACATATACACAAGAGGAACCTTTACCTTTACCTGTTTAGATTTCATTCAGTTAACTGTGAATCCTGAAAAGTCTTTATGCACTTACGTAGTTGCCTCTCGTTTTAGGAAAATGTATTCCAATATGGTCTAGGAATTCTTTGCTATCCTCAGTTAGGAAAGGAAATTGATATCATTTTATTGAGGCCTGCCATACAGGCTGTGGACAATGTTTTCTTGCTTAATTCTTGCTAGTGCTGTATATATAATGAAAAGGAAAAACTGGGCCAGATTTGCCTTTTAAACAACCTGATTCCCTGGGCCAATTCAGAGTTACTCTGGAAGGATAGTGATTTGACCTTTCCGGAGATACTTCCCGTCCTGTCAGTTGCACACTACAATGATGAACTGCCCACACAGGAAATTGCCATTCAGATGTTGCATTTAAAAACACAAGCAGTAACTCTCACCCCTCCAACTACAAGGGAAAAGCATGACAAGAAGGACAGAGGATCATTGTGTTCAGGATTTGGATCTGGAGTCCAGGTGGGTGACTGGGAAATCTCTCTCTATGTTATGTGTTTGAATTGGCAGAAATAGTAAACAGATGAGTAAAATCAGTAGGAGAGACAAAAAGTGTTACAGAACAAAGAATAGCTGCACTCATTCATAACTTAGTTATGTGAGAAACTATGTGGAAGAGTTAGGAAAAGTGATGGACAAATTCAAGCAAGTCAAACTTCAACTATGCTGTGTAGAGCTTCTAAAGGGGACAGAGACCATGATGATCTGTAGAAGAAGCTTTATGATATTTGCATATACTGTATAATTAATACTTTCAAACATTATTTTCCTATTTGTACTCACTATGTTTCTTCCTGTTGATTGAATTGCATTAATTTACTGTTGGAAACAGGATTAAGTTACCTCACTAATTCTATAGAGTTGAATAGGTATGTTCCATTGTTTTCTGCAAATTTCTCTGCTGGATTACAATAAATAATCATTTGACATGTTATTTTCTTTTAAAAATTATGATTCATAAGCTTTTTTCCTACTTAAAAGGAGAATGTTTGGCATTGGAAGGTATATTAAGTTTGAATACGCTAGTTAGAATACAATCTATAACTCCCATATCTATGTAATTACAGTGATTCATGCCCATATCACTACCCAGTTGAATACTATGATGCATTTTTAACAAGGCTGCCATTGAAGAATATTCAGAATTTACAGTGGTCCAAAATACAGCGGTCTACATGCTTATCAACTCCCAATATTAAAAAACATATAACTTACTCCGCACTAGTTACTGGTAGGTTTTCAAGTACAGTTTAAACTGTTGGTATTAATCTATAAATCTCTTCTTGACTTGTCTTTGGGGTATCTATAAGCCCACATTCTCCTAATTACTTAGGGGAAATTGTCTAATTTTATATGAAAAAAGAGAAATAAGGTAGGTGCAGTTATCGAGGTTCCAGCAGATGACAACACTTAACAGAGGGACCTGGAGTTAGCCCACCTTGTTCCATCTAGTGCGTGGGTGGGGAATAATAAAGGGGCCATCGTTCCCCACCCCTGCTCTAGTTGGATGGGTAGACATCCTGTGAAACAGTTGTATAAAAAAATAATAAAAATAATCATGGATTTGGAACAACTTTCTTCTGAGTGAATTATAGCTGACTCTTTTTAATTTTCAAAAGAAGCCTAAGAGTAGATATACTTTGAGTGTTTGTTTGTTTGTTTGTTTGTTTGTTTGTTTGTTTATGAAGGAAATTTATATGGCTACACTACAGTGGTGGGATTCGTCTGGTTCCCACTGGTTCAGTTATTTTTTGTTGAGTTTGATGAACCGGTTACACATCTGGTTTTTGTTCAACTTCCTTCCAGGTGGGGAAACCCCCTCCTCCCCAAAAGTTAGGGGCAGGGTCTTCGCACAAGGTGGCAGCCCAGGGCCAAAGTGCTGCTGGAGCTCTAGACGGTCGGGAAGGGTGCTGAAGCATGTGGTGGTCCTGCCTGCAGCACCGATGCCGACTTCCCCTTTCCCGCTAGAGCTGGAATGCCTCTGCGTTTAAGTGCCAATAGATGCCGGCCTTCCCTCTGGCAGGCCTTGGCAGCTGCTGTAGAGAGACAGGATTGTTTCATCGCCAGGCACCCAAATGCCCTTGCTTCCCCCAAGCATTTCTTTGCTAATCTGATAGGTTGGTCACGTTTCTCTGTCGCGTTTCTCATTCACGTAAACAAAAGTTTGTGGGACTAAAAAAAGAAATTAAATCAATGCCAACTTTTCGCAAAAATATTTGGCAAAGTTGGAATTGATTGATCGAATGTTTTCTTTTTTGTCGCACAAACATTTCTGTTTCCCTGCATACGACTGCGAGAAACACGATGGAGAAATGTGAAGAAATGCTTAGGGGAAGCAAGGGCATCTGGGTGCTGGTGGGTGAGGCAAGCTTTACGGCAGCTGTGCTGCAATGGAGAAACAGAAAATGGAAGAGCCAGTACAAGGGAAGGAGGAGGATCAGGGAGAAGAAAAAGGGAAATGCACCAGCCGCTCCATTTCCCATTTCTTCATTGCAGTGCAGCATCTGGGATCCACTTTGACAGCAAGAGGGTTTGGCAGATGGTCAATTACCCAAGGTCGGGACGCTCATCCCCCATGTGTGGCGGAGCTGGAGAACAAAGATGGGCCATCATAATAATAATAATAATAATAATAATAATAATAATAATAATAATAATAATAATAATAATAATAATAATAATAATAATAATAATTATTATTATTATTATTATTATTATTATTATTATTATTATTATTATTATTATTATTATTTTATATACCACGTCCTCTCCCCAGGGGGACTCGGAGCGGTGCACAGGGAAAAATTAAAACATTATAAAACATACATAAATACAATAGAATAAAAACGAATTAAATTTAATTGTCCCTGCACTAAAATCCCCATATTAAAACTAGCATTCCCTAACGCCCTAAAGGTAGAGACTAACCTAGGCCGGCCAAGCAGAAAAAGTATGTTTTTAATTTTTGACGGAAGGAGCGGAGGTCCGTGGTTGTTCTAATGTCGGGGGGAAGGTCGTTCCAGAGGGCAGGGCCCGCCACAGAGAAGGCCCTTCCCCTGGGCGTCGCCCGCTGACAGAGTCTAGTGGACGGCACCCGGAGAAGTCCCTCTCTGTGGGAGCGAATCGGCCGGGAGGATGTGTGGGGCAGGATCTGATCCTGCAAATAGCTAGGTCCCGAGCCATGGAGCGCTTTAAAGATGACAACTAACACCTTGAAGCGCACCCGAAAGACGACAGGCAGCCAGTGCAGCTCGCGCAAGAGAGGTGTTATATGGGTGAACCTAGAGGTCCCCATTATTGCTTGCGCGGCTGCATTCTGGACCAGCTGAAGTCTTCGGGTGCACCTCAGGGGGAGCCCCATGTAGAGAGAGTTACAATAGTCCAGTTGGGATATCACGAGGGCATGAGTGACTGTGCAAAGGGCATCCCGATCCAATAGGGGGCGCAACTGGCGTACCAGGCGAACCTGGTAAAACGCCCTCCTGGCCACGGCTGTCACTTGATCTTCCACAGCCGGGTATCCAGGAGGACACCCAAGTTGCGCGCCCCATCCACAGGGGTAAGATGTTCGCCCCCTATTGCCAGTGATGGAGTCAACTGGTTGAATCGGGCGGCCGAAAACCACAGCCACTCGGTCTTGGACGGGTTGAGTCTGAGTCTGTTACTTCCCATCCAGGCCCGCACGGCTTCCAAGCACTGGCACATCACCGCTACGGCATCGTTGGGGTGGTTTGGGGTAGATATATACAACTGCGTGTCGTCAGCGTAGAGGTGGTACTCTACCCCAAAACCACGGATGATCTCACCCAGCGGCTTCATATATGTGTTGAACAGGAGAGGCGAGAGGACCGACCCCTGAGGCACCCCACATGTGAGGGGTCTCGAGGTCGACCTCTGCTCTCCTGCCAACACAAATTGCGATCGACTGGAGAGGTAGGAGGAGAACCACTGTAAAACGGTGCCTCCCACCCCCAACCCCCCCAGCCGATGCAATAGGATACCATGGTCGATGGTATTGAAAGCCGCTGAGAGGTCTAATAGGACCAGGATGGAGGAACAACCCCCATCTCTGGCCCTCCAGAGATCATCTACCAACGCGACCAATGCCGTCTCGGTGCTATGCCCGGGCCGGAAGCCGGACTGGCGCGGGTCCAGATAATCAACTTCCTCCAGGTGACGGGGAAACTGTTGTGCCACCACACTCTCAACAACCTTCGCCAGGAAGGGAAGGTTGGAGACGGGACGATAGTTGACTAATAAAGCTGTGTCCAGAGAGGGCTTCTTCAGGAGGGGCCTCACCATGGCCTCTTTAAGGGAGGCAGGCAAGAAACCCTCACTCAGAGAAGCGTTGACCACCTCCTGGAGCCAACCTCGTGTCACCTCCCAGGATGCCAGTACAAGCCAGAAAGGACACGGGTCCAATAAACATGTGGTGGCTCACAGTCGCCCACGTAACCTGTCCATATCCTCGGAAGTAACAGAGTCAAACTCCTCCCAACCAAGACCCGCCTCGTGCAATCCCACTGGGCCATCGATGGAGACTAGCTTGTTCTGAATCTGAGCGATTTTCTCCTGCAGATAAATCCCAAATTCCTCTGCTATACCCTGTAATGGGGTTTCCCGCACCCTCTGTTGTAGGAGGGATTGGGTCACCCTAAACAGGGCGGCAGAGCGGTTATCTGTGGATGCTATGAGAGTGGCACAGTGATGGCGTTTGGCCACTCTCAGCGCCACAATGTAAGTCCGTAAATGGGCTCTTACATGTGTCCGGTCAGATTCAGATCGAGTAGACCTCCATCTTCTCTCTAGGCATCTCTTGTGGCGTTTCATCACCCTTAGCTCCTCGGTAAACCAAGGAGCCAGGGTGGCTCGCCGCCGCAAGAGAGACCGCAAGGGCGCGACCCGATCCAAGGCTCCCGTGGCCGCAATATTCCATGCCTCCTATGATGGCCAACCTGACCCTGGGTGAACCGGTTGTTAAATTATTTAAATCCCAACACTGGCTACACATCTCATCTAGTATAGCCCTTAGCAACAAAAACATATAAGAAAAAAAACATCCAAATAACAGTGTCCAATGCTAAAATAACCCTCTTCAATAATCACATCAATTATTACTGGATCAAACCTCAACCCATCCCAGTGCTTGGGGGAAAAGCCAGGTCTTCAAAGCCTTCCAAAAGTCTAAAGATTAGGGGCCTACCAGATATGAAGAAGAATGGTGTTCCACTTCGTAGAATTTAAGAATGCCTTATCAAACCTAGAAATAATTCAGTAGATCTGATTGCAAGTTCTTACAATAGTTTGATTTAAGCAAACAATAACATAAAATATCCAGAGTTTTATTGCACTTCCAAAATGTCAGGATTGTGTTTTGTTTTTTAAATTAAGTGGCAGCTGGAAGATTTTTCTTTCTTTCTTTTTTTGGATAAGAATAACCCAGTAAGTACAATGGAAAAAAACAGATGTCTTGGCATTTACATGTACCAAGTTCATAGAGATGGTATGCAAGTTATGTCACAATGTGATGATAGCTTGCTTTTAATGTATTTTTTGCATTCTAAAATATTTAATGATTTTAATACTTTTATGTCTCTGTGTGTGGGAGAGGAACGGGGGTGGGGAGAACTGTCTTCAAGGCTGCCTTGATTCCTGGAAATTACATTGACATAATCCGCAATTTTTTGGCAAAAGATTTCAAAATGGTTTGCCATTGCTTTCATCTTAGGGTTGAGAATGTGTGACTTTCCCAAGGTAGTTTCATGCCTAAGGCTGGACTAGAACTCCCAGTCTCCTGATTTCTAGCCAATGACTTTAAAGATTACAAGGAACTCTCTATTATTTTTTTATGCATCATCCAGTTAAATATAATAAATAAATATGAAAGTTGACTTCTTTTTAAACGGACACTATACAAATGTTTTTCATCCCTGCTCTTGAAAGTGCTTTTTAAAATAGAATATGCCTTTGTAAAAAGAAAATTATCAGTGAAAATACTATTGTCTTATAATTTATCCTTTCCTACAGTGTAAGGGTATGATACTTCTGAAGTCTACTTTATCCGCTATACATTTTAAAAACTAAATAATTGAAGTAGTACAAGGTTAATATAATTGTATTTATGTGTGCAAATTTGCATAACTTTTATGCAACTGTTTATTGAATAGTAATTATTTTGACAATATGGAAAAACCAATGTTTTTGTATTTTCTGCAAAGATAGATGAGAAGAGCTACAGCAACTTATTATTTCATTTTTATTTTTGAGGATATTTTTCTTTTCCCTTTTAATATGTTTATGGTGCATGGATATGTACCTGAAAAAACTCTTGTACATAAAACAGCTGTTAAATTAATCTTCATACACTGAGATCACAAGAATATGCAGAATGTGCAGAAATTCCAAATATCTTTCAGCCAACTTGGATTTTCATTCAAAAAATAACTACCACTACAACTTTTAGGTAAGTTAGTTACTAAAAAATAAATTGAGCTACTTAATCTTGAGACGTGCTCCAAATAGCCAAAAACATAAGCTCATGCATAGAGTGGAAAATACAAATTTTACTAGTAATCATAGAACTTGGTTATGCGTGTTCTAATAGTAAGTCTGGATGACAATAGGGGAGATATTTTTAATTTTCCTTCTACTGATTGATCATATTTTATAAAAAGGTGGGTTGCTGCCAGTTCAGCCCGGTTTGACTGAACTGGCAGTGGCCTGGAGCAGCTGAGAGCGAACTGTGGTACAGTGGCTCTTTTCGCCCGCCCGCGATCTATACCTGTTTTTATGGCAAAAGGCAAATTGCCATACGGTTGTTGCAGGGGCGGTGGATTGTGCCTGTGTGCACAGCACACATCAGGCGCACACGTGAATGGAACACACACACAGTGAACCAGTAGTGAAGGTAAGTGCAACCCACCACTGATCTTATGGATGTGCTGAAATATGGGTTTGTATTTAAATCTGGCTACGCAATTTATAGCCCTTGCTAATGACCAAACTTAAGGAACAGCTTCAGAGGATCATAATAAGTTATTAAAAATAATAAAGTGATACAATGTGCATGTAGGTCACTCACAAGGAGAACATTTTCTGCTATATTGTGTGGCCCTTTAATTATCAGATGTACTCCTAATGAAATGGTATTTTTGAAAACATTGAATCCGAATAGTTCCAAAGAGTCTATAGTCTTTGATATGATTTTGCTGGTTCTCTTTTATGCCATTATCTGTGACAAATATAAATGATTATAATCTAATTGTATTTTGATATGGGGTTATTGATCTTCCTATGCGGAACATTTAATTTAGTTGTGATGTCTTTTTTTTTTTTTACCTTATTGTGCATGCTTGATTGCTTATATATATTTAAGTTATATCTTTAATTTTTTTAAATTTTGATGTAAGGCAATGTGCCATGTTTTATTATGGCATATCAATCAATCAAATAAAATATTGGTAGTCCATGCCCACATTTACCGAATAACTCAATAATCTTTCCCAAAGAACCTAAAAAGTATTATGCAGTGTATTATAGCATTATATTTTTGAATTTCATAGAAAACAAGAACAAGGAAACTAAAGTGGGATAATAAGAACCTAACCTGATATAATTTATAAAATATCAAGTTAAATGAGCACTCTGCCAATATAAAGAGAAAATGTGGGGGAAATGCCGACAGTGGTACAGCTATATTGTAAAAGCAGCACCTGCACCATTGCCTATATCGCCTTCCACTTTAATATGGATGGCAAGCAGTTATGGTCAAAGCAAAAATGGCAAGACATGAAAAATTCCCAGTGGGACCTGGCTGCTACGTTGATCACACAAGATGGCGTTTGTTGGCCCGAAAAGTAGCTCTGCACTTATGGGAAAAACATTAGGATAATGATGATGATGAAGTTAAGTTTTATGTCATGCTATTCTTCATCTAAATTATACAGGAATTGTGATAGGATATAAAGATCTAGAATGAAATCTCATCAATTAATTGCTTTTGCTCTTTTAAAAAATGGCAAAATATGCACGGCATTTAAATGTACCTTTGTGCACATATATGAAGATTCAAGCTTGACTTGTAGTGAAATGAGGATTCATACATGACTTGTGAAATACTGCTTTGACTTCCATCCAGTATTAGTATACTGCTATATATTAATGGAATAACCAAATAATGGTGTTAGAAAGGAAAGGTCCTCTAGTGCAACCTCCTGCTCAATCAAGCAGGAGGCAAATCTGAGTGAGTTATTGCCAACAAACAAGTTTGCCCGCTGACAACTATAGGAACAATTGTTGACTTTGTCAGCCTATTCCTGGTGACAATCCATAATTCTTCCCAAGATATTCCAGTGATCTCTTCGATCCCAATCATTCATCATATTTATTACTAGCCGTTCCCAGTCACGCGTTGCTGTGGCCCAGTCTGGTTAAATGGCCAACCAATCTGTGTGTAGATCTACACCTGCACACACAAACACGTATACACAACCACCGTATAACCCCCAACCTACCTACCTAATTTCTCCCTCTATCCCTCTACCTACCCACCTACCCAACTACTGCATTTCTCCCTCCCTCTTTCTATCCCTCTACCTACCTACCTACCTACCTACCTACCTACCTACCTACCTACCTACCTACCTACCTACCTACTGCATTTCTCCCTCCCTCTTTCTATCCTTATAGCTGCCTACCTACCTACCTACTGTATTTCTCCTTGAATCTTATGGACAGAATATTTTATGTCCTAAAGCAGGGGTCCCCAACCTTTTTTGCACCAGGGACCGGTTTCATTTTAAAGAAAGTTTTGCGGACCGGCTGAGTGACTCAGCAGTCATGTGACTGGGTGGGCGTGGCCAACTTGGAAAATGTGAAACTCAACAATGGTCTTGGTTAACAACCAAACTTTTGGGCTCAATTGTGGTCATAAGTTTTCTTTCTTTCTTTCTTTCTTTCTTTCTTTCTTTCTTTCTTTCTTTCTTTCTTTCTTTCTTTCTTTCTTTCTTTCTTTCTTTCTCTTTCTCTTTCTCTTTCTTTCTCTTTCTTTCCCTCTTTCTCTCTTTTATTATTATTATTATTTATTATATTTATACCCCGCCCTTCTCCAAGCAGACCCAGGGCGGCGCACAGGAATGTTAAAATACATACAAAACATAATAAAATTTTAAAAAACATATTCTAATAAAAACCTGTGCTAAAACCGAATTAAAAATCCCAAATTTAAAACTATCTAGGAGTCAGTAATGGAGGTTACGCTAGGCCGGCTAGATGGAATAGATGTGTCTTCAGACACATGCGGAAGAGGCGGAGGTCGGAGATGGTGCGGAGTTCAGGGGGTAGGTCGTTCCAAAGGGCTGGTCCCGCCACAGAGAAGGCTCTTCCCCTGGGTGTTGCCAGTCGGCATTGTCCAGCCGACGGCACCCTGAGGAGGCCCTCTCTGTGGGAGCGTATCGGTCTGAGGGATGTATGGGATAGGAGGCGGTCTCGCATATAACTAGGCCCCGAGCCATGGAGCGCTTTAAAGATGGTCGTTAAAACCTTGAAGCGCACCCGAAAGACCACAGGAAGCCAGTGCAGCTCGCACAGGATAGGTGTTATGTGGGAGTGTCTAGATGCTCCTGTAAACACCCGCGCGGCTGCGTTCTGGACTAGCTGCAGCTTTCGGGTGCACCTCAAGGGGAGCCCCATGTAGAGAGCATTACAGTAGTCGAGTCGAGAGGTGACGAGTGCTTGAGTGACTGTGCGTAAGGCACCCCGGTCCAGTAAGGGACGCAATTGGCGCATCAGGCGTACCTGATGAAACGCCCCCCTGGCCACGGCTGCCACATGATCTTCCATAGACAGACGGGAGTCCAGGAGGACACCCAAATTGCGCGCCCTCTCCATGGGGGCCGGTGTTTCGCCCCCAATGGCCAGAGTTGGAATAATCTGGCTGAACCGGGGCGCCGGAAGCCACAGCCACTCAGTCTTGGACGGGTTGAGCTTGAGTTTGTTACTACCCATCCAGATCCGTACGGCCTCCAAGCACCGGGACATAACCTCGACGGCATCGTTGGGGTGGTCTGGGGTGGATATGTACAACTGAGTATCATCAGCGTACAGATGATATCCCACCCCAAAACCACGGATGATCTCACCCAGCGGCTTCATATATGTGTTGAACAGTAGGGGCGAGAGGACCGACCCCTGAGGAACCCCACATATGAGGGGCCTCGAGGCCGACCTCTGCCCCCCTGCCAACACATATTGCGACCGACCAGAGAGGTAGGACGAGAACCACCGCAAAACGGTGCCTCCCAGCCCCAACCCCCCCAGTCGGCGCAATAGGATACCATGGTCGATGGTATCAAAAGCCGCTGAGAGGTCTAATAGGACTAGGATAGAGGAATATCCTCTATCCCGCGCCCTCCAGAGATCATCAACCAACACGACCAATGCCGTCTCGGTGCTGTGCCCGGGTCGGAAGCTGGACTGGCGCGGGTCTAGATAATCAACTTCCTCCAAGTGTCGCGGAAACTGTTGAGCCACCACACTCTCAACAACCTTCACTAAAAAGTGGAGGTTGGAGACGGGACGATAGTTCTCTAATAATGCTGGATCCAGGGATGGCTTCTTGAGGAGGGGCCTTACTACCGCCTCTTTCAAGATGGTAGGCAAGGACCCCTCACTCAAAGATGCGTTGACAATGCCCTGGAGCCAGCCTCGTGTCATCTCCCAGGATTCCAGTACAAGCCAGGAGGGACACAGGTCCAATAAACATGTGGTAGCCCTAAGTCTCTTTGACAACTTGTCCATATCCTCGGTGGTAACAAAATCAAACTCCTCCCAAGATGGTGTCACAAGAACAGCCTCGGCCCGCTCGACTGGACCACTGTCGATGGAGGGTAGCTCGTTCCGAATCCGAGTGATTTTCTCCTGCAGATAAATCCCAAATTCCTCTGCTCGACCCTGTAAAGGGGCTTCCCGCGGCCTCTGTTGAAGGAGGGAGCGGGTCACCCCAAACGGCCGCAGGGCGGTTATCTGCGGATGCAATAAGAGTGGCACAATACTCACGTTTGGCCACTCTTATCGCCACTAAGTAAGTCCTAATATGGTCTCTCACTAGTGTTCGGTCGGCTTCGGAGTGAGAAGATCTCCATCTACTCTCTAGGTGTCTCTTGTGGCGCTTCATCTCCCTAAGCCCCTCGGTAAACCAAGGAGCCCAGGTGGTTCGTCGCCGCAAGAGAGGCCGCAAGGGCGCGACTCGGTCCAAGGCCCCCGTGGCCGCACTTAACCATGCGGCCACTAGGTCCTCAGTCGAGTCGCGGGGCAAGTCCACAGGAATTGGCCCAAGCTCCCTTTGGAACCTTATCAGGTCCATCAGGAGCCTGGGGCGGAACCATATAGGAATGTCCGGTTCCGCCTCCCCGCAGTGAGGTGCGGCGATCGGAAAGTCGAGCCGAAGGAGAGCGTGATCTGTCCATGACAGGGGTGTAATGACTAAATCCCCTATTCCCAGATCACTACTCCACTGTCCCGAGACGAAGATTAGATCCAGGGTGTGTCCGCCCTCGTGGGTAGGGCCTACAACTACTTGGGTCAGGTCCATGGCTGTCATGGAAGCCATGAACTCCCGAGCTACCCCAGAGGTTTTGCCCGTTGACGGCAGGTTAAAGTCCCCCATGACTAAAAGTCTGGGGGTCTCAACCGCCGCCTCGGCTATCACCTCTAGGAGCTCGGGCAGGGCTGTTGTTGCATAGCGAGGAGCCAGGTATACAACTAACACGCCCAACTGCCTCCCTAGGCCCCACTTCACAAGGAGGGACTCGCACCCGGTCGTCTGAGGGATCGTGGAAGTGATCGGTGCAGTACTTTTGGAGATTATCGGTTTTGAACAAACTCTTGTTACAGTTTTATTTATATAGATTTATATGTGTTTCTTCCACTGCTCATTATCGTGCCAAGCATAGGAATTTTTTTAGTCCGTCCTACAAATACATTTAGTCCGTCCTTTAGTTCACTTTCCTACATGCCTTAAATATATGAGTTGTCTTTAGGTAGCAGTCAGTCTCTATTTTGTCAGAAATAATTTATTGGTGGTTCTTTTAGTGTATGGCACTTTTACTACCTGTATCAGATAATGTGATGGTGTCTATCTTTCTCTGACTTTTCTCAATGTTTTAAAGGAGCTGAATTGCAACAGGAGAAGCCACTGCTTTAACTGTTCTGATAGCAATGATCTTAACCTTCATGAACTTATCCAAATTTGTCATTAAGTTCCTCCATAGGATTCATATTATTTTTTCCAGTCCACTGTCTATTTCTATTTCTGAACCTGAAGAAATAAAACCTACTTCTCAACTATAGTTCTGCACTGTCAAGTTTGATTTAATAAGCAAGATAGTTTTATTTTTCTCTTAATATTTAACAATAATTCAGTTGCTTCATTTTCACTTTAATTGTGAGCTCTTCTTCAATCCTGCCATTCTTATAATATATTGGCTCTATACGTTAAACAGACACAGGGAGAATAAACATGTGTATCTCTCAATCTGAACTATTCCAAATTCTATTCTTACAATATTTTTTTGTTCATTATAAAGATTTCTTAAAATAAGAACCATGTGTTGTATGATACTTGTTAAAAGTTCATATATTTTAAATTCTGACATGATCTATTGCAATAGTAAGAAAGATAAATTTATTTTTTAAATTGTATTTGTCATCTTCATTATCTGTCTTACATAAACTCCCTTACTTCATGTCATTCTTCATTTTCTACCTTTTTCTCTCTAGACATCTAGCTGTATTTTTGTAAAATCTTAGCAAAACAGCCTTATATGAGGAAAGAATGGTATAATACTTTGTTAATCTGTATATTCTCATATACTATCTTTCTGTGGTATAGCATATGCCATATTTTTCTATTTCTAGATCACACATTATTGTTCGATATTTATTGGAACAGATTGGTTAAGGCTTTGTCTTGCCTCCTGCAGGTCAGTAGGGATTTCTATTTACCTATTGAAATAGACAACATACTTTAATTTTAGCAGAATTATTTTCTGAAAACGCTGTCTTGTTTTCTTGTTTTCCTCAATTTAATATTCTGAACTGAGATATCTTTCCTAATCTTTGTTTTATAAGTCTTCATTCAGCTAGAATAAGTCCTCGGTGTTGCTTAAAGCTTTCATCTACTGTTTCTTCCTGGCTATCATTATTGTTTGTACTAAAAGAAACTGGAATCATTTCTTCTTTGAAATTTTGGGTACATTTTTTCAATACACTTTTTTACAACGGATCTTTTTTTCCGTAGCAGACAAAATCCTGTCTTTAAATTAATTTACACATGCTGAATTTGTTCTCTTAGCTTAAGTGAATATTCAAGTCAAATCTTCTTGGCAACCCTATCATCTTTGGTTAACTCATATATTTGACATTAGTTTATAACATTTAATTGTACTCAAATGAATTTATTTTTGAAGAAATTGGGATACAATTGCCCCATAAGTGTTAATGTACTGGTGGTCCTCAAATTATGACCATTTAAAAAAAAATTACAATGGCACTGAAAAAGTGTCTTAAAACTGATCCTCACACTTGCAGCCACCAAGACTTCTCCATGATCACGTGATCACCGTTTAGGCGCTTGGCAACTGGCATGTATTTGTTATCATGATTGCAACTTCCTGGGACTCCATGATTGTCATTTGTGACCATCCCTCCTGGCTTCTGACAAACAAAGTCAGTAAAGAAAGCCAGATTTGCTTAGCAACGGTGGCAAAAAATGTCATAAAGTTTGACATGGTCACATGATGATATCACTTAATGATGGAAGTTCCGATCCCAAATGTCCAAGCTACATGTAAAGCATTCCTATATACCGTATTTTTTGGAGCATAAGACGTTCCGGAGTATAAGACGCACCTTAATTTTGGGGGAGGAAAATAATAATAAGAAAAATCTGCCTCTGCCTAGCACCATCCATGGTATTCAGCTGACACATGGTAACAAGGGGAGCAACAAGGAGACAGGAAGGAGCCTGGCTTAGCTGAGAATTGAAAGTGAAACTGCTTGTGTTTTGCTTGTATTTACTGCTACCTTGGAAAACCTGCTTTTAGTAATGTATGGTGTATTATTATTATTTTGAATCCTGCTGAATCAGTTTACTGTCTGAATGTGATTGCTGCTGCAACTCTGACCAGCCAAGTCAGCTTCAGCACTTATTGCAGCCTGATTCAGCACAGCTGATTGGCGGGTGGATCGGACTGCTGGAATACCCCCAGTCAGCTGTTCCAGGCTGCAGGGATTGCTGCAGACCATTGATGCCTCCATGCCTCATGTTTTTGGCCTCTGGTGGGGGTGGGTGGAGCTACATTGGGTGTATAAGACTCACCAAATTTTCACCCTCTTTTTGGTGGGAAAAGGTGCATCTTATACTCTGAAAAATACAGTACATGCAAATGCCAGTCTCTCCATCTATGTGCAGATATAATTTTAAAAAAAATCAAAGGAGCAAGTTTATCTCACTGACGTTTCTCCATGTTTTTCTTGCCATGTAATATTTGTTGTAACTATGAAACCCAATGGTTTTTCTTTCTTTTTTTCACTTTCCTTTGTGAGAACTCACTTTGGCGTAATTATTTATAAAGAAGGGTAAGAAACAGGCTTTTCCCGGTATCACCCCTGCAACACTGGAATTTCAAAAACACAAACGTTAACAATTACTTTAAAAATTATTTTCCATTTTCTATGTCATTGAGGAGATCTGGATTTATAGTCTTGGCGCTGCCATTTAACACTTTTGAACATTCATTAATTGTCCTCCTCAACGTGTTCTGCACTTGGGTGTAGTCACATCCATAACTTTGCACAAATGCACCACAATGTTCCAGTTGAATTTTTAATAACAGTTTCCTCAACTTCCATTTATATATTTTGAAGCTTGATTTAGCACAAACACACCACAAGGGCACTTCTGTGACACACTCCTTTGGTTTTGTTCATGTCTGAGTGCGCGTTTTCCAGTAGGCTGAACTTTCTTTTGAAGCTGTATTCCTTTAAAGTTTCTCAGGAGTGCAGTACAGATGTTTTATAGTTCATTTCCAAACAGCTGCCTTCCCTTTCTTTAGTCTGTTTTTCCTTATTTATCAAATCCCACGGGAAGTCTGTCTGCTTGAAACTTTGGCAGTTGCCTTCTCAGTGAAAATATTTGAAAGCTGCACAGAAAGAATGCTTCATAAGTAGCACCTGTTTCTTAGTAGGTTTATAGATTTAACAGGTTGTTGTCAGGAGTATGGGGGATTAATGTGTGCACCCATATGTGTGAGAGAAGGAAAAAGTATATGCAGGAATATTTCACAAATTCCATCTGATTAAGAAAACTGCCAGCCCTCCCTGACATATCTAGCATTCCATAAAACAAAGTGGAAAGAAATGGAAATATATGGAGGAAAAAAAGCTTTTGGTTTTTTCATCAAAGGCTGAAGCCTCACCCTCATCTGGGAATCTAAGGCACATCAATTTAAAAGGCTTCAATTAGGGGATTTATTTTATTGTTTCCTGAAAGTTTGATTCTAAATCACATAGTGTCATCCCATTTTAATTTGATTTCTCTGAAAGGTGTATTTCTTAACTTCCACTGCTGTCTAGTTGATCAGAATGCAGAAAAAGGAAGGTTATTTCACCAGCAATGCTATTCCTAAACTCCTAAACACAAATTATTATAATCTGTCCCTCTGCCTCAGAATGGAAATTGGTGACACTGGTACATATACAGTTGTAGGATTTGTTGCTTTGAAGAGAGTTTACTATGATATTTAGTTTCACCTAAACATCTATGTTTATGTAAGCACATAAAGAAAAATTCAGCTAATTTATTCTTAAAATCCAAACAAGAGTTGTCATGCCTAGAAGAAAGATACCTAAATTGGGAGAATGGTATAAGGAGAAATAATTAGTGCTTTGTCTCAGTCCAATAACTATAGTTTCTTAAGTAGAAGGATAGGTCTAATCTAAGTTATCTTGCGTTGCATGAAATTTATACCTGATATGTAGATAAAATGATTATCTTGCAAATGAAGGCAAATATATGTGTCCCAAGATAATGTTTTAGGATCCAATCTGAATCTTTGGTCCCAGTGACCAAAGATTGTATCCTGCAAAACTAATATCTACTTACTGAGTGTCTGGACAAGAGGAGAATTTTTTAGTTTAAAAATATGTTGATATAATAGTTAATGAAACATTTTTTTGTGGGGGAGGGATTCTTTTTCATGTGCAGAAGAAACACTAATATAATTTTTTTACTCCAAAACTTCAGTATAGGTGGCAAGCAACGGCAGGGGCAGTTGCAGTGGTGGAATTCAAATTTTTTTTACTACCGGTTCTGTGGGTGTGGCTTGATGGGCGTGGCAGGAGAAGGATACTGCAAAATCTCCATTCCCTCCCCCACTCTGGGGCAAGCCAGAGATGGTATTTGCCGGTTCTCCAAACTACTCAAAATTTCCGTTACCGGTTCTCCAGAACCTGCTGAATTTCACCCCTGGGCAGTTGTCTTATTTACTTAGGTTCTTTAAAAATTTAGGGCTTCTGAATGAGAGTGGCCCCGTGTCAATTATTATCTCACAGATTGGAAATTAATTTCAGTCGAGTTCCCTAATATGTTTAATTTATAATCAGGAAAAAATATTTGAGAGAAGAAAAAGAGTGGAATGACTTCATTCAAACATGTTCACATTTAAAACGAAGGTTGAAAGCATCATGTCCCTTTCTTTCAGATGTTATTTAGGAAAAAGGGGGTTTGTTTGTTACTTTGCATGTTCCATTTTCATTGTTGTGTTGTTCTGATCCATCTAAAATAAATAGAGGACAGTAGCTTTTGGGGGGTTGTCTTTTAACATTGCACTATTGCTATGTTGCTGAGAAAAGCTGTTTTGCTAAGCTGAACTTTCTCTGGAATTTTGTTGAATTCCTGTTTTGGAGTCAAATATCTATGCAGCCCATGAAAATGAAGACTGTAACCTGATCGGACTAACTAAAGACAGGCTTTGTTCAGAATTGAAATGTTCCTGACATAGCCCATGCTATTCCTCAATATATAATGCTCCTGGCAGTTCTTGAAATGTTTCTCCTGTATCATCTTTAAGTTGCTGCTTGTGCTTTGCTGTTGTTACACTGTTTGCATTATTCTTATGGAGGGGGAAAAAAAGTTTTGAGCCAAAGCCTGATTTGAAGAGTCTTAATCAAGCCAAATCTTGCCCCGTTCAAGAGTTTGGTGCATATATGACTTAGCAACAATAGAGCAAAGTGTTTTCCATGTTACTTTCCATATTTCTTCCTTTACTGGACCAGAGGTTTTGTCTATGTTGCCTTGCTCCTTTCCTTTTAAAAATAAAGATATGACAAGCATGATTAGGAAGTCTCTATACTTTTAGGCACACCGAAAATAACCACTGCTAGTTCCCCTCTCCAAGGTTTGGGGCGTATGCCTGACTTTTTCTAGTATCCTTGTTTCTGGTATCCAAGTTTCCTTGTTGGCATGGTTATTCTCCTTGCAATTTGAATCCTATGCTTTTACAAGGACAGAAACAGAAATGCACTGGGATATCTTGTTATATACCTTACCCATTGGGAATGTGTCCTCTGCCTCCTATCTTAATTAGCTTTTATTACTCAACTTTTAATAATCTCACCTTGGCTACAATTACCTACGATTTCACAGAAAATAATTAGATTCAGAAGGCTCTCTACAAGCTGGCCAGAAAAAGCAATTCTGGACTACTTTGTGTTCCTTCTGTGGTTGGCTGGATAAGTCCTTGATTTTTCTTCTGTTGACATAAGCCAAAGGAAATACATGTATTAGAGAGGAGGAACATTCTGCTATATCAAGTTTTCTTCTAGAGTATTTATCTATAGATGTGTCCTTCTGTGCGTATATCACCAAAATCTGTTTAACAGGGATTTAGGAAGATGTCTCATTAGTCTGGCCACATTTCTGACACTCTCTTCCTAATTTCTTTTCTGTGATGGCTTTTTGCTGGCAAATGAAAGCTTTTTTTGCTTCAAAATGCCTTTAGCTTTCCAGATTGAATTTTTGCTTAGGTAATATTAAGGTGGGACGCGGTGATTGGACACAGTGGCTCAGTGGCTAAGACACTGAACTTGTCAATCAGAAAGCTTGGCAGTTTGGTGGTTCGAATCTCTAGTGCCGTGTAACAGAGTGAGCTCCCATTACTTGTCCCAGTTTCTGCCAACCTAGCAGTTCGAAAGCACATAAAAATGCAAGTAGAAAAATAGGGACCACTTTCGGTGGGAAGATAACAGTGCTCCGTGCGCCTTTGGTATTTAGTCACGCCGGCCACATGACCATAGAGATGTCTTTGGACAGTGCTGGCTCTTCGGCTTTGAAATGGAGATGAGCACCACCCCTTAGAGTTGGGAATGGCTAGCACACATGTGCGGGGAACCTTTACCTTAATATTAAGGTAAAGTTTTATTGAGATTTTTGTTTATATTATTTAAATAAATGAATATTATTTATCATGCATTTGTAAAGCAGCTTTTGTTCCCAGCTGGAACATAGAGATACTTGGATAGACATGGTAAAGGCACAAAATTGTTTTGATGTATTGTGTGAATTAAGCTATTGCGGTTTGTAAACTGTGGTTTAAAGTTAACATACTGTGTGAATTTAAATCAAATCAAATCTTTATTGTCAATGCACAACATGTGTACAATGAAATTGAATGAGCCTCCCTTGGTGTAGCCCCCCAGAAACACAAAATACATCTCAATAACTCAATAAATGAAAGAAATATAATCCCTAAACCCAAATAAGTAATAACTAACACACATTCCCATATACCTATATGTATGTAACATTATATTACATCGGTATGAACATGTTGCATGTTATGCTGGTCCTGCACGTGTGGCATATTAAACCTAATTGTGGTGTTATGTTGCGTTTAGAAGTCTGACAGCTCACGGATAAAAGCTATTTTTCAGCTTATTCGTTCAGCTGGCTGTGCTTCTATATCTCCTGCCTGATGATAGGAGAGTAAAGAAGTGCTGACCAGGGTGTGAATCATCCCTGAGGATTTTCCTCACTCTGTTGAGGCAGTGGGTCCTGGTGATTCCATCCAGTGGTCTCAGGGGACAGCCCATAATTTTTTATGCTGTGCTCATCACCCTCTGTAATGCCTTTCTGTCCACGGCTGACAAGCAGCATATCATACTGTAAAGTAATATGTAAGGACGCTTTCTATCGTAGACCGATAAAAGGAAGTCATCAGTTGTTGTTCCATCTGATTTTTCCACAAGACCCTAAGGAAATGAAGTCTCTGTTGAGCCTTTCTGATCACCTGGACCGTGTTATTTTTCCAGGTAAGATCTTGGCTAAAGTGGACTCCCAGAAATTTGAAAGAGGAGACCTCTCCACACAGCCCCCCTTGATGTAGAGTGGGACAGGTTCCTCTCTTTCTATAATCCTTTGTGGTTTATAAAAATGGCTTTATAAAATGTGCTGAACTCAAGTACAAATATATACTTCTTACTAGGGTTCATATTACTTGTATTATTCTTATTTAGGTGTACATGTCTATGTCCAAAAAGTTTTCTTAGCAATGTTTTTCAGAAGTGGCTTCCTTCTTGCTAGGGCTGAGAAAGTGACTAACTAAAAAAAAAAAAATCTCCTGACTGACTTCTGTATCTAAAGCAGGACTAAAACTCAGTATCTGACATACTCCGGACTAAACTGGCTCTCTCTTATATCTTTAATCTACAGAAGTGTATTTCATTTTGCTTCCATTATGCCATTCAAGAATGAGCACACCAGGTTTCTAAGTGGTGTATCATTCATTGTGTGCTCTCTCAGATCATATTTCTATAAATTGGCTGAATAAAACAAAGTCATTTCCTCTTTCCTTTCTTCTTGTTTTCCTGGCTGGTAGAAGTGAAAGCCCACGCCAGTCTTCAGGTCTGTAATGCCAGACCATGTATTAGTTGTGGTGAGTTTGTTGGCTGGGAGGAAATGACCATTGGTCTTACCTGTGAATGGTCTTTCTCTAGATGCTGCGGAGTGTCCAAACGCGGTTATCCTCAGCTTGCTGCCCATTGGACTGAGTTTCACTTTGATGTGTAGCCACGCCTCTTGCCTCTGCATAGGGCCAGTTCTAAAAACGAAGGTAGACCAGAAAAAACGCAGAACAACTGGAACAACACTAGTCTTAACCTTCAACTAAACATGGGACCAGTTCCCACCACGCCTAGGGTGGGATTTGGACACTCCGCAGCATCTAGAGAAAGACCATTCACAGGTAAGACCAATGGTCATTCTCCTAGATGCTGCTTGGAGTGTCCAAACGCGGGACATGCCAACGCTATGCTGTCCCAGGGAGGGGAGATTCGTCTGAGTGGGAACTGGGAGCATCAAGGACCCTCTGGAGAACACGTCTGCCGAAGGAGGCCTCCGAGGATGCAAATACGTCCAGCTTGTAGTGTCTGATAAACGGCACAGGCGAGGACCACGTAGCGGCCCTGCAGATCTCGTCTATGGGGGCCTGGGTGGCCCAAGCAGCCATGGTTGCAGCGCTCCTGGTGGAGTGAGCGGTAATACGTGGAGGTACAGCTCTGGACCGGTGCTCATATGCCAGTGTAATGCAGGCACGCAGCCAGCGCCCAATCGTGGTAGACGTGACCTTGCGACCCATGGACACCGGCTGAAAGGAAACGAAGAAGGATTCTGACTTGCGGAATTCAGCCG
The DNA here is from genome assembly GCA_039707465.1 of Rhabdophis nuchalis. Classification (NCBI taxonomy): domain Eukaryota; kingdom Metazoa; phylum Chordata; class Lepidosauria; order Squamata; family Natricidae; genus Rhabdophis; species Rhabdophis nuchalis. The sequence goes on from CM077645.1 coordinate 149,311,295, forward strand.
TTCTCTTCTTGTACATCCGCACCGCCCTGCGAACGTCCAACTTGTGCCACCTCCTTTCCCTGGGGTGAGAGGGGTGCGGACAAAAGTCAGGTAGGACGATCTCCTGGGATCTGTGAAACAAGGAGTTGACCTTGGGCACAAAGGTTGGGTCTAGTCTGAGAACCACCCTGTTCGCGTGGACCACGCACAAGTCCTCCCGTACGGAGAGGGCCGAGAGTTCCGAAATTCGCCTTGCAGATGTGATTGCTATGAGGAACACCGTCTTCAAGGTCAGGTGGCGCAGTGACACGGAGCGCAATGGTTCGAATGGCGCCTCAGTCAGGGCCTGGAGGACGAAGGGTAAGTCCCAGGTCGGATATCTATGGACTGTTTGGGGCCGAATGTTCAAGGCCCCTTTCAGGAAACCACGCACCCCTGGATGTCTGCTGAGCGGCAGGGACCCACCGGGCGACAGGATGGTAGCGAGAGCAGCCACCTGCCTTCTCAGGGTATTGGGGGCGAGCCCCTTGTCCAAACCCTCCTGCAAGAAGTCCATCACCTGAGGTGTGGAGGCCTCAGCCGCAGCGATGTGCCTGGCACGGCACCAGGTAGAGAAGGTGGACCATGTAGTCTCGTAAATGCGAACGGTGGCAGGACGCCTGGAAGCCTGGATCGTTCTTATCACCTTGTCCGAATAGCCCATCCGTCTCAGAACGATCCCCTCAAGTGCCAGACGGCTAGTTGGAAGCACTGAGGGTCCGGGTGACGAATGGCCCCTTGTATTAGCGACACCTGGTTCGGAGGAATGCGCCAGGCCTTCTCTACGGACAGTCCCACTAGATCGGCGAACCAGGACCGTCTGGGCCAATGGGGAGCGACCAGGATGACTTCCGCCCCCTCCGAGATGATTTTCCGGACTACCTGAGGAAGCAGCGGGAGAGGAGAGAAGGCGTATAGCAGGCCTGCGGGCCAACGACACCGGAGGGCGTTTGTCCCTTCTGCTTGCGGGCACCGGAAACGGGTGAAGAACCTTGGCAGGTGCGTGTTCTGCGGGCTGGCGAACAGGTCCAGGACGGGCAGGCCGAATCTCCGGGAAATCTGCTGGAAAAGATCCGGGTGCAGCTGCCACTCTGAGGTGTTGATGGTGGTCCTGCTCAACCAGTCCGCCGTCACGTTCTCCTCGCCCGCGATGTGGTCCGCTCTCAGGGACAGGAGATGCCTCTCTGCCCACCTGCCCAGAGCCTCCGCCTCCGTCATGAGCGCCCTCGACTGTGTGCCTCCCTGGTGGTTCACGTATGCTCGGGTGGCGATGTTGTCCGTCAGGAGAAGGACATGGGACCCCTCTACGAGGTTGCCGAAATGCCGCAGAGCCAGCCTGGCCGCCCGGAGCTCCAGCCAGTTGATGTTGTGGGCGAGCTCCCGTTGAGACCATCTGCCCTGGGCCACATGGTGATGCAGATGAGCCCCCCAGCCGTAAAGGCTGGCGTCCGTCGTGATGGTGACACGGTCTGGCTCCTTGAAGGGCGACCCCTCTCTTAGGGCGGGAGACCTCCACCACCTGAGGGACCGAAGCACTGGGGGTGGAACTGTCACCCGTCTCCTGGAGTTGCTGATCTTGCGTCGTTGAAAAGGAAGCAGAAACCATTGTAGCTCCCGTGCGTGCAGGCGGGCCCAGGGAACAATGGCTATGCACGAGATCAGCTTCCCCAACAGTTGGGAAAGCGTCACAAGTGGGACCAGTCTGGAATTCTGGACCAACCCCACCAACTTCACAATGCTGCAGATGCGCTCCTGTGAAAGGAAGACTTTGCAGGTCTTCGAGTCGATGACGGCACCCAGATGAAGTATGGAGAGGGTGGGCTGCATGTGACTCTTCTCCCGATTCACCGAGAACCCGTGGTCCTCCAGGGAGCGGATGGTGCAGTCCAAGTCCTTCAGGGCCTGGTCCCTGGAAGGTGACATCAACAGGATATCGTCCAAGTAACAAACCAAACGCACAGGTCTGGATCGAAGATGCGCCGCCACTACGGAGAGGACCTTCGTGAAGGTCCTTGGAGCCGATGACAAGCCGAAAGGTAGGGCCTTGTACTGGAAGTGCTGGCCGGCGAACTGAAACCTCAAGTATCTGCGATGCGCCGGGTGGATGGGAATGTGCAGATACGCCTCCTTCAGATCTATCGAGGTCAGGAAGTCGTTCTGTCGTATGCATCCCAGGATCGTCTGGAGGGATTGCATCTTGAAGCGCTTGTATTGCAGATACCGGTTCAGCTTCTTCAAGTCCAGAATGGCCCTGACCCCCCCCGATGACTTGGGGACTAGGAAGAGGATGGAATAAAACCCCTTGCCCTCCTGCCCCCCCGGCACCGCTTCTATGGCCGCTATCTCCAGTAGGTGACCGATCTCCGCCCTCATGAGCTGTTGCTTGTGCGGGGACCTGGGAAGGGGGCAGCGGATGAATCTCCGCGGGGGAAATGATAGGAAGTCGAGGGTGAGGCCGTGTCGGACCACATTCCGGACCCAGGCGTCCGTCGTGGTCGCCTCCCACGTGGACGCATATTGCTGTAGGCGTCCCCCTATGGGAGGGATCCCCCAGGGGTCACTTGCTCTTCTTGAAGGGACGGTTGGCCTGACCACCCTTGAAGGGCCTACGCTGACCTTGGAACCTGGACCTGTCCCTGTAGGCCGGCCTGTCCTGGGAACGATCTTGGGCCTGGGGGTAGGTTCTGGAGGCCCCACCCGAGGTAGAGGGAGCCTCCGCAGACCGAAAGGGCTGTCTACGGTAGGAAGACTGATTCTTCCGGTCCTGCTTCTTGGTGACAGCCGGCAGAATCTTCCGCTTGTCCTTGGACTCGATTAGGAAATAGTCCAAGGCCTCGCCGAAGAGCTTGCCACCCTTGAAGGGGGCCGACGCCAACTTCCACTTAGCCTTCATGTCCGCCTGCCAATGGCGGAGCCACAGCAGACGGCGTGAGGTGACATTGGATGCTAGAGCCCTGGATGAAAACTTTGTGGAATTGAGCGATGCGTCGCAAGAATATTCCACCGCAGCGATGATCTTATTGACCCTTTGTCTCGATCTAACCTGTCTCTCAGGCAAGGAGGCCAATAGCTTCCTGAGCCAGAATAGGGCTGCCCTACTAAAGTACGACGCAGAGGACGAGGCCTTCATGGCCCAGGCCGTGGCCTGGTGTGTCTTGTGACAAGACTTCTCCATCCGCCTGTCCTCCGCTTTAAGCCCCTCCACCAGCTCGGCCGGGAGGGAGGATGTGGAGGTCAAAGACACAATGGGGTCATCAACCTGCGGAAGAGCCAGAATGGTCTCCATAGCGTCCTCAACAGCGTACAGCTTTTTATCCACGCCGCTGGGGTGTGCCATAGTAGCGGGCTGAACCCACTGGCGCTGAATAATGTCGAGGAACAACTGAGGGGCCGGCACCAATCCTTGGGGAGGTGTAGGTTCCCTAAAGAGACCCGCCCCAGGGTGTCCAGGACCGATGACGATGGCATTGTCCTGATCAGAGGCCTTCTTATCAGATTGAGCCGGTAGACCCATCTGCACGGCCGACTCCCTAGCCTTGGTCAAGATAGCCTTGAACATGATGGGGTTAAACAGCCCCTTGGAAGCGGGAGCCTCCGGGGTGGAGCTCTCATCCCCTGAAAGGTCGGGAGCCCCCTGGGTAACCACCTCCTCATCATCCTCCCCCTCGGATGCCTCGCTGACTGCAGAAGAGGCAGAAGGGGAAACGCCACCCCCCTGGGCAGGAACCACCTTCCTAGGTGCCCTGGGCTTGGGGGTAGAAAGGAGGGGCAAGGAAGCCACTAATTGCTTCATGCAATCCGTGATGCCCTGCAAAATGGCCTTGGACACAACCTCCTGCATGGCCGCGGGCAAGGCAGTCTCAGCGGGTGCAGAAATGGGAGTGGCCGGAGCCTCCTCTTCCTCATCCACTGACTCCTCCCCCTCCCCCACCATGGAGGACTCCTCCTCCACTGGTTCCTCCTCCTCTAGCTCCACTTCCATTGAGGGGACTGGAGAGGCCAGGGAAACCCTTGAGTGATTGGGAGAAAACCCAAAATCCCCATCACCAGTGGGAATGGATTGGGTCTCCCTACGAAGCTGCGGGGCAGGGGGGGTCTTATCTGTCACAGCCTTGTCCCGGGCAGAGAGAGCCTTCTGGAATTGCTGCTCTAGAATCCTCAGCCGTCTATCCGCCAGTCTCTCATCAGCCTTGGTGGCCTTGGCTGCAGGCCTCTTCCCCTTGTCAGGACAGGGTGCAGAATCGCCCTTGGCAGCAGGGTTGGTCTTGCTACGCTTGGAGGCAGGTTCTCCTGTTTGCTCACTGGGATCAGCCATGGAGTGGCTGAAAGAACAAGAACAAACAATTAATCCAGTCAAGGCACCCCAATCCCACCAGGGAAGAAACAATATACACTTTAAAACAAGAAGAAACTGGAACCTGGATTTGGCGCCAAAATCAGACCCAAAAGTCTCAGGCGTTGCAGATCTGCGCTGGAGTAGACCAGGGAATGGCAACTGAATCTGCCAATCTCCCTGCAGCCGCTGGGAAGGATCTCTTCTGCTGCCCCAGGGGATCCTGTCCGGGACTCCCAGAACTAGAACCGCCCCAGGAACGAAGCAGCGGCGATCTGCGGAGAGGAGTCGGGCTGCGGCAGAAAAATGGCGGCAAGTTTAAAATGCGCGCCTTTTTTCCTTTGCGAACGGCCGCCTAAGCTCAAACCGGCACTGGGGAAACAACGGGCTGAAGAACCTCAGTAGAGGCTTCCCTAGGGAGGAAAAACCCCCGATAGTCAAGTTGGGGGGTCCTAACTAGCTACCTAGCCCCCTTAGAAGCTTACCAGCAGCCGTGGCAAGCCCTCCCAGTGCCAAGCCGCTCCGCAGAAAAAGCGGGAAACGGCCGCGGTTTGAACAGCCCGCTCCGCGCAACGAAGACAACGAAGACAGGAACTAAAACAAAAAATCACCTATCTAACACAACTACACACAAAAATAACAACAAAGGCTACACTAACTCACTGCTGGGGAGGTCAGATTGCTGGCAAAGGACTGCAGACTCCCCAGACGCGTCCGATAAGGGCGACTGAGTTTTTAGAACTGGCCCTATGCAGAGGCAAGAGGCGTGGCTACACATCAAAGTGAAACTCAGTCCAATGGGCAGCAAGCTGAGGATAACCGCGTTTGGACACTCCAAGCAGCATCTAGGAGAATCTTAAGTTACTTACACCTGCACTTTTTCTGGCCAATACATAGGGTCTAGCTGGCCTCTTCCGTCCCCTCACTTTCTATTATTAGCCACTGTGACTTCTAATGGAAAAAGGCATTGAAGTTATACAATACAATAGCAGAATTGGAAGGGACCTTGTAGGTCTTCTAGTCCAACCCCCTGCGTGGGCAGGAACCTTATACCATTTCAGACAAATGGCTATCTAACATCTTTTTAAAGACTTCCAGGGTTGGGGCATTCACAACTTCTGGAGGCAAGCTGTTCCAGAGGTTAATTGTTCTAACTGTCAGGAAATTTCTCCTTAGTTCTAAGTTGCTTCTCTCCTTGATTAGTTTCCACCCATTGCTTCTTGTCCTGCCCCCAGGTGCCTTGGAGAATAGTTTGACTCCCTCTTCTTTGTGGCACCCTCTGAGATATCGGAACACTGCTATCATGTCTCCCCTGGTCGTTCTCTTCATCAAACTAGACATACCCAGCTCCTGCAGCCGTTCTTCATATGTTTTAGTCTCCAGTTCCCTAATCATCTTGGTTGCTCTTCTCTGCACTCTTTCCAGAGTCTCCATGTCTTTTCTACATCGTGGCGACCAAAACTGTATGCAGTATTCCAAGTGTGGCCTTACCAAGGCACTATACAGTGGCATTAACACTTCACGTGATCTAGATTCTATCCCTCTGTTTATGCAGCCTAGAACTGTGTTGGCTTTTTTGGCAGCTGCTGCACACTGCTGGCTCATATTCAAATGGTTGTCCACTAGGATTCCTAGATCCCTCTCACAGTTGCTACTATTGAGCAAGGTACCACCTATACTGTACTTGTGCATTTGGTTTTTCTTGCCTATATGTAGGACCTTACTTTTTTCACAATTGAATTTCATTTTATTAGATAGTGCCCAATGTTCAAGTTTGTCTAGATCCTTCTGTATCTTAAGCCTATCTTCTGGAGTGTTGGCTATTCCTGCGATTACAGTATTTATGTACCTCTATGGTTTAATTGCTGATTTAATTATTGCATATACAATTACCTGATTGTCTAGTAAACATTATTAGTGTTTTGAAGATGGAATAAAAACTAACAAGAACTAATGTTTAGAATGAAACAAAGGGAAAAAGGAAGAAAAGAGCAAAGATGCAAAGCAAATCTCTGCAAGAGTACAAAAAACAAAGAAAAGAAAAAAAGAATTCTAAAAATGATTTTCAATTTTCTTTTGGAACAGTTATAAGTGTAAATATAAATTAACTCTTACTGTTATGTCTACAACACTGTTTACATTTTTCTATAATCTATTATTTTTCTTCCAATCATCAAAACTATGTATCATAACTTCATTTTTTTCTGTTTCCTGCAAAAAGGCAATAAGGGCTTTCCAGTCATCATTATTAAACTTAGAAATGATCTATCTTTAATTAAAGAATCATTTTGGTCATGTCAGCAAGTTCCATCATCTTCAACATCTATTGCTCCATTGTGGGTCAAGTCAATGTTTTGTATATAATAGTTTTGCTACAGTTGTCATATATAAAAACAAAATTCCATAATTTTTTCTCATTTGCTTATCCCTGAATCCCAAAAGACAAATATCTGGTTTCAATTGTATATGAATCTTTAAAAATCTTCTGTGTTTATATGTAATTGAGTCCAAATTTTTTTGGCTTTTTTACACGTCTACCAAGAATGATAAAATGTCCTTTTTTGTTGATTACATTTCCAGCATAAGTTTGAAGAACCTTTATACATTCTAGATAGGTTTTCCGGTGACATGTACCAATAATGCATCATTTTATAAAAATTATCTTTAAGACCATAACATAGTGTAAATATCAGTCCTTTTAACTACATATGCTCTCACTGTTCCATTTATATATTAATATAACATTACCTGATCGAGATATGTGGCAATATATTGCTACCTTAGTTTTGTTATTGGAAAATATACCCTGCTTCCCCGAAAATAAGACCTCCCCGGATAATAAGCCCAATCGGGCTTTTGCGTGCATACGCTAAAATAATCCCTCCCTGAAAATATTGTAACACAGCAGCAACTATGAGGTGACCACGCTAGCTGCCTCCTGTACCTCAAAAATAATACCTCCACGAAAATAAGGCAAAGCACTTGTTTTGGGGGTCAAAAGAAAATAAGACCCTGTCATTTCCTTTCATTTCCGTCATCATCCAATCAGAACTGATGAAGCTTCTTGAATGAGAAGCGAAACGTGTTCAGGGAAAAACAAAAAAAAGTCCAGTTGACTTTTGAAAAATAACCATGACCTGGATGATGGAGAATCTCCATAACTATTCATGCAATGGATTCTTGTATTTATATTTCATCAGTAGTAGTACCAAATCTCTTTCAAATGTAATTTAAAATCCTGTGTTGCTATACCCTTGTTTACAGTTCCAAACAGTACTGCCTTGAAAATACTTAGGGGCTATGCATTGTGCTACACAATAGAGCAAATTGTCACTGCTGGTGTTTTTGTGCCTGCAACATTTCCAGAAGCAAAAAGCAGTCCCAGAAGCAAAAAACCCCCCAAAAACAAAAAAAACACCCTTTCTACCAATGAAGGTGTGGATTGATCTTGTTTTAAGTTTTCACTAAATTATTTTATTTCTTACCATTAAAGCAGGAAACTTTTCTTTCTCCATTGCTCTCTTTCTCCTCCCCCTCCCCCTTCAATGATTGCTTCTGGAGAGAAAGAGTAGAATCTAGGTGACAGTGAAGGAAATAAACATTACTTTGAGTTTTTATTTCTAAAGTCTGCATTTATTGTTTGCAACACGTAACAACTTTGCTTTTTTTCTTTTTTTTTTTTTAAGCAGGAATATGCAGTAAACAGGAAAGCTTTCTGCTCAGAATTCCAGAAAACCAGCTGTGTTCAGTCTGATTTCTTCTTTTTTTTTTTTGCTCTGAATTGTGACCTAAATGCTGTGTGACTACTCAAAGCTGCCAGTTCTTAGTTTTTTTCAGGATCTTATCAGTTTGCCCAGTTAGTTTAGAGTAAGATGAAAGTGGGATAATAGTCCTGGCATCTTTATAGTGTGTCTATCAACAGTGAGGTGACTTAAAATGCAGTATGAATTGCATGTTGCCTTACAAAGTACTCGTACATTAAATGGTTTTTAGCCAACCAGCCTTGGCAATATCTGTAAACCAGTAGTAGTGATTATTTTCCCTGATCAGAAACAGCAAAACTCTTTTTTCATTAGAATCCACAATTGCCGCACTGGAAATAACCCGTTGTATTCTTTCTTTGATATGATAAACAGTAACATTGCTGAATCTCAGTAAAAAAACAAGATTGTGAGGCCTTGTTTTTTTATATTGATTTTGTTGTTGTTGTTATTCCTTTGAGTCATTCTTGAACAGAACTCCATTTCCCAGTTTGTAGTCTTGCACCTTAACCTTTTCACCACATCTTTTCCTCCCATTTGAAGGAATAGACAGATACCTAATATTGTAAGCATGAGCGCTTTGGGTGCAGTTTTTAAATCAGGCTGAGTGTCTGTCTGAGAGAGAGTATAAGTGCTGATGAATGTGCATGACTGAAGATTCACAGGAATCACAGTTTCCCTAGTCTCAAGCAACACTCACTACTATACGATAGTGATAAAGAGTGGAAAACTGTAGCTTTAATCTGTCTTTCTAGGATGTCATCTGTAGATAGCGGAAGATCTGCATGCAAAGTCGGCTCTTTTAAGACTGGTGGACTTCAACTCCCAGAATTCCCCAGCCAGCTAGGGCAGTGGTGGGCAAACTCATTAGTCAATAGAGCCAAATATCAACAGTACCACGATTGAAATTTCTTTTGAGAGCCAAAAGGTGTGGCCTGTTCTATGGGAGTGGCTCAGTAGTCATGTGACCGGGTGGGAGTGGCCAACTTGGAAAATGTGGTGAAACTCATTTAATGACGGTCCTGCTTAGCAACCAAAATTTTGTGCTCAATTGTGATCATAAGTTCTTTCTTTCTTTCTTTCTTTCTTTCTTTCTTTCTTTCTTTCTTTCTTTCTTTCTTTCTTTCTTTCTTTCTTTCTTTCTCTTTCTTTCTTTCTCTTTCTTTTTCTCTGTCTCTCTCCCACTTTCTTTTTCTTTCTATTTTTCTTTCTCTTTCTTTCTTTTTGTCACTCTCTCTCTCTGTGTATCTGTCTCTCCCTCCTCCCTCCACCCATCTGTCACTCCGTGTGTGTGTGCGCGCGCGTGTGTGTATGTCTGATTCCTTCTCTCTCTCCCTCCCTCTCTCTGTTTGTCTTTCCCTCTCTCCCCCTCTGGCTCTCTCTGTCTGTCTCTCTGTGTTCAAGTCTCTCCCCCCCCCCCCCGGAAGCAGCGGAAAGCCCGGCATGCCAGCGAGCCAGGAGCGGGCGCGGAGAGGACTGAAGCACCGCCCAGTCCGTCTGGGCGCCGCACGCCCACCTCCCTCCCAGCCCGTGTGCCGGGCAGCCCTGGAAAGTGCCCCTCGGTGCTCTCTGAGGGCAGCTGCTGCTGCTGCTGCTCCCGAGCCCCGCGACACGCAGTTCTCGCCGTCTTACGTCGCCCAGCAGACGCATCGGTCAGGACAGCCGGGCTGCTCGGACGGCGAGAACTGCGTGTCGTGGGGCTCGGGAGCAACAGCAGCAGCAACAGCCGCCCGCAGAGAGCACTGAGGGGCACTTTCCAGGGCTGCCCGGCACATGGGCTGGGAGGGAGGTGGGCGTGCGGCATCCAGACGGACTGGGCGGCGCTTAGGGAGCCACAGCCTTCTGTCCTCCCCACGCCCGCCCGCACGCTGGGGGAGGAGGGAAGTGGGTGTGCGACTCCCAGAGTCTGCCCGTGGCTGGGTGGAGAAAGAGCCGCACTTGAGGGGCCAAAGAGCCACTCCTGGCTCGCGAGCCGCGGTTTGCCGACCACTGAGCTAGGGGAATTCTGGGGAATTCTGGAAGTTGAAGTCCACCAGTCTTAAAATAGCCGACTTTGCAGACCCCTGGCCTACACTTTTTGATTGTGCGTTGTTTTTGAGACCAGAGATTTTAGGTTTTTGATTATGAAGAAGACAAATAGCAACTTTGATATTTCTGGCAGCTATGTTTGGTTGGGGGTGGGGGTAGGGGGAATCAAACAGGATTTTCTTTTATTGTATCATTTGCGGGATTATTCAATCTGTTTTACATATTTTTAACATACTGTCCCATTCATTTGTTTATATTTAAATCAGTTTATCAGATTTTTTTTTAAAAAGAAAAATATAAAAGCATATGGAGTCCAAATTTTGAAATAGTTCTCCAGTTGATAATAATTGGTTGATCTTAGCGATATTATGAAAATTATGATAAAGGCAAAATGTATTCATATGAACTTTGTGCAGTTATAGTTGACATGTAATTAGTATAAATACTGTAACTAATAATATTGTGGAAATAAATAAATTAACTTGAGGGCTGAGTGAGTATTGAGTTCCAGACTGTCTTGATATCACTGACATAAACATCAGCAGGGACTTCTCACAAATATCTGAAATGGTGGTAATGATTGTAGGATCAAATGCCATAGTAAAAACTGTGCTCTTCTACAGGACTTTCAAACAGAAGAGCCCCTGATGACAGTTTTGGCTGCTATCAGGGGTGCAAGTGGACCTTGGAATGGTATTAGCATTGATAATAAAGTTGTATGCTTATTTTAGGTATCTATTGGCTATGACTGCAAGCTGCTTAGACTGTATCCTTAAATATACGAGGGTGATTCAATAAATAAGGTGAATTTTTCTGTATAAGGACTTTTAATAAAGATAGAAGCTTACTTTTTTTTTATTTTTTGTTTTACTACTTTTTCACATGGATTTAATTTCTTTTGCGGATTACAAAAAAACCTTGAGAGTTTTACCGATTAACAAAGGTGGCCGACCAAGAAGCATGCTCCAGGATTGAACAGCGGTCAGTTATCAGGTTATTGGTTGCTGAAGGGTGCAAACCCGTTGAAATTCATAGGAGAATGTCAACTGTGTATGGTGCCACATGTTTCAGCCAAAAAAATGTCTACAAGTGGGCTACATTGTTTAAAGAAGGACGGAGCAGTGTTGAGGATGAAGGCAGGCCTGGGAGGCCTACAGAAGTGAGGTCTCCTGAGGTGATCGAATCAATCAATGACCTCATTCAGTCTGACAGAAGGGTGACAGTGGATGACATTGCAAGGACTTTGAGCAATGTGCTGTTGGGACAGCACACAAAATTGTCCATGATGACCTTGACTACTCGAAGATCAGCTGCAGGTGGGTGCCAAAGGCCTAACGGTGCAGACCATCAACGAGCTGGGCTGGGAACTGCTCCCTCATCCCCCTTATAGCCCAGACCTTGCCCCTTCAGACTTTCACCTGTTTGGTCCCTTGAAAGCATTCACGAGAGGCACAAAGTTTGAAAGTGACGATGAAGTCAAAAGTGTTGTGAGCGACTGGCTGAGATATCAGTCTAAAGATTTTTACGCTGAGGGAATACGGAAGCTTGTGCACAGATGGGAAAAGTGTGTGACAGTGCTGGGAGACTACGTTGAAAAATAAAAAAAAAAGTAAGCTTCTATCTGTATTAAAAGTCCTTATACAGAAAAAATCACCTTATTTATTGAATCACCCTCGTATTAACTTTCAACCCATCTAGCTTCTGCTGCTAATCGCAAGTATCATGTAATTTCTTTAGCAAACTGTCTTTCAGTACTTGTTAGAACCGTGTGTCTGTTAAGTAATAGTATAAGAAAATGAATTATGTATAAACGGACAAAATATCAAACACCTGTTTCCATTGACACTAATTCAAAGAGTTTATGAAGTCTGTTTATTTCAATCTTTCAGTTTTGTTATTCAGCCAATACTCCAAATACTTAACACTTCTTGAACTTTCACAGTTTGACCAAACTTGTACAGCTTGCAAAGATCATCAAATGCCTCAGTCCTTGGAATGTTTGATTTAATGGCAATTAAGAAGTAGAAACGTTTTTTCTTTTAATTTTGGCAGTTTTAAAGAAATTGAGTCATTACAAACAAAAGGGAAAGAAACACATAGTCCTGTTTTGGAAAACAAAATGCTTTTAATATTCTCCTTATGGATTTTCCCCAAGCTGGACAGCTGTTGGTGGCTAAGTTCTCCATGTTGACAGCCTCAGCTCTTTGCCCTCAATATTTACTTTTTAATGAATTTATAAAAATATGACTGTATGTAAACTTACACTTTAATTTTACTTCAATTTGGAGGTTTTTGGATAAGCCTGAAACCAAAACAGAATTAGTCCAAATACTGAATATGAAAATGTGAATATATCAGAACATCCAGTCTTTCTTTCTCCCTCTTTCTTCATATCTGAACAGAGAAATATTATTTCTGTTGGAATCCACTGAGTCTTGTTAAATATCAACATGGAAGATTTTCTTCCAAACTTTTTTATTCAAGGATTGGGTTAAAGTTAGATATGTAGCTCAGTAACTTTTGGTGTAAGGTTTTATAGTAATTAGTACAAGTATAATCCAAGGGGTTAATTATAAATGAATGCTATGTATAAACTCCTCCTCCTAAATGCTCAAATATTACAGAATAACCAGTGTTTTATGAAGCTAAAATTACCTATGAAAATACTTTTGATGAGTAAGTGTAAAGGAACACAGAGATAAGATATGCAGAGATTAACAAATCACAAGTTCAGGGAAACAAGGCAGCATGAGAAAAAAAAACAACCTTAAAAAGTAGTTCTCTTTAGGTAAAGAGAAAAGAAAGGAGAAACACAGTCAGGCTTTCAGGATTGTGTTATTATAGTCCAGATCAATAAAGCAGATTTAATATTTCTATGGTGTCACCTGTTCTAGATCAAAGAACTGACAATAAATTATAGGATGAAAAATATGGTCATCCTTTGGGTTTGAAAAGACACACTCTTCAGTTCCTCTATGGACACAGTTTGGAAGTACAGTCTAGCACAGGGGTTCCCAAACTTGAAGTCCACAAGTCTTAAAGTTGCCAAGTTTGGGAACCCCTGGTCTAGCACAACGAGAGCACTGGAAATCCATTGCTGTAATACCTATCAGTGTCATTTTGTGATGCTGCTCATGGTTTTCTATCAGGTTTTGGTGCTGCTCATCTACAAGGCTGGTCGAATCTTCATAGCAGAAAGCTTGCTGGTGGGTTCTGCCGCAACTGCAGCTTCTAGTTTCCTTGAATAAATGTCTGAATGTCTGAATCACTGAATGTCACAGTGATATAGGGTTCTTTCACAGCATCTTTTCTAGTGCTTGTGTGGCCAATCTCAGCGGTCTCTTCCCAAACTCTAGTACACTATAAGCAACTGGTGAGACACCCATTCTGACAACATGTCCTACCCAGCTCATCTGGGATTCAGTGCTGGTGAACTCCACATAATCCAAGACTTCTAGGTTTTCATCCCAATAAATAGAGCGGGTGGAACAAAGTGCACATTTCTCCAGTTCTTTGCTAATCTGTGGTACAGACTTCAGGACTCATAATCCTCAAGTTATGACCACAATTGGGACTGGTATCTTGGTTGTTGAGTGGAACAGCCAATAGTAATAACACACAAACACACACACACACACAGTTCACAGTGCTTTAAGTGGTTTACAGAATCAATTTACAAAGTCAGTTTACAGTCCCAACAATCTCTAGGTCCTCATTTTACTGACCTTGGAAGAATGGAAGTCTGAGCCAACCTTGATCCGTGAGAATCAAACAGTCAGCAGAAGTAGGCTGCAGTACTGCATTCTAACCATTGTACCACCACATCTCATTAAGTAAGACATCCATGTATCTGTTTTTCTCCCAGGACTCCCAGCAGTTGGAGTGATTAAGTGATCTTGTGAGTCATTAAGCAGCTGGAATCCTAGATAAGCTTAATCCAGTGGCGTAGAGAATGGCTACATCTGGAGATCTCTTCTCTTGCAATGGATGGCCAGGACATCTTAAGTGTCTGTCCTGCTCTTAATGTTCCTCAATGCCTTCTGGGCCTGTCTTCTTGGTCACTGGACTGTTGGATCAGTCTTCTGCACTCAACCTGCCAGGAACAGATTTCACACACTGAGATAGACTATTGCATGTGTTACAGCTACTTGGAGCCATCAGAGAGAACATGCACCAGGTGGGAACCAAAGGACAACAGTCAAACCTAATTCAGCACAACAGGCCCCTCCACCAGAGCAGCTCATATATCCCACAGGATGGAAATAAACATGCATATGATGGAGATGTTTCAGTAGAAGAAAATATCTGGAGCTCAGGATTGGAGCTCTTGGTGTTCTCTGAAGTTGGTAGTTTGCTTGTAGACATTTCATTACCAAACTATGTAACATTATCAGTGTTAATGCCAAAAATTCCACATAGGTAGTTGTTGATTTATGACCAGTTGCGACTCTTCTAAATTATGATGGGCCCCAAATAAAGACTTACAACCTGAATTTAAAGTTTGAATGTCTGTCCCCCCCCATGGTCATGTGACCACATTTTGGGCGCTAGGAAGCTGGTCTGAATTTATGCCCATTTGCAGCATCCTCTGGTCACATCCACAATTTGCAACATTTTTGCCCAAAACTGGTATTTACTTCTGTTTTCTGGCAAAAATTGCCTCCATAGTGAACAATACTGTGTTAGCTTTGACCACTACCCCACCCCCCAAAATTGGGGGCAATCATGTGGTGACCTCCTTTACAACCATCAAAGTTTATGACAGAAATTGGGCTTAATTGCGATTGTTAGTTGAGGATACCTATAGAGCTGTTTGGCTACCATTTCTTATATTGATGTGGAAGTGCTATTTCAGTATAAATGACAATCTTTTTCAATAATTAAATTTAAATTATGTAGATGGTTTTTTCTTGAATATATTTAGGATTACCGTAAATCAGCATTAGATTCTAGTAATCAGTGTTTTATATCAGAGGAGCATCAGCACTCAAATTCCCACTGATCTATTAGTTTTACTGGTTATTAGATGAGACATTTGTAAAATAGCTGGCCAATTTAAACAATAATGAACACAAACTTAATTTCTAGAATCAAAGGCTGATCAGAAAAATAAGGCTTTCTAATAAATAATCAAAGATGTGGCATGCTAGAATTATACTGATCAACTAAATTATTAGAATGGAATTTTTAAAGAGATTTTTTTTTAAGGCGATATTTCACCGTAGTTGCAAGAAGAGGATGCATGGAGAATTCTTCTTAAAATATTAGTTTAAAAGTTTCTATATTAATTAGTCATTAATCTTAATATACATTAATTCAGTTCTGTTGATCTGTGCCTTGTTCAATATAGTTGTCAGGATCTTTGACAGCTGTTTAAAAACAAGAATAATTCTTTTCCAAGTATGATTCCCATAGTGTTCTTTTGAGAAAGATTTATTAAGATAAATGGGATGGATGAATTCCAGCAACTAAACTATTTTGAATCAGTACATATAGCCCCACGTACTTTAGAACATAGACTTTCTGATTTTCTTTCAAATTGGAGGGATGAGGGAATAAATTTGTTTACTGACAACAGACAAGCTTGCAGCTATGTATATAAAAGTTCCTTGAATCTTTATCAGCCAGGGAATCACTATTCCAGGCATTTTAAATGTTGCATTTGTCCATATATTTTTGAAGTTGGTAATGTTGTGGAATTAATTCACTCTGTTCAATCTCAGGTAAAAACATGTTAATGTTGTAAAAAAAATCCACAGTGTGTTTCAAATTTAGGCATCCCCATGGAAAAAGTTGTCTATTTACAATCTGTTGATTTGTGCCTCAATGGATCTGGCTTTTGATAATTAATTACTTTAACCAAATTAACCTGCTGCATTGGGCAGTTGTCCATCTGAGCAGGGTATTACTTACTGCAATTAATGATCCACATAAATATCTTTACAATCATAAACATTAGGGATACAGTATCAAATGGCATGTTTTATCACAGCAACCTAGATCTTTATTTCAGGACTGGTAATGCTAGTGATAGAATTGGAAAGAAGTTTTAAGATTTCATCCTGGATACACCTCAGGATAGACAAAACGAGATAATTCCGTAAGTCTGTTCAGAAATTGCAATACAATAGTGCATGGGCAATTAGAGATAAAAATTTAAC
Source organism: Rhabdophis nuchalis (assembly GCA_039707465.1). Taxonomy (NCBI): domain Eukaryota; kingdom Metazoa; phylum Chordata; class Lepidosauria; order Squamata; family Natricidae; genus Rhabdophis; species Rhabdophis nuchalis. The sequence continues at coordinate 149,327,596 of CM077645.1, forward strand.
TTCATGCCACAGATCAAACAGGCCTTCCTGCTCGAAATGGTTAAAATCTTGCTATCTGCTATATGTATTTCTCAGATAGGCAGACTTAAATTATATATTGACCTATTATTTTTCATTTATTCATATAATTTCTAGCCTGTTGTAATCTAAGTGACTGTTGTGGCTTACATGATGTAGAAATATGAAAACATCCATGATAAATCTTAAAATATATAAGCAATCTAGAACAAAGTGAACTGTCAATTCCAAGTAAACCAGGATTAAAAATGATGGTAAGAAGTAGCAGTAAAATAAATAAATAAATAAAGAGAAAATATCCATAGCTAGTTATGACACTCTCTAGAGCAGTTTGAATGATGGCATCCTACTGAATGCCGTCAAGGGAAGGTCCCAACTTGTTTTCTACAGGGAGACTATGCCAGAGGGCGGGTACTGACTCAGAAAAGCCATGCATTGTGCCTTCTTTTCCTGGAAGTAGGGAACTAAGAGTATTTTTTTCCTTGGTGAACCACTTCAGATTGGAATAAATGGTCCTGTAACCTGTACTCAGTACCAAGGCAAAAAGATTTTCATAGGTCAAAAATGGCACTTTAAACCTTACCTGGAAATAAGGGGTCCTTTTGCTCTCTGAGCTTGCTTGCTTTCTTGAAACCTTGCAGAGGTTTCATCACCCAAACTAGATAACATCATCAGTGCACTGTACATTTCAGTAATGAAACGTTTGCAAGAAAACAACGAAGCTCTGAGAGCATCAAGAACCCCTCATGTCAACCCTGAGCTACAAATATTCCATTTTATATAAATATTTCTCCTGGAAATATGTGGATACCAGCGTTTCCTTCTTACAGTCCAGGGTAGTGGTGTGCAGTTGAATGCCATCAGCACACTGATGATACTATAGCTTGAACTGTCAGACAAATTGTCTCAGAAACTTTATCTAAATGTTAAAAAAAGGGGAGAGGATGGACTTTTGTGTGCTCCACAAGATAAAGGCCAGAGTCAGCTGACCACTCTCTTCTATCACAACTTCTAACTGAAGTCACCAGTAGTGGGATTCAATTTTTTTTACTACTGGTTATGTGGGCATGGCTTGGTAGGCATGGTATGGCTTGGTGGGCATGGCATGGTGGGTGTGGCAGGGGAAGGATACTGTAAAATCTCCCCACTCGAGTCCAGAGGAAGGTTACTGCAAAATCCCCATTACCTCCCAATCAGCTGGGACTCGGGAGGCAGAGAATAGATGGGGGCGGGGCCAGTCAGAGGTGGTATTTATCAGTTCTCCGAACTACTCAAAATTTCCGCTACCAGTTTTCCAGAACTGGTCAGAACCTGCTGAATACCACCTCTGGAATACACCCATTGAAGGAGCAGAGAACTCCAGAACAGTGCTTTTAGTTCCTATTCCCAAGCAGATGGTCCAGGAGGAAAGATGAGAAAGTACCAATTCCTCTATGTCACGGGTATCAAACTCATGGCATCACATTGCCATCATGTGTGACATTTCCCATTTGGGGAGCTGCGGTGGGCGTGGCCTGCACATGACGCATCCGGCCCACAGGTTGTCAGTTTGACACCCCTGCATTCTATATACTTCATAATTTTTCTGTCCCCACTATCTCAACAGAAAGGGGACTTTGGATTGATAGTTGTCTAAAATTTCAAGGTCAAGAGATGGTCTCTTCAGAAGAGGGCACCCCACAGGTCTTTCAAAATTGATTAAATAGTACATTTTTTTGTTATTTAGATTTGATATTCTTGGAGTTAGTCCTGCTGTTATATGAATTAACAAGTAGTGACCAAAGGACAAGAATTTCTATTTCAGAATAGCAAATGTTTTGTATGTGAGAAAAATTGTTTTCTCTTTTTCCTAAGAATTGTAATAATCGTATTATTATTTCTTTCGCTCCTCTCACTTTTTGAACTATGACAACTTCTGCATTTAAATCAGTTTCTTCATAGTTTATGACTGACTCACTGAAATCTAATAAAGGCACCCCAGCAAGCAGTGAAGTTGTAGCTTAGGACCACGCCTGTCCATAGCCACATGAATCTTAATTAAAAGAAATTTCCATGAGCAAGTATTTTTGGAATAAATTATACTTTTTTCTTTGTTTTGGTGACTGCTTGAAATTAGAATGAATTGTATATGATAAAGAGTTTGGCTTCATTGCTTAACAGGACAAAATAGCAGGTGACAGCTCACAGGATTGGTTTATTTTGATGTTCTCATCTGGTTTCCAGAGATATTTGAGAAGCAGCATCAAAATGGGGTGTTTTTCTTAAAATGCTTGTTGGATTAAATGAAGCAGTTTCCACCAAAACATCAGAAGTAATCTGGAAAAAAGATCTCAGAGGAGCTTCAGTATTAAATTGCCTCCATGTGTGCCTTTGCACCTGCTTGGCAGTTTTCAAAAGAAATCTCCTCATGTGCTCTGTGAAAAATGACACACACATAATTCACTTTTCTGTAGCTCCATTAAGACAAAGTTAAAGTCATCTAGTATAAGTATGAATGGAGGGAATGTTATCTATTGGGAAGGCTATTGATATGAAAAACTGCTTGCTCCTAATAAAATACTTCAAATAGGCCAGAGTTTTAAATCTGGCAGGATGTCAGCAGAAAGTAGTGATAAACTGTGTTTATACAACCAAGAATTGTTTTAGCTTTTTTGGCTGGCTCATGTTTAAGTGATCATGCACTAGGACTCCAAGGTCTCTTTCCCAGTTACTGTTTTTGACCCAGGTTTCACCTTATCTGTACTTGTACTTTTGGTTTTTTCTGCCCTGGTGTAACACCTTGCTCTTCTCCACATTAAATTTCATGTTGTTGGATAGGGCCTTGTCTTGTGGGACGTTAGCTATTCCTGCCAGCTTAGTGTCATCTACAAATGTGACGAGTTCCCCTTCTATCCGCTCATCGAAGTCATTTATGAAGATATTGAAGAGTATTGGGCCTAAGATGGAACCTTGTGGTACCCTACTGTTTCTTGCCTTCCATGTAATGTAGTGCTATTTAGGACTACTTGTTGAGTACGGTTTGTCAGCCAGTTGCAAATCCATCTGGTGATGGTGCTGTCTATCCCATATTTTTCTAGTTTACCAAAAAGTAGGTTGTGAATGCCTTGCCAAAGTCTAAGTATACTATGTCCACAACATTTTGCTGGTCTACTAATTTAGTCACTCTGTCAAAGAATGAAATAAGATTGGTTTGGCATGATCTGTTTTTAACAAACCTGGGCTGGCTACTAGTTATAACTTTGTTTTTAGATGTCCACAGATTTGTGTTTTGATCATTTTTCTTCTTTATTTTAATAGTTCTTATTAACAATTTTATTTTTGAAATGTGTTAATATTGGTTTGAAGTCACCTTCAGAGATTTTTTAACATTGAACAGCCAGTGTAACTTCCTTAAAATAAACAAGTTCTCAATGGTGCTTGTTCAAAATACTGTTTTTCTGAGAGTTCATTTCAGGTTATTATAAGAATAGCAAAACCATGGTTTATTGCTGTCCATGAAGTCATGTCACCATTATTGTCTACTTTGATGAATATATCATCTTCCCATATTGCTGAATGCATCTCTAACAAATATATTTAGCCTCTCATAGAGTCAGTTCATAGATGGAACACATGCCTTACTGTTGAATAGGCATTTTATAATTGCCTATAATTGCCTAGGGGAATATTGTATCGGCCAGGCTTTCAATGTAGTGGCCATGTGATTGCCTATTTCTAAGAATGATTGTAGAACCACTGGAACCATGATGGCGAACCTATGGCACGTGTGTCACAGGTGGCATGCAGAGCCATATTAGCCAGCACGGCAGACCTCAGCTCTAGCGGGCATGCGCACACCAGCCAGCTCATTTTTCAACCTTCCAGAGGGCTGGGGTAGGCCATTTTCACCATCCCCATGCTTCAGGAAAGCTTCCAGAGCCTGTGGAGGGCAAAAAACAGGCTCAATGGGTCAACTGGAAGTTCATTCCTGAACTTCCGGTTGGACCATTGGGCTGTTTTTCGCCCTCCACAACCTCTAGAGGCTTTCCTGACACCTGGGAAATGTGAAAATAAGCTGGCTGGTGCATGTATGTGTGCCAGAGCTGATGGCTGGCATGCAGCAAATATGGCTCCGTGTGCCACCTGTGGCACGCATTCCATAGATTCGCCATCATGGTACTATAGCATGCACATTTAAAACATCTCCAAATGCAGTTTGTTCCTGAAAACGCCCCCTGTGGGGGGCCCGCACACATGCGCCCTCCCGCATGCACAGGTGGGTGATGGTGGTGATCATGTGCGCAGGTGGGTGGGCACTTCTGCATGCATGATAGTGCACACACACAATTTTGGCACATCTTTAGAAAAAAGTTAGCCATTACTGCCCTATAAATAGTTAAAAATAAATTAAAACTAGCCACTGCAGCTAAGGATTCTGTTTGGAATAAGTCTATCTATCCAGAGAAGAGTTATAAGCTGGAAAGGCACACAGTATTCTGGAAGGCTAGTTGGGTGGCCATTGCTTGTGCTATAGCTAAAGCGGGTTTTTCAGGAAATGAGAGTATTATGATCCACTTTGCCTTCTTCAAATGTCACTTGCATAACTAATTATAGGATTACATAACCTGTTGTTAACAAATGGATGTCATATACATTTTAACAACAACAACAACCATAAGGCTAATATGCTGCACATGGAATCTGTCCATTTCTGTAGAGCATCTTGCTTTGCAAAGGACTACGAATATTTAAGTCATATCTTCTTGTTGCTGCTTTGTTAATTTGCATTTGTAGATTCATGGAGCTTCAGTATAATACTGTCTCCTTAATTTATAATTTCTCAGGTAACATAATCTTGGCATTCAATGTTCCTTTTGTACTCTTTAAAACAACGTAGAAGGGATATAATTCCAGCTCTTGGTCTCATTGCTTCTGTCCCAGCAGTTGTCATTCCATTTCCTTTCCAAGAGATGTTTATGTACCTTCCGTAGCAATTAGAGTTTGTCCTTGTGCCATGTTTTAATTCATTGTGCCTAATATGGCTTTTGTGTGATCCAACCACTTCTCTCTTGTGAGTCTACAAGGAAAGTCTGAAACTCTCAGTCTGTCTAGAAACAGTAGCTGTTATTCATATTTTCATTATATCTTAATTTCTAACACACATAGTCTATGCTGGTCTAGGGGAGGCATGGCTTACAGATTCACTAACATTACTCTTAGCTGTACCTTGTGCTTAAAGTTATCAGGAAAATATTTTTAAAATTTAGAGGAAATGAAGGAGCAGAGTACTTAGATCACACCCATACCCACAAAAGTGAAATGTTCAATAACCTTCCCATTCCCTGGACCTACTCAATAGACAAGAAAGAAATAACTTTGCAACTGAGCATATACAATTGTCACACTCCAACCTCAGACAGCATCTGCTTTTCCTATCTTTCGTTTAGTTGCTTGGCTCTATGAGCAGATTATAGGTAAGCTATTTTAGTCTAGGCTTTCTGGCTTTATGCCCCAATTCTCTTCTATTTTTAAGTGGAGCAAAATATACTAACTGTAATATCACTTTCTATAGGAGACAGTTTGGTCTTAAAAGAAGTCCAGAAAGAGACTAACATACAATAGAGAAAATAAAAATAGACAGAAACACAATAAATAATTTAGCCTTTGCCCAAGGGGAGTAAGTAAAGACCCTTGGTTGTCCTCCACTGAAAATGTCTTCTCCAGTGGGATCAAAGTTTAAATGTATTAGGTTGCTGCTGCACCATAGGTTTTGATTTTCTCTATTTGAAACCTCTGGCAGGAAGGTAAGTGTTGTGAATCCTCTCCATTGTTTGGAGAAACGTTGAAACACCCAAGTTTAGGCAAGTAAAGATGGTGGCAAGGAGACAACAAATGATCATTATTATGATTTCTTATGAAAAGATGCATCACCCAAACATGGGTCAGAATTTCTTTGCTTCACTGTCACTGGTCAAAGAAGATTACTGCTGCTTCTGTTGGTGACCCCCAGTGGAAGGGCCTTCTCTGTGGCAGGCCCAGCCCTCTGGAACGACCTTCCCCCCGAACTCTGGACCATCACGGACCTCCGCCTTTTCCGCCAGCGTCTGAAGACGCACTTTTTCCATCAAGCCGGCCTAGCCTAGGCCCCTGAGACCATCTTATCAGACTGTGTTTTAAATTAACATAACATTTTAATTAGTGGGACTTTAGTGAATTTCAGCAAAGGGCAGTCTAAATTAATCAGTTTTATTGTATTTATGGTGTTTTATTTATTTATATGTTGATATCTGTTTTAATTTCCTGTGCGCCGCCCTGAGTCCCTTCAGGGAGATAGGTGTGGGATAAAAGTCAAATAAATTCTAAATTCTAAATTCTAAAAGGTAAGTGTTGTGAATCCTCTCCATTGTTTGGAGAAACGTTGAAACACCCAAGTTTAGGCAAGTAAAGATGGTGGCAAGGGGACGACAAGTGATCATTATTATGATTTCTTATGAAAAGATGCATCACCCAAACATGGGTCAGAATTTCTTTGCTTCACTGTCACTGGTCAAAGAAGATTACTGCTGCTTCCGCATCTCAGTTTTTCTTGAGACGTCACTGCTGCTGCTCTAGTAACTTTGCTTTTGGTCTTTGTTTATTATCAAATACAGAAATTAAATAGATTTCTGCATGACAGCAAGTGACGTGAGTTTGGTGAGGGAATTCTGGGAGTTGAAGTCCACAGGTCTTAAAGTTGCCAAGGTTAGACACCCCTGGTTTAGACCAACATGGTACGACAAGAAGGAATTATACTGGCATTCTGAAAACAAAATTTTCTTTTAGGGCAATTACTGTTCTGGAAAGCACTTTTGTAAAATTCTACTTAGAATGAATGCAAAAGAGGGTACCAAATTTGTGGTTTCTTATTTAAAGCCAAACATGAAATTCATTCATTTTGATTATAACAAAGTAGCATAAAATAGTCAAAAAAGTATCTATAGTCCAGACTAGTTTGTTCTGCTGATTATTCCTTGGGTATTTAAAAAAATACAAGGATAGGGAATGTTCAAAAACGGGTGTTTTCAAATACATCTACATACGGAATATTTTGAAATTTTGTTCTTCATTTTACATCTTGTGAACATAAAAACATAGAATGAATATTTGGTCCCTGAATGAAAAACATTGAACTTGAGATATCGCATATACAGATACATACATACATACATACATACATACATACATACATACATACATACATACATACTTACTTACTTACTTACATGAATCTCTAGGACAATTCAATAATGATTCAGATAACTTGTCCTAGGGTACAGTACAGTATCTTTTCTTTTATGTACACTAACAGCATATGCACTAAAGACAAATTCCTTGTGTGTCCAATTACAATTGGCCAATAAAGAATTCTGTTCTGTTCCGTTCCGTTCCATTCCATTCCATTCCATTCCATTCTTTATTACGGTTCTCCAGTATTAATACTTATACTAATTAATACTGTACTAATATATTAATACCATATTGATACTTCCACAGTATTTAAGGACTACTAACATCAGTCAACAGGACTGAAACAAATTGTATATCATAGCAAACTTGTGCTTTGTTAATAATGTTAGCTATGAATATGGTATCCTATATTAGAATAAACAGTTCCTTTTGTTATATTCAACACAATAGTATTTCAGCATCAGAGTGAACTATTTTTATTTGTGGGTAATAGTATTTGTTTCCTTTTTTCACATGAGGAATAATATTTACCCATAGTTTGGGCTTCATATTTTTTTCCTGACTTTTTGGGAACTCCTATTTAAATTTATAGAGAAGTGGATTTACTTGAAGAAAATTAAACTGCATATTTTAGAGTAAGAGTATGTGGAACTGGATTGCAGCATCCAATCTCTTTATCAGATGGACGGAGGCATTTCAAGTATGTTCTAACTCATCAGGGATATTAATTTAAAAACCCTATGTGTGGAAAGAGAATCTGAAAGCTTTTTTTATATCTCTTTTCAGATAATCATAGTTTATGCCACATCTGCAAAATCATGACTACTTAGTATAGGCTTGCTAACCCAGAATAGTTTTTGGTTTTGCCATTGAATAATGGAAATAACAGAAGAATTAATATTCCTTATAGTGACATTGTATTATATTTTATATTGGACTGATATTTTCATCTTTGGAGTTAGTATGTATTAAAAATGCCAAAATAGTACTGTAAAATGAGTAGTTTCCATCTCTTTTTGTAAAAAAAAATAATTCCTAAACTATATTGCTACACACGAATAATTATTCTATTTTTTTCAGACAAGATAGTTAAATGATAGATAGAAATGTTATTGAAAAGGGCAGTTTTAATTATTAATGCATCAGTGTATTGATTTAAAGCTGCATTTAGTTTATCATTGAACTAGTAACAGACAATGTAAATTTTATAAGGAGAAATAAAACAAAGCAGCAGATATTAGTGGATCATATACATATGTGATATAGTGGCTTTCGGGTTTTTGCATAATGTTTCCAGTCATTGATTTGCATCACATACATAAGGCATGCCAGTTTTTGTTTGTGGATCCCTGATTCAAGGAAGCAATCTTTATTTCTCACAAAATTAATAATGGTTCTATTTCTAGTCCATAATTTAAAACCCTACCATCTCTCTTTCTTTCCTTATCTCTCCAGCTTTCACAGCCATATATTACCAATGAGAAGAGCACTGATTTAAGTGTTCTGATATTTATTGTTATAGACATAGCCTTATCTTGTTTGTTTGTTATTGCCTTCCTCCCTACAATTAATTGCCTCTGCTTTGCCAGCATATCATCAATCTTCAACTTTGTTTTAACTCTACGCCATTGCCATCCAGTATAAGTTCATTGAGTGTATAGGTTGATGTTTATTGTCTAGATATCTGCTGTTGCTGCTACTTTCATTCCAACTATCATCTTTTTAGTGTGATCATTTTATAATATATTCACTGTATAAATTAATATTAGATAAATTATTTCTTATTATTTTTTTAAGTGTATCTATGAAAAGACAAACCTACTAGTTTCATATTTCTTTTGCTTGCACGGTTGGATAACTTCTTTTTCTTTTGCAATAAGATTTCCCATAAAGGGTTCCTATTCTGTCTAAAGAGTTTGGATACTTGTCAGTTTTTAAGTTAATTAACTCAACCTATTATTAATTTGTTCACAATTTCCTGATATTGGTTAGACGTTGGGTTTTTTTTTCTCATTCATTTGAAATATGTAAGAATCGTTTTCTTCCAAATAAAGAACAGTGAATGGCGGAATGTGTGTCCCATCTTACATTTTCTGGAAATGTGGTTGGTAATGGAGAAAATAAAGGAAGATGCTATTGAAATCAGTTCAGTGGGCAGGAAGTAAAAAGCAGGAAGTACAAGGCAGGAAAGAGTTACCTGTGTTTCATCAATGGAAGATTGATGAGAACGGATATGTTTAGCCCAGCTTGCTTTATGTAAGCTAGGGATGGAATTGTTTTGGTATTGGACTGACCTTTTTTTTTTAGAAAAAAACAAAATTAGTGGATTATTGTACTGGGCATTGAACACAATGAAATCTATATACACTTTCCTGGCAGCATGTCAACCTAAGCTCTAGTGGCTCTTCCTCTTAAGAGAAGCACACATAGGATCTAGTTCCTTTAGTCAATTTATTAGCCTTATTTTCCTCTCATTAACAAAGGATTCTGATTTATCAAGAGTTCTCAATGAACAATTTCTCTGGCAGAGGGGACTTATCTACTACAGACCATACTTTTTAAAAGCAGAGCTCAAGAAGAGCTCATGTTCTATACAACTGCAACTTCTGCATCCTTATCTAAGAATAAAAGCCATAGAACTCAATGAGACTTAGTAACATACTACAGGTTGAACATTAACAGAAGGCTAGAAGGGTTTCTTGTTTTAGATGAGAAACAGGGATATGGAGAGAAAGAATACCAAAATAGAATGGATAATGGCAGAGTGCCAACAGAGCAGAAAAATACCGTGTCAGGAAGGCATTTCTTGAAGATCTTGACTGGCATCCAGCCAGGAAAAAAAAGGCTAAATACAAGAAAATCCAAAAAAGGTATAGGATGTGATCAAGGAAAAATAAAGGCCACCCTGTTACTATAGTGATAATCAGTCCAAGCCATATGAATTAATGTTCAAACTTCTATCAGCCATAAACTGATTGGAAGTAAATTTGTGTTTGCTGAGGGCACCTGATAGGTATATGGTATTAAATGCATTTTAAGATCAAATAATCTAGTTTCACAATTTTTCAGCTAACCTATAGTTGAGATACTAAAGCAGAATATTCAAATTCATTGATCCAAGTCTTATCAGAAGCTGATATTTATTTTATATATTCATTTCAATTTCTTTATATGAATGGATCTCAGAGCATAAGATGCCTTTAATGTATGTGGAATTCCAGTTTCAAGTAATAGAAACTAGTAATTTCTAGTAATATCTTGATCAAAAATTTCAGTGACAGTGTCTAAGTTGCTCTTCATCCCAGGTAAACACTTGAGTATTGTAGCTAACAGAAAAGAACAGAGTCCCTGCAGTTACTATTCCTTTGGTCACTAATCGGCTCATCACCAGAGACCATCTAGACAGAGTTCCGTTGTGTACTTTTTTTATATATGTGTTAGGTTTTTGAGCTGATCAATAAATAAATCTCCCTGATTTATTTATTGATCAGCTCAAAAACCTAACATATATATATATATATATATGTATGCTGGTGTTGCCATCCTCGGGTGTTTTCCCGTGTATATAGCATGGAATTTTTTTTGCAATGTTTCGACAAGATCTCACTTGTCATCCTCAGGCTTCGGTCTGTGACTGTGGCTGCAAAGGCATCGCGCTTCCTTAAATCTTGGTGGGGGTGGTGGAGTGCTGACTATTGTTGTGAGTGGGTTGATTGGCTGTGTAGCTGTATCATGATTGGTAGATTGATGCTGATTGGTCTTATTTGTATGTTTCTCCTTATTTTGAATTTCAACGGATTGGGTGAAGGGTGAGGTTCGTCTGTTGGTCAGTGCTGGTTTCCAGATGTCTGGTAGGCGGGAGGTGTCGTCACGTTTGTTCATATTGTTAGGTTGCTTCTCTATTTCAATGGCTTCTCTGATTAAGGGCGATACCTTCACAGTCACAGACCGAAGCCTGAGGATGACAAGTGAGATCTTGTCGAAACGTTGCAAACAAAATTCCATGCTATATACACGGGAAAACACCCGAGGATGGCAACACCAGCATACCTACACCCGTGAAAAATCTACGAAAGCATGTATATGTATATGCATATGCATATGCATATGCATATGCATATGCATATGCATATATATAATCATATTCATCCTGGAAATGACAGAAATATAAGTATTTGGGAATAATAACTCATACAGTTTTGGGTGAGTGATACTGTACTGTACTAAAGGATGTGGAAAGTGTTAGAACGTTCATAGGGTTAAATGGAAGCCATCCATTATGCTTCCCTAACACATTCTGTGCAACGCTGTGGAAAGCTCGGAAGAGGAAGCAGCTTCCAAGGCCTGCAGGGCCCTCTGGGGAGGCAGAAAGGCCTGTAGGGCTCTGATGGGAAGGCCTGCAGGGATCTGATGATGGTGGAAAAGCAGGCTTACGGTGGGAAAAGGGATATAGGAGGCCTGGGGCAATTGCGCCAATAGATCTGTATATACCAAATGCGAATACGTTGGAGAAAAGCCCAAAACCAAATGGAACAAACATTGTTTCCATTTTTGCCAACATGAAATTGCCCAATTCTGATTATTTCTTTTTATAAAATATTACTTTCTCAGATTACTCAGCTGCCTTATTTTAGTTTTGCTGAGGCAAATTTGTCGTTAAAAACAAGCAAACAAATGCAATTTATTTCTGAAAATTAAATTGGGAGGGAAATAATTTATGGTTAAATTATAATTGTCATCTTCTTGTTTTTTATACAGTTGAATATGACAAGGAATTCATGCCTTATCAGCATCATCACAAGGAGTTCAAATTTAATTTGTCTCAGATTCCAGAAGGAGAGGCTGTTACTGCTGCTGAGTTCCGTATCTACAAGGACTGTGTTTTTGGAGGCTTTAAAAACCAAACCTTTCTGATTAGCATCTATCAAGTATTGCAAGAATATCAGAACAGGTTTGTCCTTACTGCTAAAACCGTGAAACCAACATAGGCATACAAATTCAGATTCTATCATCTCCTACTTCTTGAACCATTTTGTTTTAATTCTGTGGAATTAAAGCTGTTTATTTTTTAAAAAGATACTTATTTCTATTCACGCTGAGTTTTATACATAGAAAAGACTTAAAACAGTGATGGCGAACCTATGGCACGCGGAACCATTTCTTAGGGCACGTAAGGCGTTGCCCTGTCAGCACTAGCGCGCATGTGTGTGCTGGCCAGCTGATTTAGGCCTTCTTTTGAGATCGTTTTTTGCCCTCTGGAGGCTTCAGGGAAGCTCCTGAAGCCTCTGGAGGTGGGGAGGGGAGGCTGTTTTCACCCTCCCCAGGCTCCTAGAAAGCCTCTGGAGCCTGGGGAGGGCGACAAAAGCACGCCAAAAGCAGGGGGTCACGCACATAGCATTATGGGTGTGGCACGCCCATGCATGACCCCCCTGCACTCCCCCCACTTTTGGCACGCGAGCCAAAAAGGTTAGCCATCACTGACTTAAAGTCTTAGGTTTGGAGCTCTGGAGGTCTTCAAAGGATAAATGCTCGATGGGTGGTGGAGAGAAGGCTCAAACCCTGGGAGGACCTGGGGGAGTGGAGGTAAGCAGGCCTGTGGGGACCTGGTAGGGGGGGAATGGGGGGTAGTTGAATGTCTATGTGTAATGATGTACAGGAAATGATATGGGAGGTGGGAGGAAGGGATGCAGACTAGGGAATGGTCATTGCAACTGAAACTGCAGAAGGAATTGAATATGGCAAATACCTCAGAGGGGACCTCCCTAGTCTTTGGATTGTAACTGCGATGGGGAGAAATGTACTTTCAGACTTACAAATATAACCTTAAAGATAGAGCAAGATAGAGAGTGCCTTTCAAGGCTGCCATCAATCTTGCAAGTTCGAAAGTACCCTCAAGTCCATTTTTCCTTTGCCACAAACGAAGGGAACAAAACCACCATCTTCAAACATCAGTTGTAAAGGCAGCTGTAATCACAAACCATAACTTGGTAGAAATTTCAGGCTTGGCTTTATTTATTTATTTTTTATTTTATTTTTCAAATTTATACCCCGCCCTTCTCCTTGTTAGGACTCAGGGCGGCGCACAGGCATTATTAAAAACCATAACAAAAGACAATATACACTATTAAAAAACATATTAAATTAAATTAAAACCCGTGCTAAAAACCCATTTAAAACCCTAAAAATTAAAATTTATAAATAGAGTCAGAGACGTGGGGCTACGCTAGGCCGGCTTGTTGGAATAGATACGTCTTAAGATGTTGGCGGAAGAGGCGGAGGTCCGAGGTAGTGCGAAGGTCGGAGGGTAGGTCGTTCCAGAGGCTTAGTGTGGCTTAGTGTGGCAATGATGGTTGTGTCTCTCCCAAGGGTAGCATGTAAGAAAAAGGGAATGGAAAGAGAAAAACAAAGTGAAGGAAAAGGACAAACAAATAGAAGGCATCTTGGGAGGTTATAAGGAGGAGAGTTGCCTTCACAAGGAAAGATGTTTCAGTTTAGAATGAGTCAGTTGACCGGGTAGCCATTCAGTTTATTGTGTATACAGTCTTGTTTATGCAGAGCCTTGTGTTCCATTAAGGAACATGGAAAAGAAAACAAACTGAAATGGGAGCACACTTTGAAACTTAGAACTTTGCTATAGAAGACAGCAAACACATCTCTGTTGAGATAGCTTATAGTTCTCCTTCATTCAAAATATTATATATTGATTTTGTTGTTCACGCTCATATTGTAAGCAAGCATAGAGGTTATTTGCCTGCATCTACGGAACAAAAATTACATCATGAGTGATTATTTCCATTGAAGTATCTTCTAGATCAAGAGTCAGCAACCTTAAACGTTCAAAGAGCCATTTGGGCCCAATTCCAACAGAAAAGAAAACACCGTGAGCCACAAACCCTTCCCGTGCCTGACTATTTTCTGAGCAGCCACAAAACTAGCATATGTATTTGAAATAAATGTTCTGTTTTATTCTGAAACTTTTCTTTTCTTGAATTTATCCATGGTTGGCCTACTGAGGGTCGAAAAGCTCAACAAATCACATGCTGGTGGGTGTCGCACATTGGCGGTTGTGACGTATATTTTGAGTGACAGGGAGCCACAGAAGAGGGGTGAAAAAGCCACATGTGGTTCCAGAGCCACAGGTTGCTAACTCGTGTTCTAGATGGAATGGACTCCACTCTAAATCCCACCCAGGCTTGTTATAATAATTCAAGAGAGAGTGTACTATAAGGGACTTTCAGCACAAATAATACTTCTGTATTACTGCTATTGTTAATATTAGATTAGATCTACCATGACTGCCTTCAACTCATGACCACAGTTAGAACCAGAATTTCTTTCATAAGTCATAACTCGAATTTGACCCAATTTTAAAACAGTCCTTACAGCATTTGTTAAGTGAATCACCACAGTCATTAAGTGAATCATGTTATGGTTAAGCAAATCCAGCTTCCCAATGGACGTTTGCTGCCAGAATGGGGCAAAATAGGTTGCAAATCACAATCACAACACTGCAACTGATCATAAACGTGAGCTGGATTCCAAGAACCCAAGGTGTGATCAGATGGCTAAGAAAAGTGGTGCAACAATCATAAGTGTGAGTGCAGGTCATAAGTAATTTTTTTCCTGATTTTGTCATAACTTTGAATACCATTAAACGAAAGAGGACTACCTGTTACCATATTCTGATGAACAGACTCCAAAAGATACCAGCATTTCACAAAAGCTTCCAGTGGAGGAAAGGAATAGGTAGACCCAGTTTTGTCTGCATCTTTTCATGTTGCTTTTCATGTATCTCTAGGCAAGTATCTGATTCAACCAAGATCTGAATTCTGAGACAGAGAGAAGTAATTTGGAAACAATTTTTCATTTGCACAAGATAAAGTAGAAGAATCTGGACATGCTCCATTCTCACTCTCCCCTTCCCTGATCTATCCATCGTCTTGTCCTGTCCCATCCCATCCCGTCTTGTTTTGTCTTTTCTTTCTAAGAACTTTAGAAATACAGTATATGTAAATTAGGCATCTTCAGATCATTTCCTAACAACAGGCAGAATATTAGTTTTTAACCTTTTTACTTGAAGCTTACCATAAATCCAGGAGAGTATCCTTTTGTATATTGTTAAATCTAAACCTTCCTGGAAATTTCTCTTCATTTTGAAGGCAACCAGTTTTTTAAAGGAAAGGGTTGTTATTTTAAGGTGCTGATTATATTATGATTCCTCTATTATTATTTTTTTGATTTGCAAAAAAAATGGTGGATAAGTCAAACCAAGTTGTTCCAAGATTGATTATTTATCATAATATCAAAATATCCTGTTAAATCAGATCGCAGTACTCCTTCCCTCAAAGTACATTAAACAACTAATTATGATAATAGGGCAGTAATCAAAGAGAGATACTATATTGTATGGTTGCCCTTTTTGCACCAAAACTGCTTAGTAAAAGATGGGCTGCTGACTATGTATGAATTCATGAATAATGTTATGGCGGAATGGCCACCTATGCCTACTACTAATATTCTTTTGCTATTTTACAGTATAATGTATAATAACAAGAAATAAATGTTAATTTACTTTAATGTTCTTGCTAGTGCAACACTGCTGAAGACAAACATTTATTTATTAATAAATAAAGTAAATCAGTGCTGAAAATACTGAAATTAAATACTGAAAATATTTCTCGGTTTATTTAAACATCAAATGACTCAAAGTGACATTCATATAAAATATTTAAAAAGCCCAAATATAACAGAAAAGAAAAAACAAATAGCAACCACCACTCAAAAAGAATACAAAAATTAAACATTCAGAGAAAACTAATGACTTCCCAAAACCCCATGGTCCAGGGCTCCGGTGGGGTTGGGCTCCCCCTCCCCATTTTGTCTTCAGAAGTTATATTCAGCAGGTTCTGACTAGTTCTGGAGAACAGGTAGCGGAAATTTTGAGTGGCGTATTTTTCAGAGTATAAGACGCACCTTTTTCCTTCAAAAAAGAGACTGAAAATGTGGGTGCATCTTATACACTGAATACAGCATTTTTTGCTTCCCAAAAACCCTTTACCAAAATGGCCGTGCATAGTCTCTAGGAAGCTTTCAGATAGCTCCTGGGGGCTGGGGAGGGCAGAAATGAGCAAAAAACGGGCTGATTTTTGCTCAATTCCCCCCTCCCCCGTGTCCAGGAGCACTCTACAAGCCTCCTATAGGCTATTCATGCCCCTTTTTTGACAGAAAATGGGCCTGTTTTTGCAAAAAAAAATGGGTCATTTTTGCTCATTTTTGGGGACCCCCACCCCCCAGGAGCACTCTACAAGCCGCCTAAAGGCTATTCATGCCCTTTTAAAAAACCAGGCCCATTTTCACGAAAAACGGGCCATTTTTGGGAGGTTTGCACAGTGAAACACTTTTTATTTATTTATTTGCCTCTTCAGAATACAATACAATAGCAGAGTTGGAAGGGACCTTGGAGGTCTTCTAGTCCAACCCCCTGCCTAGGCAGGAGCCCAATACCATTTCAGATAAATGGCTATCCAACATCTTCTTAAAGACTTCCAGTTTTGGGGCATTCACAACTTCTGGAGGCGAGCTGTTCCACTGATTAATTGTTCTAACTGTCAGGAAATTTCTCCTCAGTTCTAAGTTGCTTCTCTCCTTGATTAGTTTCCACCCATTGATTCTTGTTCTACCCTCATCTTGGTGCATCTTATACTCTGAAAAATAAGGTAGTTTAGAGAACTGGTAAATAATACCTCTATTCTCTGCCCCCCAGTCCCAGCTGATCGGGAGAAAATGGGGATGTTGCAGTAACCTTCCCCTGGAGTGGGGAGGGAATGGAGATTTTACAGTATCCTTCCCCTGCCACATCCACCAAGCCATGCCCACCAAGCCATGCCCACAGAACCGATAATAAAAAAAAATTGAATCGCACTACTGCTTGTCTCCCATGTTCTGCAAACAACAGGAACTTTTAGTTCTATGAATGTCTCATTGAAAAAAAGTAGCGACTAATATACTTTGCAGTTTGCGATATGTCTTGTTTTACAAAATTACCCTCAGAGTAATCAACAAAAAGGATAAAGCAGGGATATTAAAGTAAGTGGTACATGTTTGGGTTCAGTTTTAAGCCTAGAATATAGTGATGCAGTTTGCCAATAAGATTCACTACTTAGAAAATAATTTCCTCAAAATATTTGAAAGAGAGGTGCGTTTATTTAGTTCTTTTCATTGTATGTGGCGCTCATGTTTGTGTTTTTCAAATAATTAAATATATGTTTAAAAGACATTTGCAAACTTTCATAGTTTGCATCAGTATGCAAAACTCGAAAAGTTATACTATCCACCAGTTTTATTACTGATATTAATCTTGAACATTTCAGTTAACTCATAGGAAACAGCAGCTGCAAAAGGAAGCTACGCAATCTTCTAAAAAGACACAGTTGCTTTCACAAGTTACAGACAGATGCTGTGTTTGTGTTCCTTTGAGTCAAAGAACCTTTTTGCTTTCATATCTGAATCACTGTTCAGTTTGAGAAGGCATTTCCTGTGATCCTAACTCAGAAATAGCTCAGAAGTAGAAGATGGCAGTAAATGCCCTACTTCTGAAAATGTATTATTTGAGGATAGTTTCATTTCACTTAATCTTCAGAGGCCTGCTTGAAATGAAAGGTTACTCATAAAATAGCATTGGAGTGAGGGGAAAATATCAGTGACGTATGGAGCAAAATATCTACAAAATTAATCAACTCATCAAATTTAACCACATTAGGAAAGATACATACATATATAACTGTCACAGCTGCAGGTTTTTTTTTAAAGAAGCCTGAGGTTACCAATATGCAGAGTCTAGACTGTTATGTCAATGTGTCATTGAAGAATAGTAAACATCCAAAAAAAAGTTGAGCGTGAGGAAAGTTTTATTGAGTAAGGATAATTAATAGCTCCATAAATTGCTGTTGATGTGTAATGGTCCTGTTAAGCACCTGGGTAACGGTGACCTTTGAAGATAGGCCAAAACCTGCAGTTTTTAAAAGGTAATTAAAATAAGAAGGTCTCTGTTTGAAACTCAACAGATTGGGAAAAAAATGGTCTGTTTATTCTCCCTGAATTTAAAGAAATATACCTGACTGGTTGGAAAAAACCAACTAGAGCATCAGATAGTAACTGTAAGAAATAAAAAGGTTTTTTGAGGGTCTCCCTAAAACTTCTATTGCTTGTACGTCTATGAGAAGGAGGAAAATTATTTTTGTCTGGCAGTGGACTTATTAAACCAGCAAAAACCAACTTTTCTCCAAATTACATACAATGTTATTACACAGTCAGTGCTAGAAAAATAAAACAGCTTCAGGATTCTTTCCAACAGCCCTAAATAGAATTTTAGAAAAAGAAATTTCAGATTGTGTTGGAACTACTGTAATCAGTTGCAAAGTACTTGTCTCATGAATGCTGTAAATATAAAGTCAGGATATATTGGTTAAAAATAGTAAGTAGGGCTGATATTTATAAAAAAGCAAATGAACACTCTTCTTTCAATGCTGGAGCTAATTTTTCCTTTCTTGAGAACCTTGTGGTCTAGAAATGTGGGATGGAAATTCCAGAAATAAATGATTTCTGTGTTAGCAGCACATCTATCTTGCCTAGGTAGACTGGGCACTGTTTTTTTCTAGATCATCTGTTTGCTGACCTTATTTACTCTTACAGAGGTTTACTGCAGTAAAAATTGTGTTTACAGACGTGCACACGCGCACACACACACACACACACACTCTCACACACACCAAAACCACCTTGTAGGGCAAAGAAAAAGGTGGGGGGGAAGAAATCTATAGAACCCCTTGACTGCTCTAGTTAGCTGAAGGCTGCATTTGGAGATATTTTAAGTGTGCATGCTGTAGTAGTTCAAATGGCAGGACTGAAGAGAACCAATCAAATCCCAAGAAATGATTAAACTATTCTCTATGCAAGTGAATATTAAAGTAATTTACAGTCATTTAAAGTAATTTATAGTCACCATCAATAAAACGACACAAGGAAAATGTTTTGTAAAAAGGTGTTTTGAATCTTAAATGAACATAGCACCTCTCTATTATTAATCAAACAATGCCCTTTTCAGGGTTCAATGTGTGTGTGTGTCCCGCCCCCAAATAAAGGATATAGCTCATTGTTTAAAAGCAGCTAAGTCTTTTTCTGATTCACATGGAATCCTAAAAAATGATGCTACTTTAATGAATAGCATGAACTGGCTATGTTTACTTCAGTCCAAGGCATTTCTAAAGTTGCTGTTTTCAAAAGCATAGATGTCATCCTAGGAAGGTTGTGGGGTAGATTACGTGTATCATGACATCATCAGGCAAACGATTCACTATATTGTGATATCATTGAGTTATGTCATTTGCATAATGATGCATTATTATTTTAACATCATTTTGACTTTGTTTACAGAATCAGCTGCTAGTAAACAGTGAGTGCCCATTTGATGTAGAGGTTAAGGGGCTGGACTAAAAACTGGGAAGACAGGAGGTCTTGGTTCCCCTTATAACATGGAAGCCAGCTCAGGAACTTCAGGCCAGTTTCTTGCTTAACCCGTCCCACCTAATAGGGTGAATAGGAGAAAGGAATATTATTAATGCTGCCTTATGTTGTGAAAATAAAAGATGGGGCATAGAATTCAACACATAAATAACAGAACTGCTGTCAGTAATTGATCCTCAGCTGTCAGTCACAGAAAATATAGCAATAAATCATGTTACGAGTACTACTGTCTCTTTAAGCTTACTGTGTTTGCAAATGGTTAAAGTACAGACAACGGGAGGTTGGAGCTATGCTCCTTCTATTGAATGAAGAGGTCAAATTGTGGGGTTCTTGGTGCTCTCTGAGCTTGGTTTTCTAGCAGACATTTCATTGTCAGACTAGGTAATATCATCAAGGCAGATGATATTACAGATCAATCCTGAACTGCAAGTATTCTCTTCTACCATTTAAACTTTCTCACTGTGCTGATGGGTAAATCTGCAATCCAACTTTGATGGGGGGGACTGTACAATTCTATTTTCCACCTAGTTTGGAATTTAATTTGGGACAATCCCAGTCAAAGTGGAATGCATGGTAACCCTGTTTCTCTTTCTATGTTCCTCTCATACCCCCATATACATTTCCCCCAGCATTTTGTACTATATGATATCTTTTTGTTCTTGCAATCATTCTTAATATAAAAATGTATTTGCCAGGTACATACCTTTTTATTTGTAAAATGAATGTGTTAACTGATTAAAAAGGAGTATTAGCAATCCCTCTAGATTTTCATTGCTGTAATGTATAATATGACAAGTCTTTTCTCTTATATAAAGCATTGCTGAGGAATTAGTTTACATATCTTAAAATTCATAACGTTTTGATATAAAATAATTAGGAAATGTTAAGTTAGGTCAGAATTAGGAATGGAATCATGCAGCATGCTGCCACCTTGAAGCACCCCCTTAGAACAAGGTCTGGAGAGCACTCTACAGGGTGACTGGCTGGGAAATTTGGCGAGTTGAAGTCCACACATCTAGAAGTTGGCAAGACTGAGAAGCCAATTACGTGACATGTAATGAGGTGGTAATAGAATTTTAAACTGTATCTCTCCAGAATAAGGATATGAGTTTCAGACATTTGAACATTTCCCATAAAATATGGGAATAATATTTCCCACACTTAGTATATAAGAATGTAAAGAACCTGAATCTAATAATTGGTTGAGTTGTACACCTCATTTGAAGGAGATGCTTTGCAATATGCAAGAGAACATCAGAAACATTTCTTTTTGAATCATGAAAGTAGCCATGTTTTGTTCCAACTCTGTACATTGGCGTCATACATTGTTCCCATTCCTTTAATTTGTAAAAGCATACAGCTAATTTATATCCTCTAACCTGGTGTATTGTACCATACTAATAATAGACCAGGTTAGAAATAATATAATGTAATAATATAACCAATATTTGGAAATTACAATAATCCTAAACATTAAGCAGAGATCCATTTGGGAAAGGACATTAAAGATAATTTTTGGCTACCATATCTGAGCTATAAATTCTGGTTGATCACTAGATGTCAGAAAACAATTTGAGCTTATATCTACATCAGGACTGTCAAACTCCTGATCCGTGGGCTGGATGCATCACGTACTGGCCACACCCACGCCCGGTTTAGTGAAGGGGGAAAAAGTCCCAATATGTCACATGACACCACCATGATGATGTGAGTTCGACATTCCTGATCTACAATACAATACAATACAATACAATACAATACAATACAATACAATACAATACAATACAATACAATACAATACAATACAATACAATACAATAGCAGAGCTGGAAGGGACCTTTTAGGTCTTCTAGTCCAACCCCCTGCGTGGGCAGGAACCTTATACCATTTCAGACAAATGGCTATCTAACATCTTTTTAAAGACTTCCAGGTTTGGGGCATTCACAACTTCTGGAGGCAAGCTGTTTCAGAGGTTAATTGTTCTAACTGTCAGGAAATTTCTCCTTAGTTCTAAGTTGCTTCTCTCCTTGATTAGTTTCCACCCGTTGCTTCTTGTCCTGCCCCCAGGTGCCTTGGAGAATAGTTTGACTCCCTCTTCTTTGTGGCACCCTCTGAGATATCGGAATACTGCTGTCATGTCTCCCCTGGTCCTTCTCTTCATCAAACTAGACATACCCAGCTCCTGCAGCCGTTCTTCATATGTTTTAGTCTCCAGTTCCCTAATCATCTTGGTTGCTCTTCTTCTAATAATCTACATTATTAGTCTTCTGAATCTTTTCAATCTAGATATGATAATGGTTCCATTCTTATAAAAGTAGGATTAAAGGGCCAGATAAAATAACAGTGATACACAATGGAATTATTTTTCCCCATTACTTTAATGATTTCAGTATTTAATGCAGTCCTTTTTATACTCCTAAACTATCCTCCCCCCCCCCCTTTGTTTTCTTCCTTCAGAAATTCAAACTTGTTTATGCTGGACACCCGAATAGTATGGGCCTCAGAAGAAGGATGGCTAGAATTTGACATCACTGCTACTAGCAACATGTGGGTGATAAACCCTCAGCATAATTTGGGACTCCAGATGAGTGTGGTGACTAGAGATGGTAGGTATTAAACTAACATATTTTAAACATCTGGCCAATGACCTTGTCATTAAATGGAAGCTATGTTTATAGCATTAAGTTATGATTTATCTGGCTCATGCAGACCCACAGCTGTGATATGATAACTGGGCTCTGAATCCAACAGCACAGATTGAAAGCTTCTTGATTATTTTATCTCATGTTTGTAGTTATGAAATACTGAGAATTCCTGCCTTGTGAATATTGTTGGTGGTTATTGAAAAACTCTCTAAAAGTACTTTTTTCTAGGAATGACTACTACATGTAGAGTAATTGAACCATTGCCTAGGAGATAGGAATTTCAAGGCGTTCTCTTGACTGGATCAGAAATCACACCGCTTACTTTTCTCTGTAGACCAGCAGTGGTGATACAATGTAAAATATTGCATCAATCTGTCAGGCTGTACATCTGATAAACCTATAGAACAGGGCTGTCAAACTCACAGCCTGTGGGCCAGATGCATCATGCGCTGACCACGCTCATGTCTGGTTTAGCGAAGGGGGAAAAGCCACAATACATCCTGTGATGACACTGTAACGACATGAGTTTGACACCCCTGTTATAGAATTTAACTTATGTGGTGCTGGTGGGGATCTCATGTTACATTTTGTTTTTGCAATAGACCATGTATCTTTAATAATCAAACAGGTTGGTAGAATGCCTTTCAGCTTCAATTGATGGAGAAGCACACCATTGTTAGTTGCTTAACCAGATTCAAATATTGCATGAATCCACAGTATAGCTTAGATAGTTTTGTTTTTAGTTCTGCTATGTCAATCCAGCTATTTATGAACTGTGGTTTATTGATTGCCAGCTTTGCAAATCCAACACATCCAGACTCATGATGCAGTTATTAGATGATTTAATTGATTCCCATTATTTGTTAACAAGACTTTTAAAAAAATAATGCAGGGAACATGTTTCAAGGCAAAAGAATTGTGAGCAATAAAAAGAAATTTGATTCAACTGCCATGTTCGTGTTATAATTTTTAAATAAATGATAATAGCTATTGAATAGGAAGAACAAACAGGAGAAAATTAAGGAGGGTCAGTAAAATGTTGCATCTATGAAAACATCTGCTTGGCTCAAAAGAGCTATTCAGAAACACTGTGCTCTTTATATGACATACTATCTTTTTTGGTTTTAATTTATAGGTCTCAGCATAAACCCTAGAGAAGCAGGACTAATAGGTCGAGATGGCCCTTATGATAAACAGCCTTTCATGGTGGCTTTTTTTAAAGTGAGTGAAGTTCATGTTCGGACTGTTAGGTCGGCACCCAGCAGACGCAGGGACCAGAGCAGAAACCGCTCCACACAACCACAAGATGTTTCCAGGACATCCAGTATCACAGGTAATCTCTTGCATATCATATTTTTCAGAGTATAAGACGCACCTTCCCCCCCCCCCAAAAAGAGGGTGAAAATCTGGGTCCATCTTATACACTGAATACAGCATTTTTGGCCTCCTGAAACCCCACCCTACGCCTCCCGTTTTTTGGGAGGCCTGCAAAGTGCTCCTGGGAGCTGGGGAGGACAAAAACGAGCAAAACATGGGGCCATTTTTTTTACAAAAACAGGGCTGTTTATGCCTTCCCAAGCCCCCAGGAGCACTCTGCAGGCCTCTCATACCCTCTGCACACCCCTTATGTTTGCAAAAATGGACCTGTTTTTGTGAAAAACAGGCCATTTTTTGCCCTTCCTAGCCCCCAGGAGCATTCTACAGGCCTCCCACACCCTCTGCGTGCCCTGTTTTTTGTCTCCCAAACCCCCCACATGTTGCATTTTTGCCCTCCCTGCCCCCCAGGAGCACTTTGCAGGCCTCTCAAACTTTCTGCATGCCCCCTTTTCACAAAAAACAGGTCATGCAGAGGGTTTGGGAGGCCTGCAGAGTGCTCTTAGGGACCGGGGAGGGCAAAAACTTTTTTTTTTAATTTAACTCTTCAAAATCTTGGTGCGTCTTATAGTCCGAACAATATGGTACCTGCTGAGCTATGTTTATTCATTACACGTCATTTTTGAGAACTTTATGAAATGTTTTTTCTCTTTTGCAATTATTTATGTTCAATAAAAAATAGCCCAAACATTTTAATTGGCCCTTCAACTTTAGACTCTAATCTGCACACTAATCCAGTGTGGTTTGATATATAGATGTTTTTAACTTCCCATTCTAGGACTCCGGCAGTGGTGGGTTGCGGGCAGTATGCCCTGGTACAGGTGTAGCGCTCCCTGCCGGGAGCACCGGGTACTGTTCCGGTACGGTGCTCCGGAGGGCCCACCTGCCCTTTTTATCTGTATTTGAGCTCTTTGGGGCTTCCGCGCATGCACACGGAGCGTGGCAGGAAGTAATTCATGTGGTGGACGCCGGGCCCTGTTGCACCGTACCGGTTGCAACGGGATCCGGAACCCACCACTGGACTCTAGTGAATGACTGAGTCAGAGTCACCCAGGCTACCATGATTAAGTGAGCTCCAGAACCCGGTTCTCTCTGTTCTTTGCTTTAGTGCCTTCACTATTACATTATATTGGCTTTTAAAAAAAATACTAGAACTAGATAATTATGTGCGTTTTTAAAGAAATGTAGATTAAATCTTACTTAGAAACTGAGTTATTTTCTTCCAGAGTTAGTTTGTTATATATCTTCCATTTAGTCCTGCCATTGATTTTATCTACAAATACAGACATCTCAACCTGTCTCAGATCTTATTTTCTGTCTTTCATTTATTCTCAATCTTGCCAAGTACACTCTTTTTTTTTCTAGTCTATCATCTGCTTGAATCACTTTCTAAAGAATTTGAGGGGCTGATTCCTCATAATTACCTCTAAGGAGCAGTCAAACTTGTCTTCATTAATTCCATTGTTGTATCTTATGGTAATCTTAATTGGCTCAAAATCCTTAATTTGGAGAAGCCAAATTTATTTCTCCTGGTCTTAATGAATGATCATTTTTCATCCTCATATTTTAACTACTGAGGAAAAAATTACCATGGCTGTTGTGATCTTTGTTGTTACATATTCTTTTTCTTCATGAACATATAAATTTCTCATGCTAGTGTTTTAATCCTTTTTTCATCCAGCATTCTCTCCACTATTAATTCTTAAGCCCAACAAAATTAAATATCTTCATATTTTCCTGGTCAACTCAGAATTCACAAAGCATGATGGCTATCTGTGTCATCACAATATTTCACATAATCCCAGATTTTTCATTTTTTGCTTTCATAATGAGGTCATCTAAATTTCTTAACTTTCAGTTAAATAATTAATGTCATCTCAAATTGTCAGTGTTTCAGTCTCCAGTTTTGATTTCAGCTGTCACCTGTGCCATTCTTAAAATATATTAAAAAGGTATGGAGACAAAATATCTTTGTCTTACTTCTTTCCCCATGAGGACTACTTTGTTGCTCCCACATTCATGTCTTACAGTAGCTTTTTGTTCCTTTTAAAAATTCCTCATAACAATAATCAAGCTTTCTGGCAAATTTATTAGCTTTAATGCATTCCACATTCTGTTCTGATCCACACAAAGACTTTGCTGTAGTCAATAAAGTAATAAACTCTCATCCTTAAATTATCTTACAGTCTCCATAGACTATTTGCCTGAGTTATCGGAAACACTTTCTGGGATAAAACAAACAGGGAAGATATTTGGACAGCAGAACACCAACAAGTCCAATTGTCTGTAACTCAACTCCAAGCAGAAATACTCCTAAACACCTAAATTTTCTACTGATAGAGGAAGTCGGACTGATTTAGAAGGGAGTGTACTTTACAAAAAGCTCATGTCTTTTAATAAAATTGTTTAGTTTGAAAAGGTACTACTAGGCCCCTGTTTTTTAACAATCATAGAATGCAGATATTCCTCAACTTACAACCACTGTTGAACTGAAAATGTTTGTTGCTAAGTGAGACATTTAGTATGTGAATTTTACCTTGCCACAGTTGTTAAGTGAATCACTGCAGTTTTTAAGTTCGTAACACAGTTGTTAAGTGAAACTGGTTTCCCCATTGTCTTTACTTGTCAGAAGTTGCAAAAGGTGACCACATGACCCCAGTACACTGCAATTGTCATAAATATGAGACAGTTGTCAATCATGTGACGGGGGGGGGGTGTTGCTGCAACAGTCATAAGCATGAACAATGGTCATAAGTCACTTTGTTCAGTGCCGTTGTAACTTCGAACGATCACTAAACAAACTGTTGTAAGTTGAGGACTACTTGTACCCAGTTTCCATCCTACAATGAAAACTCCAACCTTTGGAGAGGCAGATCTATGACAGGTTATAAAAGCTTCTCTGTTTTAACCTTTAGTGGTGCTATGTTGATTGTTTAGGAGGATTGATCTGAGTGAATTTCATCAGGTTACCTACCAGAACTCAGTTATGGAAAGCAAATCGGATCTTTCATCCAGGTAGAATAGTAGAACAGCAAAGCATTCAAGACTTGTTGATGGGAGTGCAGGATACAGCAAGGAAAAAGGCACTGCTTATCATAACACATCAATATTGCTCTGATGACCCATTATCTCTGGGTCTTCCAAAAGATAGCTAATAAGAACACCTTTACACACATTTAACAGGACTAAACAACCTTAGCTTACAAAAAATAACCCAAACCTGTACTAGCCTGGTATTTCTTGAAATAATTTTAATCTCCTGCCTGGTAGCACAAGAATTAAAAAATGATTTTGGATTTCCAAAATCCAAACCAGGTCCTGTCAAATGCTGAAGTTATGGTTTCAGATAATTGAAATCAGTAACCTGCAAAATTGAAGGTGTTTTAAAGCAGGTGTGAATAGTCTGTGATTCAAGCAGCCTCTCTACTATGCAGCTTAATTTTGCACTTTTGAGTACTAAAAGTCAGCTCTGTACAGGTAGTCCTCGATTTGCAACTGTTCATTTAAGTAACCAAAGTTACAACAACACTGAAAAAGTGACCTGATAATTTTTCACACTTACAACCACTGCAGCATCCCCATAGTCATATGATCAAAATTCAGACAACTGACTCATATTTATGACGGTGGCAGTGTCCCAGGATCATGTGATCACTTTTTGCGACCTTCTGACAAACGAAGTCAACAGAGAAGCAAGATTCATTTAACAAACGTGTTACTAACTAAACAACTGCAGTCATTCAACAACTGTTGCAAAAAAAGGTCATAAACCAGGGCAAAACTCACTTAACAAATGTCTACCTTAGCAACATACATTTTGAGCTCAGTTTTGATTGTAAGTCGAGGACTACCTGTACTACATCCTGAGGAAACTGATCAATGCTGAGGCTTTGGCTTTTAAAACTGCTTTCAGAGTTAAAAACAATGTTTATTTTTTTATTCTTAAAAACTGCAAGAAAATAATGTGTGTGGCAATGCCTTATGTAGTAGCTTTTTGTGGTTTTTGTCTTCCATGTGCTATCTGCACCTTTCCCTATTAAAAATTGCCCACCCTTGCTTTAAGAACTACAGCGTCTTCCATCAACTTACACATACAATTTCCAATAGCTTTTTTAAAAAATATCTCCTAACAGATTACAACAGCAGCGACCTAAAAACGGCTTGCAGAAAACATGAACTTTATGTTAGCTTCCAAGACTTGGGATGGCAGGTATGTGGTGTTTCTGTCTTAAATGTGGCCTTAAAATACTACCTGGGTTATTGATGCTGGTTTTCTTTTTAGCAGATTAGATTTGTGCGAGTTCTACAGACGTACATGCAGGGAGAAAGGAAATATCCTTGAATATCCTGCTAGTGATATATTTGCCATAAACCTCACTTGGATTGAAGAGCAAAATTTAGTTATAGGCTGTAATAAAATGCCTTTTCAAGTGTTTTCTAGAACACAGTTAATACTATTTTGTTTATTTTATAATATAGTCCTCTCCATTCCTGGTGGATTTTAGATCAGGGTTAGCAAAACTGTCATTTGGTTTGTCAGTTTTTAAATTTAAAAAATTATTATAAGTTGTCCATTTGCTTGTAAAGCCCTCTGAATGTAGCTCTGCTGGCTGGAGAATTCTGGGAATTGAAGTCCACAAGTCTTAAAGTTGCCAAGTTTGGGAACCTCTGGTGTAAAGTCTTGCATAGATCTTACCAAAATGGCTTCCTTCTTTTTGGATTCAATTGTCTTTCTGTAATTGACTCTTACCTTGCTGGTGCATGCAATAGTGTGTAGTAAAATGATTCTAGGCAGGGAAGCCTTTGTTTCTATCTGTAGAAGCTCCCATTTAAGAATATAGCTTGTATTTATGTGAAGGCTGTGTGCACATGCATTATACAGTTTTGGAAACAAATGCACTCTCCATTAGACATCAGGGTGCAAGAAATGTCAGGATCCCTCTCGTAGTTTCTAAACATTCACAGTAGGTAGGTAGAACCAAAATGTAGTCTTCTTTATTTGCATATACTGGGCATGCACGTGTAAAATGAGGACTTAAAAGCTTGGAGGGGTTGCAACCTAACTCCAAGCAGAAACTCTTTTGATCATTTTTTTAATCCTTAACCCTAACCCTTAAAAATCCTGAAACCCCCTTCCAGAACACTCTACCCTTGCCCACTTTGACATGGCACACAAAGCTGAGGTGATAGAATCTGTGCAGCCGTGCTATAGGCATTCACCATGTCCATAACTTAGTGACCAATTTTGACACTTACAACCTTTGCAGGTCTGTAAAGCAAAGGAAAGCTAAGTAAGATCATAAGCGTAGTTGCTATTTCACTTAGTGGCAACTTTGTTTAACAACCAAGTTACTGGTTCAAGTTGTGGTTGCTAAATGGGGATTACCCTGTGTACGAGTATACTCTTCATAGTATTGGCAGAGATGATTCAGCATTGATTAATAATAGCAATAGCGCTTAGACTTATATACCACTCAGTGATGGGTTTCAAATTTTTTTAGAACCTCTTATGTAGGTGTGGCCTGCTTTGTGGGAGTGGCTTGCCAGCCATGTGACCGGGTGGGGGTGGATTTGAAGTCGTGTGATGGGTGGGCATGGGCAACTTGCAAAATGTGGTGAAACTTACTTAACAACGCTCTTGCTTAGCAACCAAAATGTTGGCTCAGAAACTCTGGCATTGAAGCACGCAAGTCTTGAAGCTGTCAAATTACAAGACCCTTGCACCCCTAACCCCTTAGGAAAAAAAAAACCCAGGGGAGTTCAAACTTTACAGCTTTAAGACTTGTGGACTTCAACTCCCAGAATTCCTCCTCTCGCTCTTCATCTTAATGATGTGTGGACGGGCGGGGGGAGGGAGCTGGAACCCGTTCTAAATGGCACTGTAGATTTGTAGAACCTCTTCTGGAGAAGAGGTTAGAACGGGCAGGGACCCACCCCTTTACAGCCCTCTCTAAGTGGTTTAAAGTCAGCATATTGCCCCCCAAACAATCTGGGTCCTCATTTTACTGACCATGGGAGGATGGAAGGCTGAGTTATGCATGAAAGTCAGTATAAGAAGCAACAATAAAGATTTTCCTGAAATCAGTGTTTCTCTATGAATTTGCAGGATGTTATAAAGAATGGTTTACTATCACATTGGTCTTTTATATTATTTAAAGGCAACAGCCTTATACTATAGAAATTATTTGGTCATATTGTCTAAAATTCATGACATAGTAAACAATTTTATAACATCCTGCAAATTCATAGAGAAACACTGATTTCAGTGTCCCTGTTATATATGTATTAATTAACCTGAGTTCTAAACCATATTATATTCTTGTTAAGGATTGGATAATTGCACCAAAGGGTTATGCAGCAAACTACTGTGATGGAGAATGTTCTTTCCCTCTCAATGCTCATATGAATGCCACAAATCATGCCATTGTGCAAACTTTGGTGAGTATATGCATATATATATATTACAAGGCCCATAACTAATTATTTTGAAGGGTTTAAACTTGTGTCTTTCCTCCTGAAGTTGTTGCATAACTGATTTCTCCAGCATGTCTGGATTGAGACTTGGTTTAGACTTAAATGTGCATGGAAATAGGAAGATAATTTTGGCATTCATAAATTAATTCATTAATAATAAATAAATAAATAAATCTTGAATTTATTGACCGCTCCATCTCCCTGGGGGGGACTCGGAGCAGTGCACAGGGCAAATAAAAACCATAAAAAACAACATACATACAATAAAAACGAATTAAATACATCCCTGCGCTAAAATCCCAGTTAAAACTACTAAAATTCCTAACTAAAATTAACAGTCCTATAGACGGGAGACTACCCTAGGCCGGCCAAGCAGAACAGATGTGTTTTTAGTTTAAGACGGAAGGAGCGGAGGTCCGTGGTTGTTCTAATGTCGGGGGGAAGGTCGTTCCAGAGGGCTGGGCCCGCCACAGAGAGAGCCCTTCCCCTGGGCGTCGCCCGCTGACAAAGTCTAGTGGACGGCACCCGGAGAAGCCCCTCTCTGTGGGAGCGAATCGGCCGTGAGGATGTATGAGGCAGGATCCGGTCCTGCAAATAGTGTTAGTGGTGGGAATGCTAGCAGGATTATAGAAAGCAGAGGGACACCTCAGATGGGCAAGTTCTGATTTCATTAACTTTATATGAAAATGTGTAACTGCACCTCACTTTAAGTAGCTAAAAATAATAGTAGTCTTGCAAAATTGAGTAAGAGCATAGGGTGGCTATATAGTACATAGAAGTCAACTTGATAAACATGCCCCAATCTCAGATGGCTCAGATAAAACTTCAGTTTAAAAAAAACCATGTTGAAATTACAGATAATATTATCAATTTCTTTAAACAGGTTCACCTAATGAATCCAGAGAACGTTCCTAAACCATGTTGTGCTCCTACAAAACTTAATGCAATTTCAGTTCTTTACTTCGATGACAATTCCAACGTCATTTTGAAAAAATACAGGAATATGGTGGTAAGAGCTTGTGGGTGTCACTGACAAAGTATCTTTACAAGACGCAGCAAAAAAAGAAAATCTAATGCTTCTGGAACAGCATTTGTGCCTTAAGAAAGAATAATGAAAAGCAAAGAATTCTGTTACAACTTGTTAAGTATTTGCACACTAATTGCTTTTTGATCTGATAGTTTTAAGTAGGCCAGAGCAAGTTATAAAATATGGATCCTGTGAATACAAAGTGATATGACAAAAATAACCTGATGTTTGAACTACATTTCAGCCTTACTCAATGAGTGTCCTCACATTTTGGATAATATCTCAAGAAGAAAACAGGAGTCTGTCTAAGAAATAAAAAGCACAATTTTAAGTTGAAATTATAACCACATAGAAGTTAATGAAACTGTCGTTGATTACCCTTAAGGCATAGAAACCAAATATGCGAGACCCGGAAACTACAAGAAAATGCAAGAAAATGCCTTCTATTTTGACAAACCGTTTCACTTAAATTGCTTCCTTTCGAAGCTAAAGACAGCTTTTATACATTGTCCTTTCAAATAAAAGAACTGGCCATATGCTCTTAATAATCAGATTAGGACAACCTTGGTTGAGCTACCATTTTGGGAAGAAGGGGGTATTTTAGAGGCAAAATTTATCAGACAGATAGGAAGATGCTTTTGTGTTATTTTCAAAGGCATTTTCTACGGTTACATGCTATTGCTAATTCTGACTTTCGTAAGTGTCTTGGCATCACCATGCCCAAGTGTGGACATGAACCCACAGTCTATTCCTTAGACAAAAACATGCAACTGGACATATGGAGGAATTGAGGAGTTTCAAATTACATATTTTTCCTGAAATGGGAAAGAAAATGAATCGTACCAAGTTTACTAAAGAAGAGGAGATATTTACCTGATTGCTCTTCAGAATATTGTAAGTTGACCAGGTGGAAATGAGGCAAAGCTGAAGTCAGAAGTAGAACTGCTTTACATTTTACTAATGGTAATGGGGCATATTCTTAATATGAGAAAAATACATCTCAATGGTATATGAACCTTATTTCTAATGTCAGATTCCAGATAAATGCCCAGGCAAAATTTCAACAAAGTGCACTTCCCTTTGACTACTTTGCATTTAAAGAAGGTTTTTGTAAATAACTAAAGGTATAATTTATTGCAGTCATCAGATATATTAACTTTGATGTATTATTTAGTAAGACCATGATTTTTTTAAAAAAAATTTATTCAGAAATTGTGTAAACAATTGTACCACTTGATTTTGTACAAGAAACTCATGAGTTACAACTTAGCCGGCTCGTAAGATTGTGCTTCTTTAGGTTTTTAAAATGAATAAAGGCTTCCTTTAAGGCAGAAATATGTGTTGATTTCTCTGCCATATGTGATTAGCCCTTTCAGTTAACTTCCACAATTCACAAGGATTTTTTTCCAGGTTTGTTCTGGACAAATTCTCTAGCCTTCAAAAAATGAAGGACGGACAAACTAGAGTACAAACACAGAGCATCTAGACATGGCTATGAATATCGTATATCTTCTCTATAAACCTGCAGATAATGACCCGTAACTCTGCCCCAGAAAGATGGCAATAATCCATATGCAAAATAGATCAAGATTCAGCTGCTATAGTTGGTCTTGTATCACTACTTGCACAAGAAAGTCTTTGGCTTTAATTCTCCCTCTTAGGGCATACTAAATTGGAAACAGGATTGAGTGGGGCAGGAGAATACACAAACCTACGTATCATCTAGAAAAAATTGATGAGCAAGTTTGATTTCTTTGTTACTGTGGACCTGGGAAAAGAGAAGGTCTTTCATAGACTTCTAAAGTTGTACTTGTTCATATGTAAACATGGATCCTAGCTAATCCGAATTTGACAAGTTGCAAATAGGAGGACAATCCTCACCCAGTAAAATTTGATTTACAATGTTTGGAATTGAAATGAACTTCAAATCTATGTGAAGGCAGCCAAATCATGCAATTTAATTAAATGGAGTGTTGGGCTTAGCTGAGAGGTAGCATCGTCCAATATCCAGACCTAGGTAGTACCATTAATTTTCATTGCATTTGAGAGGAGTGCACATGAGAGGAGACAACAACAGAAAGCAAATAGCTAGGGATAGCTTCCTAAGTGTTTGTGCTTCTGTGTGCTTTCCTTTAGAATTTCTTCTAATTTGGTTTCTGAAGGAGATTAAACTCTGCAAATTTTATGCAATTGATATTGTACTAATGTATTATCTGCAATGAAACTAATGTGTTCTGATGTTAGCTTTTTTCCTCTTAATTTTTGTTTCAAAACACATTTTTTTCATCATAGGACAAGTGGAAATTCATTAATGTAACCAGTACTATAAATACTAGTTCCCAATTTGAACAGTTACTGTTTGTCATAACCTTCTCTCAAGTTTAGCTGAGTAGATAATAGGAAATAAAAACATATGAACAGACGGTACCACGCTTTAGAACATCCAGTTTCCCGCATGACCACTATTGGAAATCCAGTAACGTTACCAGGATTCAACTTCCAAGTTTACTGGACCCAGCTAAAGAAGCAGTAACTAAGCAGGTACATTTTTACAGTTCATCCTTGGACTGTCCTAGAACAAAGTTGTGCAGCGAGTCGAGATCTCTGGCTCCTGTGTGTTCAGTTATTTTCTCACCACTACGGAAAAGTATGAGTGTTGGGTAGCCATGGACCTTCAGAAAGAGAAAAAAAGAAATCTGAAAACACCATCATTTTAACCTTTAACCCTTTATTCAACATAAGTTCATTAGCAGAACACCCCACCCCTCAATCATTCCAGTTGCATTAAATGCGATTCGGTACAGGTCTAAGGCAGTGGTTTTCAACCTGTGGGTTGGGACCCCTTTGGGGGTCGAACGACCCTTTCACGGGTTGCCTAAGACCATCAGAAAACACATATTTTTGATGGTCTTAAGAACCCAGACACCAATTTTATGGTTGGGGGGGTCACCACAACATGAGGAACTGTATTAAAGGGTCGCGGCATTGGGAAAGCTGAGAACCACTGGTCTAAAGGATATGTAAGTCAACCTAAATCACTGTTTTCTTTGGCAGCAATATAGATGTCGTTTGTCTTGACCATCTTCTGCCCTTTGTTTTAATTTCCTAATGCTGTAGTCCCAGGAATTGCCAGAAGTCTCCCATCCAAGTACTAACTAGGCCTTCCTTTTTTAGACGTTTCAAGATCTCCAAGCATGTTGACCTTGTATAACAGGTGTGAGAAAACCCTCTAAATCAGGGGTTCCCAAACTTGGCAACTTTAAGACTTGTGGACTTCAACTCCCATAGCATAGCTGGCTGGAGAATTCTGGGAGTTGAAGTCCACAAGTCTTAAAGTTGCCAAGTTTGGGAACCCCTGCTCTAAATCCCAGTGTATGGATTTAACAATAAAGCAGTAAGACTGACTAAACCAGAGATGGGGAGCTATGACCCCTTTATGATTTGTGGACTTCAACTCCCAAAATTCCTGAGCCAGCATGAGCATGGCTGGTCCAGGAAATTTGGGAATTAAAGTCCACAAG
Source organism: Rhabdophis nuchalis (assembly GCA_039707465.1). Lineage (NCBI taxonomy): Eukaryota > Metazoa > Chordata > Lepidosauria > Squamata > Natricidae > Rhabdophis > Rhabdophis nuchalis. The sequence goes on from CM077645.1 coordinate 149,362,383, forward strand.
TCATAAAAGGGCCAGTTTCCCCATCTCTGGACTAAACTAATGGCCACTAGCAATTTCAACGTTTAGTACAAACTCTGAAATACCATCTAGTCTTGTGCTTACAGAAAATCTGTTGCAGACATTGCGTTCAGCAGTGCAGTCTACTTCTGCTATCTTCACATCCACTGGCCCTGGAAAGTTCTTTTTTGAGAGGTTCTCCCATACGGGAGCGAGGTTTTTACAATGTCCACACCTGAAATAATGAGTACATTTTATTTTGGTTTTGATGGTTAATGTAAGAAGTATTTCATTTTCTTTCAGTTTTCTCTTAAAAAAAAGTTTGGGCATATCACAATACAATTGCTTAGTAGTCACACAAGATGATTAAATACAGATATAAATATGAAGCCTTTCATACAATCCAATCACACCTGATCATAGATTAACTTAAATCTTAAATCACATCTACTTCATTACTTACAAGAATCACCACCCATTTTTCATGAGTACTGTTAGGATATTTTATCCTTATGTTGGGTTGACAATATATATAAGCCAGTATTCTTGAAGAGAATATGTAGCTTTAAGAACTATGTTGAATTCTAATTGGCTGTGCATATAAGCAAGCTCAGAACACAGTCCATTCCCTTTTCGATTCCCTTTGAATCCTATGCTTACTGTTTGCCGCTAAGTAGCTGAAGCTGAAGACTAAAGACTGAAGAAGTATTTGTTTTGCATCACTGTAAGATAACTCTGTGTTTTGGTGAAGGACTGTTATTGTTTGAGAAGTTAATATCACTGGTCGGAAGAAGTATTTTAGTTGCTACAAATAAAGACTATTTATTTTCTTACTATCACTGTTTTAGAGTTTATGTGTGGTTAAAGCAACATATCTCTTTACTGTCAGATGTATTACACTATTCCGCATTTATTTCCTAACACTGGTTACGGGACCAGAGTTGTAACACTGGTTCTGAACCCAGAGTTGCTAACAAGTACAAATATGTATCATCCTACCAAAAATTCATAAATATTCAAAAGCTCCCTTTGGATTTGATAAATTAATTACGAAGGATTAAGGAGATTGTTTTTCTCCCAGATTTAGGAGAATATGACACAATCACCTTTATTTTGCAATGTTTCTTGGAAAATGGAAGTTTGGAGAATTTGAAAATGCTTCTGAAATGCAAGACCGAAGACAAAACACACTCCCCTCTTCGTGTGTGGAAAGGGAGAGGATCAATAACAAGCCAAACTATCTGGAAACCTGTATTTCATCATTTTGTGTTGCAATATAAAAGTAAACTACTCTTGCATTCTTTCACAATATAATATAAGAATTGTTAAATCTTTAAATGTGGAAAGAATGTACCATTTAAACCAAACCTTTTTCTAAGGTACTTTAAAAGAAGTTAAATTCCGCTGAATGGGATGGCAAAGGCCTTTCTCTTACCACTGATTCTAGCACAGTAATGGTGAATGTATGACACAGGTGTGAATGGTGACATGCCACAACATTTTGGGGAGCACGGTGGCATTTACCACCTCCTGACAACTATACTCAAAAGCACACACCCTAGTTTCATGCTACGTTTGGAGGCTGCACAAGAATGGGGTGTGCTCTGTGTGGTCTCCGGAGCTTCTGAAAATTGTATGAGAATGGGGTGTGCGTGCAGTTTTTGGTGGCTGCAGAGGCTGTGGAAGAGCCTTCTCCGAAGTTACCTCAAGAAGAGGGGCTTCGTGCAACTTTGTGTAGGGGCCCGTCAACATAAAGACAACACTGCCTAAAAGTAAGTGGCACATGACAGATCCTGGGGAGTACTGAGCTGTGGGGGCAATCGTGTTGCTCCCCAAGGCTTTTGCGTCCTGGGGAACAGTTCGAGGCAGCCTTTTTGAAGGGCAGCAATGGCACAATAGATGAAGTTGAAGTCCCAGCTTTACCTCAGATGCAGCCTCAGTGCTACCATGAGTGGCCTAGATGATAGGTGGGTGGTTGGTTGGATGGGAGATTGATTGTTTCTCTTTTGTGTGTGTGTGTGGGGGAATGACACCCTAGCAGAGTCAAGTTAGGTATTTTCCGAATTTTTGACATACAGCCCAAAAATTCACCATTACTGCTCTAGCATCACTAAATTTTAAAAGGCAGAAATAAAGCATGCATACATCTATGTGTAAAACGCTACATATACAAGTTCATGATTAAAAGTTACAATGTAGTACAATATATAACTTCTCAGCAGCTCAAAGGCAATTAAAAATGAACGTTTTTATGCTTAAAAGTTGGTGAACAAAGTGGTACTCAAAAGTTGGGGAACAAAGCTAAAAGTTGGGGAACCAAGCTATCTGCGGGATCGGATCCTGCCCCATACATCCTCACGGCCGATTCGCTCCCACAGAGAGGGACTTCTCCGGGTGCCGTCCACTAGCGGGCGACGCCCAGGGGAAGGGCCTTCTCTGTGGCGGGCCCAGCCCTCTGGAACGACCTTCCCCCCGACATTAGAACAACCACGTACCTCCGCTCCTTCCGCCAGAAACTTAAAACATACTTTTTCTGCTTGGCCGGCCTAGGTTAGTCTCAACCATTAGGGTTTTTAGGGATTGTTAGTTTTAATGTGGGGATTTTAGTGCAGGGACAACTAATTTAATTCGTTTTTATCTGCATTTATTCTTGTATATATATTTGATAGTGTTTTAATTTTTCCCTGTGCACCGCTCCGAGTCCCCTTGGGGAGAGGACGCAATATATAAAATAAATTATTATTATTATTATTATTATTATTATTATTATTATTATTATTATTATTATTATTATTATTATTATTATTATTATTATTATTATTATTATTATTATTATTATTATAATATAGTTGTGGATCATTTTCCTCAAAAATGAATGAACAAGTATACTGCTTTTGACTCTTGTTTTGTTGGGTTCCTGACCTCTAGTTTTAGGGCTTGTGCGAATAACAGATCACATTTTAGGTCTTAATAGTGCAAACATTCAAAAAGTTCACAAATCCTTAATACCATTTTACTTAGTATATACTTGATATTTTGTAAATTTAGATTTATTTTGAAGATTAGTCATTTTTAAGCTACTAACTGCCCTTTACTAGCTTGATAAATTAAAAAATAGACAAAAAATACATAATGTTTTGAGAAGTTCTGTCATATTGATTGATACATTTCTTTCCGGTATTCTTCTAGGTAAATTTCCTTTAAGGAGTATAGTTACAGTTAGGAGTAAACCTTATCAGACATACTTCAATCAATGCTATATATATTCTATTTTTATTTTTTTTGCAAATAGTTCATTGAGAATGGCACTTGAAAATCTGATTTTCTATAAATTTCCTCATTTGAACTGTTGTATTATAGGTACACTCTAGTAAATGTTAAAACAGTTTTATGAACTCTGAGCTACATCACAAAATCTAAACTATATAAATTCTGGAGTAATCACATCTACAATAAATAGCACTGGAATAAGCATATAAAATAAATATTGTTCTTACAAAACAATTTTTACAAACTAGCAGTAGAAGCTGAACTTAACATGTAAATTAATAAACGTCCATGACATCTAGCTTGAAAAGAATTTATTCCACTGTTCCATAATGTACACTGCCATCTGTTCCCTATCATTACCTCAGATAATAAAATTGTCCTTTTAAACACACTTACTATATATGCAGAGTGCGCATTACGGGCATGTATATATACTGAAAGCTACTAAGATAAGATGAACTTCTTGTTATTCAGCTTAATGTAAATATTTAGTTAAAATAAACAGCAAAAGTAGCCTACATACACTCTTGGTATGGAACAGAGAAGAATGTGGCCCGATTTCATACCATCGTAGCTTTATAAGTGAAAGATATACACACCCAATCCCCAAAGTTAAGTATTTCTTTACCTATTGTATTGCTAGGATGGGTTAGATAGGAAGCTTCAGACAATATGAACATAAGCACAAATCAGAGGTGGGTTGCTCCCGGTTCAGCCCAGATGAGGCGAACCGGCAGTGGTGGTGGTGGGGAGGCTCCGCCCACCTGCCCGGATGCTTCTGCACATGCACAGAAGCCTTGCGTATATTCACGCACATGTGGACACAAGTGAACCGGTAGTAAAAAAACATAGAAACCCACTACTGGCACAAATGTTACATATGTGCACAAAAATGATCTATTCCAAATTAGAGGATGATTCAAACCACTTGAACAGATACACATTTAGATCCCATTGCAATCAACCATAGTGTCACTGAATCCTGAGCAAATCTTACATCAGTTTACAGATTCATACTTAATCACTCAAGTATATGTGATTATTACAAAAATACCAACAAAGTTAAAGCCTATCAAAGTAATGTGTTGAATCCAACATAATCAGAAGCAACCCAATGAAATCTATGTCATCATTAATTAACTCCTATTATTGTAAAACTAAGTCTTGATTCAATCAATTACTTTTAGCATAGTTAAGCTATCTGTATTTATTATCAAGCAATGAATCTTTACAAATGTACATGTGAATTAGTCTTCTAAATGCTAATGTAGCCCTATACTTTCTGACATGGATATAGACTAAATTAAATCCTATACTTGTGAGGGAACAAACAATTCTTTGAGTTATATGCAGCTGGTTAACAGGAAAAAAACCATTCTAAATTCTCCTTCAGGCAAAGTATGTTACAGGCAACCTTGAGGTTCACACAGTATGTCAACACTCAAGAAGTAAAAATTTCAGCACTGAGGTTTATGAATAGAGGTGGAAGTAACACAGAACTATTTGAGTAGATAGTGTATTAACTGCTAACAAAATAAATGAAGAAAGAAGTACTACCCGAGGACCACATTAAAACACTGCAGTCAGATGAGTTCAGAGAAGACTATGTTATACTTTTAATAAAATTATACAATTCTACCAAATATCTAACATTAAAATGTAACCACAAATTATTCATAGCTATCAAAATTTAACTATGGGTAATTTCAGTTTATTTCAAGGATTCCACTGATATCATAAGAACAGGAAACAATTAACCATATATAAAACTAATCATTTATTTTATCCTATATTTTCGAATTCCAGAGGATGAAATAGGTAGCTTGGGTGGTAGAATATGCTCCACAACAAAAAGAGAAACAGAAGTTAAATACTTGTAATATACGTCTCTGAAAACTTACCATGGAGCATAAAACTTGATGAAAGTGACCCCATTAGCCACTTCGTTATCAAAATCTTTTTCAGACAGGGAAAGAACTTTGCCCTATAAAAAGAAATGAAGATTAGAATCAAATTGCCTTACCCAGGATCCTAATTATAAGCCCGTTATTGTGGATATTGGTAGCTCTAGGAACAGCATAATCCAAAGGGAAATAGAATGTTCTGGATTCTCTGAAACATTCTGATCCCACAATGGCAATTGTTTTAAAGTCAAAGTGATGCAACATCTTTCCTGTTTTGTATCCACTGTGTGACAGCTTAACAGATGTTGAAAAGGACTGAATTTAAAGTTATGGAAATGCTAATGGACTTTTTACTTTTTTTGGTCCAGTAATCTCTAGGTTTTCCCATGGTTCTTCTTTTCGGATATTCTTGTTTATTGTTATCCCATCTGACCTGTCTGACCTGTCTGACCTATCTGACCTGTCCATTTCTACCCTGTCACCTTGCTGGGTCACATACTAAGACAAAATATTTCTGAGTATCTCAACCTGGCAACAGAATATGATGTCACAAGGATAATGACTGAGAAAAAAAAAGCAGTGAAATTTAATTTGCTGTCATCCAACAGGAAGTAAACTTACTATATTTAAATATACATACAATATATGAGTAGCTTAAACAAAGTGCGAATGGGGAACTATTTTGGTTTTCCAAATACAGGCATATATTTGGAATTGGGCTAGAACCCTAGCTTAGAAAATAACTTTTAATGCAAGAACTTCCAAAGACCTACCTCAGGAGCTATTGGTGCTTTGGTGGGTTTAACATCGTTGATGGCTCCCTTGGAATCTTTTGACTGAGATTCAATATACTCTTTCAAAGAATCAAAATCTCTCTTTCCTTTGTATTGGTCAATCTAAAAATCAAACCACAATTATTACTAGCTTAGCAAAGATTTTCTAATGTCTCATTAGAATATGATTATGTTAAATCGTTATTGCAGGATACAATAGCCAATAAATATATTATTTTACCAATGGCTTTGATTTAGCTGGATTCCTAGCTTAATTATTTTTAAAAACCTTGAAAATCTGAATGTGCTTAGACAATGATTCTTTGCTAAACAACACTTGAGGGAATCATACTGAAATCAGAATTTGGTTTAATTGGCTCTAAACAGGCATTAGGAAAATAAAGACTGGAGTTTTAGGGGAAAATACCAGTATTTTGACTGCAATTATACATGGGCAAAAGGAAGAGGGGGTTTTTAGTCCAAAGAAAAGGAATCTGATATGGCAAGAGAAGATAGTGCCAGAAAATAAAGGAAGTGGCTTAAACTAAAGCATACATTCAACAGATAGAACAATCATACTATTAAGCCTTTATGAGGAAAAGAACTAAGATCTCATTATTCCAATGAGACCTCTTCATTTACACCTTGCTTGAAGGCTATCATGGCCATCTTTTATCTTCCTAGTGAAATCCAGAGTTCATAAAAGATTGCTTTTGTAAATTCAGCGTAACTAAAATTGGAACTCTTATAACAATGTTTATCTTTGCCTAGCATGTGTATGTGTTATGATTCAATAATATAAAGATTTAACTTCAACAACTACAGTGCTAGCTTTTCATAATCACCTTTGAGGTAGGCTGAAAGACAATCTGGCCCCAACAATCATGTAAAAGTAAACCTGTAATTTCACAAATAAGCCCAATTTGCAATTTTCTTACCTTTTGTCCACCTCTGAACCAAAGCAGAGTTGGATAACCCCGCACCTGATTTTCTGAGCAGATTGCAGTATGCACTGTGCAGTCCACCTAGGGATTCAAGATTTTTCTTTAATCCACAAAGCCCAATATTATAGTGAAAATTTACATAGTAAGAATATCCTGAATAGCTGTTTTAAAATGTTTAAATCCAGACACTCAACTGTACAAAAGGAGCAACTATTGAATTGATGTACTGTAAATTAAAGTGGGTTATGTATGGCGCTAAACTTATTAGAAATGGTGTTGAAATAAAATACATATTTCTATACTTATAGGCTTCCAATTTCAAACCACAAAAGGGGAAATAGAAAAATTGCTGGCTAACACTAGAGTGAAAAAAGGAGATATGTAAATCCAATACAATAACTAAATTGATAACAGAATTAAATAACAAACATGGGACTTGATGTTGAACAAAGCATAAAGACATGAATAACTTTTAAAACAATTTTTGTAAGCATCATAAACAACTTGTCAAAATTTAAGCAAAAAACAGTTTCATGCATTGAAAGCCAGGAAAAAAAGAACATTAAGAAGATGAAAAAGCAAATGATAATAAAAATTTAGAAGTTTAATATTTATTGAATGGAATGAAATAGTGGAAAAACAATTAAAAGATAAGTAAGGTAAAAGATTATGAAAATAAAGTGATAGAGGTGTACAGATGGAGCCATCTAAATCTTGTTCATAGTCTTTACATTTTTCCAACATACATTGTGAATTCCAATAGAACTTTTAAAAACCTAAATGGTCAAATAGAAAAAGCTACTAAAGAGAAACAAGGTTTCGAGTAACATTTAAACACACCAACAGAAATATTAAATGAGTGAAGAGTTAAGAAAGCTATAATGGATTGAAGCAGAGAATAGAAAGCAATCTGGAAGACAAACAACAGTGCAATCAGCATAGCATGAAGAGTGTTTTTTGAAAAGAAAACACAAATGTTAAAGCATTATAAAGAGAATAGACAGACCTCAGCTAGGGTAGTAATGTGAGCCAAGCAAGGCAAAGAAGAATCAGAGAGAATATGCCCAAAACTCAACTTGCAGAGAAGACTGAAGAATGAAGTTGGGACTGAAAGAGAAAAAGAAGACGAAAGTGACAACTTAAGGGGAAACAAATCCTGTCTGGTGTACACTAAGTTTGAGACAATGAGTGAACCACCTCAAAAGCAGAAACAGGCCTAATTTAATGGGAAATTTTAGACAAACTTTGTGTTTAGAGGCAGCATATCACTAAAAATCATGCTTGGGGATATTTGCCTTCATACAGAAGTTTGATTTTTTTTTAAAAAAGAAAATCTAGCTAGATTCAGCAGATATTTATGCTTGTTTTCTGTAATACAGAAGCTGGGGGGAAATATACCCGGAAAACATGTGTAATGATAGCGGGTAAGGACTAAAGACGAAATAGGATTATCAAAAGCAAATATACAGTAAGTAAAAAAATCAACTAAGAACAACATCCAAGTCCCTGAGAGGAAGCTAAAACCCATTAAAGGAAATATAATGTTTGTTTAAAAAAAAAAAAATGATAGGAGGGAAACCAAGAAAATGCCAATAAACTCCAGAAAATGAAGCAAAGGAATTAAAAATGAAAAGCTATATCAAATGGTAAGGAACAATCAAGGAGAATAAGAGCTGACAACAATTCTTCTGATGTGACACAATTAATATAATTAGAGACATCAAACAGAGTAAAATATCCCTCAAGACAAGTTGCAATCAATACATAAACACCATAAAAAAACTGGAGTTTAAATATTTAAGAACAACTTAAAATTATTAAAGAAAACAATTTAAACTAATGGCGCAAACGGAAACTTAAAAAGTAAGATTTTTTTAGAAGGGTATGTAAACATTAAGTGTTTAATTTAAAGCTATAGGGCTTGGAGAAATAAAACAGATTTTTGCTTGGAGCTAGAAAGTAAGAAGAAAAGGTAACCCTAACCCTAATTCCCTGCTGGGAATTTGAATACATATTCTTAGCAGCTGCACCCTAAACCTAGGGGGCGTACATAAAAGACTACAGAACTTGGTGGAATATACAAAATAAGATACTGTGATCCCAAATCATGAAAGACTTTATAGGTTTCTACCTGAAATGGATACCGAAATGAACTGAGAGACACCGAAATATTGGGATGATTTGATCCTAATACCTAGTTCTTATTATTTCTGGAGTTGCTATATTTTATACCAACTAATATTTTCAGACAGTGTTTAAGAGCACGGCTCAAACTGAGATGTCTACTATGGTATTGTTCTGCAGAGGGTATAAAAAACTGCCAAAGAGGTTCAAAGAGAATCAAGCCTCCTTATAACTGAGTGATGAGGGGCAAGGGCGGAGAAGAAAGGTGACTTGGCTATTGTGTATTTTGTCAGCATCCTTCAGCATTAACGGCATCCAACAAAAGTAGTGATAGGAACCGAACAGAAAAGTTGGTGGCAGAACAATCGAGGTTAAGATATGAGCTACAAAACAATACGATTTAAAATGTAATTAGTAGAATTTATCAGGAAAAAAAGGAATAATGAAGGCAAACCTTGAAGACTAGGAAAATGTTAAGTAAGGAATCATACATGGGGAAATAATTAAGAATAAGAGCTAGAAGTATGGACAAAGCTAAACCAGGGCGCCAAAATCAGAAAAATGAGTAGGGAAAACAAATGGTAGCAATTTATGAATTAAAAAAAACCAAAATCCATAACTTGAAATTAGGAAAAAAATGGAAAGGGGGAAATAAATAACCAAAAACTTTCATAACAATGAAATGAGCCACCCCATTTTTCATAGCAGGAATACCCTAAGCCAGTGATGGCTAACCTTTTTTGGCTTGTGTGCCAAAAGCGGGTCGAGAGTAGGGGGGTTGTGCTTGGCCGTGCCACACCCATAATGCTATCTGCATGACCCCGTGCTTTTGGTGTGCTTTTTTTCGCCCTTCCCAGGCTCCAGAGGCTTTCTAGGAGCCTGGGGAGGGTGAAAACAGCCTCCCCTCCCCACCTCCAGAGGCTTCAGGAGCTTCCCTGAAGTCTCCATAGGGCGAAAAACAGACTCAAAAGAAGGCCTAAATCATCTGGCCAGCGCACACATGCATGCTGGAGCTGACAGGGCAATGCCTCGCGTGCTCTAAGAAATGGTTCTGCGTGCCACCTGTGGCACCCATGCTATAGGTTCGCCATCATGGCCCTAAGCCTTAAGAACATTAGAAGTAGAATTCTTGAATTCTATCTATCTATCTATCTATCTATCTATCTATCTATCTATCTATCTATCTATCTATCTATCTATCTATCTATCTATCTATCTATCTATCTATCTATCTACCTACCTACCTACCTACCTACCTACCTACCTACCTACCTATCATCTGAGCATGCGTACATACATGTGTGTATGCGTGTATACATTTAAATTGGGATGCTGTTCAGATCTAGTTAACTCTGAGTATCTAAATTTATTAAGCAAAGAAATTATAGTATCTAGCTGACCAAAGCAGGGAGGAAAAAGAAATTAATTCATTTACTTTAAAGGCAATCATTTCTCTGTTCCTACTGCTCTGATAAAACGAGATAGTCTAGTCAAAGAAATAATACTTTTAAGTCCTTTGAACTCAATGGAAATAGGCTAAATTAAATACTTCTGATTTCAATAAATTTTAAAGTACCGGAGCTTTCCCCAGACTAGTTCTTAGGGACTATAATTCTGAAACCACATGGCTCAAACAGGGACTCAGTAAGAACGAAAATAGGTGAGGGGCAACATAAAACAAGAAAAAGATGTTAGCAGAGCAAAGGTTAAAAAATTACCAGCCCCCAAACTGTGTTTTTTTTAAAAAGAAAACATTTTTAAAAGGGGATTTCTTACATATGGTTCAGAATTTTTTCTCAGCTTTAACAGTATACCCCAGGGATGTCCAAACTTGGGAACTTTAAGACTATGCTGGCTGGGGAATTCTGGGAGTTGAAGTCCACAAGTCTTAAAGTTCCCAAGTTTGGACATCCCTGGTATACCCAATTGAATACTCGGACTACCAGCAGGAGTTCCCCACCACCATCAGAAAGCGAATAATATAACTGTACTCCTTTCAGTTGTTCCAATAACTACAAGCAAATGCCTACAATGAAAACAAGAACTCTGTCATAAAAGTAAGCTGAAGGGCTGGCCTATTTCTTCTTTAAAATAACAAAGCCTATGGTACCCCTGTCCCTTTATTAACTACTCATGATATTTCTTACAAAGGGTGAGAATTTCTCCAGGATAAGCTCTTGGCTAGCACTACTTCTCAGGAAGCCCAATCAACCAATCAATCTCAAGCAAATGCATTTTGACTAATATACAAGGCTCCAGTAAATTCAGGAATTATGGTGGGTGAATAGCTTGCATGAAAGATTCCAAAATGGGAATTAATAATGTTAATTCTAGTCGATGAAGCAAACAGTGTTCTTTTCTTTTTGGTCAGTGCTACTCCTAAAGTAATTCATTTTCAACTTAAGAAGACTCAACTGCTTTGCCAATCAAACTTACCTTTCCAATCTTGACGGACTTCGACCGTTCAAAGGACAGAGCTAACTGTTCCCAAGTAGGTGCCAATGCCTTGCAGTGACCACACCAAGGGGCATAGAATTTGATGAAGTGATTGCCTTTAAAAAAACAAAAGGGCTGCAGTACTCACACAAAACAGAGTTTATTCATTCATTTAGTTATTACGTATCTCTCCTTATGCAGTACAGCTTCAAGAAGAGACAAGTCTTTGGCTTATACCATATTTAGATTTCCATTCCCAAAGAATCATACTTTGATTTTCTGTATTACACACTAATCTTCTAGTTTTATACTTAATATGTGTTGGAAGAAATGTCTATCTGGGTTCCAGTGGTGGGATTCAGCCAGTTCATACATATTCGGGAGACCCAAGCTGTTCGCTGCCCTTTGGCTCCTGTGGCTCGGCACCTTCAGAATGCCCCTAGGTCAGTGAATGGGGGCTCTGCATGGCTGGAGAGGGAACTTGTGCAAGCAGCTTTTCCGTTCCATGCTCGCGTGACTCCCAGGCTCACAATGCCCTTGGCTAACTCTACCTGCAGAGCCGGACATCTCCGCTGTCGCCTGCCACATGGCTTTTTCTATGGCTTCCAAAGCACGGAGGTAGGATGCCAAGTCTTCCGGCCACTCTGGGAGTACGCTCTATGATTGTGGGCCTTTGTCCCCCACCTTGTTCCCACGGCTTGGCGCCTTTGGGATACCGTTAGGTTGGTGAGCGGTGCTCTGCCTGGCTGGAGGGGGGGGATAGTGCAGGGGGCTTATTTGGGGGGGGGGCTTATATTTTTGCCCACCCAAAATATGTGGCATGGCCTTAGTTTCAGGACATGTTGTATTTTTGGAAAAACAGGGTAAATAATACCTCAATCAAGGAGCCATCAAATAAGCTAACAGTAAATGACCCAACCAAAGAAACTCTAGACCACTCCCACCAACACTGATAGGGCAAAACACTAAAATGTAAATTGAGAGGAAACCCCATTCCTTACTCGCATTCGTGGTGTTACCTAGTTTGGATAATGAAATGTCTGAAAGAAAACAATCAAGCTCAGAGAGCACCAAGGACCCTCATTTCAACCCTGAGTCACAAATATTATCCTTAATTTGATTGATAAATAAATAAATAAAATTACCTTCTGCTACATGTTGCTTGAAATTATCTGCTGAGAGCTCATAAAGACCTTGTTTTGTATCAGGTGCTTTTGATGGCTTCCGTTTAGGTTCTTCCTCCTTATATTTAGCAACAAGAAAAAGAACATAGAAAATGGCATACTTAAATTTCAGAAAGATAAGAGTTACAGGTAGTCCTAGGTTTATAATAGATTGTTTAACAACTATTCAACGTTAGAAAAGACTTAAAAATATATATATACTTCTGACCTATCCTTGAAATACTGGACCTTACAACGGCTGCTCCCTGCCCTATGTCACATGATCACATTTTGGGCACTTGGCAACCAGCTCAGATTTACAACTGGATGCAGATGCCATGCTCTGATGATTGTGGCTTGCAACTTTTTTGTCAGTTTGGCCTCCGATTTGGTCAGAGCGTCGTTTTGAGCACTCCGGAGAATTCAGGGAAGCTCAGGAAGCCTCCGGAGGACCTCCGGGTTGTGGGGGAGGCTCTTTTCACCCTCCCCAGGCTCCAATAAAGCCTCTGGATGCGCACTGGCTAGATGACATGGCAGCGCCTTGCGTGTCCTGACAAATGGCTCCGTGTACCACCTGTGGCACACATGCCATAGGTTCGCCATCCCAGCTATAGGGTGTGAGGTTGAGGAAATCCCTAAATTAAAATCCAGAAGCCGCCATATTTCAAGAAAAATGAAGATAGGCTGACAGCAGAAGCAGCTCCTCAGGGGAGAAATTTTCTTCATGCATACATACAAGTAATTTGTTCTTGGTCCAATAAAGAAAACAATGGGTCAAATTTTATTTATTTCTATTTCTAAGCACCTTCCTCTTATTATGACAGCAAATCCAGTGTTTGAGTTCCCCTGAATTTTAGCCAAAGCAATTTCTCTTTCAATATTTTTCTCACATTTCCATAAAGATAAGATATCTGGGTTTATAGAAGTTTGTTCCAGAAATGTAAATACTGCTCTTTAACAGTTCAACTATATATTGTCTCTTGAATAAGAACTGTTTCTGATTACTTACATCAGATTCCTCTTTTAATTTCTTCAACATCCACTTCTCTAGTTCCTCAAGTTCTCTAGGTCCCTGATATTTTGCGTCTTCCCGGTGTCGTTTAATAAATTTTAGACTGCAAATTTAAGAAAGCAATAAACAAAACAGGTTCATAGTCATTTAAACTGGAAACATTTTTAAAACAATAATCATGTCATATCGGATCCCTAACAACATTCATCACAATGGTGTATTAATATTAATTCTAACATTTCCGTTAATTTCAATAGCATAGCTTTAGAATTTCCAAATTTAAACTGTCATTGTTCTGCAGACTTTCAAAAGCTCTTTTAAAGCAAAGACAAAAGCGAAGTTAACTCCCATGAAACACACTATCAATGAACTGTATTTGTCCCTAAAACAAAGTATATATTCTTTGGTTCTAAATAAAGCAATTAAATGAACCAATTATTAATACGTCTAGTTTACAGGGGAAATGGTGTTTGCCTATGATTTTATTAAAGTATCCATATTCTCTTTGTTTTCTCAGACTTTGGATCCATTATGCATTTCCCCGTTTAGTGTTTGTATCTTTCTTAGAAAATATTAAAAAATGGGAACAAAATGCCTGAAAAAATATGACAGAGATAAACCAGATCTGCTCTGGTATTTATTTGGCTTGCAAGGTAGCCAAACTGGAAGTTAAGCTGTTAACTCTCTAGGTGAAAAACACACTACAATTAGGAAATTACATGCCATCACTCTTACATTAGGAATTATAAAAATAATAAAATTTAAAAAAACAGGCCTCAAGAACTAAGTGTGATGTGCTGCTACATATCAAATCCTTATAAATGCAAAATGGAGGATATGATGTCACCAAATGCAGCTTGGCCAGGATGCATTCATAAAACATCTACAAAAGAGAGGGGCTTCTTTAGAGAGGAATATTTTTGCTGACTCTACTCTATAGCCCATGTTAAGAACCTTACAGCTTTGGAATTACATCCTAAACTTCTTGACTCCCTACTGTTTTGATCTTGATTTACAGAAACAGTTACTTAATGTAAGAAAATGGTTAACACTTTTTTTTGTCCTAGTCTCTTAGAGCAATTCATTTACTTTCTGCTAGTTATAAAACTGTTGTGGTATATTTGCACAGCTGTGCCTACCAGGTAGAAACACATTTGTTTACAATACGCTGCAAAGGGTCAGTAATGAAAATATTGCATCTTGTATCACCATATTGCTTTTACTACCATGAGCAAAATAATTAAAGCAACAGATATTAAGAGACTTTTGCGTGTACTCTAATTTTACAGATGCATAAGCTATTGCTACTTACATGGTACATTCAAAGAAGGAATTATTGGAAATATAGAATGCCATGTATTTACAAAACAAACATTCAGAAGCTCTCTTAAATTCATAAGAATTGAGAGAAAACACCTAAAGTATTATTTTTTTATACATACGTTGGATATCCCCTGACACCATGTTCAGAACACAACGGTGTATCTGCAGTGCAGTCCACTTTTACAACATAAACCTGTGGATTATCCATTTTGTTGTATTTGTTTGCAAGTTTGTTCCAAGTTGGCTGGAGACTCTGGCAATGCCCACACCTGCAAGTTTTAAAAAAATATTCTGGTGAAAACATTGTTAACAATTCTGAATCTACTATTCTATTTTATTGAGATTAGTGGCATGAGGAATTCTACATACAGTATATCTAACTTATATTTTCTCTCCCATACATTGGATTTTATCTAAGTTATACAGTGGTACCTCGGTTCACGAACGCTTCTGTTCACGAACAACTCGGTTCACGAACAGAAAAGTTCATCAAAATATGCTCCGGTTCATGAACTCCGCTTCGGTTCACAAACAGGAGCCGCGGCCATTTTAATGCTATTTCCTGGCTGTCACATGGTTGTGACTTCCTGTAGGAAGATCGTGGAGAGAAGGAGACACAGAAAAAAGTACACTGTGAGTACTTTCAGTGACTTTTTTTGATTTTTGTTAGTGTTAAGCAAGGTTAGTGTTCTCTCGTTATACATTTCTATACTGTACTAATGTGTATTGTAATTTGTTTCATATTTTTTGTGCTTCAAAAACCAAAAAAAAGATGAGAACAGGTTAACCGGATTTACATTAAACCCTATGGGAAACTGTGCCTCGGTTCACGACCAATTCGGTTCGCGACCAGAGTCAGTTCACGAATTAAGTTCGTGAACCAAGGTACCACTGTAGAAAGTACAGTATGTGCTTGCCCAAGTTCATTTTCAGTGGGTTTTTTTTAAATATTTGGTTCCTTCAAATTTTAGCAGATTTTTTTTAATATGAGGACAATAAAGATTAGAGGTTTTCCTTTATTGCTAATGTTACATGAATTGATAAACTAGATGTGACAAACTAGTTTATTAGAATAAAAGTGACATTTTATTTTATTTTTTTATTTTATTAAATTTATACCCCGCCCTTCTCCTTGTTAGGACCCAGGGCGGCGCACAGGCATCTTAAAAACACAACTTACAATAAATATCAATTAAAATGTAATTAAATTCATTTACCCGTGCTAAAAACCCAATATTAAAAACCCTACAGTACAGGGATACAGTACAGGTGGGATGCTCCAATGGGTGTTATATTCAGATATGAAGGGGCGCGGTATTGTTTGAATACTATAGACAAGGCAAGAGATTTTTATTATGAAATACTGAAGAAAAGTGCAACGCCCCCACGTATATCTATACCAACACTAGTAGATCTGGATGGTTCAGAGCAAGATATTGAGATGGAGCAGAAACAATTTGGAAAAGAGATGGAAGAACATACTCAGTTGGATTCCCCTGGGCTTTTTTTAAGCCCTACTCTGGAGGAAATGTCGAAGACTGCTATAGGGGGATCTGTTGGAATGCCAATACGTAAATCAGATGAGCAATGTGAAGCCAGGTCTAGCACCAGACAAATTCAGAAACCGCAGAAGCAGAGGAGGTCTCAATCTCGGCGAGTTAAGAAAGACAAAAGGATTAAAGGACGAAGCAATTAATCAATCTAGATAAAAATATACAGATCTCTGCAATGCTGGTTCTCTTGGATGTGGAAACTTTTTCAGGGTTGAAAACTGGAACCGGAGCATTTGCAGTGGATCTGGTTGTTACCCTATCACGATCTTGGAACTTTATAATCCTGATGAAAAGTCACTCGGGGGTTACCTATGTAAAGGGTTGTGGTTTTTTTGTTATTTATGGGGGCAGCTGCTTAAACTGGTATTACAAACAGCTATGGATGGAATGGAAGGAGACCTGAAGAGTTGGACTTACGAACATTGACGCGGAAAGGACTAATATTATGTTAGTGTTCTGGGAAAAAACTTGGGTCGAACTTTGAAATTTTCTTGCAATTTACTGTATCCTTCATG
The DNA here is from genome assembly GCA_039707465.1 of Rhabdophis nuchalis. NCBI lineage: Eukaryota > Metazoa > Chordata > Lepidosauria > Squamata > Natricidae > Rhabdophis > Rhabdophis nuchalis. Next base: position 149,379,397 of record CM077645.1, read on the forward strand.
TGATAGGATCTGAAATTTTCCTATACTATTTCTGTTTCCTTTGTGAAGAGAGAAGTAACTTTGCTTTTTTCAAATATTAGAGTAATCTTTACATTTTTTTGTGTTGTTAAGTGGGCAATTAAGCAAATGGAGAGGGGAAAAATAGTAAACCTTTTGAATCAGGAAGGATGTAAACTTAAGCTAGGATATATGGTTTAAGTTTTATAAGTGTTAGGTTATATGATATGGTATTTAGATCTTAAGAATTATTTTCTATGTATTTTAATGTTCAACTAAAAGGGGGTGTTTATGTTGAGTTTGTTATAAGGTTTCTAATGGATTGATTATATACAGAATAAATATCAGATTAGGAAGTATTATGTAGCTTTTAGGTAAGAATGCTTTGATTGATAGGTGAATAGAGTAAATAATATTTGGGATGCTTGGAATTATTAGAGTGGTGTATAGCGGAAGTCAGGGGGGTGGGTTTGAATGGGAGGTGGGGGAGGGCTAGGGTGGAGGGCGGGGTAATATATATGTATGATTAATCTAGAGAGGGGAATAATGGGATATGCCTTTTTTTTTTCTTAAAGAGAAATTTATATTATGTTTTTTATATCTTTAATTAACTTAGAAGATGGTGTTAATGGGATATTAATATACTAAGAGAAACTTATATTGTGTCTGCTGGGAGGCGAGGGGGTATAATATCTGACTCAGGCTCAACCCGACCAAGACCGAGTGGCTGTGGTTTCCGGCCGCCCGATTCAACCAGCTCACTCCATCGCTGGCCATAGGGGGCGAACATCTTGCCCCTGTGGATGGGGCGTGCAATTTGGGTGTCCTCCTGGATGCCCGGCTGTCCATGGAAGATCAAGTGACGGCCGTGGCCAGGAGGGCGTTTTACCAGGTTCGCCTGGTTCGCCAATTGCGCCCCCTATTGGATCGGGACGCCCTTCGCACAGTCACTCATGCGCTCGTGACATCCCGACTGGACTATTGCAACTCTCTCTACATGGGGCTTCCCTTGAGGTGCACCCGGAGACTTCAGCTAGTCCAGAATGCAGCCGCGCGAGCAATTATGGGGACCGCAAGGTCTACTTATGGGGACCGCAAGGTTAATTATCATCTTTAAAGCGCTCCATGGCTCGGGACCTAGCTATCTGCGGGATCGGATCCTGCCTCATACATCCTCACGGCCGATTCGCTCCCACAGAGAGGGACTTCTCCGGGTGCCGTCCACTAGACTGTGTCAGCGGGCGACACCCAGGGGAAGGGCTCTCTCTGTGGCGGGCCCGGCCCTCTGGAACGACCTTCCCCCCGATATTAGGACGACCACGGACCTCCGCTCCTTCCGTCTTAAATTAAAAACTTACTTTTTCCGTCTGGCCGGCCTGGGATAGTCCCCCTGTCTAGGGTTTTTACTGGGTAAATTTTAGTTTAGTTAGTTAAATGGGATTTTAGCACAGGCTGTGTTTAATTTGCTTTTAAATTGTTTGTATATTTTATTGATGTTTGTATGTTTTTTACTGTTTTTATTCTACCTGTGCACCGCCCCGAGTCCCCATGGGGAGAGGGCGCGGTTTATAAGTATTAAATGATTGATTGATTGATTGATTGATTGAATGAGAAACTTATTTTAAGATGGGGTGAGGGGGGGTATAGTATTTGTATGTGATTTATATTACATGTCGGGGGGGGGTAAAAAGGGGGAAAATTTGTGTGAATAAAACTTTTTCAATTAAAAAAAAAAAACCCTACCAAATTACAAATTTCCTTAAAAAGTCAGAAACGGGGGGCTATCCTAGGCCGGCTTGTTGGAATAAGTACGTCTTAAGATGTTGGCGGAAGAGGCGGAGGTCCAAGATTGTGCGAAGGTCGGGGGGTAGGTCGTTCCAGAGGGCCGGGCCCGCCACAGAGAAGGCCCTTCCTCTGGGTGTCGCCAACCGGCATTGCCCGGCCGACGGCACCTGAAGAAGACCCTCTCTGTGGGAGCGGATCGGACGAAGGGATGTATGGGGCAGGAGGCAGTCTCGTATATAGCTAGACATCATTTCTTTTATATCTACTACTGAGATAAATACAATATAAATGTTTACTGTACTATCATTGATTGAATGAATATCTATACCGGGGTTGTCAACCTTTTTATACCTACCCCCTACATTTGTATCTCTGTTAGTAGTAAAATTTTCTAACTGCCCGCCGGTTCCACAGTAATGGTGATTTATAAAGTAGGGAAGTCAATTAAATTAAAAAAAGGAAAGTGCTACAGTATCGGACAAAACCCCTACCGCCCACCATGAAAGCTGGAACGCCCACTAGTGGGAGGCAGGGACCAGCTTCACTACCACTGGTCTACACTTTAAAAACGCATCGCTGCCATAAAAAAAAAAGAATTTGATACTTGCTCTTAGACTGGCATTATCTCTTATCTTCAGCTCAGTAACCAAGGAGGAAAGTACTATATTCAGCCTCTCATTTCTTCCAGGATCATTTGGTTTAAACCAGTGTTTCTCAACTTTGACGACTTTAAGTCCTGTGGACTTCAACTCCCAGAATTCTGATAGTTGAAGTCCACAGGACTTAAAGTTGCCAAGTTTGAGAAACACTGGTTTAAACAAGTAGCTTTTCACCTAGTAGTAATGTTTTCTAAATGGATAGTTTTCTAAATGGATGACAAATTGTTTCTCTTTATTCAAAGACCTTAGTAAAAGTCTTCCATCCTTAATTAGAAATTATGTTTTGTTTGTCCTAAGGAGCTACTGGCAGTTTTTGCTGTTTATGCATCAGTTACGGTATTTGATTTCTTTCCTTTTTTTTTTTTTTTTTACTTTGTCCTTTGCTTTCCCAGAGCTGTTATTTCTCAAGCAAGGATGGCTGGGGAATTTTGGGAATTGAAGTCTTCTACTTGCCAAGGTTGAGAAATACTGCCTGCAACAATACTCTTTAACATTTTGACTTATCAGGGAATATCAGTTAATACTTTTAAGTTATATTAGAGCAGCAAACCGTTTCATCTCAAGGTACCCGTATATTTGTTGTGAATTGAAAGCTGTTAGAATGGAGCAGACAGCAAATTCTGAGTCACTTCCAAATTGCCTCTCCAATAGAGAATCATAGAAATAATTTAAAAATTTTCCCCTCTATAGCCCCAGTTTGATCTATCTCATTTCTGAGCTCAATCTTTATTTTGCTGGCTTCTCCTCTCACATCAAATTTGGTTCCATTGTATTTAATTTTCAGGAAGTTATTGTTTTGACCGACAAAAGGTGAGATCTTTCTGAACCCAGAAAATGTTTAAAAGAGTGATTTGAATATAGGCAGATAAGAAAGAATTGGCAGTTCTTTTTCCACTGACAAAAATCCCATATTAACTGCCTAAAATCTATGATTTTGGACACCAGTAAGCAAACAATAACTATTCTGGTTCAATACGGCATGCCTGTTAAACCAGTGAAAATTTAGGAATGGTTCTAAAATTCTGCAAGTCTGACAGAACTTTAAGAAATACTCAGCTGCAGATATTATGAAAAGCCACAGGCCCATCCATTCTATGAAGCTCCTAGAACCTCACATTTTATTTAATAGCTAAATATAATAAATAGTAGGTTATCGTGAACTTGCTGTGTTCTTTATAAAGTACATAAAACAGGCTTACCCTTTTCATTTTAAGTCAATCTATTACTTTCATAGCACACTAATATAAAGAAATAAACCTTATAAGTCATTGCGTGGGACATGAAGATCGAAATGAAAAAAAAAGACTTTGTGAGATTAATTATTCTGGAACAGAACGGAAGAATGATAGTAATAATGAAGACAGAAAATCCCACAAAAACAAATTCCTGGATATTTTGGTTGACAAACATGACACTAATTATTTGAAAGTAAATACAGTCATCACAGTCTTTGCTATAAAAAATTTAAAATATAATAATTTAAAAACCAGCATTTAAAAAAATGAAGTAGTAGCTATGGTTACAATGAAAACTATGAAATACAGTTTCTAGAATTGTTATAGATATCCGTCTCCAACCTTAACACATAGCAAGTCTCACTGAATTTAGTAGGATGTGCTCTGGTACAACTCTATTGAAGAATATAGTATTAGTATTTCATAGAATTACAAAACTGGAAAATTCTACTTAAGTCATCAAGTCCAATTCTCTGCTCCATGAATGGATTCAGGACAAAGCATCTGTAACTGATAGTTACAGTATCTAGCTTGTAACAGGAACCTACCTTAGGAAATTTATTCCACTGTCAAACTGTCTTTAGTGTTAGAAAATGTTTAGTGTTAGTAAATGAAGCACAAGAGGAACTGGCTTTCTTGGAACTTTAGATCCATAGTTCTATTTCTAATAATTCCATAATTCTGTTGCCTTTTGGAACAACAAAAATCAAGCGCTGATTTTCTTCTGGGTAATAGAACTCTTGTCTCGAAGAGTTGAATATAAACACTTGAATGCAGGTATACATATTCTTCTTCCTTTTCCGGTCCTTGAAGCGCTATGATATCAGACAGTTCTTGTCTTCAAGATAAGCGCTCCCATTTCCCAGGACTTAATTTTTAATCCTCTGATTGAGGTTTAAACCCTTGCGGCCCTTCTCTGAACCACTCGTAGTTTTTCTGAATCCTTAAAATGTGACTAGAACTGGACACAATATTCAGGGCGGAATCTAATGAATGCAGAATAGTGGAATTGTTATTTTCTATGATTTGGCAATAATATATTTGTGGAAAATATTGAATTTGCATTTATTTATTATTTTGGCTACATCATGCTATTGACTCAGTTCATAATCAATTTCTGTTGAAAACTCTTTTCCCCAAATAATATTGCCAAAATAGGTATCTGTCTTGAACTTGAAGATTTACTTATTGTTTGCTAAGAAAATTCTTCATTTATCTCTGCTAACTTTTTTTCCTTCACATTTCTCTAAGGAATATTTTGCAAGGATGTAGCCAGCACATAAGACATCAGAAGTCCAGCTCAATTGAAGACCTCATATTTTCTTCCTCAATGATCCCATATTGTTGTGAACTTCCATTTTCCTTTTCACTGGAACTTTCTGTAATTATGCTTATAGTATTTCCTCCCCCCACCTTTTTTTAAAGGAAACACTGGTCAATGTTGAGTTTCTTTTCCATGAATGATCTCTTATAAGAATTCTACTTATCAATAATTGAAGCTTATTAAAATCTACTTTCATAAACATCTAGGATACATGCTTGAGTATATCCAGATGGAGGTGAAATCAGGAATTCTACCATGACTTATTTTCTCCTCAAATGCTTTATATATTATTAGCCAAGACTTCTTTACTGATTACAATCAAGATAGAAAAAACAAAATGCCTGTTCTTCACAAGCATGAAAGAGAAAGTTGTCTACAGAAGAGATCAAAATTCACGGAAGTGTTTGCAAACATTATTTTCGAAAAGAAGCTGGGAAGATTAAATCCTCCTATTATTAAAGTGTTACATTTGTTTAAAAAAGAAGTTTTAATAGCAACCAAGTTATAGAATCAAAGCAAAACTTCACGTTTTCTACAAAATGGCTGTGATTTCACATGGGAAAGGTGAAATTTTGTAGAGCAAGGCCTAATGGAATAATATATAGTCTTTATTCAGTGGAAGGAAAAATTGCAGAGTGGGAGGGACAATGGTTTCTACTTCCACTATGACCACTATGACCTACCATGAGTTCCAAAATCTGCCATAGAGGGGCCTCCCAATTTTCACAGTAGATTTTGAACTCAGCAGAGGGGGTTGCAGGAGGCACAAAAGCAGAATAAAGATTTGCTGTTTGCGCAAAATGGAATATAGCCTCTAGGGCAGAAATTTCTCCTTTGTAGGAATGCGCATCATGCAATTACAAGTGTCAAATGCACACATACACACTCAGCCTGGTTTAAGTCTATTTTCTTATTGATGTGGAAATTTGACCATGTCTTGAAGGGACTATTTCTTTGATAGAATCTAAAAATTGTTTCGATTTACACATCCCTCTACGTTTTGAATTATTTGAATCCCCATTCTCATTTCCCAAAGACAGTGTTGATATTTTTTACACTACTATACTAGGACTATACAGTCATCAATGCTGAGAACCAAGCAGAAATACTGACAAATCAAATTTTTACATGCCATTCCTATACCACTCCATCTTATTCTTGCAAAGTGTAAATCTCACAGAGATGCCCTTGTCAGTAGAATGACTTTTCTCAAGAAGAAAATCTAGGGCGCTATTTTAAGAGTAGCAATTAGATGGTTATGGGAAAGGCTGTCGCTGAAATATTATGCCCCGTATGCCAAAATACTTTAGGCCAGTATTTGAATTTCTATTTGTGTCTGTATCAATGACATTACAAATAAATGTTTCTAGAGCCATTTCTATCTATTTTCCTACCTGAGCTATGAAAACCTAAGAAAATCACAAACAGAATCCCAAGCTGAGTTTGGTTTAGAAAAAACTGTTTTTAGGGATTCTTGTAGGTGCTATCAATACTTTCAAAATAAAATTCTAGCCACCCAGTTAATAAAGCTTGTATTAATTTAGAGCAACCAGAGCTGATAGAACATAAATTTTCAAACTGGATAATCCCACAAGTAAAAAGTTTCATTTCCCCTCCTTCTATTTTCTTTGTTTCTCACTTCTGAAATCCAATACTAGGAGGGAAATATCGTGAGGGTTGTATTCCCCTCTCCAAAATCTCACAAAAATCTGTCTTTCAAACCTCAACCTCTTATTCAGGATTTTATAAGAGAGTTTCTATAAAGTTTGCACCCCTATAAACTGTTAGGATTGCCAATAGCAGAATCTGTAGCTGAGGTTGAACTGGGTGTGGGTGTCCTTGGTGCTCACTGAGCTTGGTAGTTTGCTTGCAGACATTTCATTACCCAACTAGGTAATATCATCAGTACAAGCCAATCAATTCAGTCTGTTCTATTTTCATTTTTGCAACTGACTCCTTCAATATTTTGCAGGCCCCAGGAAATCATCAAGAAAATATCCTTTTAGAATCTATTCCTCCCCCCCCCACCCCCCCGCGCCCCATTTAAGGAAATATTTCAGTTGGCAAACTGATATATTTCAACATAGTTGGTTTTCCCCTTTATTTTAGGGTGGCCTGACTCACTTCCAAACTAATAAATACTGTGCTATTCAAATAGTATTATTTATGTACTATTGACTCTTTCCTTCCCAGGTTTCTTTTGTTCACCTCAAAGCAATTTTGGATAGGTCAGAGCTCACATTATGGTTACCCATAATGTCCCCAAAGCCCCATTCACAAATATTTACCAGGTGCCTTAACAAACTGCATCTCCATGTCCCCTCCTATTTCCCCAGCAGCCCTTGGAAATAAAAACAAGCAAATGAGCAGTGTGCTCTGAGTCACGTCTGTTGACTCCGCCTACAAACAGGCACAGCTGAAAAATATGGTTGAGTCTGTCCATGGTTCACGTGGTCTGTTGTCTGAGCCATGGAGTCTGGTTTGTTTCCTTTGGAAGAAGTCAGAAAAAGCAGCCAAGGACAAACTGATGAACATAGAAATGGCTGGACACATTACTTAGCAAGATTTTCCAAATGTTTTTCCATCTTTAAATTAACTTTGAAGTGGAAACGTAGAGGATATCATATAAAATCCATTTAAACTAATAAAATAATTCAGAATTTGCAAACAATTCTCATTAAACAGGTTACAAAAATCAATTAGGGCTACTAGAAATTGGATCCTAGAAAACCTGTTTCCCAGATAACATTTAAATTATGATCGCAATTCTGTATATACTGTAGTGTCATTCTTGCTGAGACAAATTTAAGAAAAGATATGAACACATAATTAGTTGAGGGTCCTTGGGTGCTAAGCTTGCTTGTTTTCTTATCGATGTTTCATTACCCTAACTAGGCAACGCCATCAGTGCTAGTAAGGAGTGCTGTTTGCTGTCAGCTTATATTCTGGTGTCTAACCCTAACCCCAATCCTGTCTATGTGGGTGGGTGGTCTTAAGAGATTCTTTGGTTGGGCTGTTTACTGATGGCTCTTGGCCAGTTTCTTGACTGGGGTATTGTTTACTTGATTGTTGGTCTGAAGTTAACCTTGGAGTTAATCTATGCTGACCTAGGTGCTGATTACTGGTGGAGAAGTGCTGGAGTCTTTTTGTTCTCTTTTGGGCTGGTTGATTGTCTCTTTTGCATAGTGTATAGATGTTGTTAATGTCTATGTGTCTACCGATGGCTTGTCAAAATGCCAGACTTCTAGAAATCCCCTGACATTTTTGGACTTGGCCTGGTCTAAGATTGTCACATCTCCCCAATTGAAACTACAATTAAATAGGTCTATGTTGTGAAATTACCGTATTTTTCGGCGTATGAGACACACCTCTTTCCCCTCAAGAAAGAGGGTGAAAATGTGGGTGCGTCTTATACACTGAATACAGCATTTTGGCCTCCTGAAACCCTGCCCCCTTTGCAAAAATGGCTGTGCATAGCCTTTAGGTGGCTTCCAGAGTGCTCCTGGGGGCTGAGGAGGGCAGAAACGAGCAAAACACGGGCTGTTTTTTGCTTGTTTTTGTCTCCTCCCCAGGCCCCAGGAACCACTCTATAAGCCTCCTAAAGCCATGCATGCTTTTTTTTGACAAAAAGGGCCTGTTTTTTGCTCGTTTTTGTTCCTACCCCCAGCCTCCAAGAGCACTCTACAAGCTTCCTAAAGGCTATGCATGCCCTTTGTTTTTACAAAAAACGGGCCCAGTTTTACAAAAAACGGGCCGTTTTTGGGAGGTCTGCAGAGTGCAAAAACTTTTTTTTTTAAAAATTGCCTTTTCAAGATTTTGGTGCGTCTTATACTCCGGTGCATCTTATACTCCGAAAAATACGGGAAGGAATTTTTGTCATGTCTTCTGTCTGCCAGTTGGTGTTTCCTGAATGCATTCTGCCAGTCTTCTGCCTGTTTGTCCTACGTAGTGGTTGTTGCAGTTCTTACAATGTATGTTGTAGATGACGCCTGTTTTTTTCTTCGGGGTAGCTGGATCTTTTGGTTTACTTAGCATGTTTTGAAAGGCTTTAGTTGGCTTCAGTGCTCCTTTATTGGTACATAATTAGTTGTCTGTCCTTATTGGCAAAAGTTACAGCTGTCCTCAGAGAAACTAGCACGCAACTAACTGTTGCATGGAGATTCAATAGTTCATGGCTTCTCAAATAACTAAAAATCCATTTTGGTTATATTCCTCATAAGTAATTCTGTATATTGATCTAGAAATAAAGTTCTACTGAACACCAACTCTAATTTCAGTCAGGGAGATGGGGCAGAAAGCATTATAGTCACATGTACTCAAAGTTACACATTACTCTTGAAAACAGGTTCTAGATTTTGGGGGCCGGGCTGAGAGAGATTACGTTTTCAGGGAATACATCCATTTAAAAGTCCTCTGCAGCAATGAGCATTATCCCCTCTTCAAAGTAATGGAAAAGAATATTGAAAGTAATTCTTGTAAAGCAATCATTTATTCAGCAATTATTCCAAGATACAATGACACCGAACAAGGGAGATTAAGACCATTCCTTGTAATTGTGGCCATTGCAGCATTTTGGTGGTCATCTAATTGCAATCCAGATACTTGGCAACCATCCTGCAATTACGACAAGTCTCAATATCACATGATCATCATTTATGACATTCACTGCCAGCTTCCATCAAGCAAAGTCAATGGGGAAGCTGGCTGGAGGTCACAAATGGCAATCACATGACCGTGAGATGCTGCGACTACATGAAATTTGCCACCACTCTCTTGTAAGTCGGCATAATCATGTGAAGTTGTGCTTTATGATTGGGTCACTTAGCAACAGAGCTGGCTGTTTCAATTACCATAATTAAGTAAGAGCCTGCTAGATAAACCCACCCTTAAATCATTTCAGTATTCTGTTCTCAAAATGGCCAACAAGCAGCTACAAATATGGTTTTGGTTCCCAGAAACTGTACCGTCAGGCATTTCATACTCAGGATAACACACAGTAATCATGATTAGTAGATTTTGGTCTAATCCACTTAAAGAGGTTTATGGCGATCATTGTATTTTATGGCAAGATGTCATAAAACATTTTGTGCAAAAGAACTCTTTTTGTGTATTTTATTTCTATAAAAATTATACTCAATATTGTTGCCTTTTTTTCCATAGAAAAGTTATGACCAATCACTTCATCTAGTGCAGGGATGTCCAAACTTGGGAACTTTAAGACTTGTGGACTTCAACTCCCAGAATTCCCCAGCCAGCATAGCTGGCTGGGGAATTCTGGGAGTTGAAGTCCACAAGTCTTAAAGTTCTCAAGTTTGGACATCCCTGATCTAGTGCATCTTGCGTTTTTGCAGCTCTGTATCACTTTCTGAGGGTGAGCAGGACTGTATAAGGTTCTGCCAATTTTACTCTGGAGAACTTTCCAAATAATGTTGATCAATATAAATCTGCCTATTTCACAAGTTACATCCAGAGTCAACGCTTCCGTCATGCCATTCAGCACCATCAACCTCCAATGAAGCATATTCACACTGGTGTATGAAGCCTTATTTGTTTAGGCCTAAGCTCCAGTACTATCTGCTCCCAATAAGCCTATCCCACACTTAGTTCATCAATAGGACACTATTGTGGTCCTGCCAAGGATGTTTAACACCAATCAAGCCCAAATTATTGAGTTGAAATCAATCCCATCTTTACTACAGTCTAGGATGGAACACAACATTCATGATTTCAGCTCTATAAATGCCATCATTTTAACTTTGAGATGAAGAGACCTTGAGTTCTAGACCTTCCTTACACAATCAACCAGCTGGGTGACCTTGGCCAATTATTTTCTCTCAGCCTTAGGAATAAGACAATGGCAAAAACCTTGTCAAGAAAACTGCAGGACCTAATCCAGGTAGTCGCCAGGAATCAAAAATGGACTTAAAGGAGTGCACATACATGGACGCACAAACACCACCATCACCTTGCCCTGCGGTGCTTTTCTTTTTGTTGGTGCTCCACGAATATCAATCTGCCGTGCGAGATACTTTAACTTCATTAGTTCAGCATCTATTTGCCTTTGGAACAGATGTTGCTGTTTTAAAGAAGCCTTTGTGATCCCTGCTTCACGTGTTAAAAAAGTTGCTGAGCTCTCTATGCCATCTGCATAAGGTGTGGGTTGTGGCAACACTTGGCTCCGTTCTGCAGGAGCTAATATTGTACGCCTTCAAGGAGAAGGCATGAGCTAAATGGAGTCATAAGTGACATTTGAATTTCAGAAACTGCTTCTCGGATGGGTTTTCTTTGTTGCACTCTTCCTTTCTCCTGGCCCTACCCCACCCGTACAGCAAGTCCATCCAGGTCAAGAAAAGATGGCTTCTGTGATTACAAACATCACAGGGCTCCCTCCCTCCCCGCCTTTTAATGTTTATGTACCCAACAGGGGCACTTTGTGCAAGTTTCTCCACTTTTCATCCATTTACACCAGCGACCCCCGGAAGAAGTCCGTTTTACGCCTTTTGGGGAAAGACAGTAACTTTAGCTCACTAGCTTGTGCCAAGGAGAGATTAAAAGATTTGCTTGCGTGGAAGTGAACTCTCCAAGTCTCAGCAAATCCCAGCCTCTTCCTGGCACGGTCTGCGGCTTTGGGAAGCGGGGGAGTGGGCGGGCACGGGATTTAAGGGAAAGCTAATCGAGGCGGGGCGCGGAGGGAGAAGAGAGCCCCCCCCCTTTCTCGCCCCGGATTTTCCCGGGGGCTCCTTTCCCAACCCGCCCTCACCGGCTCTCCCTCCGGCTGCCCCAATAGCGAGAGCCGGGAGAGGAGCGCGGCGCGCCCTTCCTCCCTGTCCAGGCCGCTGCCGCTCACCACGGGGCGAAGAACATGACGAAGTGCGGTGCGCTCTGGACGCCATGGCGCAGCATCTCGGCGTTGTAGAGGTGCCGCCCGTGGGGGTCCGTCTCGTCGCCGTCGCCTTCCTCCTCCATCTCATCCGGCCACGCGGAAGCCCCGCGCAAGACGAGGCAGCCGAGCAGCAGAAGTAGGCAGGCGGCGGGGGGAGAGGAAGCGCTCGGACGGAGAGCCGAAGCCATGGCGGCGTGCTTACAAAGGCAGGAGTAAGAAAGACACCGGCCCGGGCAACGTCGACCCGTCTTCCGCCCGCCCCGTCCTCCCTCCAGCACCAGCCTCCGCCCTTAGCCCGCCTCGATGGAGAGTCAAAGGGCGATCAGGGGAGGGGCTGGAAGGAAAGGACCGGCGACGACGAGGCGCGTCTTATCGTGCTCTTTCCCCGTGGATCGGCCGTGGCCGAAGAGGGCTCGGAGGAGGAAGCGCCTCGTTGTTACGTTTTCAAGAACCGGGGGCTCAGGAGTTCAGGTCGGATAGGAAGTTACGCATAAAGTGGCCGTGGGCAAGCCTCCCCAAGTACGCGATGGTGGGTCGCAGTCTCCACCTGGGATTCACTCACACCCCCGGTTTCTGATGAGAGCCAAGGTTTTGAACTGCTTTAATTCATTGCCAAGAAGTCGGTGGGCACCCTTGCCCACTGTGAGAAAAACGGTGCCAGTCTAATTCCATTACCTGCAGCTTTGTATTAAGGAGTTGGGTTGGTTATCTGCCATGTGAAAGAAAACATAGTATTTATTTGCGTGGCGCTGCCCCAGAAAGATAAGAATGGAGATAACAAACTCACAAGGCGGATTTTTATTATTTTATTTTTTGCAAATCACTGTAAATGGCTATGAGAAAATGTTGAATTTTGTGTGCTGGAAAAGAACTTACAGGGATGAATTTATATATTAGTATCCCCAACTGAGCAGAGGAATCCATTTTTCCAGCTTCTAGAAATCCTAACGGTTGTAGAATCAGAGAGCTTTCAAAATCCCATTTATCCATAAAATTCATTGGGTGAACTTGGGCCATTGGCTCCACTTTTCAAAAACCTATGCAAAAGAGTTTGGAGGATGAAATGGGGAGAGAATTATCATCTTGCCTGCCTGGAGTTTTTGAAATATGTATATTATAAATAAATTAACAAATTTGTGGAGCCTAAGATTGCATGCTGACCTAAGCTTAGGCCCCATTCAAGATAATCAGATTCACACATTTACATAGGATTGTGCTACATATGCTGAAGTTTCATTAATTGCTTTGAGTAAATTATTAATACAGCAGCTAATTGCTCCAAATATAGTGCCTCATTAAAATTTATAAGCCTAAAGTTGTCAACCAGGTATCATTAGGAAATTCAAGGGAATAGCTCTTTTTTCCTGCTGCCCAGCATTTAATTATGGCATTTAAAATATGCTGCCTACAATTGAAGAGATGGTATACATTCACATTTAATTAATTGATCAAGATAGCTAAATCTCATATTTACGGTAGTGCTGTTGAGTTGCAAGAAAGATGTTTTTGCCAGACCTCATTTGAAGGCTTTTACTTGTATGTGTTGAACAACATATGATTGAGCAACACAGTGCAATTTGTGGACATGCCCATACAGTTTTCTAGACAACAATAACAGAAGTAATTTATCATTCTTTTGTTCTAAGTTTGATTTTGGAGTTCCTTGTCTTGGGCTTCCCTCTAGCTTGCAAAACCCTATTTGTTCTCACCTCAGCTGTAGATTACTCTTAGTAGGGCCTTCATTCAGTTTTACTATAAAGATTGGCCTCCTTGCTAGCAGTTCAGATTTCTATTGAGGGATTACAATATTAAAATTTCTAAACCCTCCCACCACATTAAGATAGTAAGAATATTTAACAATAAAGATTACAATACATAAAGTGTTTATCTTTACAGTATGATTATGAAAGCTGGATATTGAAAAAGAGGGAAAGAAAACATCTTTGGTTTATGAATTGTGATGGTTACTTCAGAGTACCAGAGACGAGATGAATTAAGCAGTCGTGGACCAGATAAAGAATTATTGCTCCCTTGAAACAATAGCAGCAGGCAAATTATGTGAGATAATTTGGACATGGATTATGAGCAAATGTTCAACAAGAAAAATAATTATGTTTGGCAAAGCTGAGCGATGAGATCAAAGAGATTATTTAACTTTTCTTGGAGAAGCTGTGTGGATTATTGGTGGAAACAGAGCAAGATGTTGAGAATTTGCTCATGTAGCTGGGCCCATTTTTATAGCAGCAAGCAAAATATAAGGCACAAAAACCATACCCGATGACCTGTGTGAATTTATCAATTCACTTTTGCAACTATCTAAATTGATGCTCATCCTTAACATCTGAATGGCAGCAAATTCCAAGTTCATTAAACCAAGCTAATTATGCATTGCATAAATTATTATTTATCCGAAATCTCTTTACCTTTAATTTCAGTGAGATTTTAAAAATGTAATCATGTCTGTGAGAAAGACAAATGTCTGTTCACAGTGTTCACATCATTTATGAGTTGAAATCTTTGCTTTATATCTCCTTTTACTTTTGATTCAAGTTCAAAATCCCCAGATATTATGGCCTTTCCCCCTCGGGTAGCTCTTCCTAGTCTCTTAATCATTGTGTTTGCTCTTTTCCAGTTCTAGAAAATTGTTTCTCAGGTGAAGTGTTGATCAAATGTATAAGGAGCCACTTGGGAGTAAAACCATCTGCAGAGTTCAAGAAAGACTTTTCCTAATTATTTCTCTTGGGATGGGGGTGCTTTAAATCCATATGAATATAGGGATTAAAAGCAACCAAGCATGTCGTGCTTGAACAAGAACTCAGCTTAAAAAACCTTTGAAGGATATGACAAAAAGTGATACCGCTGAGTTTAGATCTGTTGTCACTAAAAACAGCAGTCTAATCTTTTCACCACACTTAAAAACTATTATTTAAATAAAACAAGTGTATTTTATCAAGCTATTTTTTTTATTTTAGTGGAATGGTGCAAGAGGCTTTAAACCCCCAACCCCACCCCACCCCCAATCTTGCATAGTTGATCCTATGCAAAAGTATATAAATTTGGGAAGAATAAACTGAAGAATCGGTTCACATCAGGTTTAACAGTTGCCAAAATGCAATTTTGTGTGGCTTTTGTCCCACTTCCTAGAACCGAAGAGGACATACAGCAATCTTATTTACCCTTCATTTTGAAGTATCTAGACCCCACTTGGTCCACTTTAGCATCTTCCATATGTGAGGTTACATCTTTAAGATCTTTTGTAATGGCTATGCAACTGTAGTTGAGAAATTCTAGAAGTTGAAGATATATTCTAAAATGCCATGGTTAGGGAAAACTGTGCTAGAGAAAACCTGTAACCAAGGCAGATTCTAAATTAAACAGTGAAATACATCAGGCCTCCCCCCCCCCCCCCCGCCCAACTCTGTTAAATCATAAAATGGCACTAATGCTAGGAGGCCTACATATGTTTTAATATTTATTTATTTATAAAATATACAGGCCACCCATCTTACCTCAAGGTAACTTATTTGGGGTTTTATTAAATCTCAGGACTCTTCTGCTATTGAGCTATGCTTTCAGGGGTGGTATTCACTTACCTTCCCTACCAGTTTGCAAATTTGAGCAGGTACGCGCATGCACTCACTTGGCTCACACATGCCCCGTTTGCACATGCGGTCAGCCTTCCATGCATGCGCTTTGACTAAAAAAAGTGCCTAAATGGGATGGCATAGAGTTGGGGTGGGAGCGATTTCCACTACCAATTCGGGCAAACCGATCTGAACAGGCAAGAATACCACTTCTGGACGCTTTGTATATTTAATAATAATAATAATAATAATAATAATAATAATAATAATAATAATAATAATAATAATAATAATAATAATAATAATAATAATAATAATAATAATAATAATAATAATAATAATATAATAATAATAATCTTTATTGTCGTTGTAAAAATTACAATGAAATTTGTTAGTGATTGCTATCTAATTTTTTCAGTGTATTTCTGTCCAAATCACATTTCCCTCCTGGTTTTATGCAATCATTGTTCAGTTTTTCATAAGCCCCTCAAAATGTAAGCTGAAGGCCCTTCCTGAACTCCTTTAGTCCAATTCTCCTGTGAGGAAGATGTGGCAGATGATAGTGTCATTGGGGCCACTAAAACAGTACACATCCATCATTGTTCCCATTACACAAACTATGAACGTTGGGAACTGCTTTCTGAATTTTCAGGCTTTTTAAAAAGTACTATATCTTTTTCATCTGTAGTATCTTTTTAGACTGGTGCCTCGGAATATCTTTTTTTAATTATTCTATAAACCGTTCTGGAAAAATGGGAGCTAGAAAGTTGAGTGTTTGGGTATTCCTTAACTTACGATCACAATTCCTTAACATATGGCCAGAATTCAATCAGAGTTGAGCCTGATTTTATAACCTTTTTGCCATGTTAGTGAATCGCCCTTTTTGCTTGTTTCCTTGGCTATCCATGGTATACTCAGTTTTTCCCCCTTTAACCAAATTTCAAATGTTAATACAGTGGTAATATTTATTTCCCTACAGTATTTATGTCCTACCCTTTCTCTGACGACTTGATATATAAAGAATTGTCATCTAATTATCTCCTGCTGTAACAATCCTGTACAATAGATTAGGCTGAGAGCGAGTGACCTAAAATCACCCAGTGAGCTCTATAATTGAATGGGTATTTGTACTGAGGTCTTAAGCAATGTATATGCTGGGCCTTAGACTTCATATGTACCACAAATGCTTTCAAGAAGATTCAGAACCTTTCCTAGCATTTTGTTCCTGACAAATAGTGGATGATAGGTGGGGGCGCACGTAGAGATCCTGTGTGTGTTTGCCACGATATATAGACGATATATTGAAAGAGTCTAATGAGTTCCATCATAAGGCTTGGCCTATTTACTTTCCAGTAAGTATTACTTTCAGGTAAGTAAATAAAGTATTGTAGATAAAATATATATATTGCTCTACACCTGCAGCTTTTACAATGCTACTTTCAATAATAGGCTGCCAGGTACCTAGCTGATTAACAGCTCTTTAATATTGTTTTAGTAATTCATCATTTCCTTCCATTGGTTCTTGGAAAGAATCAGTTTTAGACTTTTGTTCTGTTGGTTTCTTAGCTTTAAACTTTGAGGTGAAGGAAGATCACATCCTACTGCACTTTTTTAGACTAACTAAAAGTGCCATTGGATTGCTTTCAGAATTTAAGAAGGGATGGTCCTTCAAAGTGAAATTTGCATTACATATTCAGCTAGGATTCAAGGAATTCAGATTTAGTGCATTCTATAAGACCTTTCCATAACTTTGTTCTCATGATGTCTGAGCTAGGAATAATTAATTAAGACCAGGGGGTGCCTAAAGCAAAAAAAAAATGTTTCCTCTTGAATATGGATGACACCTGCTGAACTATTTTGAATCCACTGTGGTTTGGCAGAAACAAAACCTGAAACATTTCGGTTTCCAGGGTTTGGCTCAAAGAAACGCCTCCTCCACACCCTGCTGCCAAGAAAACCTTTCAGCCTTTTGCTCTTTCTCCCTGCTCCCCGCTCTTAAGTGGAACAAAGTATTTTGGCCTGTGTGTAGAAATGAGCTTTGTTTTGTTTTGCATCCGGATTAAAATGTGTAATCAGCTCAAAAACAACTTTTCTGAATGTTATTGTTTCATGCATGGAATGTCTTACACATCCTTAGTTAATACTATTCATTGAGTGGTTCATTTGCTTTCAAAATCAATTCATAGGTGATTCATTCATAGGTTATTGTTGGGCAGCTATATTTATGCAAAAAAGTGCTATTCAGTTTGTTAGGATTACTCAAGTAGGTTTGTTTCAAGTGTGGTTTATAAGACTTAGAATAGAGGACTGGATTTGAATACCACATATGTGCATGTTCATTTGTTCCTGTTTATAGGAGCAGTCAAGTAAATTGAACCAGCTGCACTAATATTTGGCTCATTCCTGATTAAGTCAAAATCTTATAGTTCTGGCTCAAAATTATTTATATATATACATATGTGTGTGTGTGTGTATGTATGTATGTATGTATGTATGTATGTATGTATGTATGTATGTATGTTACATTTTTGAGCTGATCAATAAATAAGTCAGGGAGACTAGTATAGTCCCCTATTTATTGATCAGCTCAAAAACGTAACACACATATAAAAAAATCACACAACGGAACTCAAGGCTTTCTGTCTAAATGGTTTCTGGTGATGAGCCGAAAGGCAGAAAAGGAAACAGTTTGTCTCCTCCCTTAATTGGGGCCCTAACAGGGTGTTGTGGAACAATTATATATATATTTGTTTCACAACACCCTGTTAAGCCCCAATTGCATACACTTATCCTCTTGTCTCAGCTGATCAGGATAGAACCAGTTGGTCTAGAGGTAATTATAACTGCCTCACATGTAACACTTCCCTGGTTCGAATCCCAGTAAGGGTATGGCTAGCTGATGAGAGCTAAATAGCTCAAAATAGATCTATCCTAGTCTCCCTGATTTATTTATTTATCAGCTCAAAAACCTAACACACACACACACACACACACACACACACACACACACACACAGAGCGAAAGGGCTGTATTTTTCAGACCGGAATGGCAGCGTGGCGACAGCGGGGGCAGGAACGGAGTGGTAAGCCAGGAATAGACCAGCTTTCTATCTGCATTTGGCCCAAATTTCGATCTTGTCCAAATGGCGGCCCAAATACCGGCCTAATGGCTTCAGGCCTAACTTTGTTCCTGGCCGACTGTAGACAATCTCCATTCTGTATAATGACGGCAGCTGCACTTTATTTATCGATGGACTTATTTTAAGAGACAGACTTTTATATTACCCCCATCCATCCATCAATGAACTACCGTATTTATTCGAGTATAACGCGCACACGTGTATAACGCGCACCCCTAATTTTCGATTAAAAATCGGTATAAAATTTTGTTTCTCGGCTCAGACCAAGCATTGTTGGAATTCTCACCCCCAGTTCGGGCCGCCCACTGTACGCGACGAGGGGACGTTTTTTTTGCCCCCGCCCTCGCGTACCCCAGCCCTCGTTTATAATGCGCACCCAAACTTTGATTTCTTTTTTTGGTAGAAAATTTTGCGTGTTATACTCGAATAAATACGGTATTTATTCCCTGCCACACCTTCCTGCTTATGATCAATTTTATTACAACTGCCTATGAATGTTATCCCATTAACTGACTGCTCTGCTCCAGGAATTATGAATTATAAATTATGAATTATTCGATCTCTAATGTTAAACATCTTTTAATCCTCCTGCTGGATACCCCTTCCCTTAATCAATTAGAACTGTATTGAATTTTCCCTCCGGGCTATTTTAATCCGATCTCCTTCCTTAATTTTTTATCTATTTATTTCTACGTACTCAAGGGTCACTCTTCTTTCTCTGCGAGAGTCCCCTCTCGCACAGGTCTGGCCCTCAGAGCTAACGAGGGCCCACCTCGAGGATGGGCTTATCAGCCAAGAGAGGTGGGAGAAACGCATGCTGCGGAAATTTTTAGTTAGGTTTTTAGGTCGGGTTTTAAGGGGTTCAAGGGAGGCGGGTGGGTCCATTTGCATTAGCTTAACTAGGCAGAGTGATAGACCAGCTGATAACGGCAGAAGTAAGGGTAGAGGGTCCGACGTAAAGGGGGGGCTAGGGTCGCTCCCACAGAGGGCCTTTTCATTCAAACGGTCCAAGGGAGGGGCAGGTATGACGGGAGCCGGGGGTCATATCAAGTTGTGAGGGGGGGTTGCACCCGCTATTTAAGAGCGGTTGCCCGCCCCGACCCCCTGTGCTCCTCCCGCAACCTAGGTGGTGAGGAGTTACCGAGCCTGGGCCCAAAGCTGATGCTGTGCAACGCCAGGTCCGTGGTGAACAAAGCCCCTCTTATATACGATCTAATTTCAGAGGGGGACCCGGACCTGGTGGGTATCACGGAAACCTGGTTGGGGCAGGAGGGAGGTGTTCCCCTCGTTGTGATGTGCCCACCAGGTTACCTGGCACTTCATCGGCCAAGGGCCCAGGGTAGGGGTGGGGGAGTGGCGGTTATTATCAAAGAAAGTCTTCAGCCAAGGGAGGCCACTGTGCCTCAGGTAGTCGGGTGTGAATCCCTATGTGTGAAATGGGGACTTGGGAGGCAGCTGGGCCTGCTGGTTCTGTACCTGGCTCCCCGCTACGTATCAGCGGCCCTGCCCGAGCTCCTGGAGGTGATCGCCGAGGTGGCGGTTGGTACCCCCCGACTTTTACTCATGGGGGGTTTCAACCTGCCATCGGTAGGCGATTCATCTAAGGTGGCTTGGGAGTTCATGGCCTCCATGACGGCTATGGACCTGACCCAAGTAATTCAAGGTCCCACACATACAGGGGGAAACACACTAGACCTGATTTTTACCTCTGGCCAGTGGTTGAGTGATCTAGGAGTAGGGGAAGTAGTCATCGAACCCCTGTCATGGTCAGATCACTCTCTCCTTCGGCTGGACTTTCCGACCGCTACACCCCACCGCGGGGAGGCGGAACCTGAGATTCCTAGATGGTTCCGCCCCAGGCGCCTGATGGACCCGGAGAGGTTCCAGACGGAGCTTGGGCCTATACCCGCAACCCTGACCCACGACTCGACCGAGGACTTAGTGGCCGCATGGAATAGTGCGGCCACGGGGGCCTTGGACCGGGTCGTGCCCTTGTGGCCTCTCACGCGGCACCGATCCACCCTGGCCCCTTGGTTTTCCGAGGAGCTAAGGGTGATGAAGCGCCGCAAGAGACGCCTAGAGAGCAGGTGGAGGTCCACTCGTTCCAAATCCGACCGAACACTAGTGAGGTCCTACATAAAGACCTACCTAGTGGCAATAAGAGTGGCAAAACGTAGTCATCTTGCCACCCTTATTGCGTCCGCAGATAACCGCCCTGCCGCCCTGTTCCGAGTGACCCGCTCCCTTCTCCATCAGGGACCGCGGGAAGCTCCCTTGCAGGGTAGAGCAGAGGAGTTTGGAGGTTATCTGCAGGACAAAATCGCCCGGATTCGGGACGACCTGGCCTCCATCTCGATAGATCTGGGCGGACCGTCCGAGGCAGGTCTTGAGACCATTTTATGGGACGAGTTCGACTTTGTTACTTCCGAAGACATGGACAGGTTGCCGAGGCAACTGAATGCCACCACATGTTTATTGGACCCATGTCCCTCCTGGTTGGTACTGGCCTCCTGGGAGGTGACACGAGGCTGGCTCCAGGGAATTGTGAACGCTTCTCTTAGTGAGGGGTTCTTGCCGGCCTCCCTTAAAGAGGCGATGGTGAGACCCCTCCTCAAGAAGCCCTCCCTGGACCCAGCATTGCTAACTAACTATCGTCCGGTCTCCAACCTTCACTTTTTGGCGAAGGTTGTAGAGAGTGTGGTGGCACAGCAGTTCTCTCCGCACCTGGAGGAAACTGCTTATCTAGACCCGCGCCAGTCCGGCTTCCGACCTGGGCACAGCACCGAGACGGCATTGGTCGCGTTGGTGGATGATCTCTGGAGGGCCAGAGATATGGGTTTTTCCTCTATCCTGGTCCTATTAGATCTCTCAGCGGCTTTCGATACCATCGACCATGATATCCTATTGCACCGACTGGAGAGGTTGGGATTGGGGGGCACTGTTTTGCAGTGGTTCTCCTCCTACCTCTGCGGTCGGTCGCAATTTGTGTTGACAGGAGGGCAGAGGTCGACCTCAAGACCACTCATTTATGGGGTGCCTCAGGGGTCGGTCCTCTCACCCCTCCTGTTTAACATCTACATGAAGCCGCTGGGTGAGATCATCCGTGGTTGTGGGGTAGAGTACCATCTGTACGCTGATGATACTCAGCTGTACATATCTACCCCCAACCACCCCAACGATGCCGTCGAAGTAATGTCCCGGTGTTTGGAAGCCGTGCGGCTCTGGAAGGGGAAGTAACAAACTCCGGCTCAACCCGTCCAAGACCGAGTGGCTGTGGTTTCCGGCGTCTCAGCATAGCCAGCTCATTCCATCACTGGTTATCAGGGGCGAGTCATTGGCCCCCGTGGAAAGGGCTCGCAACTTGGGCGTCCTCCTGGATTCGCGGCTGTCCCTGGGTGACCATGTGACAGCCGTGGCCAGGGGGGCATTCTACCAGGTTCGCCTGGTATGCCAGTTGCGTTCCTTTCTGGACCGAGATGCCCTCCGCACTGTCACTCAGGCACTTGTGATGTCTCGCCTAGACTATTGCAACGCTCTCTACATGGGGCTCCCCTTGAGGTGCACCCGGAGGCTCCAGTTGGTTCAGAATGCGGCCGCGCGGGGGATTCTGGGAGCCTCTCGTTACTCCCACGTAACACCTCTCCTGCACGAGCTGCACTGGCTACCGGTGGCCTTCTGGGTGCGCTTCAAGGTGCTTGTTACCATCTTCAAATCGCTCCATGGCTCGGGGCCTAGCTACTTGCGGGACCGTCTCCTGCCGCATACCTCCCTGCGTCCCATACGCTCCCACAGAGAGGGCCTACTGAGGGTACCAACCGCCGGTCAATGCCGGCTAGCGGTGCCCAGGGGTAGGGCCTTCTCTGTGGCAGGGCCGGCCCTCTGGAACGACCTACCCCCCGAACTCCGCACTATCACGGACCTTCCCCTCTTTCGCCATTCACTTAAAACATATTTTTTTTCAACAAGCTGGTCTTGCATAGTAGTTCAGACTCTTATAATATAGCTTCTGCCTAACACGTAAATGATATTAGATTTTTTAGGGGGAACTTTTAGCACAGGCTGTGATTTAATTCTTTTTATCTATTTATTGTATTTATTGTATTTTATTATTGTTGTTTTAAATTTCCTGTGCACCGCCCTGGGTCCACTTCGGTGGAGAAGGCGCGGTATATAAATTGAAATAAATTAAAATTAAATTAATTCACATAAATCTACCCACTTTCCTTCAAACATAGGTAATGGTGGAACATCACAGACATTAGTAGCATTTTTTAAACCTAGTTCTATAAAGTAGTACCATTTTTTAAGATGTACTGCTACAAAGTATTGAACACATTTTAATAGTGTTTAGTAGAATTTAAGGCTTAGCCAGATAATTAATCAAATACATCCAACTTGTATTTTAGTTTTTCTGGAACAAACCCTACATTTTAAAATAGGAAATTAAATAGTAAAGATAGTAACATCTACTAAGAGGTCACTTATTTTACCTCCTGACAAAGTAGGAGTAAATAAAACAGACTTTTTCCCCATTAGAAGACAGCTGAGCACCACAAATCCTTGAAGTGATTGTTTCTCTAGAGGGCTTACCGTGATGTTCGAAACCAGCAACACTTGCTAAGAAATATCACATTTTCATTTCATCCTTATTGAAATTAATGGGAGTTATACTGGAACAAATGGTCTCTTCCAAACATTAAATTAAAACTGCATTGGCACTTGATGAAATTTATCTTTTGAATAAGACTTTGAGCTATAAATAAAGAAGTTTGGGTATGCAGTGTCACTTCATTGCATGAAATGCATATTGGTGACATTTAGCCCATTCATGAATTGTAATCGTTCTAAACATAAGTACTTTGATTTAATGGGATTGAAGTCTGAACAAAGAGTCACAAATCTTATAAGCAGTGAGAGGCGAGTTTCAGAATCAGCTCCCTTAAAGTGATGAATTGAAATATGACTGCAAGAGGCAAAAATGCTGATAAATCAAGTTAACAGAATAATTTTACGAAGTTATAAATTAAAAAACTAAAATCTTTATTTTCTGAAAATAATGGGCTAAAAATGAAATACGGAGTCATGTAAAAGGACAATTAAAATATGGGCAGTACTCAACAACCATTCATTTAATAATCATTCAGTTACAACAGCACTGAAAAAAGTTACCATACTTAAGACCAGTCCTTGCACTTACGATAGTTGCAACATCCATAGTGATTTGATCAAAATGCAGGTGCTTGGCAACATATTTGTGACAATTGCAATGACTCAGGGTCATGTGATTGTCCTTTTGCAATCTTTCCAGATGTCTTCCAACAAGCATTCAGTGAATGGCCATGTGATTCGTTTAACAAATGAGTGATTCACTTAACAAATGTGGCAAAAAAGAGAGTAATAACTTTAAAGTGTAAACCTTCATCTTTGAATATAAATGACTGCATCTGAAATCTCAAAAGCAAGTTTATGGGCATTCCCACAAAATGGCCACCATGATGGACAGGTGTGAGGTGAAAATTATTAGAGGGCAAATTAGAAAGTTGTTCTCAACAGTCCCTTGGTGCTCTCCATTTTTTAACGGATTATTTTTTTCCTGATAAATTGTCCTTTATGAGCCATGGTGGCGCAGTGGTTAGAATACTGCAGGCTACTTCTGACTGCTGGCTACCTGCAATTTGACAGTTCAAATCTCACCAAGCTCAAGGTTGACTCAGCCTTCTATCCTTCCAAGGTCGGTAAAATGAGGACCCAGATTGTTGGGATCAATATGTTGACTGTAAACTGCTTAGAGAGGGCTGTGAAGCAGTATATAAGTCTTAAATGCTATTGCTATTTACCATTTTTAATTTCTTAAAATACCTCTGAGGTAGGTGTATGTGTATATAATATATATATATATATATATACCATGCATTTCCCCAAGAAGGTAAAGTATTGTAAATAAATGTTATATTTGAAGCTGGCCTGCATGTTAATCTCTCATTTCACTTTTTAGATAGTGGAAGCTAAATAAAATGATGGTACGTAGATGCAAGGAAGATACTTATAATTATAGGGGGAGGGACTGGCCTTTCAAGAGAGATTAGCTACAGTTTAGAGAATGCTAATCCCAATGAAATGGCTGGATTATCAAAAATGTAGTCATGTTTAGTGCTGATCCAATGCAATCTGTAAAAATGAGGTTTAATGAATTTCAGCAAGCCAGCTGGGCTCGCACATCACAGTAGGCCAGAAAACATATAAATCATATGTTTTAAAAGTAGAGTAGTGTGTGGAGAAGGGGTATTAAAACAAATTAAGATCATAGTTGTGACCACACAATCCAAACCAGCCCCCTTTTTACATCCACCACATGTTTATTTGTGAAAAAAAGGTTTCATTGGTTTTTACAAAATTTTAAAAATAGGAAAAAGGTATAAGGTATTAAAGAGATATTTTGAGGACATCTATGTCGGAGGTGTCGGCCCCCTCCGAGACTTCATACAAAAAAAAAAAAGGGATAATACAATACATTTTTCATTTCCCTACAAAGTGGAAAGAGATACAAATATATCATTTTATATTCATGCAATCAATCATTGTTTCTATAAACATCCAGATAAAGGTTACACTATATAGAAAAAAGTCATTTGTGAGATCTAAGTCTTTTAGCAATTGTATCTTCCTCTCCCTGACCTCCAGTGGGCGGAGCTATAGCCCCTCCCATTCCCCCATTTTCATCCTCCAGGATTGGGGAATGTTTTTTAAGAAAGGCTTCCGCCTCTGCAATTGTTTTAATTCTTACTCTCCCCCCCTCCCAGAACACTAACATTCCCTTGGGCATCAACCACTTGAACCACACACCCTTTTTATATAATATTTTTGATAAGAAGGAATATTTCCTTCTTATTTCTCTAATCTTTTTCGGGATCTGTTTCAAGATGGCAATCTCATTCTGTTGATATATCAAGGGACCGTCTCTCTGTGCTCTCAGGATCCCATCCCTTGTTGGCCTTCTTACAAATTTAATATGTATCTCTCTGGGTACTTCATTTATTCTGGCATATGCTGAGTTAATTCTATAGATCAAATCGATGACCTCCAAATGTCTTCTTTGCTCTTTTTGGTATAATCTGCTAACATCGTACTCATTAAATCTTTTAAATTCTCAAAGCTTAATTCAGGAACATTTTGAAACCTTAAAAAGTAAGACATCCTTTCAAAATCCATCCTAGACATATGACCAGCTAAATCCACAATTTCTCTTTGAGATTTTTTTATCTCTCCCTTCATCTCAGCCGTCCCCCCCCCCCCTCCAGTCCATCAATTTTTTGTTTTCCATTAGTGCTTTCTGTGTCTCCAAAAGTTCCAATTTTGAGCTAACATTGTCTTTCCGGATTTCTTTTATTTATTTCATGATGTTTTGAAGAGTTTCCTCTAATGCTGATAACTGTGTAGCATCCACCTCTGTTTCTTTGGATAACATTGAAGTAATCTTAGGTTGATGTGGCTGCTTTTTTGAAGCCATAATGAAAGTGTTAAGTTCTTGTCACTAATATGGCATCTGTTGGAGAGGTAGTCCGTGAGGCGAGGAGAGAGTAAGAGTCAATATCCAAATTCAAAGTTCAATTTGCTTACAATCCAGAGAGAGAACAATTTTTATAAACAATCAAATAAGGAAAAAAAAAAGAAGGCACATCTGGGAAAGGTCCTAATAATCAGTTACATTAATCCACTGGTAAAAAATTCAGTCCCGAAGACGAGGGAGTGTCAGCAAATTTCAAAGAGAAGTATTTCTTGCTGAGAACAAAGGAACGCCATCTTCCCCACACCTCTGGAAGCCGCGGAGAACTAGTGAAAGTCCATATCAATTGTTGCAAGACAGAGATACAAAGTATCATTAAAAATCTTAAAGTGAAAGACTTTCATTTGTAGTTTAAAAATGGGATGTTAATTTCTCCACCTCCCCAAGCCTGGGGAACATTCCAAAACGCCGCTTTTTCCCCCCTTTCCTTTCCGAGGAGGGGTTTTACAAACTCCCTCCTCCTTCTTCTTTTAAAATGAAAGTTGAAAGCATTAAGTTGAAATCACTCACAATCCACTCTGTAGCCATGAGCCTCGGTGTTGCCTTCAGCCCCGGCTTTTCAGCCCGTCTCTAATTGCAGCAGCTGTTCCGGCTCTCCATCGGCGAAGGGGACGAAAGAGGAAGTCGTCGTCCCCCCCGCGACTCGTTCTCCGGCACCTAGGACGAGGCAGGAGCCACCCCCCCCCGACTGCCGTCGAAGTGGGGGGACTCATCGCAAGCCATCTGTGCGGTGGGGGCTCTTTAGCAAGAGCCCCCTGCCCCCGAAGGCACCACTGGAGCAACCAAGCGGCAGACGAGTCAAAGACCCGACCGTCGCCTCCGGCAAACCGAAAGGAAGTCCACCACATGTTTATTATATGTGTAAAAAATAAGTGGGATCTAGGTGCACTCAATTATAAACCTGTTCAGATTATTGAAAAATAGAAGCTTGATTTAAAAATAAAAAAGAAGCTAATGTTTTGGCTGGTCACAAGGTGAATCTGGTAAATGCAAATATCCTTAGAGCTAAAATCTACCCAGATACTGCAAAATATTGGAGCTCAGATAAGATTCTATACAAAAAAATAATTCACACGAAAACACATAACCATAAGCATCATAAAACAAATTAATCCTAGTGCAGGTTCCTGGCTAGACTGTTCCAAATTACTTCAAAAATAGTTTTCAGAAGCAGACAATTACGTCTACTTCAAATTATTTGGACTTTCCTGTAGATTCTTGGACATTGCAGGAATTTATTAGGGGGTATTTGGGGGAAATGGTAAATCCCACATTCCAGCCTCATAGTTATTTTGACCTCTGTTCTAAAAGAACCAGATTTTTTTCTAACCAAGGAAAAGGCTGAGTATATGGTCTCTTGTGAAAATGTGGATTAGGCACATCTAAGTCAGCAGGTTGGTCATCCATTAATGATTGCCTCAGGCCTACATGCTCAAAACATAGTCTTTAAAATTTGTTTGCATTGTAAATTAAGTTTTAAATTGGGAATCCATGATTACACTCATTGCAAATTAAAAATTGCAAATGAACACATGAATAAGCCATGATCTATAGATGTTTGGATGATTTAAAGAGCATATATCAAAATATTATTGGCTATCGGGCTTTTTTGTGTGTGGTTGTCTGCCTGGTTGAACAGATATAATAGGTTTTTTTTCAGGAAAAGTTATCAAAATGTAGTATTTGTTATGTCAGCCATCTTGTGTGCTGCCTTTTCTTCTATCCATGATGTTTCTTTTAGATTTATAATATAATTCATAAAAACAACATGTTTTCAATCTGTAATTTAAAGGATGCTATGTAGACAAAAATAAATGACAATAATAGAGCCTGAGGCCTCAGGGACTGACATTTAAAAACATCATACTGAAGTCAACAACTTTTTCAGTATTAAAATAAAAGCTTTCAAAACTTGTAGGGCTCTGTAGCAGGATTTTAAAAATCGAGTAGCCCATCATTCCATCATCATTTCTGCCAGTGCTAAATGTATTCTTTTCCATTTATAAGCCAACTTTTTTTTTTTTACATAAAGTGGCAAATCAAAATAGTTTGCATTGACTGTTATTTCAAAAATATCTTTCTCCCATCAAACTTGGAAAACAAATCCTATAGTTAAAATGCCAGCATTTTGGGAAACAGGTCCTGCCCATCCTGTAGGTCAGGGGTCTTCAACCTTTGCAACTTTAAGTCTGAAGGACTTCAGCTTCCAGAATTCTCCAGCCAGCAAAGCTGGCTGGAGAATTCTGGGAGCTGAAGTCCTTCAGACTTAAAGTTGCAAAGGTTGGAGACCCCTGCTGTAGGCTATTCTTGTACATTTTTATCAATTCTACGAGAAAGGGGACTGTTACTAATTTTTGCATGCACGATCTCTTACTGATACTGAGGAAGGGAGGCTGTAGGTTGGGTTCAGAAATCATGTAGGTCACATATAGACCAGGGATCTGATAGTCCTTCATAGAAGCAAATGTCACAATAAGGTCAAAATTATGTGGTTGCTAAGAGAAGCAGAAATCTCCTGTGCTACTGAAGGTTCATTTGTATGGGTTGTTCAGAAATATTTTGGAAGAATATTAGGGAAACTTGAGCTGGGACCAAAACCTTTAATTCCTCTGCTATGGTAAAGCAAAAAAAAAAAAAATGTTGAAAGAAAAATGTAAAGGAAAACAAAACACAGCCTGAGCAACTGGAAAATTACCGCTCTTTCATCTTCTCCTTTATTTGTATAAGCTTGCTATGACATTGGAAAAACTTCTTTGTATGCCAGGAATTGTCTCTGAACTACCAAATTGCTCTGATTGAGAAAAGCATCTTCAAAGAACAAGAAGCAGTAGACAAGGATAAGATGGGGATGGGAGAGACAGAGCCAAAACACTATGCACAGAAAGACATTAATACCCCCCCCCCCCCGGTGTATTATTTATTTATATGTATTTATTAGCTGTGCAGCTGAACAGACTCTGGGTAATGTACAAAGCTAAAAAAAACAGGTAAAATGAGCCAGGGTGGCCCAGTGGTTAGAGTGCAGTACAGCAAGCTACTTCTGTTTACTGCTGGTTGCCTGCAATTTGGCAGTTAAAATTTTACCAAACTTAAGGTTGACTCAGCCTTCCATCCTTCCGAGGCTTGCAAAATGAGGACCCAAATTGTTGGGGCAATATGCAGACTCTGTAAACTGCTTAGAGAGTGCTATAAAGCACTGTGAAGTGGTATATAAATCTAAGTGCTATTGCTAAAAATAGCAAATGGGCAATCAACTGAAATAATCTAGAGAACAAAAATAGGCAGATATTTGTACTAAGGAGGACAGCCAATCAGCAGCACCTCATCCTGCTTGCTCAGGGTTTTGTGAGGCTAAGGTTCCACTACAGTCAATGAGTAGATCTTCAGTAGATGTAATGAAATTACCTGGGGGAAGGGGCTGGGAATTGCTACCTAGGAAACAATTAGACAAGAGAAGCAGGAGCCCCCATTGACTTAAAAGTCAGGGAAAGAAAGGAGTCCCCTCAATGGATAAAGCCGTTAAATGTGGTGGCGGGAAGCTTTGTTCTTTCAGACTTGCAAGATTGCAGTCCTCCCAGGTAAACCAGATAAGAAAAGATGACTAGGAGAGCTAAATCTACTTTATTGTGAAGCTACATTAAGAGAATCGTGCAATGCTGAAAGGGCCAAACTTCCCACTGTCATTTTTAACTGATCCATTAGGGGTAGGTCCTTCCTCAGTTTCTTTCTCCGACCATTAAATCTCTGGGGGTTCCTGCCTCTCTTGTCTGATTATTTCCTAGGCAGCATCTCTTCCTCAGTTTCCCCAAGAACATTCTCACATTCCATTGTACACTACAGAGGCAGTCCATGCAGTTACACATTACGTACTATGGAGAAAGAGAGTTGTGATTCAATGACGTGTTGTTATAATTTTTTAAAAAACACAAAGATGGCAAGTCAGGTAGAAGTCTTTAGGAGAAGCGTGACTCTTGCATCCTGCAGTTTATCGGTAATAAGCAACTATTTGCTGTATTCTTCCAGAACTTCAGAATTCTCCACATACCAAGTGATAAGTTTGATTTTAACTGTTTTCTGCCAGTTGTTTTTGGCAAATGGGCTAAGGAAGGCTATTGTCATAGCTGACTGTTATCTCTGCCTCCAACCCTACTTGGCAGATATTCAGATCTAGCTCGCTGGTGTTGGAAACATGACTTGAATAACTGGATAAGTCAACTTGTTAACAAATAAGGAAATAGGAATCAGTCTTAACAAAATATGTACATAGCAGAGTGCAGTGGATGTTGTGATGTTTGTCCTCAGCATTATGACATGGTTTTTTATCTTGCTCCACAGTCTTCCTAATAAAGGAATGGGGAGGTCAATGGTTATCAAAATGTAATCAGCTTCAGTTTTGAGGTATTACATAAACACAGAAAATATTTTAAGCATTTTCATTGATGCTGGGCTCAGAAATGACCATTTTCTATTCTTTACTGTTAATTGCAGTTATTGGTCTAAGCCTCACCCTATTCTAGTTAATAGCCTTTCCCAGTCTAGTGTTATCTGTGTATGTTGTCCTTGATTTGACAATAGGAGATTATTGATATGGAAGACCCCTGATGCCTGCCTAACTCATGCTTTATGCCTTATAATAAAGTTTATATCATTATGAATAAAGCCATCATAAAGATAGACCCTCAATCATAATAATAGGTAACCATCACATGTAGGAAGACACAAATAACAAATATGTTTCCTGTAAGAAGCATTCTTGGTGCTGATGTTTTATTCTTTTCCTGTTTTTAGAGAGATTTTTCAATGACAAAAATATACATTGTGCCACATTTTATTGTTTCTTTCAAATATATCTCCCTCACTGAAGTAACACTCATTGTGCACTTGGCACCAGTTAATTACTCTTTCTAGTGCAATTTTAATTGTATCACTATACCATTCATCTTTTTTGTAGCAAATAGCTTATTTTATTTTGGACTTAAATGAGCTGTATTCTTTTTGAAAAATGTCCTGAAGATATGAGTAAAGAAAGGTTATATTATGTAAATTTCAAGTACATAATGCGTGTAAATGAGTATCAGATTGAAACTTCCTATAATGACAACCTTATTAAATTTAATCAAGGACTATTGCAACATTTTCCAGTGGTTTTCTCTTAATGATAAAACATCTTTAATATTACATTTCTCTTTTGATGTATTCATCCCCCCCCCCCCCAATCTCTGCAAACATCATTGCTTATAATGGTATCTTCTTCAGACAGCCTAAAACCTGTGAAAGAAACTATATTCTTTTGCTATTCTCCCAATCCTTTACTGTAGCTTGGAAATTATATCAATCTATTTTTGAACTTAAAAACATACACGCATATGAAATATTATATTTCCGCAGGACTTAATATAGCAATGGCATACAGAATTAATCCTTGGAAAGCACATAAGTGAAAGTATCTATTTATTTTGTGTTATATTTATCCCTGGACATTTTGCAAGCAGATGGTGTTCAGGGCCTGAGGTAATTCATAACATTGATTCTTACAACAACTATTAATTGGGAAGATATTTTCTTATTTGAAAACAAGACGTTTTTCTTTATGTTCTCCATTTTCTGAAGGGTTAAAAAGCCGACAAATTGAATGTTTCGATCTTACAAAGATAAGAGAAGCATTAGTCTAGGTTCCTTTTCAAATTCAAGAATTCTTTGCTGCACATAGAGATACCTTGACATTTTCCAATGGAAGTTTGAAATGTACTTGACCTTATTCCAAACTGAATAAACAATAAGCCTTTTTTGTCTTTGACTGGACTCTTCTTTTGACTATCATTAGAGATTTTAGACTGAACCAACAAGCAATAAAATTATTATTATTATTATTATTATTATTATTATTATTATTATTATTATTATTATTATTATTATTATTATTATTATTATTCACATTTGTAACCCGCACTCATCTCACCACAAAGGGACTCGGGGCGGCGAGATATGATTTCCTATTCTTCATTTGAATATAACCTGTAGTTGTATCATCTACATCAGGGATCCTCAACTCCTGGGCCGTAGGTCAGTACTAGCTCAGTATATTGCGTGTTCAAAACTGGGCCACAGAAGTAGTGGGCATGTGTGTGCATGCATCTCCAGTTGTGTAAACAGTTGGCGAGCATGCAAGCAGCTCCTTTGGTGCGAGCGGCAGGTGCATGCCAGTGGTGGGTTTGTACTGGTTTTACTACCGGTTTGCTCATGCGCTCTCTCTCTCTCTTATGCCAGTTCTATGCATGCGCAGAAGCATCAGGGGGTGGGTGGGCGGAGTCTCCTGTTGCTGCCACTACCAGTTCAGCCAAACCAGGCTGAACCGGGAGCAACCTACCTTTGGTGCATGTGCCTGCTGCTTTCATAAATTAACCTGTGCACTCACCTGCTGCTCACAGGGAATCATGTCCTCTCCTCGCCCCGCCAGTCCATAAAGCCAGAAAGGCTGGGCACTGCTGATCTACATTATATGGTCTAGCTTCTGCATGATACTTGAAAAGGTGACCTTGCTTGGCATACTGAGTGCCTATGAAATATCAGAGGAAACAGAAAATGATTTTACTGTCAGTTTTAAGATCCTGCTCTAAAGAAAATGAGAATTGAAAACAAATATAAGAAGAAAAGATAAATAGATTTAACAGAGAAAAGAAAACTTAGAAAAATATAACTGGATGAACATGATTTTGTAAAAGCGAGGTGATAATTTTTTTTAAAAAAAATTACAGTTAGGAAAAGCAGACATCTGGATTAACTCTACTTTAGAAATACGCACCTGGACTATATGTAACATTTTTTGCAAGAGTGGGTATCTGGCTAACAACAGAAAGTACTAAAATTCGTAAGATCAACATTGTTATTCGAATTTGAATTCATAATAGAGTTGAAAGGGACCTTGGAGCCAACCCCCTGCTCAAGCAGGAGACTGTACTATTTCAAACAATTGGCTGTCCAAACTATTCTTAAAAACCTCCAGTGATGAAGCACCCAGAACTTCTGAAGGGAAGCTGTTCCACTGGTTAATTGTTCCCACTGTTAGGAAGTTTTTCCTTAATTCCAGGTTGCTTCTCTCCTTGATTGGTTTCCATCCATTGTTTTTGTCCTGCCTTCAGGTGCTTTGGAGAATAAGCTGTCTTCCTCTTCTTTGTGGCATGTTCGCTGACACAGAATTATAATTCTGGAATGATACAGAAAAATAAAGAAGATTAATACACTTTTTAAAGAGTTTTCAAAGATATAAATGGCTTACCAAGCCAGGGGTTCATTTGGAGATAGCAGTTTTGAAAAGTAATATTTGTCATCCAGTGGCCGGATATGTAGGTGGGCCTTGTCCAATTAGCAGACAGCAGCCCATCCGGTTGGCTTGGTTCACTCTCTTGTATGTCCTACGCATTCCTGCAAAGGAGTTTCAAAAACAGAAAATTCCAAAACTGAGCCAGCTTCCTGTGCTTAATTATATTTGGGTACATTGGGTGTTCTTAAAGCGTTTGATTCTCCCCCCCCCCTTTGCCCCCCCCCCCCATGGCCTAGTTTGAAACTAACTGTTGACAATGCTTACAAGCTGCCACCTTTGCCCTAAGAATATGAAACTTCTTTTAAGAACTCTATTGGATCATGACTGCGGTTGGCCTCCTCTTTCACCAGAAAGTATGATTGTAGTATGATGGAGAAAATGGCAGAGAGGATTATAGCCGTCTTTGTGTCTTCGCCCGTGAGACATTTCCCTGTAAGCATTCCTTCACCTTGCTCCATTCATTTCTGTTCTCTGCTGCCTTTGGGTTAAACAACGTAGCCTTCTGAATTTTGACATTCCTTATTTACCCCCACCAGTCTCAAACTGTAGTTTCTTTCAACATGTCTTCAATCATGAGACTGAACGGTTGGATTCTTTAAAAAGAAATAGAAAATATTGAATTTCAGAGGAACAGATCCCTTCCCTCGGCCCGCTCCAAGGTCTGCAGCAGGGCTTTTAAACGTCCTTTGAGATTGTGGAATACATGGATTAGCATCAACAAGAAGACGAGCAATGGTGGATCAAATTCCCTTGCCCAAAGGTACAAGTAACGTTCTAAAATATATTTTACCAGCTTCAGGTGTCCAATGTAGAATACAGCTTCCAATTTGCCCATATGGCCATAGCTAATGATGAGGGAGGATAAAGGATTTTGATCCTAAAATGCATTCTGACAAATTGCACCAATGTTTAATGACTCTTAGAATCTTCTACCACAATATAATTATCAGCCAACAAAGTAGGCCAGACTTAAGAAACCAATACCATTTCAGTCAGGATTATTTTGGAAATCTTGGAAATCTGATGTGCTTCTCCTTTCCCCGATCTTATTTTTGTACGAACTAGGGAGTGGCTTGTCTGAGATATTTTCTACAGTCAAGCCTCTATTATATATAGCACCTCTTCAACCCATTCTTAAAAGCCATTCCTTCTTCTCTCTATAATAATTTCTTTATATTATGATCATGAAGTAAGAAGTTATGACAGATGTGCAAAATATACTTGTAGAACAGGGCTCATTGACATTAGATCGGGCGTCAACAACCCGTGGCTCCAGAGCCGCATGTGGCTATTTGGGTCCTCTGCTGTGGCTCCCTCTCCCATTACTGACTGGCCCTGCTCCTTGCCCTCCACTCCCAGTCACTCCTCATCTGGCCTGAGAAGGTAAGGGCGATGGTGGGGGATAGAGAAGCGGCCAGGGCTAATTCTCTGGTGCCTCACTCTTGCTGGAGCTTCTTCTGACACTTGTTGGTGCTGGGCATGCCTTAGTCACTTAGAGCAGGGGTCCCCAACCCCCGGGCCGCGGACCGGTGCCGGTCCGTGGCTGGGTGGGAGCCGGGCTGCAGGGCTGGAGAGGAGGAGGAGGGAGGAGGAGGCAGCCCCCTGAGCAGAGCGCGCGGGAGAATGCAGGCGCGGCTGTTCGCGCCGTTGGAGTGTGGCTCTTCCTCCACCCTCGTCGACGGAGGGACTCCTGGGCGCCGCCGGACCGGCCACCGATTCCCTCCCCTGCTGGCATGCCGGCCACTCGTTTTCTTCCAGGGGCTGTGGAGGCTCCCCGGGCGGGGGAGGGAACTGGCGGCCGTAGGGAGGGTTGCTCCGGCGGCGCGCAGGAGTTCCTCAGTCGACGAGGGTGGAGGAAGAGCCCCTACCATCCTCCTGCGTTCTCCCACGCGCTCTGCCCAATGGGCTGCCCCCTCCTCCCTCCTCCTCCTCTCCAGCCCGGCTCCTACCCAGCCACGGAGCCTGACCGAGCGAACGAGCGACCAAGCGCAGCAGGCGGGCTGAGGAGGCTGGGGGGGACGACGATGACGACAGACACACATAGAGAGACGGAGGGAGGGAGGGAGGGAGAGAAAGATAGACAGAGACACAGAATGAGTGATTGAGTGACAGACAGACACATGCACACACACACACACACAGAGTGACAGATGGGCGGATGAAGGAGAGAGACAGAGAAAGAAAAAGAGACAGAAAGGAAAGAAAGAGACAGAAAAAGATACAGAAAGAGAGAAAGAGAGAAAGAAAGAGAAAGAGGGAAAGAGAAAAAGAAAGAGAGAAAGGGAAAGAGAGAGAAAGAAATAGAGAGAGAAAGAGGGAAAGAGAGACAGAGACAAAGAAAGAGAAAGAAAGAGAGAGAAAGAAAGAAAAAGAGAAAGAAAGAAAGAAAAAACTTATGACCACAGTTGAGGCCAAAAGTTTGGTTGCTAACCAAGATCATTGTTAAGTGAGTTTCACATTTTCCAAGTTGGCCACGCCCACCCAGTCACATGACTGCTGAGCCACTCAGCCGGTCCGCAGAATTTTCTTTAAAATGAAACCGGTCCCTGGTGCAAAAAAGGTTGGGGACCCCTGACTTAGAGAGCCATGCAACCTGCTCTACGCCTTGAGACACTGGCCCAACCCAGCTGCAACCAATGCCAGCCTTGCTAACACAAGGGAATGGGATCCAGGAGGAGGGAACGATGGAAAGGGGGATGGGCCTACACTGCCCAGATGCAATTTTAAGAAGCTCAGGGCAATGGGAAAAGGGGGCTGGCCCCACCAAACCTTGCACGCCCACCCTGGGGGTCAGACTCGGAAAAAGCTGGAGGGGCCTCGCCAAGGATGCTCACCTGACAGCTACTCTCCCTCTCTCTCTCTATGTCTCTCTCTCTCTCTCTCTCTGTGTCTCTATGTTTGTGTGTGTTTGTCTCTCTCACACACACAAACACTCCCCCCCACTTCCTATCTCTGTCTCTCTCCAGTGGCATGGTTTAATCATTAGCCTGAATGCTCAGAAACAGGTTCCAAACCATAGAAACTGAATTCAAATTAAGCCATGCTAAGCCAAAATCTAATATATCTTGAGTTTCATGTGAAATTTTTGGAAAAGAGGTTTTTGGAATAAACTATTTAAAAACATTAACTGAGAATTGTACTGTTGAATTGTTGGAAAAGAACAATAAAAGCATTTGTTTTCTAATTTGGAATTTATCTTGGCTATTTTTCTTTGAATTATAATGTTATTTTAATGGATAATTTTATATTCTTAAGATAAAAATGGAAGATAGTTCATATTGTTCCTGGCCAATCCATTTTGCTTCCCTTAAGGTACAAGCAAATGCCAAAGTTTTGTCCATGTACTAAAAGAAATGTGCACTTAGTTGTTTCTTATCCATATCCAACTGAACATTTGTGGACCAGTGCCAAATCCATAGTAATTTATTAGCCTTTGATGAACAAACCAAAATGTTCATTCATAGCGCCATCTCATGAAACTATTTTTTCCGGATTCTTGGGGAAGTTGAAATATTTCTGAAGAACATCAGGAACTGTTGTTTTGGCTTACTTAGTGAATAGATAATTGCTTTCCAACACTATATTTTTTTAGGAAATGATGTGAGTGTTGGATTGTTCCTAGTCAGGGCCAGCAAGGTTTTTAAACAATTTCAATTTATTCCCTAAATTGTTTTTAAACAAAGCACATATATGTGATTTCAAAAGAACCAAGGACCATGAGGACATTTTGTCTAAATCCTTGAAGCTAAATCAGACTTTATGTAGATAAGATTTTGGCTCAGACAAATGGATCACGTGACTGAAAGCATGCTTTTTCTTTTTCCTGTTTTCAGGAAAAGGAAAAAAAAGGTGGGGGGGGGGAAGGACTCCCAAACAAAACCTATTATGATATCCATTGAAAAAGTTATTTACGTAAGGCAAGATTATCTACAATCAGAAAATGCTTCTGGCATATAATACATTGATTCTACTGTGTTTCCCTGAAAATAAGACAGGGTCTTATTTTCTTTTGAACCCCCCCAAAAATAAGCACTTGGCCTTATTTTTAGGGAGGTCTTATTAACTTTGAGGTACAGGAGGCAGTGAGCATGGCCATTTCATGGCTGCTGCTGTTTCGCAATATTTTCAGGGAGGACTTATTTTCAAGGTAGGGCTTATTTTAGCGCATGCACTCAAAAGACCGATTAGGCTTATTATCTGGAGAGATCTTATTTTCAGGAAAAAAGGGTATGTGATCACCACCAAAAAGATTCTGAAATTTAAGAATAACAATTTGGATAATTAAGAATATTTGAATGACAGTTCTAAGAATGCAAATTTATAGTAGTCTTTGTTAACCTAGATCAGGGATGTTAAACCCGCGGCCTGCGACCAAATGCGTCACACGCTGGCCATGCCCACCCCCATTTTAGCAAAGGGGGGGAAAGTAGTGATATACCAAGTGATGATAATGTGTCATGGCAAGTTTGATACCTTTGACCTTAGTAGCTTGAAGGAAACACTATTTTGAGTAGAGTAATTGTGGATTTTTTTATAGGTTAAATGCCTCATTTCTCTTAGATAACTTTGTTAGCAGGCCAACCATTTATGCTAAGTAAACTAACCCTAAAGATCAGCCAGAGTATTTGAAGAAAAAAAGAAAGACATGATCCACAGGTATTTCAGAAACCCAAATGATCTTAGAATAGATTCAGCCAGCACTTCTGCTAACAGCATTAAAAACAATTTTATTTTAGAAATTCCTGGGCTGCTCGGATAAAACAAAGATATTATTCAGTTCAGTGTAATGTAATATGAGCAAGCAGCTAAAAAGAAAGAAAGAAATGCTGGATGAGTTTGACAGTCCAGTGATAGAAAAAGATGTTCATTACCACTTACCTTCTGACCTTTAAGTGGCGAATACTTCCTCATTGTTACACAGATTAAAATGGCTTTAAAAGTTGACATTATCAATATTGATGTGCCTGCAAAACACTACAGGACCAGGGGTGGGGGGAGCATCTGCATGTCACTCCTTAAATTTCCCTTCCTGGATCAGCCACGTTCTAATACATCTTTTCTGAAATGACAGAGGACACTCTTATCATTGGGGGCCCGGATGGGAGCAGGGAGAAAGGGGAAGCAACCTGGCATTTGGGAGCCCTTACAAGAATATTTTCCTAGAATAGGGACTTCCTCCCCATCAAACCTGTGTGATGTCAGATATCACTGGGAGCAGGGCTAGGTAGGGCTTTAAAAACCATAACCAACGTTTTGACTTGTACTTATTAAATAGTGCATCTTTGAAAGGAGTGGCATTATGTGGACAGCCTACAACCTGTGAACTGCTGCTTTCTGCACTACCTTACCTTCCAAATGATCTTCCAGGGCAGACACATGGAGAATGCATTGCAACTTTTCAATCCAGAGGTTACCAAAACATATTTGATTATGCACATTAAGACTACTGGGCCGTGAAAGGTTGTAATCAGAGCACAAAATGGATGAGTAAGTGGAAGAGAGAATAAATAATAATAATCAAGAGGCAGCTTAGGAAAGTGAGTTGACAACATATTCACAAATGCCCAATGGCCCAGATGGTTTTTTCATTTCGTCATACCAAAGAGATTTCTCCTTAATTAATTCATTATAAATGAGAGATGAAGACTCTCATAATGTCCAAGATTATGTAGTAATTCTGACTAGTAGTAAAAAAAATGTATCTTATTTGAAACCTGTGTACATTTACTTTCCTGATCCTTGCCAGTTGTGAGGGTCTTGACAATGGAGCTCTACAAACGTCATTTTGGTCCATAGCTGCCACTCCTGCATTGAGCGGGAACTTTAAATCCAGAAGAGCCTTAAGATTGCAAATCTATTTTAAATGATGGAGTTCAACCTGTCAAGAACCAATGATGAAATATCACTGGATCTAGTGACCATGCATCAGAAGCTATAGCCTCTGAACTAGGGGTGGGTTCCTGCCAGTTCTAACCTCTTCTATAAACCCTCCCCCAGGGGTGTTCAAATTTGACAGCTTTAAGACTTGTGGATTTCAACTCCCAGAATTCCTCCTCTCGTTCTTCATCTTGATGATGTGCGGACAGGCGGGGGGAGGGAGCTGGAACCGGTTCTAAATGGCACTGTAGATTTGTGGAACCTCCCTCCCCCCGCCTGTCCGCACATCATCAAGATGAAGAACGAGAAGAGGAATTCTGAGAGTTGAAATCCACAAGTCTTAAAGCTGTCAAATTTGAACACCCCTGGGTTTTTTTTTCTAAAGGGTTAGGGGTACAAGGGTCTTGTAACTTGACAGCTTTAAGACTTGCATGCTTCAAATGCCAGTGTTTCTGAGCCAACATAGTGGTTGCTAAGCAAGAGTGTTGTTAAGTGAGTTTCACCACATTTTACAAGTTAATCATGCCCACCCGGTCACATGGCCGGCAAGCCACTCCCACAAAGCAGGCCATACCTACAGAAGAAGTTCTAAAAATTTTTGAAACCCACTACTGCTCTAAACCCAGATCTACTCCATCTTTAGGGGATTGAGTACACCTATCCAGATCCTAACAATCTCTAGGAATCTTGTTCAACCTAGAATTGAGATGCTCAAGTTTTAAATATACTGTTGATATCTGAACCCATAGCAAGGGATGAATTCTCCCAGTGGCTATGTATAGATAGTAGGAGGGTTGAACCCTTAAGAACCTCACAATGAAAGGCTTTCTGACTTGACCTCTACCTCCCACCATTAGTGACTCTCCCAACCAATCCCAGAGGAAGGTGTAGAACCATTGTAATATCATATATTACACTTCAAATCCCTGGAGAAAGTCCAGAAGGATTCTGCAGTCACTGGCGTTGAACATTTCTCATAGATCAAAGAGGAATAGGAGGTCATGTTTCCCCCATTCTGGTCTCACCACAGGTAATCAACAGGAGTGATCGGTGTGATCTTGGTTGGTATAACAGCTTGACTAAGAAACTTTCACACAGTCCTTTCTTCTGAGGTCTTCCACAACCACTTTCTCAACTAGCTTAATTAAAAACGACAACTTAGAAAGTAGTTGATGGTTCCCCAAACTAGCTGGTGAAGCTATGATTTCTTTATCGAGGGTACATTACCACCTATTTTTTAAAGCTGTTGGTGTCACTCCAGGATATATTTACCATTGCTCTCATCCAGCCTCTGTCATCTCCATAAAGGAAGTGGTGATGCAACCCATAAGAAGTAAAGTTGATATTACAAAGGACTTTTTCCATTCTTAACTTAAATTTACCCCAGTTAATCATGCCAGATAAACTCTGGCTCACTTGATCTTCCCAGTTGCCAGATCTGAGTTCAGAACAGTTTTGTCCTCTAGATGCACTGCAAACTCTTCCCAGTGATCTAAGTGATGTTTTGGTCTGCTTTTCCCAAAAACGGACAGAAACCAGGCAATTCCTTGGAAAGT
Source organism: Rhabdophis nuchalis (assembly GCA_039707465.1). Taxonomy (NCBI): domain Eukaryota; kingdom Metazoa; phylum Chordata; class Lepidosauria; order Squamata; family Natricidae; genus Rhabdophis; species Rhabdophis nuchalis. Next base: position 149,420,321 of record CM077645.1, read on the forward strand.
GAGTTGGGTTGTTAAAAGTGAGGCAAGTTGTATCCATTCACTTTTGCATCATGTGTGGAACTAATGTCTGTGACTCTCTTCACTGCCGTCTGCCTGTGTATTCAGAAAAAAATAACTTTTATACTGGTTTTATTGTTCAGAAGTAATTGACAAATTGGTTTGCCTTCTTATGATGTCTTCCTCTGGGCTTCAGCATTCTCTTTAGTTTCTCGAGCATGATAAACAATTTGGTACTGCACTGGATTGTTGCAACCAAAAATATGTTGCTGCAAAAACATTTTGAAGAAAATGGTGCAGGCAACCAGATTAATATATAAATAGCATTGGAAGATAGGGATGTCAAAAACAGGTAGCAATAAACTCACTGTCAGTTTGAAAGCTTGTTAAATTCTTCTACTGCCATCTGTTGATGAGAAACAAAGTGCAGCAGTTCCATCAGTGGTTTGCTTCCTTGTTAGATCCAACACAATTCCTGGAAATTTCTTATATGTTGCCAGTGTAGGGTTCCCCCCCCCCCCTTACAATATGGAAGTGGTTTTCCACTGCCTTATTTTCAAGATCTTTTTCCAGTCCAGTCTAGCCTACAGCCCTGGTATTTCCTGGTTGTTTTCCAAGAATTAATTAGGCAGGGTTGACCCAGCTTAACCGTCTGAGATCAGCCAAGTCATATTCTTATTTCTTGTAAAGTGTGAAACAAACAATAATGTACCAGGAATGTATTTTACATATTCAATGAATACCATTTTGACATCTGAGTACAAGCATTCATTTCCCTCTAATAATTACCTCAGCTGGTGAGTACTAGGAAGTTGGTAATCTGATCAAGCTGTTTCTTTTGAGAAACAAGAGAAAAGAGTTGGAATGCTGAAGGAAACCCAAAGGTTTTAGAATAATAAAAAAGCTTTAATTATGTATTTATGGTCTGTAGAGCTGCCTATCTCACAGCAGTGACTGGACAGGATACAAAAATTAAAACCACAACAACCCATGACATTCTGGGTGAAAACAACAAATTGGTTTGCCTTCTTATGATGTCTTCCTCCAAACAAAAAGCTATATCACCATCATAGCTTGCCTATCTCTTAGCTCAAGTGGTGGGGTTAAAATAAAACACCAAGTCAATCAAACAAGGTTGAAACATGCACAATGGATAGATAAAGAACTAAATTTGGTTGTTCTCTCCTCCCCACATAAATATCACAGGAATTGTTTGTTTATGTGTGCATGTATGTATGTATGTATGTATGTAGGTATGTAGGTAGGTAGGTAGGTCTTGGTTTTCCCGTGTACGATTAAAAGTGTGTGTGTGTGTGTACACACACACACACAAATTAGAGGGTCAAATTTCTCACTGACATAATTTGTCAACTGTTTTTCTCTCTTAATATAATTTTTTTATAATGGCTTTAGTATACCTTGTATGTTTATTTGCATTTGTTTATTGTTTTTTTTTATTGTGAGTCACTCAGAGACATATGTAAGATGGGCAGCTATATAAATTAAATGAACAAATAAATATGTCAATAATGGTGGGTGATGGGAGAGGAAAGAGTAAATATTTATTAAATACATTTTAAGACTAAGGGTTAGGCATTTATTGGCATTCAACTATATTAAAAACCCAAGTGGTTTTTTAAAGATTCTTGGAAATAATGAAAAAGTCAAATGGATGATTTCAAAGTCTAGGAGGAAAACTTCCAGAAATGATCTCAGCAGCAAGGAATTATTCTGAGATATTTGTATAAAAGTAGAAGTTGTTAATTCTAGTATTCAAACTGTTAGGAGGGATTTTGTCACAATCTCAAATTCTATGCAAAATCAGAAACAAAATCTGATAATTTTTCCTAAAGAGTAGTAGTAAAAATGGAACTAGATCCATACTAGATCACTAGAAATAGGCAATTACATAAAACTGATCTACTCTGATTTATTCATTCCTAATCTTTTAAATATTACTTTGAAGTTGTGTTTGTTCTTCGTGAACAATTATTGAAATCCAGGTGCTCTCTAATAGTTAGGCAATATGTATGGCTTTTGAGGTTCCTCATAAAAGACAGGGATTTTTTTCCTCCTTATTGTCTGAAAAATTGGCAGATCTGTATCTTCGAGAGTGGAATAAATATGAGAACTGAAATTTTTATTCTCATTTGAAAGTCACACGCTCTCCAACTTTTCCAAACTGTTCGTTGTTGGTTTTTTGTTTTGTTTTTTTTTAAAGGGAGAAGACGACACAATAACAACGGCATTCCTGAAATAATGTACAAAGACACGCTCGTCGTAACTGCAACAACGGAAGGATGCTAGGAAAAATGCCAAAGGTTTATGTTGGGAGAAATGTCCACCCAAGTGCATACCGATTTTAGTGCAAACTCGAAGGGGAGGTGGGGGGGTGAGGTGGGGTGGGTGGGGGGGAGAAAAATCTCAGCTTTAAGGAATCGGACAGATTGACACAAATGAAAAATATAGCAAAATGTCCAATTGCGTAAATTCACCCATCCCTGGCTTTTAACTTAAATGCTAGGGCTTAATTGACGGTGAGGATATTTAGGACCTTGCATTAATGTAATATACATCTCAGCAACGTATAACTAACTCCACCATCCCACATCTCTGCGTTTCCAAGCACTACAGCAGGGTGTGTGTGTGTGTGTCCAAATTTGGCAACTTTAAGACCTGTGGACTTCAACTCCCAGAATTCCTCAGCTAGCATGGCTGGATTTTGGACTCCCAGAATTCCTCAGCCAGCATGGTATGTCCAAAAATGTTATGCCAACAGGATGGGTAACATAATTACAACAGCAAACAAGAAAGCATTGTAAAGAGCAATGGAAAACAAGAGATGGGTGAAAAGACAGTAAATTAAGAACAAACTGAACAATAAATAAATCAAAATAGGCTATTAGAGAATAATTACAACAGAATATTTATTTTTTTGGGTCCCTATTTTCAAAAACTAAACAGGTAGGTAGGTAAAAGAAAATGAAAGCCCCCAATGAAGACCGAGGGAAATAAAGGAAAGAGAAGAAAATGAAGATTGGGAAGAAGGTGAATAAAAAAAATCTTAACAGGAACAACAAATAGAAAAAAAACTCCGTTCCTAGCTAGCAAGAAAGTCAGAATATGAAATGGAGTACTGTACATGGGTGTGGGATGAAGGAGGTGAAGATTCAATAAGAAATTTTCAGGTGAAGCTGTGAGCTATTGCTAAACAGGTAACAGATGGGAAAGTGGAAAGACAAGACTTAACTGCCATACCAAGCAAGTAAGAACTGACATTCTTGTCTTTTAACAAATGAAGATGCCGTTGTTAGTTCTGATAAGCACTCCACAACCAGGCATTTCTCCACCACCTTTTTTCAGAGCTATAAATTGGAAGAGGTGCTCTGGGGCTACCATGTCTTTAATTTATTCTGTTATGAAAACCAAATTCAATATCCAAGGCAAAATGATATTGCAGCAAAAGCATTGATAGTCCTTTGCGGATTAAATGCCCACAGACAGAACTCTTAAAGACCTTTTTGTAATAAACCTTGAACTCTGTTAATTTACTGTTGCACTGAGCAAGATGGGGCCACACAGATATGAAAAACTGTTTCCTCCTGAATAGGGATTTCATTAGGAGTTCTTCTTTCTCCAGTAGAGAAATATTTTAAAGTCACCTATTGCCCCCCTCCCCTCACAACTCACAAGAGAGTTAACAACATTCCAGCATACCTCAATGTTGGCAAATGGAGTTTTAGTCTAGCTACCTGATGATGATTGATGAAGCTTGTCAGCTATACAGTAGTGGATAGAGCAGCTTGGCAGAAGTTCAGTGTTATTGAAAGAAATCACAAATACTTATTCCATCTCCTGTGCTCACTTTAATCACATTATCAACAGACTGTCAGGATAGTCTTGACACTAAGCCATACATTCACACAAGCAACCTATTGTTGGCTTATTGCAATTGCAACACAGATAATGGGTAATTTTGTTTTACATTTCTCTATTTTATGCACTGCCCGTTAAAATAACACTCAATTTTCCTGCCTTTTGCCTAACTTCCTTCAACTTTCACCTTATTAATGCTTTTTTTTACAGATAAAATGACAAAGAACTAAATCATGAACTTTGCCCACAGTATGCACATATTTAATACATATTAAATCATGGAATTCACCCACAAATTAATCATGCTCCAGAATACTATTTACTTGTAAAACACAATTTGATCTGCAAGAACACTGCTTCTTGCAGTGCTCACCAAAAGGGCTCCACCCCCTATAATGTTAAATATTCAGTGAAGGGGCTACAGAGGATTCAAAGCCAACACAGGCGTCAAAGTGTGTGTGGAGCCAAAAGTAGCATCTGTAAAGAACATCTTAAATAAGCAGTGATTTTTCTTAGACTCATGTGTCACTTGCAGCTGCAGCATGATCCTGAGAAAGTCTGAGATGATCCTGAAGATATTATAGGCACATCACTGCATACTAAACATTGCATTTTGCCTTTGAATCTACACATTCCAGAGCTTTTCAGGCCATTAAACACATGAGAGTATTTATTTGTATGGCCCACAGGAATAATAATAAGATAAATACATACCTCAAAGACAGCCAACCTAATACCTTCCCATTCTCTCTAGTCAGAACAAATTCAGTGCAATAATGACTTCTTTCTCAAGGTTTTTAAAACTTATCCTGATAACCTTAGTAACATAATGAATTCATTCATGGACTTCAGACTATTATACTCCCAAGTTATGTGGCCTTTTACAGTTATTACTCTACACGTAGGGCCATTGCTGTATGTCTGCACATAATTATGACCCCTCCCTGCCTCCAACCGAAGTGAATTCTTCAGGAAAAATAACAGGAGACCTCATTGAAAGGACTCGAACAAAATATACCTAATTATTCATTTGGTAAATAGACTTTAAATGGTGCACTTAACATGGTTTGTTGAAGTACAATACTGTTATTGCTGCTACCAAACCTTTAGTGTATGTGTTTGGAACAATCATTCAGTGCAAGGAACCAATTTCAATTGCTAGGTAGCACTTTTGGTTTCAGCCCCTGTTATTTTTATCTAAATTCTAATACTGTGCTGGAAATCCTGAAACTTGAAAACTGCCGGAAAATGCCAGAAGAGAGTTTCTTAGAGAGCCTGTTTTGGGAGGTCCTTCTCCAAAACTGCGTATTGTTCTTTAAGATGATCCATAGCTTTTGCATGCTCTTCATTGATTGTTGTCTTCAGGCGGTGCTGCTCCTTCATGAATTCCTCCCAGTCAGCTATACGTTGGGCTTCACCAGCCTTTAGTTTCTCGGTCTGAAGCTGAGGAGAAAAAGCAGGTAATAAATGTTGAATCTAGCAATGAAGAAAAAAAGAATTTACATTGCAATGAGGATATCTGTTTAAAACAAGTTATTTTTCCTTCTTTTATGAAAATGTGTAGCTTGTACCAATACAATACAATAGCAGAGTTGGAAGGGACCTTGGAGGTCATCTGGTCCAACTCCCTGCCTAGGCAGGAAGCCCCATACCAGTGATGACTAACCTTTTTTGGCTTGCGTGCCAAAAGTGGGGGGAGCGCCGGGGGGGTCATCCGTGGGCGTGCCACACCCATAATGCTATGTGCGTGATCCCCTGCTTTTGGCATATTTTGTTCACCTTTCTAGGAGCCTGGGGAGGGTGAAAACAGCCTCCCCTCCCCACCTCCAGAGGCTCCAGGAGCTTCCCTGAAGCCTCCAGAGGGCGAAAAACAACCTCAAAAGATGGCCTATGTCAGCTGGCCAGCACACACATGTGTGTTGGAGCTGAAAGGGCAATGACTCGCATGCCCTAAGAAATGGTTCCGGGTGCCACCTGTGGCACCCATGCCATAGGTTCGCCATCACGGCCCTATACCACTTCAGACAAATGGCTATCCAACATCTTCTTGAAGACTCCCAGTGTTGGGGCATTCACAACTTCTGGAGGCAAGCTGTTCCACTGATCAACTGTTCTAATTGCTAGGAAATTTCTCCTCAGTTCTAAGTTGCTTCTCTCCTTGATTAGTTTCCGCCAGTTGCTTCTTGTTCTACCCTCAGATGCCTTGCAGAATAGTTTGACTCCCTCTTCTTTGTGGCAACCCTTGAGATATTGGAACATTGCTATCATGTCTCCCCTAGTCCTTCTTTTCTTTAAACTAGACCTGCAACTGTTCTTCATATGTTTTAGTCTCCTCAGATGCCTTGCAGAATAGTTTGACTCCCTCTTCTTTGTGGCAACCTCTGAAATATTGGAACACTGCTATCATGTCTCCCCTAGTCCTACTTTTTATTAAACTAGACATACCCAGTTCCTGCAACCGTTCTTTATATGTTTTAGTCTCCAGTCCCCTAATCATCTTTGTTGCTCTTCTCTGCAGTCTTTCTAGAGTCTCCACATCTTTTCTACATCGTGACCAAAACTGAATGCAGTATTCCAAGTGTGGCCTTACCAAGGCATTATAAAGTGGTATTAACACTTTGCGTGATACCAATATATAATCGATAAACTCACAAACAGAAAGGAAAAATAAAACTATTTTAAAATGCAATAAAATTACATAAAACATATTATTAGAATAACTGTAGCACAAACAGCAGTGGCAATCACCAAATTTTGTGCTAAGCATCAACTGTAGGTTGGACGGATACAACACATGATAGCACAAAATCGGGCAACCTGGCAAGATGTGTCAAGATTCTGATTAGAAAAAAGCAGTGTCAGACTTTGTGCTATTTATCAGGGTAATCCTTTCAAATGAGCTATGTATCTTCCTTGATTTCCTACAGAGCAGAGATGTTCAACCTTGGTGACTTTAAAACCTGTGGACTTCAACTTTCAGAATTCTGGCTGGCTGGGGAACTCTGGGAATTATATTTTGATCTACATGAGAGAGATTATTACATGTAGTGCTGAAAAATATAGCTTATAACCAGTGATGGGATTCAGCCGGTTTGTGAGCGAAAGAGAAGGCCGCTTTCCCTCTTTCTTCTCCCTGCTCCTTCTCCTTCCCTTATGCCAGCTGCCCTATTGCCCATTTCTTCATTGCAGTGCAGCAACTAGGATCCACTTTGATAGCGGGGGTGGGTGGGTAGTTTAACAACTGGTTTGCCCAAGTCGGGTTGGCAATCACAGGAGGTTCATCCTGCATGTGCGGTAGAGCTGGAGGACGGGGATGGGCCATGACAGCCAACCTGACCCTGAGTGAACTGGTTATTAAATTATTTGAATCCCACCACTGCTTACAACCTAGTCCTCATATGACCATTGCAATATCCTCTCAATCACATTAACATAATTCAGATGGTTGGCATAAATCTTGTATTAATGTTGACTACAGTGCCTCAGGATCATGTGATCACCTTCCCAGCTGGCTTCTGACAAATAAAGTCAACAGGAAAACAGGAAAGGAGGTCACAAGTCATGATCAGATGAAATCTCATTTAATGATTAAGGCAATAAATGTCATAAAATTGGATAAAATCATGTGCTGCCACAGAAAAGACACGCCTCTGGGTTCTTCAAGATGGCATTGTGTGATTGATAGGATCCACAGCATGCCCATTCAACCTGATCTCATCCAGTGGATAGAAATGTGGAAACAGGCAGTCTCTAAAGTAGACTAGTTTTATGTCATGAAAGGGTTTATAGGTGATAAACAGCACTTGGGAGTCAACTGATGCATTTCAGAATGCTTAGGAGGCATGTGATATACTATGGTACATCCATCATTACCCATGTTGCCCCATTTTGGGCCAACTGCAGCTTCCAGATGATTTTCAAGGGCAGCCCCATATATACTACATTGCAGAAATCCAATCAGGAGAAGACTAAGGCATGAGTAACTTCCTGATAATGTAATAGTCTAACCCAGGGGTGTGAAACTTATGGCATCACGGCAGTGTCACGTGACCTATCGCGACTTTCGCCCCTTCACTAAACCGGGCATGAGTGTGGCCAGCATATGATGCATCCGGCTTGCGGGCCACGAGTTTGACAGCCTTGGTCTAATAGTAAGCTAAAAAGAGATAAAATTGTCTAAGACATTTTACTGAAAGAAAAAGAACTGAGAGCAATCAATAATGGACAGGGTGTATGGAACACTATTCTCCCTCAAAATAGTTCTCAAAGCTTTCGGAGACCTGCACTGGATGAATACTTGCCATAGGACTCTTTGGCACTCTTTTAATCTACAGAATGTATCCTGAAGCAAAGGAGGCTGGGGACTAGGCCTTATTGCATTCTGAGTGAGTATCATAGAGAAGACCAAGAATCCCCAATACATTCCAATCTTCAGCATTGGTTAAAAAAGAAAAGCAGCCTTTCCTATGACATCTGCTCTTTCCTCAAATATAATGTATCTGAATGTTCACCTGTTGATATACAACACAGCTATAAGAAACAGGCTGATCAATGTTGTGCCTTTATGTTTGGCTCAATCAGAAGAGAAGGAAAATAGGTGGACTGGGGTGGGGGAGGATAGATGTGCAAACTTGTAGTACACTTTCTTTCTCTTAGCAAGTTTAGGAAATTTAGGAATGTTATATTTACACTGCATCTGACAGCATTTTGCCCTTATCAATTACATAGAAATAAGAAATATGAAATTTGCTTCAATCTGCTTACAGTGCTCCTCTATTAGGGCTAAAAAAAATCTTCCTAATTAAGGGAAGCACAGAAGAAAAATATAGAATTAACTTCTTGCACAGTTTTTCCTAATGCTGTGAGGTTTAAGAATATGTATTACAAACCAACAGTGTGCCGCCATCTGAGAGGTTCTAGCAAGCTGCATGTTCTTATAATCTGGCCTTTCATGAAATAAGATCCGCAGGTATGAAATGCTTTCATTTCAGAAAGCTGTAGTCATAATATGTTCAGTGTTTTTGACCGACCAGGAAAGATTTACATTTCCATTCTGTTGGGTATTTTTTGTTCCATGCAAAACAGGGATTTCCCTTTTCTCTGGCTGTGAACGAAATGCTTAGAAAAACTTTCCACCCATACAGAAGACGAGAAGATATAAAAAGTTTACTATTTTTTTAAGCAACTATGAAAGTCTAGTTAAAACTGCAGGTTTACCTATGACTTTTTTTTTTACATCTGGGGTAGCTAATCCAGAAGAAGGTATGCTTTTCATTTTCCTGAGAACTTTAAAAGAACATGTAGATTTGCTTCAGAACAATTGGTGAATCTCAGAGTAATTTAATTCACATTCTTACATGCAATTTTAATCTGATGAGAATTAAATGTCCATTTTGCAAGTTAAAACATGTACGGTAGTATCTTTTGACTGATATATTCCTAAACAGTAATGTTGAAAGCCACACCAGATTAAGAAGGGACCAAATCACAGATTGCTTCAGTGTAAAGCTTTAATAGTATGCATCTGGACAGAAAAGGGAAATAAGCTTAAAGATACACAGCCTTTGAACATTAAGTATTGCCTGAAGTATCTTTGACTGGTTTAGTGTTTAGATGACATGGTGGGCACACTATCCTAAAAATTTAACCACAGAGATTTAAGAAACAAAAACACTCAGTTTCATTGATAACAATATTATCAAGAAAGAGCAAGAGACACAAGAGAAGTCTAGCGAATCTTTGATGTGAAGTAAAAATATCTTAGTATTAAAATGGTAATCTGGAAGGACAATTAGTTGTGAACATAAAAACATCCTATTCTCATTCAAATAGCACTGCTCAAATTTCAAGATAAGATGGACAATTTTCTTTCAATTATCCATTGAATATTATAGGGAGTACTTGCTTAACAACTATTCCTTGTACTTCTGACACAACACCCCTGGAGTCATGTGACTGTGATTTGCAATCTTTCCTGCCAGCTTTGGACAAGCAAAGTCAATGAGGAAATCAGCAGGAAGTTGCAAATCATGACCTTGTGAGGTCCTCGCATTATGATGGCATCTGGATGGCTGGACTGCTGTTACTAAACAAGGTTTTTTGACAGAATTTCCAGCCTCAGCTTTGTTAAATGTAGATTCCCTGTACTCATAATGGAAGTGGCAAGTTTAATATACCCGTTTATTTATGTTGAAATAGTGTAATGGGTGGCCAGAATAATCTTGAGGAAACAGGAGGAAGACATATTGTACAACCAAGGTAACAGTGAGATAAAAGAAATCTGAGGTTAGAGCAAAAGTGTAATTTGAGAAAGCATTTCAGATAGGACTCTCCCTACTTGTCACAAAAAAAAGGAGGGCGGGGAACACATTCAGACTTATTGCAACATTGTAATAAAAAGTATTCAGTATTCACTCATGACTTTCTTTTCCTAATCTGGTCTATCTTGAAGAGATGACCCCCCCCCTCCCCTAATATTAGATAGCCCTTTGTGGCTAAAATAATCCATCTAAAGTCCCTTGTGCCTCCCCCAGCCAGTTGCCTCCCTCTTCCTAATAAGGTTAATGTTGCTAGTTTATAAATGTAAAATATTAGCATTTACCTGACTTTCTTCCTGTTCTGTTTGCTGCAATGTATGGAACATCTGGTTGGCTACCTGTACTGAAATAAAGTTTACAGTTGTGCAATTCATCATTCACATTTTTAATGGACAGATCCGTTTTTAATGTAAGAACTACACTGGCTTTGCTCACACTCCTTTAACTCAAAATGTGCTATATACTCAGGTCTTTCTAATCTAAGCAAAACATCTCTATGATTTGCTAAGCCTAGTTTAAATGTAATTTCTAAACCCTTATAAAAGTAGCTTATAACAATACAGCCCAAGCAGAAAGTGTTAGCTACTTTACGTTAAAAATAAGCTCTAACATTAATTGAACCTGATTAAATACTTTTACTCTATGAAAGGAAACCTGGAAAATATGAAAATATATTGTCTGGGACACATCTAACACCTTTGTCTTAAGTTGAAAAATAATAGAGTAAAGGTAGCGCAACACTTTTAAATAACTATGAGCTGCTACCTTAGAGCAAAATCTTATCTTAATCAAACATCCTGTTTTAAGAGAGCCAGATGGATAGCAAGTGGAAACCCAGAAACAGGATTAAATTGTTCTCTCTCAATTTACATTCCAGAAATTGCTATTGACAGGCATTTTGCCTTTGCATTTGAAACAAATAAATGGATATAATAGTAGCAGCTGGCTAACTTGGTTTGCACTTAGTAACTAAACTGGCAAAGCATTATTAGTCCTTGGAGAGGAGCCATCAAGGAATTTCAGAGCTGCAGGTTAGACCAGAAAATTGAAAAATATTTCACCCTTCACCATCACGACTCAAAAAAGAGAGGACAAGCCACATATAACTTATGGTCAAAAACAATTACATGGATATGCCATCCAGTTATATAAACTCAAATATGAAACAAAGGAGACCATGTTTTTTATAGCTGTCCTTAATTGATAGTTACTGATCAGTTTCAATATCTGATGGAAAAAAGTCATAGCCCAATTTGTCAAATTGAATTTATCATCATGGGAAAACAAATAATTAATTTTAGAGGCAGATGTCTAACTAACCGATATCATGAAATTAATTTCTCTATTTTATGGGCAAATTAACTCATTTAAAGACAGCAGCCACAGCAACAGAAGAACATAACACAGCAGGGGAGAGTTTAACCAGCACTTCCGATTTAACTTTTCAGTACAGGAAGTTCTCGACTTACAACAGTTCATTTAGTGACTATTCAAAGTTACAGCAGCACTGAAAAAAGTGACTTATGACTGTTTGTCATATTTACAATCATTGCAGCATCCCTGTGGTCATGAAATCAAAATTTGGATGCTTGGCACTGTGATCACTTCTTACAACTTTCTGAATAGCAAAGTCAACGGGGAAGTCTGATTCACTTTTATGTTACTCACTTAACAACTGCTGCAGTCCATTTATTTTTCTTTGAAGGGAAGTGCCACCAGCAGAGCTCTGCTGCAATTCAGCACAAAGGTAGTCTGTGTTCCCATTGGAGGCTTTGCCCCAGCTCAAGTCCCTAAACCCAGGTTAGTCATTACACAGCAAGTCAATAAATTCTCTCTAGGGAAATGCATTTTTTTTTTCAATTTCAAAGGGGTGGGTGAGTTCATTGATGTTTTAAGAATCTCTACATTTTGAGTGTTCTTTAAATACATAAGAAAATAATTTCCCCCTTACATCTCTTTAATATTTCATTTAGATTTCCATGCATTACTTCTTCGCATTTTGGCAAAATCTTGTCATTGGCCTCAAATATTGTGTTGTTTAAGTTTTCAAGAACCCGCAATTCTCGGAGACCCCTTTTTTCCTGTTTGGAAAGAAAGAAAGGGATAATTCTAAATATTCTACAAAAAAGCTGACATTTTATTAACATCAAGTCCAGTTCCGCTTAAAAAATAACTAAACTGAAATTCTACACTCCTTTACTGGAAAGTAAAATTCATTGGACAGTGATATTTATAGCTAATCAGACATATACACACTTTCATTGTGAAACAGATTAGAATATCTAGATTTTTAATTCTTAGACTCCTGTTAACTACATAACTACTTGGAAATAACTCAGCAGCACCCAGAGGAACTTATTACTGATTAAATATGCTTATGCAGTAACTGCGTATTTAATATTTCAACACATTGTATGTTAATACATCCCCATTAATGTTTATTTAAACATTACAGGTTAAAACAATAAGCATTTTTACAATTATTTTGATTTTGTTCATTTTATCATCCACTCTTGAAAGAAAATCACCCAGACAGATAGAAAGCTACCAGAATTTCATATATATTATTCTTATTAAAGTTTTGCTGCCATCTTGTGGCAATTATGTTCAATATTATGTTTGAATTTGGGCATTAAATATTTAAATGCCTACAAAGGGCATTTAATATTTAAAAAGCATTTTTGCATATGTATTTTTAAAAAAATGAAATGTCATTCTCTATAATTTACATAATATGCTTGTGCAGCCTTGCTTGTTAATTCAAAACCTCCTTCTTCCACAAATCCATCATATTTCATTTCAAAACAATATCTCACATACTTCAAATTCTTTGATGAAATAACGAATTTCTCCTTGAATAACTGGTCGGTGGTCCAGAAGCCGGGAATATATTTCACCAACATCTACAAGAAAAATGATGAATTATAACCTACTTATATATTATTAAGAGTATATAAAAATCTGGGTAGCTTGAGATTTTCTTTCTTCCTCTGTAGTCCATTTTTCTCTTTTACAGTAGTTTTTCTTCCTTATAGTTTCCCCACAGTTACAGGGAGGAAAATCCTTCAAAATAACAGTATATGAGACGTGATGACATAGTGGTTAGAATGCAGTACTGCAGGCTAATTCTGCTGACGGCCGGCTGCCAGCAGTTCAGCACTTCAATTCTCAGCAGCTCAAGGTTGCCTCAGCATTTCATATTTCCGAGGTCAATAACATGAGGACCCAAATTGTTGGGGGAAATATGCTGACTGTGTAAACCGCTTAGAGAGAGCTGTAAAAAAACACTGTTAAGTGATATATGTCTAAGTACTATTGCTATTAAGGTTTTTTTAATGTTGCTTTATAGACAGATCAGTGTCCAAGTTTGTACTGCTGTTAGAAAAGCCATTTTAATTTCATAAGGTTTAGGAAATGTCAGTGTAAACTCCCTTCTATCAACAGACACTCAAACATTTGTTGAGCTTTTGACTATAAAAAGACTTACATACAACATAATTGTTTTATACCTTAAAGCAAATACACAGAATTATGTCTACAGACAGACCATTTTACAGAGAAACTTTTGTCAAGGAACTTTCCTTGCTACTTTACTGAAAACAGATACTTTTTATATATGAAACCTATACATTTTACTGTACTGTTTGGGATAAAGGATAAAACAGGTAAGTAGAACATTTTAAAAGTAAAAGAAATAATAGCCAACACTCCAGAAGATAGGCTTAAGATACAGAAGGATCTTGACAAACTTGAACATTGAGCACTATCTAATAAAACAAAATTCAATGGTGAAAAGAGTAAAGTTCTACATTTAGGCAACAAAAATGAAATGCACAGGTACAGTATAGGTGGTACCTTGCTCAATAGTAATAACTGTGAGAGGGATCTTGGAGTCCTAGTGGACAACCATTTAAATATGAGCCAGCAGTGTGCAGCAGCTGCCAAAAAAGCCAACATAGTTCTGGGCTGCATAAATAGAGGGATAGAATCAAGATCATGTGAAGTGTTAATACCACTTTATAACGCCTTGGTAAAGCCACACTCGGAATACTGCATTCAGTTTTGGTCACCATGATGTAGAAATTATTCTCCAAGGCATCTGAGGGTAGAACAAGAAGCAACTGGTGGAAACTAATCAAGGAGAGAAGCAACTTAGAACTGAGGAGAAATTTCCTGACAGTTAGAACAATTAATCAGTGGAACAGCTTGCCTCCAGAAGTTGTGAATGCCCCAGCACTGGAAGTCTTTAAGAAGATGTTGGATAGCCATTTGTCTGAAACGGTATAGGGCTTCCTGCATAGGCAGGGGGTTGCACTAGAAGACCTCCAAGGTCCCTTCCAACTCTGCTAATGTATTGTATTGTATTGTATTGTATTGTATTGCTAATTTTACTCTTGTCAATTGTTTTGATGTGTCAAAAAAACCCCACCCAATTCTGTGAAACCCTCAAGAGTTACTCAACTCAACTAGCTCATAAAGATGCCATCTTTGCTACTCAGTGGAAAAATATTTCCTTTTGTTTTGTGTGCACATGAGCTCAAGTGGGGAAAGATTAAGGAGAAATAGATCCATGGAAATACTGAATTTAGACAGATCTCAATGATTTTCTGAAAGGATACCATTTTAGATAATAATATGTATCAGGTCCATGAAATCCCTGGATTTAAAGGCCAAAAGATGCTTTGGAATGCACATGAGTTGTTGATTCTGGGCATGTTTAATTCATTGACTGACTGATTATGTGCCATCAAATCATTTTTGACTCCTGGCCACCACAATGATTTTCTCCATGACGTGACAGCCTACCCCTAACTTGGTTTTTAAAGTCTCCCAACAATGTACTCATCACCACTTTGTGTTTGGCAGGTTACAATTAGCAATTTTCAATATAACATCCATAGGATAATCAAACAAACAAAACAGTGTGAATCGTAAAATACCATCAAAAATAAAAGTTCTAGCAAGAACAGACAAAAATGGCAAGAGAGAAGTAAGTGTGCCTTCAGACAGTAAAAGCCTTCTTAGGCCATCCTTCCATAAGGATGGAAAGAGCTGCTGATACAATTCTAGAGAGGAATTATTGAGTCCGCCTTATGCACCTCTATAACTATCTGGTTTGGTTCCGCAACCCAACAAGACAGACACAGACTTCAATGGATAGTTAGAACTGCAGAAAAGACACTTACTACCAACCTGCTTCCATTGAGGACCTGTATACTGCACGAGTCAAAAAGAGGGCCGTGAAAATATTTACAGACCCCTCGCATCCTGGACATAAATTGTTTCAACTCCTATCCTCAAAATGACGCTATAGAGCACTGCCCATAAGAACAGTTATCCCCCCCCCCCCGAACACCATCATTGCTAAACAAATAATTCCTTCAATACTGTCAAACTATTTACTAAGCCTACATTATTATTACTATTAATCTTCTCATCATTCCTATCACCCATCTCCTCCCGCTTATGACTTCATGACTGTAACTTTGTTGCTTGTATCCTTACGATTTATATTGTTTCCTAATATGATTTGATTATTTATTTATTATTTATTATTTAAATTTCTATACCGCCCTTCTCCCTTCTGGGACTCAGGGCAGTGTACAGGCAGCAATAAAATCAATGATAAAAAATACATGAAATATATATTTAAAAATGTATTAAATAATACGCCTGTACTAAAACCATTAATAAAACCTACTAAAACCATTTAAAAATTATGCCAGACCGGCCGCACGAAATAGATAGGTCTTCAAAGCCCGACGGAAGAGGCGCAGGTCCGTGGTCGTGCGTAGGTCGGTGGGTAGGTCATTCCAGAGGGCAGGAGCCACCACAGAGAAGGCTCTCCCCCTGGGGGTCGCCAGCCGACATTGCCTGGCCGACGGCACCCTGATGAGGTCCTCTCTGTGGGAGCGAACTGGACGGTGGGAGGTATTTGATGGCAGGAGGCGGTCTTGCAGGTAACCAGGTCCAGGATTGTTTTTTTGTACCCTATGACTATCATTAAGTGTTGTACCTTATGATTCCTGACGAATGTATCTTTTCTTTTATGTACACTGAGAGCATCTGCACCAAAGACAAATCCTTGGATGTCCAATCACACTTGGCCAATAAAGAATTGAATTGAATTGAATTCTATTCTATTCTATTCTATTCTTCAACTCTAACCAAATTCAACTGAATTAGCATAACATTGACAACTTCCAGTTGCTTGACAGATCATGCAGAACTTCCAGGGGTCATTCCAGGCTCTTAGCTAGGACACAGGGAATTTTTTATTTTATCCTTTCTGATTCCTTTCAGAATCCACGGGTATTTTATACATAAAGTTTGCGCGAATTCCGTCCAAATACCTTTGCTGTCTGAGGACTTTTCGCTTCTTCTGCGTCCTTCTGATGTGTCTCAGTTATTGGGCAATAGATCGCGAGGAAGGCGTTTCACCGCCAACCACCATTATTACCATGCCCGCTCTACTTCCAAAGCAAACTACTCCCTCGTTACTCTAGGGATACTATGAAATATGTTTGCAATTACTCTATCAGCATGCAAGAGAACTGAAACTTAACGGAGGAAAGCAAAAGGAAGGAGCAGCGTTTCCTACCTTTAAAAATAGGACATGAGGACGCGGCCCCCAGTGAATCCCTCCTTTTATTACCGCTTCCAGAAACCGGAGACTCCGCGGTTTTATTGGCGCTTAAGGTCCCGGCAGCCCCGCTACTCATTTCACTCAAAGCCTCCCGAGGAAGACTGCAGCGAGACGACTTTGGAGTTCCTCCTTACGAAAGCGCATGCGCAACTGTCATAAGGCTCTCTGGACGGGGCTAGATGTGAGTACCGCGCATGAGCAGGAAGGCTTTCACTTTGTGAAGCCGTTTCCAAAACAACCGGTGGGAGAAACCGTCGTCTATGACGTCAAGAGTTGACATCTCATTGAAGGATTCCCGAATGGCTCATTCTACTTAGGGTCTACGTCATGGATCGGGAGCTAAGGGTCATGCGTTGTGAACGTGAATTGGCCAGCAATCTAGTCTCCACCTTGTTGAAGAAATCGATCTAGATCTACAGATAGATGGAGAGTCTTTCTATTTATTTACAAATATGTCCCTTCCTAACGCAACCCCTGTATACTGTGCAACAAAACTTGCACCAGGAACATTTTAAACGAAGCAAATCAGCTTCATTCCAGCAAGATATTATTTCATGCTTTTTGTGAAATGCTGCTAATGTCAAGCTTGCAGGAAATGGAAACAAGAATAGAGAAGCTTGACTGTTATGTTCTTTAATTTACAAACAAATTTGAGTATTTGTGAAATCCTCCTTGATGTATATGAGGGAACCGGTTGAGAGATCCCAGAAGATATTCATAGAATCATAGTAAGGGGCAAAGGATCTTAGAGATCATTTACTCCAGCCTCGTGATTATTGAAGGAATGCCATGATAGTAATGTCCCCAAAGGAGAGCCATTTGGTCTTGCTTAAGCACCTGTAAATTTTTTATTAGTTTATCAGAACATAAAATGCAAAGAAAATGGACATAATGGGAAACTATGGGGAGGAAAAAGGGAAAAGGAGAAATTATGGGCAAGAAGGGTTTGTAAAAGAAATAAAAGGTTTTGACGTCTGACTCATTTTAGCACAGTAGAATATAATAAATTACAACCTCAACTTCTTACTTTTACACAATAATGTATATTAGCCATTTCTATTGTAGGAAGTTAGCATCCACCTCTCTCCTAGAAAATGAAATATCCTAGGAAATATTAAAAAGGAAGAATATTATATTTCCTTGGATGTGAAAAGAGAGAAATATGTTTTTAAAGACAATTTAGCTCCCTGCAGCTTCCTGTCAATGAGCCATTAAAGCCTGAGCTAGTCTACTCTACACAACAAAGGTAGGATTAACCCTCTACAGAAACTCACCACAAGGCACCTGGGAAAATTACATCGGCCAGCAGGGAACCAAACTTGAACTCGAAGCACAGCATACAGAGTTGTCCCTGCATGGCCCCATGGCAGTCTGACAACCAATCAGAATACAAGATCAAGATCAAAGGCCAGAGAAGGCATAAAACCAGGGACTTTCAGCATCTTGCCCCTTTGTCTTCTTCACCCAACATCTTGAAACATGTGATCCCCCTTTTCTGCTCAGGAACTCAAGCCATGTGATCCTGTCATGTAAACCAGGGGTCCCCAACCTTTGTAACTTTAAGTCTGAAGGACTTCAGCTCGCAGAATTCTCCAGCCAGCTTTGCTGGCTGGAGAATTCTGGAAGCTGAAGTCCTTCAGACTTAAAATTACAAAGGTTGGGGACCCCTGATGTAAACCATCTTTCCAAGCAGCCTCCATGTTTCCAGTGTCTTTTTCCTCACTTGGAGTTGAACCCAGAAAGACATTTCTTCCAACACTATAACAGCAAACCTGTCTGATCAGCAAAACCAATTGAGTTTCATTTTTTTCATCAAAAGCATAAAACCCAGCAGTGATTTCCAAGTGGAAACAAAATTAGATATATTCTTTTTGTTGTTGAATAACACAATTTAACTGTCACTAATATTATTTCTTGCTATGGAAAATAATATATATTCATTGATATGAACCTAATTAATTATACTTTCTCAGATGTTTTAACCTTAAAGGGTAAAAATCTATTTCTAACATACATTTTAAATCTCTAAATGTTTCTTTGAAAATATTAGTAAAATCAATAAGTTTTTCCTGATGTCAACCAAAATCATAATCGTTGTAATTTAAATCTTTTGTTTCATTGACTGGTCTTCAGGAACTATGGTTACTAGTTCTGTCCTCCTGACAGCATTTCAAGTACTTTAAGATAGTTACTATGTCTTCCTATAATCTTCTCCAGGCTAAATAATCCCAACATCTCAACCATTCTCCATACAATTTTCCTTTCATGACCCTTATTATCTTGACAGTTAACAAACGTTTTGCTTCTCACCCAATAAACTTCTTCAGTTCTCAGAAAACTGAAGAAGCTTCTTGGATGAGAAGTGAAAGGTTTTCAAAGAAAACAAAACCCCAACATGGTCTAGTTACCTTTTGGAAAAAGTCCTTTGGGATAACCAAGATCTGGATGATTGAGAATCTCCACAGACATCTGGAGATTTCCTAAAATGCAGTATCAAAACTTGATGCAATATTCTAGCTATGATTTGAGTAACATCATGCAAAACAAGAAGAATAATTGAACTTCTGTTTATTTATGTTGGTTGCATAGTCAGCTAGATGTTTAGACTGCTTTTGACATTTTTTCCACCTATCAAATCCTTCCCAAGGGCATGAGATAAACTGTTCCAAGTAAAGCTGCCTTTTACAATTGACTGGTAGTGATTTTGTCACTGCTAATGATAATTTAACTTGATTTGCAATACCAGATCATTATTTCTTTTATTTTTGATCTTTGTATATTTGATGGGTAAACAACTTTCTCTTTCTTGGTGCACTTTGGTTGTTTTCTTGCAGATGTTTTATTATGCAAAGTAGGTGATATTTACTTGCCGGTGGCCTTTCGGGTGCGCTTCAAGGTGCGCTTCAAGGTGTTGGTGACCATCTTTAAGACGCTCCATGGCATAGGGCCTAGTTATTTGCAGGACCGTCTCCTACCACATACCTCCCTTCGACCTTTCCGCTCCCACAGAGTGGGCCTCCTCAGGGTGCCGTCAGCTGGTCAATGCCGGCTGGCGGCGCCCAGGGGAAGAGCCTTCTCCAACCCTCTGGAATGACCTACCCCCCCAAACTTCGTATCATCACGGACCTTCGCCTTTTCCGCTGCTCATTAAAAACGCATTTGTTCCATCTTGTTGGCCTTGCTTAGAGTTAGTTTATGTCCATATTTTAGTCTAGATTTTAACATTGGGATTTTTAGGGGATTGGTTGAGATTTTAATATTTTTAGCTTAATTTTTAGCACAGGAGATTCTAATTTTATTTTATTTTACTATTGTATTGTATGTATTGTTGCTTGTTGGTATTTTAATTCCCTGTGCACCGCCCTGAGTCCATCTGGAGACAGGAGCGGTATATAAATCCAATAAACCGTAAACCGTAAACCTCACAGGATTGTTGTGGGCAAAAATATGCTATCTTGATTTTATCAAAGAATTGGCACATATAAATCAATAAATAAACAAGCAAGATAAAAATACAGTTGCAGGAGCAAAAAAAAAGAAAGAAAGGGGTAGGTGAAGAAATTGTGGGAAGTAAAATTGTCCCTCATGATCTGCCAACAAGTCACAAGTTGCTCGGATCCCTGATAATTTTTAATATTTCATAATTTGTTTTGTGAACATTTCAATCACCAGTTGCAGTAAGTAATCATGTTTCTGGAAATAGCATTTCTAACTTTCAGCAGTTAGATGCAGATATACAACCACGCAAAAGGTGCAAGTACAAAAATATGTGTTCATAAATGTCATAAAATTAATTATCTTTAAAAAGACTGTTTCATTTTTTTATATGGAAGTAATCGTAGAACTAATGAAAATATATTTCAGAATGTAGGATTCAAAGCCACAATCCTTTTTTTGTTTTAAAAGTGTTTCACACTGGGTTTTAATATATGCTTATAGAAATGTGTCATCATTTAATAATTTTAATGGAATACTTTTGTAATAGAATGAATGGAAACTAATGGTTATGGAAAAGCAGAGATTGCCTAACTGTCAGGCAAAAATTAATAACATATTTTGGTATCTGAGAAATAAAAAACCTAAAACATGTTATTTAAAAAAAATTATTAGAATTGAATGACATACAAATTGAATATATTATTATTATGATCATCATCATTATTATTAACGCTTACTCATTAAACATGAAACTCAGTCAACTGAACATTTAAAAATGTATCACAAATATCATTGAGTGGTGATGATGATTTAGCCAATTCAATTAAACTACTCTCACATATATTTCTCAAAATATAACAAATTTTCTACTTTTGTGTATTATACCAAATCTTAATGATTTTCATTTTTGACTTTTTACTGGTCTATTGGTTTAATGTACTGGTTTGATTTGTGGTACAAGAAATAAAAACAACAAAAAGCAAAGACCAAAAGTGGAAGAATCTCAGCAAGACACTTTAGTCTTTTGCACAATCCCTGTAGTTCTTTTTATGCAAGATAATAAATAAAATAATCCAACTACTAGTTATTTCAACAATCACACCATGAAATGCAAGCAATTTTCAATACACTCTATGCAAGAATAGATGACCAATATGATGGAACTGACAACCCAAGTTGAATCTTAGAATATAGAGATTAAAGACAGTAAAATCTAAATCTTCAGAATTATGTCTAGTTCAAAAATCTCACCTGATGGAACTGAACAAATTAGAAGCTAAGCCATAAATGTCAGAAACTGAACTGTATAAATGCAATCTGAAATTTAGAGGCATGTCAGAAGAATTGGGTAAGGAAGGCTTATAAAGAGATCTATATCTTCTTTCAATTCTTTCATTTTACTTAAAGTCTACCTTAATCAGTGGATGGATCTTTGGAAATTTGGGGAGTTGATGAGAAAGCATGAGAAAGATAGCTTCTGCAATATGTATTTATAAAATTCCTATATCTCACAAATTAAAGAAGCAATTTTGGAACTGGAAAAAATTAAACCCCTTTAAAAGTGGGAGATAGTATAATTGAGGTTTTATCAGATGCTCCTCCAGATACTTGGAGAATTGATTTTCAAAGGGAAAAAAAAGCCTAGCCTTGGACAAAGAAATAAAATTTAAAAATAGAGTAGAGCATCTTAGATTGAACAGTGGAGAAAATGAAGTATTTATAGAAGAATATCTTTCAGGCTAATCTATCCTTTGAAGTGTCCTTAACAACATAGCTAGCAAAGTATTTCATTTTTCTTTACTTCTGAGAGGACTGTTTCTTTAGCATCCAACATAAAGCCATGCAAAGAAGTATTTTTTTAGATTACAGCTTTACATCCAGAATTACGGCATAGCTGAAATATGAACTTTAGATATTTAAATTTGATGTTTGGTCTATATGTTAATTCCTTTATTAATGTATGGTTCATTGTTTATAGCTTCCTTTTGCTAATTCTAATGCATTTACCAAATATTTTAAGTGTTCAATAGATGTTATAACTACCTATTAATTATGAAATATTTCATAGTATTCTGATAGTTTAATCTGAGAACTATTGATTATCTACCCTTATTTTACTGTTTAAATTGGCTTTTTCAACTATTAACTTTGTTATCTGTTCTTCTATGTTCTATAAACTTACATTTGTATTAATATTACTGTATACTCCTTTACTTTCTTGAACATTAGGAAGAATAAATATATGTGCCCCCTAAATAAATATGGGCTAATCTATTTTGGTTTTTTTGTAAGATCAAATAATCATGTCAAAAAACTTGGGAATGGTGAGCTCTGGGTCTGAAAATCAACATATGTAGTCATCATGTAATGTCTTGGGGAAGATTTACTAAACAAATTGTGTCACTTTTGCCTTGCAATCGAAGCGATGTTCTGTTTTGGGGATTATCTTGCCATCTGCCATTAGCGTTAGGGGCATTTTGTACCATAGACGTTTCAGATTAACATGAAGAGTCCTGCCGTTTTTCCCACGGGCTGTCTAGCAATGATACTCCACTAAAGGATTGTTTCATTCAAACGGCGGTGCACGACTTGAATGCTGACGGCGAGCAGGAAAACCCAAACCTGTTGAGGCAGACTTTTCAGGCAACAGAAGCAATCAGAATGACATTCTTTTAAGAGGGGAGTTGTGAGGCAGAGGAGATACTTTGCAAAAGCGTAATACATCCGTGGGCAGCATCTGTGGAAAACTAAGACCATGGTCAGGATTGTTAGAAGTTTGCAGGCTGTGATGCTGATCCTGGTTAAAGCAAGCCTGGGGCCAAATGGTTTCAGAGTAGTTGCCTTATCAGATTAATCATATGGTTATGGTATTTGATGCTCAACCTGGACAGACAGGCCTGCCAGGCAGGAACTGCTCAGACAGATGATGTTAGGGGAGGACAGAAATTATCCACTGCAAGACTAAGAAGACAAATGACACCCAGCAGGAACAGCAAGCCAAATCTGGGGAATCTGCAATCCAGCTCTGGCCTTAGGCTACCTGCCTCTTTGAAGTAGAATAGATGTAGCCCAGGAGCTGTCACATTAGATCACGAGGCTGGAGAAAGCCGAGAGTGATTTAGTTCTTCCAATAAAAGGAAAAGTTTAATGGTTCCAAATCTTCTTAAAGGGAGCCAAGCTAACATCAGAAGGGGGAAAAAGGATATCCTTAAGATGTAATGCTTATTAAAATACCATCTTCCCTCTTTGCGTGGCAGTGAAGATTACGATCCAAGTAGCAGCTTAAATTTTTCCCAGTTATTACTGTTGCAGGAAGGTATATAGGTTCAGGAATCTAAAGAGTAGAGGTAGCCCTCAACTTAAATTACTGTTGCTCAGTGAGACATTTGTTAAGTGAGTTTTGCCCCATTTTACCTTTCTCGCCTCAGTGGTTTAGTGCAGGGGTCTGCAAAGTTGGCTCTTTTAAGACTGGTGGACTTCAACTCTGGGAGTTGAAGTCCACCAGTCTTAAAAGAGTCAACTTTGCAGACCCCTGGTTTAGTGCATCACTGCAGTTGATAAATTAATAACCTGGTTGTGAAGGGAATCTGATTTCCCCATTGACTTTGCTTGTCAGGTCACAAAGGGTGCTTATATGACCATAGCAATCATCATAAATAGGAACCAGTTGCTAAGCATCTGAATTTTGATCATGTGACTATGGAAATGCTACAAAGGTCGTAACTCTGAAAACCGGTAGTAAACCACTTTTTTCAGTGCTGCTGTAACTTTGAACGACCGATAATGAATTGTTGTAAGTCAAGGACTACTTGTAATTGCTACTGCAAATTCAAATTTACCCTTTGATATCCTTCTGTATTATGCAGAAGGATATCAAAGAAGGGATCTTTCAGTATTGAGTGATTTATTATTTTTAATTTAATTCTCTAAAGCCAAGAGTGCTGGTGTGAAATTTTGAGGAAGAGATACAGGCTTAGAAATAAAGAACAGAATGCCACCTAAGTCCATGCTAGTTTAAAATGTATGACTTGTTTCTAATGTTGAGGTCACAAAGAACTTGGTTCTAGTCCTTTCATGTGTAAATCCATTGTGAAAGACAGTAATAAAGTTCTCAGTTCTCCTTACTACAATTGCCTGCTCTAACACACAGAGGAAAAAAAAAACCCTTTTGATCATGGGAATAAAAAATCTTTGTGGATCTGCAAATTTTCCAAAGCTCTGACAGCAAGAGCAGGATCTATATTCTGCTCAAAATATGGTAGATTGTTTTCTAGAAGGCATACCAAATGTGTAAACGTGCTAAACGTTTATCAATTTGTCCAGACCTCCTGAATGATTCTCAGACCTCCTGTTTCTCTGTCAAAAATTATATACTTGGAAATAAGTTAACTATGCAAAGTGGAAAAATTTAAGCCACTTATTTATTTATTTATTTATTTTATGAAAAAAGTTTTATTGGGTTTTACAAATTTTACATACAAACGGTAAGGGTAAGGTGTGAAAAGACATTTTGAGAACTTTCTCGTCGAAATCATTGACTCCAGCTGAGTCTTCATACACAAAATAGATATTTCAGTTATACATTCATACTACAAAGTGGACAGAGATGCAGATAAAGTTATAATAAAAATAACAGTGCTAGCAAACGTGCTTAAACATCCAAACAACATTATATTATGCTAAAATAAAGTCATTTTTGAGATCTAAGTCTCTTGGCAATTGTATCTTCTTCCCCCTGGCCCCCGGTGGGCGGAGCCGCGGCCGCCTCTGCTCCCTCGTTGTCATCTTCAAGGGTTAGGGAATGTTTTTCAAGAAAGGCTTGCGCCTCTACAATTGTTTTAATTCTTACTCTTCCCCCTTCCCAAAACACCAACATTCCCTCAGGCATCACCCACTTAAACCAGACCCCCTTTTTAAATAATCTTTTGGACAAGAAGGAATACTTCCGTCTTATCTCTCTAATCTTCTTCGGGACCTGTTTCAAGATGGTGATCTCTTTCTATTGATAAATTAGGGGGTTGTCTCTCTGCGCCTTCAATATCCTTTCCCTTCTAACAAATTTAATATGTATCTCTCTAGGTACTTCATTTATCCTGGCATATGCTGAATTTATTCTATAAATCAGATCAATGTCACCCCTTAATTCTTACTTAGGACTGTGTAGGTAATCTGCTAAAATTGTGCTCATTAAATCTTGTAAATTTTCCCCACACTCCTCAGGAACGTTCTGAAATCTTAAAAAATATGACATTCTTTCGAAATCCATCCTAGACATATGACCAGTTAAATCACTAATTTCATTATTAATACTTTTAAGCTCCCCCTTTGCCCCACCCAGCCCCACCTCCAGCTCATCAGTCTTTTGTGAATTTTCCATTAATTTCTTCTGTACCTCCAAAAGTTCTAATTTAGAACTGACTTGATCTTTCCTCATTTCCTTGATCTCTCTCACCAAGGTAGCAAGCGTTTCTTCGACAGCTGTTAATCTTGCATCTGTGTCGGGTTTTTCAGATAAACTTATTTATTTATTTTGAGGCCCATCTCACAACAGTGACTCTGGCTGGTGTACAAAGATTAAAATCTAAAAAAATAATAAGCTATTGCACCCTAGATAAATGGCATCTTCCAACCAGAAAAACTGCAAAGTCTCAGTTGATGATACATTAAAGGAAAAAAAAATGGCATCCACATTGTAAAAACATGTATTTTAAAGAAGCATTATCCTTATTACGTTGCCAATAAAATCCTTTTGGTCAGTATTTTTCCATAAAAAACAACAACAAAGTTCAATACACTCTAAATATTGCTTTTTATTGATTTTTGGGAGAAAGAAGTACATTATATAAATGTAATTCTGCAAAAAAAAAATCCCTAAATTTTTCAAATAATATTCTTTTGAACTACATATCTAGTACTTGGAATTTGATAACTAGACAATGACCTTGGATTCTCCATGCCCCGATTAGTGCAAAAAGATTGATACTGTTTTGCAGCAAAGATAAATGTATGGCCTGTTTCATTCAATGGATTTGAGGATCTGATTGCGGATTGCCTATAGATGTAGATTTTGTGAAAAAAAATGAAAATAGCATGGACATAATTATTTTCATATATATGTTAGAAACCACAATAATGCAAGGTGTATACACTTACATCATACTGGAAAAATGTATTTGCTGCATGTATAGTCCCTCTCATGTCTATTTATGGACATTATGTTCAAACTGATGTATGGATATGTGTTCTGACACCCCTTCCTTCAACTAATTACAAGACTCTTGGCTGCTTGCCTGAATGACAGAGACGAAGCTTATTCACACGAATTCAACTCAAGACACTCGAACCTAGAAATGACACATTGTTCTCTGCAAACTTTCTTAGCAGAGGCTTCCTTTTAAACCCTCTTGGGAGGGGCCAGTCATTAGGCAGCTGGGACTAATTCACCTCCTCCAAGTTCGCCTCTGCTGCACCTGAAGCTTTCTTTTGTCAGCCCGTCATAACCTAGCATCAGAGACAAACTGGCCTTGATCCTCCCCACTATTCCAAGACCCAGGTGCCTCCTGATGACTAGCCGGGCTCTCTGCTCTCTCAAGGTCCTCCTCCTCCTCCAGAGCAGACTCATAGGACTCCTCACTAGAGGAGTCTATCAGCAGCTCATCCGGAGCAGACTGGGCCACAACAGTTATGCATATTAAAAATAAACATGAAGTCAAGGAAACAGCATTTAAGCTGCGTTCATCCTTTTGCAGCATCACCTTGCTGTCTTGATAATGGTCAGGAAGGCCCACTAAAAAAGCTAAGATCAGCGAGAATGACAACTGGCTGTTGTGTGCAGAGATATGTTTTATTCCACTCTTGAATAGAATGTGTACAGTCTAATCACACCATACTTCCCAGAGGCAGATACTGTAGAAAAATAACACCAAGCTCTTTCATGAATTTGAATGTAGCAGTTATTAGATGAGCACCACTGTTCATTTTCCGTGCCTGTACAATATAGTTTCCGTTTCACAACAATGTCTACGTATGTGAAGGAACAGACTCAAAAGAATAAATTATATCTCTTGAGATATTGTATCTTAAAAGCGAATCACGAAAGGCAAGATAACCAAAATATTTATCAAAATGGAAAAGGTACAGAGCAGTAACAGGCTATAGAGATGTTTTTCCACCAACAGGTAGAAATATCAATCCTGAAGATATAAAATAGTCTCCTGCAGTTTTTTTCCACCTGTATTATCAGTTCTCAAGCAGATGAAAGTAAAAGGATAAAATGGTAGTGGGGATACAACAGACAGTTTTCAGATGCTGATCAAACGGTGGAATATTACTGCAGAGAGGCAGAGGCAGATGCAGAGATCTCCACAACGGTAGAATTGATAAGTGAAATTAATGGAATTTCATTTTCATTTATTTATATTTATATCCCGCCCTTCTCCACAAAGGACCCAGGGCGGCGCACAGGAAATTTAAAAATATACAAAAGTACAAGAATAAATACATAATTTAAAATAAATATTAAATTATCCCGATCCTATGCTAAAAACCAAATTGTTAAAATACCCAATTAAAAAACTTTCTAAAAGTCCCCGTGGGAGGTTAGGCTAGGCCGGCTTGTTGGAAAAGGTATGTCTTTAGACATTGGCGGAAGAGGCGGAGGTCGGTGATGGTGCGTAATTCAGGGGGTAGGTCGTTCCAAAGGGCAGGGCCCGCCACAGAGAAGGCTCTTCCCCTGGGTGTCGCCAGTCGGCATTGTCCGGCCGACAGCACCCTGAGAAGGCCCTCTCTGTGGGAGCATATCGGTCTAAGGGATGTATGGGGCTGAGGGATGTAATTGGCTGAGAATGCAAAGATATTTTGGCTAAACAAAATATGTTGTCTTTTTTTCTACATGAAAGTCACTTTTGGAAGTTTTGCTTGAGACTGAAACACTGAAGAAATGCTATCTTAATTTTGGGATTTGATTATAATAGTTGGTCGCGATTACAGAAATACTGTTACTGGATTTTAGACCAAAAGGCTAATGTAGTTTATAACTGTATCAAAGCATGTTGGAAGTCGCCCCCCCCTTTCATGTATCACTTACACTTTGCCCCTATTTTAAACTATGTATTCTGTCTATCGTGTGTATGTGTGTGTGTATACACATCAGTATGTATCTATGTATGTATACCGGTGTGTGTGTGTGTGTCTATACCAGTATGTATCAATGGGGTTGGACTAGATGACCTCCAAGGTCCCTTCCAACTCTGCTATTGTATTGTATTGTATGTGTGTGTAATACACTAAAAAGGTGGAATATTAGTATAATGAATAATTAAATTAGAATTGAAATTTAAGAGTGATTTTTGTCATTTGGCAAAAGCAAGAATTATTTAAAGCAATACCGTAGTGATAGCTTAAAAAAAATCCCCACTATCATGTTACTGGAGAAGCAATTTTATTCATGTGAAATAATAAAATTGATATCCTCTCAAGAATTAAAAGTACAACTTTAGAAAGGTTGGTAAGTTTTACTCCTTTAGGAAACTCAGATTGACCTGACCAGAATCTATCCAGAAAGTCCATTCAAGGGTTAGTTGATGGACAAACTAATGAAACGTGTACAAAAATAAATGCAAGTAATTAAGTAGGGGACTGGAAGCTAAAACATATGAAGAACAGTTGCAGGAACTGGGTATGTCTACCTTAATGAACAGAAGGACTAAGGGAGACATTATAGCAGTGTTCCACTATCTAAGGGACTGCCACAAAGAAGGAGGAGTCAAGCTATTCTCTAAAGCAGGGGTCTCCAACCTTTGCAACTTTAAGTCTGAAGGACTTCAGCTCCCAGACTTCTCCCAGAAGTCTGGGAGCTGAAGTCCTTCAGACTTAAAGTTGCAAAGGTTGGAGACCCCTGCTCTAAAGCACCTGAGGGCAGGACAAGAAACAATGGGTGGAAACTAATCAAGGA
Organism: Rhabdophis nuchalis; assembly: GCA_039707465.1. Classification (NCBI taxonomy): domain Eukaryota; kingdom Metazoa; phylum Chordata; class Lepidosauria; order Squamata; family Natricidae; genus Rhabdophis; species Rhabdophis nuchalis. The sequence goes on from CM077645.1 coordinate 149,449,548, forward strand.
GAGAAGCAACCTAGAACTAAGGAGAAATCTCCTGACAGAACAATTAATCAGTGGAACAGTGTGCCTCCAGAAGTTGTGAATGCTCCAACACTGGACGTTTTTAAGAAGATATTGGATAACCATTTGTCTGAAGTGGTGTAGGGTTTCCTGCCTAGGCAGGGGGTTGGACTATAAGACCTCCAAGGTCCCTTTGAACTCTGTTATTTTTTTTAAAAAAAGTACATCATCCAAGAATTGCCGATGTGTCTCATTTACGTATTTGCAAATGATACCAGTCATAAAGTAAAAGAAAAAAAGGGACAATTAAAAAAAAAAGAATAGAAGAACTCTAAGAATTTTTAAAAAGACAGCACATTTAGTCATTTAAGAGGCTGAGAATTTTATTTTAAATAAAACAATGTTTTTTTATCCTATTTTCAATAAATACTCTTCTGGATTTTGCAATTTTGTAACAATATGAATTTTCTACAGAGGAAGTAAACATAATCCAAGTATGAGATTTAACATAATTTGTACACTAAATAGGATTTGCTTCCCATATATTTCACTGATCTCTTTCAAAATACTTGGCACAATAAAATTTTTATAATAATATTTACAAAACCAAGGTGATTATTCATAAAAGAAAAATACAACAGCTTACTATGCATGATACAATTGAGGCAATGAGCATAGGTGACATCGTAGCAGTTAAGGTCTTTGACTTTCATACCATATAAGTTAAGCTATGGATCTGTATGATATAATGTTCTAATTGAAGAAGTTTGATTGACATTTTGTTTGGCTGAAATAGACCAAACTATTGTTTTAATTGTATCTATATTTCTAAATAGCTATTAGATGCAACTTTATTACTTTAGGCACCAACTGTTCAGCTTCACATATGGAAATGACGAAAATCCATGCTTGCACATTAAAGATTTCAAAAATTATTTTCATTTCTCTGGAATTCCTAACTGAGGGATTAGTGTATATTGTAGAGCCTGTTTTTCATGAAAACTATGCTAGACAGATGCTGCCGGACACCTGGATAGTGCTGAATATGATTGAACCAACGAGATACGTTAAGGTATTTCTCCTTTTCCTGCACTGTAAGGTCAGCCTAAAGAATGAAAGAAAAAGCTATTTGTAAACATTTTCATATAATAAATTTCTTTTCAAATACAAAAACATTTCTTCCTAAATAAGAAAATTGCATGCCATTTTATCACATGATCCATTTCTCTTCCCATACAATATTCAGGACTCACTGCTTTGCTTGCTCTTGGTTTTTTTGTGTGCTAAAGAAACGCAAGATTTTTTTCCTACCTTAAATTCCTGCAATAGATCCAAACTCAGTGATCTATGCCATGTTTTGTTCATAGTCTGTTATCACTGTAGACTATAAAAGCAGTAGCATTTTCAAAGCGTAATGAAACTTTTACCATTTATTTACCTGCTTCCAATTCCTTGTTTTTAGCCTTTCCCCCTCTGTCCTAAGCTAAATGTTTGACACATAAAAATTCATTTCTATTATGAAAAAATAGTCAGGAATGTGACAATTTTCCTTTGCTGCACTAGGTGTGACAATTTTATAGGTAGTCCTCAATGAATTTCCATTCAGCATCTGTTTGAAGTTATGACAGTGATGAATGAGGGGGACTTAAAACTGTTCCTCATAGTTGCAGCCACTGCATCACAAGATTGCAATTTGTGATTTGCAATCAGTTCACACTTATAACAGTTGCAGTGTCCTGAGACCACATGATTACCATTTGCGACCATTGCTGCTGACTTCTGACAAGCAGTCAATTGGTAAGTCAGTAGGTTGCAAATGGTGATCCCATGACTGAAGGATGCTGCGTGCATAGAAACTGGCGGAGTTGCCACTCCCAATTATCCAAGTTAAACTAGGACGACCTGCATTAAGGATTTTCAAATTAAAGTACCATAGTATGGAAAGGAGATTTTAAAGATATATATTTCTCTGTTGTAATAAGTTTGTACTCACTATGATCTGGTGCAGTCCATAGTATAATAAAATGTCAGCTAAAGTAAAATTGTTTCCTGCAATGTAAACTTTATCTTCAAGGTATAAATTGAGGTCCTAGAAGAAGCAGAAGAAACCAAACAATATCAATTTATAGATTTCTTCCTGTCAAATCAAAATGCTTGAGGCAACCCACCAGAAGGGTTCAGTATGTGTCTTCCAAGCCTATTTATTCAAGATGGGACAGTACCAAACTTTGCACATGAGAAAGTGTCTTGGCAGCTGAGTAGTTGAGAGGCGAGAATGGGCATTTTGTTTCCCCTAATACTGGTAGCTTACTGCACAGGCTATGCAATAAGAAGTCTTCAATGCTGTGCAGGAAGCTATTAGGGGAAACAAATTGCCCATGTCTGTGCTGCAAAGCCGAAGGAAACAACACACCACAGGCACCATATGAATACCACGCATAGAATAGTCCAAACAACACACAATGAAATTCCCTAGAGAGGGACTCTAGCATGAGTCTGAAAGCTCAAAGACTAAATATCTGGCCCCAGTGACCCAGATTGGATCCTGCCACAATGTATCCTGGGACATGCAGATTTGCCTTTGTTTGTGACAATAATTTTATTTATTCATTCCCCATCTTACCTTAGGGTAACTATGGGTTGCTTACAATGTAAAAAGATGAAACTATGGAAATAAAATACTTCAATATAAAATATAAAAGACAATAGTTAAAAAATGGGACTAGGATGAGTGGAGTGGAGGGTGTGTGTGATAGGATCTGATATTAATCTACCACTTCCAATATGAAGCCCACATAGTAGCTGGCAGAACCAGGTCTTTAGGCTCTGGCAGAAAGTCAGGAGGGCTGGACTGGACCTCACTCCAGGGAGGCAAGATGTTCCAAAGGGCAGGCGCAATGGCAGGGTCATCTACCACCCGGAATACCCTGGCTGATGGGGCCCACAGTATGTCCCCTCTGTAGGCAGAGGTGGGGCGGGCAATCCCAGTGGTATTGTAAATAATCCGGACCCATGCCATAAAGGACTTTAAAGGTGATTACCAACACCTTGAATGGTACTTGGAAGCAAATCGGCAGCTAGTGGAGCAATACATGGGCCAGCCTTAGGGCCCCAATAACTGCCCACACCACTACCCAGTTTAAAGGTCAAACAAATCTTAAAAGTAAAAAAAAAAGTCCTGTGTCCCCGTCCCCCCCCAATGGAAAATAAATATATACTTTTCTAAGCAACACAACCCATTAAGAACAGAATACTTGATTTGTTTAATCAGGTCAGAAATCTGTACACTTCTTATAAATCCTAATGGTGATGAAAAACAAACTTTATGCAAATCATCAGGAAAAAAAGCCGAAATCATATTGCTGAGTCAATAATGCATGCTAATAATAGTTCAATAATAAAGGTAAAAGTTTACCTTGTCCAATAGTGTCTGACTCTACAGCAGTGATGGTTAACCTTTTTGGCACCGAGTGCTGAAACTGGAGCGCACGCCAGAGCACCAGAACCCCGAAGTGATCAGCTCTCCGGTGTGCATCCACGCAACAGAACCCAGAAGAGCAACTGGTGATGGCTCGTGTGCCCACAGAGAGGGCTCTATGTGCCACCTCTGGCACACATGCCATAGGTTCACCATCACGGTTCTAGGGGATGGTGCTCATCTCTTTTTCTTAGTCGAGGGAACTAGCATTGCCCGTGGTCAGGTGGCCAGCATGACTATACAATGAAGTACATGGCGTTACCTGCACACTGAAGTGGTACCTATTTATCTACTCACATTTGCATGCCTGTGAACTGCTAGGTGAGCAGGAGCTGGGACAAGTAACGGGAGCAAGTAACTGGAGCTTGGGTCTCAAATCCAGGCTGTCACTTTCCAGCTGAAAGCTCAGCGTCTTTAACCCCTGAGCCAGCACAACTCCTGAAACTAGTGCAATAATATTCCAAAATAAACTATGTTAATTATCCTTACCTTCAGATTTGTTCTGATTTCTTCTTTAGTGGACTGTTTATCTATTTGCGCCACTCTGTATTCTAACCACTGTTGTACTACTGCTTTTTCTTCGGCTGTGATTCCAAGCAGCTTTTCCTTCTTTGCTTGTTTGACTAAATGGATAGCTATACTGGTGAGGCCTGTCAGACTAGGGCCATTATTTTCCTGAAGCACAGGAGTCTAGAAAGAATTCAAAATGATTTAATGAAAAAAGATTTAAAGTTCTACCAGAAAAACAGTTTAGCAAACAATTTTTTAAAATTAAAAATGTTATTTTTGCAAGATCTAATACTATTAAAAAAACAACAAATGACAGAATTCAAATTGCTCACAAAGCTAGGATGGCAGCCTTGCTTCTCAATACATTAAATCCAAGTTGCCCCATCAAGGAATTTTAACTTTCAATTCTGATTCCTACCAAGTAAATCACAATTCTTTGATAGGTTTCAACAAGAATAGGTTCAATTTACTATATAGGCATTCATTTAGTAATACCAAGTTATGCTTTTAGAGTTGTTCTTAGCATTTGTCCCATTTAGTTGCAAGGTCTGCTTATTCTATATTGCCCTCACCTAATTCTTACAGCAAATGCATTCCAAAGAGTTTTTGTTTTTGTTACAAAGCTTAGCATTGATAGGAGGAATGACTATCCCAGGTTCCCAAGCTGGCTTTTATGCCTATGGAAGGACTAGAACTTGAATCTTTTCTGCTCATAGTCCAGCACCTTATTTAGTATAGCTTATTGGTTGTCACAAGTTGAGGTTTTCTATTTAAGTTCTGTATTTAAGCACTAGCCCTGCTTTCCAGAAATTACATAAAGGTAAATGAACAGTCAGGTAAAGACAGTTGGAACTCTGTTCTTTTTCTTCTCTGCTGATGAATTGAGTGATTTATTTTTTAAAGTACAGGTACTCCTTGACAGTTCATTTAGTACCGTTCAAAGTTACAACGGCACTGAAAAAAGTGACCTATAACTATTTTTCACTCTTATGACCATTACAGCATCCCCGTGGTCATACAATTTACATTTGAATGCTTGAGAACTGGTTCATATTTATGATGGTTGCAGTAACCTGGAGTCCTGTGATCATCTTTTGCAATCTTCTGACAAAGTCAAAGCTGCCGAAACAGTTCTACAGAGGAATTATTGAGTCTGTCATCTGCACCTCTATAACTGTCTGATTTGGTTCTGCAACTTCAGAGGATAATCAGAACTACAGAAAAAACAATTTCTGTAGTTCTGCCTTCCATTGAGGACCTGTACATTGCACAAGTCAAAAAGAGGGCTGTGAAAATATTTACAGACCCCTCGCATTCTGAACATAAATTGTTTCAACCCCTACTTTCAAAATGACACTATAGAGCACTACACACCAAGACAACTAGCACAAGAAGAGTTTTTCCTGCAACGGCATTACTCTGCTAAACAAATAATTCCCTCACCACTGTTAAACTATTCACTAAGGCTACATTACTATTAGTCTTCTCACCCATCTTCTCCCACTGATTATAAGACTGTAACTTTGTTGCCTGTATCCTTAGTTTTATATTGATAGTTTCCTGATTGCTTATTTGTACCCTATGACTGTCATTAAGTGCTGTATCTTATGATTCTTGATGAATGTTTCTTGCCGTTTTATGTACCCTGAGAGCATGTGCACCAAAGACAAATTCCTTGTGTGTCCCATCACACTTGGCCAATAAAGAATTCTATTATTATTTCTATTATTATTATTTCAATGGGGAAGCCAATTTTACTTGACAACCGTGTTACTAATTTAACAACTGCAGTGATTCACTTAACAAATGTAGCAAGAAAAGTCACAAAATGGGGCAAAACTCAACAAATGTCTCACTTGGCAACAGAAAATTCTGGGCTCAATAATGGTTATAAGTCAGGGACCTCCTGTAACCTGTGGCTCTTTTAGTTCATTTCTTTAGCAGGTTATCCCATTGATACCATCTCTATCTGGAAGTCTGAAATGTTCCACTAGAAAAAATATAAACCAGCATACTTGAGAGAAGAACACATACTTTTTCTTAGATGCTAAGAAAATATTAGGGTCACAGAAAGCATCTGAAAGGGCAGTACTTCTGCTGTGATTGTCATGGCTGTCAGGGACAGCTCACAAAGACTGCAGAGCCTTATGAAGGCTGCTTTTAAAGCAGCCTTGAACACGCTTGATGCAGCACCTTTTTGAAATGCACTGCTTAGCTTTCCTTGCTGCAATGTTAATATCCCATTGATGCAGGTGAATCTGCAATCTGCAAGTTGCAGTTGAGACCCAGATTTAGCCATCAAACCCTCTGAAATGCTAGCAACTGTTAAGTTACCATAAAACATAAATGCTCTTTTTCTTTTAAAGCAAAGCATGTTTTTTTTTAAAAAAAGCAAAGCATAAATACTTTTTCCTTTGAAGCAAAGCATAAATGCTCCTTTTCTTTTAAAGCAAAGAAAAAGCATTTATGCTTTGTTTTAAAAACAAAAGAACATTTATGTTTTAGGGTAACTTAACAATTGCTAGCATTTCAGAGGGTTCGATGGCTAAATCTCCGTTTTAAGTTGCACCAGAGGGCTCTTGTCCAAGAATCGGGGTTTTGCCATGATTAAAAAAAGCTTCTCTTTTTCTTTTAAAGCGAAGAAAAAGAGAAGTTTTTTTTTTTTTATCACGGCAAAGCCCCGATTCTTGGACAAGAGCTCCCTGGTGCAACTTAAATCGTTCCCATATGGACCCGTTGAGCATATACCGAAAATGCCAGCAACCACGCTTTGCATTTTATACGTTGTGCAAAAAGCTTCAAGATCGATGAACGAACGCGACGCGTCACTGCGGGTGCTGGCGAGAAGGTTACCGACACCCGGTTCCCGTTCACCATCGAAGGAATCGCGGTTCGGAACTCCTAAGACAGCGTCTAACATCCTTTAAATGTCAGCAACGTGGTCCAGGGGCGAGCCACACGCTACCCTTTGCCGGGTCCGGTCCCCGCCTCCCGCCTGTCTTCCCCAAAGGCCTTCACCTTCCGCTCGCCGTGACTGCTGTACTTGTTGCCCTTCTTCAAGCCCAGCGACTTCTCCAGCAAGCTCAGCTCCTCCACGCCCAGGCCGGGGCCTACCGCGGCCGCCATTTTCGGCGGTGAGGAAAGAGGCTGGGAAAAATTCGTTTTAAAACTCTCCGCAAATACCGCGGTGATTGGAGGGCAACGACACACCTAAAGTCCCGCCCTCCGGAATATCTCCTCCCCCCCCCTTCCTCGGTCTCTCTCGCCGTTGGTAGGCGGGGCTGCCTGGAAGAAGGGGCGGGATGAGTGAGATTTGCCAATCGGAGCCGTCCCCCCCTCACGTGGGCTTTTGCGCGTCGGGGCGGGGTCTTTGGAAACGGAGCGTTTTTGTCGAGTTACCCGATTGGGTCTTGTTTCGTTTGAGCCGTGTGCAGACGTAAAGGGCCAGTCTGAGTTTGCTGCGTGCCAAATAGAATAAGGGACTTTTCTTCCTTAAATGTCTGGTTTTTTTTAACAGATTAACAGAGTTGGAAGGGACCTTGCAGGTCATCTAGCCCAACCTCCTGCCCAAGCAGGAGACCCTCTACCTCTCTGCCTCTACCTAGGATTGAACTCACAACCTCCTGATTGGGAGTAGAGAGCTCCACCTCTAGGCCGCAGCTATTGTGTATCCAAAATCTTAGGGGCATTCCAACATGCATAAGAGCATTTCTTATGTATATAGACATACCTGCGTATATGTTGATCTATATAAATAAAAATGTAAAATAGTTTGTACAAGCAGCTAATCTCAAAAACTACTGCACTGATTTACCTCAAAATTTGACACAATGTTCCCAAGGACTTCCGATAATAGAATACGTACTCATTTTGTGCCTAGCACACATGTGCAAGGTACACAAATGTAAAATGTACCCACTGATCAGGTTTTCACCTCCCTGTAACTCCTCCCACCCGCAGTCATTTCCTCAGCAACGTATGGAGGCCGCTTAGGGCCAAAAAGACACTGGGATAGCAAACTCCTAGGTGGCCCATAGAGAGAGAGGGAGAAATACAGTTTAATAAAAGTGGGACTAGGGGAGACAGGATAGCAGCCTTCCAATATCTCAGGGGTTGCCCCAAAGAAGAGGAAGTCAAGCCTGGCGTAGTTTTTAAATTTGGCTTTTAATAGTGATTTTAGTTTGATTTTAGTACAGGCATTTTAATTTAATTCATTTTTTAAGATGTTTTTATTGTATTTGTTGTTTATTGTCATTTTATTAGTACCTGTTCACCGCCCTGAGTCCCGCAAGGGAGATAGGGCGGTATATAAATACGAATAAAATCTTAAAAAATAATAATTTCCAAAGCACCTGAGGGCAGAACAAGAAGCAATGGGTAGAAATTAATCAAGGAGAGAAGCAACTTAGAACTGAGGAGAAATTTCCTAACAGTTAGAACAATTAACCAGTGGAACAGCTTGCCTCCAAAAGTTGTGAATGCCCCAACACTGCAAGTCTTCAAGAAAATGTTGGATAGCCATTTGTCTGAAATGGTATGGGGCTTCCTGCCTAGGCAGGGAGTTGGACTAGATGTCCTCCAAGGTCCCCTCCAACTCTGCTATTGTATTATTGTATTACAGTAGGTAGGTAGGTAGGTACGTAGATAGAGGGATAGATAGGGAGAAATATGGTAGGTAGGTAGGGGGATAGATAGGGAGAAACACAGCAGGTAGGTAGGTAAGTAGGTTGATAGGGGGATAGATAGAGAGGGAGAAATACGGTAGGTAGGTAAAGGGATAGATAGAGAGGGAGAAATACAGTAGGTAGGTAGGTTAGGGGTTATACGGTGGTTGTGTGTATGTGTGTAGGTGTAAATCTACACACAGATTGGTTGGCCATTTAACCAAACTGCGCCACAGCAACGCGTGGCCGGGTATAGCTAGTATGTTATATTTATACTTGTTTTCTCATACATGCTTGACAAACCAAAATCAATAATAAATAAAATGCTCAGAAGCTTTGAGCTGCCACGACTGCACAAATTATTTCCAGGATCAAAGGCTTTCATCAACCTAGTGATAAGAGTTGTGTTCCATCCCACCACAAGCACTGCCCCTTCCTGGGGATGATGGTCCTTTCCTGTTTATTTTAAAATGGTTTTCACCAGATTTTATAGCACTAACTGGAAGATATACGTATTTCCCAGGAGGACTGGGTTTCCTGAAAACTTGCCTTACTTTAAAGAAGTTGAGACTCTCAACATCCACTATGATTAGTTTTTTAGGATTCAACAGGGCTTTGACCAACATTGCTTCACATTACAGTGGGAGAGTCCATCAGTTTGGGACTGAGTTGGGGTATGAAGGAGACATTTCCATATAAAGGTAAAGGCTCCCCTCCCACATATGTGCTAGTCGTTCCCGACTCTGGGGGTAGTGCTCATTTCCATTTCAAAGCTGAAGAGCCAGTGCTGTCCGAAGATGTCTCCATAGTCATATGGCTGGCATAGCTAAATGCCGAAGGCGCACGGAATGCTGTTACCTTCCTACCAAAGGTGGTTCCTAAACAGGCTCACCCTGTTACGCAGCACTAGGAATTCGAACCCCTAAACTGCCGACCTTTTGGCATCTTGGCCGCTGAGCCACCGTGTCCATATAAATTTCCATATAAATGCCCTCAAATTGTAAGGGGCTTCATGGGGGTAGACGGAGGAGATGCAAGTGCCTAGAGGTAGAGCTCTTACCTCACAAGCAGGAGGTTGTGAGTTTGATCCTTCTGTCTTGAAAGAGGCGGTGGTGAGGCCCCTCCTCAAGAAGCCGTCCCTGGACCCAGCTTTATTAGAGAACTATCGTCCGGTCTCCAACCTTCACTTTCTGGTGAAGGTTGTTGAGAGTGTGGTAGCCCAACAGTTTCCGCGACACCTGGAGGAAGTTGATTATCTAGACCCGCGCCAGTCCGGCTTCCGACCCGGTCACAGTACCGAGACGGCATTGGTCGCGTTGGTTGATGATCTCTGGAGGGCGCGGGATAGAGGTTATTCCTCTATCCTAGTCCTGTTAGACCTCTCAGCGGCTTTCGATACCATTGACCATGGTATCCTATTGCACCGACTGGGGGGGTTGGGGCTGGTCGGTCGCAATATGTGTTGACGGGAGGGCAGAGGTCGACCTCGAGGCCTCTCCTATGTGGGGTCCCTCAGGGGTCGGTCCTCTCGCCCCTCCTTTTCAACACATATATGAAGCTGCTGGGTGAGATCATCCGTGGTTTTGGGGTGGAGTACCATCTGTACGCTGATGACACTCAGTTGTACATATCCACCCCAGACCACCCCAACGATGCCGTCGAAGTGCTGTCCCGGTGTTTGGAGGCCGTACGGATCTGGATGGGTGGTAACAAACTCAGGCTCAACCCTGCCAAGACCGAGTGGCTGTGGTTTCCGGCACCCCGGTTCAGCCAGATTACTCCAACTCTGGCCATTGGGGGCGAAACATTGGCCCCCGTGGAGAGGGCGCGCAATTTGGGTGTCCTCCTGGATTCCCGGCTGTCCTTGGAGGACCATGTGGCAGCCGTGGCCAGGGGGGCGTTTCATCAGGTACGCCTGATGCGCCAATTGCGCCCCTTACTGGACCGGGCTGCCCTTCGCACAGTCACTCAAGCTCTTGTGACGTCCCGTCTCGACTACTGTAATGCTCTCTACATGGGGCTTCCCTTGAGGTGCACTCGAAAGCTACAGCTAGTCCAAAACGCAGCCGCGCGGGTAATTACGGGAGCTACCAGAAGCTCCCATATAACACCAATCCTGCGCGAGCTGCATTGGCTTCCTGTGGTCTTTCGGGTGCGCTTCAAGGTCTTGACGACCATCTTTAAAGCGCTCCATGGCTCGGGGCCTAGTTATATGCGAGACCGTCTCGTGCCCCATACATCCCTTAGACCGATACGCTCCCACAGAGAGGGCCTTCTCAGGGTGCCGTCGGCGTGACAATGCCGACTGGCGACACCCAGGGGAAGAGCCTTCTCTGTGGCGGGCCCTGCCCTTTGGAACGACCTACCCCCTGAACTCCGGACCATCACCGACCTCCGCCTCTTCCGCCAATGTCTAAAGACATACTTTTTTCATCAAGCCGGCCTAGCCTAACCTCCCATGGGGACTGTAGAAAAGTTTTAAATTGGGTTTTAATTAATAATTGGTTTTAGCACAGGTTTGGGATTTAATATATATTTTAAATTATTTATGTTCTATTTTTGTATGTTTTTTAAATTTCCTGTGCGCCGCCCTGGGTCCTTTGCGGAGAAGGGCGGGATATAAATGTAATAAAAATAAATAAAATCCTAGGTAGAGACACATGTAGGGGTCTCCTGCTTGGGCAGGGGGTTGGACTAGATGACCTGCAAGGTCCATTCCAACTCTGTTAATCTGTAAAGTGGAAATAAGGGAATTTGTAAAGAGATGAAAAGAGTTCAGATTTAAGCTGAAACAAAATTAGTGCCTGTAAAGAATCCAAAGCAGAACACTTGAGGGTTTGTCCCTAATCTGGTGGATACAGTTTTCATCTTTCTCAATTTCCTAAATCTGTGTGAATTCATCGTAGTAAATTCTTTGTAAAATATTAGTGATTGTTCTCTTTCATTTATTTCTTGTTCAGCTGTTTTCCAGAGTCCATTTCCCAGGGTTATTCCAGTAGGTGGCGCTTCATGCTTGATCCAGTTTATTCTCCTTCCAAATATAGTATGAAACTCTTCAAAGTCAAGAAGGCATGGATGAGGAGGCTGATGGTGTGGTTGTACTTTGCTGAGAGGTATGTAATCTATAAGCATGCTTGAGACACAGACACACACATATACAAAGTCCTTGTCAAGAACTGTCAGTGAAAAGAAGTTGAAAAATCTATTCTGTCAAAAGGCACCCAGTTCTAATCTACTGTTATCATAGTCAAGTTTTAACTAGAAAATTCCTTAGGTTATAAGTTAAATGTCAGAAACAATTAATTTGGTGCTTGAAATATGAAGCGAACAACTGTCCTTTGGAGGAAGCCTGACAGCTTTATGGATGTCATTTTGGACTCAGTTAAAATGAGCTTTGCATGCCAAAGAATTTGAATGTGTCATATTCCTCTTAGGAGCGCCATCGTGTTTTCTCTTTGCTGCTTTGGTTACTTCTATGCAAGGTTGTTATTGTACAGTTACAGTCTTATTGATGGTATTTCTTGGAAAAGTGATGGGAATGGCATCTTCCCTTTGTAACATCCAGTATGTCCCCATTTTTATTCCATTTTTATTTGTTTTTTTCTAGAAAAGTAATCAAATACCCAATAATACCTTTTAACTGGTTGCCCTAAGGTTCTCTGGTAAAAGTTCAGAGTTTAAAATTGGCAGTGTCCTTAGCTAGTTAAGGCCAAAGCTGAATAATATAATGAGAAAGGGTCTGCATGCCCTTTCTGTTTGGAATGGAGTTTTAATTATAAATAGAGGACACCAAGTTGTTTGCATGCAAAAAAAAAAAAAAAAGTCTTGAAGGACAAATACATCAGGATAAATCCTCTCCTCCACTAATAAGATGTTTGAACTTTAGTTTTTAAGGAAGCTGAAGCCCTCATCTCTTTTTGTTATGATGATTTAATAATTAAGATTTTAGACTCCTCTCAGCAATACGATATCCTTAGAGAGATGTGCATAAGCAGTGCCACTATTTCTCCCAATTGCAAATTCTGGAAAAGTATCTAAATAACAATTCTGTGATTTTAGTATATGGCAAATATAAGAAAAGATGTTCAATGTAATATGGTAAAGCAACTCTCCTTAAAAGTATTGTAGTGGCCTGGTTGTACCTACTGCATGAAATGTAGGCAGCCTAAAACCTCCTTTCTTTAAATTATATACCAGTGCTTTTGACATGCTCCAATATTACCATCTGCCTTTGTGTGTAGCTCGGTAATGAATGCTGACACAATCTATATTCCAGATAGTTACCTCAATGTAACCCTGCCATGTGAAAAATAGAGCTCCCAAAGCTTATATTACATTTCTGGCAAAGAAAAATGTGAAGAAAAAGTGACAAATTCTATAGCATAACTTTCTGCTCTTATAGTATTCCCTTCCCTCCTTTGGAAAATGGACCAAACTTACAAGACATAAACAAAATAAATCTTTATTAAAAAAATAAAATAAAATGTAAAACCTTTATTTTTAAAGAACAAAATGCAGATATTCAAGATTAAGAAATCCAGGATTTACCCAAATTTCTCATTTTTCTGGAAGTTGCTCTACTCAAGGTCTGGTAACCACCAACTTGTTGCAATGTGGAAAGTCACCAAGATCTGACTCTTCTAAAAGTCTTTGAGTAGGGTGTGATATGGTATAGTACCGTGATGGCGAATCTATGACACCCATGCCACAGGTGGCACGTGGAGCCATTTGTCAGGGCACGTGAGGTGATACCCTGTCAGCTGAATTCGCCCTTTTTCCATGCTTTTTTCACCATCCTCAGGCACCAGAGGCTTTATAGGAGCCTGGGGAGGGTGAAAAGAGCCCCCCCCGCCCCCTCTGGAGGCCCTCCGGAGGCTTCATGAACTTCCCTGAAGCCTCCGAGCACACAAAATGATGCGTCGCCGAAACCAGAAGTGACATCCGATTTGCTTGGAGCGTCATTTTGAGTGGTCGGGAGGCTTCAGGGAAGCCTCCTAAAGGTCGCTGAAGCCTCCGGAGGGCCTCTGGGGGGGGGGCGGGGGAGGCTGTTTTCTCCCTCTCCATGCTCCTATAAAGCGTCTGGAGCCTGGGGAGAGCGAAAAGAGCATGCAAAAAATGGGTCGGGCCTGTAGTGCACGCATGCGCACTGGGGGGGTGTCGCACATTGCATTATGGGTGCGGCAGGCCCATGCACAATCCTCCTGTGCTCCCCCCACTTATGGCACACGAGCCAAAAAAGGTTCGCCATCGCTGGTATAGTAGATCTAGATGTAATACACCATTATTAAAATAAAGACATGAAGTATCAATGGCTAGGAATTTCTGAGGTTGTTTTTAATTTTTCTTTTTGATGTTATATAATTTCTATGCAGCTCTTTTATAATTTATAATATATATACACACATCTCTCTCTGTGTGTATCTCTGTGTGTGTATGCTGATACATACATGAAGGGAGACTAGTATAGATCTATTTCAAGCTGTTTAGCTGTCATCAGCTAGCCATACCCTTACTGGCATTTGAACCTGGGCTATTTTGCATGTTAGGCAGTTATAATAACCTCTGAGCTACAAGCTCTCCTACTATACATACATACATACATACATACATACATACATACATACATACATACAGACAGACAGACAGACAGACAGACAGACAGACAGACAGACAGACAGACAGACAGACAGACAGACAGACAGATAGTGGGACTCAGTGGCTAAGATGCTGAGCTTGTCGATCAGACAGGTCAGCAGTTTGGAGATTCGAATCCCTAGTGCTGCCTAACGAAGTGAGGTCCCATTATTTGTCCTACCTTCTGTAAACCTAGCAATTCGAAAGCACGTAAAAATGCAAGTAGAAAAATGGGAATCACCTTTGGTAGGAAGGTAACAGTATTCTGTGTGCCTTTAGCATTTAGCCATGCCGGCCAGATGCCGGCCACATGGAGACATCTTCAGACAGCGCTGACTCTTCGGCTTTGAAATGGAGATGAGAGTCGGGAATGACTAGCATACATGTACGAGGAGACCACATGGAGACATCTTCAGACAGCGCTGACTCTTCGGCTTTGAAATGGAGATGAGAGTTGGGAATGACTAGCACACATGTGGGAGGAGAAACTTTATCACATATATATCTAGATCTATCTATCTATCTAAATCAAACATTAATTGCAGTAGTAAATTAATAATAATTCCAATACATTCTGAGGGTATTAAATCTCATGCTTTTCTCCCTTGGTCAAGTAACTACTTCTTTGTTAAAAAAAAAAAGCTCCAACTTCCTATTTTGCAAAAGGGGACAAGGTTTAGGTGATCTGATTTTGTAAATGACTTAAAACATGTGACTTTTCCTTGTGTAGCCTTTATATGTATGGGTGCTCAGAGTTATCTACAGAGCAGGGGGCTCCAACCTTGAAAACTTTAACCCTGGAGGACTTCAACTCCCAGAATTCTGAGAGTTGATGTCCACCAAGATTGGAGATCCCTGCTACAGAGGATGCTAGTTGTTGTATCTCAGGCGGAGAAAATGTCTTAAAGAAAGCCCATATGCCTGTCCTTTCTAAATCGTGGGGACTGCCCTTAAATGCAAAAGGATAACAGCTGGATAACTGCAAGGAGGATAAGAATGGATTACTGAAAGAGTTTTGGTGAAGGGTTGCTCAAAATTTGAAGCCAATGAGTAGCCTATTCTAGAACACAAATGTATTTGTTGACATTTTATTTAGAAATTTATATCATCTTTTAGTTTGAATGTTACTAAAAAAAGGAGTGTATTTTGAAATATACCTTTGATACTATTAAAACATGTATTGAATATTAATGTAACCGAGACCAATTATATATAATATAGAGAGTCAGTTGCCTTCAACTTGATTTCTACTAACCTAAATCAGTCTCTAATATAATTTAATCTAATCTAAAAGATTTAAAAGGAAAGATTTGTCAAATTATAATGGATCCTCCATCTTATAATGAAATTATATGAATTATATGAATGAAATTGTTTTTTATTGTTTTATTTTTTTATACCGCCTCCTCTCCCCGAAGGGAATCGGAGCGGTGCACAGGGAATAAAAACCAATATAAAATACATAGAAAAAATAAATAGCTAAGAAACGAATTAAACAATGGATTCTTCAAATTATAATGAAGCCCCCCTCATTCACAATCTGGTTTTAGAGGGGGAGTGGACTTGGTGGGTATTACGGAGACCTGGTTGGGCCAAGAGGGGGTGTGCCCCTCGTTGAAATGTGCCCACCAGGTTACTGTGCATTTCATCAGCCACAAGCCCAGGGTCGGGGTGGGGGGGTGTCGGTTGTCATAAAGGAGGGTCTGGACCCGAGGGAGACCACTGTGCCGCAGACAGCCGGCTGTGAGTCTCTATGTGTGAAGTGGGGTCATGGGAGGCAGTTGGGCTTGCTGATTGTGTACCTGGCTTCCCGCTATGTATCAGCAGCCCTACCCGAGCTTCTCAATGTGATAGCCGAGATGGTGCTTGATACACCCAGGCTGTTAGTCATGGGGGATTTCAACCTGCCATTGATAGGCGAGGCATCTGAGACGGCACGGGAGTTCATGGCCTCCATGACGGCCATGGACCTGACGCAGTTAGTTCATGACCCCACCCACACTGGAGGACACACGCTGGACTTAGTTTTTGTCTCCGGCCAGTGGTTGAGTGATCTGGGTTTAGGGGAAATAGCCGTCAAACCCCTGTCATGGTCAGATCACTCTCTCCTTTGGTTGGGCTTTCCAACCGCTGCATCCCACCGTGGGGAGGTGGAACCGGAACCCTGAGAGGTTCCAAATGGAGCTTGGGCCAATACCTGAGACCCTGACCCACGACTCAACTGAGGACCTAGTGGCCGCTTGGAATAGTGCGGCCACGGAGGCCCTGGACTGGGTCGTGCCTTTGTGGCCGCTTACCTGGCGCCGAACCACCTTGGCTCCCTGGTTTTCCGAAGAGCTGAGGGTGATGAAGCATCGGAAGAGATGCCTAGAGAGCGGTTGGAGGGCCATCCGCTCCAAGTCTGACCGGACACTGGTAAGGTCGCACTTGAAGACCTACCTAGTGGCGATAGGAGCGGTGAAGCGTAATTATGTCTCCGCTCTTATCGCGTCTGCAGATAACCGCCCTGCCACCCTGGGTGACCCGCTCCCTTCTTCACCAGAGGGTGTGAGATGCCCCCTTGCAGGGTCGTGCGGAGGAATTTGGGTGTTATCTGCATGATAAAATTGATCAGATCTGGGACGGATTGGCCTCCGATTGGACTAGTTCAGATGGGCTGACAGAGGCAGGTCTTGAGTCTGCTATTTGGGAAGAGTTCGATCCTGTGACTCCTGAGGACATGGACAGGATGCTGGGGCGGCTGAACGCCACCACATGTTTATTGGACCCGTGGCCCTCCTGGTTGGTACTGGCCTCCCGGGAGGTTACACGAGGCTGGCTCCAGGGAATTGTCAATGCTTCTTTAAGTGAGGGGTTTCTGCCGGCCGCCTTGAAAGAGGCGGTGGTGAGGCCCCTCCTCAAGAAGCCCACTCTGGACCCGGCTGTGTTGGCCAACTACCGTCCTGTCTCCAACCTCCGATTTCTTGTGAAGGTTGTTGAGAGTGTGGTGGCGCGGCAGCTCCTGGAGGAAACTGTCTATCTGGACTCGCGCCAGTTCGGCTTCCGGCCTGGATACAGCACAGAGATGGCATTGGTCGCGTTGGTGGATGATCTCTGGAGGGCTCGGGATAGGGGTTGTTCCTCTATCCTGGTCCTGTTAGATCTCTCAGCGGCTTTTGATACCATCGACCATGGTATCATGCTGCGCTGGCTGGAGGGGCTGGGGGGCACCGTTTTACGGTGGTTCTCCTCCTACCTCTCCGACCGGTCACAATTTGTGTTGGCAGGGGAGCAGAGGTCGACATCAAGGTGCCTCACTTGCGGGGTACCACAGGGGCCGGTCCTCTTGCCTCTCCTGTTCAACATTTATATGAAGCCGTTGGGTGAGATCATCCGTGGTTTCGGGGTAGAGTTCCACCAGTACGCTGACGATACTCAGCTGTACATCTCTATCCTGGACCACCCCAACGATGCCGTGGAAGTGATGTCCCGGTGTCTGGACGCCGTGGGAGTCTGGATGGGGAGAAACAGGCTCCGACTCAACCCGTCCAAGACCGAGTGGCTGTGGCTTCCAGCGTCACAATATAGCCAGTTGGTTCCATCTCTGGCTATTGGGGGCGAGTCATTGGCCCCTACAGAGAGGGCTCGCAACTTGGGTGTCCTCCTGGACTCTCGGCTGTCTCTAGAAGACCATATGACAGCCGTGGCCAGGGGGGCTTTTTATCAGGTTCGCCTGATACGCCAGTTGTGCCCCTTTCTGGATCGTGATGCTTTACGCACGGTCACTCAAGCCCTCGTCATCTCCCGTCTGGACTACTGCAACGCTCTCTACATGGGGCTCCCTTTGAGGTGCACCCGGAGGCTCCAGTTAGTTCAGAATGTGGCCGCGCGGGGGATTCTGGGGGTGTCTAGATGCTCCCACGTGACACCTCTCCTGCACGAGTTGAACTGGGTGCCTGTGGCTTTCCAGGTGCGCTTCAAGGTACTAGTAACCACCTTTAAAATGCTCCATGGCAAGGGACCTGGTTACCTGCGAGACCGCCTCCTGCTACCGAACACCTCCCACCGATCAGTTCGCTCCCACAGAGAGGGCCTCCTCAGGGTGCCGTCGGTCAGGCAATGCCGGCTGGCGACCACTAGGGGGAGAGCCTTCTCTGTGGCAGCTCCGGCCCTCTGGAATGACCTACCCCCTGACCTACGGACGACCACAGACCTGCGCCTTTTCCGTCGGGCCTTGAAGACCTATTTATTTCGTGTGGCCAGCCTGGCGTAGTTTTAATTGTTTTTAGTAGGGGTTTTAGTAGGGTTTTAGGACAGGCTAATCATTTAATATATTTTTAACGTATTTTATGTTTTATACTATTGATTTTTATTGTTGCCTGTACACTGCCCTGAGTCCCGAAAGGGAGAAGGGCGGTATAAAAATCAAATTAATAATAATAATAATAATAATAATAATAATAATAATAATAATAATAATAATAATAATAATAATAATATTTTTTCCTCTTGAGTATCATTTTGGTCTTTTTGGATTTCATAGCAAATCACAGAGAAAACCAGGAGCTTTATCATTTCCTAACACTTCATTTTTGCCTTTTAGTGAGGAGAATTTATCATTGTAAGTGTGTGTGTGAGAGAGAGAGAGAGAGAGATAGGGAGAGAGAGAGAGAAAGGTATCTATCTGATCACTAGCAGCTTGATTCGTAGCAGCTGTTGTGAATAAGACTTGTGTAAGAGTAGCGAATGTGTTAAGGAAGTGTTGTTAGCACCTGAGGCTGGGTCTATTGGCACATTTTCAGCAGTAGGCTCTTGAATTTGCCCCATGTGAAGTGATGGCAGCTTGTCATGAAATGTTTGTAACATTTTCCTGATACTATGACTTTACCCCAGAAAGCGATATGACTTCAATACTGCCTTTAAACTCAAGGATTTAGCTAGAAGAGGCAAATGCCAGACACCATTTGTATTCTGTCAGCTGTGTTACCTACCTACCCACTAACCTATCTGGATAAGTAGGGTTGATTTACACATAATGCTAAGTCATAAGGAATCGATTATACCAAACCAAAAGCAAACCACATTATAATTTAGTGTTATGGCTAGGCGTTGTTTATGATTTGTTGTGTTTTGAACTATAAACAGGCAGTTTTAGTGCATACGATCAAGTTTTGCACTTGCATTAGTTTTCCCCTTGTTCATGTCATAATTAACAGGAAGCATTACAACAATAATAATACCTAAATTTCTAAGTCCAATTCAATGTGCTGGTCCTTATTTTTATAACAGTTGGGATTTTCGAACCTGGGGGAACCAGATTTGGGAAATCAATCTGTGAAATGTTGTTAGAATCCAACTCCTACCCCTGTTTCCCTGAAAATAAGACCTCTCCAGATAATAAGCCCAATTGGGCTTTTGTGTTCATGCGCTAAAATAAGCCCTCCCCCAAAATATTGCAACACAGCAGCAGCCATGAGGTGACTACGCTCGCCACCTCCTGCACCTAAAAAATAATAAGACCTCCCTGAAAATAAGGACAAGCACTTATTTCGGGGGTCAAAAGAAAAGAAGACCCTGTCTTATTTTCGGGGAAATACAGTATTATCTACAGAAATGTACATAAAGTTAAAGGTTCCCCTTGCACAGATGTGCTAGTCATTCCTGACTCTAGGGGAGGTGCTCATCTCTGTTTCAAAGCCGAAGAGCCAGCGCTGTCCAAAGACATCTCCATGGTCATGTGACCGGCATGACTAGACGTCAAAGGCGCATGGAATGCTGTTACCTTCCCACCAAAGGTGGTCCCTATTTTTCTACTTGCATTTTTACATGCTTTCGAACTGTTAGATTGGCAGAAGCTGGGACAAGTAACGGTAGTTCACTACATTACGCGGCACTAGGGATTCGAACCGCCGAACTGCCAACCTTTCTGATCGACAAGTTCAGCATCTTAGCCACTGAGCCATCGCATCCTGGCAATGAACATGGATAGTGTCATTTTTAATCCAGCAAACATCTAAAGGAGATGGGCCTATTATCTCTCCTTGACTTACTCCAACATGAGTTGTCAAAATGCTGGGTTCTCTGTCACAACAGGTCAGGCAGGCAGTGACTTGGAAATTTTTTCCCAGTGATGAAACTAAAGCAATCTCAGGCCACAATAAAACCATTTAAACTAGAACTAATTTGCAAGTTATCTAGTACTGGCTTATTAAAATGAAACATGTTTATTATTTTTCTTTCCCCCTCTTCATTAGTTTAACAAAAAAAGGTCCTGTACCTTGCTCTGAATTCCCACCTTAGTTTCCATGCTCCTGGATTAAGAAAAACATCCTGTCATAATCTTAAAGAATAAGTATGATCATCTGTAGCAGGGAATTCAGAAAAGCCAAATAGAGTTGGTATTGATTAGTTCAGGGATGAGAGATACCTGGAAAACCTCAGGTTGGGATCAAACTAGGAATGGGGAAAAAACATCCTAGAGTAAAAAGCACCTTTGAGACAAAGCATGACTTAGATGACTGAATCATAGACATCCTAGAGCAGGGGTCTGCAAAGTTGGCTCTTTTAAGCTATGCTGGCTGGGGAACTCTGGGAGTTGAAGTCCACCAGTCTTAAAAGAGCCAACTTTGCAGACCCCTGTCCTAGAGTAAAGCAACTTCCATATTGCTGTAAGGAAAACAATATAGCCATAGCCATGGGGTCACGGTTGATTTTCTGGGAAATTTACATTTATTGTGAAGTGAGTGTGCTTTGAATTATAGCATAATGATTTGCAATTCTATGCCTAATAAGGAATGTGCCTCTAATCACATACAGCTTTAGCTGTGGCTAGACAACCTGTGACTTATTGAGTCTTCCTTTCAGAGGTATTTTCTTAATACTGTGCCTCTGTCAATGCGTTGACAGAATTTCCAATGTGCTGCCGCTACCAGAAAAGTTAGAATGCATTCAGAGACATATATCAGGCCTCAAAAATAGCCTTTGTTGAACTGTATAGCAGAGTCAAACAGGAAATGTTTTATAAAACTTGCCAAATTTAAATTTCACTGGAATCATGGGTCCCAGATTTGGACCACATTTTGTAAGTTAGCCCACTTGAGGTACCTTGGTTCAAACATTGCTGCCCTATGATGCACCATTTTGTCTAGTTAATGGTTACAGGAACCAGGGTTTTAGTAATACATAGATTAATCCTACTTTGAATTCATGAGCCTAACATCTGAATGGCTATGTGTAGTATATGTAGAAAGAAAAGGCTGTTGAGTTAATAAACACTGTAAGTATGTTATCTGTTGTACCAGATTCAGAAAGCATTAATTAACCATTGAGAATCCAAGTAATTTGAAATTTGGATGGATCTTGTCTGGAAAATGAATCTGCCTCGAAATCCTTTTCACACAAGCCCATTTTCTGCCAGCACAGGGCTTTAATCCACTTGACCCACCAAATCACTGAGAGTACATTACACTTATTCATTAAAGTAATCAATCAGTAGAAAATAGGATTTTCTCTGTATATATATATATATTAAATGGCAGAAATGATGAGTTCATAAAAATGTCAAGAAATTTTCATCTCTGTTATCTCTGTCTTAGGTCAGCGTTCTCTAAATAGATTATCTCAGTTGTGGGAGGCCTCCTTATTCTAGCCTCTCCTAGAATATAGAATACCTACAAGATGACACTGGCATTATAATGAACCAGAAACAGGAATAATGTTCAAAGTCAGCAGTGATGATGATGGTTTGCTCATTTGCATACATTGGTACTAATAGCTGCTTATCTCAGGAACAAACGTCCTTTGTTCCTATATATATCAGTCATGACAGTATTAAATTGGAGGAAGAAAAATACAAACAAAAATTAGTAACTTTTTAATCCCATTGATTGCAAATAGAAGGTACCTAGTTCTCCCACTGATATCAATTGATTTAACTATGAACAACAGTATAATGTAGTATTCCTTGAGAATCAAGCACTTTTGAATCCAGCTGTTCCTAGAATGTTGCCCACATGACTATAAATTGAGTTGCTGGAATTCACCTTTGTGAATTTAACCATGTAAAACTGATAATTTAATAGAATTAATTGACAACATACGTATCTCTTTACCTTTCCTTTAAGGAGTTCAGCATGATGTACAAGTGGCTTTTCTCATTTTATTTCAACAAGAACCCTGAGAGAGAGGTCAGATTAAGGAAAAAAAAGGATTGGTCTAAAATTCCCCAGTGAGCATCATGGTTAGGCAGGGTTTTAAATATTCTTCCGTCTTCTCTAAATCTGCAATTCTGCCCATGACTTCATAGCAGAACCCAAGGATGGCTCTCTGCTCAAGGTGCTCCAATTGAAAAGCAAAGTTTATATAAGACAAAGGTAAAGGTTCCCCTCGCACATATGTGCAAGCCGTTCCCAACTCAAGGGGATGGTGGTCATCTCTGTTTCAAAGTCGAAGAGCCAGCGCTGTCCAAAGACATCTCCATAGTCATGTGGCTGGCATGATTAAATGCTGAAGATGCACAGAACGCTGTTACCTTCCCACCAAAGGTGGTCCCTATTTTTCTACTTGCATTTTTACATGCTTTCGAACTGCTAGGTTGGCAGAAGCCGGGACAAGTAACAGGAGCTCACTCTGTTACGTGACGCTAGGGATTCGAACTGCCAAACTGCTGACCTTTCGATCAACAAGCTCAGCATCTTAGCCACTGAGCCACCGTGTCCCAAAGTTTATATACTGTATTTCAATAAATAAAATACTTCATCCTTCCACTCTTTTGCTAGTTAGCAGAAACATGAATGGAACGGTGCTTTTATATGAATGTAGAAAAAGTCCAGCCCGATCGTTCCTAATGCGTGAGCTATATAGCAGGGCTGTGCAGTGAATAAAAAGAACTGAAGCATCTTTTGGGGACAACAGGCTTTGATGCTCTTTTGGGGTACATTTTGCAACATTTTTGTAAGAATCCAACTGGTGGAAATATTTATTGAGTTCAAGCCCCACTTTAGACATGACTGAGTCAGTTAGTCAACCCAATCTACCCCACAGGGTTGTGGGGGAAGATAGGAGGAGGAAGATGTGTTGGATATGTTGGCTGCCTTGAGCTATTTGTAAAAACAATAACAAACAACATTTTAATAGTTACTGGATTTGTAACACCCACACACAAAATCTATCCTCCTATGGTATGTCAATAGAGGAGATTCAAAAGAGGGTTATGTATTTACCTGGATGCGTGTGGATGTGATTGGTGATTTTTGTTGCTGCTGCTGAAATTGAATGGAATTATTCCTATTTAAATGTGTTTTGCATTGCTTTGGGGTTTGTTTTGGTTGAAGTGACCTAAACCCATTCAGATAAAACCCATAAGAAAATGAGCATGGAATGGAGTTGATGAGATCTTTGAGAAAAAAGAGGTTAGACGTTTAAAGGACTGAAGGCAATGTATGAAGCGATATATGGATGCAGTTGAAGTAGTTATGATTTGCAAAGGAAGCAAAATAATGATTCATTTATTATATATGCCCCCCCACTGCATCATCCAAAGGAACTTTGGAAGACCACACCATGTAAAAACTAACAATCCATTAAAATTTTATATTGAAAAAGTTTTATTGGTTTTACATTTTTCTATAGGGTAGGGTAAGGGATACAAAGAAATTTTGAAGGCATTCACGTCAGAGTCGTCGGCCCTTCCGAGACCTCAAAATACACAATAAAAAGATAACAAAAAAAAAAACATTTTTCATAACACTACAAGGTAAAAGCAAGTACATATACCTAAATTCTCAGTTCCATGCTGTCAGACATTTACAAAAAATCCAGATATTATGCAAAATTGTTCAGAAAAATCAAGGCAAAGTTATTTTTTCGATCTAAGTCTCATGGCTATTGTATCTTCTTTTTCTCCTCCCTGGCCCCCAGCGGGCGGGGCCGTGTCCCCCTCCGTCCCCCCTGGATCTTCCCCCAGGACAGAGGAATGTTTTTTAAAAAAGGCTTCCGCCTCAGCAACTGTTTTAATCCTCACTCTTCCTCCTTCCCAGAACACCAGCATCCCTTCGGGTGTCACCCACTTGAACCAAATCCCATGATCAAACAATGTTTTAGACAAGAAGGAAAAATTCCTCCTTGCTTCTCGAATCTTTCTAGGAATCTGCTTCAAGATGGTGACCTTTTTGTGTTGGTAAATTAAAGGGTTCTCTCTCTGCGCCCTCAGGATTTCCTCTCTGGTTGACCTTCTAACAAATTTCACATGTATCTCTCTAGGCACTTCATTTATCCTGGCATATGCTGAGTTAATTCTATAAGCTAGGTCAATGTCCCCCCTGATCTCATCTTTAGGTTTTTGTAAATAGTCTGCTAAAATTGTGCTCATAAGATCAGGGAGGCATTCACCAGATTCCTCTAGAACGTTCTGAAATCTCAAAAAATATGTCATTCTTTCCATATCAATCCTAGACACATGCCCATCTATTTCCCCAACCTCTTTAGTAACATTTTTAATCTCTCCCTTAACCCCCACCAACCCCCCTTGCAATTCTTCAGTCTTCTGTGTGTTTTCCAGCACCTGGTTCCTGGTATCCAATAGCTCCTTCTTGAAATTGATGTTTTCAGCCCTCTGGGCCTGAATTTCGTTTACCAAAGTTTGTATAACAGTTTCAAGAGAAGCCAGCCGTTGTTCTAAACTTGCCAGTGCTGTTTCTTGAGCCATGATTATCTGTTAAAGTCAGTGCCAGCCAAAATGGCGTTTTCAGGGTGGGGCTGGTGAGACTAGCCGGGAGCCAAAAGTTCAGATCAAGGTTGGAACGTTGTAAAATTCAGAAACCAAGAGAGAGACAATTTTCCAGCTCAATAGTTATAATAACGAAGGTAATCCAGAAAGAAAAATCCAACAAGAAAAAAATTATTCATTAATATCCAGAGAGAGTCCCACTTGTAAAGAGACGCTGGGAATTTTCCATAATTAAAATAGTCAGGCAGGAACAGAGAAAAGCCACTTTCCACCGCCCATCTCAGAGCCCAGAGGAGAAAGTAGAAAAATAAATTCTTTATAACCAGCCAGACCTAGAAACAATGTTGCAAGTAGCCGCATACCACTTTCCCTTGTTAGAGAATGTCCGGATTTAAGATTTCCGCTTTCTCTTCCAGAGAAGCCATTTTTAAGTGCCGCTTAAGTCCGAGGGGGGTTTTTTGGAAACAAACACCCCCCTCCCAGTCCGTTCAGCCTGGCTGGCAGCAAGGAAAAAAAAAGTCTTTTTAAAACTCACTCTCCCTCGCAGCTGAAGCCTCGGCAGACCTTCCGATCTCTTCCGCTCAGCCCTCTACATTAAAGTGAATGGCGCCGACAGCCGTTGGCGAAGGGAAAACCCCCCGCAGCATGTTCCTCCTCACCTAGGTCGCGGAGGGGATCGCTCTCCCCACCGCCGTGAGGAGAAACGTCTCCTCCGAGCCGACCCTACGGGAGACCTCCGGTAACCGGAGTGTCTCGCCCCCGTGGAGGGGCAGAAAAGGCAACAAAGCGGCGAGCGAGCCCAAGGCTCGCACGTCGCCGCTGGAGCCGGAACCGGAAGCCCAACAATCCATTAAAATTAAAGCAAATTGGAGCCATTACAAAATCTGAGTAACCACTTGTCACATACCCTAATATCAGACTTTCTGTAGCTAACATTCCAGCTCCAGTTCCTGAGGAACAGCCAGACCTTCACATCCTTTTGAAGGTACAAAGTCTAGAAGGGTAGACTGTATGCGTCTTGGACTTGGAGTGTGTGTAGGGGGGAATTTTCCACGGGGCAGGTGCCCAAATATTCAATTCCTAGCATCCACTGGAGGACACTCATTCACCACCAGTATCTGAAGCAAGCCCATTCTGACAGCTGTTGTGGGACAGGCAGAAACTACTGGAAAACACAGTCTCACAATAACCTGACCCTATACCACACATCAACCAGCACCTTGAATTGTTTCCTGAAAGTCCCTGGGAACCAGTGAAGCTCACATACAAATAATGTTACCAGGATGTCCCAAAATGCCCAAGGAAACTACAGATGGCTCTGCATTCTGGACCAGCTGCAACTTTTGAATGTCTTATAGAGCAGAGGTTCCCAAACTTGGCAACTTTAAGACTTGTGGACTTCAACTCCCAGAATTCTCCAGCCAGCAGAGAATTCTGGAAGTTAAAGTCCACAAGTCTTAAAGTTGCCAAGTTTGGGAACCTCTGTTATAGAGCATTCCGATGTAGAACATGCTATACTAGTCCAATCAACAGGTGACTTATACAGTTAAGACTGTTGGTATGAACTCATTCTAACAATAGTTCCTATCTTACACTTTTTTTCGCTCATTTTCTATGCTGTGCACAATGTTGCTTACTCCAAAAGGGAATAGCTTGATGGCTATGTATGTTAGGGCGTGCCAAATGTGTTAACTTTCAATTTCCAAACATTAGAGGTGTTCAAAAGTTGTGGCATGCCTTGGGAATCGTAAAGATGTTTTGGTTACTTTAATATAATGTAGGTGTGTTGGTAAGTAACTATATAAATATCATGACTTTTTAACAATTTGTTTGCTTCATGCATGTGTATAAAACCACTAGAAATCATACTGTCACTACTTGGTTGCACTAACATTTGACAATGGGGACAGCATAAAAAAGTTGGGGAAGACACCTATGGCTGGTGGACTACAACTTGCTCACCCTAATATAGATCATGATTGCTTGAATACAGAATGAATGGTTAAATATATGAATGAGTGGATGAATACACACACACATGCGTGCACACACAAAAACACGAAATACAGGAAGATTGAAATCACTGAAAACTTAAGGAAGCAGCAATTAATCTGCTTTGGTGGTGCATGAATTTGGCTTATTGGTGATTAGACTTCCTTTTATGGATTTCTTCCTAATATTGTCTATTCTAGAGGTACCTGATTTTATGAGCATTTAGCTTTTATACTGACAAGGTCGGTCACAGAACAAAGAGGAAAACAAAGACTTTTGCACTGGGAGGAAGATTAACTATCTAGATACTGATGGTGATTTCTAGCTGTTGAAGATCAGGTTTCCTTATGACAATCTTCTATCTGACAATCAACAGTTTAGCACAATCCTCATGATATACGTTTATCAAGCTTGAATTAATACTATCCAGTGGCTGAGATTCTGTACCTCTAAGTAGAAGAGGGGAAAAAAATCACTTAGCAATGCAAATTATTAATGCACTATTATTTCGACTGTTTTTATTTCCAATGCAGTGAGTTTGATACGGTTCCCTAACTAATAATCCCAAACACATTTTTTTGGGGGGAAAAGAAAGAATAAGAAGGATGGGACTGGCTTAGTCGAAAACAGATTGCAATGCATTGAATTGAATTGACTTCAGGCTGTAAGGAGAATGAAAAAATATCTCCTTTTGCATAGTGCAGAGGGGTGGGATTTACCTCTGAATTGTCTCCCATTCTCCAGACAATGCAAATATAAGAATGGTAAAATAAAAGTCAGCTTCTAAATGATTTTTTAAAAAGTGTGTGCACATAAAATCATGCATATGACTTGCTCATCGTAGTGTGAAATTAAATACTTCAGAGCCGGGTTTGGCAGACAGAAAATTTATGGCTACATGGCGTCCGATGCTACAAAGCTGGTATAAGAAAATGAAAGTTGCAATTCAGGATGTCATTCTTGCCACGGAGCTTCAAGACAATGCTCTCTGAAGGAGAGCCAGCGCAGGGCTGTTTCTGTTGTTTAATTCTAGGGCTGGGGGAACCTGTGGCTGTAGGGCCACTGGCATGCTGTGGCCTAATTTCATGTGGCACCTGGCCTACTTTCAAAAGCCCTGCATGAGCAAACGATTTAGACTCACCTCTCATAAAACAGCACGCTCTATCATCTATCCAACTTCGCCCACAAATACAGGTCTGGTTAAGAAAAGTTCTCCTCAGAAGATTTGGATGAGATGTGATGCCACTGGTGTTGTTGAACACCTGAGTGCCCCATTCTTCCAGATCTATCAAGAGTTCAAGTGAGTGATCATATAAAAAAGGAATACTGCAAATATTCAGCAAATATCCTAAACCAGGGGTCTCCAACCTTTGCAACTTTAAGTCTGAAGGACTTCAGCTCCCAGAATTCTCCAGCCAGCAAAGCTGTCTGGAGAATTCTGGGAGCTGAAGTCCTTCAGACTTAAAGTTGCAAAGGTTGGAGACCCCTGTCCTAAACCCTTTGGGTATGAACTGTGCTGATGCTGAAGCCTACTGTATAAGGGGGGGGGGGGCTTTTATCTCTCTGTGAAGAGACATCTTCAGGTTGTCACCCATCTTCTGGCAGTGACATATTGGAATTTGCCCCAAATCTGGTTCTTTTGTACATCCATCTGTTTGGGAGTCTCTTACATTTTGTTTGTGGATTGGAGAGACTGACCTGTAACTGATAGATTGCAAATTCAACAGGTTGCAATGTGGTATTACCGGTACTCAAAAAAGAAGTCATTGCTGGAAGGGAAGGTTCCAAGATAAAGATTCAGGAGATTGTTATGCAAATATTCAGGAGCAAGATTCTCCACTATTGGTGAAAAAGCTGCTAAAAAAGAAAATGAAGACATTTCTTCTCTAAAGTAAATGGAGAGATAATGCTTCTAACTTGGAAATAATTCATTGGCTGGAATTCTTGTTGCTCTGTCTTAATGACTATGGAGATTCTCAGCCATCCAGGTCATGGTTGTCCCAAAGGTGCGTTTTCAAGAGGCAACTGGACTTTCTGGTTTTCCTTTGAAGACGTTTTGCTCCTCATTCAAGAAGTTTCCTCAGTGATTTATACTGATATTGATAGTTTCCTGATTGTTTATTTGTACCCTATGACTATCATCAATTGTTCCTTATGAATCTTGATGAATGTATATTGTCTTTTTATGTACATTGAGAGCAAGGCGGGATTCGTGCAGCGGAGCACATTTTTTGGAAAATTTCTGGTCGTACAGCGAATTGGTCGTGAAGAGAGGCGTTCGTGAAGCGAGGTACCACTGTATTTGCATTCATGATTTTGGTTCATAGCCAGTTTGGTCTAGCTTCAAGGGTGACAAGAATCAGACAGATTTCTAAACTGGATCAGGACTCCCTAGACATAAACTGGGAGGCTTCTTGTAGATAGCATGAACCAGAAATCTTCCTGCCATCATCTGTGATATGCTTGGAAATTGAAAAAGTGAGAACATTTCCATTAGAATTTGGGGCTTCTTCCCCCATTTCACAAGGACAATTGTAAATATGTGTGTGTGTATGTGCATGAGTAAGAAAGTGAGTTGTAGAGAGGAGAGAATTTGCAACATGAAAGGCCTGGGGAGCTTCTCGATTCCTGCTAAATTTTTAAAAAGGCTTCTGGGAGAAATGTCCTATTTCAGCCCTGAGAGTATTTCATCATACTGTAGTCTTCTCAATCTGGTACAGCACTGGCCAGGGTAATGTACTTTGTAGTCCAAGAGATGAAGAAAGCATTCAGTGAGGCAGGCAGCCCTTTCGCCTCACTCCTGCTTCTTTGTTGAATTTAGTACTTGTTGCAATATACAACTGTTGTCACTGCAACAAATTGATTCTCTCATCTCTTCCTACTTGTTCCTTCCTTTGGCCAGCTGAGGTCACTGTGGTACCATCTCTTGCAAAAGTATCTTGATGGTTTTTATTTCTAGTGTTTTGGGGTAAATACACACCTTTTTTGTGGAGGAAACAGTAACAGCAGTGTAATCTTTACTTCAGTTTATAAAAACGAGGGCTAACTGACGGTTGTAACTTTGATGGAGATTTACCTACCGGCTATGAAGCAATCAAATTCACACTGTTAAGGGAAAGCTGATGAGTTAATGAATGCAACGTAATTGTTCCACACTGCAAATTGACGGTGAACCCACATATGTATTTGTTGGAAAAACAATCTGAATTAGGAGAATAAACGAGGATTTTATTTAAAACAAAAAACAAAATTGGGAAAGAAATAGAAATTGGCATTTTCCTTCTGCCCTCGGCTATTTCTGCCAGTTTTGTGTTCCACAAAAAAATGTCCCTAGGTCAAATTTACCTCAAAAAGCAATCCTGAACAGAAGTTGTGCCAGGAGGCAATCTGTTCACAAACAGCTCTATATAAAAAAGGAATTGGCAGTGGAGGGATTTAGTTGGTTAGTGAAGTCAACTTGTACTTAAGACAAGGAATTCCAGTAAAGCCTCAGTTAGCACTCAATAATATGGACTTTGCATGCAATGGACCATATTTCTGTAGTGATTTGTGCCTTTGACACACATGTGTGCCATCTGCTTTATGATCTCATTGTGCAAATGACATAAATTGCTGCAATGATATATTTTCTTATTCAGTTGAAATTTGTGGCTAGCAAACTCCTTCCTTCATTAAAATTTATTGCATTCCTACAACTACTGTAACTATGGCTACAGTATCCAACATTACCTTAGTCTAGTCAATATAAAAACCTCTAATAATTACTTTACTTATCAGCTTAGTTCCAATGTGCTTTCAGTTTAGACAATGAAGCCACGTTATCAGCAACACCTGTAATCAACATAATAATAAATATCAAGGTCAATCTTATCCTTGGCATCTATCCATTAACTTTCATCCCAATTGTCCTATCTGTAACATAACCCATCGTAGAGTCCTCAATGTGATATATATCAACCAGTTCCTACATCAATGCATTTACTATATCATACCTTCCTAATTGTTCTGTTTATAGACTATATCCACTCCATTATTTTAAACATAGTAATCACAGTATCTAGCAAAATAATGGAATCTTAAAGTATAATCCAAACAACACTCGACATATAATGGAAACATTCTATAGAACTAAAGCAATAATTCAATGGAGAGAAGGGGCACAAGAGGGGGATAGATTTAGAGATTAAGACAGAGGATTTTCTTCATTGTAGAACATAAGTGCTTTCCATCCATCCTGATGTTGACAGAATGCCATACTGGCATGGAATTTGCTGTTTACACTGCTGATCCCTGCCTTGCCTATTTTGACTCAGTACTGTACATAACCTGACATTGTGGGTCCAATATAAAAAATAAGTGATAATTTTGCCACAACAGGTTCTTTTTGCTAAGAACAGTCAACACCAGAAACCATTGCAAATTGTAATCAGGTGACCACAGGACACTGCAAATGGCCATAAAGAAGAGTAGGTTCCCAAGTGCCCAAAATACAATCAGATGACCATGGTGGAATGGTCATTGTTAAGTTCAATGGGTTGCAAGAGGCTCTGCAAAGATCTGTCCTAATTTTGAATAGTTATTATGCAACCGGTCATATGTTGAGGACGGCTATTTGAAGTACTTCTATTATAAGGTTACAGTAACCGAATCTTGCAAGTCTGAATGCACATCCTCCCCCCCCTCCTCCCTGCCTTTATATTTAAGTAAATTAAGATTAAATCTGAGACCCTTTCTCAAATTACATTCCTCCTTTGACTTAGATTTTTTTTAACCTGACCTTTGTTTTGATTAGGGTTCTTCCTCCTGATCCTTCAGGTTATTCTTACATCCATTATTCTTCCGCCCTTCTCCTCTGTGGAGAAGGACGGGATATAAATTTAAATAAATAAAAATAAAATAAATAAAAATGATTAATTTATTCTTTCAGTTTAGCTGCTTTTCTTCTGCACATCATAAACCTTTGGGGAAGTCACCTGTCAATCATGGCATTGCAACAACATTGGGGTGACGCTTGCCGCAGGTATGCATCATCTCAAGGATGCTCTCTGGGTCCCTTTTTCCCATTCAAGATAAATAAAGTGTTTTTTTAAAAATCTAAAATCTTAATGGGGACTTTTTATTTCATTCTGCATCTGGATAGTTTTATGTTATGGGGCTGTATTTTAACAAATGCTTATTTGAAAATGTAATGTGAAAGGACCCATAAAGTATTTTGGAGACCCTCAAAATGGAGGTTATTGGCACCAATGCGTTTGTAAACATGAGACTTTATGGCTTCTTGCCTGGTTGACCTTTGTCTTCTTTGAGGACCAGTCACCCCACCATGACAACCATTTTGTGACTTGATAGACTTAAACTCTCCAAGCTAAGCAATTAATGATTGTTCCAGCTGACCATTCACTAGTATCCACCGCCCTGTAGCTGGAGTTGTGCTTTTTTAAAACCAAAACAAAGCAAAAACAAAAAATGCAAAAAGCCAATATTACAAACTACTCTATGAGAAGAAAAAGGAAAAAAAAAAAGAATTTCCTAAGAACATTTGTCCTTTTTCCACCATAAGCCATCTATTTGTGTGTTGTAAATTTAAGACAAAGCAGCTAAATAAGTGCATGATCTCTTGGTAGAGAAGTGATATGAAGAAACCTGGATAAATAGGTGAGAATACATCACAGTATTATTTTTCCACTGCAAACAGTCTCTTTATCTCTATCATTTCTATCTCTATTTACATCTACATATCTCTCTCTCTCAATCCTGGCTGATATATATATAGCACCAAGCCGGAAGCACCAGCCTGAAGATGATGAATGAGATTTCATCGAAACGTCGTGAAGATACTTCCAATTCTACGCGGGAGAAAACCCGAACAACCAAAGACCTACATACAAACACCCGCGAAAACCTCAGAAAACATATATATATATATATATATATATATATATATATATATATATATATATATGTATGTATGTAGGTAGGTAGGTAGGTAGGTAGGTAGGTAGGTAGGTAGGTAGGTAGGTAGGTAGGTAGATAGATAGATAGATCTAGATCTAGATCTAGATCTAGATCTAGATCTAGATCTAGATCTAGATCTAGATATAGATTTAGATATATAGATATATAGATATATAGCTACATTGCAATACTCTGCAGTGAAAAATAATTTTGGAAATATTTTTAATAAAACTGACCCAGATATGATGTTGTCAGAATTGCCATACCAGTTCCAAGAAAAAGAACTAATTTGGAAGAAGACTAGAGCCCAACTGCAGTGCAATTTTCACTCCATTGTTGCCAACCGATTGCACTCAATTCCTCACAAACTAGTTAGAATGCAGCCTTCTAGCATTTCCCCCAGCATCAGTTGTCTGCAAATACACAAGCCAATCAGTTGCCCCTCTGGCTGATTAATCATGAATTCATAAACTGGGACTGACACAAAATCCTGTCCTCTGAGCTGCTGTAGCTCCTGGAGTAACAAAAACCCTCTCGCCAGCATTGCACATAAAAGAAAACAAATAAAAATGGCTAAGGCCATCAAGGACTGTTGCTTGCATTTGCCCCACAATTTATCTTTATATCTTCATTTATGCAAATGAAACTACAATCTAAACAAGAACAAAAGTGCATTTATTAGAGGGGAAAACACTGTGCTGAGAAGATGCCACTCTGGTCTCTGTTGGCTTTGATTCAGCCAAGATAGCATGAGAGCAATTTTTTCAATTGTTTTTTGAAGAGTCAAGTGTTTGGTAATGGGAGAGAGTGGATGGGGGGATGACTCATGTCTTACTTGAATCCAGAGCAGAGTTCTCCAAAATGATGGGTGAATCAGACTATCCATTACCATTATTATTATTATTCTGTGGTTAATCTTTGGTGAGATTCACAGCCTTTGGGGCTGGTTGGTAGCTCAACAGCTCGAGTCCTAACCAAGGACCTAGGAACTGTCAAGGTAACATTGGAGGATATAAGCTGTTCCAAGCAGGGTGGCCCTTTGTAGAGTCAGAATGCTCAAGTCCGGCAAACCTAGAACCTCCAAATAGCGAGTCAGTCCCCTAGCTTTGTTCCAAGGGCTCCAATCACAATCGGGACAACACATGACTTCCTTCTCCACAGTTGCTCAACTTTAATTTGCAAGTCCCGGTATTTTGTGATTTTTTCTTGCTGCTTATTTTCAATTCGTGCATCACCAGGTATTGCAATGTCAACGAACCATACTTTTTTCTTTTCAACTATTATTATATCAGGTGTGTTGTAGGACAAGTGCCTGTCATTCTGAATTCTGAAATCCCACAATATCTTGACTTTCTCATTCTCTAAAACTTTCTCAACTTGATGTTCTCGGTGGTTTTTGCTGTACTCAAATCCAAACTTCTGGCACAATTTCCAGTGAATGATCTTAGCAACGCGGTCATGGCGTTGTAGGTAGTCAGTTTGTGAAATTTTGCTGCACCCACTGATCAGGTGGTCGACTGTCTCATCTTTCTCATTACAGAGGCGACATTTGCTGTTGGTGGTAACATGTTGAATTTTTGCCTTCATGCAGTTTATGGCTAAGGCTTGTTCTTGAGCTGCCAAAATAAAGCCTTCTGTTTCTTTTTTCAGTAACCCCGATCTTAACCAGTTCAAAGTTAGTTTTTGGTCAGCTTTGCCTTCAATACTTTTCAAGTATTGGCTATGCATAGCTTTGCTTTTCCAATTTTCAGCTCGTTTCTCAATTACTTCTTTCTTATATTCAGCTTTTGACTTAGTTGTCTTTAAAAGGCCTCCTTTTTTTACTTTCTTAATCATTGGTTCTTCACTTTTCTGGATGTAATCTTTCAAGCTATGTCTTTCTTCTTCCACAGCCTGCTTTACTTGTAGGAATCCTCCACCACCTTCTGCTCTTGGTAGATGTAATTGATCAACATCACTTTTAGGGTGCAAAACATGATTCATTGTCATAAGCTTCCTCGTTTTTCTGTCCAAATTGTCCAACTCCATCTGGGCCCAATCAATTATTCCTGCAGAGTATCAAATCACAGGTATAGCCCAGGTATTTATGGCTTTTATGATGTTTCCTCCACTCAATTTGGACTTTAATATCTTGCGGATTCGTCGAATGTACTTGGTTGAAGTTAATTCCTTGACGTTATTATGCATTAAGTCAGATGATGATGATGATGATTATTATTATTATTCCTGGGATTATCAGTTAAAGTAGCGTTCATTACATTATATTCATATAATAAGTGTTTGGGGGGGGGCAGTGAACAATCTGAAACTTCATGAAGGGGTTGATGAGGTGATGAGCTTGGGGACCTCTAATCCAAAGGTTGGGTGAGAAAAGAATCTGGGGTCTTCTGCTCCAATAGGTTGGGGAAAGGTCTTTTGCCAGGGATATTGAAATTGGCAAGTAGAATTAAGTTGCATTCTTTCTGTGATTTTTCCAATGCCTGAACTGCCACCCTCCTAAACCTTATCGCCTTTATAGTCCATTGCAGGAATTGGGTATGTCTAACTTAATGAAGAGAAGGGGTAGGGGTGACATGATAGCAGTGTTCCAATATCTAAGGGGCTGCCATAAAGAAGAATGGCTCAACCTATTCTCCAAAACACTTGAAGATTGGACAAGAAGCAATGGGTGGAAATTAAACCAGGATAGAACCAACCTGGAACTAAAGAAAAGTTTCCTGACAGTTAGAACAATCAATCAGTGGAACAACTTGCCTCCAGAATTTGTGGGTACTCAACATTGGTGGTTTTAAAGAGGAGATTGGATAACCAGTTATCTGAAATAGTGTTTCCCACCTGAGCTTGGGGTTGGACTAGAAGATCTCCAAGGTATCTTCTACTTTGTTATTCTGTTATTCCCTAATGGTAGATGATGATCTTGACTGCCCCATAACACACACAAGGACTGATCTGTGTATTTCCAGCTGATCAATGAGGGAGCACAGAAACTGGCCTTCGGACAGAGTCATACTCTCCCTTGTTCAGACTAGGCAAAAAAAAAAGTTGGCTTAGGTAAGAAAAGCTATTAGGCCTGCTGCCCAGGCACCATGGCATCACAGTGCCTTCCCAGTCAACCATAGAGCTGGCAAACGGGAATTGGCCATGAAATTCCAGAGGCTCAAATTGCAACACTTGCAAGCAGCAGAGTTAGAAGAAAAGCCATTGAGCTGCATTGGGATGCTAATGGAGGAACCTGAAGATGATGCATCCACATAGGAGCAAAGCAAAGCTTCTTGTGGAAGTACCCATAGTTTGATTGCAATAGACTGTGCAGACCAATGGGGAGATTTCTTGATGTAAGAGTAAATAGATTTTCCTGCAAGCTACAGCATTGCAAAAAAGAAGTTTTACTGTGGTTTCATATTGATAGACATGAGCTGCTGCCACTTCAGACCTTCAAATGAACCCATGTCAGCAGGGCAAGGGATGCCAAATTGTTTAGATATCAGTGCAGATTCCATTTCTGGAGGTTCCTTCATTCCTCTCACATGTGATTCACCTACTTTAAGACTAGATGAAACATGGTTCTGCAGATATATGAATATTTCCCATCCAGAAAGGAGGATGGGTGCATGCAGCTGATTCAGAAAAATCTAGTGATGTCTACATGGTTTCCATTGAATTGGATGCATGTGGCTGTTTGAGTATCTGCATTCAAATCATGTCATGCACAAATAATGCAACAAAGACTGAAATCCAGGGCAGACTTAGTTGATGCAAACCTTACTGGACACAATGAGATTTACTCAGAAGAAGCATGCATAGATTGATAGTGACAATGTGAGTAAAGATGGATTAGATCCTGCATTTTTTCCATCACTCCATCACTACAGCTCTCTGGAATTAAAATTGCTTGTTTTCCTGTTTTTTGCAAACTTGCTTGAAAATATATTGTAAAACGAAACAAAACAAAGCAAAGCAAAACATTGGGCATGGTCAGACCTCTTGCGAAGCACACTTGAGTGGTGCATAAAACAGGTCAAACAAGAAGCACATTATCTCAGTACAGTATCAAACACTGATTACAATTATGGTAGTCATTTTTCTCTAGCAAATATTCCATATATTGTATAAAGATTTTCTGTAGAGCTCTTCTTCATTCTTCGTTGGCTAGTGATGAATTTCAGTTGAGGTCCGAGGATGGAGTATTTGCAAATAAATCCTATGGTTGTCAGTGAGATTTACAAAAAAGTATATACAATTGTGGTGAAAAATTATAAAAATCTGGATTAAAAAGTATCTTGTCTCTTTCGTATACTGCATACTTGCAAAACTATTGCAATTCTTTTGTTCTATTGTAAAAGTACAAAAGACAACAGCAAGGCTACTATCTGTCCTTGTAACAAGAATCTGTGCTTACATGCTTACATTCTAAAATTGTAAAATGACTCCTTAATTTATTATAACATGAAAAATCAAAACATTACTTATGTCTGATTTTAGAACAAAGGACAAATCATCAGACAGTTTAATGGTTATATCAGGCATGGAAAATACATGTCTAAAAATAGTAAAGATGGAGTTAAACAGTTTCATTACCTCATCGGTGATGTGCATGAACATGAGCATCTTGGATGCTTTGGGAGTGTCAGAGGTCTGAAAGCACAATGTATATACTCTGTGAAGGCCCTTTACAGCTTATTGAGAAGACTTGGAAAACAGTGAGGTGGATTTGGAGTGGATGATAACCTCCCTCCAGTCATGAGGAAGAACAGGTAATGGGTTTGTGCCTGGCGCTCTTCTAGATATGACCCAACACTAGGTGCCCTAGGCCTAGACCATTGTTTTGAGGGTAGACATTGAAACAATTTATGTCCAGGATGTGAGGTGTCTATAGATATTTACTCAGCCCTCTTTTTGACTTGTGCAGTATACAGGTCCTCAATGGAAGGCAGGTTGGTAGCAATTGTTTTTTCTGCAGTTCTAATTATTCGTTGAAGTCTGTGTCTGTATTGCTGGATTGCAGAGCCCAACCAGACAGTTATAGAGGTGCAGATGACAGACTCAATAATTCCTCTGTAGAACTAAATCAGCAGCTCTTTGGGCAGTTTGAGCTTTCTGAGTTGGCGCAGAAAAAACATTCTTTGTTGTGCTTTTTTGATGGCATTTTTGATATTAGATGCCCATTTTAGGTCTTGAGATATGATAGAAGCTAGAGACCTGAAGATCTGAACTGTTGATACTGTGTTGTCTAGTATTGTAAGAAATGGTAGTATAGGAGGGTTTCTCTTAAAATCTACCATCATTCCTACTGTTTTGAGTGTGTTTAGTTAAGTTCATGGTCCTGCCTTTTTTCTTTCTTTCAGCAAAAGGTGGCTAAAATGTTCTCATTTATGCAAAAGCACCAAGTGGCAATACTTTGGGGGCTGAGGGCTAAAAAGGCCCTGAGGCAAAGAAAAAAGAAAAAGAAGAAACTCTATGTGCTGAGGAGAAAATGCAGTTACCCAAGTCAAGTTTATGTTTTTTAACCTATTTTTCTTGAGATAACTTTGTCAGATTGCCAAACAAACTCTCCAATGGGATTTGAGCTGCAGCCACATTAAACTAGAATTGAATCTTGTTATGCTGGTCTCAGCTAGCAGAGAGTCCCTCTGAGCAAAACTACTCTGTATTACTCTGCCTTCTGTTCCTTCTACCCAAACTGTGAATGCATAATCATATTTCTTTTGGAAAATGACTTGTTTTCCTTCATTACCGAAACAAGATTGATTTTTCCTGCCGAGTGTTACACTTGTAGAAGCAGCGCTAATCAGATTCCAGCACAGCGATTCATGGCAGGTAAATCCTTACAATTAAAAGTGTAACTAATTTGTAGGCTGATCAGGATGGGATCTTGAGTATGATTCAGCATCAGCAGGTGTGGAGACTAACATAAAATTTATATGCCTACTATTCAGTTGTCATAAATAATAGTCAATATGGCCTAAGAACTAGAATCCTGCAGCCAAA
Source organism: Rhabdophis nuchalis (assembly GCA_039707465.1). Lineage (NCBI taxonomy): Eukaryota > Metazoa > Chordata > Lepidosauria > Squamata > Natricidae > Rhabdophis > Rhabdophis nuchalis. The sequence goes on from CM077645.1 coordinate 149,488,471, forward strand.
GAACAGGTTGGTTATATCAGATGAACATCACTCTTCCCCTCTTGAAATTCTGAGCAGGAGCTGTGACTGGCAGAATGTTTTTTAAATAATAACGTTTACTAATGATTTTTCGAAGATACAAAAAAAACAACACCACAAAGCAAAATTAAATAAAAGAAAGAAAAAAATATAAAGAAAAAGAATGAGAAAAGTGTAAGAAGAAATACAAATAGAAACTGGAAATATAAAGAAGTGAAGAAGGCTTTAAATTTCCTAGTCCCTAATTCACCACATGTCCACTCTTGTCTACCACGTTTCTACCAATATTGCAAACTTCCCCCGACTTTAAAATAGGGCTGAATTTTATTTTATTTTTATTTATTTTTTTATTAAATTTATACCCCGCCCTTCTCCTACATACATAAATAAACTAATTATTAAAACCCAATTAAATTAAATTACCCCGTGCTAAAACATTTTACAATCCTCTAATTAAAATATATAACTAAAAAGTCCATATCGGGTGGTTATTCTAGGCCGACTTGTTGGAATAAATGCGTTTTAAGACACCGGCGGAAAAGGCGGAGGTCCGAGGTAGTACGGAGTTCAGGGGGCAGGTCGTTGCAGAGGGTTGGGCCCGCCACAGAGAAGGCGGGCCCAACTTATCTATATCTGAGGAATGCATTGGCCTCAATAGCATGCTAAAGCGGGACAGATAATTCTCGACTTACAACGTTTGTTTAGCGATTGTTCAAAGTTACAATGGCGCTAAAAAAAGTTACATGACCAGTTTTCATACGACCATTATAGCATCCCCATGGTCATGTAATCAAAATTCAGATGCTTGGCAATTGATTCATATTTATGATGGTTACAGTATCTAGGGGTCACGATCCCCTTTTGCGACCTTCAGATAAGCAAAGTCAATAGAGAAGCCAGATTCACTTTAAAACAGCTTGGCTAATTCAACAACTACAGTTATCCACTTAACAATTGTGGCAAGAAATGTCATAAAATGGGGCAAACCCACTTAATAAATGTTTCAGTTAGCAATAGAAATTTTGGGCTCAGTTGTGGTCATAAGTCAAGGACTACCTCTACTAAAACAATGAAGATGTGCGGTTTCAAACAAAGACTGACCTTCATTCCATTTACTTTTAAACTCAATTAGAATTTAATAGATTTAAAATTATTCTCTACCCATGTGTTGTAGCCTCTTGGCCACCGCCCCTCCAACCACTGGCTCAGAGGAGGAAGGGGCATGGGAGTCAGGGTCAGCATCAGGGCAACCTGGGAGCTCCCAGGGGGAAGAGGGAGTGGAGCTGGCAGAGAGAGAGAGAGAGGCAAAGCCTGGGCCATCCCTTAGCCCTCAGATGGAGAGTGAACAGCCTCCAGGTCTGGAGGTGGCTGATGAGGAAGAGGAGGAACAACTGGGTCCAGGGCCTGATGCGCGGATGTGCAGAAGGCAGAGGAGAGGAGAGCAGTGGAAAGCCATGGGCCGATCCTGGGGAAGGAAGAGCCACCACTGCTAGTGAGGTCCCACCCTAGCTCTGGGGAAAAAGGCAGTGGGCAGAGATGAATAGGTGTAGCAGAGAGTTTGTCGTGTTTGAGGAGCTGGGTCAGAATGCCATGTATGAAATAATGTTCATTTCAGTCTCATAAAAACGATATTTTGAAAATAATTTTAGGAAGTTTTAAGGATGCTTTGAAATTTTTTGGAAAGTTGCACACAAACAAGAGAACTTAAGGTTGTGCACTTCTGCTTAGGATCGCCTCTACTATGTCTTCATTCTTCATCTCCATATCTCTCCCAAATGTTGTTTCTCAGAATCTTGAGAAAATCTGTTTTTGGGGGAGTTGTCTACATTGTTCTATTTTTTTAGCTTCTTCATTTCCTCTTTCTATAGCCTATCATCCTAAGCTATCTGCACAAAGCCCAACGTTACTGGTAAATGGTTCACAGATATATCACAAGCCTGAAAAGCAATCCTACTAAAAGCTTGCTGATTATTTTTGTAGCCATTTACTTGGTCTTGCTAAATATTTATCTCTGATCTATTTTATTTAATCTTCCAAAGTAATGATCCTTTTGATAGTTGATTAATCACATTACTTATCTCAATTCAACATTGTGAGTATTTCCCCTATTTCCTATTCAGAGTTGATAGACAAAATAGCTAAATGGATTTATTTATTTTTTAGTTCTATGGTAGTACCGAAGCAGTTTTCATTAACTAGCTTGCATTTTTTTTCTTTGATTACATCTCTTCAAATATCCATATATACTTCACTGCAGATTAGATTAGACTTTACACATGAATATTTAGGGGCTGTAAATTTTTCCAGCATCACAAATTCCTCTTTCCTGATTAATCAATATCCCTGATTGTTAGGGTGATTTCTCCTTTTCATCAGGAAATTTTTCCTTCTATTTTCTTGAGACATCATAGCAAATTGGGGAATGCAAATCCTCTGCATCTCAAATTGCATTTCTGATTTAAGTACCCAAGCAGACAGATTAAACTCAATAGAAGTATAACACATTCTTGTCCTGCTTTGACAAGTAGGTCTTCCAGGATCTGCAGAATATGCAAAGCACCACAGTTTTTTTGGAAGAGTAGACAGGCTCTGTTTAAACTTTCATCTATGGTAGCACTGTGGTTATTTTGATTTGCCACAATCACAATTATGATCATTTTAATGTCAAGAAACATGAACAATACATGTTAAATAAATTGAAATTAAGATTTATGAACAACTAAATAAGTAAATAAAAGTCATTTTTTTCAATCAGTTTTCTGAATGATAATTTTAGTCAATCAGTTATTACTGTTACTAGCAAGAAATCTGACGTTTTAAAAGGAAGTGGCAAGGAAGTGCAATTATTTTCAGTATCATAGGATGTGTGGAACAGAGGGAAGCAATTCTAATGGGAGGTGTCATTCCATGTTAGTTTATGATCCTTGGATCCATTATCTACGTCCATCTATAGCAGAATCATTAACTCTTGTCAAAATAGTTGAAGACTATAATCATATAAGTATACCATTACTGAAATAGGTTTTTATGCCTTCCTAATCTCTGAAAATGTCCTGAGCCAGCTCAAAACATTAAAAATATCCCTAGATAGTCTAATAATGTATGAAGCTTAATGATTTTGCATTATTTGTAAAATTGTGTTCTTTGTAGTGTGGATTGGATATACTGTTCTTCAGATGTGGTACTTCCTATTTTCATCATCCCTGGTTTGGAGCAAGATTTTGTACTGTGGGACTGACTTTTGGTCAGGAATATAACCTTCCAGATGAGATTAAGATAATTTGCACAATTTGGGGTAGACGTAATGTGATAGCTAAGGTAAGGTGACCAGACATCCCGCTTTTGGCAGGACAGTCCTGATTTGAAGTAATTTGTCCCGCGTCCCGCGGGATTTTTAAAAAGTCCCGATTTTTATATACTGGAATATACCAGTGGTGGGTGGGTGGGGCTTCGCACGGCTAGTGGCGGCATCTCCCGCCACTGCTAGCCACGTGAGAAAGGCACCAGCAGCTTCACAGCCGGGCCCTTTAAATTTTGCACGGCTGAGGGGGGGGGGGGGAAGCCGCTGCACGAAATTTAAAGGGCCCAGCTATGAAGCTGCCGGTGCCTTTCATGCACGGCTAGCAGTGGTGGGAGAGGCGGGGACGCTGCCGCTAGCCATGCAAAGCCCTCCCCCCCACCGCTGCGCCATATGTGAAAGGCACCGGCAGCTTCATAGGCGGGCCCTTTAAATTTTGTGCGGTGGCGGCCAGCAGCAAATCCCCCCCGTCAATGGTGTCCCACTTTAGCAATTTAAAAATCTGGTCAATTTAAGTTAAGGTCATGTGTCTTTGTATAAGCTTAAAGTAATTGGACTGTCTAATAGAATTAGACTTCCCATTTTGGGATTTTGGTGGATCGGAGTTTGGGTACTTCCATACTGGCACAATTTCCAATCCTTCAAAAACAACTTAAAGACACCCATAGTTGCCATTTTTCCTACTAATCTCTAAATCCAGGGGACCAACTATAAGGACCCTTATTCAAGAGAGTGTTCAATCTTTTGGATGCAAAGCTTTGGAGTTCACAGGCCATGCACATAACACACAGCAGGAACTTTCAAAACTAAGCCTGCCCTTTCTGAGATTGCACTGCAGCTGCAGAGCTTAGCTGAATGGTCCCAGCAAAGGATGCAAATTCTTTAAAGGGCTGTTGAGCGATAGCCTAGAGGTTTGGTTGGGCTACTCAGGAGGTGAATATGTCTCTGTGTGAAATCTTCTTCAGGTTAGGGGGGGAGGGTAGTGGTGAAATAATAGAATTCTGAGCTACTTAAATAAATAAATAGTAGAATTCTGAGTTATTTCAAAAGCAGAGGAGAAAGCAACCTACTCCAAAAAGATTGTGATTTTCTTTTTTAAAAATCTAAAATATTTCTGCCAGGTTATAAGATGGTATTCTTCATTCTGCTAAGCAAATATTTGAAATACCTCACAATGTCCTTGGTGCTAGTAAGGGAAAGTATAGGATCTATACTAGCCAGCATTAATTCAATGAAAGGACCATGATTCCTTTGCAAAGTAACCTCAAAACTGTTGAGGTTAGCCTGCAGTAAACTGAAACAGATCAGGCCAAGTGGATAGGTGCACTCACACCAATACAGGTGGGAGACAGAGGTGATATTCAGCGGGTTCTGACCAGTTCTGGAGAACCGGTAGCGGAAATTTTGAGTAGTTCAGAGAACCGGTAAATACCACTGCTGACTGCCCCTTTCCCCATCTATTATCAGATTAACAGAATTGGAAGGGACCTTGCAGGTAATCTAGTACAACTGCCTGCCCAAGCAGGAGACAATACATCTGCTTCTACCTAGGATTGAACTCACAACCTCCAGATTGGGAGGCGAGAGCTCCACCTCCACAGCAGCAGGTTTTATTCCCTGCCTCCCAAGTCTCAGCTGATCAGGAATGGAGATTTTGCAATAACCTTCACCGGGAGTGGGGAGGGAATGGAGATTTTACAGTATCCATCCGCTGCCATGCCCACCAAGCCATGCCCACTATGCCATGACATGCCCGCCAAGCCATGCCCTCAGAACTGTAGTAAAATTTTTCGTATCTGACCACTGCCTGAGTCCCAGCTGATCGGGAGAGAATGGGGATTTTGCAGTAACCTTCCTCTGGAGTGGGGTGGGAATAGAGATTTCACAATATCCTTCCCCTGCCACACCCACCAAGCCAGGCCCACAGAACCAGTAGTAAAAAAATTTGAATCCCACCACTGGTGGGAAAATGTACCTTTGGAAGAGAAAGAAAAAATATATGGTGGGGTTGCCTTAGGGTTGAGTGGAGGACTGCTGAAGGATGACATCCATTTCTGTCAATTGTCAGCCAGTTCTGATGAGAGAACATGACCGAATTCCAGATCAGACCTTCATGACAAACCCTTCCTATTCAGGTGAAATCCCATCAAGCTTTAAGGAAGAACCTTGTCTGGTAAAAAAAATAGCCAGGATAAAGAAAAGGGCATCCCATGCAGAGGACTATGCATGGATTTTAATGTCAATTCATTCTGACACAAAACACATTGAACAACTTGCTATTCTAGCAAGAAGTTTTGCTTTCTACACCCAGTAAATGATCAGCAAGTTCACATGTCATAATCCTATCTGCTGAGCAGCTGTGTCTTGACCAATGAACTAACATCCTATCCCTGTCCATGGAACACGCAAAACCTACAGATGTTTTTATTTGTCCTTGGTCTAGAACCATCCCAATTTTTGAAAGTGGCATTTGCCTCACAGCTTAGAGTTTTCCTTTAGGCCAGGGGTCTCCAAACTTGGCAACTTTAAGCCTTGTGGACTTCAGTTCCCAGAATCGAATCTGACTGAGGATTTCTGGGAGTTGAAGTCCACAGGCTTTATAGTGGCCAATTTTGCAGGCTCCCTGCTTTAGGCATCTGACAGGATTTTTCTTTTCATACGATCAATGCTCCTCTTTTAGTAGAGGACATGGGGCGTTCAGGACTGGAAGTAACAGAATGACGCCAGTTCCAAATTTCAGTTTTCTAGAGAGGAAAGCTTTTTATAAAAACCATTCTATCCGAGGCCAGCATGTTAACATGCAGGAGGAAGTGGAATGAACGAAAGAGACGTACCAAACGAGGGCAACGATGAAGGCTTCCATTTCCCATTGTGTTTGCTTGCAAAACAAGTTAGCCCCAGGGCAGGATGCACTTTGGAAAGACCGTGGCTGCCATAGTTTGCTTTAAGTAAGTTTGACCGGGTCTCATTTCAGTTGAGTGCATTGCTTTGCTGATGTGAAAGTTTTGAAAATACACCATCCTAATGGATGCTTCCCTCCGCCGCCATGAAGGCTGCGAATCAATTCTGTCTGATGCGCTTTCTGTGCTCTTTGCTAATATCGCCCTTTCCACCAACCGATCGCCACAGCAAGTCAACCTGCAACTAAGGCTTTCTGTGCGCTCTAATGAGGCCCTTATCTTTGGCGAACATAGAAGGAGACTCGCTGGGTTTCTGCTCATCTTCCTTTCCTCTGTTGAAACAGCAGTAGCTCTGAATAACTGTCCCATTAAGATCAAATCACTGCTGTCAAAGATGTCAGGTTAAGGGGCTGGCTATCCTCTGATGCCATTTACTGCATCTTCCTTTTGCATTGCCAAGGTACACGGTCTACCAGAGTGATTATAACAATTACTTAGCGCTGTCTGTCACAATCAGTCAGATTTGTACAATCTAGATTCAGCAATGACCCAGACCTGCCTTTTTAGCAAAAGCAAATGTTATTATTGATTGCCATCTCCGCTTTGATGTATAGACTAAAGTTGGGAATAGTGCTCGGGAACACAAAAAAAAGCGCCCTTCCTTTCTGCCAAACATTATGGATTTTTATATGAAATGTTTACTTTTTATCTACTGTAATCAGTGAGCTGGGGAGGCCTTCTGCGCCGCAAAACAAAACAAAAATACAATGTGTGTTTCTTAAAATCAGTTCTCTCCCCCCCCCCCCCCCGAAGGATAGAAATTCACTTCTGTTTCATTATGGAATATCTTTTAAAAAAAATAGTTCCAAGCATTCTAAGAAAAGTACAAAATGACTTGAATTATTGATGGTCAAACAGGAACATTCTGGTTCTTTTAGAAAAATGTTACTACAGACACAGGTTTTCTAGTGTGGGAAAGGTGATAATACCTGGCAGGGATAAAATAGCAAGAATGATTGATACTGCAAAGCTTAAAAATCACACTATTTACAAGCTCAGGAACCTATATGCCCACTAGATCACAGCCTGTATATTCCAGGGAATCATCATTCAGGTTACATGACACATAAATTATATCCGCAAGTTCACAACCCCTTAATAAAAATGAAATTACTCTTACTGTGCTGTCCTAATGTCCATGCAGGAGGAAGATCAATGGAGGTCGTCCTGCTGGTTTTAATAGTACTGCAGATTTATAATAATGGACTTGGACCAGGGAGGGTGGGGTTCAACTCTGATCTTGACTAAGGATTTAATTGGGTGACTTTGGACTGGTCAGTCTCTCTCCGTCTCTGTCTCTCTGTCTCTCCCCATCTTGCTGACAAAGTTCTTGTGTAAGTGAAGGCTCTCAAGTGTGCCATTTCCAGTGCCCAGAAAAAAGTAGAGTATAAATATAAATGCCATAAACAAGTGACAAATCAGTGCTCGACATGATTTACAATTTTGTACAAGGCCAAGTGTTGAAGGAGTTATGGAATGCGGGCCTCAGGCTGGGCATCTGACTCACTGAGGGAGGCTCTTGATTCACTTGTATCTAGTGCCAATCGACACATGCAGGTGTGGAACCATTCAGAGATCTCCCTCAAGCACTTCTTATCGTTCTACAATCTGTTGCTTATAGAACAGTAACAGAAGTTTTGAGAAGTATAAGAAAGAAATGACTGGGTTGTGATCAAGGGATGGATAGTTGCATGCTAACAAGTCTTGTGTGGTGAGCTATGCGATAAGACTAGAACGCATTGGCCTTCAAACCCAGGTAGGAAGAGTGTTATGCTTTTCTGCCTACTGCCTCCAAAAAAAGAGGGAAGAAGCCCTTAAGCTGAATTTGTTCAATCAGCGTGGTTTCCACTGAGAACTTAAATCATGCCAGAAGCAATTTGTATGAAGTGGCTGCTTGGGTGTTAAGAAAATGGAGGCCCCTCTCTGCCAACACTGAGGTTTTCCAGATAAACAGTTCATACCGTTATTCAAGCTTTGCTAATGTAGAGAAAAATGTAATTGGATTAAAATTAGGAGGTTGCTTTTCTAACGCGCAAAGGGATGCATTCCAACCACTTGGATTGATAATGAATGTTGAATTGTTTGCTGACTAAAAATTGATCAAGGGAACAGCCAATGATGGCTTAGGCCAGGGGTGTCCAAACTTGGGAACTTTAAGACTTGTGGACTTCAACTCCCAGAATTCTGGGAGTTGAAGTCCACAAGTCTTAAAGTTCCCAAGTTTGGACACCCCTGGCTTAGGCCTTCTTCCAAAATGACTAATTATTACTCGTTACTTATCTTCAGGTGCCTCCCCCATGAGCTTGTATAGCAGGGGTGTCAAACTTGTGGTGTCACATCATCCTGTGATGAATTGCGACTTTCCTCCCCTTCACTAACCTGGGGGTGGGCATGGCCAGCATGTGACACATCCGACCTGTGGCCCACGGATTTCACCTCACTGTTGTATAGGAACTTCAGTTTGAAGAATGAGGAGGAACTTCCTCAATTCCATCAAAAAATATTTGCAACTTTCCCTGCTGAATCCTCTCTCTCTCTCTATTTCCTTCATCCCAGAAATCTTGCTTTGTGTATTAAAACATGGTACATTTCAGAGGAGTAGGAGAGTGGTAAGAAGATACTCCATCAAGAAGACATCATAGCAAAAGATAACTTATCTAAGGACCAAAGCATTGTTGCAAATTATCCAGACATTAGAATCATGTGTGGAATGGTACAAGCTTTGCTCAAGAACTTGGATTTTCAAGGAAAACAGATAGAAATGAAAGACACACTAATATTGTGTTGGATATTATCAATGTCACCACAGCAACGAATTGTTTGGAGTACAAACATTCTGCTAGCATCATAAATTTGTCTTATTGGCAAGTCTCTGAAGTCTTTATAAGGATGCAGCATAGCAAATTAATTAACTGGATGGCAGATGGTGAGTGAAAGATGGTAGTCCGAGACATGTGTCTTCAGGATCCCAGACATGCGTCTCAGCTTGTAGATTAGATAGCTCACATTCTTGTCAGTAATGTAACAAAGTGACAGGCAGCTTCTCTCTTTCTGCAGAATTTCACTATTAATTAATGTTCTGACATAGTACTGGCTCTAGTTTAAAAAGAACATTCAGATTCTGGAAAACTGATGGGGTATTTGTCATACAGGACAAAAACATTTTTTTAAAAAGAATGCTTGATTATCCCTCCCATGGTCAATGGAGGGAGGGAGGGAGGGAGGAAGGAAGGAAGGAAGGAAGGAAGGAAGGAAGAACCTTTTTTTCCTCAAAGGGAGAATTCTGCCCAAAAAAAAATATCCTTAGCAATGAACCTGTCATCCCTATTTACCTGTTCACACTATAAACAAAATCTGAAAGGCACTTGCTACAGGAAGTTCAGTGGTTTTTAAAAGTTGTTTATTTTCTTGCCAGTGGCTTTTTGTAAGCAAATATTGTGAGCTTTTTTAATGATGGGAGTAGCCACTTTAAGGGTTTTTCATGCAACAGAGAAAGGGGAATTGAGGCCACAGAGAAGTCTTTATGACCACTGAAATTTCTTCTGTTTTGGTGATTGCAGATGGGTTAGATTCATTCCCAGAATGAGGAATGAAAATAAGTTTATCTGATATCAGTGTTTCTAGTCAAAAGTCTAAAGTATTTGCTATTTTCATGGAGAGAGAGAAAGAGACAGGGTGGGGGGGAGGGAAAGGGAGAGAAACAAAGGGAGAGAGGGAGAGAGAGAGAGGTTAGGGTTATCATCGGGATAGAGCACAACAGAACACCCTTGGTTATCTCCTATAATTCATAGTTCAAGTCACTTCCATACCTCCTTAATAGGTTGTAGCCCATACTAAACATTGACACTGTATTTTCCCAAGTGTATGGTGGCTGGCCTATACTTGCTGACAGTCATCCAACGAAGCAGATTCTGATGAACAACAAGAAACGCTGATACCAACATGACAACTAGATTAAAATGGCCTACATGTATCATCACAGACTTTATCAACTTCATACAGAAAGTTAGAGACACAGTTCCAGGTTCTTCCTCTAATGCAGTACTTCTCAAATAGTGGGGCTCCGTAAAGGGGGGCGCGTTTGACCTCGGCAAACACTGTCATAACAAGCCAAGCCCCATGTTTATGTCTCTGTATCCAGTCAGATGCTGACAAGGACCTTCTCCTGTGAAACATAGCGCTGCCCCAATTAATCAAACTTGCTAAAGAAATCGGGCTACCGCTGCTGACATTTGCATCGATAGTGAGCATTAAGCCAGTACATGTGACTGCGCATGCTCCTTCCTTTCGAGGAGAACAGACCCGATTGGATAGACATGATGCCCTATCCTGATTAGCCAAACCCGTGTGAGTCACCCGTGTGACTTTTAGACCCGGATGATACTATTTACAGTCGTGCGGGGGGCGCGAAATGTTTTCTTCTTCCTAGGGGGGCATGACAGAAAATAATTGAGAAGCACTGCTCTAATGTGATATAAGCCACTATCTGTGGCACTGCCCCTCTGGATTCAATGTGGGACAAACAGGTCAGACTTTGTGCAAAAGAACTAATAGAACATATTTGACACCAAAACTCAAACAGCGGCGAAGTAACAGCATTTTAACCTCCCCAATATAGACCCCAAAGTTGCAGCTTTTGACCAAAGGCATTTGCTTGCGCAAATGAGTGGGAGAAAGCTGAGTTTGCAACTATGAAGAGGTTTCAGACTAACTCAGAATTACTTAACAGACACAATGGATTCTTAATATACCACAATTGTTAATTGATGGCTACTTATAATCCGATTCCCATGAAACTTCATCTGCATTATATCTTCCTTTTTCTCTGCCCCTCATCTCAATCTACTTCAGTCCTACAGCAGACAAGGCATTCCATACGTCTGACAGAATGAACTTTGGGCTACACCCAAAATAAACGCTTGGACTCAAAAGGTACTACTAGACTCCTTATGAATTTTATATAACAAGTTGCGGCCTGAGAGAATGTCAACCTTCAAGATAGCCCAGGTCAGGAAACAGACGCCATACATTTGACTGGAACTGTACTTAATATTTCAGAGTATGTTTTTGTAACCGTTTCTGCATATTTCCTCCAAGGTCATCTTTGTGACTGTCTAGAGATTATTACTTCATTATCCCCAGCAAAGCCAGCCCTGCCTTTGACTCACCCAGATATTTCTCTGAAAATAGACCTTAGCACAGTACAAAGAACATAAAGGTGAGCCGTAGATACTGAGCCGAAAACAGGTGATTGGGGCAAGCAAAACTCTGCAGCTAATATGTTCCCTTCGTTGCCAGCGATCACTTTCCCCTTTCCTTTCCCAGGCTGCACAGCTAAAGAGCATGAACTCCATCAGGAATGAATCACAAGTGACAGTGGAAAAGAGAAAGGAAAATTGCTGTGATTGATTTGCTCCTTAAATAAGCCTTTTCTGCCTGTTGATTATCTTGATCTAGACTTGCCTATACATCTTCTTATACAGGTAGTCCTTGACTTACGACCGCAATGGAGCTAAAATTCCCGTTGCTCACATTTGTTAAGTGAGTCTTGCCCCATTTTACGACTTTTCTTGGCACGGTTGTTAAGTGAATTGCTGCAGTTGTTAAGTTAGTTACACGATTGTTAAGTGAACCTGACTTCCCCATTGACTTGACTTGTCAGAAGGTTGGAAAATGAGATCACGTGACCTTGGAACACTACAACTTTCATAAATATGAGTCATTTGCCAAGCGTATGAATGTCCATCACATGACCATAGGGATACTGCAATGCTTGTAAGTGTGAAAAACGATCGTGTCTGTTAGCAACTCTGGGTTCAGAACCAGTGTTACAACTCTGGTCCCTTAACCAGTGTTAGCAAATAAATGCGGAATAGTGTAATTCACTGGACAGTAAAGAGATACGTTGCTGTAACCACAAACAAACTCTAAAACAGTGATAGTAAGAAAATAAATAGTCTTTACTTTGTAGCAACTAAAATGCTTCTTCCGACTAACTTCTCAAACACAATAACAACAGTCCTTCACAAAACAGAGTTATCTCACAGTGATGCAAAACAAATCCTCCTCCTTCTTCAACGGCAATCAGGAAACACAGGAATCACAAGGAATCGAACAGGGAACGGACTGTGATTCTGAGCTTCCTTTATGGTAGAGCGGATCAGTACAGCCAATCAGAATTTAAGACAGTTCTTAAAGCTATATAACTCCTTAAGAACATAGGCTCATATATATTGTCAACCCAATATAAGGCTGAATATCCTAACAGTGTCATTTTTTCCAGTGCTATTGTAGCTCTAGGCAGACACTAAGCGAACTGTTGTAAGTCAAGGCTACCTGTATTTTCCATATGAAGAACAGGTAGCTTTTTCAGAATGCCAGGTTTTGTCGTAGGTCCCAAATCTTGTGTTGTTTTTCAAAGAAGAGCATGGATATTATTTTTTTCAGGCAAGGGTCCTCAGATATGGATTCCGTGGTGTATAAGTATCATTTTAACCACCTTGATTAGCTATTAAGCGTGAACTTGATCCACAGCAAGATTGAGGATTGGAGAAAATTATTTATTGTGTTTTATTTTGGTCTCGCAAATTTTCATGACTTTGAATTCAGAAGAGTTCTGGGATGTTTATGTAACTGGTAAGCAAAGTTCGGTACTGGAAAAGAATTGTTTGGGTGGCTGTATTTTCTTCTGATCACATACATAATTGAGGCCATGTTATATAATAGTCTCCTGGGACTTGTTGAATGCAATGTCACAATGATTTTGTACTGTCATATTACATTTTCTAAAATTTTGTGAAGTCACATTCAAGGTCACTTTGAATGAGAATTAGATAGCCAAAATTTTGATTAATAGCACTCTTCACTTAGCCCTTACACATGGATCAAAACAATGAGTTTGTTTGCCCTCGTTACATCACTTTTCTATTTAAAAATACACATGCATGCACACATTCATTTAATTCATGCACACATAGATTTACGCTTACCTGATTCAATGTCTCTAACTAGAACCATAACTGAGCAATAACACTTGGATTCCTAACTGGAAATGGCATTGTTTAAGCCTGGGGCACACAAATTAAAGTACTTACTAGCCAGTGTAATTTGCGTGGTCAACTATGAAGCCAATTCTTCCACCAGCTCTTCCCAAAGGAAAGAAATAGCTTTTGAAAACATCCTATATCTTTGAACAGTGAGGAAAAAATAAAACCCAGCTCAAATCTATCATTAGGATATAAAATTGTCATCTGCTACAACAAATTGCAACCAAGTGAACACACACAACGCACAAATACTGATGTTTCAGGACAATATGCAGGAAGGACAAGATATTCTGAATAAAATGTTCAGAATACACAGGACTTTAAAACAATTTAAATCACATCATGTTAGATATAATTAACTAATGTGATCCAATGTCAGTAGTTCTGGGTTTCGGTTTGGTACGTTCTCATTTTGAGGAACCCTTTGGGACTCAAACCAGGATCCCACCAATTAGGATTAACTATATTAGCTAAAACTGATAAAATTGTAAGTGAAAACATCATCTAGAACAATCCCGACTGGGTAGGTTTTGTACAAACAGAATTCCTGCCTGGAAGGTGACACGAGGCTGGCTCCAAGAGGTTGTCAACGCATCCTTAAGTGAGGGTTCCTTGCCTGCTTCCCTAAAAGAGGCCATGGTGAGGCCCCTCCTTAAGAAGCCCTCTTTGGACCCAGCTCTTTTAAACAACTATCGTCCAGTCTCCAACCTTCCCTTTTTGGCGAAGGTTGTCGAGAGTGTGGTGGCACAACAGTTTCCCCGTCACCTGGAGGAAATTGAATATCTAGATCCGCGCCAGTCCGGCTTTCGGCCCGGGCATAGCACCGAGACGGCATTGGTCGCGTTGGTAGATGATCTCTGGAGGGCCAGAGATGGGGGATGTTCCTCCATCCTGGTCCTATTAGACCTCTCGGCGGCTTTCGATACCATCGACCATGGTATCCTGTTGCATCGGCTGGGGGGGTTGGGGGTGGGAGGCACCGTTTTACGGTGGTTCTCCTCCTACCTCTCTGGCCGATCGCAATTTGTGCGGGCAGGAGAGCAGAGGTCGACCCCGAGACCCCTCACATGCGGGGTGCCTCAGGGGTCGGTCCTCTCGCCTCTCCTGTTTAATGCATACATGAAGCCGCTGGGTGAGATCATCCGTGGTTTTGGGGTAGAGTACCACCTGTACACTGATGACACCCAGCTGTACATATCTACCCCAAACCACCCCAACGATGCCGTAGCGGTGATGTGCCAGTGCCTGGAAGCCGTGCGGATCTGGATGGGAAGTAACGGACTCAGGCTCAACCCGACCAAGACCGAGTGGCTGTGGTTTCCGGCTGCCCGATTCAACCAGCTCTCTCCAACGCTGGCCATAGGGGGCGAACATCTTGCCCCTGTGGATGGGGCGCGCAATTTGGGTGTCCTCCTGGATACCCGGCTTTCTATGGAAGAGCAAGTGACAGCCGTGGCCAGGAGGGCGTTTTACCAGGTTTGCCTGGTTCGCCAATTGCGCCCCCTATTGGATCGGGACGCCCTTCGCACAGTCACTCATGCCCTCGTGACATCCCGACTGGACTATTGTAACTCTCCCTTGAGGTGCACCCGGAGGCTTCAGTTAGTTCAGAATGCAGCCGCGCGAGCAATTATGGGGACCACTAGGTTCACCCACGTTACACCGCTCTTGCGCGAGCTGCACTAGCTACCTGTCGTCTTCCGGGTGCGCTTCAAGGTACTAATTATCATCTTCAAGGCGCTCCATGGCTCGGGACCTAGCTATCTGCGGGATCGGATCCTGCCCCATACATCCTCACGGCCGATTCGCTCCCACAGAGAGGGACTTCTCCGGGTGCCATCCACTAGACTTTGTCAGCGGGCGACGCCCAGGGGAAGGGCTCTCTCTGTGGCGGGCCCGGCCCTCTGGAATGACCTTCCCCCCGATATCAGAACGACCACTGACCTCCGCCCCTTCCGTACGAAATTGAAGACCCATTTCTTTCGACTGGCCGGCCTTGGATAGTCTCTCTGTCTATAGATTTCAAATGTATTTTAATGGGTTTTTAATTATTTTTAGCACGGGATAATATTGTTTAATTGTGTTTTAAAGTATGTATTTTTGTACTTGTTGTTTATATTGTTTCTTAGTTCCTCCTGTGCACCGCCCCGGGTCCCTGTGGGGAGAGGGAGCGGTTAATAAATTCGAATTTATTATTATTATTATTATTATTATGAAAAGAGAACTGAGGCCTTAGTTTCCTAGCATGCTTTCTTCAGAATCAGATCATAGGGAATATCAAGCAGCGGGAAATTCTATTCAATAGGTTTCGGAGGGCTGGGTAAAATGGGAGAGTGTGGGTCTTTTGAATCCCAGCATCTCTTAGCAGCTGAATTTTGCAGCCACTGACTTCCAGCCAAACACCTGTTCATTGGGTTATGGAGAAGGTGCTTTAGAGAGAAAGAGATGGATTCTCTTCAGGGGTGGGCTTCAAAAATTTCAGCAACAGGTTCTCTGCCTGGTTGCTGGGTAGGCATGACCATGTTGGCCTCCTGCAACATGATGGCGGGGGTGGGGGGCATTTTTGCTTTCTTTCAGGCACCAGAGGCCCTTCAAAGGCTGGAAACAGGCCCATTTCCAGCCTTCTGGAACTTCCAGGTCGCCAATTTTTCTCCCTCCCTTAGCCTCCATGTGAGACCTGCACTTACATTGCATACTTACATCACATCTGAAATGGGCCACGTGGAGACACCTGGGAGGGGAGGTGCATTGTGGGTGGGGCCAGCCAGGGGTGGGATTTGGAAGTTCTCCAAACTGGCCATAACTTTAGGTATGGGTTCTCCTGAACCTGGCCAAACCCGTAGCAGCCCATCCTTGATTTTCCTATTTGACTGAGCAGCTTGATGGATGGGAGAAAACCAAAAGAATTGGTGATAGAGGAGAATTGGTGAGGGACACTCCTTCCCAATCTGAAATAGATAATGAGAGTTGGGCTGTTTCAGCTCCTACGATTAGATTAATTTCTTAGACTCGGCTTGCTTTTTGAGATCCTCTGCTAAACAAATCCCAGCCCTTCCTTGGTAAAATGTTCCACCACCCATTGGGAACCCAATTTGAGGTGCTCAGGCTTTCTGTCCCTTGCCCAGAGACCAAACAAGAAATTATACACATATTTTGTCTCACCATGCTAGAAAACATGCCTGTGCATAATAAGCAATTTGAGCAAAATCTATACTGTAAGTATATTGGCATGTGGGAATTAACTTATTCTTACAGCTTTTTGTCATGTGTACATTTGTGCATGTTGGAAGAGGAGAGATTGCAGAGCTGAAAAAGTGATTCTTCCTCAAACATACATGTTACCTAGAACATATCACGTGAAGTGTTAATACCACTTTATAATACCCCCGTAAGGCCACACTTGGAATACTGCATTCAGTTTTGGTCACCATGATGTAGAAAAGATGTGGAGACTCTAGAAAGAGTGCAGAGAAGAGCAACAAAGATTATTAGGGGACTGGAGGCCAAAACATATGAAGAACGGTTGCAGGAACTGGGTATGTCTAGTTTAATGAAAAGAAGGATTAGGGGAGACATGATAGCAGTGTTCCAATATCTCAGGGGTTGCCACAAAGAAGAGGGAGTCAAACTATTCTCCAAAGCACCTGAGGGTAGAACAAGAAGCAATGGGTGGAAACTAATCAAGGAGAGAAGCAACTTAGAACTGAGGAGAAATTTCCTGACAGTTAGGACAATTAATCAGTGGAACAGCTTGCCTCCAGAAGTTGTGAAGGCCCCAACACTGCAAGTCTTCAAGAAGATGTGGATAGCCATTTGTCTGAAATGGTATAGGGTTTCCTGCCAAGGTCCCGTCCAACTCTGCTATTGTATTGTATTGTATTGTATATAACCAAGGGCCCAAATCCTCCACTGGAAAACAGAGGCTGTTGATGTTACTTATTCCTTCAGAAAGAGAACCTAGATACAGGGAGTCCTTGACTTAAAACCATTCATTTAGTGATCATTCAAAGTTACAACGGCACTGAAAAAAGTGATATGACCGTTTTTCACAGTTATGACCTTTCCAGCATCCCCATGGTCATGTGATCAAAATTCAGATGTTTGACAACTGTTTCATATTCATGACCGTCGCTGTATCCCAAAGTCATGTGATCACCTTTTGCAACCTTTGGCAAGCAAAGTTAATGGGGAAACCAGTTTCCCTTTACAACCAGGCTACTAACTGATCAACTGCAGTGATTCACGTAACAATTGAGGCAAGAAAGGTCATAGAATGGGACAAAATTCACTTAACAACAGAAATTTTGGGCTCAGTTGTGGTCGTAAGTTGAGGATGACCTGTATGTCAGATTGTATTAGGAAGAAAATACAACCATCAGCATCAAGTGAAATGTTGAAGCTTTCTGATGTTTTGTGCTAGAGTTTTGTTTTTTTTAAATAAGCAACTTAGGGGAGAAAAGAAAAAAAAAAGCAAATGTTTAGAAATTTTGCCGAATGGCCATGCCTGCTTTCATCAAAGCAGGAAAAATGAAGCATGGTGGAAACGTCCTGTTGTTGCAACCTCTTGCAAAATGAATCTGGTCTGTGCTCAAAGCCTTTGCTGGCCGTAATCCTTTAAATCCCTTGCATGCCATAGCAAATTGAAATTCAGCTGGGGCTGTCCAGACTTGTAAAGACAAACCATCCTTCATCAAAGAGGCATCCAGATTGATAAATTACTCCCTTCGTAGTCATGACACTATCTGTGAGAGTGATTTGTGTATATTAGCAGAGCAGGGAAAAGATGAAACGAAAAGCCCTTAAGAATAAACTTAGACGCAGAATGAAAACGATGTCTTGTAGCAGTCAAGTGGCTCTTTATGGAATCGGATATGGAAAGGAAAAAAGGCCATTCATTACGGCATATATAAAACACAAGAACAACATACAGAGCAAGCAGAGCAGCTCTCAAGACCTAGCGTGAGACTCTTCAAGACAAAATTCACGAGGGCACAGACAATGTTATACAAATGGAATAAATTCCTCAGGAGTCCGGTTGAAGATAATTTGATCACAAGCGTATTTATTCCCACAGAGGAAATGAAGTCATATAAAACCACAATCAGACAGACTCTTCTCGCTACTGCACGCCAATGGGATGCAATGCTGATTGACTAAGCCTACTGGCTTCCTACTCTGGGCTCTATCTTTTCTTCTTCAGCTTCACTCAGAACTTGGTTTAATTCAGTGCTTCTCAAATAGTGGGGCGGGCCCCCCAGGGGGGGCGCGAGGCTCCGTAAAGGGGGGCGCGTTTGACCTCGGCAAAGGATTTAATTTTTTTTAAATTTCTAATGCACTTTAAATCTTTTCTGCTACAGTTAATAAAGCTATTCTTTGTTGTAAATTGATCCACATTTCTTTCTTTTTTAATTCTCTTATACGTTAATAAGGATACAGTGTTATGCAGAGGTGTACTTATAACAATTTTATAGACAAATGATACTATTTACAGTCGCGCGGGGGGCGCGAAATGTTTTCTTCTTCCTAGGGGGGGCATGACAGAAAATAATTGAGAAGCACTGGTTTAATTAGATGTCCATCTGCATAGGCTATGGTTAGTTTTATGAAGGTTTCTCCTTGGGATGGATACAAGTACTCACCTTAGTTCCTCACACGAGAAGAAAGCACTGCCTCTTGCATAAGAGGTCTTCCATTCCTGCCATATTTACCTTCTTACTCATACTCTATCTATTTAATCGAGTCATTGGTTTGAAATGGGCAATCAAATTAATGAAGAAATTAATTATAGATGGCCTTTTCCCTTGGAGCTCACAGTAGACTATGCAGCAATTTCTCATTCATTTTTTCTAAAACTTCCTCCCATGTGATTCTAGTCACTACCCGGTCCCAGGATAACTTTGGAGGGGGTGTAAACAAGGAGACTGTAAAGTAAAGGTAAAGGTGCCCCTGTACATGTGTGCTAGTCATTTCCAGCTCTAGGGGCGTTTCTAAGCCGAAGAGCCAGTGCTGTCCGAAGACATCTCCGTGGCCATGTGACTGGTATGACTAAATGCTAAAGGTGCATGGAGCACTGTTATCTTCCCACCAAAGTGGTCCCTATTTTTCTAGTTGCATTTTTAACATGCTATTGAACTGAATTGATATTGCTAGGTTGGCAGAAGCTGGGACAAGTAACAGAAGCTCACTCCATTACGCGGCACTAGGGATTTGAACTGCTGAACAGCTGACCTTCTAATTGACAAGCTCAATTAGCAGGTGAAACTCTCTGGATCCTACCCTACTAGTACTTCTACCTTGGATAATCAATGCAAGAAATTAAAAATATTCTAATAGTAGATCCTTCCTTATCTATAACATTTTGAATTCTGTTTGCGTGAAAATCTCACTTTATTAGCCAGCATCTTTTTTTGATGTGATGTAATATCTGTTGCACAGCCAAATAAAGCTTCCATTTGTGACTACTGTGTGTAGTTGTGTCAAATTTATCCATAACAATTCTTAAGCATAGGTTACTAAAAATTGTGGCTCTCAAACGGGATATTTTGGTACAATGGAGGAGTTTGGCCGAGAGGAGGAGGAGTTTCACTGTAGATTTTATTTTATTTTTGTGGTAAATTCATTCAGCAATTAATCAAGAGAACAAAAAAAAAGCATCTGGTTTATCTAAACAGCACTCATAATATTGCTTAGAATTCATGTGTGGAAAATTGAATCAAGAAAAAGACAATGGAGGCAACATCCGCTTGGAATGAAAATGATGTTAATCATTTTAATTTAAAAAGCTTTTCCCCTACTTTAATCATAGCTATTTACACTAAAGATGACATCTACAGTTGTATTATTCAAAGAATGGAAGGACTCACTCACAGAACATACCTTGAAGGAACTGGTGTAGAAATACATTGGCCATTGAGGGGATTTCTAAAACATGTGTATTGTGTGACACACCTTGTATGCTCAAGATGAGCATTAGAGTATATGGCCCAATAGGTCTCTGAGGCTCTCAGCATCTCTTCTGCATCCCCAACATTGTGCTAGTGAAATTTGGCCTTGAGCAATTGCAGTATCTTGGTTATACAGACTGCTCAACTCTCTTTTGTAGCCCTGTTAGGAAACTCTGAGGGTTTCATTTTCCTGCTTTGCCCAGGTTCTAAATTGACTTAAGAAACTTAAAGGAACAAAGAAATAGGACATATAATTTCTCTGATGCCATAAATTACCTTCCTGAATGGTTGGAAGAGAAAGTGAGGTATAGATTGCCTCTTATTCTCCTCTTTCTTCAATGCCCACTATTAGTTAGTAATGCTTTTCTCCTCCCTCTACATTTGTTGTCTCTATTGAAATTCATTTAGCTCCTTCTGGAAGGGACAAGAAGACAGAGGAGCTTACCATTTGTTTGATGTTGGGATACCTTATTTATGCTGCTCAGCACAACAGTGAAGTTATATTCTCCCTCCCTCCCTCCCTCCCTCCCTCCCTCCCTCCCTCCCTCCCTCCCTCCCTCCCTCCCTCCCTGTGCACACTAAAAAGGATATACAGTAGTACCTTTTGGTGGCGTAGTGGTTAGAATGAAGGATTGCAGGCTAACTCTGCTCACTGCTAGAGGTTCAATCCTCATGCCTCAAGGGGGACTCAGTCTTCCATCCTTCCAGGGTTGATAAAATGTGGTCCCAGATTGTTAGGGACAATATGCTGACATTTGTAAATTGCTTAGAGAGTGTTGTAAAGCACTAAGAGGTAAAGGTAAAGGTTCCCTTGCACATACAGTATGTGCTAGTCATACCTGACTCTAGTGGGTGGTGCTCATCTCTGTTTCAAAGCCAAAGAGCCAGTGCTGTCCGAAGACATCTCAGTGGTCATGTGGCTGACATGACTAAATGCCGAAGGCACGTGGAATGCTGTTACCTTCCCACCAAAGGTAGTTCTTATTTTTCTACTTGCATTTTTGCATGCTTTCAAACTGCTAGGTTTGCAGAAGCTGGGACAAGTAACGGGAGCTTACTCAGTTATGTGGTGCTAGAGATTCGAACCGCCGAACTGCCAACCTTTCTGATTGGCAAGCTTAGTGTCTTAGCCACTGAGCCACTGCATCCCTGAATAAAGCACAAGGAAGTGGTATATACTGTAAGTCTAAGTGCTATTGTTGTTGCTACCTTGGTACTCAAGATACCTACTTTGAAACTCAACAAATTTGGTACTCAATGCATTTGACTCAAATATTTTGTCCCGGTACTCATTGTTTGTTTGGTACTCAATGCACAAGTTAGAACTTGTTGGTGTTGGCTACCTTGTGACTCACTACATTTTTCCTTATGGGAAAAATGTGTTTGGTACTCATTGTTTTTTGGTACTCATCATGCCTCCCGGAACCAATTAATGATGAATACTAAGGTACCACTGTACAACAACTTTGCAGCTTTTAGATTTAGGAAAGCTTCTCCATGACCTTTTATTTAATTAAGTTAAGAAGACAGATAACAAAGAAAACATGTGCATAACAATAGTTCAGAAAGATCACAAAAGAAATAAAGACTGTGTAATAAATGTGTAATAAATTCTTTATGAAACAAGTAGAATCATTCTGGAGAGGATTGCTATTCAAAGAAATATTAAATGTCTATTCTTTTTATGACCTATGAAAGGATCATGATGTTAGATAAAGAGAGAAAGGCTTCCCAGCAAAAGGTAAACCACTGTAGCTTCATATTATTCATTTTTACCTGTTTAAGGTGAAGAAAGGAGTGGTAACTTCATGGCTTTGGAGTTTCTTCTAATTACAAACACTTAGATCAGGGCTATCAAACTCGATTTCATTGAGGGCTGCATCGGGGTTGTGTTTTACCTTGGTGGGCCAGGATGGGCGTGGCCAGCTCAACTTCACTCATGTTGGGGGTGCCTATGGCGGCCCGAGCACTCTGCCAGTGAAAACAGGCTCCTGAGTTCTGTTTTCATCTGCGAAGGCCTCCTGCAACCCTCTGACAGTCTAAACAGAGCTCGGGAGAGCTGCCTGCGGCCCACCTGAGCTACGTTTTCACGAGCAGAGGCACAGTGGACTGGCCCTTTGTTGTTTCCAGGATGGCCCTGCAGGCCAGATCTAAGCACCTTGCAGGCTGGATTCGGTCCTCGGGCCTTGAGTTTGATATCCTGGCTTAGATGATTTAAACACTAGGAAAAACAGATTAGGGATTGGAGTACCTCGTTTGATGCTATTTTTGCACCCTGCTATTGATCACCTGGAGAGAGCATTGGCTGTCTCATGTGATTTTTATCTTTCTACGTTGGTGGGGATGAAAATGACCGTAGGTTGGCTTGAAACTGTTTCTAAGAGTTTGGGAAGTAAAAGCACAGGTAGTGTGGAAGACTTAGTAGATGCTTTTTAAAATTAGTTTCTGTTTTCTACTGAAATTTGATAAAGCATTTGAACAACTTTCCCATAGGAAATAAATTGAAAGCTGTAGCCAAGCTTGGATGTGACATTCACACAATGGTTCCTTTATGCAGAACTGCCCAACTCTTGGCCCCTAATATGTCGAAGTCTGACACCATTTGTATAATCTCTTTGCTTTTCCCTGACTGCCAGTCATGAAATGCTGCTCTTTCTGAAATAATTTCCTATTTGCTAAGATTCATCTCCGACATTTCATTAAATATGATCATTTAACTGTACAAGTACAAATGTATTTTTAATTTCGCTTACTGCAGATATTACAGATGTGGGGGAAATGAATTCATATTGCTCTAGGACAAATATATCATTCACATGCGCACGCCACCAAAAAAGGGGAAAAATATTAAAAATTACTGAAACTTCTAACAAGATTTATACTTAACATTTCCATTTTCGGTGTGTTGCCTGTGAAACATATTGTATGTCATTCGACCATACATGATGCTATGAAGAATGATTGTGGGGTTTTCAGTGGGAAGTCTTTATCACCGGCTTTCAGACTTAAATATCATGCCACGCTGTAATTTGTAGCTTTAAGATGTAAGGTGAATTGGACAGGGATCAGAGGGGCAAGTTTTAAATTATCCAATAGGCTTTAGCCCAAGGATTGCCACAATAGTAGGGAAAAGGAAAATGGAAAAGGTATCGCCATTGAAATGGATTGAGAATTAGCATATCGTAAGCTTTATTTACTCCATGGTGAATTTTGCATCGGAATACTCACAGCAATGTTAACCAGAACCTTCAAAAGCATAGGAATGTCCAGTTTTAACAAAAAGCCCTCTTACTTATTAGAATATTTCTACAATTTACCACCAAGATTTCATTATTGTCTCTGACAGGATATTGAAAAATACATTCATTTTAACACTAGCTCTCATGTGATATTAACTGGTCAGCATCTCAAGCAATTATACTGAGGCCAACAGCTCTGCCTGCTGAATATTCAATAATATATGTAGGAAAACATGATTCAAGACGACTTAATATTCCTTAGGTCACTGTTAAGAAAATGTCCTACAAATTTATAGATATTCTGATCTCCTGGCCAAAAGGAACCCTATGTGGCTACGTGTTAAGATGAGGTAGACATATCCGATATATTCGTTTCTTTTGTATAGACCGAACACTAATAGTTTTGCTTTCTACAGTGTTAGGCCAGAATAAGCTTCTGAAGAACACTGCTAATTCACACATTGTTATGGTCATCGGTTCTACAGAGTCACTTATGCACAGCATTTTATAGCAATAGCAATAGCACTTAGACTTATATACTGTTTCACAGTGCTTTACAGCCCTCTCTGAGTGTTTACAGAGTCAGCATACTGCCCCCAACAATCTGGGTCCTCATTTTACTGACCTTGGAAGGTTGGAAGGCTGAATTAACCTTGAGCCTGGTGATATGCGATCTGCCAAATTGCAGGCAGCCGGCAACCGGCATTCAGCAGAAGTAGCCTGCAGTTCTGCATTCTAACCACTGTGCCACCATGGCTTATAGATGTAGCTTGCTTGCAGCAACCTGGATAAATTAAAGTCCAGTGAACCGTTACGAGTGAACAAAAAGTAAATGATGGTCACACCATTTAATAATGAAGACAGCAAATATTATTCATTATAATTTTCAATAACTCAAGGTTGTGTCTTGTCAGCAGTAAGGAAAAGCCACAGAAGAACTTAACCAATTAATTAGCTGTATCACCAATATCTCCCGAAAATACAGACAAAATATAAATAATGAAATTAAACTCATCTAGGATTGCAGATGCATATTTTTACATTTTAACATATCTCTCTATCACAAAATAGAATAGAATAGAATAGAATAACAGAGTTTGAAGGGACCTTGGAGGTCTTCTAGTCCAACCCCCTGCTTAGGCAAGAAACCCTACATCACTTCAGACAAATGGTTATCCAACATCTTAAAAACTTCCAGTGTTGGAGAATTTACAATTTCTGGAGGCAAGTTGTTTCACTGATTAATTGTTCTCACTGTCTTATATTTTGCTAGGCCTATGGATGAGCAAAGATACACTAAAATGATCATGTTCACTGTAGATAAGCTTTAATAACTTAATCCAACTACATCAATTCATGGACAATGAAGTATGGAAAATTCCTTCCTAGGAGTTAACACAGATTTCTCCAAAAGTGTCTTCAAAGCATAATGTTCTCGAGAGAACATTAAAAACTATGTTGGAACAGTAAAGTACCATGTATTTCAGCATTCGGTTTCACTCAGAAATATACTCAAGAAGCTTACAAATGAGGATAGGCAGATCTGGTCACCCATCTCCACTCTGTTTCCCCAGCTGCTGGTTCCAGAAACTGACCTTTCCTTAGAGCGGTGATACTCAAATGTTGTGATGCGACAACCACGTGAAATGATAAATGAATTTGTGCACCCCCACGAATAAAACAATTTATTTTATTGGCATTAGCAATACTCAAAAGTTCAAAGTTGACTATGCCTGAGGCACACTTTTTAAAAAGCTTTGGTGGCTTCTAAATGACTCATGGTTTTTTGGGGTCATAACCCACCGTTTGAAAGCTCCACTGTGTTTGGTTACCTTCAAGGCAAGATGCCTCAAGTCAAGAGACAGAAATAAGGCTGGGCATTTCTAGTGAGGTAGGTGGACTCTGACTCCTCATGCATTGTCTGTGATATTAGAAGCTGGCCCAGGAATTGCCTAGAAAGGAGAGAGTTTGCCAGTGTCTCTGATAACTTCTCATCGCTCATTCTGGAATGTATTTAGTTCCAAAGTGGTTGAGTCATTAATCTCTGTACATCCCTGAATGATGTTAATTGCTGCATAGGTTTTCTGTCTATTTCTGGAGACATGAAGAAAGCAACGGGGAAAAAAACCCAGGAAGTAACAGAGATGCAGCAGAGGGCTCTAAGCATTTAAAATGCTTTAAAAGCATAAAAAAAAAAACCCAGAAGTCTAGAAAGTAAAAGAGCTACCCGGAGACTTCAGCTAGTCCAGAACGCAGCCGCGCGAGCAATTATGGGAACCGCCAGGTCTACCCATGTAACACCGCTCTTGCGCGAGCTGCACTGGCTACCTGTCGTTTTCCGGGTGCGCTTCAAGGTGTTAATTATCATCTTTAAAGCGCTCCATGGCTCGGGACCTAGCTACCTGAGGGATCGGATCCTGCCTCATACATCCTCACGGCCGATTCGCTCCCACAGAGAGGGACTTCTCCGGGTGCCGTCCACTAGACTTTGTCAGCGGGCGATGCCCAGGGGAAGGGCTCTCTCTGTGGCGGGCCCGGCCCTCTGGAACGACCTTCCCCCCGATATTAGGACGACCACGGACCTCCGCTCCTTCCGTCTTAAATTAAAAACTCATCTTTTCTGTCTGGCCGGCCTGGGATAGTCTCTCTGTCTCTGGGCCTTTATTGGGTAGTTTTTAGTATAGTTTAGTTTTAATGGGGAATTTTAGCGCAGGTTAGGTTTAATTTGTTTTTAAGAAATGTCTGTATATTTTTATTGTTCTTATTCTACCTGTGCACCGCCCCAAGTCCCTATGGGGAGAGGGGGCGGTTTATAAATATTAAATTATTATTATTATTATTATTGTTGTTGTTGTTGTTGTTGTTGTTGTTATTATTATTATTATTATTATTATTATTATTATTATTATTATTATTATTATTATTATTATTATATGGTCTTACTTGAAGCTGGGGCTTTGTTAGCACAAATACAATTACATTACTTCACAATTTCCAAGTCTTCTGCATAACCACTTATGTTTCCTACACGGTGCACATGTCAGATATAGACAGGGGTAGGCTGCTATGGGTTCACCCAGGTTTGGGAGAACGTGTAGCTAACATTATGGCTGGTTTGGAGAACCTCCAAATCCCACCCCTGGCTGACCCCACCCACCACGCCCCTCCCCTCCCACCCCACCATGGCCCTCCTAGGAGTCTCCATGCGGCCTGTTTTGGATGCGAGGTAAGTGCAGGTAAGTGTGGTGTCTCAAGGAGGGGGAGAAACGGGCCTCCCAGAAGGCCTCTGGAGCCCGGGGCAGGACATTTTCCCCCTCCCAGAGGCTCGAGGAAAGCCTCCAGAGCCTGGGGAAGGCAAAAACGGGCCCTCCACAATGGTGTAGGACAGGGATCTGCAAAGTCGGCTCTTTTAAGACTGGTGGACTTCAAGTCCTAGAATTCCCCAGCCAGCTATGCTGGCTGGGGAATTCTGGGAGTTGAAGTCCACCAGTCTTAAAAGAGCCGACTTTGCAGACCCCTGGTGTAGGAGGCCGACTAGGCCACGCCCACCATGGCCACACCAACCCAGCTACTGAGCAGATAACCTGTTGCTGATTTTTTTGAAGCCCATCCCTGGCTATACATGTGTGGTAGCTATGTGCTATTTTATTGTTGTGGATTGTCTACTTATCTTTTTTTCTCTTCAGGTTCTTTCCAATCTGCTTAGCAGATCTTCCTGCTCTCTGGTTATTCATATACTTGCCTGTGTCACGAAGTAGGATAAGAGAGTGATTTTATGAGACTAAAATACAATAGAAGCTAATTAAATAAAATAAAGGAGCCATTCCTGGAATGTCCTTTGACCAAACCACTTCCTTAAGAATAACCGCCTAGTCCAGGAAATAGTAAATAGGACAATAAGGAAAATACCTTCAATAAATACTTCCCAAGCAACTGATTATGAGCAAAGAAAATTAAATTATTTCAATTTTAAGTGATCTCTTTAGTTGCCGCACGACCGACTTTTCTGTAAATCAAGTGTTTGAAATACTGCACAGACACCTGGTATGGGACTTTGCTGAAATATTTTCAAGATGAGAAGCAAGAAACTAGGTGTACAAAATCGCTTCTGAGGGATGTAGATTTGAGAGATTGATGTTTCTAGTTAAACCTTAAGGGAAATTTGGATAGAGCTACAGAATAACCTGTGGCACAAATGAAATCTCTGATTTCTATTCTGTTCGTGTCTGGACAGTATAAGACAAATGGAACCGAAGACTGAGAAGAATCACATTTTCTATAATTATATAAATTACAGAAGGGATGACTGTAATCAGCCACAATGCCTCTAGGGGGCTAAATTACTAGAAGACAATTTCTTATATAGATCCACAGCCTTGGGTTGAAAAATATGGCAGGCAACAGAGGCTGGATTGAAGATGGGTAAGCTATGATAGTTAAACCTTTGGAAGGAACACACCAGGTAGCCGAAAGCAGCATAATCCACTTGAGGGTTTCTAGGTGCTTGGCATGTAGACACCCATCAATCTCAGCCAGCATCGTTAGCAGGAGATAATAGAAACTTTAGAGCAAGAATTCAAGAAAGTTGATCTGATAGAAATATGCTGCATATCTAATGCATTTGTTTATGTAGATTTGAGGTCTAACATAAAGGAAATGGGCATTTTGCTTTGTTAGGTCTAATACAAAGCAGCAGGATAGCACCTGAAGGCCAGGCAAGGAATAATGGATGGAAACTGATCAAGGAGAGATTCTACCTTGAAATAAGGAGGAACTTTCTGACAGTAAGAATAATCAACCAATGGAACAACTTGCCCTCAGAAGTTGTGGGAGCTCCATCACTTGAGACATTCAAGAAGTGATTGGACTGCCATTTGTCAGAAATGGTGTAGGGTCTCCTGCTTGAAAGGGGGTGGGTGGGGTTTAAACGAGATGACCTATAAGGCACTTTCCAGCTCCGTAGAACAATCTGTAGGATAGTCCCAGCTTCTTCTGAATTCTTGGGTCTACCATTCATTAAATGTTCAATAAGCTTCTGAACATTTGCTGCTGTACTACTGTACTACAGATGCTGCTGTACTACTGACTTTCCTCCTTCTCCTCCTCCCCCCTCCCCTCCCCCCTCCCTGACACCACTTCTGATATTCAAGAAAATATGGTGACCAGCAATACAAGGCAAGGAGATGACCAGTTTGATAGCTGTTTTGTATTAAGAGGTCATCATGCCAAACACTGATGGTCTGTGTTACACTAAATAGTAAAAATGACTCACAGCAATCAGAGATTGAACTATTTACCCTACAACAAACCAAAAACCAGTGAGGTCATAAGGAGGAAGCAATACCATCTAACACAGGGGTCTCCAACCTTTGCAACTTTAAGTCTGAAGGACTTCAGCTCCCAGACTTCTCCAGCCAGCAAAGCAAAGAAGTCCTTCAGACTTAAAGTTGCAAAGGTTGGAGACCTCTGATCTAACAGGACCACTTTAAAACATTCAGCAGAAGAAAAAAATATCAAATGCGCTATCATATTAACCCCGTAACAAAACATTATCTTAATGTTCAGCGTCCTTTCTATTACTTCTTCATTCCATTTCTCTTCTTTCCTGGTTTTCTGTTTCCTGTGTTCCTTCGCCAATAACCATTCTGCAGTTTCTGGTCACTGAGCATGTCCGGTCCTTATTAGTCTCTTTGGGATGGTTAAAAAAAAAAAATTAATTGTCCCCATACATTTTCCTAAGCTCACTAATGGTTTCTGTTCTTCTGCCATTTCATAATCTCTGGGACTTGCTAACGGCTGCTTTTTGTTTTTCAGGAATTCTGCTTTGGCTGCCTTTCGCTCACTCCTCACCATGAGTTTGCTTTTAGAGGGGATGATTCATTTCTCCATGCTTTGCCAGCTCCTAAAAGCTCATACCTAGGAGAGGGAGGGGTGGCGAAGGGGAAGAGATGTGAAAAAGTCGTCTCTCTGCTCCTGGCACTTTTGCCGACAGGACCTTCCTATTTCTTGATGGAAGGTCACCTGATAGATTGTGCTCTTGGTGGCTGTGGAATGTGAGTCCCTTTGTCAACTCATCAGCACTGATGGGGCGCAAAGCAGAACAAAAGGCCCTGGAACAACTCTCCCCAGAGCACGTCCAGTCACGATATAAGAATTGGACCCAGAAAGATGTGTAAGGAATGTTCATTTTAAACTAGGGCTATCAGAGACATGGTGGCTCAGTGGCTAAGATGCCAATCTTGTCGATCAGAAGTTCAGCAGTTCAGCGGTTCGAATCCCTAGCGCCACATAATGGAGCGAGCTCCCATTACTTGTCCCAACTTCTGGATGTAAAAATGCAAGTAGAAAAATAGGGACCACCTTTGGTGGGAAGGTAACAGCGTTCTGTATGCCTTCGGCGTTTAGTCATGCTGGCCACATGACCACGGAGACGTCTTTGGACAGCGCTGGTTCGTCAGCTTTGAAACGGAGATGAGCACCGCCCCCTAGAGTTGGGAACGACTAGCACATATGTGCAAGAGGAACCTTTACCTTTTATCAGATCTAGGCAAGCACTTGACAGCAGCCAAGGCTTCAAGCGGTCTGTATCTTCTGAAGTCCTATTTTAAATTCCTACAGGTATCCCTCCTCTTGCAACAGTTTATTTAGTGACTGAAGTTACAATGGGATTGAAAAAACTTATGGCTTATTGCCATTTTCCCCCCACACTTATGGCCATTGCAGCATCCCTGTGGTCATGTAAGCAACATTTGGATCCCTGGCAACTGGTTCATATTTATGACGGTTGCAGTGTCCTGGGGTTGCATGATCACCTTCTGTGACCTTCTGACAAGCAAAGTCCATGGGGAAGCGAGATTCACTTAACAACCGTGTTAACAATTTCAGTGATTCAGTGGCAAGAAAAGTTGTAAAATGGGACAAAACTCACTTAACAACTGAAAAATCGGGTGCAACTGTGGGGTTCAACACACTATGCCAGAAACAGCTTGGGATATTTGTGTTCCCAAAACTGTCAGCCATGAGCTAATGAAATTCTAGATCACCTGCTATGTAGCTGAATTAGCAGAAAAGCAGGAGAAAATATTTTCTGTTTGGAAGCAGCTTATAGGCTTCCCCATTTCTGTGGCTCCTGGGATGCAACTGGCATAGAATTCTCTTCATGGGTCATTAAAGGGCTTGATAGCTTGGCAGTAATTGTTTCCCCGCCCCAACATTTGACCAGATAAATGGACATCATTCTGCTGATTCCACTATAAAGTAGAGCCAGGAGTGAATATGGCTGTTGGTACTCTTTGCAGATCCTATCAATTGTTTCCTTACTCAGAATAGTTGGAGGAAACCCACAAGCGGTCTATCTTTGCAGGCTCCAGTCTGGGTTGGTTATCGTTTTGCCTTCCAAGCTTTCAGGCTTGTGCTGGAGCCCATTTTCAGGGAGTTACTCTCTAGCAGAGTGTGTGCTGTTCTCTATGTTGTATTGATATGGTATCTTTTTCCTCTCTGTGCAAAGTGCCATGTTGTTTGAGGGACTCTCCCCACGAGCGGTGTTTTTCAAAGTTTGCAACTTTAAGATGAGTGAACGTCTCCAATGCTGGCTGGAGAATTCTGGGAGTCGAAGTCCATTCATCTTAAAGCTGCTAAGTTTGAAAAGCACTATCTTAGTGACTACTGGTGACTGTTTCTGTGCTCTAGCACTTTCCTTCCTTTCTCTTTTGTGAAGCACGGAGGCAGAGTGAATAAATTTGTCTTGCTGATGAACCAAAGGAACGTTGTCTTCCCAAGGGCAACCTTCAGTGCTCAGTTATAGTGACATCACATGCATAACGACGTTAGACAACTGTTGCAAATGACATCTGAAGCCACAGCACACACAATGTCATTTGAACTCCCCTCCTCCAACCTTCATGGGCTCCCATGTTACAGGAGTCAAAGGCCGCTGCTTCATATTCTGACCTTAAAAGTCCAGAATGAGATAATTCCAGGGGTGGGTTGCTATGGCTTCGCCTGGGTTAGGGAGAACCCATAGCTAACATTATGGATGGTTTGGAGACCCTCCAAATCCCATCCCTGGCTGGCCCCTCCCACCCCACCCCACTCCTCCCAGGAGTCTCCACACGGCCCATTTTGGATGTGAGGTAAGTGCAGGGCCCTTATGGAAGCTCAGGGAGAAGAAAAAATGGGCTTCCTGAAAGGCCGCCAGAGCCCAGAGGAGGCAGTTCTCGCTTTCCCAGAGGCTCGAGGAAATCCTCCGGAGCCTGGGGAAGGTGAAAACCACCACCCCTGCCATGATGATGTAGGAAGCTGACTAGGCCAAGCCCACCATGGCCATGCCCACTCATCAACTGGGAAGGGAACCTGTTGCTGAAATTTTTGAAGCCCACCCCTGGATAATTCAATGAACTGTAAGGGGGAGGAGGAGATACGGAACAAACAGACTGCAAGATTCTGTTGTTTTGACTATTAGTACGTGCTTTTGAGTCACTCTTGACTCCTGCCATCTGCCTAGACCAGTGGTTGGCAAACCACGGCTCGCAAGCCGCATGCAGCTCTTTGGCCCCTCGAGTGTTTCTCTTCCTCCACCCTCACCAACGGTGGGACTCCTGGGACCCACCGGAGCAACCCTCCCTACCGGCCGCCGATTCCCTTCCTCCCTCTCTCCGCGGAGCCTCCCCAGCCGGCATGCCGGCCACTCGTCTACTTCCAAGGGGTGCGGAGGCTCCGCGGGCGGGGGGAGGGAACAGGCATCCAGTGGGTCACCCACTGAACGCCGTTCCTTCCCCCCCACATGGAGCCTTCTCACCCCTGGAAGTAGCCTGAGCGAGCGGGCGGGCGAACGGGCGAGCCAGGCTACTTCCAGGGCGATTGGAGGGAACTGGAGTAGCCAGGCTACTTCCAGGGCGATTGGAGGGAACCGGTGTCCAGTGGGTCACCCACTGAAGGCCATTCCTTCCCCACCCCACACGGAGCCTTCTCAACCCTGGAAGTAGCCTGAGCGAGCGAACGAGCGGGCGGGCGAGCCAGGCTACTTCCAGGGCGATTGGAGGGAACTGGCGTCCAGTGGGTCACCCACTGAACGCCATTCCTTCCCCACCCCACACGGAGCCTTCTCAACCCTGGAAGTAGCCTGAGCGAGCGAACGAGCGGGCGGGCGAGCCAGGCTACTTCCAGGGCGATTGGAGGGAACCGGTGTCCAGTGGGTCACCCACTGAACGCCATTCCTTCCCCACCCCACACGGAGCCTTCTCAACCCTGGAAGTAGCCTGAGCGAGCGAACGAGCGGGCGGGCGAGCCAGGCTACTTCCAGGGCGATTGGAGGGAACTGGCGTCCAGTGGGTCACCCACTGAACGCCGTTCCTTCCCCACCCCAGAGCCTGGAAGTAGCCGGAATGAGCGAGCAAGCGCAGCGGGCGGGCGGGCCAGGCTAAGGCGAGTGAGTGAGTAAGCGCGGTGGGCTGGGCTGAGGAGGCTCCGTGGGTGGTGGGGGGCAGACAGACAGACAGAGAGAGGCACAGACACAGAGAGAGACAAGGAGGGAGGGGGGAATCAGAGGGTGACAGACACACACACACAGACAGGGAGAGACAGAGAGAGGGAGGGAGGGAGAGAAAGATAGACAGAGACACAGAATGAGTGATTAAGTGCTTGAATGGGTGACAGACAGACAGACAGACACACACACACACAGAGTGACAGAGATGGGCGGACGAAGGAGAGACAGAGATAGAGAGAGAAAGAAAGAAAGAAAGAGAGAAAGAGAGAGAAAGAGGGAAAGAAAGAGAGAAAGAAAGAGAGAGAGAGAAAGAGAGAGAAAGAAAGAGAGAGAGAGAGAGAGAGAAAGAGAGAGAAAGAAAGAGAGACAGAAAGAAAGAGAGAAAAAGAGAGAGAGAAAGAAAGAAAGAAAGAGAGAGAGAGAGAGGAAGAAAGAAAGAAAGAAAGAGAGAGAGAACAAAAGAAAAAAGAACGAACTTATGACCACAATTGAGCCTAAAAGTTTGGTTGCTAACCAAGACCATTGTTAAGTGAGTTTCACATTTTCCAAGTTGGCCAAGCCCACCCAGTCACATGACTGCTGAGCCACTCCCACAAAACAGGCCACACCTTCCGGCTCTCAAAAGAAATTTCTATCGTGGTATTGTTGATATTTGGCTCTGTTGACTAATGAGTTTGCCCACCACTGGCCTAGACTAGTCTCTACATTTTACTTCATGAGATTTTCAGAAGTGGTTTGTGATTGTCTTGTTCCTAGGACTGAGAGAGGTTGGTTGGCATAGATTACAGCTGGATTTGTGCCTAAGCTAAGGCTAGGACTTAGACTCTCCCACTTTCCAGCTTTTTGCCTTAACTGCCTCACAAAATTGGGCCTCCCTTTTATTATAGGCAACAAAAGTATAGTTATAGCTTTCCCATGGAGTTGATTTTCTGGTCTGGTTTATCTAGCTGACATATGGTCCACTAAAAAATGATTTGAAGGAAATTAGAAATGAAAAAAAAGAGGAAGAACCCTAAATTTGGAATACACAATTACTTCCAGATCACTTGTCAAAAACAGCAAACACATAAAAATAACCTTTCAAAAATTCAGCAATGGTGTTAATAACATGCTTCAGAAAAGGACTACAAATCTGGATGTTGTTGTACCTTCCACTCCCCTCAATTAGCTTCTAAGCATGAATGCTCATTTCTTGCAAGTTGTAATCATGGCTTTTGCATACCTCAGAAACAAATTGGGACCTTGTACATTTCTTAAAGGTTTTATGAAAAATGTAGACAGCATTTTATGAGAAATGAAGACATTTTTTAAATTAAAACAATAATGCATATATTTTCTCCCAATGTAAATGTCCAGAAAGTAGAAATCTAAACCAACCATGAAATAATTAATCCTTTAACTACAAAAAAGTTATCCTGACTGAATTCAACATGCTGTATGAAAAACCTTGTTTATAATACAACCCCTCCCCAAATTCCTCCACCCCAATCCATTTATTGAATTCCTACCAATATGTATTTTATATTGTCAGGGGATGATTGCTGATGTAGTTGATTTCCCCATCCATCCATCCATCCATCGTGCCAGTATTTACAATGGTTGACCTGATTTATTTCAAGAATTTAATTCAAGATGTGGCATAATCATTCAGAAACAGGTTTAGCACCCCACTATCTGTTTGATAGGTATACACTGCAATCTATGTAGCTTTAGCAAACCATAAATACAGACTCAGGGTGAAAAAGGTTGAATTACAAATGAATTTATAGACAAAGACCAAGGTTGCGGAATTGCTTTTGTACATCCCATCCCATCCCCTACTCTACCCTTCTCTGTCAGACGTTCAGTGGTTTTACATGGAAACTAGATGCATGGAGATACCAATTTTGCTTAGTATTTAATAAAACATGGATAAACAAGTATGAATCAACATGTGTGACCTATGCAGTATAATTAACACGATTGAGCAGGTTCAGAGGTATTTCACGAGAAGAGTGCTCTGCTCCTCTACTCACAATAGAATCCCTTATGCCACCAGGCTTGAAATTTTAGGCTTGGACAATCTGGAACTGCGCCGCCTGTGGTCCGATCTAAGAATAGTACACAAAATTGTCTGCTACAATGTCCTACCTGTCAATGAGTACTTCAGCTTCAACCACAATAATACACAGGCAAACAATAGATACACACTCAAGGTAAACCGCTTCAAACTCGATTGCAGAAAATACAACTCCAGTAACAATGCTGTCAATGCTGGAATGCTCTATCCGACTCTGTTGTTACACCTCAAACCCTCACAGCTCTAACCTCAAACTGTCTACCATGGACCTCACCCCATTCCTAAGAGATCCGTAAAGGGTGTGTGCATATGCACACCAGCGTGCCTACTGCCCCTGTCTTATTGTCCCCATTTATCTCTAAGTACTTCCTTTGTTCATGTTTATGTTCATACTTTCACCTGCTATCTTGTACAGGTTTGACAATAAACAGACAAACAAACAAATAAAATGGAGTATTGCCTGCCTATGGGACAGAGGCAGTGTACCAAATCCAAGTTTATTTCCTT
The DNA here is from genome assembly GCA_039707465.1 of Rhabdophis nuchalis. Classification (NCBI taxonomy): domain Eukaryota; kingdom Metazoa; phylum Chordata; class Lepidosauria; order Squamata; family Natricidae; genus Rhabdophis; species Rhabdophis nuchalis. The sequence continues at coordinate 149,524,029 of CM077645.1, forward strand.
TCCTCTAATCATTACAGCATGGAATGAAGTAATATATGAGTCACACTGCAATTACTTTCCATGTCCGAGAAAAGGACAGACATAATCACTGTACCCATTTTTTCCAGTTGTATTTATGCAGTTCAAACCCCATCAATTAACAATAGGCTGGTGAAACCACATTCATCTTTGACTCCCCTTATAACCTGTATCTCTGGAAAGACTCTTGTAAAACTGGAGATCTGGAGATCCATCAGTTCCCATGCTGTATGGAAGAGGCCAACAGCACTGGGCAAGAGAATTCTTTAACCTCAAGTCCCAAAGTGGATTGATCTATGAACTCATCAGTCAAGCTTCTCCCATCTTTTCTCTTGAGAGCCAGCTAATGATATCAGAAGATCGAGTTGCATATCATTGTACAAGTGCAATCTCACTTCAGAGTTCAGACCGATGAGAAATCTCAGGAATGTTGGTACTTACTCAAGATTCAGTCATCTTAGAAGGAAGTAACTGGAGACTGTGCACACTTTGAATGCAGGCACATTTTTACACACAAACACACGAAAAGTTAGATTCACAGCATTCATTTCCCATAAAATTCTTGTTTCCTGTTAGACTGCTTTGAAAACTATAGACTTTTTCTACCCATCCTTTCCCCCATCCTCTTCTGTAACGTTTTTTTCCAGAGCAAACTGTATTCCTCTTACACCCATTTACTTTATTCTTCCCCATTCTAATTTGGGGAGAAAAAATAGGTAAATCCACCACAACTACTAATCTTTAGTTGGAAAAACAGGGTATTATTGGTTATCAGAGGCCATGTGTCAGCTTTTAAGAGGCATAGCCTCTGGGTATGCACAATGACAGCTGTAGTTAAAGATATTTGATGCTGATGAATGGCAGAGTTACAAGGGTCTCTATATCTTGACCAGTGGGGGGGTTTCACATTATGTTACCACTGGTTCACCATGCGCGCACCCATCTGCTCCCTTCCACTCACGTACCCATCCTTCTGCTTTGCTCATGCTTGCGCCTTCTGTGCATGCACCCGGCCTCAAAAATGTGCCTAAATAGGATGGCATAGAGCCGCAGTGGGTGAGCCGGCCCACCTGCGATTTCCACTACTGGTTCAGGTGAACCGGTCCGAACCGACTGAATACCATGACTGATCTTGATTAACCCTAACATTATTAATAATACAACTTGGTCAAGATTTGTAGTGGAGGTGAGTCAAATTAAATGAGCATTATGGATCATGCAACCTTCCTCACCAACTTTTTCAAGGTGAAGTAGCAACAGCCGACTTTCTAATGAAATAGAATAGATTTTCATCCCCCCCAGAAGCAGGTTATCAGTTTTTAAATGTTTAATTTTATGCTTGACAAACCACCCAATAGGTAAGGGTAGAACTTTCTGTAGCTATTGTCTAAGGCAGGGGTCTGCAAAGTTGGCTCTTTTAAGACCGGTGGACTTCAACTCCCAGAATTCCCCAGCCAGCTATGCTGGCTGGGGAATTCTGGGAGTTGAAGTCCACCGGTCTTAAAAGAGCCAACTTTGTAGACCCCTGGTCTAAGGAATCAATTGCTATGGGGGAAATTCGGGACCCCTAATTGTGCTTGACCTTCCCAAGGCTTGTGGGAACAACAAAACCACAAAAATGCTTGTAAGATATTTTTCTACGGAGGATGGCTAAAAGGAGGAGTGTCAAACTCTGGAAATTAGCCTTCCATAACAGTGCATGGCCAATAGATTGGGAGAGAGAGGGGGGGGACACACCGTTGCACTTTTTGAACCATTAATTCTTTCTGCAAATGATCTTCATTGTTTTTCATTGGAAGCTGAACAGAATGTTGTCGTCAGTGCTGATAAGAATGAGAAAACATACCGAATTCTATTATTCAATCAAATCCCAGGTTATCGTATTGGAAGGTTTTAAGGCAACATCATTCATGGAAGATTTGGTGCTGAGATCAGTCAGAGATATTTTCCATAACCCAAGGAGAAAATAGGTCCATGGTCCCTTTTTTATACTTTGTAAAAAATACTGAAATTGCAATTCTAAGCAGTTTGGAAAAACAGTTTTCACATCCGATTATTGAAGATATTGGAAAATGGTTTACCCATCCTGAGTAAAACAATTGTAGAACAAGGGATATGATTTTCTCTTGTCAAGTCTAGAACCCTGAGGTTGATAAGTGAGTCATACTTGCTTTTACAATCCTTTTTGCCACTGTCATTAAACAAATCATGTGGTTGTTAAGTAAATCCAGCTTCCCCTATTGCTGACTTGTGTACTCCTCCCTAATCTTATACAGCAGATGTTCTTAGAGGAATCAGTCATTGACTTTAACCTTGAACAGGGTTAAATATGTAGGGTCTGATATCGGGAGGGAGGCTAGGGTTCACTTAACAGAGGGCTATACCATCAGGACGGTCTGGGGGAGGAGTCGATATGGCGGGAGCCGGAGACCACATCATGTGTCGGGAGGGCGCACCCGCTGCCTACAAGCAGTTGCGTGCTCCGATCTCCAAGTCTCCTCCTGCAACCCAGGAGGCCAGGGATCTCAGAGCCGGGGCCCTAGGCTGATGCTATGCAACGCCAGGTCAGTGGTCAACAAAGCCCCCCTCATCCACGACTTGGTGTTGGAAGGGGAGCCAGACCTGGTAGGTATCACGGAGACCTGGCTGGGCCATGAGGGGGAGAGTACCCCTCATGGAAATGTGCCTACCAGATTACCAGGCATTTCATTAGCCACGGGCCCAAGGTTGGGGTGGGGGGGGGGAGGGTGGCGGTTGTTATTAAGGAAAGTCTTGAACCAAGGGAGACCACTGTGCTGCAGACAGCCAGTTGTGAATCCCTCTGTGTGAAGTGGGGTCATGGGAGGCAGTTGGGTTTGCTGGTAGTGTACCTGGCTCCCCGCTACGTATCAGTAGCCCTACCTGAGCTCCTCGATGTGATCGCCAAGGTGGCGGTTGATATCCCCAGACTTTTAGTCATGGGGGATTTCAACCTGCCATCGGTCGGCGGGACATCTGAGGCGGCCCGGGAGTTCATGGCCTCCATGACGGCCATGGACCTGACCCAAGTAATTCTTGGCCCCACACACACTGGGGGACACACACTGGACTTAGTTTTTGTCTCCGGCCAGTGGACGAGTGTTCTTGGATTAAGAGAATTAACCATCGAACCCCTGTCATGGTCAGATCACTCTCTCCTTCGGCTTGACTTTCCAACCACTGCACCCCATCGCGGGGAGGCGGAACCAGATGTGCCAAGATGGTTCCGCCCCAGGTGCCTGATGGACACAGAGAGGTCCCAGACGGAGCTTGGCTCAATACCTGAATCCCTGGCCCGCGACTCGACTGAGGACCTAGTGACCGCCTGGAATAGTGCGGCCATGGGGGCCCTGGACCGGGTTGCACCATTGCGGCCTCTCACTCAGCATCGATCTACCTTGGCTCCTTGGTTTTCCGAGGAGCTGAGGAAAATGAAATGCCAGAAGAGACGCCTAGAAAGCATCTGGAGGTCCACTCGCGCCGAATCTGACCAGACACGGGTGAGGTCGCATTTGCGGACCTACCTTGTAGCGATGAGAACAGCGAAGCGGGATCATCTCGCTGCTCTCATCGCATCCGCAGATAACCACCCTGCTGCCCTGTTTAGAGTGACCTGCTCCCTCCTTCAGCAGAGGCCGCGGGAAGCTTCTTTACAGGGTCATGCAGAGGAATTTAGATGTCATCTGCAGGATAAAATCACTCAGATCTGTGGCGAATTAGCCTCCAATTGGGTTAGTCCGGGCGGGATAACAGAGACAGGTCCTGAGACCGTTATTTGGGCTGAGTTTGATCCTGTGACCCCTTATGGCATGGACAGGATACTGGGGCAGCTGAATGCCACCACATGTTTATTGGACCCATGTCCCTCCTGGCTTGTACTGGCCTCCTGGGAGGTTACACGAGGCTGGCTCCAGTGGATTGTCAATGCTTCCTTGAGTGAGGGGTTCTTGCCAACCATCTTGAAAGAGGCGGTGGTGAGGCCCCTCCTCAAGAAGCCCTCCCTGGACCCAGCTGTTTTATCCAACTATCATCCGGTCTCCAACCTTCGCTTTTTGGAGAAGGTTGTTGAGAGTGTGGTGGCATGACTGTTCCCCCAGCACCTGGAGGAAACTGCCTATCTAGACTCACGCCAGTCCGGCTTCCGACCTGGATACAGCATGGTGACGGCATTGGTTGCGTTGGTAGATGATCTCTGGAAGGCCTGGGATAGAGGTTGTTCCTCTATCCTGGTCCTGTTAGACCTCTCAGCGGCTTTCGATACCATCGACCATGGTATCCTATTGCACCGGCTGGGGGGGTTGGGGGTGGGAGGCACCGTCCTATGGTGGTTCTCCTCCTACCTCTCCGACTGGTCGCAATTTGTGTTGGCAGGGGGGCAGAGGTTGATGTTGAGACCCCTTATATGTGGGGTGCCTCAGGGGCCGGTCCTCTTGCCCCTCCTGTTCAACATCTATATGAAGCCGCTGGGTGAGATCATCTGTGGTTTTGGGGTAGAGTTCCATCTGTACGCTGATGATACCCAGCTGTACATCTCTAGCCCTAACCACCCCAACGATGCCGCCGACATGATGTCCCAGTGTTTGGAAGCCATGTGAGTCTGGATGGGGAGGAATGGGCTCCGACTCAACCCGTCCAAGACCGAGTGGCTGTGGTTTCCGGCGCCATGACATAGCCAGCTAGTTCCATCTCTGGCTATTGGGGGCGAGTTATTAGCCCCCACAGGAAAAGCCCGCAACTTGGATGTCCTCCTGGACTCTCAGCTGTCCTTAGATGACCATCTGACAGCCGTAGCCAGGGGGGCCTTCTATTAGGTTTACCTGATATGCCAGTTGCGCCCCTTTCTGTATCGTGACGCCCTACACACAGTCACTCAAGCTCTCGTCATCTCCCACCTGGACTACTGTAATGCTCTCTACATGGGGCTCCCCTTGAGGTGCACCCGGAGGCTCCAGTTAGTGCAGAATGTGGCTGCGTGGTGGATCTTGGGAGCCTCAAAATACTCCCATATAGCACCTCTCCTGCGTGAGCTGCACTGGCTGCCTGTGGCCTTCCGGGTGCATTTCAAGGTCTTAGTGACCATCTTTAAGGCGCTCCATGGCATCGGACCTGGCTACTTGCAGGACCGCCTACTACCACATACCTCCATTCGACCTGTCCGCTCCCACAGGGAGGGTCTTCTTAGGGTGCCGTCCGCCGGACAATGCCGGCTGGTGACTCCCAGGGGAAGAGCCTTCTCTGTGGCAGGTCCCGCCCTCTGGAACGACCTCCCCCTAGACCTCCGTACAATCACAGACCTTTGCCTCTTCCGTCTGACATTAAAAACATACTTCTTTCATTTGGCCGGCCTGGCATAGCTGGCATAGCTATTTTACTATTTGAGCTGGATTTTAATTAATGTTTTTAGCACGGGTAAAATTTTATTTAATCTTAGTTTTAATTATTTCGACTGTTTGTACTTTTTTATATTTTATAGTTCCTGTGCACCACCCTGAGTCCCATGTTGGGAGATAGGGCGGTATAGAAATGCAATTAATAACAACAACAACAACAACAACAACATATCAGCAATAACTTCTTTCCATCTTAAAAGAAATCATAAAAATATAGGCTATCTCTGAAGGGAGGGCCTATTTAGCTGACAGACCCTAGATTTTGCTTTTATTTAAGACAATCAGTTACTGAATGTATTGTCTCCACAACCATCTTCATGTCTCTTTTTCAGGTCAACCAAAACTTGTTCCACCCCCAAATTATCGTCCGGTCTCCAACCTTCACTTTCTTGCGAAGGTTGTAGAGAGTGTGGTTGCACAGCAGTTTCCTCGTCATCTGGAGGAAACTGATTATCTAGACCCGCGCCAGTCCAGCTTTCGGCCTGGTCATAGCACCGAGACGGCATTGGTCGTGTTGGTAGATGATCTCTGGAGGGCCCGGGATAGGGGTTGTTCCTCTATCCTGGTCTTGTTAGATCTCTCAGCAGCTTTTGATACCATCGACCATGGTATCCTTTTGCACCGACTAGAGGGGTTGGGGGTGGGTGGCACCGTTTTGCGGTGGTTCTCCTCCTTCCTCTCTGATCGGTCGCAATACGTGTTGACGGGGGGGCAGAGGTCGACTTCTAGGCCCCTCGCATACAGGGTACCGCAGGGGTCGGTCCTCTCGCCACTCCTATTCAACATCTATATGAAGCCGCTGGGTGAGATCATCCGTGGTTTTGGGGTAGAATACCATCTGTACGCTGATGATACCCAGTTGTACATCTCTACCCCAAGCCACCCCAACGATGCCGTTGAGGTGATGTCCCGGTGTTTAGAGGCCGTACGGATCTGGATGGGCAGTAACAAACTCAAACTCAACCCGTCCAAGATCGAGTGGTTGTGGTTCCCGGCTTCCTGGTTTAGCCAGTTGACACCATCGCTGGCCATGGGGAATGAAAATTTGGCCCCCGTGGATAGAGTGCGCAATTTAGGAGTCCTCCTGGATTCCCGGTTGTCCCTTGAGGATCAGGTGGCGGCCGTGGCCAGGGGGGCCTTTTACCAGGTTCACCTGGTCCGTCAATTGCGCCCCTTACTGGACCGGGATGCCCTTCGCACAGTCACTCAAGCACTCGTGACTTCTCGTCTGGACTACTGCAACGCTCTCTACATGGGGCTCCCCTTGAGATGCACTCGGAGGTTGCAGTTGGTCCAGAATGCAGCAGCGCGGGTGATCATGGGAATCTCAAGACATTCCCACATAACACCACTCCTGCGCGAGCTGCAGTGGCTACCTGTGACCTACCGGGTGCGTTACAAGGTTTTGATGACCATATTCAAGGTGCTCCATGGCACGGGGCCTAGCTACCTTCGAGACCGTCTTCTGCCCCATACATCCCTTCGACCGACTCGCTCCCAGGGAGAGGATCTTCTCCGGGTGCCGTCGACCGGACAATGCCGGTTGGCGGCTCCCAGGGGAAGGGCCTTCTCTGTGGTGAGCCCTACCCTCTGGAATGGCCTACCTTCCGACCTCCGTTCCATCACAGACCTCCGCTTGTTTCGCCGGCACCTAAAAACTTATTATTTTCATCTGGCCGGCCTAGCATGATCTACTCCACACCCATTATTTTATAACAAATCAAAACTGTAATTTGGATTTTAAATTTAAACTTATTTTAAGTTAAGCAGGATATGGATTTAATTTCGTTATTATTTAATAATATTTTGTATTTATGTATAATTGATTTTAAATCTCTGTTCGCCACCCCGAGTCCCTTTATGGGGAGATGGGTGCGGGTTATAAATGTGAAAAATAAATAAAAATAAATAAATAAATTCCCTGAGGATCAGTAAACAACCAGACAGTCACTTATTCTAGAATATTCCGCATTTGGGCTCTCATTTTCTTGAACAAGCAAAGTTTTAATAATGTTCTTCTTTTATTACAACCACTTGAATTGTAATATATTGAATTCACTGGCCATTAATGAATGTCTAGCAGTTGGTTTTGTTGAGGAGCCAGAAGTATTGTCCAATCAAATAGCAGCTGTATGCTTCAGTGAGCTAACTAGTCATATCGCCTGGGGTGAAATACCGCAAAGGTAAACTTTGGATTTGACATCGGTTGGACTATTAGAATTTTACTTGATAGATTCCACCAAGCTCTCAAAGAAGGAGCATCACTGCTGACCTCAATTGTCCCCTGAGAAGCTTAGTGTGTCTTTGTATTTCACAGTCCTTGTAAATAAATACAGAGGTATCCATCTTCCTTTTCCTTCTTTCTCTGTTATTATATTAGGGCTCTCAAATATGGACCTCCTCTAGATGACAGCAAAAAGATAGATTTTTCTAAATCTTTTTGTGTTTGGGTGCTTCTTCTCACCTCAATGATGCAATGAGCTTTCCCTCTAGAAATAAGATAATTATGCAAAGTTTTGAAAACAAAAATGGTTCTTTGCTAGTCATCTTTTCAAGTGAGTGATTGTTATGTGATGGAAGAAGAACACATTCTCTCCCATAACACAGCCTATGTATAAAGGTAACTTCTGGGTCAATTGTTCATCTCCAATGTTAAAATATTTTGCTTCATTCTATATTAGTAAATCGAGTTTACCTGCTCTTCTCCTTTAATTGTAATCTTTAGTTCCTTCTAGTTCCCTCTAGTGTTCAATTTTAAAGTCTTATTTTATTATGTTTTTTTAAAGAATTAAAAACAAAACTGTTTTCCCATGGGAGGGATTATTTATAATTAATTCCAAATTCTCATTTCAAATTTATTTTGACACAGTCTGTTTGTAATTTCCTAAAATCAAAGTTTTAATCACTCTTTTGCTGTTTATTCTAGAATTTCTTTTTAAGTTCTTAAACTTGTATTTAAAATGTGTTTCCCTAAGGATTGAAGGAAACTCCCCTGGTGTCAATCCAAAGGTTCCTAATTTCTGAAAAACAGTTAATAAGCAATGTCTGAAAGTGATTAGAAGAGGAAGAATGTGTACTCAATATCCTTTCAAAGATGCTAATCATGGTTTAAATAAGTTGGATATTTTTTCATCTCCCAGAGTCCTAGGCCTCCTTGGGACCACTGTCTTGCAATATCTTCATGAGGAGCAACAATCTGGAGCACTTGTGGGCAATCTCAAATCCTCTCCTTGTCCAGAGATAAATTATAAAAAGCTGATCTACTTGCTGGCTCTTTGTTCTACTGCAGTTGTTGGCTCCACTTTTTGTGGGGCCACGTTCAGTTCGCCATTTCTTTTCCAGAACCCCTAAATCTGTTGATTTGGACTTGGAGATGTGGGAGGGAATGCAATGTAGGTTTACAATAATATTCCACTTTTTAAAAATGGTTTTAGTACATTTCAAACAGTGGTGGTTTTTGTTTTGGTAACAATTTTGTTAGTACCGGTTTGGGTACACACTCTTCTTTGCACTCTCTCGTGCGTGCGCGACGCTTCTGCGCATGCACAGAAGTGTCCTGGTGCGTGGGTGGGCAGAGCTTCCCGCCGCTGCTACTACTGGTTCGCCCAATCTGGGTTGAACCAGGAGCAATCCGTCTCTGATTTGAAAGAACTAAAGTATTAAGTACTTTGTCTGGTTGTCTTCACCTTGTATTGCCTTCTGGCACCAAGCAAGACATTAAGAGAAGCATTTGGTACTAAAGACCATTCAGCTTTTTAATCAGAATTACATGTTCCTCTGCAATTAAAGCAATTTTTTGGCATTTAAAAACTGAATCTCAGAAATGAGACATCACTACAAGAGAAACATTTGGGAGAAAGATTTTGAGCCCTGTCCTTCCTCTTGTTCCCTGCATCAAATGTTTTAATTATTAAAAAGCTGGCAACTGATCCAGTTTCCTTGGAATACCATTAAAGATTAGCTTCAACACCCACCCCCAAAAGGCCTTGATTAAAAAGAAAACTTGATCTCACTTTCTTTCTCTTTTTTAATCCTCCTCTGGGAATATTGGAATTATATGTTTTTGATTATTTGTATTGACTTTTCCAGTTAAAAAAAAAGAAGAAGAACCACTCGGGCAAGCAATCAGTACAAGAGTCTGGAAAGAGACTCAGAAAATTAACTTGGCAAAAAGCAGTTGATTTTACCCTAATTCTGCCGTTAACTGCCATGTCCCATTGTCCAGTTTTAACTATAGTTTGTACGGGTTTAGCAAATTGCTAAGGGATCTCATAAAGGAACAAATCTCCATACTTAATACTCTCTTTGCTTCAGGGTGCTTCCGACTTACCTGTTGCCTTGATATTTAACTGTCTATGGGCAAGGTTTCCTTACTCTCCCTTCCCTTCCCTAGATCTGGAAACGTTCCATCATATGGATCTGTACCTGAATGATAAAGTTGGGACGATTACAGAGTTCAGAATCTCTTCAGCCAAGAGACCTATGTGGCCTTAAATCCTATCAGTGGAAGCACCTCACTTTTAAGATGCACACAGTTACTAGCTTACAAACTCCAAAAGCAATGAGAGTCCATTACTGTAGTTCTATAAGCCGAAAAATATTTTTAATGCTTGCTATAGGTTGTTCAGGTTATGTTGTAAAGCAGGGGTCTCCAACCTTTGCAACTTTAAGTCTGAAGGACTTCAGGATCTATATTCTGCTCAAAATATGGTAGATTGTTCTCTAGAACAGGCGTCTCCAACTTTTGCAACTTTAAGTCTGAAGGACTTCAGCTCCTAGAATTCTCCAGCCAGCAAGCTGGCTGGAGAATTCTGGGAGCTGAAGTCCTTCAGACTTAAAGTTGCAAAGATTGGAGACCCCTGTTGTAAAGGCTATATGTTGTATGTCGTATAGGCTATAAGCTAAGCTCATATGTTTTCATACTGTTTTGTGTTTACCTACTGATCAGCAATAGCATTGGAACAAATAACATTACCGTACTGAATGAAGTCCAGTGTTGATTCTACTCTGGTGTTGTCCAGATGGTTTATACCAATTCCCTTAATTTCCAACCGTTTACAATCTGGTGTATATCATTTTCCTCTGACATAGGTTCCATTTTATCTCCATCTTTGTTTTGCTGCAATTCTGCTTATGAAAGCAGGATTAACAAAAATAAATACACTTTTATTTTGTGGCAATAGTTGATAATTAAACCCTTGGAGTTTCTTTTTTTTAAAACAAAATATGGCCACCAGTTTAGATAGTTGTTTTACCTGATAAAGTGTACATGTGTGTGCCAAAAAAATTCAAGAGGTGGCCGTGTGTGTGATTGAAACCTGCCTGTCTTTAACCAGTGTGCATCAGGGGTGGGTTCCTGCCAGTTCTGAGATTCCACAAATCTACAGTGCTGTTTAGAACCAGTTCCAGCGCCCTCCCCACGCCCGTCCGTACATCATCAAGATGAAGAGCGAGAGGAGGAATTCTGGGAGTTGAAGTCCACAAGTCTTAAAGCTGTAAAGTTTGAACACCCCTGGGGGGGATTTCCTAAAGGGTTAGGAGTGCAAGGGTCTTGTAACTTGACAGTTTTAAGACTTGCTTGCTTCAAATGCCAGAGTTTCTGAGCCAACATTTTCATTGCTAAGCAAGAGCGTTGTTATGTGAGTTTCACCACATTTTACAAGTTGGACATGCCCACCCAGTCACATGACTGCCAAGCCACTCCCACAAAGCAGGCCACACCTACAGAAGAGGTTCTAAAATATTTTGAAACCCACCACTGGTGTGCATATATATATATTGAGCTGAGCATTTACTGGCCAGAGCCCCTTTCTGATGCCTATGTGGAGCTCACAGCAGATATTTCTCTCTTTGTGCCCAGAGAGAGAAACATCTCCTGCTACCTAGGATCCAACTCACAACCTCCTGATTGTGAGGAGAGAGCTCCATCTCTAAGCCACTATGCTGCTCTGCATGGAGAATGTTGTACCGACATGGAAATAAGGTGCAGACTAATGGTGAAGGGGACTCAGACTTGGTTTTGGCTGGTGAAGGGCTTAGAATGCAATATTGCAAGCTACTTCTGCTGACTGTCGGCTACTTGCAAATGGGCAGTTCGAATGTCACCAGGCTCAAGGTTGACTCAGCCATCCAGCCTCCTGAGATTGGTAGAATGAGGACCCAGATTGTTAAGGGGAAATATGCTGACTCTGCAAAACGCTTAGTGAGGACTGTAAAAGCACTGTGGAGTGGTATATAAGTGTTATTGCTATTGCTAAACCAAATTGAGGTATTTTGTATTCTTAGACAGGAACAAGTTATCAATGATTGGAGACCTACATTTTTGGTACCTCTTGTGCAGATAGTTATAAAAGGTCAGGGAAAGAAAATGGGGCCATATGAATCAATCCATAGATTTGTATGGTTCAACACCCATTGTTACATTGTTCTAGAATTTATTAATACATCAATCTATTTTTCCCCTGTCTTGGGGATGGGTGATCTCCCTTCTGTCTTGTTTCATTTCATTTTGGTATGGTTTTGTAGGATTATGGTTGATTTTGTGTTCTCCTGTTTGGTTTTGATTTTTTATGTTGGCCTTTTTTAATTGTAAACTACACAAAGTAAGCCTTAACATTTGACAAATAATTAGAGAAAATGAATAAATAAACACTGAATGGGTAAGAAAGACAACGAGCCAAACAGGGTGCCCAAGTTAGTATGAGATGCTGGTGGAAGAGAGTGTCATCAGAGATGAGGAAGGGTGGAGAGCTGGACACAGAGGAGAGTACTGTGAAAATCACATGAGAGAGAGAGAGAGAGAGAGAGAGAGAGAGAGAGAGAGAGAGAGACTGATGGAAGCAGCAGCCTCTGGAGACTGGCCAGAAAAGGTCAAGAGGTAATAGAGAATCAGGAGCAGATTGCCACATAGGATGGGAAGAATATTGGACTTTTGGTAATGTACTAGATTGGGTAGTTTATTACATTGGGTTCCACAGCTGAAGGTCAAGCAGTTGTAGTGTAACCATGTTGTAGTGAGAGAATGGGGCTATTTGCCGGCATGGATTTCAGATCCTGAATCAGGTATAACATCAAGGTCAAGAAAGAGGGTAACTGTCATTTGTGAGACTATAATAGCACATTACAGTAGAACTGTCTCATGGCTCTTCAGCCATGAATGTCTCTGTGTGAAACCAGGCTACAGAGACAAGCTAGGACTCTACTTGGGTACTGACTGCTTAGATGTCTAGCGCAGCTCTTCATAGAATTGTTGAGGTGGGGTTTCATCTCAAAACTGGCATTGGAGTTCACAAGGCTTGTTGTATTGGGACAATTTCAACCTCTCTGCCCCGGAGTCGCTTGCAAGTTTATTATTTCAACAGCCTTGTTACAAGTACTAACTAACCCAACATGTACAGCTGTGTACCTCATTGATGTGATTTTACTTTGTAGCAAGTAACATTTGATCTGAATGTCACCTTTGTTTTTCATTGGTGAGCAAAATGTAAAGCCCTGCAGGTTTAAACCCTAAACACTGCCAGTCCTAGGATCGTGATGGCAAACCTATAGCACATGTGCCACTTCGGGCACATGGAGCCATGTTACCGGCAGCCCATTTCTCTTTTGGGTTTCTGGCATGCATATGCGCATGATGATCGGCTAGCCTTCATGTGTGCAGCAGTGCTGGAAACCAGAAGAGCTGGTCTTCCTTTTTCCTGTACAAGCATGCATACTGGCCAGCTGATCATTGCATGCGCATGCAGGCCAGAAACCTGGAAGACTAGCTGGCTGGCGCACATGTGCGTGCCGGAAACCAGAAGTTCATTTTTGGGCATGTGCATGTGCCCTGAGCAGCTCCTCTTCCGGGTTGCAGCCCAGTTGAGCACGCATGCTCCCTTTTTGGCACTCAGTGCTGAAAAACGTTACCATCACCAGTGGTGGGTTCGGATTCCATTCCAACCGGTATGGTTGGAATGGGCCCAGAGTGAACCACATAGGGGCATAGATGTGTTGTACCTACCTGTGATGCTTCCGCAAGCTTCCGCGACACTCCAGCTGCTCGACGTAGTGTCATGCAGGCAAGGTATGTGCCATGTCTGTGCGCGGAAGTGCCAAAAGCTTAAAGCACAGGTAAGGAGTGAGGGCGGGTGGGCGGGCCTTCCAGAGCACCATACCAGAATGGTATCCAGGGCTCTGGGCAGGCTCCAGTACGCCTGTACCGGGGCATACCACCTGCAACCCACCACTGGCTATCACTATCTTATGACATCTGAAAGGGTAGAGGGTTCTTGTGAAGTTTTGGAAGGTGCACCAGTTATGGCAAATCATGGACCAGCAAACCCTGAGAATAATAATTCAGGATCTCCACATGGCTTGACTACTGCTGCATGGGAGGGGTGCCTTAGAGATGACATGAATGCAGTAATTTTAATGTTGATTTTTAAAAAAATGCTTACAGTACCTTACTCTTTACAATGAATGCTATATGCCCCAGCAGTGTGAAGAAATGGCATTTAAGTAAGCAATTAAAAATGAGTAACAAGACAAAAGTTAGAAAAGCCTGGTCCACTTCCAATTTTGGGTCAGTGTATATAACTCCCATTGCCTGCTTAACAGAAAAATTCTTCCAGCCCTTATACAGTTTTAATCTTAGCTTCAAGCTTTAGCATTCTGAAGGCTTGGAGCTGAATGCATCATGCAGCATAAAATTTCCATGCATCGCATGAAACCCACTTCATTGCTTCCACATTTCCAAATGTAAGTGAAAACCTTGTTGTTGCTACTGTTGTTTTTTTAAAACCCACAATAGTATTCACAAACCATTTCTGGCATAAATCTTGACATTAAGCTGGTCTTTACCTTGTCTTGCTGCTTGAATCATTTATTTAAGTGGTGATAATAAAAGGTGTCAGCAATTCAGTTGTAAGCTCTTCAAGATTTTTTTGTGTGCGTTGACCTTTAAGTGTTTGGATCTTGACAGGTGAACTGTTCTTAACGTCTCCCATGAGATATGGTAGGGGCAAAGGCCAGGCACGCTAATGATAAAATTACCATTTACCTTTTTTTTTAACCAGCCTCAGTGCCTGACATTAGAAATGTAGGTAACCTTTAACCTTTCTTCTGCACGGCTAGAGCTTATAGTGAAAGGAGCATAACCACAGCTGCAGAAAATGCCTTAAAAAGAAGGGATTAAATAAATCTACTGGTGAATTTAAGTGTGCTTTATTTTTTCCTATTATTTCTTTCTCAAAAGAAAAATACATTTTTTAGCAAAAAGCATTATTCCTTTTTCCAGATAGATATTTTCTGTATAGGCATGCAGAAGAATGAGTCGTTATCCTGAAATTGATATAGATAAATCCAGTTAAAATTAAGATTTTCCAAATTCCAGCTATCCTATGTTGAACACTCTGGGAAGAAATGAAGTTAGAATAATTTCATAACCTTTTATCATTTACATTCCCCAAAATTCCAGATCTTGGCTTCCATATGTAATTCTGCTCTATTATTTCCATTTTATTATTTCCATAAACCAATATATTAATGAAGAAAAGTTGGAAAAGGACACTGCCTAAAGACTTCAAAATAGTAGTAAATTTCTACCTGACTTTTTAAAAAGAAAAATATTACTTTAATTAAAAAAAGGAAATAAGCTGGTTGGCTGATAAGCGAAATATATTCGTCCGCCCCTGAATCTATAAGAAAACCTGTGGGCTCCACATCCTCAGAAAATAAAATAAGGCAGGCCTATTCTCAAATACAGCTCTACCTGACTCTGTTGTTACATCCTCAAACCAGAAGTGGGCTCCTACAGGTTTGGATTGGTTCTGCCAGGTGGTAACTTGGCCTGCCACACCCCCGAACTGGTTTTATCGATGGCGCTGTAGGCGCTGCCATCTTGTTTTTTTCCTTCTGTGCCTGCATAGAAGCATTTTTTTACTACTGCGCATGCGTGTGTAGTGAGCATCAAGCGTGTGTGTGGCCGAAACGCATCCCTGAGTGAACCGGCAGTAGTGGAAACCAGACCCCACCCCTGAGGGATAGAATCTAGATCACGTGAAATGTTAATGCCACTGTATGGTGCCTTGGTAAGGCCACACTTGGAATACTGCATACAGTTTTGGTCGCCACGATGTAGAAAAGACGTGGAGACTCTAGAAAGAGTGCAGAGAAGAGCAACCAAGATGATTAGGGGACTGGAGACTAAAACATATGAAGAACGGTTGCAGGAGCTGGGTATGTCTAGTTTGATGAAGAGAAGGACCAGGGGAGACATGATAGCAGTGTTCCAATATCTCAGAGGGTGCCACAAAGAAGAGGGAGTCAAACTATTCTCCAAGGCACCTGGGGGCAGGACAAGAAGCAATGGGTGGAAACTAATCAAGGAGAGAAGCAACTTAGAACTGAGGAGAAATTTCCTGACAGTTAGAACAATTAACCTATGGAACAGCTTGCCTCCAGAAGTTGTGAATGCCTCAACCCTGGAAGTCTTTAAAAAGATGTTAGATAGCCATTTGTCTGAAATGGTATAAGGTTCCTGCCCACGCAGGGGGTTGGACTAGAAGACCTACAAGGTCCCTTCCAACTCTGCTATTGTATTGTATGCCTTCTGCTCCTGTCCTACTGTCCCCATTTTTTTGTATTCATTTCGTTTGTGCATGTTCACACTTATACCTGCCACCTTGTATATGTTTAAAAAACAAACAAATAAACAAACAAATAAATAAATAAATGGGTGCTCCATCACGCTCCCTCCTGCTTTACTTGCGTTTCAACTGACTCCCCCAAAGACCAAGATAAACTGAGCAGATCATAGAGAACATCATGGAGGAAATGCTTTTGCCTTTCCTCCTTCAAGTCAATGATGTTTGTGACTTGCTGCACCCATCATTGTAGTCAGGAAACCGATACCAGTCTCTCAAATATTCTCAGTTACAGCCACCCCACCAATTGCTTACCCATGATCTATTACTTCAATGTCATACATGCAAAGTATGAATTTAGCAAAATACAATGTGTTCACCGACAGTAAAGATTTGCAGTAATCTTTAAGTAATTCATGCATCTTTTGAACGAAGCCACTCGAAAGTATTCTAGGCAATTTAAACACACGCACAAACAAACACATAAAGAGTTAATTTTATTTGTCTTTGCTAGATGGAGCTGTGTATCCTTTCAATTCTGAAGCATAGTAGGAAAAGGGAACAATTTAGTGCAGTGTAATTCTGTGTTCATGAGCAAAAGATCATTGGCATTCAGTAAAATTACCTCCCATGAACAAGCAGCGCAGTTAAGCTGAATGAATAATTTTAATGGAATTCATGTAACTACTAGAACCGCTTCGTAAATCATGATAATTTAGGACTTAAAATGCATGGACAAAACATAAATCTTTATATTAAAAATTTGAAATTTTGCAAAATGTAAATGTTATTGGATCGGGGGCTGGAAGTAAAAGGACTTGCAGCCACAAATCTTGTCACATTTTCATTGCTATAATAAGAAATATTCATAGAATGGGGCAAAAAAAAAAAAGGGTACAGATGGTATTGAAATATTCCTCAAATGCAATAAAAAATATAATTAAATGTCCAGGGAAGAAAGTGGTCTTTTGTAAAACTAATTAGAAGATTTGTATGGAAGCTGTGAATGACCAATCATTGGACAGACAGAGAACGTCACCAAGCCAAACACCACGAAGAAGGCAATGGAAAAAGAGCAGGGTTTAACTATTTTATTGCCTTTTGATTACATGAAATATGTTTCATAAGAATGGGCATGAATGGGCATTTCTAGAGTAGACAAGAGGGATTTTGTAGAACTGAAAGGCAGAACAAGTACGAGAAAGAGAAAGAGAGAGAGAGAGAGAGAGAGAGAGAGAGAGAGAGAGAGAGAGAGAGAGAGAGAGAGAGAGATCTTCCCTTGGGAAGCTTGTGCTCAACTCACAGGTGATGAAAGGACATTGGCAGAGATGTCATTCCAGGGCGAATGAATGGGCAGAGTCATTTCCAGCTTATCAGATCACGTTCCACTTGTCTGAATACTCGTTTTACTTCTGTGTGCATCAACACAAACTCAGCTGCTAGCACTGAAAGAAAATTGGGCTCCTGTTTCCCCTGCACAAAGGGCTTAATATCTGTGCATTTTTAAACGTGTTCCCCAACCTTCCTCTTCCGTCTGCTCCTCTGTTGTTGTTTTTATTAAAAGAATGCCCGTTGGGCACTTATTGCCTTCCTGCCGCCATGCTTTACCAGTCAAACTTTATTCATCCCTGATTTTGTTGTTGTTGCTGATCATCTTAATGTCTTACTACATCCAATTAACCTGTGGGATAACCGTTCATTCCTATAGTCTACGCTGTAATCATTCAAGCAGCTCTGCAAGATTAGTGCAGCAAAATATTTAGACAACCACTAGGTAGCAGCAAAGAGGTGCCGAAAATTGTGACCCTTTCCCCCCATCTAGTGGTCATGTGAATGTTTGCAACTCAGCTATTGGGAAGCTACTCTTCAAGCAATCATGATCAGAAAGAATGGAAACATACACATTCCTTTTCACCCCTGTAATTTACTAGGAGGTCTGCAGTGGAGATGTAACCGTGAGCAACTGAATGAGAAAATATCAGCAACACCGACTTACGCCACTTGTAAGACTAACGAATTTTATGGCACAATAAGCTTTTGTGAATCAAGTTCATGATTCATCAGCTCATGAGATGATTATGAGAGAGATTTTGTAAGTATACAGAGTTGTGGGCAGGAAGGGAAGCAAAGAGACAATAAAGAAGGGTGGTGTAAATGGGTGCGATTGGGGAAATGGAGAGACAGAAACCAAAAACAACTTCTAAATCAAGGAGTAACTTTTTAGTTTTATGCAGCAAAATCTACAAATAATCTTACGGACCAGCAAAAACCAGTATCTCTCTTACCTTATTAGATTGATAATTCTGAGAAAGTTGAAATATATGTGTGCTCTTAGAGCACTATACATTATACCTGTGCTCTGCGAGTTGTATTGGTTCCAAGATTTTTATTTTTATTTTTATTTTTATTTTTATTTTTATTTTTATTTTTATTTTTATTTTTATTTTTATTTTTATTTTTATTTTTATTTTTATTTTTATTTTTATTTTTATTTTTATTTTTATTTTTATTTTTATTTTTATTTTTATTTTTATTTTTATTTTTATTTTTATTTTTATTTTTATTTTTATTTTTATTGTTTTTATTATTATTATTATTATTATTATTATTATTATTATTATTATTATTATTATTATTATTATTATTATTATTATTATTATTATTATTATTATTATTATTATTATTATTATTATTTAGATTTTTATACTGCCCTTCTCCCTTTCAGGACTCAGGGCGGTGTACAGGCAACGATAAAAATCAATAGTATAAAACATAATCATTCTAAGGAAGATGAATTGAAGGTGCTGTTTTTGACCTTTAAAGCCCTTCATAGCATGGAGTTGGGTTATCTGGGAGCTTGTCACACCCTGATTACATCTGCCTGTCCCACTAGATTTGGCAGAGACAGCATGGCATGGTTCCCCCCTGCAAATGAATGACACTTGGTGGGTTCCAGAAGGCAGGCCTCCTCTGCCATGGTGTCCACCTTGTGGAATCTTCTCACTTTTCTCTGAAAGTGAAACTAGCTCCACCCCCTCAACATAGCAATTGCGATAGCACTTATATTTATATACTGCTCCATAGTGCTTTACAGAGTCAGCATATTGTCTCCAATAATCTTACGTCCTCATTTTACCGATCTCAGAAGGATGGAAGGCTGAGCCAACCTTGAGCCAGTCAGGATTGAACTCCTGGCTTTGGGCAGAGTGTGCCTGCAATACTGCATTTGAACTACTGAGCCACCATAGTTCATTCCTCAAGTGCCTCAAGAACTCTGCTATGTTATGAGGAGTGTAGTCCCAGGGGGCTGAGGAGATGTTGTGGCTCCCTTACAGTGGTTAATAGCCTCTCCTGTTTTGCGTGCTTTTTTTTGGAATTGTGATTCTTTTATATGTATTTATTTGGTTTTTTTTTAAATTAAAGGGCTATATGTTGTCCAGAGTCACTATATATAATCCTTTAATACTGTCCCTTAAGGCAGGGGTCCCCAACCTTTGCAACTTTAAGTCTGAAGGACTTCAGCTCCCAGAATTCTCCAGCCAGCTTTGCTGGGAGCTGAAGTCCTTCAGACTTAAAGTTGCAAAGGTTGGGGACCCCTGCCTTAAGACATATGTTATATTTGCTACCACCACTATTTTCATTTGATAAGCTGAATGTCCCTGTTCAAAAGTTATCAGAGGACTCCATTGTTTATGGCAAAAGTATCAAGATGGCAGCCATGAAAGTATGACGAAAGCTTCCCCTGGTACATGTAAAAAAAGCAGGTGGAATTTGGATCCACCATTCCTGGATGCCATCTTGACTTCCTTTTAAAAAACCAATTCCTGAAGACACCCCCAGGTCATTCCTATGCACAGTCCCTATGCCTTTGGTCTTTCCATTTTCCTCTCTCTGTCATTTCAAAGAGACATTTGCCTTTCATCAGTTTTTAGCTGCTAAGAAAAAGCAGATGAATACAATAATTATCTCAATTAACCAAAATATTGTTTCTTGAATGCAGATGGAGGTGGGTGGGTGAAGTTGCACTGCATTTTGTACTTCCTTTGGAATGCAAATAACCTTTGCTTATAGCAAAGTTATACTCTTACCTTTTTATTTTATTTGAAACCACAGTGCTTATGTTTACCTCTTGGTTTTTTTCCTCCCAATTTCGTTCTGCGAGAATAATTGCTTTCGGACTATGTCGGAGTAGGGAGCGGGACAATGATTTTCACTGCAATCATTGTAAGGAAGCAAAGGTTTTAATCACTTTGGTTCTCTCTCACTCTTTTCCTTTCTTTCTAGTTCTAACCAGATTCTTTGTGCAACAAAATTAATTGTCCACTGGTTTCTGAAATTATTTTTTGCATCCTTTTTAATCTGTATCCAACTCCCACTAGGTTTAATGTGATTTACTTACAAGGAACTATTCCAACACAAATTTAACTGAGCGCCTTTTATTTATTTTATTTATTTTATTTTATTAAATTTATACCCCGCCCTTCTCCTTGTTAGGACCCAGGGCGGCGCACAGGCATTATTAAAACCACAAAAATACAATAAATATCAATTTAAAATATATTAAATTAGATTAACCCGTGCTAAAACCCATGTTAAAAACCTTCCCAAATTATAATTTTTTTTAAAAAAAAAAGTCAGGAACAGGGGGCTATCCTAGGCCGGCTTGTTGAAATAAATACGTCTTAAGACGTTGGCGGAAGAGACGGGGGTCCGAGATAGTGCGAAGGTCGGGGGGTAGGTCGTTCCAGAGGGCCGGGCCCGCCACAGAGAAGGCCCTTCCCCTGGGTGTCGCCAACCGGCATTGCCCCGCCGACGGCACCCGGAGAAGGCCCTCTCTGTGGGAGCGGATCGGACGAAGGGATGTATGGGGCAGGAGGTGGTCTCGTATATAGCTAGGCCCCGAGCCATGGAGCGATTTAAAGATGGTTGTCAACACCTTGAAGCGCACTCGAAAGGCCACAGGCAGCCAGTGCAGCTCGCGCAGGAGAGGTGTTACGTGGGTTTGCCTTGAGGCACCCATAATCACCCGCGCGGCCGCATTCTGTACTAACTGTAGCTTTCGAGTGCACCTCAAGGGGAGCCCCATGTAGAGAGCGTTGCAGTAATCCAGCCGGGATGTCACAAGCGCTTGAGTGACTGTGCGAAGGGCTCCCCGGTCCAGTAAGGGGCGCAACTGGCGTATCAGGCGTACCTGATAGAACGCCCCCCTGGCCACGGCCGCCACATGGTCCTCCATGGACAGCCGGGAATCCAGGAGGACACCCAAGTTGCGCGCCCTCTCCACGGGGGCCAGTTGTTTGCCCCCAATGGCCAGTGTTGGACTTAACTGGCTGAACCGGGGTGCCGGAAACCACAGCCACTCGGTCTTGGACGGGTTGAGTTTGAGTTTGTTACTACCCATCCAGATCCGTACGGCCTCTAGACACCGGGACAGCACTTCGACGGCATCGTTGGGGTGGTTTGGGGTGGATATGTACAACTGAGTGTCATCAGCGTACAGATGGTATTCCACCCCAAAACCACGGATGATCTCGCCCAGCGGCTTCATATAGGTGTTGAACAGAAGGGGAGAGAGGACCGACCCCTGAGGGACCCCACATATGAGGGGCCTCGGGGACGACCTCTGCCCTCCTGCCAACACCCATTGCAACCGACCAGAGAGGTAGGATGAGAACCACCGTAGAACGGTGCCTCCCAACCCCAACCCCCCCAATCGGTGCAATAAGATACCATGGTCGATGGTATCAAAAGCCGCTGAGAGGTCTAATAGGACAAGGATAGAGGAACAACCTCTATCCCGTGCCCTCCAGAGATTGATTTGTTTTTCTTCTGATGAGTTGCCTTCTTCCTTTATACTAAGAACAATCCACGTTAACTTTCTTTTTCAAAAAATGCACTCCCCCCCCCAAACTCATCAATATAGGAATAAAGAAGAATATTAAGGTAGTCACAACTCTTTCCCTTGCATGTGCAAAACATTTTGTTTCTCTGCATTTTCCTGTAGTCAGCACACAAAAGAGCTTTGAAACGACATCGTTTGTCTGAATAAGACCTGTTAATATTTAGTCACAGAATGAATTCTAGGAGTCCATGTATGCAGGTTTGTTGGGACCCCTGGAGATGATTATTCTTCTAATCAGGCTTTGTTTATTTGTTCTCTTGTTAAAGTTGTGGCAATGGTCAACGACTAAATCAACAGGCAAGATGTGCTATTTCTCTTTGAGAGCACTCAGGCTGCAGGGAAGGGAATGAAACAGGTAATTTAACACAGGGGTCCCCAACCTTTGCAACTTTAAGTCTGAAGGACTTCAGCTCCCAGACTTCTCCAGCCAGCTTTGCTGGCTGGAGAGTTCTGGGAGCTGAAGTCCTTCAGACTTAAAGTTGCAAAGGTTGGGGACCTCTGATTTAACAGATGGGAAAGACAAACGGCGAAATAAAGGAGAATGCAAAATGTCTACGAAGATTCTCAGTCATCCAGGTCATGGTTGTCCCAAAGGTGCTTTTTCCCCCCACCATCCAGTCAGAGTCCCAAAGGTGCTTTTTCGAAAAGCAACTGGACTTTCTTGTTTTTCCTTGAAGACATTTTGCTTTTCATCCAAGAAGCTTCTTCAGCTCTGATTGGATGATGGGGAATGGAAAGTCAGAGCTGAAGAAGCTTCTTGGATGAGAAGGGAAACATCTTCAAGGAAAAACAAGGAAGTCCAGTTGCCTCCTGAAAAAGCAACTTGGGGGATAAAGGAGAGTACTATTCCTGCCTCCATGTACCTTGCCTTGCGTTTGGGTATTATAGGCATTTATCCATAAAAATTAGCTAGGTCTTGAGTGAGCAGATGCTATACAAAAAGCAGAAAGGAGACTCTGCAATGCCCATTGAACAGTCAATATCTTGACAGTTGGCCTCTTTCTCGAAGTACAGTTAGTCCTTGACTTATGACCCCCAAATTTATGTTGTTAAGCGAAACATCTGTTAAGTAAATTTTGCATCATTTTATTACCTTTCTTGCCACAGTTGTTAAGCGAGTCATCGTAGTTAGTAGCACAGTTGTTAAGTGAATCTGGCTTCCCCATTGACTTTACTTGTAAAACAGTAGCAAAAGGTGATCAAGTTCATGATTCATCAGCTCATGAAATGATTATGAGAGAGATTTTGTAAGTATACAGAGTTGTGGGCAGGAAGGGAAGCAAAGAGACAATAAAGAAGGGTGGTGTAAATGGGTGCGATTGGGGAAATGGAGAGACAGAAACCAAAAACAACTTCTAAATCAAGGAGTAACTTTTTAGTTTTATGCAGCAAAATCTACAAATAATCTTATGGACCAGCAAAAACCAGTATCTCTCTTACCTTATTAGATTGATAATTCTGAGAAAGTTGAAATATATGTGTGCTCTTAGAGCACTATACATTATACCTGTGCTCTCCGAGTTGTATTGGTTCCAAGATTATTATTATTATTATTATTATTATTATTATTATTATTATTATTATTATTATTATTATTATTATTATTATTATTATTATTATTATTATTATTATTATCATCCTCCTCCTCCTCCTCCTCCTCCTCCTCCTCCTCCTCCTCCTCCTCCTCCTCCTCCTCATCATTATTGTTTATTAGATTTTTATACCGTCCTTCTCCCTTTCGGGACTGTCATGGCCCTGGGACACTGCAACTGTCGTAAATATGAGTGAGTTGCCAAGCATCTGCATTTCAATCACATGATCCTGAGAATACTGCAGTGGTGGTAAGTATGAAAAACGATCATTAGTAACTTTTTTCAGTGCTGTTGTAACTTTGAACAGTCAATAAATGAACTGTTGTAAGTCAAGGACTACGTACAGCGTGAAACATGATGTACTTTGGCGTCTTCTCAGGCAAGTTATACTATTTTTCAGAATATAAGATGCACCAAGATTTTGAAGAGGCTAATTAAAAAAAAAGTGTTTGCATTGCAGACCTCCCCAAAATTGCCCAATTTTCATGAAAATGGGCCCATTTTTGTCAAAAAAGGGCATGCATAGCCTTTAGGAGGCTTGTGGAGTGCTCCTGGGGGTGGGTGGGGGAAACCCCTTTTTCGCTCATTTATGCCTTCCCCAGTCCCTGGAGCACTCTATAAGCCTCCTAAAGGCTTATGAGCCTTATGTATGCCCTTTTTTTGGACAAAAAATGGGCCCGTTTTCATGAAAGGCTATGCATGGCCATTTTTGCAAAGGGGGTGGGTTTTGGAAGGCCAAAAATGTGTATGAGGCGCATCCAGATTTTCACTCTCTCTTTTGAGGGAAAAATGTGCGTCTCATACTCCGAAAAATATGGTAAATATTGTAGAATCTGATTACAATTTTCAATTTATTTTCCATACATGTATTTAGTTATGTCTAAGATGTAGCAAAGTTTAAATACAATACAATAGCAGAGTTGGAAGGGACCTTGTAGGTCTTTTAGTCCAACCCCCTGCGTGGGCAGGAACCTTATACCATTTCAGACAAATGGCTATCTAACATCTTTTTAAAGGCTTCCAGGGTTGGGGCATTCACAACTTCTGGAGGCAAGCTGTTCCAGAGGTTAATTGTTCTAACTGTCAGGAAATTTCTCCTTAGTTCTAAGTTGCTTCTCTCCTTGATTAGTTTCCACCCATTGCTTCTTGTCCTGCCCCCAGGTGCCTTGGAGAATAGTTTGACTCCCTCTTCTTTGTGGCACCCTCTGAGATATCGGAACACTGCTATCATGTCTCCCCTGGTCCTTCTCTTCATCAAACTAGACATACCCAGCTCCTGCAGCCGTTCTTCATATGTTTTAGTCTCCAGTTCCCTAATCATCTTGGTTGCTCTTCTCTGCACTCTTTCCAGAGTCTCCACGTCTTTTCTACATCGTGGCGACCAAAACTGTATGCAGTATTCCAAGTGTGGCCTTACCAAGGCACTATACAGTGGCATTAACACTTCACGTGATCTAGATTCTATCCCTCTGTTTATGCAGCCTAGAACTGTGTTGGCTTTTTTGGCAGCTGCTGCACACTGCTGGCTCATATTTAAATGGTTGTCCACTAGGATTCCAAGATCCCTCTCAGAGTTGCTACTATTGAGCAAGGTACCACCTATACTGTACCTGTGCATTTTGTTTTTCTTGCCTAAATGTAGAACCTTACTTTTTTCACAATTGAATTTCATTTTATTAGATAGTGCCCAATGTTCAAGTTTGTCTAGATCCTTCTGTATCATAAGCCTATCTTCTGGAGTGTTGGCTATTCCTGCCAGCTTGGTGTCGTCTGCAAATTTGATGAGTTCCCCATTTATCCCCTCATCCAAATCGTTGATGAAGATGTTAAAGAGTACTGGGCCTAAAACAGAGCCTTGGGGGACTCCACTGCATACTTCCTTCCATGTAGATGCAGTTCCATTGAGGACTACACGTTGAGTGAGGTTGGTCAGGCAGTTGCGAATCCATTTGCTGGTGGTGCTGTCTAACCCACAATTTTCTACTTTATCTAATAGTAGGTTATGGTCTACTTTATCAAATGCCTTACTGAAGTCCAGGTAAATTATATCAACAGCATTCCTCTGGTCCACTGATTTTGTCACTTTGTCAAAGAAAGCAATTAGATTCGTCTGGCATGATCTGTTTTTGACAAACCCATGTTGGCTTTTGGCTATTACTTTGTTTGCTTCTAGGTGTTCACTTATTTGTTGTTTAATTATCTTTTCCAGAATCTTTCCTGGTATTGAGGTCAAATGATTTAATACTAAATGTACTAAATCATTTAAATGTAATTTTAGTACAATGACAATAAAGATGATGATGATGATGATTGTTATTATTATTGTTATTATTGTTGTTATTGTTATTGTTGTTGTTGTTGTTATTATTATTATTATTATCTTTATTCATAAAACATGAAACTCAGCCAACTGAACATTTAAAAATGCATATTACAAATACTATTGACTGGTGCTAATTGTTGATACAGTTTGCTGCCAGCATCCTAGGTATCAACCAAGTATCTTCGTAGAATATAAGATGTGCCAAGTAGCGCCGTTTTTTGTAGTTCCGCTGGTGTTATTGCAGGAAGCTGCAATTTGCTGAGATATTTAGTAAAGTACTTGGACATGGTGCCAAGTGCCCCGATGACAATGGGTGTCACTGTGACATGCTTCATCCATAGCCATGTGGTTTCGATGACCAGGTCGCGATATTTCATGATTTTTTCTAGTTCTTTTTCTTCAACTCTGGCATCTCCAGGAACAGCGATATCAATGAACTATACACCTCGGCCCTCTACAACCATGATATCTCGTGTGTTGTGCTCCAAATGACAGTCTGTTTGTATTCAAAAGTCCCACAAGATCTTCATCCTCTCATTCTCGATAACCTTTTCTACTTTGTGTTCCCATGACTTTCTGGATACAGGTAAACCATATTTTTTACATAATGACCAGTGGATTAATTTAGCAACTCGGTCATGTCTAGCTTTGTAATCATTTTGTGCGATTTTGCTGCATTCACATATTAAATGTGAAACATTTTTGACTTTGTTATTGCAAAGTCGGCAGTTTGGGTTGTCAGTGGATTTTTGAATCTTCACTTTCATGGCATTAGTTTGTGGTGCTTGTTCTTGAGCGGCCAGTATTAAACCTTCCGTTTCTTTCTTGATAGTTCCCATCTTAAGCCATGTCCATGTCAAGTTGTCATCACATTTTCCTTCAATGTTTTTCAAGTGCTGTCCATGCAAATCCTTGGTCTTCCATCCATTTAATCTGTCATCCAGCTGTTTTTCTTTATATTCTGCCTTTGTTTCTGTTGTTTTTATGCTGTTCTCCATTTTTACAGCCTGCAGCAATTTTTCTGTACTTTGGTTCACATAATCATTCAAACTTCGTTTTTCTTCTTCTACAATTTGATGGATTTGCAATAGCCCCCTGCCCCCTATTTTTCTTGGCAGGTACAACCTGTCAATGTCACTTGGTGGATGTAAAGTGTGGTATATAGTCAAAAGTTTGCGTGTTTTCCGGTCCAAGTTTTCCAGTTCAGCCAGAGTCCAGTTGATGATTCCAGCTGAATAGCATATCACTGGAACTGCCCATGTATTAATGGCTTTAATTATGTTTCCGGCATTTTGATGTCACTGCTGAACAGTTGATTTGTTCAGTTACACCACTGGACAATTAATTCAATGTTACGTGGTAGTCAAAGCTCTCCCTCCCAAAAGAATCCAGAATCTTGTGAACCTGCTAAATCGGCAGTCCCCAACCATCTGGGCAACAGGAACGGGTTCCAGCAAGAGAAGTTTTTCTACAGATCGGAGGAGGTGTGATTTCGAATGCTACCTGCATCCCATAGATGGGACATTGCTTCTTTCCGCAGCCTGCTTTCTGGCATGCTATGGACCGGTACCGTGCCAGTCCACAGACAGGAGGTTGGGGATCCCTGTGCTCAACTTATACGTGTAGGAAGAAATTGGATGTGCTTTACTCCAGGGGTCCCCAACCTTTGCAACTTTAAGTCTGAAGCAAAGCTGGCTGGAGAATTCTGGGAGCCGAAGTCCTTCAGACTTAAAGTTGCAAAGGTTGGGGACCCCTGCTTTACTCTTCCGACTTGAAAACTTGCAAGATTGGTAGTCTTGTGGCATTAGAGTATTTTTATTTATTTATTTATTCGATTTGTTAACCGCACCAATCTCCGTCGAGACGGACTCTGGGCGGTGCACAGAACATTAAATTTTTTACAATAAATAACAATGTACAAGAATTAAAAAGAAATTAAATAGAAAACCTGTGCTAAAATTCCCATTAAAAAACCTATCTAACTTGGCTGAGGCTCTATTGTTCTAAAATTCAAGTTTTAAATTTTACTTAAACATAAATTTAATTCAGTTTTGGGAAGTTGTAAACTCTTATTTATTTATTTTTCCCCGCGTTTCAACTTTAAAGGAATTCTAGAGGAGGGGCATTTTTACAGTGCAGGAGTCAGTCTCTCTCTCTCTCTCACCCCCTCCCTCTTCTCTCTAGCATCCTATCCAATCTCTAAGACATTTGTTAATTTATGCTGAAACAATGAGGCCACAATTAGAGACTAATGGCTGAATCAATAACGTCTCCCTGTGAAAAAGAAAAAGGACTGGTATGGATGGATGATTATCCAATCAATAATGATATGAATTACAGTTTAAAAATTGGATGTGTTAGAAAGTTATTAAGGGTGCAATTATTTATAAATGTGCCTAATTATTCATAATTATTCAGAAATCTTATTACATCCCTGATTGTCTTAAGTGATCTCCAAGGCCAATTACTATCTGATTATGGGTATAGGACTCCTATGTTAATATGCTTGAGTCTTTTAAATTTCCCCCCCATTATTGTTCTGAATATGTAGGCGTCATATTGACTGCTGTTTTAAAAGAACTGCAGGGCTTAGCCAGTTATTTTACACTTTTTCTGCTTATATCTTATTCAGCTTCTTTTGCTGCTAGTTTAATCTTATCAAGCTGTGATGGATCCTGCAGGAAAAGCTTTCCTTCATGTGGTGCCCTTCCAAGATTGCTACAAGGCGACCATACCATGCTACCTGGGAATTATGGAAGCTGTAGTCCAACTTATAGCAAGGACAGCAAATCAGGGGAAGTTTTTTTCTCTAAGAATGATCATCACAATTTAAGATCAGTGATAGTGATACGAAAGAACTTTCTCTGTATTCATGTACAACTTGAAAACCAGTTTTAAAATATTTATTTGTTAAATTTATTTGCCTCCTATCTCGCCTTGGGGCCATTCTAGGTGGCTTACAATAATAAAAAGGAAGGAAAATGAAAAGGCGTGTAAACACAACAGAAATAAAATAATAGAACAATAAGGTAAACAATGACAAAGGAACACAGAATAATAATAATTTAATAATAATAATTTAATTTGTAAACCGCTCTCTCTCCCCGAAGGGACTCGAGGCGGTGCACAGGGAATTAAAAATACATATATAAAACCAACAAACATTGTAATACAAATTTAAAATGAATTAAACCTAGATCCTGCGCTAAAATCCCTGACTATCTAAAAACTAATCACCCTAAAAATCCCTAATAAAACAATTTGAATATTCAGCTTGAGGTAAATGGGTCGATTAAGCCAAGCCGGCCAGACAGAAGAAGTGAGTTTTTAGTTTCTGACGGAAGGAGCGGAGGTCCGTAGTTGTTCTAATTTCAGGGGGGAGGTCGTTCCAGAGGGTTGGGCCCGCCACAGAGAAGGCCCTTTCCCTGGGCGTCGCCCGCTGGCATAGCCTAGAGGACGGCACCCGGAGAAGTCCCTCTCTGTGGGAGCGAATTGGTCGAAGGGATGTATGGGGCAGAATAAAGAATAAATACATCAATATGACACCTATAATAATAAAATACTTAGAATAAAAATCATGATGATTTCATTAGCCCTTAAGAGAAGAACCAGCCATAAAGGAGTAACACCAATGGTATCATCAATAGGCTTTGTGTTCTGTCTTGATCTCCAGAATAATTTCACAACTGCTTTTAAATGAATGTATTTAAAAAAAACATCAATGAAATAGAGAGAATATATAATGAGGAAAATGCTGAAGCAGGACTGACTTGCTGATTGATATGCGCATAAGGGGCTAATTATATAGCAAAACTGCTTGCCATCAACCAATGAAAAAACAAGGATGGTGAGAAAATCTATTTTTCAGTTCTTTCCTATATCCATAAATGCTTTTCAAAGGGACAAAATAGTTAGGATTAAGTGA
The DNA here is from genome assembly GCA_039707465.1 of Rhabdophis nuchalis. Taxonomy (NCBI): domain Eukaryota; kingdom Metazoa; phylum Chordata; class Lepidosauria; order Squamata; family Natricidae; genus Rhabdophis; species Rhabdophis nuchalis. Next base: position 149,553,819 of record CM077645.1, read on the forward strand.
CACATTGAGCATGCTCAGATTCTGAATTGCATCCAAACTGTCTAGTTCATAAGACGTCCAATAGATTTTAGACATTATTATTATCCATTTGCTTCCATAAATGGAAACCTGGGATTGATTGAACACATTTATATGGCTGCCCAAGTCACAGATGGTAATGTCATGATTACACGGCAAACAAAAATCAGATTCAGAATCAGAAGAGAGAGAAATAATTAAGGCACTTCTTTTTCAAAATTCCCAAATCACCCAAGCATTATATAGCCCTTCAGTGGGATTGTTTCTGTTGTTCTTATTTAATCTGTTTGAAGGAAGGTCTCTTGACCTGGCATTCTTGAATGACCTGAGTTAATCTGGTATGACCTGATAATGAAATATTGGCATGGATCCAAGATCTTGAGTTTGTGTCAATCAACTGAATGTACTACCCAAGTGATTGGCTGCAGGCAACAGTGTGTTGGCTTGCAAGTCATTTCTTGTATGACAGAACCTAGATTTGGGTGAAAGTGGACATTTATTGTATTTGTGGAACCCATGGCTCAATCTGCGCCAGTATTGCTTTCAATAATATCAGAGAATACTGCATTTGGCAAGACATTGACTAAGGTTGGTAATGCCTGTGAAAGCCTTAATGGATCAAAATCATGGCTAGGGGGACTGGGGGAGTCATCCCTATCTATTGATAGAACACTTTGGTGAAAAGACATGGCATTCGGAATGTAGGTGTATGAATTGATGAATGAAATAAAGATATGTCGTGCAGCATTTGAAGCAAGGTGATTTTATGCTGGGCAGGGAGCATGCAGGCTAGGGTTTGCTCTTTGGTAGATCACTGAGAAATGCATTAATACAAGAAGCTCAATTTATTATGCATTTGTAGTTTTTAGAGAACAGGTGAGATAAAATGAATGTGACTGAATGATGGATTTTTTTGAATGAATATGGGACTGGAAGTTTGTTGATGAGTGAAATACAAGCATTCTATGATGGAATACCCAGTGAATGCATTAAATGGAGTGATTAGTGAATGGTGCAATAGTTAGCAGTGAGTAAAACAAGAATGTGGGATGTCTCATTCATTTTTTTAAATGTATGATGGCTAAATGCACAAAGAATGTTTATGGATGGCATTAGAGATATGTTCATGGAGGAAGTTGTCTTTTTATACATAGATGATGCTGGGTTGTTGGTTGACAACTCAAATGATTTGCAGCAGTGGTGAAATTCAAATTTTCTTACTACTAGTTCTGTGGGCATGGCTTGGTGGGCGTGGCAGGGGAAGGATCCTGCAAAATCTCCATTCCCATCCCACTCTGGAGCCATCCACAGGTGGTATTTGCCGGTTCTCTGAACTACTCAAAATTTCCGCTAGCAGTTCTCTAGAACCTATCAGAAACTACTGAATTTCATGCCTGATTTGCAGTAAATGCTGAACAGATTTGGTGAATCTGTGTACTTTGGTAGAATGTTTGTAAAGATGGAAAGAATATGGGGAAAGACTTAAATGCATAAATTTTATTTAAAAAGTAATAAGTAAAATGGGTAAAAAGGCAAAAAAAAAAACCCCACACCCCACAATGTGATCTGTATTGTTTGACTATTTGTCAAAATGGGCAAATAAGCTGTGTAAGATAATGTACTGCTTCCCATTTGGTTACACACAAAAAAATGAGAGTTAACTAATCAGGAGAAATGTGAAAGAAAGTTGAATGCAACAGGATTGTGTAAAACAAGAGGTGATGGTTCAAGAATCAATGATGCTGAATGAATTTTTATCAGTGGCCAATAAGAAATTTTAAAAAGGACATAGTTGAGTTACAAATGAAGATTGAATTGCAAAACAAATTTATGAGAAAGAGTGACTGGGTTGAGAGGGAGAAAAGAATGAGAAATTCAATTCATGGCTGGATGGAAGTGATCAAATAGTGGGGCAAAAACAGGTGTGAAGTTTAAAAAGCCAAAATATGAATGTTAACAAAAAAATTGAGTTTGTAAAGGTAAAAAAGTAGGAAGAAGTATTATGAATGGTGTTGTCACAAGCTGGTTTTAGCTGCTCTTCAGAACAGCTAAAGGATTTGGGAAAACAAAGCTGTATTTTAGTATAAGAAAGACACAGATAACTAGATCATTTCCTTCCTTCCTTCCTTCCTTCCTTCCTTCCTTCCTTCCTTCCTTCCTTCCTTCCTTCCTTCCTTCCTTCCTTCCTTCCTGTATATTCTCAGTAACAATACAGAAATTCTTGATTAGTCCTATTTGCCATCTGGGCTTTCATTAAAGCAGTGTTTCTATATACAATATAGAAAGAAAGAGAGGGAAGGGGGGGAAGGGAAAGAGCAAGAAGGAGGGTGGTTTTGTAAAGAAAGCAAGCATCATTTTCTTTTCTCATCCTTCCATTACTATCATTAAATTTCGGGGCAGTATTAGTCATGACAAATTAGCATATAGATGAGTTTTGGGGGAAGGGAAGAGGAGGAGGTGATGGGTTATGAGAACTCAGTGCTACAATATACAGTAGAGATATTTGAGTTTTTATGTGCACTACACAATGGCACCCTGAACTTAGGAGAACCAAGAAGTTGGTTATTTCCAGTTATTTCAGTTTTATATACAGAAATAAGCTATTCTGTAGCACACGTTGTTTGGCAATTTGCAACATAACACAGGTTTCTAACTTCTAAGCATGCAGTGCTTCATGTTGAAGGAGAAATGTGTGCATACAAGGCAAGCACAAAAATAAATAGCTATAACACAATAGTAAATACAGGTTTTGCAATACAATGATTGAGGTTAAGCCTTGGCATTTCTAGATAGGATAGAGAAAAGTTGGAAAACCAGTCAGGGCCAAGACCAGGCTAGATGAATCAAACAACTGATTATACAAGCCGGCTTCTGATATTGCTTTCCAATACCTTGGAATGTAAAGGTTCTGTAGATTCAAACTGTATAAGATTACAGACAACTTTGACTCTAGCAGACGGGCTATTAATAGAAATGCTGGCACTGCCGACTTGATTTCTTAAGTTTGTTCTTCTTTGTTAGCCCATGATGGCAAAATGTGGAGGAAGCAAATATTAGCCTAATTCTTTCTTGCTGGGTGAGGTCAAACTTACACAAAGGTATTTCTTTCCCCCACTTCAATTTATGCCCTGTCCAATTCCGAAATGACTCTGGGTACCTCAAAGTGTTGCAAAAGAGAATAAAAATAAAACAACGCCATTCAGAATGGATCAACAAGATGGACAGCTGGCCATTTGACAGAAAAAACCCTGCTACACAGGGGCTGCAGGTGCAGGTTTCAGGGATGAAAAATCCTGATTTGGCCTTTAGAATTGTGCATGGATTCTGTTGGCTGGAGAAACTGACCCCTTTCTTCTGTCTTTTGAGGAGAGATTGCTATGAATAATTTACTGAGTTACTGTGCAAGGAGGGGAATATAGGCCTCCGTGATCAGCAACTCTAAAAATGCTACATATTGTTTTTATGGATAGAGGTGAAGGAAGTTAGCAACTATCCCTCTCCTAGAAAAATGAAATATCCTAGGACAATGATGGTGAACCTTTTTTGGCTTGCGTGCCAAAAGCGAGGGAAGTGCAGGGAGGTCATGCGTGAGCGTGCCACACCCATAATGCTATATGCACAACCCCCTGCTTTTGGTGCACTTTTTTCTCCCTCCCCAGGCTCCAGAGGCTTTCTAGGTGCCTGGGGAGGGTTAAAATAGTCTCCCCCCCAACCTCCAGAGGCTTCAGGAGCTTCCCTGAAGCCTCCAGAGGGTGAAAAACAGCCTCAAAAGAAGGCCTAAATCAGCTGGCCAGCACACACAAACATGCTGGAGCTGACAGGGCAATGCCTCACATGCCCTAAGAAATGGTTCCGCGTGCCACCTGTGGCACCTGTGCCATAGGTTCGCCATCACTGTCCTAGGAAGTATTGAAAAGGCAGAGTGTTATATTTCCCTAGATGAGAAGTGGAGAACATGCTTTTTTTAGGCAGGAAGCAGACTCACTCCATCAAGCGTGCCTCCTTCAAAATCCAAGAAAGGAAACCCCCCAACTCCATTGATTTAGAGAGAAGGTACTTTTACTGGATATGAAGTGAAAACAGAGAAAGTGAAGCAAGATCTGAAGCAAAAGGGCGCAAACTTGTACATATGAAACGTTTTCCCATATTCCTCCCCCCCAGTTACCCCAGCCTAAATGTCCAATCTACAACCCCCAAGGGTGTCATGTGAGGTGCATCTTCAGGTGGTCTCATCCAGGTGGTATGCAGAGATGGTTGGCCTTAACCAAACCCAAACACCAGCCTTCAGCATGCAAAGAAGATGGTGAGAACAAAACTCCCTCTTTCAAGATGTCTCCATCAGCACGATTCCCCTCCCTCCTCATTACTATGGCAGCTGATAACAAGCAAGCAATATAGAGGCTGACACACTCTTAATAGCCCCCACCTCCCTCAATATCCCACAGCAGATGTCCTTAAGAGATAAAGAGATAGCTATGTCTATTCTTAGGGAAATGCCTTCACCCAAGATTCAACAAAGGTAGGATTAGCCTTCCACCCATCTCACCACATGGCATCTAGGGAGATTACATCAAGATTCAACCAGGCCTGAGCCAGTCTACAAAGTTAGCTAAGACCCCTTACCCCCACCCCTGGGAGTCTGACAACCAATCAGAATACATTTCTTAAACAGGAACAGGAAACTCTTTAGGTGGGGCCCAAGAGAGGGTATAAAAACCTCAGGGACTCTCAGCAAGACCCTTCCCCTTTTTTCCTTCTTCAACATCTTCGAGGGATGTATCCCCCTTTTCCCCAGGACCTCAAACCATGTGTCCATTCAATCCTTCTTTCCAAGCAACTTCCATGAATCCAGTGTCTTTTTCCCCACTTGGAACTGAACCCAGAGGGCCATTTCTTCCAACAGAGGCATTCCAGTAATTTCATATTTGTATTTGGTTGTGTCAAACTTTTTCATTAAAGAATTCTGGTTAACCTCAGCAGTTAGACATTAAGGGGACAATGGCATTGAGTAATAGATTATGATTACTATTGAAATAAGTAAGAGTAGATGAGAGATGATTAAAACTACGCATTGTTCTAAGGAAAAAAATACACATTGCTCTTAGAAACAATTAGAACCTGAAATCAATTGTCACAATGGAAATTTAGGAACTTTGAAGACCAGCTTCTGGGTAACAACAGAGGGAAATCTCATTTTCATAGGCATTTAATGAGGCACTTGATGAAATGAATTTGGACGGCCATTGGCTGGATCCAACAGGATATTATATTCTGATCTATGCCAATATACTGCAAAGCTTTTCATTCTGTGGTGAGTTTTTAGTCACTCCATATATACAATATGGGTATGCAATATACAAATTCAATAAATTTGCACATATTCATCTTTGCTATTTCATTAACTTTATTTACAAATAGCTTGGAAGTTAAAATATTGTACAGAATTGAAAATATTCTATAGTGGTAGTAGCAGCTACTTACAGAATATGGTTTTATTTCAAGTATCTAAATGGTTTTAAACACCCATTGTTAGTCCTCCTAGTTCAACCCATGCCAACATAATGCCCTTCGGATAAGTTTGGACTGTAACTCTCATAATTCTTATCCAGCATGATCTGGTAGAACATTCTGGATTTTGTAGTCCCAACACATTAGGAGTTTCATGTTCCAAATGCTATGATTTTCAGCTTCACAAATGATCATTAGCTGAATGACCATTTGGGATTAATTTTCTTAGAAGCGTTTTGCGAATGTGAGTAAAATAACGCAAGACTGCTATTGGGTTTCGCATGATCAAAGTTGTTTGAGCTATAGTTTCCTTCTGTCATAATCATAATCAGAGTAGCCTTGGTTTTCCCTGAACAATATTATTCTCTTGAATGAACTTTAATTTACAGTCCTGTTACCTTTCCTTTCTTATATTAATAACTATTTCGCAGATAATGTTAGAAGCAACTTGTAAAGAGTTCTGCACTGCACTAACATTTGAGCAGAGAATCAGGCTATTCAGCGTGGTTATAATTCAGTCTCAAGGTTGAAAAATTCACTACCATATACCTAAACCCTTAAGCTATGTTTATATAGGGTGGGACATTAGCGGAATCTCACAATTGAATTACTATATTGTGTTCCATCTGGGACTCAACGTTGGTGAATATTTAACGTCAAACCATAAAGAGATGCGGGAGTTATGGCTTTTTACAATAATAAGTTTTCTTATTTAGCTAAATCCAAAGTAAGATTACAAACCAGACATGAATTTGGAAAAAGAAAATTTGGATAAAGTAAAATGATATAACTTAATTTGAAGATTGGACTTACTGGGCTTGCTAGGAGACTATCAGGACAGAGATGGGTTCTACCAGTTCAGACCAGTTTGGCCGAGAAGGTAGTAACTCGGCCAGCCATGCCCTGAATGGTTCTATCATCGGTGCCCTAGGCACTGCCATCATTTTTTGTTTCTGCGCATGCACAGAAGCAATTTTTTTACTACTGTGCATGCGTGCGTGCATGTGCGTCTCTGAGCAAATCAGAAGTAACAGAAGCCGGAACCCACACCTCCATCAGAATATAGCTGGGCTATTGGAAAGCAGATACCCTGTTTCCCTGAAAATAAGACCTCCCCAGATAATAAGCCCAATCGAACTTTTGAGTGCATGTGGTAAAACAAGCCCTCCCCCAAAAATAAGCCTTCCCTGAAAATATTGCAACACAGCAGCAGCCAAGAGGTGACCCTGCTCCCCGCCTTCTGCACCTCATAAATAATAATAGATCTCCTTGAAAATAAGGCCAAGCGCTTATTTCGGGGGTCAAAAGAAAATAAGACCCTGTCTTATTTTGAGGGAAACACGATAGTTGAGCAAAATAAAATAATAAAAGAAAGCAAAGGTAGCACCAATAATAACAGGTGTCTGGGAGGCAATCCCCAAACAATGGGAACACCACTTAAACATGATCGGTACTGACAAATTCACCAACAGTTAAAAGGCAAAAGGCAGCTTTCCTTGGGACAGCTTAATGTCTATCCTGTAACGCTATCAAACCTCCACATCTGCCTAGCTTGAGAAGGACTCGATAGGTGGACAAAAATGCCAACTCCAGTCTGAATATCAGGCTCACTTTGTGATGCACCATAAAATAAAATAATAAAATAAAAAATATAAGATAAAACAAATTTTCTTGCTGGATTCAAAAAAGAAAACATTTTACCATTTTAGTTTAGAAAATTGTTTCCCAAACTTGGTGATTTTAGGATGTGTGGAAGTCAAGCCTTACCCTCTCTCTCTGCTTGGCTGGAGAATTTGGAGAGTTAAAGTCCACACATCTTAAAATTACCAACACTGATTTTGAAAGTTTTAAAAAGGGGCAGCAAAATTTATGGAGCTGTTGGAGGAATCCTGGCCATCATGACCCATATTTTAATAGCCAGGGGATGAGAATGGAGACAATGATCCTCCATATTTTGTGAATGACCTTTCTGAATGCATGGAGTTTGCCAACTAGACTTTAGCTTAACCCAGCACTCTGGGTTCTTCTCATGGATATTTGAATTGCTGTGTATGTATATGTGTCTGACATTCTCACGCCCAATTTCTTTGAGCTAATTCTATGGAACACAATGGGTAATCAGTTCACTGGCAGGGAGAAACTGCACTATGAATGACCCCATGGACTTTGCTTAAAAGCAGGTAGGACTGAGTGGGAAAATGCATTAGAATAGTAGCCAACTATAAATGTTCCTTTTTCTTGCGGGAAAGAGAAGAAAAAATCCAGACACAACAGAAATAACTCTCTCTCATATATTTTTCTTTTTAATTAATATTTCATGATCAGTTAAACAGCAGTCTGTTATCTTCCTAATAAAGCAAAGGTATTACAGCCAATAAAAAAATATTTATGACCACATTTTTATGTTTTAATCAAGGGCAAACCTTCCGACATATTCTTTTTTAGCTGCTTGACATTGCACATGATTAAGTAAAAAAATAGCTTTTTATGTGAAAAAGGAAATGCTCACTGAGGTTAGTTAATTAACACATCGTCCTTTAGAAATGCAATAAATCCAGCATGATGGAAAAGAACTAGAAATAATTTTTAGATACTCTTGCTTGTAGAGTCTGTACTAGATGCAAGTTGAGATCTAATACATTGTTTTGCTGATATTGTTCTTCTTCTCCTGATAGAGCAATACCAATAACACTCAAATACTGCTTCATAGTGCTTTATGAACCTCTCTAAGTGGTTTACAGAGTCACTATATTGCCCCTAACAATCTGGGTCCTCATTTTACCTACCCTGGAAGGATGGAAGGCTGAGTCAACTTTGAGCTGGTCAGAATTGAACTCCAGGCAATGAGCTTTGAAATAACCTGCAATAATGAATTGTAACCACTATGCCACCACAGCTCCTTAGAGTTGGCTATTCCTGCCAACTTGGTGTCATCTGTAAATTTGATGAGTTTCCTATCTATCCCCTCATCTAAACAATTGATGAAGCTGTTGAAGAGCACTGGACCCAAGATAGAGCCTTGGGGTTCCCCACTTCAAATTTTCCTCCATATAGATGCAATTCCACTAAGGACAACATATTGAGTGCGGTTGGTCAGCCAGTTACATATCCATCTGGTGGTGATGTTGTTTGACTCACATTTTTCTATCTTTTTAAGTCATAGGTTGTGGTTTACTTTGTCAAATGCCTTACTGAAGTCTGAGTAAATTATATTTACAGCATTTGTCTGGTGCACTACTTTTGTCACTTTGTCAAAAAATGCAATAAGATTTGTCTGGCATGATCTGTTTTGACATATCTGTACTGTATGCTAGCTGAAATTCAACAGGTGTGGTTTTTGTGATTACTTGGTTTATAAGCAAATAATTTTCAATCAAGCAATGTCTTTCCCATTAAGGTAGTTATGGTACTTGTTTACAATGACTAGTCCTGTTTATTCAGATATTTCTTCCTCTGATGCTTACAATACTGTCTTGTATTTTTGAATATGACCTCCCACAATCCCAAACCAGTATGTCCAATATGGAATTTGTAGCCCAGCATATCTATAGTGATCAAATTGCCTATTTCTGCTCTGAAAAGAGTCAATGTGCAGTTTCCATAGTCCAAAAATACACATACTGCAGAATTGACTCAGAGAATTCAGAGAAAGCCAATAAACCTCTTTGTAATGGAGTGTGCAATTCCATTATTATAGCATATGTAGCAGCAGAACAAAAATGCTTCATAATCTTCTAAATACAGACTTATAAATGAATCATGGACTCCATGTTTCACTCAGTGATATTCAAGAAGCTCTCTCTAATTATGCCATTGTCTTACCTTTATTCACAAAATCTGGCTCTGTAAACTTATTGTTGTGAACTCTGCTGTATGAGCATCCACAAAGGTTTGTCCGACCTCCTAGGCTTGTTTAGATGCTACTTTGATAATGCCACAAAGCATCCTTCTTCAACCTGGTGTTCTCCAAATGTGTTTACATCTCAGGAGTTCAGCATACAAGGAGATTAATAGGCAGGACAAAGGTTCAGATTTTATTCTGCAAAAGGAGAGAGAGAGAGGGAGGGAGGGAGGGGGCATAGTTAATCTTATTTATATTTAATTAAAATGAAGTATATTTAATATGGGTCCTCTTCATCCACTTAGCCTATAATTATCTTTATCCTGTTATTAAAAACTTACTTTTAAATTTTTTTTTGAGAGCTGCATCCAGGACTTTCAGGACGCAACATTCTCAGATTGTACTATACCTGAGAAACAGCAGGGCTGTCCTAAGATTGCTATAAAACAAGGAATGGTGCACCATTTGCAATCTTCTTCAATCTGGGTATAAAATAAAACCTTTGAGTGAGATACAGGGTTTAGAAATGTGAAATTAAATAATGCAGGATAAATAAATAAATAAAAACAGGGAAAGAAACAACAGTCAAGATGGCATTAAATGTCCCAGAATCCTCAGTCATTACAAGGAGGTAGTGAAAGGTACCAGGTTGAGGAAGACATTTGGGCCTGGATATATATTTCGTTACTGGCTGTTTTAGGGTTCTCATGATCATTTTCAAAGATCACTGATTTGAGAAATGGTCCATATAATAAGGGCTGACTGAATAATTACTACAATGGCTGGAAAGTGGAGTTGATGTTTGCTCTGCTAATTGTACTTAATTTACTGTGACTATTCCCCAGAGGTTCCTGTTGACTTGAGAATGTTAAAACACAGTGCCAAGACATTTCAGTGGGAGAAGATATCAATTAAAAGTCCTATAGGAATCATTAAAGAGGGATCTTTACAATGAGTTCCTGATAGGCAGAGTCTACGCTGAAGCTTTTGTAGAAACACAGAGCCTGATCTAGGATTATTTGAAATGATTTTGTTTTAGGAAACACATGGCATTAAAGCCATGTCTTTAAGTAAACCACCTTAAAAACACTTTAAGCATTGGGTGAATTTATCTTCATCTTCATTTCAGGCCATGTGCCAATCATCTAGAGCGAGGGTCTCCAAACTTGGCAACTATAAAATTGTGGACTTCAACTCCCAGAATTCCCTATGCTGGCTGAGGAATTCTGGAAGATAAAGTCCACAAGCCTTAAAGTTACGAAGATTGGGGACCCCTGATCTAGATGACTGAGTGCCTCTTCTTCTTCCCTTTCTTTCTTGGAAATTGAGTATATCCCAGAAAACATCTAGAACACGGGATTCTTTCTGCATGAATTCCTTCTATCTATCTAGAAGTAGAAAGGAGAGAAAGGACCATATGCTATTTCATTAGTTCTAGATTATTATTTCCATTTTATATGTGCATTATCTCCCAACTCTAAAAAGTGTCAATAAACCATAGCACATTTCAAAGCAGCACTGTCAGCTCTAAGCTGGAAAACTCTGGACCACCCTTAGATGAAAATGGATAGCTTCCATTCAGAGAACTGTCAAGACTTTTGTAGCCCAAAAGTAATGGCCATATTTCAAAGAAGATATAAAGAATGCAACTGATTTGCATAGTTATTACCACGCTGTCAGCTTCCCAAATAAATATATAAAAGTAATGCGGTTGTTACCATATATAACGATGAACCATCATGTGATCCCCCCCAATGCTTTATCCATAAACCCTAACAAAAAGTTTCCAATCTAAATGACAAACTCGAGGTCGACTCAGCCTTCCATCCTTCCAAAGTCAGTAAAATGAGGACCCAGATTATTGGGGGACAATATGCTGACTCTGTAAACCCCTTAGAGAGGTCTGTAATGCACCATGAAGTGGAATATAAGTCTATTGCTATTGCTAAATTGTAAATTAATTTTCAAATTTTTTGAATTACATTACTAATTTCCATCCTGTGTTGTTTAGTTTTTTTGCAAGTCCACAGATGGTGATAAAAGGTTCCTGTTTGAGTTTCCAACAACTATTTGAGGATCTTTTGAGGTTACTTTTAGATCTTTTTTTGATAGAGAAATCATAAGAATTTTTCTTCCAAGCAAGAAAAGAATTGAATTACAAAAATGCAAACCAGTAATTAAATACTGTAAGTGCAAGAAAGACTTCACTTCAAGCGAAGATGCTGAAAACAATTTTTAAAAAAAATAATAGGATGGTAAATTGGGTTGCAATGGTAAATTAATCTTTGCATCAGTAGTTTTGAAGCAAACTTGGTGAGAAAAAGAACCTTCCAAAGTTATAAGATAAACTACTTCTTAATTGCATTTGCCAAATTATGCATAACAGGTAGGACAGGTAAATTTCCTCAACAACTTTACCTAAGTATTATTTTGGTATATTGGTTTAGTTGTTATATTGATGTGGTAGGGCAAAGTACATTGGCCTTAAGTCTGCAATAATTTGTCCTGTCATCTGGAAAGCAGATTTGCTAATTACTGTCTTGTTCCCTTCTTTGTGAAGGTCATTTAAAATAGAAGGGTAAAGAAGATGCTTAAACATTTCATTGAGTTCCAGATTTCACCTGGACAGGTTATTTTCGCTAACTCATTAACATAGGCTCAGACAGGTGTCAGATGGTTTTGCTCAAGCAATGGCATATACACCAAGAAATGGTGAAGTGAGGAAAATTAAATTTCTCATTTGTATTAATTCTAAACAATCCTAAGGATTTCTTTGTTATATCAAATCTGGTGAATTTGTTTTCTGTGAATTTTGAAATGAGAACAAAAATGGCAGCTATATTATTCTTACATTTTAGGCAATGAATCTGAAAGTTCAGGACATAATTGAGATATTGCCTTGTAACTGAGATACACCCTTATGTTCGCCCCATATACTGTACAAAAAACAGGATGCTGAACTAGACAGTGGTTACCAGGAGTGGGTTCCTGCCAGTTCTAACCTCTTCTATAGAAGAGGTTCCACAAATCTACAGTGCCGTTTAGAACCGGTTCCAGCTCCCTCCCCCCGCCCATCCGCACATCATCAAGATGAAGAGTGAGAGGAGGAATTCTGGGAGTTGAAGTCTACAAGTCTTAAAGCTGTCAAGTTTGAACACCCCTGGGTTTTTTTTTCTAAAGGGTTAGGGTTACAAGAGTCTTGTAACTTGACAGCTTTAAGACTTGCAGGCTTCAAATGCCAGAGTTTCTGAGCCAACATTTTGGTTGCTAAGCAAGAGCGTTGTTAAGTGAGTTTCACCACATTTTAAAAGTTGGCCATGCCCCTCCCCAGTCACATGGCCAGCAAGCTACTCCCAACCGGTCACATGGCTGGCAAAGCAGGCCACACCTACAGAAGAGGTTCTAAACAATTTTGAAAACCACCACTGGTGGTTACCATCAACTCGCTCCTCTATGACCACAATGGTATGTGGAAATGATCTTGAAGACAGGAAGAGTTGCAGTCAGACTAATGGTCAAATAAGAGACAGTGGCAACTTAACCCATTTTCAGACTTGCAAAATTGACATCAGTCTTGTGAGGCAACCCCAGATGAAACATTTCTCCCACATTATCTTAGTAGCCCCAAAATATAGGGAGAATCCTTTCTGAGATGTTTGCCACACCCACATTCTGGCTGCGGGCTAAGATGCAACCTGGCAGTACTGAAACAGCCACAACTTGTCCAAATTTCATTCTCTAAGGAGAATGTGGATTTTTGGGACATTCTGTAAGGTAGCCCATTTGTGGCACCTTGCTTCAAATAATGTCCTATAATGCAATAACACTTAGACTTATATACTGCTTCACAACGCTTTACAGCCCTATTTAAATGGTTTACAGAGTCAACATATTGCTTCCAGGATTGTGGGTCCTCATTTTACCGACCTCGGAAGGATGGAAAGATTTTTATTTTATTTATTTTTATTAAATTTATACCCTGCCCTTCTCCTTGTTAGGACCCAGGGCGGCACACAGGCATTATATAAAACCACAGAATACAATATCAATTAAAATATATTAAATTAATTAAACCCGTGCTAAAACCCATGTTAAAGCCTTGCCAAATTATAATTTATTTTTAAAAAGTCAGAAACGGGGGGCTGTCCTAGGCCGGCTTGTTGGAATAAATACGTCTTAAGACGTTGGCAGAAGAGGCGGAGGTCCGAGGTCGGGGGGTAGGTCGTTCCAGAGGGCCGGGCCCGCCACAGAGAAGGCCCTTCCCCTGGGTGTCGCCAACTGGCATTGCCCCGCCGACGGCACCCGGAGAAGACCCTCTCTGTGGGAGCGGATCGGACGAAGGGATGTATGGGGCAGGAGGCGGTTTCGTATATAGCTAGGCCCCGAGCCATGGAGCGATTTAAAGATGAGTCAACCTTGAGCCTGGTGGGATTTGAACTGCCAAATTGCAGTCAGGCGGCAGTAAGCAGAAGTAGCCTGCAGTACTGCATTCTAACCACGGCATCCCACAGCTCATAATGCATCATTTTGTCCTACTAAAGGTTAGGACAATGAGAGTTTTAGTAGTGCATAGATTGTTTCAACACAGTGAGAGTCTTCTGAGCCTCAAAAAGCAGAGCACTGGAAAAACACACATCTGTGTTCAGACGAATGCTGGAAGAAGGCTGTGTATTTTGATAATACTGTGATGGCATCATTGAGCATAACTTAATGTTGCATAATTCAAGGTTCAAAATGTACAGGAAAATATGCTGTATCTGAAAATTTGTGCAAATGTGTCTAAAAAATCCATTCAGCTGAACCTTCAACTCTGAAGGCTAAAGTTATAGCATGTCGTTTATCTGTAAGAGAAATAACCCAAAACTTCATATTTTAAGCATTGACCCAAGATGATTAAATTGTCTATTGCAGCATTTGATCTGAAGAATTAACATATTCCTGCATTCAGACCCAGAACTCAAAGTCAGAATACTGTAAGTGTAATAGATTTATAGACTATTCAAATGTTATTTTTGTATATTGTTACTTTAAACAAAATGTAGGTGTTGAGTCCTCGACTTGCGACCGGTCCTCGACTTACGACTGACCGCGAGTCTTTCACTCTTCCCCCTAGAGCCATAGTAACAAGGAGTAACAAGTCAGTAACTGCCAGACGCGCCTGATTGGCTCAGACGCGGCTGGTGGGAATTCGGTCCAAGAGTTCCCTGATTGGTTCCCCGTCTGACAGCTCGCGTATAAATAGCTGTCAGACGGGGAAGCCCCTGTCTACCACATTTTGTTCGCTTGTACATATTTACTGCTATTTTCCTTGCTTGCCAATAAACGGCTTTGGGTTTGAACTAGCCTGTGTCTGGACTCCCTCACTGGTGACAGAATCCAACAGTAGACTTTCCCCATATGTTGAGAAAACAGGGAACCAAATTCTGCCTGCTTTGACAGAGCACTTCTGCTGCTAAATTAAGTTTCACGCTTTGCCCACAATTTGTAAACATCCTGCAAAGAGCTTGCATTTAGCCCTAGCACAATTCAATATCGACCCAGTACATTATCTATAAATTGTTTTGGTAAAAGTTAGGCCTTTTTATTCCTTACTGTGAGTTGGAAAATGACTTGGTGTAAGGTGAGATAATAGTAGTACTTCCTTAATCCAGCATTGTCATTTACAAATAGCCACAGATGTTTATAGTGAGGTGTGAGAAAACCTATATCAAAAATACAATCATGTGCTTCACTCGCCAAAATGCTGAAACTTTGTAGGTCCATAATTAACTGGAGTTCAAAGCCTTATCTGAATTTGTACACAATATGATTCATTTTCTGTATTATTGCTTTTTAAATTGTTTAAAACTTGGCCTAGACCTAAAAGTAAATACATTCACAAACTAGACACGTTTGTGACTACTTTGGCAAAAATCTGCATGGTTTTCCTGGCAACAACACAGACATGGAATGCCACTGCCTTTTTGAAAAATGTTTTTGATGTCCTAATCTAGTCTAAAGCATTAGGATTCCATGGTGACAGCTCAGTCAAATATTAAATAGGCCTCGCAAGGCATCCAAGTTTTACCCATTGAGACAGAGATTCTGGGCAATGGTTAGAAGGAGAATTGAGGAAGAGAAAAAAAATGAAAAAATATATTTTTCTTGGTTTTCCTTCATGAGATTGCATGGTTGGTTCTTCTTTGTATCGTTGGAAGAAATGTCCATCTGAGTTCAGCTCCAAGTGGGGAAAAAGACACTGGATTCATGGAACTTGCTTGGAAAGAAGGTTTATTGATGATGGACAGGACCACATGGTTTGAGGTCCTGGGGAAAAAAAGGGAAGAGATGCTGAGAGTGCCCTGGTTTTATGCTCTCTCTGGGATTTTGTATTTGAGCTTGTATTCTGATTGGTTGTCAGACTCCCATGGGGCCATGCAGGGGCAACTGTGAGGCTATCCTGAGCCCCAAGCTTGGTTGAGCCTTGCTGGATGCTGATGTAAGGAAAAGAGGTAGATCTCTGTTATGTAGAATAGACTGGCTCAGGCCTTAATGGCCCATTGACAAAGGATGAGTTTCTCCTTCCCTTTTAGGGGAAATATTTCCTAAAATATTTCATTTTTCTAGGAGAGCAGTGGGTGCTAACTTCCTACAGTATTAAATGTGAGTTTAAAATCAGGATCTGGAAGCCCCGACCTTCTTCCTTAGCAGCAGAGATGCTTAGGCTTCTGTCCTGGTAGATGAGAGAGCAGAAAAGAGGTCAATTGATGAGGCAGAGCTGTCCTTATCAATATGCTGTCTTTGTACCAACTTTTCTTCTTCCCAGTAATATATCATAATCAGTTTTGTCACTCTTAATACTTGCAGTTCTCCACTTTGAATAAAAGCATAACTAAGACTTGAGGGTATGTCAGATATAACAAAAAATGTAACTATGAAAAAACAACAACAAACGAGAATAGAAATGACTGCTTCCTATCCTGCTGAGTTGCCTGCGGCAGTTACATATTTCCATTGAGTTATTTTATGATCAGGCCAGTATGTTATTGAAATATTATCTCTTTAGCCTTTCTCATTCTGATAAGAAACGACAGCCTCTCAGAACAGGAATTCATATGGAGAACAAAATATAGGTTGAGGAGAAAATTTAGCTGGGATGAAGAGCAAGCTTGACTGTCTTCATGTTATATCTCCTCAACAATAAAATAAAATAAGGACACCTTCGTTGTTTCTGTAGAATAATGAAGCAGAATAATATTCTTGGTACAGTTTCCTAGGATTTTCTATCATTTGGAGATTACATTGCCTTAGGGCAACTGGGAGCAAGAGTCTATAAATTAATGGAGTCTGAGCAATATCTAGCAGTCTTCAGTGTAGGTGAAAATTTCTTCCGCTTTGCTTTGTACATCCTTATTTGCACAATGAGCCTCAGATGAAGGTATTGTTCAAGATGTTTGGATAAATGTGTGTGTCCTTGGCTTATACCACTGAAAGGTGCATCACAAACAGAATAAAAAGTCATACGGGCTTGGATCTCAAGTATACAAATGAATATTTGATGGTGTTTTCAGCTGAATTGAGAACTAGTGCTTTCAGATGGGGAGAATGCCTAAATTCAGGAGCAATAAAATGGAATTATTTGGGGAACAGAGAAAAGTAGGTCAAAAGTTGGTATTCCTTTGCAAACATGATTCAGCAGTGGGTTCTCTTAGTTCTTAGCTCCAGGGCCCTTTTCTGAAGATTTGTCAAACTTGTGATTTGCAATAGATTTGCAAAGATGTTAAAAATATCCATACACACTGCAAAGAAATTCACTTTTGTGGCATTATTTGCCTAAATTTCTATTGACTGAATCCACGTTAAAATAGGATAACTGAGTTATATGGTTTTTGCATGTCGAAAGTACAATACAATGAAATAGCAGAATTGGAAGGGACCTTGGAGGTCTTCTAATCCAACCCTCTGTCTAGGCAGGAAACCCTATACCATTTCAGACAAATGGCTATCCAACATCTTCTTAAAGACTTCCAGTGTTGGGGCATTCACAACTTCTGGAGGCAAGCTGTTCCACTGATTAATTGTTCTGTCAGGAAATTTCTCCTCAGTTCTAAGTTGCTTCTCTCCTTGATTAGTTTCCACCCATTGCTCCTTGTTCTGCCCTTAGGTGCTTTGGAGAATAGCTTGACTCACTCTTCTTTGTGGCAACCCCTGAGATATTGGAACACTGCTATCATTTCTCCCCTAGTCCTTCTTTTCATTAAACTAGACATACCCAGTTCCTGCAACCCGTTCCTCATATGTTTTAGCCTCCAGTCGCCTAATCTTCTTTGTTGCTCTTCTCTGCATTCTTTCTAGAATCTCCACATCTTTTTTACATTGTGGTGACCAAAACTGAATGCAGTATTGCAAGTGTGGCTTTACCAAGGCATTATAAAGTGGTATTAACACTTCATGTGATCTTGATTCTATCCCTCTGTTTATGCAGCCTAGAACTGTGTTGGCTTTTTTGGCAGCTGCTGCACATTGCTGGCTCATATTTAAATGGTTGTCCACTAGGATTCCAAGATCCCTTTCACAGTTGCTACTATTGAGCAAGGTACCACCTATACTGTACCTGTGCATTTTGGTTTTCTTGCCTAAATGTAGAATCTTACTTTTTTCACCATTGAAAGATAGTGCCCAATGTTCAAGTTTGTCAAGATCCTTCTGTATCTTAAGCCTATCTTCTGGAGTGTTGGCTATTCCTGCCAGCTTGGTGTCATCTGTAAATTTGATGAGTTCCCTATTTATCCCCTCATTCAGATCATTGATGAAGATGTTGAAGAGTACTGGGCCTAAAACAGAGTCTTGGGGTACTCCACTGCATACTTCCCTCCATGTAGATACAGTTCCATTGAGGACTATATGTTGAGTGCATTTGGTCAGCCAGTTACGAATCCATCTGGTGGTGATGCTGTCTAACCCACATTTTTTTACTTTATCTAGTAGTAAGTCACCATAGGTTTGAAAAATCTCATAGAAAAAAAATCTTATGAATTCCCTACAGTTTAACAAACAGTCATTTATTAACTTCACATGCCCATGTATGATGAGGAATTTGTGTTTATTACGATATTCCTTATTTTGTATTTAACAAAGAAGGAGAGGTGATAATAAGTATAACCTTGCTCCCTTAACCTATGAGCCTTGGATTTGTAAGTTGTCCCTAACAGAGACAATTCATCCACCAATGCTCTGTGCTGTTTGCAACTTGCAATTCATGGGCTGGGAGGCAGCAGATGTATTGAGAAGTCAGCAACTCTAGCTGGAAAACAAAATGTCAAGAGACGTGCATTCAGCTGTGCATTTCTCCCAAAGCAGAAGGCACAGCAGGGCTCAAAAATATAATTTCTAGCATTTGCTGAATAAACAGATTCCCCCCCCTCCACCTTCCAATATTCCTTCCAACCAATTGCAGATGATAGTATGAGATCACAAGTGAGATTTTTAGGAGCGGAGATAGAATGAATGGTAGCCTTAAATATTAAAAATTATCTGGAAACTGAAGTGGGTGACAATGAAAACAAATTCCTGGAGAGGTTGAAGTAGCTGCATTTTGGTTTGTACCAGTGGTGGGTTTCAAATTTTTTTAGAACCTACTCTCTAGGTGTGGCCTATTTTGTGGATGTGGCATGGCAGTCATGCGACAGGGTGAGAGTGGCCAACTTGTAAAATGTGGTGAAACTCGTTTAACAATGCTCTTCATTAGCAACCAAAATTTTGGCCTCAATTGTGATGATAAATTCTCTCTCTCTCTCTCTCTCTCTCTCTCTCTCTCTCTCTCTCTCTCTCTCTCTCTCTCTCTCTCTCTCTCTCTCTCTCTCTCTCTCTCTCTCTCTCTCTCTCTCTCTCTCTCTCCCCCTCCCTCCCTCTCTCTCTCTCTCTTTCTTTCCTTTCTTTCTTTCTGCCTTCCTTTCCTTCCCATTGGGTTACTGGCAGTGGCAGGCCAGACTTACTTCTGGGTCCGCCGGTGGAACCCCTTCTCACCGGCTCTCTAAATTTCACCATCTGGCTCTTGCGAGTAGGTGAGAGCCTGCAGAAACCCACCATTGGTTTGTACAAATAGTATTTCCTCAGTGAGAGCGAAAAGATGAGGAAGAAGAAATGTTGCACATCTTGAACGTTGGCAGAAAATGCCTGGATGAGTTTTGTTTGGTCATGATATGTATGTCCAACTGGCCACTAGAAATGTCCATTCGTAAATTGCCTATTTCTGAAAACTAGAAGTGTGTAGAATAATAAGCCTGCTACTATAGAAGTATAGTGAAATATAATGTACATCAAGCTCGGTGTGGAAACAATGAATTGTTATTCTGTGCCAAAATCTGCAACTGTGAATAAACTGGAGTTTCATAGTTTGGAGCAGACATGAGAAAACACAGCAAAAAAAATTTTTTTTGTTAAAGTAAGGGATAGAAAAAGAAACATAAAAACATGAAAGTACTTTATAATAGATTTGTGCTATGATTTTGAATTGCAACAATAGCATTTAATTCTATGGAAGCAAAACACTTATTTTTAGTCTTTATAAGTTGTCGTTCATGTTTTCATTTTTCTATTAGTTTCAATGGGGTTGTTCTCCATTTAAATTATAACACAAAAGAACAAAGAAGATTTGTGACTGCTAAGGAGTAACGTGGAGAGAAAAGGGAGAGAAAAATCTTGCCTTCCCCTCTAAATTGTTCTCTCTCCTCCCTTAGATTGTAATATAATTAGTCCTGGACTTACAGCAGCTCACTTAGTGATTGTTTGAAGTTATAATGCCACTGAAAAAAGTGACATGGCAATTATTCACACGCATTACCATTGTAGCATCCCCATGCTTACATGATCAAAACTTAGTCGCTTGGCAACTGACTCATATTTATGAAGGTTGTAGTGTCCTGGGGTTATTTCAGTGGTGGGTTTCTGCAGGCTCGCACCTACTCGCGAGAGCCGGTTGGTGAAATTTAGAGAACCGGTGAGAGGGGGTTCCACTGGCGTACCTGGAAGTAAATCTGGCCCGCCGCTGCCAGTGACCCAACGGGAAGGAAAGGAAGGAAGAAAGGAAAGAAAGAAAGAAAGAAAGAATTAATTAATTTATCATCACAATTGAGTCCAAAATTTTGGTTGCTAAGCAAGAGTGTTGTTAAATGAGTTTCACCACATTTTAAAAGGTGGCCACTCCCACCCTGTCACATGACTGCCAAGCCACGCCCACAAAATAGGCCACACCTACAGAGTAGGTTCTAAAAAATTTGAAACCCAACACTGGGTTATTTGATTACCTTTTGCAACCTCCTGATAAGCAAAGTCAATGGGGAAACCAGATTCACTTGTGTTATTAACAATTATGGCAAGAAATGTCATAAAACGGAGCAAAACTCACTTCACAAATGTTTCACTTAGCAATACAAGTGTGGGCTCAATTGCAATTGTACATCGAAGATTATCTGTATCTTGGTTGGGGGTGAATCAGAAAGGAAAGCAACCTGAGAAGCAGAAGTGGTTCTCAGCCAGTTCTGACCAGTTCTGGAGAGCCGGTAGCAGAAATTTTGAGTAGTTCAGAGAACCGGCAAATAGGCTGGCCCCGCCCCACTGCCTCCCAGCCTTCCAGCTGATCTTCTTTTGTTGCCCTGAATGGGAGAACGGAACTGGAAAGCAGGTTAGTGGGATGGGCAGGGAATGGGGATTTTTCCAGTAACCTTCCCCCAGGAGTGGGGAGGGAATGGGGATTTTGCAGTATCTTTCTCCTGCCACGCCCACAAAGCCATACCCACAGAACCGGTAGTAAAAAAAATTGAATCCCACCACCGCTGAGAAGTCATCTTTGACATGAATGATTGCTTAGACTGAGACACCAACAAAAGAAAATATAACTTACCATACAAAAGCATGATTTTAGTTGCTTTTTGCATCAAAAGACTTCAGCTTAGCGGAAACCAGAGTAGCAGCATTGGCACATGGCGTT
The DNA here is from genome assembly GCA_039707465.1 of Rhabdophis nuchalis. Taxonomy (NCBI): domain Eukaryota; kingdom Metazoa; phylum Chordata; class Lepidosauria; order Squamata; family Natricidae; genus Rhabdophis; species Rhabdophis nuchalis. The sequence continues at coordinate 149,575,154 of CM077645.1, forward strand.
AAGAAATCCAACAGGTTATTTCTGTTTCACTTACCAGTTTGCTTGCGAGAATTTGGTGCCTGGGGTCTGCAAATCTTGAACAGTGCCTTATAATAAATTTGCACTATGATTTTGAATCAAAGCGATAGCATTTAATTCTATGGAAGCAAAACACTTATTTTTAAACTTCGTAATTTTTATTTTTATTTTATTTTATTAAATTTATACCCCGCCCTTCTCCAAAACGGACCCAGGGCGGCACACAGGAATATTAAAATACATACAAAATCACATAAAAAATTTAAAAAACTTATTTGATAAAGATCCTGCGCTATTTGATAAAGCGCAGGATCTTAAAGCGCAGGATCAAATAAGTTTAAAAAATTTATTTGATAAAGATCCTGCGCTAAAACCAAATTAAAATCCCCCAAATTTAAAACTGTCTAAAAGTCATTATGGAGGTTACGCTAAGTTGTCATTCGTACTTCCATTTGTTTCAATGGGGTTGTTCTCCATTGAAATTATAATATAAAAGAACAAAAAAGTATTGCTTTGTGACTGGTTAGCAAAATCTGAAAAACATCTTTCATTACCCCACTAAACAATCTGAAAAATACATTGTGGAGCAAACTGGCTACTAATTTTGGAGGCAGCCCTATCATTTGATCATGCTTTGTTCTGCTAAGTTATGACTCTTGCATATTTTCTTTTTTACTTTTTAAAAAGACCATTAATGGAGAAGCAGATGTTGCTATGTTCCCGGCAAATGCTACACAGTGAATCATCTTAGCCTCTCTGTAAAATTTTAACTTAATGGAGTCCTGGCATTTGTGATGAGCTGAGTAACTTAATTTTATAGAACAACCTATTGAACAAGCTGTTCTTGGACATTCCCATCTCAACTAAATGTTAGAAGTATTAAAATTCACATTAGCGCAAGAGGAAATTTTGCATGGGCAATCCTTTAATACAGTGTTTTATGGCTCTATTAGCTGCACAGCAGCTGGTGACATGATGAATTTAATCCATTAAAAGATTCAGTATGAGGTTTAAAAGTCAGCTTTTTAAAGCATAATCTTGCTGCAAGGGAAGAGAACTTCTCCTCAGGACTAGCGGCATGGTGGGTTCACAGTGTGGCAGGTATTGCTATGAAAGACACCGGCATGACTGGCTTCAAAACGCTGATGGATTCATATCTAGCAGAGAAAGGTTGTAGTGATGAGAGCAGTCAGTGGAACAAGCATATTCAAAAAAATGGTAAATAAAAGATCAACATTCTTTCCCTTTCTGTCATTTTACCACAATTGAGAACTTGTATTTCAAGATCATACCTGTCTAATCAACAAATTGGATGTGTAATCTATCACCTTGATCTATTTGGGTGTTTGACGGCCACTTTAGTTTTGCCAGGCCAACTTCTCATGTGGTTAAAGTCAACGGGATTGTTAGGTTAAATAAATTAATGTGTCACAATTTATGCAGGATTCAGCTCATTGGAAACACAGCCGCAGAAAGTCATATTCTAGAGAGCTTCCAGATCACAGTTTTACAATGGATCAAATCAGTAGAAATAATCAGAAAGGCAATAATAATAATAATAACAACAACAACAACAACAACAAAATATATCAGCAAATTGCAGCTTCCTGCAATAACACCAGCGGAACTGCAAAAAACGGCGCTACTTGGAACATCTTACATTCTAAGAAGATACTTGGTTGATACCTAGGATGCTGGCAGCAAACTGTATCAACCATTTGCACCAGTCAATAGTATTTGCAATGCATTGTTAAATGTTCAGTTGGCTGAGTTTCATGTTTTATGAATAAAGATGATGATGATAATAATAATAATAATAATAATAATAATAATAATAATAATAATAATAATAATAATGTGCTTAATGGAGGATTCAATATATGGCAAAGAGTTCAGATAAGCACTGTGTCATGGCATATCATAATATGTAGAAAACATGTACAGAAAATAAGCAGTTTGGTATATACCCGTGATGGCAAACCATTGGTATGCGTGCCACAGGTGGCATGTGGAGCCATATCTGCCAGCACCTGAGCCATCAGCTCCAGCACACATACATGCACCAACCACCTAATTTTCAGCCTTCCGGAGGGCTGGGGGAGGCCGTTTTCATTCTCCCAAGTCTCCAGGAAACCCTCCAGAGCCTGGGAGGGCGAAAAATGGGCCCAATGGGCCAACTGGAAATTTCCTGAACATTAGGCCCCTTTTTTGCCCTCCCCAGTCCCTGGAGGCTTTCCTGGAGCCTGGAGAGGGTGAAAATGGCCTCCCTCAGCTTCCCGGAGGAAATACCAAGCTCAGATTGGAGGCAAGCTGTATGGCATGCATGGGGGGGGGGAAGTGTGTGTGTGTGTGGGTTGTGTGTATATATGCACGTGGGGGTGCTCTTTACATTATGAGTGCACACACACTATTGCATGCACACACTTACATTTTGGCACCCAACAACAAAAAAGTTAGCCATCACTGGTATATACCAACCAACTCAATGTCAGTTTAATAGCAATTGCTATTAATGTCAATATCAAATACAAAGCCAATGAATTGGAGTCCAAAAAGATTGCACCAACAATAAGCTATGAAACCATTAAGCTATCTTCTGACTCCAACTTAAAAGGAATCTCAGCATATTAAAAGGGAAATAACAGAGAACGGTCATTTCTACATTCAGGTTCTGTATCCCAGCTGGGCTGGAAAGGAATCAACTGTAGCAAGATAGAAGAGGAGACATTTTTAAATAATATTTTCAATTGAATTTACTAGGCCTAAGGCCTTAAAAAACAACAACAGAGCCAAAGGAGAGGAACATGTTGCATGTTTGAACAAAGTTCAAAGGCTTAATATCAAACATGAACTTAGAAGAAAAGATAAAGGTAAAAGTAAAGATTTCCCCTGCCCAGCTGTGTCCAACATTAGAGGCCAGTGTTCATCTCTGCTTCTTAACCAAGGGAGACAGCATTGCCCAAAGACATTTTGGTGGTCATATGCAGAGGCACATCTCTTCCCACCAAAGTGGTATCTATTTATCTACTTGCATTTGTACGCTTTCGAAATGCTAGGTGGTCAGGAGCTGAGACAAGTAATGGGAGCTCACTCCATTTATTATTTATTTATTTATTTGGATTTATTGACCGCCCCCTCTTTCCGAAGAGACTTGGGGCGGTGTACAAGAATTTAAGAGCATATACATATATAACAATTATAAATAATAAAACTAAATTAAATGTTTTACCCTGTTTTAAAATATCTCGTTTAAATTTATAACGTAAAAACCCGATTTGGTAATATTTACTACAACTAGGCTGGTACGGTAGATTAGGTTAGGCCAGGCCGGCCTGCTGGAAAAGATGGGTCTTTAATTGTTGACGGAAGGAGCGGAGGTCCGTAGTAGATCTAAGCTCGGGGGGTAGGTCATTCCAGAGGGTTGGGCCCGCCACAGAGAAGGACCTTCCCCTGGGAGCCGCCTGTTGGCATTGCCAGGAGGACGGCATCTGGAGAAGTCCCTCTCTGTGTGAGCGAATCGGTCGAAGGGATGTGTGGGGTAGGATACGATCACGCAGATAGCTAGGACCCGTGCCATGGAGCGTTTTAAAGATGGTAATCAACACCTTGAAGCGCACCCGAAAGGCCACAGGTAGCCAGTGCAGCTCACGCAGGAGTGGTGTTACGTGCCATCATGCAGCACTCAGTTCTCGAACCTGGACTGTCAGTTTTCCAGCTGACAACTTTGGTGTCTTAAACTGCTGAGTCATCACGCCCCCTGTTTTAGAAGAAGAAAAGAGGTTGTTAACTTTGTAAGCAGTTCAGGGAAACATTCTGGCATTGTTTCTAGCCTAATCTTTATTGCTCTGCTTACAGAAACTGCCTCTCGGGTTAACCCTTATTACATTATAACAGCTAAGGTGAAGTGCTCATCGATGTGAGTGATGTTGAGCTGGCTACGCCCACCCAGTCATATGACCACTGAGCCACCCCTACTCAGATGGTCTTTAGGGCAGAGAACCAGTTGTTAAATTATTTGAATCCCACCACTGGTGTGGTTGGTGCAAATGGCAGACGAATGGGATACAGATATCTTAGAGATGAGTGACATGGGGCCTTCAGCCTAATTTTATGAAGTCTTCAGTTCAAACACTAGAAAGATAGGAGAAAGAGGTGGGATTATCCCCCTCTTTTAACCAGTTTAGTGGGTTGTGCAAATAACTCCAAAGGGACAAAAGACAAGAGGAATTACTAGAAACAGAAAAGAGATGTAGAAAGAGGAAGAATGAGCAGCTCTATTGACTAAGCATTGGCCCAAGTTTAATGGCCAATGATGAAGTCAAGCTGTAATGCTGCTTTTTCTACCAGGTATTTGTTCATAAATAATTGTAAGTTTTAAAAAGCATTCCCTTGATCTGCATTTATAATGATCAGGAGGTTTAAGTCAGTTCAAACCGTGTTATCAGACAGCCTGCTGCTGCCATCACTTTTGTCCAGGGCTGAATGGTTAAACAGCTTAAAATTAATTTTTAAATGTAATTTATGGACAGTCTCTTTATATCTTCATGTGACTTTGGAATTTGACTACGGGCTGTCTTAGGCATGATGAGATGACTAATGTTAGAGTTCATTTTTTTCCTTGCTGGAGTTTACTTCACAGATGACTGCTTTCCATGCATTTGTCATATTGATTTTACTTCAGAATTTTAATACAAATGGTTTGTGTGCTCTGGACCTAGTTATACTTTCTCTGAGGTAAAGCTCAAAGAATGAGGCAGGCTCAAGTAACTATATGTAGGTTTGTAAATGAACAGAAAATTTTAGGAAGAGGGGCAAATTTTTACGTGCATACTATAGTGTCTTTGGTATCTGGTAGTCTAACACAGCAAAATATTTCCTCTTGCCTAGTTACAATTGTCCACTACAGTGAAGGCTAATGGAATACATTGAAGCAAGAGGTTTAAAATTTTAATCAGCTAAACCAGTTCCTACAATATCTGCTCTTCAGGCTGCCATCCAACACCCAGATCAATAAAGCTCAGTGAAATAATGGGATTTATTTCTCAGCAAACATGCATAGATGTGGCACTGTAAGATAGGTATTGTTATTGGATTCATCATGCAGGGAAAAAAATATCATAGTGATTAGAAAAGAGATGTAGCACTGTTCTATATGTTCTTAATTATTGATGCCATGACTTTAAATGTTTACTATATAGAATAAAGTCTGTAAGAATGGTTTGAAAAGCATGCATTATTTTACTATTGTAGTAATAATAAAGAAATATTACTTCAATAAATTTTAAGGCTGGAAAAGCTTGTTTAAATAAAACATCTTTGAAAGCTTTCTCAAATGTAACTAAAAATATTTTGTAAAAGAACTTTGTGTTTTAGAGTGTATTACTTTTCAATTTTCAGCCAGAGCCTTTTGCATGAGATAGTTTGGGATCAATTATTTCCCCCCTTAATGAGGATTTAAAATGTATTTCTCTCTCATAGTCCTTTAAGACACTACACTCCTCATATCCCTTCTACCAGAGGAGAAATAGGGCCCAGTCACCATTTTTACATGTTTGATTCTGTAGTCTTTATTCGTTCCAGTTTTAAAGTCTAGTTTCCCATAATCCCATGTAAATTTTGTCAATGTTGTGGTTGACAATATGGTCAGGAACTGAAATCTGCCTATTCCTATTGGCCAGTTCTGATTGCTGCAAAATTGCCTCTCTCCTCCATGGCCATGTCTGCAGATGGAATGGACAACTCACTGCTGGCCAACCTGCCAAGGACAATTCAACAATTCAATTTAATTATTTAAAATTAAAAAAAAATTAATTGTTACCATTCACATTTTATTCTGTCGCTCCTTTTGCATCCTTTCTTTAATTATTCTAATCCACAACTTCTTTGATATTACTGTAACTCTTACTCTACTGTAACTCATGGAACACAGCAACTTGGTGAGTTGGCCACAATAAGTTGACTGTGGCAAGTTGGCCATGGCGAATTGTCCTAGATCTGTCTGCAGAGGCTTGGCCTGCATAATGCATGGCTGGTGCTCCCAGAAGTGCTTGTCTGATCTTACAGGAGCTCCTCATAGTACAAGGCATTTTGAAAGAATGTTAGTTCTGTTCTTGAAATGCTGTTTTCTAAAATCTCACTAGCCCTAAGTGGCAGAGAGGACAAATTTAATTCCTGAGAGAGAGAACGTTTCTCTTACTTACTTCTTGCTGATTCTGTCATTAATGAGTGTATAACCGGTTTCCCACTGCTTCTGCCAACATGGAACTTTGCGTGGATGTACCTTTTACTATTTTCATATGTTGGGGTCTAGGTTAGTTCACCTACTCCAGAGGCTACATCTAGATATGACCAGGCACAACCAGTCATTGTCAACACAATAATCCTCTTGCAGCATTAGTTGAGGATGGAGATCATGTATTATCAATCACTCTGTCTCTCACTTCATCCTGCAGTCATCCTTCACACCTGTGACTTGTTGAGTAGATAATTTTTAGCAATGGTTTTAGTGCTCTTTCAGAAGATTACTAGACCCTTGTTTAGAAATAGCCCAGCTGGCAGGCATGGAACACTTTGTGCTTGCACGTTGTTAGTTTGGCAAATTGATAAGTGGTTAAATCAAAGTGATTAAACCTGCTTCTATTCCCATCCCACAACATGTTAAGGAAAACAATTTGTAGTTGTTTTTCCAGGAAGCAGGAGACACTAAGTGGGAGAGGAAATTAAGTTGAAGAATCTATCTGTTGTGGCCCACCAGCAGCCAGCGGCGCTGGTGGCAGACTCAGATAGTGAGGAGGTTGAGGAGGAACATCGAGTCTGGGGAAGGCTCTGATGAGGGCCATGTGTCAGAGGCAGAGAAGGGGCCAGGGGCGTCCAACAGTTATCAGCTGTCTTTGGAGTTAGATATCAGTGGGGCAGAAGAACAACTGGAGCCTGTTCCCGATGTGCACATGCACAGAGCTGACAGGAGAAGGGAACAGCTAAGGAACAAGGGCTGACTCTGGAGTAAAGGCACAAGTGGATGGTGAATGGCCCCTCCCATAGGTAATAAAGAGGAGCAAAAGGGGAGTGGAGTTTGCAGGAGACAATTAGTTCAATTCATTAGGGTGAAGACCTGTTCCTAACTTCTTGTCAAGTAATCGCTGCTACAGAGTGGTGTTTGGAAGATATCGACCTGGCAGCTCTCCAAGCCTGATAAAGATCTGTAGTTGTGAAATCTCATGAAAGACTGTTTGCGGGGACTTTGCTGGAGAGGAATTCCCTTTAACCTAAATAAAAGAGTTTAATCAGGATGTGGAGACTGCTTTATGATCTAGGTCAGAACGCTATCAATTGCTACTCTTAACTGGATCCAAATTAAAATATTAAGGATATCCCCACTCACCAGTCTCATTATTAAAGCAAAATAGGAACTGGGGGTGAGGGCAGAACAATGTATGTCTGCCTACTCTTCTGTTGGCTCATTGAAGGAAAATAGTGCAGCCTTCTGCCTATTCCTTTGTTTCACGCTTACTGAGCTTATGTAAAGCTGATGGGCCTGTGTTGGGTTGGTGAATCACAAGTTATGCAGCTACAGGAGATAACCTTGGATCTTCAGGATACAATTATCAGATACACAAAAGTTAATTAGATATTAAAAACCAACTAATATCACCTTTCTGTGTTGAATTTTTATCAGGCACTTCAATAATACAGCTGCCTTTATGTTAAAAACGAGTAAAAAAGCGACTGTTGGATTTCAAAAAATTAGATGGTGATGTACAGTAGAACAGGACTTTAATACTCTCTGTTTTCCAAGCACACCTTTGAAGCAGGAAGGCATAGCGCTACAATTATTTCAATGTAGTTTTCATGGAAGACGTGGTGGTATTTTCATAGCTTTGACCTTTTAAAGTGAGGATGGGATATTTATCTTCCCTAACCTAAACTGCCGTCAGCAAGGTGTCCCTGGCTTTGAAGCTTTTTGCAATCTGACAAAGGCTGTTTCTCGACTTGTCACTTCTTGTTATCTACTTCATCTTCTTGACATGTGACACATTTGTCAGCTCACATTCTTTTCAGTTCTCCCTTTGCTTCCCCTGTTGCAGGTGGGAGATTCTAGCAGTTTGCAGAACATAGAATAATTCATATTTTGCAGTACTTTATTCTCGAGGTATTCTTGAGATAAAATTCCTTGCTTGCTTTTCACTCCCAAACTGCATGAGAATGAACACAGGTTTCTAAAAATGTCTTTTACTCTGTTTCTGATCTGTTCCCAAATTCACCTTGTTTCAATTTCCACATGGACGTTTTCTCAAATGAAGCCTTTCCTGAAATGACACCTTCCAGATATCTAGAGACTCTTTTAGTCACAATGTTTGGAAGTTCTCAGGTCAGGGATGCCTGCACATAAGTGACTTTATAAAAGTAAAGGTTCCTCTCACACATATGTGCTGGTCATTCCTGTCTCTAGGGTATGGTACTCATCTCTGTTTCAAAGCCAAAGAGCCAGTGCTGTTCGAAGACGTCTCTATGGTCATGTGGGTGGCATGACTAAACGCCAGTGGTGGGTTTCTGCAGGCTCGCACTTACTCGCAAGAGCCGGATGGTGAAATTTAGAGAGCCGGTGAGAGGGGGTTCCACCGGCGGACCCAGAAATAAGTCTGGCCTGCCGCTGCCAGTAACCCAATGGGAAGGAAAGGAAAGGAAGGCAGAAAGTAAGAAAGGAAAGGAAAGGGAAGGGAAGGGAAGGGAAGGGAGGGAAGGGAAGGGAGGGAGGGAGGGAGGGAGGGAGGAAGGAAGGAAGGAAGGAAGGAAGGAAAGAAAGAAAGAAAGAAAGAATTTATCATCACAATTGAGCCCAAAATTTTGGTTGCTAAGCAAGAGCGTTGTTAAATGAGTTTCACCCCATTTTACAAGTTGGCCACTCCCACCCTGTCACATGACTGCCAAGCCACACCCACAAAACAGGCCACACCTAGAGAGTAGGTTCTAAAAAAATTTGAAACCCACCACTGCTAAACGCCAAAGGTGGTCCCTATTTTTCTACTTACATTTTTACCTTCTTTCGAACTGCTAGGTTGGCAGAAACTGGGACAAGTAACAGGCGCTCATTTTGTTATGTGGCACTAGGGTTTCGAGCCGCTGAACTGCCAACCTTTCTGATCAACAAGCGCAGTGTTTTAGCCACTGAGCCACCATGTCCCTTTTAAATGACTTTCTAGGAGAAGCCAATTTTTATGTAAATACCTATGACAGATGATGATTGGGAAGGCAAGAGAGGAAGAAAGATCCTTATGGACATTGTAGTAACTCTGGGCCACTTCCAACTCTGTGCCTCTACCTGCCATGTTATAAAGGCTCTTCTTTATGTATATATTTAAAATGGTACTCTGTTTCCCTGAAAATAAGACCTCCCTGGATAATAAGCCCAATTGGGCTTTTGAACACATGCACTAAAATAAGCCCTCCCCCCAAAATAAGCCCTCCCTGAAAATATTGCAGCACATGCTCACCGCCTCCTGCACCTCAAAAATAATAAGATCTCCCAGGAAATAAGGCCACATGCTTATTTTGGGAGACAAAAGAAAAGACCCTGTCTTATTTTCAGAGAAACATGGTACACTCCTAGACTATTAGGAATGAAGTGGATGAGCTGAAGGGGAGGTATGTTCTGATAGCATTGTGGGCTTCGTTATAGTTCTCCTGATTGAGGGTATGTCCTAGGAATGAATCATGCATATCTTTTCAACAGATTGCCAATAGGTAAGTGCCAAAGTTTAAAATGCCAATCATGTTATGAATGAGAGAACCATTAAATGCAAGGCTCCATTTGCTATTAGACTCCATCCTAATAGAAGATCCACCAAAAATATTGAGTGGCTTCCTCAATTTCTTGTCCAGTTTCCTTAATTTTATTTCCAAAATGAGTTATCCTAATCCAAATTTATTTTTCAATGTGGGCAGACCTTTTCTATTTGCCTCTGTTTTTGGCTCAGTTCACATAGCCACGAACTGTCATCTAATTTATGTTAAGTCACCTATTTCTCTATGGATATGGAGATCTAGCGATTCTCCCAAAGTGGTCCAAAGATCTCACAAATATACCTATGGCCAAAGTATGGAATACCAAGAGTTCCATTAATTGGCAGAAAGGCCATATATGAGTTGGAGCAACACATTATGTCAATGTTTTTATGCCAATAACTATTCATATAATGAGTTATCGTAACAGTAATTGCAGGTTTCATTGAGCCCACATAATTGGAGCTTTAAGTGGGTTCCTTTGGTTGAAGGTACAAAGAGTTAGGAATTACATTTTGATTGGATGGGAGTTCAATGTGAGCAATAGATTGCACACCAAAGTTGTCCAAGACGTGGTAGACCACTATCTTTCCATGCTATAGAAGCAATAGTCAACAACACAGTGTGAATCTGGTTTAGACTAGAATGTTCCATGTATACTCACTTTCCAGATACCCAAGACTTTTTGAGGCTAATCTCAGCAAACAGTTTCCCAGTATTCTTCTACTATTGGAAGGTCTAACTTTCTTTTTCTAAGAAGGCATCAATCTCATGGCTTTTGGACATGGCTTTTGCCATGTTGTCCTAATAAGAAACACCAGGAGTGTGATCTTAATTATTCTTGAACACGTGGAAAAGGAATCTAAGCTTGGTCACCAAGTTAATAGCCCTTGGGGCTACAGATATATGCTTTTACTCTCAGTTGCTGGAGAAGTGTTTGCACCAAAATTCTCTTTTGGCTGCAGGAGTCTGTAGTCTATGGACTGCAGCCCTGCAATTATGTTGTTGGAACAAAAAAGGAAATGAGAGAGAGGCCGCTTCAGGCTCCAGAATCAAGTGGGTAGGGAATTCCCATTCTTTTACCATGTCACACTGCAATTGGCAGCGAATCTTAGTAGCGAAATTTCTCAGCCCTACTCTGTGTCTTAAGGGCCTCCATATGTACTGTGCTAGATTAGCGAAGGGCAGTGAATTTAAGATTTCTGAAGGAATATAAATCAGTTTTGCTTTGGGATTCCTATAGGTCTTAACTCCACTGACATTTGGAGCTGTTCTATATATTTTGATTTCATTGTATACTTTTTGGATACATTGCACATGTCCAGGGCTATACAAATATTGTAAAAAATAACAAAATAATTTGAGTTTTGAAAACTGCTTCACAAAATGTGGAGAAGGAAGAATACTGAAGAATCATTCTATTTGTGTTTGAATATAGAAATGTGAATTAGATTAAGTTCATATTAAATCATTGCACCAAATGGATTTCTTATCCATTTTTAAAAGCTGATTCCCACGGTGCTCACAACTAAGATCCATGGATTAGAGGCAAATTCATAGCAATATGAATTCTAGTTAATGCTCAAAGTTTCTGGGAAATCACTACCTAACAAATGTTTCTTCCTTTGTCAAGGGCATTTCTTCAATTTCAGAAGGAAGAAGGAGAGACATTGTTCACGTACAAGGTTGTTCTCAGTATTTTCAGAGTCACAAATCACATTTCATTTATCAGGCTTACTGATGACAGGATATCATCTAATCTCTAGAGAGTCATATTCATTAAAAAGAAATCTTAAGTAATTACAACAATTAATTGACTTGAAACAGTTTCAGATGGTAGAGGTTTACATAATTCATTTTCCAGACAAAACAAGCCTGAAGAAGTCAGAAGAGCATGTTATTTAGAGCATTGTAGTTTACCACTGTACCTATAATTTTGAGAATTGATAGATATACAACCATTATTGTGAGGTAAGTGAGACTGTAAATAGACCTCTTTGTAATACAATGCTATCATAATTATTGTAAAAACCAGTATCATGCATAACACAGTTTTACAAGCCAAAATCATAAATGCAATGGTACACGTAGAAATATATATTATTCAAGAGCATACCACATGGAGAATATTCATGCGGAATAGTAATCACGATTCTGCCCACCTGGGAAAAATTGTTTGTTGCTCCATCACTCCTGCTTTGCTTCTCCTACCAATGAACACATTTCAATGATTTTGCCTGTGGCTAGTTGACTATTATATAGGTAGCCCTTGATTTACAACCATTCGTTTAACAGTGATTTAAACTTATGGAGGCCTTGAAAAATATAATTTATGACCAGTTCTTGAAGTTATATCTGTTGCACCACCATCCTGTCACATGATTGCAATTCAAGCACTTGGCAACTGGCTTGCATTTACAATGGTTGTAGCATCTTGCAGACACATGATCCCACCCTAGCCTGCTTCTGACAAGTAAAGTCAATTGAGGAAGCCAGATTTGCTTAATGACTGTACGATTCCCTTAAATGTGTGATTTGCTTAATGACCATGGTAAACATGGTTGTAAATTCTGGTCTAGTCATGTGATAACTCACTTCACAATGGCATCACTTAGCAACCAAAATTCTGATCCCACTTGTGGTTGTGAGTTGAGGATGACCTGCATGTAAAGAATTTCAGCTTAATGTTGAAGATAAAGGTGCCAAATTTCTTAGCATTTGATTTTTGCATTATATAAGAAGCTGGTTGCTTTTACTGAATTATACTATATCTTAAATTTGGGAGGCTGTATCAGCTGAGCATGATACATTACAGAATGTAGGTATGCTTAAAGCCATTACTTTCTATAGTTTTCATTAGACCTAATTTGGCATTACATACCAGTTTGGTGCAGTGGTTAAGGCTTCAGGTTAGAAATTAGGAGACTGAGTTCTAGTCCTACCTTATGTGTGAAGCCAAAATGGTACTTTTGGGGCAGTCACTCTCTTTCAGCCCTAGGAAGAAGGCAATATTAGCATACCACTTTTGAAAATCTTGCCAAGAAAACTGCAGGGACTAATCCAGGCAACCACCAGGATCAGAGTAGAGTAGAGTCGAGTAGAGTTGAGGCATCATCACTAATTTAGTATAGGACTACTTGTGGTATATCCATAGTACAGAAAACTGGTAACATTAAACAATATTAATGGTCAGATACACAGAAATGTTGGAGTGAAGAAATAAATTCATGGTGATATGAAAGGGTTGCCTATGGCATATAATTTTAATGGCTTTCTTTACATTTCTAATGATGACTATTTGTGGATAGAAACACATACAGTACGCATACACACACATATCTTGATTTTTGAGTGTAATACGTAAGTGTACATGTGTTTGTGTATACACAGTATACAGTATGTAAATGATATCTAATAAAATGGATGTATTTATTTTATTTTATTTATATACCGCCCTCTTTCCCGAATTGGGACTCAGGGCAGTGCACAGGGATAATAAAAAGATAAAATACATATAAATACAATTTAAGATTAAATTAAATAAGTTTAACCCGTGCTAAAATAATTTAAAACCCTATTAAAACAATGATAAAAACAAACTATGCCAAACTAATCCATGATAAATCATGGATTATAATGCTTTATGTACATTGTGTACATAAGTTCTCACAGATCAAAGTGAGAATCTATAGTTGAGGGGTGTCGGGTTACAGGAAAAGTGATTGCTTCAGGTCCTGGAGAACTATGTTGTTAAGAGTAGATATTAGTCATCCATATGATAATAACATGGCTTATAGTCCATCATTTAATTTGCATAAATACTGAGATAGGCAAATAATACCTCAAACTTTATATAACTCTTTGAGTCAATTTTCTACCTGGATATTCTCCAGATGTGTGTTATGATTGTTTGAAAAATTTCTAGCCAATATGGCCATGGAGTGAAATTGGGTGTTTCAATGAGAGAAATTACATTGTTTTGTTCACAAGTGTACACTAGGGAGGATAGAAGCAAAATTATTTCTGAGCTTACTGCGGTCCATCTGATAAAGATGGAAATGGACAACATGTAAGGGTTGGGTCACCTACAGCAGGGGTCTCCAGCCTTTGCAACTTTAAGTCTGAAGGACTTCAGTTCCCAGAATTCTCCAGCCAGCAAAGCTGGCTGGAGAAGTCTGAGAACTGAAGTCCTTCAGACTTAAAGTTGCAAAGGTTGGAGACCCCTGACCTACAGAAATCCCAATCTAAAAATACCAACATCTGGACCAGCAGTGGGATTCACTTACCTTCCCTACTGGTTCGCAAATGTGAGCGTGTGCACGTGTGTGCTCTTGCTTTGCTGGCATGTGCTGCTTCTGTGCATGTATACTACCTTCTGCGCATGCACAGTGCTCACGCATTATAATGGGACAGTTGAGCGAAGCCTCCTGCAACCGCTGCTATTTGTTTGCACAAACCGGAAAGAACTGGCTGAATATTACCTCTGATCTGGACCACATTCTAACCACAAAATCAGGGAAGATGCTTTTGGAAAGGGATCACTGTTGATGAACCTCAGTGATTTGAAAATTTTTACCCCTGCTTTTGCTCATTAAAAAAAATGACTTCTAACAACATTAAAGGAGCGTCTTTGGGAGATTTTGACCCCAGCTGGTTTAATGGTCAGTCAGTGGGTTCCTCTTATCTCATTTCACAGATGAGCAGGGCTTTGCATGATAAATCAAATCATCTAATTAATGAGGTCAGCTTATAGGCAGGTTTATACTTTCATTGATTCACGTTTGATTTAAGAAATAATTTTTCAGTTCGTGTTGGCGATAAGCTCCTGCACAGGCGGGTGCTATCAGGAGAAAGAAAGAAAGAAGACAGATTCTCCTGCTCTAACTTTCCTTTTTTCCCCATGGAAGGAAAAAATATCAGGCTGAGCAAGGAGAAGCTAGGAAGGAAACACAGGGTTACAGCAACCTCTTCATCTGCATTTTCCCAATAATGTTTTAGTGATGTTTGCTAATGTATCATTCATTAACCATCAGCCACTATAAAAAACATAATCTATCTCGCAAAGTGGACATTATTATCGCATTAAATCATTTTACAATATACCTGAACGGTTCCACATGATGGGCCTGGCCTGACTGCACTCCGCTGCCTGGAGGGCAAACTCGTCAACAGTAATGAGATACGAGGTCTGTCTGTGATGAATATGATATTACTCGTGTCAGTGGCTGTGGTCGGCACCCAGAATATTCCTTCTTGCGGGTTCCACTGCCCCCTCTTTTCCCCACCACTCCTCCACCCCCTGCAAAGGGACTCGGGCAAAGCACTATTAACTGAGTAAATGAACCTCTGAGGATCTCAGAGTGTGTTCATTAGTTGACAGGATTGTGACTAATCCTGCTTTTATTTTTCTTTTCCTCTTGCAGGACAAAACAATGCATGCGTTTGCAACTTCTAGGCAGTATGGCCAAAATGCACATAGCACATTCTGTTCTTTAATTTTTAAATTCCATTCCCTCCACCCACATATAGATTATTATTATTTTTTATCCCTTGAAGGTGATTAAAACCAGCTCCCCCAACTGCACTAGAGAAGCAAAAGCAAACGACACAAGAAGGAAAAAACCGGTGGTGGAAAATGAATCTTAAGGATTAAAATCTGGAAAGCAGATTTTTAAAAAGGATTTATAAAGCCTCGTAAAGTCAGATGCTTAACTTCTTTTATTCATCCATAACTACAATGGTAATATGTAAAAAAATTTTTGCATGAAATAAATCAGGGTCCTCAACCTTTTTGGCACCAGGGACCGGTTTCATGTTAAAAAAATTCTGCGGACCAGTGGCCATGGCTTGGCTGGCAGAGAGGGGGAGCGGGGAGGTGGAGGAACAGGTGACGCATGCATGTGCTGGGGGGGTGAGTTGGCTCATGCCCCTCTCGGGCCCCCAACGGCGCGAGCGGCCGCGCCTGCACCCTCCCGCCCCCGGTGCGCACTCTGCCCAGGGGGCTGTCCCCTCCTCCTTCCTCCTCCTCTCTGGCCCTTTCTAAAAGTTGCACCGCTCACTGCGGCCCAGTTCCTATAAAGCCGGGCCACGGCCCAGGGGTTGGGGACCCCTGAAATAAATGATCCTTTTTTCCTTGGGAAATGTGGAGTAGACTAGGAATGCAAGCATCTCATTTCTAGGAATATGATAATAATGATTATCCTAACCGTAATGATATTAAAATTAAGGATTTATGAATCAATATAAGGATGTGCCAGTGCCATCGTATATCCATGTACATATAAATTATTCCTATCATATTTTTCAACAAATCTTTAAAAAAGTGATCCCCACATGAGGTTATATAGATATAACAGGCAGTCCTTGACTTAAAACAGTTCGTTTAGTGGCTGCTCAAAGTTACAATGGCACTGAAAAAAGTGACTGATGACCATTTTTTACATTTATAGCCATGGCAGTATCTCCATGGTCATGTGATCAATGTTCAGATGCTTGTCAAGTGACTCATAACTATGACGGTTGCAGTGTCCCAGGGTCATGTGATCTCTTTTTATGACTTTCTGACAGGCAAAGTCAATGGGGAAGCCCGATTCACTTAATAACCGTGTTACTAACTTAACAACTGCAGTGATTCACACAGTGGGAAGAAAGATTGTAAAATGGGGCAAAGCTCGCTTAACAAATGCCTCACTTAGCATCAGAAATTTTGGGCTCAATTCTGGTCATAAGATGAGGACTATGCACCTCTTCTACTCTTAAGGCAGCATTATTTATGCTGTCAGATGCAGCTACACTTAACATGACTTCTTGTCTGTGCAAAACTGTAATGAGCACTTTATTTCAGTATAACTGTGTCTAATATGTATTGTTTTTCTTTCTGAGACATAGGTGGATTTTGAACGCTACTTTCTCACATTCATGCTGTTTTATATGCAGGTTTCCCAAATAAATGGTGTTTGTAATGAAACTTTCCAGCAAAGAACGACAGATGTCACGAGGCTCCATTTGCTGCGGCCATCTGTATGAGAGTAGAATTTCGTTAAATGGAATCAGAATATTTTTCTGTAGGAAGAAAGCTATAATATTTTTTTAAAAAAATATGTATCTTCCTAATGGTTTATGGTTTATGGTTTATTAAATTTATATACCGCACCCTTTCCCAAAAGGGATTCGGGGCGGTGCATAGGCAATTTAAAAACATATATAAACAACAATATACAAAATATAAAACCAAATTAAATTAATATCCCTGTGCTAAAAATTTAAATATATTAAAACAATATCCCTAAAACCAATTTAAAACAATTTAACTGCAGACTGTGGGCTAGGTGATGTAAGTTAGTCCAGGCCGGCCTGTTGGAAAAAATAAGTTTTAAGGTTCTGGCAGAAGGAGCGGAGATCTGTGATCGTTCTCAGTTCGGGGGGGTAAGTCGTTCCAGAGCGTTGGGCCCTCCACAGAGAAGGCCCTTCCCCTGGGCGTCGCCCGCTGGCATTGCCTAGTGGACGGCACCCGGAGAAGTCCCTCTCTGTGGGAGCGAATCGTCCGAAGGGATGTATGGGGCAGGATGCGATCCCGAAGATAATCCCTAATGAGGATTCTAGTTTAAACGAATTAAAGAAAAATGAGTAATCTTTGAAATATAGGCTATTGTATTTTTGTATTATTATTTCACTTGCAAAACATGACCGTTGCAGTGTCCCAGAGTCATGTTATCCCCTTTTGTGACTTTCTGACAAGCAAAGTTAATGGGGAAGCCAGATTCAATTAACAACCATGTTATTAATTTAACATCTGCAGTGATTTACTTTCCTTTCCTTTCCTTTATTACTTTACTAGCCATTCCCGGCCACGCATTGCTGTGGCCCAGTCTGGTTAAATGGCCAACCAATCTGTGTGGCGATCTACACCTGCACACACAAACACGTAAACACAACCACCGTATAACCCCCAACCAACCTACCTCTCCCTCTCTCCCTCTACCTACCTACCTACTTTGAAGTGAGAAGGGTTTCCATGTGAACAGCAGTTGAACATGGGTCGAGTCGGTCCTGAAAGGGATGGGGGGATGGCCTCCATCCCCCTCGGCCTCTCTCTCTCTATCCTTCTACTGTATTTCTCCTTCCCTCTCTCTATCCCTCTACCTACCTACCTACCTACCTACCTACCTACCTACCTACCTACCTACCTACCTACTGTATTTCTCCTTGAATCTTATGGACAGAGTATTATGACATTTTGTATTATGTCATCCTGTGGCTCACTGCTCTCTCTGTAGCCATCTACCTACATTTTTTACATTTCCGTGGCATGTACCTGGCACAGGTGTGACATCTACACAATCTATATATATCATTGGTGCCCTATTTGAAAGGAACGTTGTGTGAAAATTTGGAAGCGATCGGTGCAGTACTTTCGGAGATTACCTGTTTTGAACAAACTCATAGTTACATTTTTATTTATATAGATTTTTAAAATTTATTCTCCTCCATCATCCTTTATCTCAGTGAATCAAGGATGAGCCTGCCTCTCTGTTGCATTTCCCAGCTTGCTTTTTAATTTTATCAAAGTTTTAAAATAATAATAATTTATTACATTTATATGCTGACTGGCTTCCAGCAACATGTGATGCTTGATGCAATAATAATAATAATAATAATAATAATAATAATAATAATAATAATAATAATAATAATAATAATAATAATAATAATAATAATTTTTAAGGGTCACTAATGCTTTTTCATTTGATTTGGCAGTGGCCATAACTTTTATTTAAAGATGTAATTGCTCTGAACAACTACTGAGTTCAGCTCCTGTTTTTTCTTGGGTCTTTGACCAGCCTAAAATAAGATACAGAGACAATAAAATTAACAATTGTCACATCAAGAGCAAGCTATGCCTAAAAAGTAGAAAAACGGTAACTATAAAATGAGAGGGTAATAACATGGGAATCAAAACTATAAAACTAGAATCTGCTAATTGTTACAGAGTTAATTATAATCAGAACTAAAATTTAATTAGAAATAAAAAATGGCAAATCTTTATTGTGTACTATAAAAAAGGAGTGAAATACAATATATAAGATAATATATGGCGCTATCTTAAAAAAATGCAAGTACAAGTTGAAAATGCATCTGTCTTGAAAAGCTTAATGTATTAGTGAATTCTGTTATATCTTGAAAAAAAAACCAGCTGCCCTGGGCATGAAATCCTCTTACCTTTGCTACTGGTTCAGAACCGGGAGCATGAGTGCCGCTTCTGCGCATGTGCAAAGAGTTCATGATGACGTCTGAGCAGGTGGGCGGAGCCTCCTGCCACTGCCACTACTAGTTTGCCCGAACTGGAGCAAACTGGCAGAATAACACCTCTGGGCTGTCCCCATAGTAACATGTGCATGCGTGTATACATGTACAAACACAGAATCAAACATATCCTTTGCAATGTACAGTTTACAACCCCATATCTTGTTGCAATAATAATAATAATAATAATAATAATAATAATAATAATAATAATAATAATAATAATAATCTTTGTTGTCATTGTAATAATATTGTAATAAAATTGCAATGAAATTGGTTTGAGCGCCGTGCCAACACCTGCACCAGGTGGAATACAGACAGCAGTGACAGCCACAACAGGAATCTCTCCAGGCAAACAAAAAGGCCGACAAATGACAGTTGAAAAGGATCAATTGTACTTTGTCTTTTATTATCCATTTCTTCCAATCTTTTGGCATTTTAGGAGTTGGTGGAACAGGAGCATGTCTCTTTTTCTCTTTTAGGAATCGCACTTGGCATTTTTTCTTCTCTCTCAGCTTTCCCAACAGAAAAGGATGGAATTACTGGAAGGGGTGGTGCTCTCCGCTTCTTCATTTCAATTCTTGCAGTTGCCCCTTGTATATTCCCGAGAGATAATGATGGTGCCACCGTTACAGAACATAAACTTCGTGAAGAATCTGCGATCATTGTTTCATCAAGGCTTTGTTTACGATACAACATGGGTTTTAAAAATTCTCCACTACCCAGATCTAGGCTTCTTCTTGAGGATTTCTCTGCCTGAAACTTGTTTTTCTTACTTGTCCTAAAAAATCTGAGTAATCCTTTTTTTTTCTTTAACTGATGTGTCACAACCAGTTGATATGTTTGTTTCTCTATAATTCACAGTAGGTTCAGAGCGAGTTTTTGATGGAAAAGTCTGCTGTGACACCAGGAGCTCAAAGCCGCTGCGCCTAAGCGCGCCGCCATCTTGGAATGAAGTGGAAGTAAAACCTATCATTGTTTTGGCACTCCAAAACCTTCCAATCATTTTGAAAGGCGCTCATAAGTGTCTCCACCATTGTCATCTTTGCAATATTGAGCATATCAATACAGGTAGTCCTTGATTTAAAACCACAATGGAACCTAAAATTTATGTTGCTAAGTGAGATAGTTGTCAAGTGAGTTTTGCCCCATTTTACGACTTCTTTGCCACAGTTGTTAAGTGAATCACTGCAATTGTTAAGTTAGTAATATGGTTGTTAAGTGGCTTCCTCATTGACTTTGCTTGTCAGAAGGTCACGAAAGGGGATCACGTGACCCTGGGACGGTAAATATGTTGACGCTAAACCAGTTGGCAAACATATAAATGTTGATTACGTGACCATGGAGAGGCTGCAATGGTCGTAAGTGTGAAAAATGGTTATAAGACACTTTTTTCAGCACGGTTCTAACTTTAGGTTGTAAGTCAAAAACTACCTGTATTCAATATTATCCATGCATTTTGGTCTTACAAGTGAAAAAGCACATGGTTGGAGGCCGTGCGGGCCTGGATGGGGAGGAACGGGCTCTGACTCAACCCCTCCAAGACCGAGTGGCTGTGGTTTCCGGCGCCGCAACATAGCCAGTTAGTTCCATCTCTGGCTATCGGGGGGGAACAGCTAGCCCCCGCAGAAAGGGCTCGCAACTTGGGTGTCCTCCTGGATTCCCGGCTGTCCTTAGATGAACATCTGACGGCCGTGTCCAGGGGGGCCTTCTATCAGGTATACCTGATACGCCAGTTGCGCCCCTTTCTGGATCGTGGCGCCTTACAGACAGTCACTCAAGCTCTTGTCATTTTGCGCCTGGACTACTGTAATGCTCTCTACATGGGGCTGCCCTTGAGATGCACTCGGAGGCTCCAGTTGGTGCAGAATGCGGCTGCGCGGGGGATTTTGGGAGTTTCAAAATACTCCCATGTAACACCTCTCCTGTGCGAGCTGCACTGGCTGCCGGTAGCCTTCCAGGTGCGTTTCAAGGTCTTAGTGACCATCTTTAAAGCGCTGCATGGCAGTGGGCCTGTTTACTTGTAGGACCGCCTTCTACCGCATACCTCCACTCGACCTGTCCGCTCCCACAGGGAGGGCCTCCTTAGGATGCCATCCGCTGGACAATGCTGGCTGGTGACGCCCAGGGGAAGAGCCTTCTCTGTGGCAGGTCCCACCCTTTGGAATGACCTCCCCCCAGACCTCTGGACTATCACCGATCTTCGCCTCTTCCGCCGGACTTTAAAAACCTATTTTTTTCGTATGGCCGGCCTAGCATAACTGCTAACCATGCTTTATTAGATTTGGGTTTTAAATTAAATGTCTCTTTTTAGCACGGGTTAAATTGTTTAATAATAGTTTTAAATTTTGTAGAATTTGTACTATTTGTATTGTGGGTTTTTAAGCCCCTGTGCGCCGCCCTGAGTCCCTCTTTTGGGAGATAGGGCGGGATAAAAATTTAATAAATAAATAAATAAATAAAAATAAATAATGCCTCATAGCTCCAGTATGAAAGGCCAAGAAGTTGATTTTTAGAATCAGCTGAGACAGCTGATAATTGGATAAGCTGAAGATGAGCTATTGCAGACCCATTTTCTTAGGGGTTATATGTGGAGAAAGGTCTGGGTATTATTCTGACCTAGGCTTCCCAAAAACACGAAGCCAACTCCTCGTCCTGATAAAACCTCTTTTATTCAGTTTAAAGTGAATTCCTCTCCAGCAAAGCCCCAGCCAACAGTCTTTCAAGAGATTTCACAACTACAGACCTTTATTAGGTGGTAGGTGGTACCTTGCTCAATAGTAGCAACTGTGAGAGGGATCTTGGAATCCTAGTGGACAACCATTTAAATATGAGCCAGCAATGTGCAGCAGCTGCCAAAAAGGCCAACACAGTTCTAGGCTGCATAAACAGAGGGATAGAATCTAGATCACATGAAGTGTTAATGCCACTGTATGGTGCCTTGGTAAGGCCACACTTGGAATACTGCATACAGTTTTGGTCGCCACGATGTAGAAAAGACGTGGAGACTCTGGAAAGAGTGCAGAGAAGAGCAACCAAGATGATTATGGGACTGGAGACTAAAACATATGAAGAACAGTTGCAGGAGCTGGGTATATCTAGTTTGATGAAGAGAAGGACCAGGGGAGACATGATAGCAGTGTTCCGATATCTCAGAGGGTGCCACAAAGAAGAGGGAGTCAAACTATTCTCCAAGGCACCTGGGGGCAGGACAAGAAGCAATGGGTGGAAACTAATCAAGGAGAGAAGCAACTTGGAACTAAGGAGAAATTTCCTGACAGTTAGAACAATTAACCTCTGGAACAGCTTGCCTCCAGAAGTTGTGAATGCCCCAACCCTGGAAGTCTTTAAAAAGATGTTAGATAGCCATTTGTCTGAAATGGTATAAGGTTCCTGCCCACGCAGGGGGTTGCACTAGAAGACCTACAAGGTCCCTTCCAACTCTGCTATTGTATTGTATTGTATTGTATTGTATTAGGCTTGGAGAGCTGCCAGGCCAATATCTTCCAAACGCCACTCTGCAGCAAGCAATACTTGGCAAGAAATCAGGAACAGATCTTCACTCTAATTAATTGAACTAATTGACTCCTGCAAACTCCACTCCCCTTTCACTCCCCTTTCATTCCCTTTGGGAGGGGCCATTCACCGTCCACTTGTGGCTTTACTCCTGAGTCGGCCCTTGTTCCTTAGCTGTTCCCTTCTCCTGGCTGCTCTGCACATGCGCACACTGGGAACAGGCTCCAGCTGTTCTTCTGCCCCACTGATGTCCAACTCAAAGGCAACGGATAACTGTCAGATGGCATCTGCCTCTGATGCAGAGCACTTGTCAGAGCCTTCCCCAGACTCCAGGACTGACCCATGTTCCTCCCCAACCTCCTCACTGTCTACGTCTGCCACCAGCTACAGGCTGCTGGTGGGCCACAACAGATATGTGCTTTAAGCACTAGCAAATTTTCAAGCATAATTGTTTACTGCACTGCACACACTACATATAACTATCACCAATGGAACAATTCTAATAAAATTACTCAGAAATAGATTGTCCTGGCCTTAATTTTTATAAAATATCAAAGAATTGCAATCATAGTCTTGGATCTTCAACACAATTCTCATTTCTGTGTTATTACAATTCATAGTCCTCACATACCAACCTTTTAAAATTATGAGGGGGTGTGGGAAAGTGAGACTTAATGAAGATCCCACTGCAAGAAAGAAAAAGAATCTTGAAAAGAACCTTTTCATTTCAGAACAAAGACAAAAAAAATATTTGAAAAATATTAATATTGATATTTTCGAAAGATCTTTTGGTCCTCGTTCTGAAGAAAACTGTTGAACCTATTCTCTTCACATAATACTCATACTTGTAAAGCTGAAACAAAAAAATATATGCCATATATAAACAGTGGTGGGGATTTTGTAGGATTGTTCTGGCATTGTCTTTTTGTAAGATTCTTTTCTCTCTCTCTTTCATTCTGTATGTGCATCATTTCCTGCCTTTTCTTCAAGCATCCCAGCCAATTAAAATCTGGCCTAACTATGGTTCAGGAAGAACTCCTGAGGACTTCGATCCTTTGTCTTGGCAGCCTGGCTCGGTTCCTTCTCTCTGCTTCTTGAAGTAAAACTGGCATGACATCCTATTGCTCTCCCAATCAGTGGCTCAGTGGTTAGAATGCAATACTGCAGAGGCTACCTCTGCTGACTGCCAATTGCCAGCAGTTCAATTCTCACCGACTGAAGGTTGACTCAGCCTTCCATCCTTCCGAGGTGGGTAAAATGAGGACCCAGATTGTTGTGGGCAATATGCTGACTCTGTAAACTGCTTAGAGAGGGCTGTAAAGCACTGTGAAGTGGTACATAAATCTAAGTTCTATTGCTATTCCCCATTGCTTTCACTCACAAGGGAGTGGGCAGACTTTGAAGCAAACCCAGAGGAAGTTTGCACATGGGACAAGGACAGGAGTAGGTGCTTGGAGGATGCTCACCTTTGCACACAGCCATTGAAAAGAGTGCTGTTTGGCTCATTCAGTGTGTTCAGAATGTGAGAATCTGCTACACCAAGGGTGTCATACTGAAAGCCCATGGGCTGGATCTAGCCTGCAGGGTGTTAGATGTGGTTCCTGGGGCTGCCCAGGAAACAGCGACCGACCCACAGTGCCTCTGCCAGCAAAAATGAAGTTCCTCCTGAGTTTTGTTTTCGCAGGCAAAGCGCTTGGACCATATCAGGCACTCCCAATATGAGTGATGTCAAACTGGCCATGCCCACCCTGGCCATGCCTAGCTGTCCCCCCAAGGTCAAACACAACCCTGATGTGGCCCTCAATGAAACCTAGTTTGACTCCCCTGTGCTACACAATGATACTCAACTTCAGTCACTTTGAGATGTGTGGACCTCAACTCAGAATACTGTCTGTGCTGCCCCAAAAACATTTATGGATCAATTTGAGACTATTGGACACTAAGAGATTGTAATATAAGAACTGTGACAGTGTACAAGTGCCACCACACGTGCATGCATAAATACCGGAGAATAATTTTCTATACAAAGTGACAAGGTGAAATCTATGGAGAAACTCTAAAAGTCAACCAGGTTCAAAAATCACTCATTAATCCAAGTGAAGCAAATGAAATCATAGGGGAATTTGTAAAATTCAGTTTCCTTAAGCATCATATTTTCATCCTATCCAGACATCATTAAAATATATTTAGACATTCCAATCTTTTATTGAAATTCATTCTTCCATTGGATCTCCATAATGATTAATCATGTTAAAAGTCTTTAGAACTCTTCAGTTCAGATATCCATCATTAAAAAATATACAGTACATGTACATACATTATCAGTGGTGGGTTCCGGATCCCATTGCAACTGGTATGGTGCAATGGGGCCCAGCGTCCCCCACACGCACGCAGCACACGCATGTGTCCTTAACTCTGCAATGCCTCCACAATGCTCCAGCTGCTCGGTGGAGCATCGCAGAGGCACGTGTGCAGAAGCGCCAAAGAGCTCAAATACAGGTAAGGAGCTCGGGTGGGCAGGTGGGCCCTCTGGACCACCATACCAGAATGATACCCAGTGCTCCCGGCAGGCACCGGTACACCCGTACCAGGGCATACCACCTGCAACTCAACACTGGTACGTATGTTTAGAAGAGAGGGAAGGGGATGGTGGTTGAAAGGAAAAACCAAAGTTTTGCAAATTTTCCAGCATTTTTTTTGCTAGACAAATTAAATTTTAAAAAATCTAGAACGTACAAGTAGCAGGAAACCACCTGTATATTCCAGATTGTATGTTCTAGATCAGTGGTTCCCAAACTTTTTCAGTCCACCGCCCCCTTGGTGCTACAAACTGATCCTCAGTGCCCCCCACCCAGAATTCATTTTTTTTACAACCAGTTTTGTGGGCGTGGCTTGGTGGGTGTGGCTAGGGGGGGGTCATGTGACTGGGTGGTTTGCACGACGGAAGGCAGATAATAGTAAAATTCAAAACTTTAACAATTAATTGCACATTTATTCAAAATCCAATTTAAAAACCTTTGTAGCTAATGTTAATTCTACAAAATTGTTGAATATGATCCAGTGATACCAGGTTTTCAAAGTTTGATAGTCATTTATCAAGAACCTTACTAACTAGTAACTTAGTAAACTCAATAAAATTTAGTTAACTACTTCACTGTTCAGTAAATTCTTAATGTGATGGATGGGCTTGATGAAGTGATACCAATTTCCCAATGTCTGGTTTTAAGTCACTTAGCAGGAGTCTTAAATCACCACGTTCAGTAACATGGAGTCTATTTCTTTGCTTGGAGAGAAGTTGAATGACCACACTGAAGCTACATTCTACCAAATATGATGTTGGAAATGCAACAAGGAGCTTTTTAACCACTGTCCATAGTGCAGGATAGCGATCAGAAATTTCTTTCTGTAACCAAAACTCTTGGTGCAGTTTCTTGAACTTTGGCTTCAGCTCAATGTCATTTTACAGCTCTATGAGTTGTTCCTCCACTATCCCATCTTCCTCAAAATCTGAAAAAGGATTTATCACCCAATCTGGAATTTCCATCAAAAGAAGATCCTGATATCGCTCAGACATATCTTTATGCAGCATGTCCAAATGGTCACAAAACACTTGAAGATCATCATCTTGTATCCCACCTTTTTCTTCTGGCTCAGACAAGCTTGGAAATTGGTATAGCTTGCAACGGGCTATATTGCACTTGAAGAGAGTTAGCTTTGAAATAAATGTAGAGATGACAGATTTGGCCCTAATAAGATTAACCTCAATTCCTTGCAACTGCAAATTCAATTCATTGAACTTTGCAAATAGTTCTGATAAATAGGCAATGTCATGTTCAATGTTCCTCTATTTCCCCCCCCCCCCCCCGAAACCAGACACTTCTGCTGTGTAGACACATAAACACGCACACACCCCAAAAGTGTCTGGTTTGGGGGGGGGGGGGAAATAGAGGAACATTTGGATATACATTTTGAATTAACCTGGGAAGAAAATTGCAATGTTTGCCTGTTATTAAATAAATTCACAGCTTATACATTTGAATTAGATGTTTTTTAATTCACGTTTAACCTATACTTGATATACTTGTATTCAATACATAAGGTGCTAATTATGTCATTGAAAGAGAAAACTGCATTAGTGATATACATGTCAATGTGTTGATTTGTACTAAAAATGTTTAGCTTAAAGAAGTTATAAGGAATCACAAATATAAGTGTGGAAAATGTAATGTATGTGTGGATGACCCCTTGCATGAGTTGTAGTGGGGGGGGGGGGGAATCATAATAATAATTTAAAAAAAAATAATTCCTCAAAGAGGTAAAAGGCTACCTCAAAAAAGGTTTTGCTAGAGTTATTCTTTGCTTCCAATCTGTTGCGGAAGGGGATTGGACTCCATTCTCTATTATAAAGAACCCCCATGGTTCTTTAGTGAAAATTATAACCCAAGAACATATACCTCTGTTAAAATGTTCCCATTCTCACTTTCCATATTGGGAA
Organism: Rhabdophis nuchalis; assembly: GCA_039707465.1. Classification (NCBI taxonomy): domain Eukaryota; kingdom Metazoa; phylum Chordata; class Lepidosauria; order Squamata; family Natricidae; genus Rhabdophis; species Rhabdophis nuchalis. The sequence continues at coordinate 149,602,266 of CM077645.1, forward strand.
TCCCTAGGCTCCATGCAATAATATCATCAAATAATTCAAGCAAATGTTGATGCTTTTTTAATTACACCAATGCAAACAATGTGCCCACAAGGGTAGCCAGGGCGGTGCTGGGGTGAGCGAACAATGGAGGATCAGGCAGCAAATGCCCTTTTTGTGATTTAGAAAAAAAATACCTTGCAGCATTCCTCAAATAAATGGACATGGAAACAGCTGTGATTAAACTTTTGGGAGAGAAATGGATTTTGGGGGCCAAAAGTATGAGTAAATTCAATAAAAGATATTCTGAATTTATTAAAATAAAGAACATCATTTTACAAAATTCATCTCAGGTTTTCAAAAGATTTAAAATGAACTTACTTATACTATGTGTGATAGGACCAGAATTTTGCTCATAGTTATGAATTCTTTGAAAAGATTATAAAGATCTTAGCTAGAATAAACCAAGAGAGGAAGATGTTTCTGGAAGGGTAGCTAGGGCAACACTGCTTGCTTGCCCAATTGCCCCCCCCCACCTGCCAGTGAAACAGCAGCGGCTCGCCTCCCTGCCCACTGCCCCTGTCTCTTCCTCCTCTTTTTCCTCCTCCTGCCTCTCTCTTCTTTCTCCTTTTCCATTTGCTTCCTCCACCTCTTTCTTCCTCCTCCTCCTCTTCATCTTCCCTTTGCATCTTCCCTTTGGGAGGAAGGCGGTGATTGGAGGGGAGGGTGGTGACATTGCTTAAAGGGAAACTGCAGATATTTCCAGGGAAGCTACCAACCTAGGGCGACGCTCTCTGCAGCAATTTACGATCTTTTTTCCTCGCCCTCAGCGCCTCCCGAGTTGCCTCCTAGCGCCCCCCTGCAGCTGCTTTGCCTCCTAGCGCCCCCCTGAGTCATGCCACCGCCCCCTGGGGGGCGTTAACGCCCACTTTGGGAACCACTGTTCTAGATTGACACATTCTATAGTCAGTGCTGGCCCAAGGCATTTTATGCTTGGACACCATCCACTGCTTTTTGGAGGGGATACATTCTTGTTGTACTGTTCAGAAATTGCTTTTGCTTTGCCTATCCTCTCTTTTGCATCTCAGGGCAAGCACTGGCGGCCCTTGTCATTAAAACAGATTCTAGTTCAGGGGTGGGCAAACTTTGCAACTTTAAGTCTGAAGCTGGCTGGAGAAGTCTGGGAGCTGAAGTCCTTCAGACTTAAAGTTGCAAAGTTTGCCCACCCCTGTTCTAGTTCTTCTTCATTATGAGAACAGAAAGAGAGCTTTATGTTGAATCTTGGAGTGATGTGGGTGGGAATCAAATTGAAATTTCCCCCTCGTAGATGAGAACGGAGAAGTGCAACAGTAGATAGATGGTTATTGCATTTAACAGACCTTCAGTTCTAATTTGACTGTGATTTTAGGTTTCTTAAATCACAGGGAAAAAAGCTCTTATGCCATATGTTCCCTGAAGCAAGGACGAATCATAGTGTAAATTAGTCATTTTTATATAAATATTTTGTATATATTTGACAAGATGCAATTCATGCTATCTCTCCATGATAGTCCTTGTGCACCGAGAGAATGAATTTAACATTTGATTAACCAGAGCAGTTTATAATAAGAAAAGAGGACTTTAAATTAGAAATTAATTTAGATAATTTGTCATCTCCTACCACTGTCTTCCCCTGCCTTTCCCTACCAGCAATATGCTAATGCATCCTGTAAAGTAATTGTCAGCCACAATTGCATATCATTCTGCCAATGGAAGCCCAAAATCTAATTAATGCTACGGCAGCAGGAACATCTGGTCTTTCTTCTGGATACTGATGAGGAACACCTAGGAAAAGGTGATGACAACCTTGAAATGGCTGTGTTCCTTGAACATTAAAAAGAAAAAGATAGAGAGCAGGTATACCAACAGGTATAGGAACATATGTGCAAATGTCATTTATCTACAAAATGAATTGACAGCAAAGCTTATTATGTTACACTTACGTATAAGTAAATTGTCTCATGTTTGTCTTTAAAAAACAATGGAATGACAAATCAATTAATTGGCAGTGGATTAAGATATTAGAGATAGATAGATAGATAGATAGATAGATAGATAGATAGATAGATAGATAGATAGATAGATAGACAGATGAACGATCAAGGAGAAAAACACTTAGAACTAAGGAGAAATTTCCTGACAGTTAGTATAATTAATCAGTGGAACAACTTGACTCCAGAAGTTATGAATACTCCAACACCTGAAGTGTTTAAGAAGATGTTGGATAACCATTTGTCTGAAGTGGTGTAGGGTTTCCTGTTTAAGCAGGGACTTCAAAGGTCCCTTCCAACTCTGTTATTCTATTCTATAGGTGATAGATAGATAGATAGATAGATAGATAGATAGATAGATAGATAGATAGATAGATAGATAGATGTAGAGTTCCATTAACAACAGCAAATATTACACTGATTTTAAAAAGAAATTAAGTCTGTTGAATACTTATGGGTCCATGAGCCTTAGAAGACACTGCCCTTACACTTGGACTTGATTTATATATTTACATGGCATGAACAATTGTGGTGTACTTTAGAAACACAAAATCATGTTTTTCTAGTGGTTCAACAAGCACAGAGAAACTAGATTTGTGTATCACATTAAATCATTTGTTCATTTGTGGCTTAGTATAGTACATGAAAAATTGTGGTTTGCAAATAATAGTTTAGCAAAGACAACAACAAATCAACCCAAAAGGCTCTTACTTGAGATACAAATGACCGGGCTCAAATTATCATACTTTGGACACATTATGCAAAGACCTAGTTCTTTGGAGAAAGGCTCTAATGCTGGAAAAGATATAAGGAAAAGACAAGAGGATGAGCAGTTGTTATAGTAGCAATGAATGCTCCATTGGAAAAAACAAAGGACCAGGTTAGGAACAGGTTATCATGGAGCAAAACCTAACAATTTGATTGCTAGGACTGGCATGTAATACTTAATCAAATCATGGCTTATGATTTAATAAATAAACCAGCCAATTATATCTTATTCAGCGCACTATGTTTAAATAAATTATGCCTTATTGACCTATCCATACATTTTCTGGACTCTTAACTGTTTACCACACTTTTGAATGACTAAACGTAAAAGCCATGCCTGCCACAGAAAAGTCGAACCTCTGCAAATGAGTCATCTAAAATAAGGTAAAATAATGCTAGAATAAACAGAGTTGAAGAAGCTTCTTGGACGAGAAGCAAAACATCTTCAAAGAAAAACAAGAAAGTCCCGTTGTCTCTTGAAAAAAGCACCTTTACATCAACCATCATCTGGATGACTGAGAATCTCCATAGACAGCTAGGATAAACAGAATTAATTTCTCCATAGCTCTATGGATTACTTAATCTATAATCTGTAAAATTATGCAGTAGGAGATTAAATGCCCTTCGCACAGTCACTCAAGCGCTTGTGACATCTCGGCTGGATTACTGTAACGCTCTCTACATGGGGCTCCCCTTGAGGTGCACTCGAAAGCTACAGTTAGTGCAGAATGTGGCCGCGCGGGTGGTTATGGGTGCCTCAAGGCAAGCCCACGTAACACCTCTCCTGCGCGAGCTGCACTGGCTGCCTGTGGCCTTTCGAGTGCGCTTCAAGGTGTTGACCACCATCTTTAAATCGCTCCATGGCTCGGGGCCTAGCTATATACGAGACCGCCTCCTGCCCCATACATCCCTTCGTCCGGTCCGCTCCCACAGAGCGGGCCTACTCCGGGTGCCGTCGGCCGGGCAATGTCGGCTGGCGACACCCAGGGGAAGAGCCTTCTCTGTGGCGGGCCCGGCCCTCTGGAACGACCTATCCCCCGACCTTCGCACTACCTCGGACCTCTGCCTCTTCCGCCAACGTCTTAAGACGTACTTATTTCAACAAGCCGGCCTAGGATAGCCCCCCGCGTCTGACTTTTAAATATAAATTATAATTTGGTTACGGTTTTAATAACGGGTTTTAGCACGGGTGAATTAATTTAATATATTTTTAATTGATGTATATTGTATTTATGGTTTTATATAATGCCTGTGCGCCGCCCTGGGTCCTAACAAGGAGAAGGGCGGGGTATAAATTTAATAAAATAAATAAAAAAATAAATAATTCAAAGCATTGTAAATTAACCACTGGACTATAAATAAGCAGAAAAAAATGCTCATTATTATTCCACATGTTAAGGTTACCTTTTTGTTTAAATTAAATGAACTTTCCCCATGTTGGGAGCATTTTCTGATCTAAACTAAGTAAATGGTTACTTAAACAAATAAACAAATTATTTAAAAGTAATTAAGTAACATTGACTAATGTGCAGAGATCTACATGAAAATCAGGAACAGATCTACCTTGAGCCGCAAAGATCTAGTGATCACTCAATGGCAGCACAGAAGGACAAACAACTTTGCAAGTGGGCTTCTTAGATCGAATATATTTCTTTTTTTTAATTTCGATTTCTTAATTATATCCTGCATTTATTAGTACTAGACTGACTGAATTGTTTCTGATTCGCTCTCCATAGAGATGGTGAACAGAGTTGACTTGGTAAACCACTTCTAATAATCTCACACTTGGCATTCAGAGCTGCTGGCAGAAACTTTAGCACATTTCTGCATCCCAAAGGGGCTTTATTGGGTCCTTTTTTAGGAGAAGAGTGGGGTATAAATTGGATTAATAATAATAATAATTGTTTTATGGATCATCTTTGAGTGGATACTTCATCAAAGCAAAGCACCCTTCAAATATATGCATAGCATATATAGAATGAATGCATAGACTACATATTGAGAGCTGGTTGGTGTAGTGGTTAAGGCATCAGGCTGGAAACTCAAAGACCATGCGTTCTAATCCTGTCTTGGGCCCAAAGTCAGCTGGATGACCTTGGGTTATACACCTATACATGGGGAATATTGAGGAAATTGAAGTTTGGCAACTTCTGAATGAAGGAGGTTTATATAATTGGTATCAAGAAGCTGAAGAAACACGTAGAAAAAATAGAGATTTGGATTAAGCTCTTTTTGATGTACTAGGAGATGTAATTGGGGGTGGGCTTCAAAATCTTTAGCAAGGGGTTCTTTACCCAGTTGGGTGTGGCCATGGTGGGCATGGCCTAGTTGGCCTTCTGCACCACAGCAGATGGGGGACAATTTTGCTCTGCTGGGCTCTGGAGACTTTCCTTGAGCCTCCAAGAGGGCAAAAACGACCTCCCCAGGCTCCAGAGGCCACCTGGAGGCCAGAAATGGGCCCATCTCCAGCCTTCCTGAATTTCTGGTAGGCCTGTTTTTCACACTCCCTGAGCCTCTGTGGATGCCCTGCACTTACCTGCATCCAAAATGGGCCACATGGGGACTTCTGGGAGGGGGGTGGGTGGGCAGGGCAGGGTCAACCAGGAGTGGCATTTGGGGGTTCTCCGAACTGCACAGAATCTTAGCTAGAAGTTCTCCTCGACCCCTGCAAACCCCCAACAGCCCACCCCTGAATGTAATCCATTTTTAAGCAAGCAGGAAATAAGTTCCACAAACTTCCAAACAAATAAATAAATCCCACCAAATAAAAGTGAGCAAGACTTCAAATGGGATATATATATATATTCTTTGTTTCACCATTATATTTTGTTCTAGAGAAAAACCTGAACCCTCAGCAGATTCCTTTTATGCTAAGCTTTCCATCAATTTAGTGTGAATGACAAACGGGAACGAGAGAACACAACTCAGCATCCCAAATTGTGTTTAATTGCCTGTTTTTTTATCCTGAATCATCATAACTGTTTAAGAGCCTCCAGGCAACCTAATTATTATGTCACAGGGGATTTCTTATATTAATGTTGCTGCTTTTCTTCCCTGCCCTGGAAACCAAATGGTGATTTTTGTTACTGTTTGTGTGAAGGCGGGAGCTAGCAAAACTTGCAGATGTTCAAGGGGTTGGAAGCTCACATTTAGCTCTGACTGCCTGATGCTGATGGATCTTCATTGGTTGAATGCTGAATCTGTTCTGCCTCCCCCCCCCCCCCCAGCACCATAACATGTGTGAAGTCACACTTACTTGGCATCAACAGTGTGGAAACTAAATGGTTTGGAATTTGGGAGGGTTCTTAAGGGGGCGGCCTGTATCTTATCAACAGAGGACCAGCTTTGTTTGATTATCAACATTGATTATGTTGATATCAGGAATCTAACTCATCAAACAAACAAACAAATGCAGTAAAACCAGTAAAACATTTTAAAAAAAATCATGATATGAGCCTAGTAATGAAAATGGGACACAGTGGCTCCATAGCTAACATGCCGAGCTGGTTGATCAGAAAGGTCGGCACTTCAATGGTTCGAATCCCTAGCGACGCATAACGGAGTGAGCTCCCGTTACTTGTCCCAGTTTCTGCCATGTTCAAAAGCATGTAAAAATGCAAGTAGAAAAATAGGGTCCATCTTTGGTGGGACGGTAAGAGCATTCCATGCACCTTTAGTGTTTATTCTTGCCAACCACATGACCATGGAAATGTCTTTAGACAGTGCTGGCTCTTCAGCTTTGAAATGGAGATCAGCACCGCCCCCTAGAGTCGGGAACAATTAGCACATATGTGCGAGGGGAACCTTTACCATTACCTTTTAATGGATATTAGTGAGCACACATATTATAGATTATTAATAATAATAATAATTTAATAATAATAATTTTATTTTTATAAACCGCGTCCTCTCCCGACGGGGACTCCGAGCGGTGTACAGGGAAAAAATTAAAACGCATAAAATACATATACAATAAATACAGTAAGTTAAAAACCAAATTAAACTCAAGTCAATTGTCAATTAAACTTACAATCTTTTTAAAATTATTATTTGGAGGATACTTCACCATATAGAGGGCCGTAGTGGTGCAGTAGTTAGAATGCAGTATCGCAGGCTAATTCTGCCAACTGCCAACCTACTCATGGGTTCAAGGTTAACTCAGCCTTCCATCCTTCCGAGATCGATAAAATGAGCACCTAGATTGTTGGAGGCAATATACTGACTCTATAAACTGCTTAGAGAGGGCTGTAAAAGCACTGTGGAGTGGTACATAAGTCTAAGTGCTATTGTCATTGCTTTATATTGATAACAAATCATGAATTTCAATATATCAGAATTCTCCTCATTTTAGTGGCAGAATTTACAGCAGACTTTATACAGTTGAACAGCCATGATCAAATACTGCCCCAAAATAACCTACTTTCCCCATTTCCCAGCTTCAGAACTCTTGGGTCTCTCAATTATGTTCTACACGTGACAAAGAGATTTACCGCTTCCTTGTTTCCCTGTTCCTGATTTAAATTATACTGGATGGTTTTCTGTTGCAAATCACACTCAATAAAAATCTAATCCTGAAAGGCAATGACGGCAAAAATAAAAATTCCACAATATGTATTTATGAAGTTGATTGAGCATGGCAATCTCAGTTTAATAACCATATATGAATTGGTTTTGAGCTGTAGGGGATTATGTCAGCAGTTAAGTGCAAAGTATCTAAGATATATTCTGGTTAGGCAGATCAGACTGGCCCACAATACTGATCACAATATGATACTGGGACTAAATATGGTGGAAGATCTGCTCCTGAGCCCACCCTTTGAACCTTGTCACATTTTGAATACAATCTCCTTCATCTGATTTCCTATTAAAATTTTATTTGCTGAAGGATCATGGCCTTTACCATGGAAAAATGGCTTCTGACCCACTTTCTCAATCTATATTTAAAATGGTTGAAATTGTTCCATAGGGCCTGGGGAAAACTTGCAACAGGATGAGGTGATAGCATTCTGAGGAGGGTAGCTTGAATCCCTTCAAGTTAGTTAATAAAATGCACTACAATACAGTTAGTAAAGTGGAGGAAATAAATAGTTTCATGGTGTTCTGCATTTAATCAGTGAACACACGTCCAGTATATCACAAAATATCTTGTTGTCACATCAATACAGTATACATTTTAACAAATTTTGAAAACAATGGATGATATTTTCCTCCATATAGCTCTGCAAAGAATTGATCAACTGAATGAGCAAAGACTCATCTGAGTTGTGCTTTGCTTTAAGTCAGGGGTCTCCAACCTTTGCAACTTTTAAGTCTGAAGGACTTCAGCTCCTAGACTTCTGGCTGGAGAAGTCTGGAAGCTGAAGTCCTTCAGACTTAAAGTTGCAAAGGTTGGGGACCCCTGCTTTAAGTGACTGCCATGAACATGTTCGTATGCTTTTCTTGGCAAGTTGTTTGCCATTTCTCTCTTCTAGCAAGTGTTTTAGTGTTCTTTGTCTATACTTCTAGGGTTTTCTAGTGAATGCCCATCTAAGTCAGGGTAGTCAACCTTTTTATACTTACCACCTACTTTTGTATCTCTGTTAGTAATAAAATTTTCTAACCGCCCACCGGTTCCACAATAATGGTGATTTAAGGAAAGTAGGGAAGTCAATTAAATTAAAAAAAGGAAAGTGCTACAGTATCAGATAAAACCCCTACCACCCACCATGAAAGCTGGAATGCCCACTAGGGACCAGGTTGACTACCACTGATCTAAGTATTTACTAGATGCAACCCTGCTTTCTTTTCTGAGTTTAGTCAAGATCTTAAATCTTTTAGGCCCCCATAGAAATCTATAGGAAATGATTGTCAAATCATTAATTAACAGAGTTGGAAGGGGCCTTGTAGGTCAGGGGTATCAAACTGTTGGCCCGCAGGCCAGATGGGTCATGCGCAGCCCATCCCCACCCCAGCTCTGCAAAGGGAGAAAACAGTGGAATACATCACACGACGGCAATGTAATGCAGTGAGTTTGACACCCATGTTGTAAGTCATCTAGTCCATTCTTGATTGCACAACCTTCTAACCTGGTAGTTTTAAGTAACTGTGTTTAACTCCTATCCCTGTCATTATAGACTTCTAGTTCTGTATAATCAAGAGTCACCAGGTTAAGAAAAGCTACTTATACAATGTATACAATACCAGTTCTAACTGCTCAGAAGATATGAACATCATTGCACAGTTAAATGCAAATTCTTATGATTGTCATACGGTTGGCACAATTATAGAATATATAACAGGAGGTACCATTAATCTTTAACTAATGAGAGCAGACTAGTTAAGATGTGAAGATTCACAGGAGTTGCACCACTGGAAAACTCTGGTGATTTATTCAGAGCACTGCAAGGTACTATAATAATTAGGGTGAGAAATTCCGATGAGTAAAAAGCAGGATTTGCATTTTAACAGCGTCATGAAAGAACATTACATGACAGGACATTTTGCCAGTAGCCACTTCAGCATTACTCATGTTGACACCACTCTGTATTACGACAAAGGAACAAACCAAATCACAGTTCTACTTACTGCTGAAAATTGGACTGGAGGGAGAAGGAGAGAATCAAACAGCTGTCATTATTTATTGGCTGCCTACCTGACAACAGTCACTGCAATTTCAGCCAATTGCGGCTAGAATCAGAATATTGGAATCTTAGGCTGCAATATTGCAAACTATCTCTCTATCATACAACTTACTATTATGTATATTGTTTGAATACTACAGGGCAGCCAAAGCAGAACGGCAAACATATAGAAATTAAGTATATCACAAAATATCATGTTAGTCAGAAACATACAATGCAATAGATTTCAGCAATGTCAAACAATTTTCTTGGTATGTCCTGTATATAGTAAGAATATTACTTTCATCTTGATTTATTTGATAGGGATAAAGCAGCTTCAAATATCATCCAAAGCCAAATAGTGATTTGTTTGCATTTGCATTATTACAATCCTAGGTGAATCCTCTGCTGTTATGGTTCTCTAGGTAATCATTGTTAAAGCAAAAGATAGTTTAGTGTGAGTGTTAGCCATATAGGATACTCTGATTTTTAACTCCTTTTCAAATGACCAATAGATAAAAAAAAAATATGAAGGCCAACTCTGCCCTAACGCATAAGCCACCATTTGTCAATTCTGAAGCGAACCATTCTTATAACACTAGCCATATTCAAAGTTTGTACGGAGGGCATCCCTTTAGTACACCTAGTAACAGAAAAACAGATTTGGAAGGGATCTTGGAGGTCTTCTAGTCCAACCTCCCATTCAAGCAGGAGACCCTATAGCAGTGTTTTTCAACCTTTTTTGTGCAAAGGCACACTTTTTTCATGAAAAAAATCACGAGGCACACCACCACCATTAGAAAATGTTAAAAAAATTTAACTCTGTGCCTATATTGACTATATATAAAGTAATTCTCTTGAATAGGAATCAAATAAACACAAAGAAATTATTTTATAATTACTTTGTTATGAAATAATAAAGTATTTTATAATTGTTCATATTTGTGAACTGAAGCCGCATGTTACGGATGAAATTGGAATTTTTCCCACGGCACACCAGACAATATCTCACGGCACACTAGTGTGCCACGGCACAGTGGTTGAAAAACGCTGCCCTATAGCATTTCAGACAAGTGGATGTCCAATCTCTTCTTAAAAAATTTATGTTGAAGAGGTACAAAACACTAATCTGAAAGCAGCCAGCCACAAAAGAAAGGGGTAGGAAGGAGTGCAAAAGAGAAAAAGAAACAGAAGTGCAGTTTACTGGTTACTTTCCCTCTTTTTCCTTTGGAAACTATCTGACCAGATAATTTGTTATGGAAATTCAAAGCTTTATCTACTGGTTTGCATTTTTCATATTTGCACCAGGCATGCAGAAAATAACTTAAATACAAAATCATCAGGCCCATCTACAGTAAAAACTACTTAAATGTCAATTTAAAAAAAATTATCCACTCATCTAAAAATATTTCCAAGAGGGCAAGCCATTGGATACAATTTGCCTATGGTGTTGTGCCTTATAAGGCAGTGGTTTCCCTATCTCGGCCACTTTTAAAAGTAATAGTCCCTTGCTGGTGGGAAAAAAAGAATACCATGGTTGTCTAGCCAGAGAGAGTTCTGAATGCATCAAACACAATAGTTCCTTGTTTGTAGCATTGGGCTCTTCAAATGACCATGAGATGATTGTAGTGCTAGAATTAGAGACTTCTCCAGAGAGCTAGGTTTTTGCATAATGTATCCAAAATAGGATTATTTGGTCCTGGTCATTTGTGTCTAGAGCAGGGGTAGTCAACCTTTTTATACCTACCACCCACTTTTGTATTTCTGTTAGTAGTAAAAAAATTTAACCACCCGCCGGTTTCACAGTAATGATGATTTATAAAGTAGGGAAGTCAATTAAGTATAAAAAAGGAAAGTGCTTCAGTATAGAACAAAACCCCTACCGCCCACTGTGAAAGCTGGAAGGGACCAGATTGACTACCACCGGTCTAGAGTGATAACTTTGGGTTCATAGACAACTATTGCTGATGAAAAAATATTGCATTTCCTTGAAAATATGACGTATCCCAAAAACAAGCCCTAGCCCGATTTTCATGCTTGCACTTTATATAAGGCCTACCCAAAATAAGCCCTAGTTAAGCCCTGCCCACCAACTGGTTGTATGAGGTAGGGTGAGGTGCAGGCATAAAAATCAAGCTAGGGCAGGGGTGGGTGTGGAGCTGCCCCACCCGCCCTGCACCTGTTTATCTTAGGACTGCCGTAGCCAGGCCCCCCATGCTCCAACCCTTGTTGTGCTGCTGTCCAACTTCTTCTGCGGCAGCTTGCGGTAGGATGCCATAAGGTGCATTGCGCTATGCTGCTGCTTGTGGCAGGATGCCACAATGCTTATCACATTGCTGCTGCTGCTGCTTGCACGCACAACTGCACAACATACCACACAGCCTCCTGCAGTGAGTGGCGGCATTGGTGCAACAAACCACATGGCGAGCAGCTGCAGAAGAAGTTGGGCAATGATGCGACAGGTGTTGGTATGTGGGAGGCCTGGCTCTGGTGGTCCTAAGGTAAGCAGGTAAGACATCCCCCCAAAATAAGACCTGGTGCTTATTTTGGGGGCCAAAAGAAAATAAGACCTTATTTGCAGGGAAACGTGGATAATGTGGATTAGTGTCAGATCGCGAAATTTATTTATTTATTTATTTATTTATTAGATTTATACCCCGCCCTTCTCCAAAAGGACCGAGGGCGGCGCACAGGAATTTAAAAAATACACACAAAATCGAATAAAAAATTTAAAACTTATTAAATATCTGTCCTGTGCTAAAACCAAATTAAAATCCCCAAAATTTAAAACTATCTAAAATAGTCACAGTGGAGGTTACGCTAGGCCGGCTTGATGAAAGAAATGTGTCTTTAGACACTGGCAGAAGAGGTGGAGGTCGGAGATGGTGCAAAGTTCAGGGGGTAGGTCGTTCCACAGGGCAGAGAAGGCCCTTCCCCTGGGTGTCACCAGTCGGCATTGTCTGGCCGAAGGCACCCTGAGAAGGCCCTCTCTGTGGGAGCGTATCGGTCTAAGGGATGTATGGGGCAGGAGACGGTCTTGCATGTAACTAGGTCCCAAGCCATGGAGCGCTTTGAAGATGGTCGTCAGGACCTTGAAGCGCACCCGAAAGACCACAGGAAGGCAGTGCAGCTCGCGCAGGATCGGTGTTATATGGGAGTGTCTAGGCGCGCGGCTGCATTCTGGACTAACTGTAGCTTTCGAGTGCACCTCAAGGGAAGCCCCATGTAGAGAGCATTACAGATGTTAATGATATTTCTTTATATCAGTGAAGTTTTTGCTCATTATTGTCAACAGCATCTATAAAAGAGGGCATACCACTTCCAAAAAGGCCTACAAGTTCTTATCATTAATCATTCTTTAGCATGCACACATATGGTTGTTATTGTTGAAGTGTTTTTTATTAATTAAATGTATATGATTTACCTTTTTCTTATTAATATTAAAGTTTATGAAAGAAGCCTTGTAATTAGAAAAGGACTTCATCAATGTTGCTGGTTTGGTTGCAAGCTGTAAATGCAGTACCATTTTTTTGCTTTTAAATCCGCCCTCCCAGATTCTTTGAGCAATAGGCAAATGCTGCTAGTGCGTTAAATTGCTTTTGGGCGACAAGGAGAAGATAACTTTCTCCTGTTGAAAGCCTCTGTTTGTTTAGGCAGTGAGCATAATCCAGACACATATATGTTTTTAGCATGTGTTTTCAATTAAAAGAAGACTCAGTCCACAAAGGAAGGATGACAGAATTTTATTTCTGGAAATCAGGATTGCCTAAGGCTGAAACAAGAGTGACAGATTTTCGTTTTAAATCTGGATTTGTATTTGTATGACCTGGTATGTCCAGGCACAATTTTAAGTATCAAACACATACATGTGTGTATACACAGGCACACATATCCAGAAAGGGAAAATGTTCACGTCCCCTTCTGCTTGTAATGTATCTGTTTCGATCAGGTAACATCTCTAAAAGATTTCAAAATGGTTTCCACATAATAAAGAGAAATACATTGGACTGGAAATACAGTACATTTCCACAACTTTGTTGTCTATCCAGGTAGCAGGGGTGAGTTCTAGCTGATGTTACTGCTGGTTTGCTCAAAGATGCGTTGCGTGCGCATGCACAGTACTTTAAAACAGGGGTCCCCAATCTTTTTTGCACCAGGGACCGGTTTCATTTTAAAGAAAATTCTGCGGACCGGCTGGCGTAGAGGAGGAGCGGGGGGGAGGAGGAACAGGAGGCGCATGCGCATGCGGGAGGGGAGTTGGCTCACTCGGCCCTCTAGGGGCACGAACGGCCGCACACGCACACGCGGGGGGGGGGAGTCGGCTCACTCGGCCCTCTCTAGGGCCTCCAACAGCGCGAACGGCCGCGCCTGCGCTCTCCCACATCAGGTGTGCGCTCTGCCCAGGGGGCTGCCCCCTCCTCCCTCCTCCTCCTCTCTGGCCCTGCGGCCCGGTTCCTATCAAGCCACGGACCGGCACTGGTCCGCGGCCCGGTGGTTGGGGATCCTTGCTTTAAAAAATGCTTCTGCACATGCACAGAAGCAAAAAACAAGAGGTGCCGCCAAGACAACCAGTTCTGGGGGGTGGGGGGGTGGCAGGCCGAATTGCTACCTACTCGGACGAAATCGGTCCGAAACGGGAGGAACCCACCTCTGCCCAGTAGGGGGTGTAAGATTCATCTCCAGACCTAGGTTCATGTAAAACAGGGATGTCCAACTTTGGCAACTTTAAGACCTGTGGACTTTCAGAAGTCGAACTCCCACGCTGGCTGGGGAATTCTGGGAGTTGAAGTCCACAAGTCTTAAAGTTGCCAAAGTTGGATAGGAAGGAACATATTTTTCCCCCTCAGATTCTGGCTGTTCCCTGGAGAAGAACTCAACAAATTCCTACTCTGAGAAGTACAAATTTGGGAAGGGATTTTGGATATCATACTATTATAAAAATAATGCTGTCAGACCTAAGCCACAAAATTGCAGGGAACCGCTAGCAGGCAGCTAAAAATTAGCTCTCTTTTCTACTATCTAGTGTGTCTCCAAAGGTTTGCAGCCTGGAACTGGTAGTGATTTCTTATTTGCAACATTTTGTCACAGAAAGAAGTACTGTACTTTGTGGATCAACTCCACAAAGGATCCAGCATCATTTGTCATTTTCTGATTAGTTGACACTATGAAAAGTCTAGATTACATTTAATTATTACTACCCACTGCTTTGACAAGCATATTTTAAATTTCATTTGCATTTTGCTCACACCTCATTCTTCATTTTATACATAATAGCTAAAAACACCTGACTTAGTAGAGTAGAATAAGGGCTGATTTCAGATAATTCTTTATAGGCCTTTGTATTAAAGGTTTTTAGCAGTATAGTAACACATAAATATCCTCCTGCCTAGGGCTGATGTCATCTCACACTGTCATACATACTGTACAAATGTGAACTCATTCTTATTATAATCACGTGCTATTAAAGATCAATAAATTATTGGCCATTTAATTCAAACTTTACAGCATTTCCGTATGCACACTCCTAAATTTTATTTGATGACTTCAGAGGAGGAGAGAATGAAATAATAGATTCTCTTCTTCCTGTTTGTTCGGTTTAACTGATTTGGTTTAAAAACTCAATATTCTTGAACTGTCTTCACAGGCAGCATTACTTGCAGCAATATTAAGATAGTACTCATATTATTATATTTAAAAAACCCTCTCTTTTAGTTGGGAATGCTTCTTTTTCCTTAGCAAGCTGTTTGTAAGTATTGCTTGGTAGTAAATAAAATTACTTAAAAAGATAAGGCTCAAGTTCCTAGAAATACCATGCCACCTTTGTACAAATAACTATCCTTTACAGATTCTTTATAGAATAACAGAGTTGGAAGCAGGGGTGAAATCAACGTACTTTCACTACCGGTTCACAAATGTGAGCGCAAAAATGGAATATGATGATGTGTGGGCAGGTGGGCGGAGCCTGCTACCAAGCACGCCTGCAAAGGTAAGTAGAACAGCGAGGGGAGGAATCCGCTGTGCCATGCGATTTAGATTACCTAGAAAGCAGGAAATCCATCGATTCTAGCTAATATAAATTGCGCTTCACAGCTGATTGTCAGAAATACCGGTTCGCCTGAACCAGTAGCATTTTTTTTTAACTATCATTTTGGGCGAAGCAGTCCAAACTGGTAGCATTTCATCCCTGGTTGGAAGGGCCATTAGAAGTCTTCTAGACCAAACCCCTGCTCAAGCAGGAGATTCTACACCATTCCAGACAAGTGGAGCCTCTACAACGTCTGAAGGCAAGCGGTTCCATTGGTTAAGGAATGGCTTCCCTTCAGAAGTTGTGGATGCTCCATTGCTGGAAGCTTTTAAGAAGAGACTGGACATCCTTCATTAACCGGTACCAATGATAAGATGAATTCATGTACATTTTCTTTTAACTCTGTCCCTTGCGCCAGTATTAATCTAATATTTCAAACCATGATTTTTGCATTGGCATTTTCCTTCTCATTAAATGCTATCCAAATTCTATATTACTTCTGAGAACAAAAGGGGCCACTGGTGTGGATTTTGTCATTAACATGCAAAAGAGTTCTGCTCTAATAATAACAGTGTGATTGCTCCTCTGTATGTTAATACACCCCCCCACCACCAAAAATCTTGAATGCTGACCTAGCCTAGGGCACAAGAAGTGTGGATGAGTCTAGGTGTGTGCAATTTCTGGGGATTAACAAGAGTTTACTTGGTAATATATTTTCTCTGAAATCTTCTGCTTAACCAATTCTACATTCCGTAAAAGAAGATGGGAGGATTTTGCTTGTTGAAAATGCCAATTAGAAATCAGGTTCAGTGCTCTTTGTGTAATATAGCTTTCCTTGTACTAACAGCATCTTAAAGGGGTCAGTGCTTTGGCTATAACAGTGCATCATGGAATTGCCTTGCCTCCATAGCCCAATGCTGTTCAGATAGTTTAGGGATCCACTTGAAGTACAATGAAAGAGGGGGAACAAACAAATGATCTTCCAAATGTTTAAGTGAGGACAAATTGGATTTTAGCAAACTTAGGGCATGAGAAACGTGCTGCACAATTTGTGTTTAGAAACATCATAAAGTTATGCTGACCATTATTTTGACAGCTCCTGCTTGAAATATCCAAATTTTCCCTTTCTCTCTATTGCTTTTGACATAGCATCTTAGAATTTCAGCTAACAGTTCCCAAATATCATAATACTTTGGCATATTCTATTGTGTTCTAGATACAGAAAGAGGCAAACAAAACAAAACAAAACAACAACAAAAAACAACAACCAGGTGTTTTCTCCACCAGGGAACTGAAGTCCAGCTTGCTTTGATACTATAGTCTAAATTAAGTCAGATTATTAAAACTGTAAGCTGAAGGACAAAGAGTGCCACAACACCTTAAAGACATACAAAGTTATTATCACATAGGGGTTTTTTTGTAGATCATGTGCTATTTCATTGAACACATGGACTATAGTCCTGAGGAAAAAGATTCACACATAGCGAAATAGTGAATGAAAACATGCATATTAGAAAGAAAACATTTAATAAAACAATCACTAAATGTGACCTACAGAGTCTTGCATTGCTGAGTTCCACATGGGAGCTTCCAAGGGAGACTTCCCATCCTTTCTGCTTCCCATCTGCTTTTCCAGGACCATCAAAGCCTCAATCAATCAATCAATATTGATATAGGCCAGGGACGGCGAACCTATGGCACGTGTGCCACAGATGGCACGTGGAGCCATTTGTCAGGGCATGCGAGGCTTTGCCCTGTCAGCTGAATTTTAAAGCCATTTTTCATCCTCCCCAGGCTCCAGAGGCTTTATAGGAGCCTGGGGTGGGCAAAAGTAGCCTCCCTCGTCCCCCCTCACCCCTCCGGAGGCTTCCGGAGCTTCCCTGAAGTCTCTGGAACACAAAACCCAGTCCTACGGGCAAATTGGAAGTTTAGGAAAGGACTTCCGGTTTCCTCATAGGGCCGGTTTAAGCCCTCTGGAGCCTTCAGGGACCTTCAGGAGGCTTCCCTGATTGTTTTTTGCGCTCCAGAGGCTTCAGGGAAGCTCCTGAAGCCTCCGGAGGGCCTCCAGGGTGGGGGGAATGCTGTTTTCGCCCTCCCCAGGCTCCTATAAATCCTCTGGAGCCTGGGGAGGGCGAACAAAGCATGCAAAAAATGAGGGTAGCGCCTGTTATGCATGCATGCATGCTGGGGTGTGTGTGTCGCACATTGCATTATGGGTGAGGCACACCCGCACACGACCCCCCTGTGCTCCCCCCACCTATGGCACGCAAGCCAAAAAAGGTTTGCCATCACTGGTATAGCCTGTGGGCAGACCTCTAAATGCTTCTCTCTGCTCCTTCAGGAACAGATCTTAAGTCATAAGTACTCTTGAAAACCAATGAGCACAATTTTGCATACTGTATGTCTTTATGGAAGACATACTGGTGGGGTGGAGGAATGAGAAACATACCTGAATATAATAGCTAGCGTTATGAAAACAATAAGAAACTAAGATTAGGAATAGGAATCAAATCTGCCACGATGGATAATTGTAATAACGAACCAGGAGTGTCTGAACTATCGTAAGGGAAAGAAAAAATTCACCCCCTCTTCCTTTTCTCCAGTTACCAGTAAAAATATAAAAGAGATTTCCCCCCCTCTGTTGCATATAAGAGTATGTGTATGATACAAAAAAAAAAAAAAAAGCTACCTGCAGCCAAGTTCAAAAAAGGTAAATCTTGTTTCTGGACTTTCAAATTGTTACTGTACGTATTCATTTTTGCAGAAATACAAATGCCCTTTTACATTATTTAAATGGCATGTAATTAAGTAGCAAGGTTCTCGGTTGCTACAGAGGGAAATCCGGCGTGCACTAGGATTCCAAGCCCAGAGGGCTAGAAAGAAGCACTCTAAGACTAAGAGAAGGGAGAGGGTGGGAGATGAGGGTGGGTGGGTGGGTGGAGGAGTGAGGAGAGAGAACGGGAATGTTTAACATTCAGAATTTGTCCACAGCCGATAATTTATTGGAACTCATCTGTAACAAGGCCTGGCACTGATTTATAAGTTGATTTGAAAAATAAATAAAAGTGATAGAAACCTGCATTCGGTTTTAATGATAGACTGTTGCAGCGTGAAAAGTAAGGATATGAGACATGCAAGGAAATTAGATATTATGCCCTCAAGACAACTGCAGCTACCAGCCCATTAATTGTTAGATATTTATTATTAAAAATTTCTTTTCATGACTGACTGCAGAATATTTGTGCTGTTAAAGTTGTTGAGTACTGACATGAATGGAGTGCATGGAAGTCGTTCTCTCTTTCTCCCCTCCTCCTCCTCCTCCTCCTCCTCCTTTTGTCTGTGTGCTTGACAAGGAGACGGACCTGAAAGAGATGGCGAATCTCTTCTGCGCAAGGATGAAAAACAGCCTGGGTTGCTTTCCAGGCCACTTACTAATCCATGAAATCTAAGGGCACCTAGAAATCATTTTGTGTAGTTTCAATCTATTGTCACTGAGGTGGCTGATTAATGTCTAAAGCACGCACATACTACTTGTACACTTAGGAAGCATGTTTTAGCAAATACCTACATTTAAAATAGAGTCCCTTTTGCAGTTGACAGGAAAATGTGACACTGGTTTCTTGGTCAAAATGTCTTGATGATTCTAATCTGAGCTGTTCAACTGGACACGCCTTTGTAAACTAAAAAACAAAAATAAAACCATAACTCTCCCTTTTTACGACCCTGTACTTAATTCGGGGTAGAGTTGGAGCAACTGGATGGAGCTGAGCATTTATGTGCTGGATACCCTTCCTGATGCCTATGTGGAGTTCACAGCAGATATTTCTTTTCTTTGTGCCCTTGGAGAGAAACATCTGTTGCTACCTAGCATTGTGATTCTCAAACTTCTGAGTGGGAGGCGAGTGTTTTCGCATACCTGCCTTTTTATCAAAATAGGAAGGAGAGATGGAGAATTTTATAACAGCGTTTCTAAAAATTGCCTGGGTCTTTGATTGAAGTATAAAATTCACATTCTGCTTTATTTGCTTGAAATATCGTAGGAAAGCCATCATAATCTAGGTTGGCCAAAAATTAGAAGGAATCTGGTAGCACCTTTTTTTTTTGTTTTGGCTAATGAATTTTATTAAAGGCATAAGGCCCTCTACGCATCTGTTGAAGTGATCTGCAGCTCACAAAGGTTATGCTGCTATTTAGTTGCCTGAATATTTTCAATTGTGCATTTTTGCATTTCCTTGTTTTAGAATCTGTTTAGTACAACCAACAGCTGCAATGCTGTGGCATGTAGCAGAGCCTTAGGTTGGCAAAAGCCACCTGGAACTCATGTTTCATTGCCACGTACGTACATACATTTCTGATTTTTGCTAGAAGGTAAATGATATCAGTATTACGCTATGTTTCTTCATGTCTAATATCTTCCACCTCTCAAAATGGAAACTTCAGAAATAATTCATAGATTTAGAATATCTGTTTTATGTTGATGTATTTATAATGTAGTGCAAATTAACAGATTCATTATATGTATATATTTTGAATTTGCTTTGAATTTTAAAAAAATATGGTGAGATTGTTCAATTTCTCGGTTCTCTTCATGTTGTTCAATTGCCTACACATGTCTATAGAGGTGCTTTTTCAGGAGGCTACTGGACTTTCTTGTTTTTTTCTTTTAAAGGCATTTCACTTCTCATCCAAGAAGCTTCTTCAGCTCTGACAGGATGGTGGGGAAGGGGAAGATTTGTATACCTTACAAATAGCTGGTCATTTGCATCCTTTTAGAGGGTCACTGAAGCACTTGGAGGTTTATCTGTGTCCTCAGGATCCCCTGAGTGGCGCTCCTGGTTCTTGTAGTCTTGTCATTTTTCCTCTGGAAATCCATTCCTACTCCCACACTATTCAAAGGGTGTTCATCCCAAATTGCATAGCTAAAAGTCAGCAGAGATTCTCAGTCAAGCAGGCCATGGTTGCCCCAAAGGTGTTTTTTCAGGAGGCACCTTTTTCTTTGAAGGCATTTCGCTTCTCATCCAAGAAGCGTTTTCAAAGAAAAAAGCAAGAAAGTCCAATTACCTCCTGAAAAAGGACCTTGGGATGCCTACATATGCCTTCTTCAGTCTGCCATTGGCCTACAACTCTCTTGGTCGTGAACAATAATCTAACAAGTATCTAGGGAGACTATGCTGAGAAAAAAGTGGTCTCGATAAGGATGTTCAGCTTTTTGTTATGTCTCAAGTAGGAATTGTACTCAAATTGGAACTTGGGCAGGATTCTGAAGTTTGGGAAAATTACAGAAAGGTTCATAGATTGCTAGTAATTCACCAATAAAAATAGTGCTCTGTAATAATACAATACAATACAATACAATAGCAGAGTTGGAAGGGACCTTGTAGGTCTTCTAGTCCAACTCCCTGCGTGGGCAGGAACCTTATACCATTTCAGACAAATGGCTATCTGACATCTTCTTAAAGACTTCCAGGGTTGGGGCATTCACAACTTCTGGAGGCAAGCTGTTCCAGAGGTTAATTGTTCTAACTGTCAGGAAATTTCTCCTTAGTTCTAAGTTGCTTCTCTCCTTGATTAGTTTCCACCCATTGCTTCTTGTCCTGCCCCCAGGTGCCTTGGAGAATAGTTTGACTCCCTCTTCTTTGTGGCACCCTCTGAGATATCGGAACACTGCTATCATGTCTCCCCTGGTCCTTCTCTTCTAATACATGCATTGTAACACATGGATTGTGCTTCACATGGCTTAATCACAACAATGTATTATTTATGATTTTAACAATGTTTCAAAATCATACAAATAAAAATTGTAACATTTGCTCTTTGGGCTTAGCAAAGACAAGAGTGATGGAAGGGAAGGATGTAAAGGAAGCAGTGCCTCTTGTTATAGAGGAAGCATTAGAACATGCACAAATAGACATGTGGATAGGTATGTGTGATAGATATTCCTATCTAGGCAGATAAAATACCTTGAGGTCAATGGGGACAGAGGGATGTAACCTGATTTACTGTTCATGTGGAGATCCCAATCAGGAGGTTGTGAGTTCAATCCTAGGTAGAGGCAGATGTAGGGTCTCCTGCTTGGGCAGGGGGTTGGACTAGATGACCTGCAAGGTCCCTTCCAACTCTGTTAATCTGTTATCTGATCTGTGATGGTGAGCCTATGGCATGTGTGCCAGAGGTGGCACGCAGAGCCCTCTCTGCTGGCATGTGCACTGTCACCCCAGGTCAGATCTCTGTGGCATTTCTTTCGTGGGCTTCTGTTTCCCTGCAAACGATGAAAAGAAGCTCACGAAATAAAAAAATAGCTTACCTTTTGCTGTGCTGCCGGTGTTGGGATACCCCACCTCCCCCTGCCCAGTTGGTCTTGAGGTCTCTGCTGCACATATCTGTGCATGTGCACATTCACACATGTCCGTGCATGCATGTTTGCGTACATTCGTGCACCTTTCAGCTTAGGCATGCAGTTTGGCCACTCGGCGTCTAAAAGGTTCGCCATCACTGCCCTAAACAAACAGTTAACAGAAGAACAAATATTTAGAGAGGACAAAGAGCAAAGAGGAGGAACAGCTGGAACATATTTTGAAAGGAGAACGGAAACATTGATCTCGTCCTTTATTTTGCACTGGAGAGAACTCAGATATTTGGAAGGTGTAATAGCAAAGAAATCATAGGAAGACTTCTTTGGCGCCAACCGTTTCCTTTTTACAGGGTTTGTCTTTATGCAGGACTTAAACTTGTGGTCATGACTGCCATTCTCTAATTGGCCTTTTGTGAAAATAGAACAATGCAACATCTGCATTTTTGACTGGTATATTCTAGACCTGGGGAGCAGGGATGGGGAAGGGGGACATCTGGGAATGGATGCAGTCCCAGGAACTAGCATATATAGTGGCAAATTATGGGCTATGTGTTACCTAGGTACATAAGACTGTTTTGCTCCTTGGAGGGGAAAAAGCCTTATAAAACACAAGCAAGAATCAAGGATCTCTGCCTTCGAAGCTTGCCTTACAATAGCCAAGGACAAATAGGGAAGGGTTGTGTTGGAGTAATGGATGTAATAGATGAGCTGCCAACTATTCCTGCTGTGGCAATTTTGAGAGGATGATGGTTCCGCACCACCCTATTTGCAGTTGTGATGAGCTTTAGACATCTCCCATTATTTATTGCACAAGGCTCAGGAAACAGCAGAGGCCAGCCAAACCAGATGAACTGGGCAAAGGGAGTGTGAGGCACAAAATACCCTATGCTTAAAGAAGAAGGAAAAAAAGATTATAAAGAAGAAGGGGGAAAAAAGAAATGTTCTTTTTAAATTACCGTATTTATTCGAGTATAACGCGCAAAATTTTCTACCAAAAAAAGAACTCAAAGTTTGGGTGCGCGTTATAAACGAGGGTGCGCGTTATAAACGATTTTTATCATGGCCGCACGTGTTCAACGACGTTTGTCACTTACAATGCTTGGTCTGAGCCGAGAAAAAGTGAAACAAAATTTTATACCGATTTTAAATCGAAAATTAGGGGGTGCGCGTTATACACGTGTGCGCGTTATACTTGAATAAATACGGTAATCCTTTTTGATGCAGTGTTCTTTCTAATCTCTTCTTCAGCTTTTGAGGGTAGGACAGCTGAGAAGTTTAAATAAACCAGTGCTGTGCTATAGAATTTCATTTTCCCAAAGTGAGCTCTTTTCTCACGATTTCAGCCCGGAAACTGGGAAATTAAGTTTGATGCCAATACCAGTTATCTTTTTTTAATGAAAGGGTAGAAAATGTAAGTTGCTTTCATTCCGCTTTTGAAATGTAACATGGATACTGAGCTCATGCTGCCGACCCAAAGTTAGCAAATGTTCGTTGCATATGATATGCGTAAGAACTAGTTGGTTAGCCAAGAAAGAAATAATTTCAGCTGATATTTTTTTTTGGGTATCTGTGTGTAAAACAAAATAATCCTTTGACAAATTAGGATGAAATGCTACAAACTACCTATCTACACCTCCACACACAAACATGTACACACAACCACTGTATAACCCCAACCTACCTACCTACTGTATTTCTCCTTCTCTCCCCCTACCTACCTACCTACCTACTGTATTTCTCCATCTCTATCCCTTTACCTACCTACCTATCTACCTACTGTATTTCTCCCCCTCTCTCTATCTATCCATCTACCAACCGACCTACCTACCTACTGCATTTCTCCCTCCCTCTCTCTATCCTTATAGCTGCCTAGCTACCTACCTACTGTATTTCTCCTTGAATCTTATGGACAGAATATTTTATGTCATAAAGGATGACATAATACTTGTAGTCCACTGCTCTCTCTGTATCCATCTACATACCTTTTTTTACAAATTTCAGCTGATTTTTTTTTTTTTTTGGTATCTGTGTGTAAAACAAAATAATCCTTCGACAAAATTAGGATGAAATGCTACAAACTACCTATCTGTGGTGGCACAGTGGTTAGAATACAATATTGCAGGCTAATTCTACTGACTGCCAGGGGTTTGATCCTGACCAGCTAAATATTGACTCAGCGTTCTATCCAGGGGTGGGCTGCTGGGGGATTCAGGAGAACCTCTAGCTAAGATTCTGTACAGTTCGGAGAACCCTCAAATCCCACTCCTGACTAGCCCCACCCACCCCACCCCTCCTAGAAGTCCCCCGACAGCCGGTTTTGGATGCAAGTAAGGGCGCGTGTGGAGGCTTGGGGAGGGTGAAAAACGGGCCTACCAGAAGTTCAGGAAAGCCAGAAACGGGGTGGTTTCCAGCTTCCAGAGCCTGGGAAAGATGTTTTTGCCCTCCCAGAGGCCCAAGGAAAGCCTCTGGAGCCTGGGGAAGGCAAAAATACCCCTCTACCACCGTGGTGCAGGAGTCCAAGTAGACCACGCCCACCAAGAAACTGGGCAGAGAACCCCTTGCTAAATGTTTTGAAGCCCACCCCTGCTTCTATCCTTCCAATGTTGGCAAAATGAAGACCCAGATTGTTGGGGACAATTCTAAGAGAGGGTTGTAAAGCACTGTGAAGCAGTATATAAGTTTAAGTGCTATCTCCTACAAAACAATTGATAGGAAGTGCAATATTTTGTTCTTCCAAATGTACCTTTATTCCCTAAATGGAATATTCAGCTGCTTAGCATATAAGTTTTGCTTGAAATCTTCTGACCATCTCTCCAAACAGACTAATTCCATTGCAAGGATGGATATTACTACCCTGCACAAAATGTCTTGGATCTTCATGATTTACAAAAACAAAATAATGTATGTAAGATATGCAAGTATACACTCATGTGCATGATTTATTTAGCTATAAAATTAGTGTGGCACAGTATTTTAGCATTTGCTTTAAAAAAATAGACACTACAGAATACTTCACTGAATGATCAAATTTATAATTTAATTACACTATCAAAGAAAGTACAAAATAACTCATCTGCTACTAGCTATTTTCCCAGCTTTCTTTTCTTTCATTTCAATATGCAGAAGTAGCAAGCAACAGTATTTTGTGGAATGATGTAAGTTGGCTGGCTAATCAAACTTTTCTGAATACTTGTTCATTAAGTGGGGATGTAAATAAAATGAGAAATGTATTTTTTTTCCAAGTTCAGAACCAAATGATCCTCCTTAAAACATTCCATTACAATGTTCAATCAGAATAAAACTAAAATATTTAAATTTTCCTTTGAGCTCAGAATACTCGAAATTATCTATTTTGAAGTCAGAACCATTTGTTATAAGGTTGCAATGGTTTGTTCAAGGTTAGATTTTATGATCAGAATGTTCACCACATGACAATCCAAAGTAGCCAAGTTTTTGTTTTAAGGCTGGACCAATTTTGCATTGTCTTAATCTTGAAAGAGACGTCTCAGCATGCTTCAGTTTTATTTCAAGCTTGGAACACTTAAATGGCTGTTTTCAGCTCAGAACATTTGTGCAGCCCTACTTGTTAACATTAGTTGAAAGATAATTTCATAAAAGAATCAGTTATGTGCTAGGAAATGCATAGACAGAAAAATGGATCTCTTCTCTAAAAGCCCTTATGAGGAGTTCTAGTTTTTCTCAGAAGAAATCCACAATGAGAACAAAGGTTTTAAAAACAATCTGGGATAGATTTTATTATTTTTAAAAAAGGGAAAAAAAACGCATAATGATCTCAACCTTGGAGGTTTAAATTTTCACTTTTATCGATCAAGTTTTGATTTGTATCAATTAAGACATTACATTTAAATAAACACATTCCAACAATAAAACAAGGTCCACTGATTTCAGCCACTGCCAAAGCACCTGTTATACAATTAAAATGCCCAAATTAATCATGTAACTCACTCTCCCAAGTGTTCCCTTCAGAGAGATAATTTCAATAGCAGCTTTCCCAAGAATTATTATTTTTCCAAGTTCCGTGTCCAATGACATCATTCAACCAATCCCTTCCAAGAAGGGAATCCAAGTGCTCAAACAAAGTTTTGCAGACAAGCTGACATCAGTCCTCTGCTAGTAGACAAAAGCGCCTTCAATGCCTTTGGTTTTGTTTTTTTTAACATCCTTCCCTTTGGAAAATGATTTGGCTGCAGACTATTGCAAGGAAAAAACAGAAGCAAACAGTCTAGTGCCAACACATGGCACAAGCCAGTTCTATACAGTTTGGGATAACGTCCTTGTCTTTCTATCTTCCAGAGATTTATTCCAGAGACGGTGCAGTGAAGGCAATCTGATTTTATCCATATTCTTGCTGTAAACATTGAGAAATATGCCAAGGATAACTAACAAACCTGACCACACGTACCTAAAAGGGGTGGGTGAAAGAAAAAGAATCACATTAGCAACTGCAGGTGCAAATAGTCCAATATGCTAAGATTCATACAGAAAGCAAAACAGCTGCTGTAGAAGTGAAATGAGTGATAGAATATACAGATAGTTCTCGATTTATCATAATTCATTTAGTAACCGTTCAAAGTAACAATGGCACTGAAACAAAGTGACTTTCAACCATTTTTCAAAGGTCACGTGATCAAAATTCAGATGCTTGGCAAACTGACTCATATTTATGATGGCTGCAATGTCCCCGGGTCACAGGATCCCCTTTAGCGGCCTTCTGACAAGCAAAGTCAATGAGGAAGCCAGATTCACTTAACAAACATGTCACTAACTTAACGTCAATGATTCGCTTAACAGGAAATGTAAACTGGAGCAAAATTCACTTAATGTCTCACTTAACAACAGAAATGTTGGGCTCAATTGTGATCATAAGTCGAGGACTACCTGCATTTATTTTATATATTATAAAAAAATAGCTTATATGCTTTCATGTATTTTTCCTTTACTTCTTTATAATAATTTCTACTGTTTCAAATAAGATAACTTTTCTCAAAGTTTCTCAAACTTACATTCCTCCCCATCCCAATTTACAAGTGAGAGTATTCTGATATTTATTTTTGAGAGAATGGGAAAACTTTGTTATCACAATAGCTCAATTTTATCTTCACGTATGAGTTTCATCAGAAGGAGGTGGTGTAGAGTGGTCTCTTCCCCAACTTGATGCTCACTGATGTTTATATCACCTATCTTCATATGACCCCTTGACAGATATAATTGGTGTTGTGGTCTAAAATATCTTGATAAATCCAGGTTACCAAAGCTGAGATTCTCATAAAACAGATAACTTTTAAAGACTAGTTTTCTACATCTCTACATTCAGAATGCAGACTGATTTTGGAACTGAACCAGATGATGATGTAGGCCAGAATTACTTCCTGCTCACTGAGACTGATTACAGAAGCAGGTCTGATGATAATAATGAAGATGTAATATTAGATACTTGTTGTTGGCCAGAGTTTGAGAATGACCATCAGAAGATCTAACTAAACTTGATCTGTTAAATAATTCTAACATCACCATCATAAAGGTCTCGAGTGTAACAATGTATATTTACCAATGGATGAACTTACAAGTGCATCCGCATGTAAAGAAAAGAAAGACATATGGCATTCACCTCAAGGAAGACAACCCCGAATTGGATGTTGAGTTATCCCAACCACAAGATTAAAAACAGACAGAAAAAAAAGTAGATATACACAAGCCACCTTTCTCACCTGAACTACTATGGTTTACCAATTCTAGCCTAAATCAATCCTGGAGATTCCTTTCACCTAACAAATGCATGACTCAATGTAGATCCCGAAAAAGGAACAAAAAACCAGCACAAAAATAAATCAGCATTAATTGAATCAATAAATACTGATTTAAATTAAACATTTAGTGAATTCTTAATCTGCCTCTATCAAGTATTCCTTCTCTCTCACAAACACAAAACCCATCCTACATGCATAAAGAAAGATACACACATGCACTCCCTTGCTTTGTTTCACGAGAAACAGCAATGAAAAGGAGAAACAAGCTGGGGATGGAAATTGGAGAAGTTGAATAAAGGGGGGGAAAAGAGAAGTCTTATTTAGGGGTTCTAAAAATGGTTAATGTTCATTAGAGAAGAAGCTCCTTCCAGGCTACTCTTTCATTAAACTAATCTTGTGCTTTTCCGCAGGACTGTCTACAGCCGTTTGCTCAGTTGCCTGTCTGCTTTTCAGTACTTTCAATTTCTGCTCTATTTCTTAGCAAATGTATGAAAACAGGTAAAGGTCTGTGGGTGCACATGTTTAGGATGATCTAGCGCAGGGGTCCCCAACCTTTGCAACTTTAAGCCTGAAGGACTTCAGCTCCCAGACTTCTGACTCCTTCAGACTTAAAGTTGCAAAGGTTGGGGACCCCTGATCTAGCGCAAATATCTCATTATGCTATTTAACTCTATGGCTTTCGTGAATGTGTTTGAATAAAACGTATTACATTTTCACAAAAATGTGATCGAAGAGAAATACTTACTGGAATGTGAATGGCTTTGCAAAAAACAAAAAAGAAAGGACAATTGTCATTGCTTTTCTTCCAGTTGTAACTGAAGGAAAGAAAAACCACAGGAGGACATTATACATTCATTCCAATCCAACTAAAATAC
Source organism: Rhabdophis nuchalis (assembly GCA_039707465.1). Lineage (NCBI taxonomy): Eukaryota > Metazoa > Chordata > Lepidosauria > Squamata > Natricidae > Rhabdophis > Rhabdophis nuchalis. Next base: position 149,630,659 of record CM077645.1, read on the forward strand.
AACTTCTTAAAGAACAGTGCAGAAAATATAAATATGAAGCTTCTTAAATGTTGTACTGCTTGATTTCAATTGCCATATGCTCTAACCAGTCTGTCCAACAAACATTCTTACTGAAAATTGCTGTAGTGTTCAAGCTTGATACAGTTAGAAGGCACTAGATCAAGGAATGGGAATGTAAAGTAATTAAAAATACTGAAAGACAGTGTCTTGAAAGTAAGTGATTATAATTGGTTATTAAAGTGACAGCTTTCATCTCAGAATGAAACTTATTTATGGTGACAAGCAATTTCATTAATTGCTAAAAGATAGGTGATTAAGGCTATCTAACACACTGTAGTATACTAGTTGATTATTAACTTGCAGCAACCTTTTTAGGCAATAGAACAGTCAAATATCACAGGGCATCTACAGTAGAATTCCCCTGTAGGCACAATATCAGCACAATGCTAAGAAAGCTTGTCAGTTATCGGATTCAGTACAAGATTTTGTAGTTGTAGGACCTCTTATCAACCTTTCACCACTTTGTGGTCTTATTCTGCCACAATGCCTTTCTATGAAATACAATGAAACAAAAACAGAACTCCCACCCCCACCCCAAAGGACTTATGGCAATTTTAAGATTGAAATGTGGAGATAAAAGGAGAAAAAAGTGATTTGTCCTAGGTCACCTATTACTAGAAAGTGGAATATAGACTATAACTATGAATGATTAAGTTGTTGATCATTCAATGTTTTTAATGGTCTGGAGAGACAATGGTTTAATTACATTCATCTACTAGCCGTTCCCAGCCACGCGTTGCTGTGGCCCAGTCTGGTTAAATGGCCAACCAATCTATGTGTAGATCTACACCTGCACACACAAACATGTACACACAACCACTGTATAACCCCAACCTACCTACCTACTGTATTTCTCCTTCTCTCCCCCTACCTACCTACCTATCTACTGTATTTCTCCATCTCTCTATCCCTCTACCTACCTACCTACTGCATTTCTCCCTCCCTCTCTCTATCCCTATAGCTGCCTAGCTACCTACCTACTGTATTTCTCCTTGAATCTTATGGACAGAATATTTTATGTCATAAAGGATGACATAATACTTGTAGTCCACTGCTCTCTCTGTATCCATCTACATACCTTTTTAAACAAAATTTTACATTTCCGTAGCATGTACCTGGCACAGGTGTGACATCTACACAATCTATATATATCATTGGTGCCATATTTGAAAGGAACGTTGTGTGAAAATTTGGAAGCGATCGGTGCAGTACTTTCGGAGATTAGTGGTTTTGAACAAACTCTTGTTACATTTTTATTTATATAGATTGGCAAATCTGATTGATAACTGGACAGCCTTATCTTGGGTGCCATTTCAGTGGCTGTTCCCACTTAATTTACCAGTCAAGCTGAGACTTGTAGTTTGCAGCCACTGAGACAGTCTATGCTAAACGAAAGAAGCAGTAACACAGTGCATTGCCTCGGTTGTTATTTAAATCCCAATATGGAAGCAAGCGTAGGCTTGAAATTAGCCACTGTGTCTTTCTTTTTTGACCATGCTCCCATCTTTCTCTCCAAGGGCAAGAAATAAAGCCTATTGTATGATTATGCTCTTTACATCTTACAACTATTGAAAAATGACAAACCTAGAAATAATATATTTCATATGTTTGAGCTGAAAGCTATATGGCTGAAAGCTGAATGACTATGTCTAAACTAATGCAAGGTTACCCAAAACATCATTCTTAATCCTTAATGTGTTCTAAGGAAGACTGATAAAAACCTCTGATCTACTTTTCCTGAAAAAAGCATTCATGGGCCAATCAAATATCAAATGTAATTTCAATATGTTGGCAATATGCTGACGCTGTAAACCTCTTACAGAGGGCTGTAAAGCCCTGTGAAGCAGTATATAAGTCTAAGTGCTATTGCTATCTCTATTAAAGACTTTAAAAAACAGAAGTTAGATAAAAAGGCATTTCTAAATAGCTAAATATATATATTTTTAAAATATATTTTACATGAAATTTAAAATGAATTTGAAGTTACATTGTTTCCCCCCCAATAACATCTATATCAAAATGAAAACATTACATGCTTTTAATTTGCACTCTCACCACCTGATTTTTTTAAAAAAAATCCAGAATAAAGGAATAGACATCAGAACAAATGTAGTGTGTTTTGTATCTGTATCAGTGGTGGGTTCCAGATTCCGTTCCAACTGGTATGGTTGGAACGGGCCCGGAGTCACCCATCTGGGCATGCACGGTGCGCGTGCATGCGTCATACCTACCTGTGATGCTTTCGCAAGTTCTGCGATGCTCCAGCTGCTGGCTGGAGCATTGCACAGGCGCTGTATGCGCATGGTGCATAAGCGCCAAAAGCTTAAAGCAGAGGTAAGGAGCGAGTGTGGGTGGGCGGGCCCTCTGGAGCACCGTACTGGAACGGTATCCGGTGCTCCGGGCAGGCTCCAGTACACCTGGACCGGGGCATACTGCCTGCAACCCACCACTGATCTGTATCTTTTACAACCTACCATACTTTAAACTTCTAGAAATTACATAGTTTACAGATTTCATCCAAACACGGAGTCTGATTCAATTTTCCTGTAAATGTATAAACTCAGTAATACCTGTTACAGCTAAAAGAGCCCCGAAGATTTTAATCAAAGCCAGGACAAAAGAGATTCCAAAATAGCCAGTCAAGGAGAATAAGAATGCATAGCCGTATGTTTGAACTGGGCGCTGCAAAAACAATAATAACATTATTAGTAAAATGCTAAACAAACCCTGAGGTATTGAAAATGAAATAAATGTCTTTAATATGCTGGCTGAACTAAAGTAAAAGTGCTTAAAGCTTTCAAAGTTTGTATTTAATTTTTGATGAATAATGGATAAAGCAATAATTAAATTATAAACATTCTTTGACATTTCAAAGAATACAAAGTAATTCTGATGAGGGTGATTACATGTAAGAGTTTTCAAGCTTTGTTGTATTACTGTACAATGCTAAATGTGCCTACTGAGAAATAATTCCCAGTTCGGTTGAAGGGAATTATCTTTCAGCCTTAATGAATAATACAATTTATTTTTCTTATTTTATATATAAATGGAAATGGAAATGGAAAAAATGGAAAAAAATATTAAACAGTTGATGCAATAAGTACTTCAACAAAAATACAACATAAATACAAAGTTTATATTTACCAATAATGAAAATTGTAATAGGATCAAGACATTTACCTTTGAACAAAATGTGACTGCAGGAGTTAGGCCAGCAGTGCATGTCAGTCCCAATAAAATGTACAGGAAACCTATTGAATAGGAATACAAAACCTGGAATAATTACAAAAACAAATTATTTAAACTTCTGCTGTTTTAAATATGCCACAAATTTGCTCTGTGGATCTGCAAACATTCCCTCTAGGTAGTACATATTTTTTTTTTACCCATTTTTCAAACTGGATGAAAGCAAATTCTGGCACAATTAGGCTGGATGTTTCTGAATAATTTAAACTCGACTCACAATTAATACACTGTACTTTAAGTGATCTGCATTTCACATAACTAAGATATACTTCGGCAGTTAGTAAATGAGATAAATAAGATCAGCCCTGGGAAAATTATCCAATGGGTGTCATGCATTGCCCTAGAGAGCCAGTTTGGTTAGGTACAGGCTAGAAACTAGGAGATTGTGAATTATAGTCCTGCCTTAGGCGTGAGAGCCAGATGACTGACTTGGGGCTACTCACTTTCTCTCAGCCCACAAAATGAGGCTTGGGTGACATGCCTGTAAGTAAATCCCTGTCGCAACTAATGGATCAATATTTAGTTGATCTGAAAAAAGTGGGGCCTGAGAAGAAGGCGGAGCCTCCCACGACGACATAACCGGGTTCCGTAAACTGCAGGGACCCGGCTGGATCTCGTCCCCCCCGTGGTTCGATAAGAACTTAAACCGCCCTGGAGGGGTGGTGAATAGGAGACAAGTCTTCGCTGGGTGTAGGGTTCCTGCAAGATCCCTGCCCGACATGAAGCAAAAGTCTCTGAAGGGGGTCGAAGACATCCCCCCCTCCCCCTTTTTGGGGAGCGGAACTAGGCAGAGGGAGAATCTCCGGAATGAAAGGAATTGCTTAAAAGAGAGAGTACAACATCTCTTTTTGTTGTACTCTCTCTTTTAAGCAAGGTATTTTGTTTTGCATTTGAAACACCTCGCTAAAAAAACTGATTAATGTTAATGTGAACTTTATGGCAAGACATGAATGATTGAGAAACTGAATTAGAATTTTGTACAAAAGTTATTTTAACTAGCCTGACCATATTTTGAATAGACAGATCTAGTTCCATAATTTGGATTTATCAGTGATCAAAATGTCCAATAAAAGATACTGAAACTGAGCTGTGCTAATGTGACCACTGGACTTTATGCTTCAGTACTATTTACAAATGTAATACTACAATCTGGCTAATTATAAGTGACTGTAGTCAATGATCAAACATCTTGAGACATCGTGAATGTTTAAAACAGATTCTTCCTTTTTACTGTTCACCAGATTTAAAAATAAGGAAAACATATTTAAAAACAGCACTCCAATATATTAATCTATGTCAGCTATTGAGAGCTATTGCTACATTTAACGTAGTAAAAATGTAAACAACTCTGTAATGGCAGCCTTCTTTCTAACTGAAGGATAATAAAAAGAGGCTAATGAATGCATAACATGCTATCAATATACATAATCCATCTGGAGTAGCTGAATGTTTGAAAAGCTGTTTGATCCATTTTTAAGAAAAATACTTTAAAATCTTCTAAGAAAAGATTGTTTTATCATTCTTTTAGATCAGAGCAACAGAATATAAACCATATAACCAGTAATATCCCACCTAATATTTTTCACCTGAATTTTTAAGGAAATGATTTCAAGCAAAAGACCTACAGTTCAACCCTTTATTTTTTAATCCATTAAATGACATTACAAAAATTATAATAACGAGAATTTACCATTTCGGAATTTGAGCCACTGTGCAACTTCATTGCTTTTTCCTGCACGTTTCCTATAACTGCATCTGCGCAGAGGGCAAGGGATATAAGGACCACTCCTTCAAATATTCAGAAAAATAAAAACAGGTAGAATGAGAATATATTTAAAGAATAGACATACATACCCAACAATTACAATTTAAAAAAAATACATATTTATGAAAATGCCTAGAATATAACAACCTTGTAATAATAAGCAAATCTTACAGTCCAATCACAGAAATTAATATTCACTTGCCAGAAATATATAGCATGTACACTCTTTGTTCTCAGTTGTGGGGAGAAGAAGAAAATTAAGCTAATACTTAAGGATTTCAAAGTAGTTGATTATGAATTGGTTGGAGACCTAGCAAAAACTTTATATATATATATATATATATATATATATATATATATATATATATATATATATATATATGTGTGTGTGTGTGTGTGTGTGTGTGTGTGTGTGTGTGTGTGTGTGTGTGTGTGTGTGTGTTAAATGTTTTTTTAAAGGAATGATTAATAATTAATAATAATCTAAAAAGACAGCAGCAATTTAATAGGTCTCTGTCTGGATGATCTCAAAGAGGAGTCGAAGGACAGAGAAGGATGACAAGTTTGTCTCCTCCCTTAAACAGGCCTAGCAGGAAGCTGTAACATAGTATCTTCATATATATATATATATATATATATATATATATATATATATATATATATATATATATATATATATATATATATATATATATATATATATATATATATATATGTTAGTTTTATGAGCTGATCAATAAATTAAATTAGAAGAGACCAGGGTAGATCTATTTCGAGCTTATTAGCTCTCATCAGCTGGCCATACCCCTTACTGGGATTCGAAGGGGTATGGCCAGCTGATGAGAGCTAATAAGCTCGAAATAGATCTATCCTGGTCTCTTCTAATTTAATTTATTGATCAGCTCATAAAACTAACACACATATCTAAAATATTATACAACGTAATTCTTGGCTTGCTGTTTGGATGGTCTCTAGCGATGAGCCGATAGGCAGTAAGGGAAACAGTATGTTTCCTCCCTGAATTGGGGCCTAATAATAACAACAGGTTGTTGTGAAACAATTACCTATATATATATAGAGTGAAATAATGGTATTTCAGTTTTTCCTTTGTAATAAATGTATAGACATTTCTAAAATTCTAAATAAATTCTAAAATTTGTCATTATGGGGTACCGAGTGTAGATCAACATGAAAAATAATTCCACAACTGTAGAATTAGGCTGCAACATAACAAAATTAGCAAAAGTGAAGGGGGTGTGAATACTTTCTGAATGCACTGTAAATGTTTAAATTCAAATATCAAGTTAATGAAACAGGGAATAATATGATATCCAAAATTTAATATTTAAATTGTGTGTACTTCAGGCTTTCCAATTATGCCCTCAATTTTAAGGTGACACTGCCATGTGATACGTATGTGTGATTGTATGTGTATGTGCTACCTGGAATATTTCCGGCAGTGGTGGGTTTCAAAAATTTTTAGAACCTCTTCTGTAGGTGTGGCCTGCTTTGTGGGAGTGGCTTGCTGACCATGTGACCGAGTGGGAGTGGCTTGGCAGTCATGTGACTGGGTGGGCATGGCCAACTTGTAAAATGTGGTGAAACTCACTTAACAACGCTCTTCCTTAGCAACCAAAATGTTGGCTCAGAAACTCTGGCATTTGAAGCACACAAGTCTTAAAGCTGTCAAGTTACAAGACCCTTGCACCCCTAACCCTTTAGGAAAAAAAAAACCCAGGGGTGTTCAAACTTGACAGCTTTAAGACTTGTGGACTTCAACTCCCAGAATTCCTCCTCTCATTCTTCATCCTGATGATGTGCGGACGGGCGGGAGAAGGGAGCTGGAACAATGTAGATTTGTGGAACTTCTTCTATAGAAGAGGTTAGAACTGGCAGGAACCCACCGCTGATTTCAAGATAATTAGACCTCAATAACTAAGAGTCTCTACTTTCCATGTTTCTATAGGAATTCAAGCAGAAAAGTCCAAATTCAACCAGTCAATAGTTTCACTTTATCTATCTGTTCACTTATGTAAATAATTTGTTATTTCCAAGTTTAAAAAAGAATAAAATTCCAAAATATAAAAGTTACCTGTTAAGTTGAAATTGGGTGCAACTGTGCTATCAGCTAGAGTAAACCATATTAAGCCCAAGCTCATACATACTGCAGCAGAAACATCTACAATATTATAACGCTTCCCTGTATTGTTGAAAAAAGAGGAGGGGGAGGAGAAGCAATGTTGATACTATCTCAGTCAGATTACTTTTAGCCCATTCATATGATGCTACATTATCAACATCTTTTTATGTGGCCTATTTCCACACTGCACAATATTCTCTCGCTCCCTCCCTCTACATACATACATACATACATACAAAAATGCATATATACATACATACAGCGCAGTAATTATCAGTGAGGTAGCCATATATTATACAGTAAAAAGAACAGTGAATTTTGTGGCATTTAAAAACTCATTCATTTTCATATACATTTTTAAAATCTTTTGCAATAATGTGGTATATTTATATATAATGACAAGAACAGGTGAAACACTTTTTTTTTTTTTGCAAACTGGTGCACTTCTCTTCTGGCAGCTTGCTGTTACCTTTATTTTCCACACTGTTTTGTTATTACATATATTTACCGATACTGATGTAAAAAGGAGAAAAGCAGAAGCCCTCACTATGCCATTAAAGTAACTCATGAAGCAGTCCTTTGGTGTCAACATCTTGACGCAATATCACAACAGAGAGCTTATGTGCATTTTTTATGTACACACCATCTAAACCCTTCTATCACAAGCGTGGTTAAATGGTACACTTCATCACATTTTGAGCTGTTTTAGGTATCTCAAAAAGACATTAAGTCTGAAATTTGCAATTTAAGTAGCAAAGAGCCTTGAAATCATTTTAACATTTGACTTCAAATTTAATTGTTATCACTTAATCCACCTATTACTGTTGCATGGTTAATCCAGCTAAATAACTTTACTGCAAATTTCAGAAGCAGAACTGGCTCCTTAAAAAGGAAGTTCAAAGGAAGCTTTGTAGTTTTTCACAGATAATAATTTCCAAAAAAATACACCAGCTTTCTTTCTATAGGTTATTATAGTGAAGCAAAAAGGGAAATAAACCCACTAGACTTGATGGATTTTATCAATACCATGTTTCTCCAAAAATAAGACAGGGTCTTGTTTTCTTTTGACCCCCGAAATAAGCGCTTGGCCTTATTTTCAGGGACGTCTTATTATTTTTGAGGTGCAGGAGGCGGCAAGTGTAGTCACGTCATGGCTGCTGCCGTGTTGCGCTGCTACAGCAGCCGGGCGCATCGCTGGGCCTGCCACTCATTTTGTGATGGCCATTAGCATGACAGAAGGGGTGTGGTGGTTGCAGAGCAGCCATTGGGTAAGGGCATGGGGCATGTTCTTTTCCCTCTCTCTGGCTTCATCTCACCTTGTGTTGTTTGCCCGTCAAGGACCGGTTTTGCATGCATTTAAATATTTTCAGGGAGGGCTCTTTTTGGGGAGGAGGGCTTATTTTAGCGCATGCGCTCAAAAGCCTGATTGAGCTTATTATCCAGGGAGGTCTTATTTTCAGGGAAACAGGGTAGGAGATATTATTCTTTTGTGCTTGTCTCCCCTGTACAAGAGTTCTCAAATGATTCATAAGCATTCTACTTTGCCCTCCTCATAGTTATAATCAGTCAATTAACTATGTAATATCACTGAAGTGACTCATAAGTGGCATGATCAACAAGTACACAAAAGGGCTAGGAACTTAGTGATGCGTTCCGAGATTACTGAAGAAGAGAAAGAACATTCTTTTCTTGTATTTCACAACATACTTTGGATGTTCATATATGTAGGAGTGATGGGATTTTAAATTAATCCGTAGCACTTAAACTATTTGTACTTTATGCATATTCTCTCTACATTTTAGGCAGGCTAAACCAAAAGCAGATAAGATATTCTCATAACAAGGCAGTTTCAAATAGTTTACCAATCATATCTTAAATTTATCTCAACAGCCTAAAATAGCAGAAAATAGTTTGCAATTCTTGCTAGGAACAGTGTGCAAGATCTATAAAACGTTCCTTGGAGAATATAAGTGGATTTGAGGCCTTGTTTCTGATTTTGTTTTCATGCACATTTTCTATTGACCTAAATTTAAGTCCTCTAGATTTTTTTATGGAGGATGGGAGTGGCGGCAGGAGAAACCAATACTGGGTCTTTACAAGGTTATTTTTCTGAAATGAATAGCAATCAACAGCAAGAATAAGCCATACCTTGTATAAAGACTCCTCCTATCATAACTGGGATCAGTTTACAGCACTTGAAGATTACTTGTGTAGGATAATTCAGATATCCTAAGGAGGTATTTGATAAACCCATAGTCCCCACTGTTAGAAAAGCTATTATCATGTAGGTTTTGCCTGGGATCCTGGAAAATATAAATGAAGCTCTAATGTTGGGAACAAATAGCAACACTATAGAGAGGTTTAATCATTTTGGTAAGTAAAAATTATTATTGAAGTTGGTGGCTTTTTCTGCAAAGCATGGTATATATATAAATGCTGAAAACGGAATTTTATTAAACTTAAGTCAGAATATGTTTAACTACTCAAGGTAAAGCCTCTTTTTTATTATTACAATTTCGATCATTTTTTTCTTTTAGTAAAAGAACTTGTATAGCCTTTATGCTTTGTCCCACACTAACAGTGAAAGAAAAGAACGTGGTCTCAATAGCAGTGATTGTCTCATTTCTACATCAATCAATAGGATAATTCTTAAACAGCTGTGTTGACAATTTCACCCTTTGATTTCCCATAAAAATGTCCACTATAAAATCTGTCCCATGAATTCCGCAGCTGCTTTGAGTGCGTTTCATTGGTAGAAATATGGAATAAATGTCAAATGGCTGAACAGACCTGTTTTCTCTTGCAGTTCTTTCACATATAGAATAAATACAGGTAGTCCTTGACTTGTAGCCACAGAATTTACAGTCGTAAGTTGTAAGGGTCATAAACTGAGAGACAGACATGACCAGAAATAATATCCTGGCCTTTTTTGTGGCGGTCATTAAGTGACCATCACTATTGTTAAGCAAATGATGTGGTTGTTAAGAAAAAACATTCAACTGAATGGGCATCTTTTGCTGAAAACTGGCAAAACCCCATTGTGAATCGCAATCACACGACTGCACTATACTGTGACAGGTCGTAAAGCTTATTACATGGGAGGGAGGCACCACTTATGATGGCTGGGGTGGTAAACAATTATAAAACGGTTATTTAACAAGGATTATCTATATGCTACAATCTAGAAAAGTGGTCGCTCTACTATATACTTTATGCACGGAAGCCACATGGGTCACTGGGTTCTAGATTTTAAGAAGCATTTCACTGTATGTTAAGCCAATAAAAAAAAAACAACTTTTGAACGTTTTAAATCTTATTTCATATATTTTATATGTAGAAACGCTCTATATAAACTAACAAATATAGGTTTCCTTTTAATTGTAGATTAAATGTGAAAATTATGCATGTTGCTGAAAAATATTTTATTAATTGTACTTTTTCACTAACTGATATGGGGGTCAAAAATTACATTTATATATAAGTATTTTCCATTTTAAAATGAAATGAGAAAAAGAGGAAAATGTATATTTAAAAGTCACTCACGTTCTGAAAACTCATCAGTTTCAGACAGTTTCATTAGTTAACATGTAATTTTCTGAAGAATATTGCTTGTCTCTCTAGTTTCTTTATTTTACAAACTGGAGCTAAATTTTTGTATACATTTTAAAACTACATATAAGAATCAAGCATTGAAGAATCAACTTTTAAGACTATAAAAATAAATATCATACCTTCTTCTCTTGTCTTGAATAAGCTGTAGTTCTATAAGTCCAAAAATGGAATAAAGCCCAAATTGTACTAATGTAAGATACCAACCAAAGGATTTAAAGCCTTCTACTGAAAATATCAGTTCCTGGAGAGACAGAAACATATTGCAAAATATGGTATGTAATCATACTATATGAGTTGTAATATCAACTCTCAATTTCATTTTGGATAAGAAATTTTTATATTGTTTGTTTTATCAATGGCATTGTTATATCAATAGATACATAGAATTGATTAACTTTCAAACGAATTTGGGATTAATTAATATACTAAATAGTTGAACATCACCAATATGTAACACAAATATATTACATATACTAATATATAAATATATTAGTATAAATAGAAGACATATAAACCCTCCCACAAATATGTCCCACTTGGCTATTATATATCAACCAATTACCTTTTGAAACCATATGCCTTTTTGTTTATCTGTTATTTAGGATGATGTGCAAATGAATCAGTGAACGAACCATGGTTTGTTTTAGAGAAATAAACCCGTATTTCGTCAGTCAATGATTGCATATCATGCTCAATCCCACTTGCAGTTAGTAGTCACTTGATTTGCTTCCCATACAAGCCCTGAGCCAGCTACAAGTGCAAGGCACAAATAACTCCAAAAGCAAGGAAAACATGTGAATGTTGCTTACATGAAAGGTTGATTGTAGCCGAGTTTGTACACTGTGCTATTTTTGTTCAGTACGACATACAAACTCACTCATTATGATTTAACATAGCATAGAAAGCAAGCCATTGTTGCGTATCCAATAAAAAATTTTTAAAGAACCCTGCTTTAGTATTATTCAGAACAGCTGCATTTTATTGCTATTTTATTTTCAAACTTTTTGCATAATATTTGCTGCAGCTGCACATTCATTTCTTGTTTTCACTGAGCGGCTCACATTTTCTTCAAATTTCGTCAATGACGTATGAAGTGTTCCAATGTGTACTATATAACTTTCATAAAACGCTCAATATGCATCTTGTTGCTGGTTCACCCAAAGTCATTTCTATTGAAATTTAAATTTGAATTGATGCTAATTTTTTTTAGTGTAGAAGTTGGAAATTAATCCATAGAATGGACATTGAAGGCTTTCTTTTGCATCAATATTGCTGCTGGCAATATGGAATTTAGTCATTGTCATGTTCATCAAGACTGAAGCCTTAAAATTATGTGTTTCTTCTTTGATAAATATGATCCTGAGTAAGAAAAATCAAATGCCTAGATACAATATAGGGATACCTGGCTTAGATGCAGTATATGCAGGAAGGGTCTGGGGGCCTACCCAGTGTTAGTTACTACCGCAAAGGGTTACTTTGTATGAGTAGACATGGTTCTGCAGCAGCTGAACAAATCAAAGGAATCTTGGGTTATACCACAAACACCTTGCATTCAGATAACAGGAAATAAAATTCCACTGTCAGCACTAGTTAAGACAGCACTTAGAAAACTGCCTCCGGTTCTAGATAAAGACATGGTGAGTCTGGATTTCATTGAAAGGAAAGCCACCAGAACAAGAGTCCAGAAACTAAGATTTATGAAGAATGGTTAAAGATTTGGGGCATGTTATAGTTTACAAAAGTTAAGGCTGAAATAGACATGACATCTCTAAAATGCAAAAGAGTGGGCAGAAAACGAGGGCAGGACGAAGACTAATGGTTGAAATGAAAAGTGATTTAGATTGAAGTTTAGAAGGAATTCCTGACAGGAATATGTGCTAACCAATGGAACAGTATTCTCAGAATAGTATTAGACTCCTTGGTGGTGGGTTTCAAATGGGAACTGTATGTGTAACCAGTCAGGGATTATTTAGCCACTCAGATGAGTTCTTGAATCATATATTCTTTCATTTGGCTCTTTATAGGGTATTTCGCACTACTTTTATCCACTGACCCTGCAGAAATTCCCTGGCAGAAACCACAACTTATATTTGTTGCTTCTCCTATCTGCCCATTATTTAGAAATATTTTAATATATATTTTCAGATTTATATTTTGGTTTGCCCTATTTTGCACTTATACATGGAGAATCTGTCCTTTCACTTATGTGAAAAATTGTATGAGGATAGATAACCCCAATACACCATTCAAAATGTACATTATGACTGTATACCTTATGAAGCGAACATACATTATGATTATATGTTCACTTCAAATTGACACTTCTGATTCAAGATGACAAATCGCTTGAATTCTTTATTTCATTAAAAAAAAATCCCAGCAGCTAGGTCCTAGCAAGGTAGGGAGAAAACTTAAAGCTCTTTTTTCGGGACATCTAGTTTTGTTTTTGTAAAAAAAAAAAAAACAAACCTTTCTCACAGCATGTTTATAGGATCCATAACTGCATAGCCCATTTTCACCTCAGAACAAATAATGCTTAAAAATGCTTTTACTAAATCTAAATGCTTGCTTTATGATAACTATTAGCTATTTTACTTATGTTGCTCTTCTCAACAATTTTCAAGGTGACAGATGGATTATATAATAAATTACATTTCAGAAAATAATGAAAATTCATATTTGCAAAACATGTATTTTCCAAATTTATATTTTAGATATTTAAGTATATTATTAAAGATGTAGCAATTCTTTAATCAGTATAAAGTTTAAATTCTTGCTAATTCCCAAATTTATAATTTAATTACCTTAATGCTCAGTTCAATAAAACTTTCTAATACTAATGTCTATTTGAACTTTTTCAATGGATAATGAGCCTTGCAAAACTTTTAAGAAAGCTCATTGATGAGTGGGCATCCCCACTTTTCATCAAATGTGCAAATGTCTGTTTATCTTGATAAGAATAGAATTTTCTCTTATTTTAAAAAGCTTATAGCTGCATCAAAATTTCTATAAACCATGAAAACTGTTTTCTGGCAATTTTCTTTTCACAATGACACACAAAGAATTATAGTGCATACCTGCAAATATCCATAAATAAGATAAAACAGGAAGACTCCCAAAACACAAATAAAAAACTGTGTAGGTTTGTTAAATTTGCTGAGATTAATTCCGAGGACAATTATATCATCTACTGATTTGATGTGTGGCGACATAGCTTGGGATTTTGATGGTATGCTGATAGAAACGTATTTCCGAGAGGAATTGAATTTCATATCCATAATTCCTAATCTTCTGCATTCGGTAGTTAAACGTCCTGTTTGATTGCAAGCTGTAACAAATAAGGTTAAATTTAATCATAGCAACAGTTAAGGGAGCACCTTATGTATTCATTATGACATTTAGTTGTAATTTGTATCACTCAGACTCTCTAAGGCGATTTTAAAAAATTCAGTAGTTATGTAAGTTATTTTTTTGTGTAAATTTTATTAAAATTTTTATGGAGAAAATAAAAACTAACACATACTAATACAGAATGAAGGGGGAGAAAGTAATAAAAAAGACAAAAGGAAAATAACAAAAGCGCACAAAGAAAATAATTGAATGCAGAATCTAATTTATCAAAGAGATATTTAAGTATTACTGTATTTTATGCTTCTGGAAAACTGATTTGCAAGTGTTTGATTGCTTTCAAGTCAGAACAGATAAATAGGATATATTATGCAAGAGAAACAAAACAACAACAATTACTAGAATATCTAACTACATAATAGTAATGTGAAATGCATCTGGTTTAACACAATTAGTCTGTAGGGTCCTTGGTACTCTCTGAGTTTTTTCTTGTAGGCATTTCATTACAAAACTGGTTAGCAGCACTAGAAGGTTGTGGGTTATATAGAGAGCGAATCCCATTCGCACTGATGATGTTACCTAGTTTGGCAATGAAATATCTGCAAGAAAACAACCAAAGTTGGAGAGCACTAAGGACCCCACAATTCAATCCTGAGCTACAAATATTCTTTTCTCTTGGTATGGATTACTTTGTGCCTTCAATTGCTCTGCCAGTAAAAAATAACTTTAATCAAACCTGAGTTCAAATCATAGGTACAAAGAGTGAGATCTAGACTTGCTACTGGACAAACAGAAGGATAAGCACGTAACCAGATTTTTCTTAATGTGGAAGATGGAATGTAAAAATCTTGTCACTAGCTTCATATCTATTAGGTTTTTAGTAAATTCAAAATGTAAACACTCTAAACCACAAATAAAAATAAATGCACTAAGCCTAACTGCAATTTCAAATGTATTAATTCAATTCTCTTTATCCTCTATTTGTCCATAAACATACTTGTATATGAGTACCTACAGTCGGATATGCACTTAACAGATTTTGTTTTAAATATATCAACAAATTGCAATCCTAAATTTAATGTCTTGGGAAAACTTCTTACATAACTCAATGGAGTTTACTTCCTAACAAATGCAGCAAGGATTGAATCACATATATCTTACCACTGAAAGGTACTTAAATTGTTTTTCAAAATTCTATTTCAAGCAATTTTTTGTACTAATACCGTATTTTTCAGACTATAAGGTTTTGAAGAGGCATTTTTTTTTAAAAAAGTAGGTAGGTAGGTAGATAGAGGGAGAGAGAGAAATACAGTAGGTAGGGAGTGACAGAGAGAGAGAGTAGTTACGTAGGTAGGTAGATAAAGGGAGAGAGAGAGAAAAGAGAAATACAGTACATAGATAGGGGGAGAGAGAGAGAAGGCAGGTAGGTAGGTAGAGGGGGGGAGAGAGAGAAATTCAGTAGGTAGGGAGAGAGACAGTGTAGATAGGTAGGTAGTAGAGGAATAGAGAGAGAAAAATAGAGAGAAATACAGTAGATAGGTAGGGAGAAAGGGAGAGAGAGAGCTTTCATGAAAACGGGCCATTTTTCTGTCAAAAAATTGCATGCATAGCCTTATGGAGGCTGATAGAGTGCTGCTGGAGGGGGGGGCACAATATGGCCCGTTTAGGCTCATTTCTGCCCTCCCCAACCCACAGGAGCTCTCTGGAAGCCTCTATAAGGCTATGCACAGCAATTTTGGTGAAGGTAGTGGAGTTTCGGGAGCCAAAAAAATGCTGTATTCGATGTATAACATGCACCCAGACTTTCAGCCTCTTTTTAGAGGAAAGATGCCTCTTATACTCTGAAAAATACGGTAATATGTGGACAAACAAAAGCACGGGATAAACAAAAATTGAACAGATGAGTTAGCATCTATAACAAGTCAGGTGATGTAATAATGTAATAATGGCAAGTGTCATGATGTCAAATACTAATTACATAACTGCATCATGATATTTGACCCAAGTATATAAATCGTGATATTATTTGACATTCCCCTCTCCAACACTTATGAAGTGAGTTTTTTCTGAGCAATGTTATGTAAAACAGAAGTGTTTCTTTGGGCTATAAAATTAAAAGATACACAAAAATTCTAGATTAGCCTTTTTTACTCATAACTTTTATTTCACATCTTTTGTCTATAAAAATGTATAGTAACCAAAATTAAAATGCAAACTAAATTCTAAATTTAAATAAAAACAAATGAATATATATTACATTTAAATTTCTTGGAATATTTATATCTTATCAATTTACAGGTTGTTTTTGGAGAGAATATATGTTACTTACTACTGCCCTAAAAGTTTACCAATATAGAAAAGACAAACTTTTGATAGATGAGAATGTTATAAACTTTGTTGTGTGTCACATATGTCTGCAGCAGGTAGGGTGATGATGAGAATGAAACATTTCTTTGAAGATTAAGCACTTACAGGAAGAACTGCACTAACATGAAAATACAATTCTGATACTGTTTATTGATGCATTTATTTTATTAACAGTACTGCTGTTCTAATTCTAACTTATTTTGTGCACTGTCTAGCAAAGAGGTATCAAACTTGATTTCATTGAGGGCTGCTTCAGAGTTGTGTTTCACCTCAGGGGGCCAGGGTGGGCATGGCCAGCTTGATGTCACTCGTATCGGGAGCATCTGTGGTGGCCTGAGTGCTCTGCCAGCGAAAAATGGGATCCCAAACTGCGTTTTTTGCTATGATGGCCTCCCGCAACCTTCTGCCAGCAAAAACGGAGCTCAGGAGGGCCATTTTCACTGCACAGGCATCACCGGCCAGTCCTTCACAGTTTCCAGGGTGGCCCCGTGGGCCAGATCTAAGCACCCCGCAGCCTGGATCCGGCCTTGAGTTTGACACCCCTGGTCTAGAATTTATGGAGTAAGGCTGTTTATAACCTTGTAAATTTGATAAATAAATAAAGAATATGTTAAGCCTGTTTTAGGATCTATCTTAAAATCTCTGAATGTTTCTCATCTCAAAATGACAAGAAATCTCTAAGGTTCATGTTGTTTTGAGGGTTCCTAAAAAGAGAAGGGAGATGTTTCCCTTCTCCCGTTAAAAACTAGCTGTGAAAAACTGAAAATATGAATGGAGCACAAACACTAACGTTTAATCAGAGCTTCTGAAAGATCAAGTCTTATGCTGGTAAGGTATAGCACAATACTCATAAGCACTTCAGGTCTGTTATGCCTGTTCACTACAGAGGGCGAGGCACCTATTCAGTTCTGTTCATTTGGAGATAATTTTGGAGGAGTGGCTCACGCCACTTTCCTCTCCAACTAATATCAAATGGCCTATCTTAATTTTTCCTGTTTACTAGTTACAGGTAGTCCTCGACTTTCAACAGTTCATTTAGTTACCGTTGGAAAGTTACAATGGCACTGAAAAAAGTGACTGTTGACTGTTGCAGCATCCTGATGGTCATGTGATCCCCTTTTGCAACCTTCTGACAAGCAAAGTCAATTCGGATGCTTGACAATTGGTTCATATTTATGACGGTTGCAGCATCCCGGGGTCATGTGATCCCCTTTTGCAACCTTCTGACAAGGAAAGTCAATAGGGAAGCCGGATTAATTTAACAACCGTAGTACTAACTTAACAACCACAGTGATTCACTTAACAAATGTCACAAGAAAAATCATATAATGGGGCAGAACTCACGTAACAACGTTTTCACTTAACACCATAAATGTTGGGCTCAATTGTGGTCATAAGTCAAGGATGACTTGTATTTTAGTAGTTCAGTTGTTAGAGCTGCCAATAAGCAACCCTTAGCACTGTTTGCCCCACCATCCACCATGGCACAGGTGGTTTAAAGCAGCCCATAGCCCATAGCAGTCTTCTTCCTTCCCTTGCTTTCCAGATGCAGCAATTTTGGAGGAGTGGGGGAAACTTCTTTGACCTGCCCTACTGGTAAAAGCAACATCAGTTATGAAAAGCTGGGCAATGTGTTGAATTTTTACTAAGTGTGAAAGTGTGCATTTGATACCCCTTCCATCCTCTATCCATCGAAATGATGAGAGCACTTTCACAACGGTGTAGGTAGGGTCTCCTGCTTGGGCAGGGTGGTAGTGGTTTGGAATAAATGACCCACAAGGTCCCTTCCAACTCTTCTGTTATTCTGTAATGGATTGCTGCAATGGGACGCAGGACTTGAAATGCATCAATCCAGACAGAACAAGAGAAAAAATGAAGGAGCTGCCCAGGGAGCTGCTGATACAGTTCTACAGAGGAATTATTGATTCTGTCATCTGCACCTCTATAACTGTCTGGTTTGGTTCTGCAACCCAACAAGACAGACACAGACTTCAGAGGATAATCAGAACTGCAGAAAAAAACAATTACTGCCAACCTGCCTTCCATTGAGGACCTGTACACTGCACAAGTCAAAAAGAGGACTGTGAAAATATTTACAGACCCCTCGCATCCTGGACATAAATTGTTTCAACTCCTACCCTCAAAATGACACTATAGAGCATTGCACACCAAGACAACTAGACACAAGAACAGTTTTTTCCCCAAACGCCAAAACTCTGCTAAATAAACAGTTCCCTCATCACTGTCAAACCATTCACTAAGGCTGCATTACTATTACTATTAGTCTTTTCAATCAATCCTATCACCCATCTCCTCCCACTTATGGCTGCAGGACTGTAACTTTGTTGCTTGTATCCTTACCATTTATATTGATATTGATTTTTCCTGACTGCTTATTTGTACCCTATGACTATCATTAAGTGTTGTACCTTATGATTCTTTGACGAATGTATCTTGTCTCTTTATGTACATTGAGAGCATCTGCACCAAAGCCAAATTTCTTGTGTGACCAATCACACTTGGCCAATAAAGAATTCAATTCTATTTCTATTTCTATCCTAGGAGAGAATACGCTTCCCTCAGCTTGAACGAGCAAAGGCGGAAGGAGAAGGAAAATGCACCACGGCCAAGGGAAGGATCTGTCATCACGGACCGGGTTAGGACCAAGTGGCAAGAAGCCCCCTTGCCGGCCGTCGCCCAGCCTCGCCCTATATTACCCCTCCCTATGATCAAGCAGGGGAAAGGAGGCGTTAGTACCTGAGTCCGGAGAGACGGTTTGGCCACAGTCAGGAAAGGGGGAGGAGGAGGAAAAGGAGGAGGAGGAGGAGGAAGAGGAGGAGGAGGAGGAGGAGGAAGGGGAGCCAGCCGGGCCGAGGTGGAGCTCTCCGGCCGCCGCCACCGCTTCGCTCCCCCCTCAAGCGCCCAAAATGGCGGGGAGCGCAGAGCTCATCGAACTACCCACCTCCGACATCTGTGACTCGGCGCTTGCTCGGCTTGGCCTGGAAGCTCGGAGACGGCGCTGCTCCTTTCGCTGCCTCGCTTCCTTCTTCTGGGCGGCCGAAGGGGACCGATCTTGCGATTGCCGCGAACCGCGATCTTATCTTTCGGGAGGTGGGGAAAGCAATGGCAGCGGCTGCAGCCGGCACTGCGGGCTTCCAGTGATTCTCCCATTCATTCATAATGCTTGTGCAACTATTCTTCAGTATCTGTATTTATTGTAGATAATATCTGTGGATTTCACCAGATGTACTGCGTTGATATCAGCTAAGACACTCAAAATAGGTTTGATACTCTTCTGCTTATCTTCGCATCTTTGTATATATCTATCATTTGGATAACGAAGAGGAGTCAGCTTTTCAGTAATGTTTGTAAGGCTAGTCATTTGTAGTCGAAAAACTGGATTAATCCTTGTTTTTGTCGTCGTCCCCCCTCGTAAGGGGATCTATTCCCCCCCCCCGCTTTTGCATATTCATGTATTGTCACTAATATTTAAATAGAATTAATTTCTTTTTTTTCTGTGAGCCTATGCTGATCCATTCTATAGAAAAAATGGCAGATCTGGCCAAGCTTATTTAAAAGTTTTACACAGCTGCCCAATTTATGGAATTATGACTCCAAAATTATAAATATGGGAAATGAAACAGAAAACCATGATTATATTTAAAAAAAACATAAAATCAAAGGAAATGAAATCCACAACTTTAACTAAGTAGTTTTGGACTTGGACAGTATATGGATGAGAGAATGAGGAAATAGCAGGTAAATGGGGAAGGAAAAAAAAACCCTCACCAAGAGTGCAAATTCACTCATGGGAAACAATAATTAATGTTACTTTAATCATTTATTGACTTAACTGTACATGATCAATTGGCTAAGATTTAATTGGGCATACCTAGTTATTCATAACATTTCCATGTTTTCATGGTAAAATAGAGACTTCATCTATCTCATTTATTTTCATTCTTTCATCCATAGATTGTCAGCTTGAATATTTTTAAATTTCCTAATTTTTAACAGTTTACCCACTAAGGCTGCCAACATATTTTTTGGGTTGCTCAATAAGAGGAAAAAAAGGGTTTCATAGGTTAAAATACTGTATATAGAAGTCATAGCAAGTAGCAAACACCAAAAAATTAACATTGCCCTTTTAGTAAAACTTGTAATATTAAAATATCTCTTGTTTCAAAATTATATATGGTGTAATGAACTAATAAATGGAGGCCAAAGAGGATTTTTTCTCATTTCAAACTCTTTGAGTATGATATATATCTCACTTTGAGATATACATTTGTGGATATATCAAGTCAAATATTTTTATTTACATTTATTCAAATATTTATTCTAGCATTTGTTCTTAGAAATTCCCAGAATGCTGTGAAAAATA
Organism: Rhabdophis nuchalis; assembly: GCA_039707465.1. Lineage (NCBI taxonomy): Eukaryota > Metazoa > Chordata > Lepidosauria > Squamata > Natricidae > Rhabdophis > Rhabdophis nuchalis. The sequence goes on from CM077645.1 coordinate 149,651,581, forward strand.
AAAACAGAACATCACTATACAGAAAACAATTAATTTAAACTAAACACAACTATCCTTCTAGAGATAACAGTAACAAAACGCCTCGACTGGAGGGGATTGATTGATTGAAAAGGAGCAATGCACAATAATCCAATATATTAGTCCTAAAGCAATTATACAAGCCTGGAATAAAATTATAATTTCATTCATACCTTTTCCTAAAGATATTATTTATAAGAATTGTATGCCTCCAACTAGAGTCAGTAAGATTCCAGTATTGGTTCTGTGTTCAGAATAAAGTGAGATTGCGCTATCCCACTGGAAATAAATCCCTCCACATATGTTAGTAAGCACCTGTTACTCTAGAGCTTTCAATAGGTGGCAGTTTTCCAATAACTATCAAAATAAAATATAATACCACTTGCATAAAATAACATAGTAAGATGTACAGGGAGGAAGATTATTTAAAAAAATTGCTACAAACCTTTAACATTCTGACTCCAGATACTTTTTAAAAAGCTGATTCAGAGAGTAAAGCTGTTTCCAATGGAAGGTTTCTTGCATCATCTTTCCAAAAGCTAAATTAGGAAAGCTTAAATTTCCAAATTTTCTCCTCCTTTACAACTTAGGCATACAGGTGGTCCTTAACCTATGATCATTCATTCAGTGAGCATTCAATGTTATGACACTACTAAATGAAAGTAGTTACAACCAGTCTTTGGAATTCCACCTGTCCCACCCACCCCTGTGGTAATATGATCGTGATCTGGGCCTTTGACAATTGATTCACACTTATGACCGATTATACTTCCTGTGATCACATGATCCCTCTTTGCAACCTTCCTTGCTGGCTTCCCCAGAAAGTCAGTGGGGAAGCCAGCAGGAATGGTGGCAAGTTGCTGGGATAAATCTCCCCCATCTGCCTGTACCAGCCACCTGTGCATTTTCTGATCTGGGTGAGGCTTTTTGTGCATCCTTCCTAAACCCATGCCTCCATTGCACCCTCATGTGTTCCGTCAATCCTTTTTGACCCATGCCTCTCACCATTCCCTTGAATCCTCGCACACCCTTCCTGACCTTCCCTCTACCCCCTTGGTCTCTGTCCCACCTGGCAACAGCCACTTACCTGCCTGCCAAGTTGAGATTTGCAACTTCCTTCCAGCTTCCCTAATGACTGGGTAGGTTCCAATTGCCAATTTGATTTGAAGACTCTGTAGAACAAAATAGGAAATTATTGTTATATAAACAGGAAAAGGCAATCCTATATTGGCAAAGAAGAATAAATGAGCAAGATCCCTATCTTGATTTGTTAAAAAAAAATTTTTTTAGTTTGTGTAAGGATGAGTTTACAATTGCTTATAAAGGATATGATTTCTAGATTTTTAGAACTCACCTCCCTCCTTTACTTTGTCTTAAACAAATGGTGTTGTTTTTACATTTCAGTGGTTTCTTCTTGCTGAATTAGTCAATATTTTGGGTCAATGCATTCTATTCACCTCTCTTAACACTGGAAAACAGGTTTTACTGGTGGGAATTAAGTCATTCAAAATTGCATTCCAAAGCAGTGCCTTATATTTATGACTAAACAAGCAAAAATAATATCTTAATTTATACAGTGTTTGTGTTTAGTTAGAAAAATATAGCACATTAAATAAGCTTTTATAACCTTGCTAATATTTTGTGACAGAAAAACCTGTTTTAAAAATAATAAAATAAAGAGAGTATTGACACTGTGATTACATGGCCACATCAATGCAGTTTCCTCGGCAAATATATTACTGAAGTTGCTACTTCCTTCCGGATTTTTTTAAAAAAAACTCTCTTTAACTTACAATCATAGAATTTTCCAATAGATTTCTATTCAAATATTAATCAAATCTGTTCCAGTATAGCGGTTAAGGTCAGCCAGATACTGCTTACCACACCACAGTGTCTTCCCTACATGACACATATTTATTTTTGCTAGTATTCACTGCCATCACCTCTCCCAACCACCCCTGGGATATAGGCCTAAGATCTCCCCATGCTTTCATTTTTTTCCTCTTAATTAGAAAACACAAGGGCCCTTTAAGTCCAGCAATTACTGGTTCTACAGAGCAGGAGTGTCCACAAGGGATCAAAAAGGTCAAGATGGCGGCAATGACTTGTTGTGGGTTCTATTTCTGAACCATAAATTACCAGATTGACTCAGACTCAATAGACACAAAGCCCTGGTTTTTTTAAAAAAAAAAAAATCTATTTTAGTGACTAGTGGAAGTATGGAAGAGACTTGACTTACAAAAGGAAAGCCTGTGAATAAAAAAGCAATTGTAAATTACAAATGCCTTCAACTAATGCAGAAATTACTTTTAATAAAACTTTTCTATTTAATTGACTTTTCTGTAAATTCATTATGCTGTATTCTTCAAAGTCTAGTTTCACTGTATTTTCATTTTTAAAAATTCTATAATTCATACATATTGCTGACGTATAAATTTTTGCTGTCTTAATCCATGTTTATCTCTTTGTTGGCGCTCTCTATGGCGCTGTGGTCCTTTTTGTACAAAGTTTGATCTCTCTTATCTTATTTAAAGTTTTTGCTCATCTTTCTCATTGTTTGTTCATTGTTGAACTTCTTGAGTCTTCTCTTCTAAATCTTTGGTCTATTTTAGAAAAGTGGCTTGAAGAACTTTTTCCCTGATGCCAGGTCTGAGGGAAAGAAATAAATGCTCCTTTTTTTCTGGTGGACTGTCTATCTTTTACTTTGCCTCTTCATTTGACTCCTGGGCTTTAGTCTCTTTATTCAACCTATCCATTATGAAGCCTATAGAAGTTTCCAGGCCGCCATCTTGTCTCTTCTCCCCTTTCCTCTTCTGCCCAATGCTACTCTTTGATTGACAGAATGAAGGGATTGATTGACTTTCTTTTACCACCCCACACTCCAATTGCTTGATTACAACATCAAAATATCGACTGGCATCCAAAATTGATTTGTATAATTAGAGAAAACAGTAAACAGCTTCAGCATGTTCATATGCATAAATGGGGTCCGAGAAAAAGGGCAAATAGAAACAAAGGGATGATATATGAGTGCATGAAAATTTAGATTGATCCTTAAGAAAATAGGTATAAAAGGAGCTGAGCAAGAATTTTAGCATATTTAGAATAAAACAACGTATACTGTAAATGATTAATTCTTTGTGGAGTCTTGGAAAATTTAAATTGCACATTTCTTTTGAATCCACTAACAAGTTCCTTTCTAGTTATTTGATTTGGGGGCGGTGGTAGGAGGGAATTCTATTTACTCAGTAATTTAGATAAATGTCCTTTCCTGGCATTCTTAATAGAGGTAAAAGATTTCAGGTTACATAGTAATCTCATTTTGTGCATTTTGATCCAACAAAACTAGATGTGCTAAAAAAAAATGCTGAAAGATAGGACCCTATTTATTTATTTATTTATTTATTTATTTTATTAAATTTATACCCCGCCCTTCTCCTTGTTAGGACCCAGGGCGGCGCACAGGCATTATTAAAACCACAAAAATACAATAAATATCAATTTAAAATATATTAAATTAGATTAACCCGTGCTAAAACCCATGTTAAAAACCTTCCCAAATTATAATTTATTTTTTTTTTTTTTTTAAAAAGTCAGGAACAGGGGGCTATCCTAGGCCGGCTTGTTGAAATAAATACGTCTTAAGACGTTGGCGGAAGAGACGGAGGTCCGAGATAGTGCAAAGGTCGGGGGGTAGGTCGTTCCAGAGGGCCGGGCCCGCCACAGAGAAGGCCCTTCCCCTGGGTGTCGCCAACCGGCATTGCCCCGTCAACGGCACCCGGAGAAGGCCCCCTCTGTGGGAGCGGATCGGACGAAGGGATGTATGGGGCAGGAGGCGGTCTCGTATATAGCTAGGCCCCGAGCCATGGAGCGATTTAAAGATGGTTGTCAACACCTTGAAGCGCACTCGAAAGGCCACAGGCAGCCAGTGCAGCTCGCGCAGGAGAGGTGTTACGTGGGTTTGCCTTGAGGCACCCATAATCACCCGCGCGGCCGCATTCTGTACTAACTGTAGCTTTCGAGTGCACCTCAAGGGGAGCCCCATGTAGAGAGCGTTGCAGTAATCCAGCCGGGATGTCACAAGCGCTTGAGTGACTGTGCGAAGGGCTCCCCGGTCCAGTAAGGGGCGCAACTGGCGTATCAGGCGTACCTGATAGAACGCCCCCCTGGCCATGGCCGCCACATGGTCCTCCATGGACAGCCGGGAATCCAGGAGGACACCCAAGTTGCGCGCCCTTTCCACGGGGGCCAGTTGTTCGCCCCCAATGGCCAGTGTTGGACTTAACTGGCTGAACCGGGGTGCCGGAAACCACAGCCACTCGGTCTTGGACGGGTTGAGTTTGAGTTTGTTACTACCCATCCAGATCCGTACGGCCTCTAGACACCGGGACAGCACTTCGACGGCATCGTTGGGGTGGTTTGGGGTGGATATGTACAACTGAGTGTCATCAGCGTACAGATGGTATTCCACCCCAAAACCACGGATGATCTCGCCCAGCGGCTTCATATAGGTGTTGAACAGAAGGGGAGAGAGGACCGACCCCTGAGGGACCCCACATATGAGGGGCCTCGGGGACGACCTCTGCCCTCCTGCCAACACCCATTGCGACCGACCAGAGAGGTAGGATGAGAACCACCGTAGAACGGTGCCTCCCAACCCCAACCCCCCCAATCGGTGCAATAAGATACCATGGTCGATGGTATCAAAAGCCGCTGAGAGGTCTAATAGGACAAGGATAGAGGAACAACCTCTATCCCGTGCCCTCCAGAGATCATCAACCAACGCGACCAATGCCGTCTCGGTGCTGTGACCGGGCCGGAAGCCGGACTGGCGCGGGTCTAGATAATCAACTTCCTCCAGATGTCGGGGAAACTGTTGAGCCACCACACTCTCAACAACCTTCACTAAAAAGTGAAGGTTGGAGACGGGACGATAGTTCTCTAATAAAGCCGGGTCCAGGGATGGCTTCTTGAGGAGGGGCCTCACCACCGCCTCTTTCAAAACGGTGGGCAAGTACCCCTCACTCAGAGATGAATTCACAATGCCCTGGAGCCAGCCTCGTGTCACCTCCCAGGATGCCAGTACAAGCCAGGAGGGGCACGGGTCCAATAAACATGTGGTGGCTCTAAGGTTCCTCCGCAACCTGTCCATATCCTCGGTAGTAACAAAGTCGAACTCCTCCCAAGGTGTTATCTCAAGACCAGCACCGGACGCCCCGACTGGGCCACTAGTGGAGGGCAACTCGTTCCGAATCTGAGTGATTTTGTCCTGCAGAAATACTCCAAATTCCTCTGCTCGACCCTGCAGAGGGGCTTCCCGCGGCCTCAAATGAAGGAGGGAGCGGGTCACCCCAAACAGGGCGGCAGGGCGGTTTTCCGCGGATGCGATAAGGGTGGCACAATACTCACGTTTGGCCACTCTTAGCGCCACTAAGTAAGTCCTAATATGGTCTCTCACTAGTGTTCGGTCAGCTTCGGATCGAGAAGATCTCCACCTACTCTCTAGGCGTCTCTTGCGGCGTTTCATCTCCCGAAGCTCCTCGGTAAACCAAGGAGCCTGGGTGACTCAACGCCGCATGAGAGGCCGCAAGGGCGCGACTCGGTCCAAGGCAACAGAGGTATCAAACTCAAGGAGTGCTTAAATGTGACTCATGGGGTTGGGCTGGAAATATCAAAGGACTGGCCTGTTTTCGGCCTCTATGGTTTCTAGCAACAAACTGCTGGCCAAAAATGGGCCACACAGAGGCCCCATGAGGCCACACAGAGGCCTCATGAGGCCTCTGCAGCCGGTAGAGTGCTGCAGGAGGACTGGATTGGACTGGATTACAATTACAATTACAATTACAATTACAATTACAATTATACGGCCTCAGGTGTGCCTGATCTGGATAGAAAACAAGCAACATCCTATGTTAATGTCAGATTTTACATACATTTAGGCTACAATCAACAATCTATAATTGACAGCCATTTCTATTTACTATCCTGGAAATTTAGTTCTGCTGTTAGGTCTTGTATTATCATGTTATTTATGCTACTGTATTTTTATTATTAGTTGAATAATAAAAATACAATAATATAAATAGATTTTCTGCCTGGAAAAGCAATTTATTATTAAACAATGGGGTATAAGTTTAGAAATAAAAAGTTTAGTGGAGTATGTTTGCCTGTAACATCTGGTAGAAGAGATAGGAAAATGGTTATAGTAAAGAATTGTGAAAGAAAGAAGGGGAAAAGCGCATCTTTTTAATTTTTTTTTAAATTTTTAAACATACAAAGACAAACAAAACGTAGCATAGAAAACCTTTCTCAAGTTCATATGCATGTTGTTTGGTTACAAGCATTTATGCATCAATCTTTTCAATTGTATATACAATACAATCACTAGTTGTCCATCCAGTATAGTTAAATACATCACTATCATTGAGCATTATGTATTTAATTACAGTTAATATTCCTTCATTTTAAGCAAATCTTGTTCCCTTGCATCCTTAATTACCTGTTTGATAACAATAAGTCTCATTCTATTACTCTTAAAGGACAAAATAATTTTCCAACAGTTTATATTTGTACAACAGTACTTTCAATTCTGCATAATATCACCAATCATCCATCAAATGAACATAGGTTCATTATTAGCCTTATACATCATATATTCAACCACCGATATTATTCTTTCATTGTTAAACCAAGTAATTCTAAATATTCAGTTCGTGTATGTACCAATTTTTCATTACATCATTATTAATCTATTTAACAACAAAATGTCTTTATAATATACATCACTACTTACAATTATGCATAGTGTTCAAATCATCCAACAAGTATACATAGGTTCATTATTGTCCTTATGCATCATATATTCAACCACAAATATTGTTCCTTCATTTTAAGACAAGCTATTCTAAATTGTGCAATTTGTATATATACCAATCTTTCATTACATCTATTGTTAATGTATTTAATAACAAAATGCCTTTATAGTATCAGCTGTTTCTTTCTAATAAAGCATGAATAAAACATTTTCATTTCCAGGTTTTTTTTATCTAACCACTGATAAAACAAGTCCCATATCTTATAGAATTGCTCATTTTCTTGTTCTCTGATTTCAAATTTATATTTATTCATTTCAGCACATTCCATTATTTTTCAAATAACTTCCTCCTGCGTTGGTATTTTCTCATTTTTCCAATTTTTTGCAAATACAATTCTAGCTGCTGTTAAGACCTTTGCAATCAGATATTTCAAGTCTTTATTGTATATTTCTGGTATAATTCCAAGTAAAAAAACCTCTGGTTTAAAGTCTATGTGTTTATGTATCATTTTCTCCAACCACCTGTGGATTTTAGTTCAATGTCTTTTAGCTTCGATGCAATTCCACCACATGTGGTAGTATGAGCCCGGTGTCTGATGACATTTCCAACACTGGGAAAAGTGCATCTTTAGCCTGTGTCAAACTTCCACCATGACCACGCCCACTCCAGCCATGCCCACCATTCCCATGCCCACACCTGGTCCTCTGAGGTCATACGCAACCCTGATGCAGCCCTCAATGAAATGGAGTTGACACCCCTGTTATGCAACAACTTTAAGAATATATACACAACACATACAATAAAGATAACTGGCTTTCCTCCTTCCCCAATGTAATTTAGCAGGTAGCATAGGGTCGTCTTAGAAAGCACCGCTAGATCTACCTTTTCTAAGATTAGTAATGTACTGGGGCATTCCAATCAGCCTCTGCTCTATATACACAATACATATTTTCTTAGAGGTTCTCTAGGGGTGCGTAGATCTTTCATCCAAAGATGGAAAGGTGCTTTGGAATGGGTGTAGATGAACAGTATGCCCCTCTTTCTTTAAATATGTATCTTTTGCAGAATTGCATCTGTGAGACCACAAAAGGACAGATTCCTTGAGAACATTCTGGAGAACCTCGATGCCCACCCCCACAAGCACATCAGAGCTTAAGTACTGAACATTTTTAACTTCCACACCTATTGATAACATCAAGGTCCTTTGGGGATTCTATGACCTGGTCTTGTGTGGGCTGTTCTAGAAATACTCTTTTCTGATTCAGCAACAGGGCCTGTGGTGAATTTTTTTTTAAAAGAATGTTTTTCCCCTTTTAAAAAGTTATTTAGAATAGCACGAAAAAAAGCCCAATAGCTCTATGTATTTGTTTTTCCGTACAGTGGGCTGTTTATGAAGCCTTCTGAGAGGAAAAAATATGCACAGTTCCACAGAAATCAGTGTAAGGCTTTTGAATTATGCGATTTTAAATTCATTATATCTGCTGGGTATATTTTAAAATTTGTACTGAATCTTATCTTTTGGGGGGACAGAATGGGTGGTAATTGCCTTGGAAATATGGCATAAAGAGGGGGATGAACTTCTTAGTCTTAATAAGAGCCATAAAAATGATGGCTATTTCTTTTAGTCTTGTTTAATTAGATTTGGAACTAAAACTAAATGTCTAAGCTAGGTGAGCTATGTGACTCAGAAAACATAACAATACAACTTCTGAGATGCCATGACAATGAAGCAAATCCACATGGAACAAATGAATTTTTAAGAATAAGAATAAGAATAACAACAACAAAGGGTTGAACAGTCCACTGATTGAGCCACAATTGTAACAAATTGTATGTGTGTGTGTAGAGAAAGTGCTTTATTGATTGATAGTACAAAAAGATTAAAACAACAATATGAAGCAATACTTCTAAACAAATATACATACGATTATTCTGATTTAGACTGTATCCCCAAGGAAATTAATTGATTAATTTTTCATTCTTATTTGTTTATGCACATTACAGTTGTTGTAATACAATGTAATGGCTTCGCTGTAGTTGTTTTACAGAAGCACCCAGATGAAAGCTACTTTATGAGGTTGAGGATGAACATCTACTGCATTGTTCCAACTCTTACATGCAAATTTATCATAGTAATCATATCCAGGGCCCTTTAGGTGTCATGGGCACTATTGCACATGAGTTGGAGGTGATAAACAATGAAGACCAGAGCATTAGATTAAGACTGTGGTGTGAGGGCCTAATGAATTCACCATTTGGGGTGGCACATAATTCTTTCATTCATCATAGAAAATTAATTGCCGTGCATAGAATGCCTCCTACAGTCTTTCATGGGCTTTGAAGACAAACCGCTTGTGGAAATTAATCTGTGATTGGTGTACAACAGCAGGATCCCCTAAGCATTTTATAAAGCATGAATGAATGGATGCCAATTGTCCCCTGATGTAGGTAATGGTTTTATGGTACTTGGAGGACTGGATCTCTTCTCTGACAGCCTGCAGACATTAGAAGCCCCTCATGACCGGCTTGCAGTGTCGATGTTATGGAGTGATTTTTACTTTACTGCCTTTTCCATCAGATCATCCCCCTTTCTTTCCACACACAAGGTTAATTCACTTCTTGATCACATTATTTCTTCGCTGCTCTTTGACAATATAAAAATTCTGAGTGGACAGCTCAATCCCTCTTCCATCTCAGATTTGATTGTTATGGTATTGCTGGGCATCCCTCTGAGGCCTCCAGCAGCCTTTGCTGCACTTTATGACACTTAAATGGCTGGGCTACAATTTCTCCATCTATTCACAAAATGCTGTTAATAACTCATTTCCAAAAAGGCCCTTCTTTATGTCGTGGCATTAAAGGATTTTTTATTAGGTGCCAGGGTAGGTGACGCACAGCCCCAGTAACCAAAGAGTTAATTAATCTGTTGGAATTTATAGCCTTTTATACTGCACTCAGTGTGACAGTCCCTAAGAGAAACAGATACTATATTTACAACCCAGCTGAAATATTCAGTAATATAGTCTGCATACTGGCCCACTCCATCAGCGTATGCCTGTTGCTAAAGGAACCATTAATCAACCAAGATGGATTTGTGTAATCTGTCTTCTTTCTTATTCTGGGATTCCAATAAATATTGAAATAATAATTTATTGATTACCCTGCAATATAAATGTGTAGTAAAGGGACCCAAGATATTTGCATGGTAATGCGTTTTTTGAAAGCTCTTGGCATTCTGTAGGTAGGAGAAGGGACCAATGTGATACTTAAGAGAGTAAAAGAGTATTTCACAGGATGTTCTGGTCATTGTTCTCAGTCATGGCAGTGTTTTGGAGATAGTTTTGGATAGAGTGATGCAAATAAACTTTTTATCAGCAGCTGTGCGACCCTCACTTGAAGTGGAATGTTGGCAATAAAGTTAAATAGTATAGTTGGCCAGTCTTTGATCTACTCTTCAAAATACGAAAAGTAGAATTCAGTTCAGGAGCTGCTACTATGTGCTGTTCCCTTCAAACATTGTAAATGCACTGCGTTTACTGGAATGCTTGGTGATTATGCTATTTTGGAATCCATCTTTTCATAATTTTCATTTCATGACTTCTGCCTTCACATGCTATAAAAATATAGCATGTTCTTCCCCTTTTGGGAAGGCAAGCAATCCATCCTACTCAAAATTTTACCCCAAACTGTGTTTTCCAGCAACAGGTAGAACTGTCATTCAGCCTGGAATGACTTGAAGAAATGATGACACTCTTTGCTGCAACTCATAAATACGGTGGTGCTATGTGCTCTGACCAATTGGTGGTTTCTCATTCAGATTTTCTTAGTGTATTTATGCCTTTCCCAATCAATTATAATCTTATCTAATCTAATCTAATCTCATATAGCTGTTACCCACAGGGCATGAAAAACAATGCACAATTAAAAAGCAAAAACCAATAATGAAAGAAAAATGGCAACATTTTAAAATTATCTTTCAAAACTATCTTGAGCCACATTTAAACCCATTGAAGATCAGCATTCAATAAGAACACCAGTGGGAATTTATTTTATTTATTTGATTTATAGACCGCACCCTCTTCCCGGAGGGACTTGGGGCGGTGAAGTAGGAAGTAGGAACCTGAATATCAACATGTCAATTTGATATGACTGAACTATTCAATTTTTTTCTGTGACCTAGTACTGATGCAAAGAAGCTCTCATGAAGTCCGTATGTAAAGGAGAGCATAATACAGTAGAACCTCTAGTCACGAACACTTCTGACCACGACCAAATCGGGTTCTGACCAAAAAATTCACAAATTTTTTTTCACAGCCAATTTCCCCTTCGACACCATTTTTTTTGTAGTGCCAAATTTCAAAGGTTCAGGTTATGACCAAATCGGTTGTGACTAAAGTTTTGGAATGAATTATGGTCGTGACCAGAGGTTCTACCAGAGCTGTTTATGACAATATTCCTACAATATGCAATATTTCTGCAATTTGTACAGTTCACTAATCTCAGCCAAATTTTACATTGTCTTGATATTTTTGTGATAAGTATTACGCAGATGAAGAAATGATGGGTTTGTAGAGTCCTTAAGATTACAAGCTCCATTATGCTTAGTGATCCAAACTGAAATAAGTCTTCAGAGCAATGTTTGAGTTCATCACTGCCACAAAAACATGTGCAAGGAAATAAGTGAATTACGTGTACATTTTAACTAACAAAATCTTAGGATATTAAGAAAAGCCAGCCAGATTATCAATCTTTTGGGCTGCATAACATTCTCTTCTGAGATCTCCTCTATTGAAGCTGACAAACCAGACATTTTTTTAAATTTGTAAGATGCACTTCAAAATTCCATAGGCTACTTTCATGTTTCTTAAAACATGTCAGTTTCTATGTGTGCTTAGTTGTCTCCTAAAGAAAGGCAGAAGCACTGTAAAATAAAATGATAAACCAGCGATGGGGAACCTTTTTAGGCTCGTGTGCCATAAGGGGGGGGGGGGAGCGCAGGGAGATCATGCGCCAGTGTGCCATACCCATAATGCAATGCATGCCCCCCTAGTGCACATGCACCTTTTTTACATGCTTTTTTACCCTCCCCGGGCTTCAGAAGCTTTATAGGAGCCTGGGGAGGGCAGAAACAGTCCCCCTGCCGCCTGGAGGCCCTCCGGAGGCTTCAGGGAAGTCACTTATGGTTTGTTCAGAGCATCGTTTTTAGTCCTCTGGAGGCTTCAGGGAAGTTCCTGAAGCCTCTGGAGGGCCTCCGGGGTTGGCAGGGGGGTGTTTTCGTCCTCGTCAGGCTCCTATAAAGCCTTGGGAGGGCAAAAAATGGCTTTAAAAATGGCTGAATCAGCTGGCCAGCACGCGCATGTCCACTGGCTAGCTGACAGGGCATCGCCTCGCGTACCCTGCCAAATGGCTCCGTGTGCCACCTGTGGCACGTGTGCCATAGGTTGTCCATCACTGTGACAAACCCTTGTTAAAATATATAGATTGAAATGTACACCATATTGCTCTATGGGGACTATGATTTATGTGTCAGTGAAGATTGTCAGTCACTCTGGTAAAGTTCTCTGGAATTTGAGTCATAGCAACTGGAAAGTCTGAAGAAGCTACTTGGATAAGCAGCAAAACATTTCAAACCAACAAGAAGAGAAGTCCAGTTGCCCATGACTTCCAGGCTATGATTTATGACCTTCCTATAACCTTACTAGCTTATTATGTCTTGATTGGGTACACGAAGGCCGTTGATTGCATTTTGGATTTCTTGATCTTTAAATTAGTTTTACACTAAACTTTCCTTTAAGTTGAGGACATCAATGAGTATCCTTGGAAAAATAATTTAGACAAGTAAATGTTCATTTGACAATGGTCCACTGTGAAATAGGACATACTGTATAGTCACACATATGGCACAAAGATTCTAAGGAATTTTGAATGTTGACATCTTTACTGTACACAATTTCAGAATATTGCTTCTGTCTGTTTGATTTTCTTTGAACCAATCACTAGCTGTTCATTGACATTTTGTGGCACATCTGGAATTTGTAGCTGGAATACCTCCTGAGTACAAAGATATTTTGGAAGGCTTTTCTTGTTTTGTCATGTCTATTTCCATCTTTAATGTTTTTATAGATATTGTTCTAATAATGCTAAGATTTTTTTTTAACAATTTCTAACAATTTCACCAGATGATTATTTTATGAAGCAAAAAGTGGTAATAAATCATAACAGAAAAAATGACTAAATCTACAGCATCATTAATGCCAACTAAAACATAAATCTGATCTGATAGGATATTTTTAAGTATGATGTTTGGATTATCTTGAATAATACTTGCACTTGACAAGTATATATAGAAGTGTAACTTTATTGTTATAACGACATGGCATATATTTGTGTATCACCTTTATTCCCTTTGACAATGTACATATCACTATCACTTTTTGTGTTTTACTTTTTTCTTATTTGTTATTAATTAAAAAGCAATATAAATAAATAAATGTAGATAGATAGATAGATAGATAGATAGATAGATAGATAGATAGATAGATAGATAGATAGATAGATAGATAAGTACTGTTTGGTTCTGCATCAATAATATCAAAGTTACAACTCCATTGAGGCATATGAGCTTGCTTATGCTTGAGGTCCCATCTTGTGGTGAAAATAGATTATTCAGTATATTGCAAACCTAGACTTATTTGTGATCAACTCCGTTTGTGCATTCTCTTGGCTGGATAAAAAAAGGAATACATGAATTCTGAAAGAGGGACTTTTCCCCCCTTGATTAATATTGAAGTTTATTTGCAGAAGTGGGCGTAGCAATACACACACACATGCAACACACACACACACACACACACACTTTTAACTTACTTATGAAACAACTTATGTGATGTACCCCATTTAGAAGAAATTCCTTTCTGCGCTACCCTTAATTTCCTACTCTGTTTGACACCCTGAAAGGTGGTGAAAATGGGAAAAAGGATTCTGCAAAAATTGGATGACTTTTTAAAAATACCTGTGCTTTGGACTCATTTCCCACTAACCTCTGCAAATTTGTGATTATTTCCATACTGAAAAGTTAAACCTGCTGGATTTATGCTTGGTTTTTAATTTCTTTTTCGCCTTAAGTCTTTCTTAGCTTTGTCCAGAAGAGGGAAGCATCTTCACTGTATCTTTATAGTTTCACAGCTGCAAACACCTGCATGCACACTTCAATTGAATACATAGGAAGTAAAAAAAAATGGAACAGGAATTGTTGTGTGATTAGATATAACACTGAGTTTAAAAGTATAATTCCCACAAGGATCTGCATTATCTTTCGGTACCATGTGATTTTATGTACCTTACTTCACATTCATTCCAAAGAGCTACATGGACCAATTTTTTTTTTAATGTTGTTGAACTATTCAGATTCCAATTCCTTTGACTGCCCACAATCTGTAATGGTACTTGGTAGTCCTTGACTAATGACCATAATGGGGCATACCCGTTACATCGTAAGTGGTGACAGACATGTGACCAATTTGAGTTTACAGCCTTTTTTTGGCAGCAATCATTAAACAAATCACCATGGTGAATCTGCAGTTGTTAAACAAACATCACTTGTTAAGCAAACCAATTGCTCACTCTGGTGCATTTTTGCTGAAAATCAGTTTCTGGATCTCAGGAAAAAAATGTCATAAATGGTGGTCAGGTGACTGCCAGATGCTGCAAATGGCTATAAATGCTGACTGGTTGCCAAGCGCCCAAAATGAAGTCACTGGGGTTTAGCTGTCAAAACTTTGGAGTCAGGTTATAAATACCCTTTGGGAGAGTCCATTGTAATTTTGAATGGTTGCTGGTTGTAAGTTGAGGACTTCCTGATGTGGTAATGACCATAGGAGAAAGTTCTCACAGTAGATGGGATAAATGGCATGTAAAAGATGTCTCAGCCCCAGAGAAGAAAGGACAGCATGAGAAACATTTCTGAAGAGACTCTAGTTTTCTGGGGAAATGAAAGGAAAAATACTTTCAATCTTGAAAGATTCTGCTAACGTAACTTAGAGTAATGACAGAGTTAGCATTCTTTGTCATGCTTCTTGTCTGGTCTAGAATACACTAGAATAGAATAAGGGATGTGGTAGCTCAGTGGCTAAGACACTGAGTTTGTTGATCAAAAGATCGGCAGTATAGCAGTTCGAATTCCTAGTGAGTATAACGGGGTGAGCTCCTGTTACTTGTCCCAGCTCTTGCCAACGTAGCAGTTCAAAAGCACGTAAAAATGCAAGTAGAAAAATAGGAACTACCTTTGGTGGGAAGGTAACAGCACTCCGTGCGCCCTCATTTAGTCATGCCAGCCACATGACCGCAGAGATGTCTTAGGACAGCACTGGCTCTTCAGCTTAGAAACAGATGAGCATTGCCCTCTAGAGCTGGAAACGACTAGCACACTGCGGAGAAACCTGTCTGGACGACCTATATTAGCTCAAGGGGCTAATATAACCTTTCTTCATTCTCTTTTAGGACAGAGTTGGTTCTGACTATATGACTGGATATGTTCAACACACACTTTTATAGTGATAAAAATATCCAGAGCAAATGTGATAGGAAGTTATATCATTCATGAAGTTGTCTAACTTAGATTTTGGGGGTGAGATTTATTTATTTTTGTTACATTTCTATACTGCAGAAGCAAGTAGGAATTCCCAGAATTTAGCAGAATTCATTAAAGCATCTAAGGTAAATTTGATGTCATCCATCAAGTTACATTGTTAGTTAGCCTAGCACAGGGGTGTCAAACTCGATTTCATTGAGGGCTGCATCAGGGTTTTATTTTAATCTTGGGGAGCCGGGATGAGAGTGGATGAGGTGGGCGTCGCCAGCTTGACATCATTCATGTCAGTGGTGCCTGTGGGGGCCCAAATGCTTTGCCAGCGAAAACGGGCTCCCAATGTCCGTTCTCCGCTGGGATGGCTTCCTGCAACCCTCTGCCAATGAAAATGGAGCTGGGAAAATGGAGCATGCGGACCTCCTGAGCTCTTTTTTTCAGTGGCAGAGGGTTGTGAGAGGCCGTCCCAGCCAAAAATGGGGATCGGGAGCCCATTTTCGCTGGCAGAAACACTGTAGGCTGGTTCTTCGCTGTTTCCAGGGCAGACCCATGGGCCAGATCTAAGCACCCTGTGGGCTAGATCCGGCCCATGGGCCTTAAGTTTGACACCCTTAGCCCAGCATAACACTAAGTTGTGCAAGGAATACTTTCAGATCAGTCTGTACAAGAACAAACTTTGGGTTTATTACAAATATTATATTTATTTATTTTATAATAATAGCTTACCTTCTCAGAGTTGAAAGCAGCATATGTGTATGTGTGTTTTCTTGTATCTTCATAGTAAAAACCCAATGAGGTATGCATACATACAGTATGTGTATGTGTACACACATTGCGTTTGTGTGTGCATGCAATCCTTACAAATATCTGTCTAATAACTCATAGTCACAAGAACATATTGGGAATGATTGAGAAGCAATGACTGATCTAGGCCAATTTTTTGTATTCATGGCAGCAGAGTATTGTTAGCAAATTTAACATTCACCCACAGGGAAGTTGCTGAGGCCCAGCAGGATCCACCCTGAGACCTGTTCTTAGTTGTTCTTGGAACAAGTTTCCCCTCTGGAGCTCCATGCTTTGATCAGCGTTAGGCAGTCTCTTGCATTTTTAATTCTCCACACTGCTATGTTGGGGACATTATGGGAAATTAAAATGGTGAGTCAGCAACTAGTCCTGTTAGGGACATTTGTCTTAACTGCTGCCAGAGTCAAGGGACCTTCAAATTTGGAATCGGCCTTTATTCAAAGCAGAAACATTATGATTTATATACATTTCCTTAAACACAAGAAGTCAATGAACTTCTGATGTTCTTTGTGGAGAGCAAAGGTCCATAAACTCAGAGATTGCAATATTTCCAGAAAAAAATGGGAAGAATTATCTTCAGGAGTTCACCTCCCTCTCATTTTGGGAAGGCTACTGAATGGATAAAAGAGTTGGGAATTTTTTCCTGTTACTTATGGAAGACAAACGTCTTGAAAATATATATTCTGATTTTGTAAACAGTGTTTGGTGTTAGTGAGGCAATCACACACACACACACGTCCCAAGTAAATTTCAGATGGAGAAGAAGAAAATATTGTTCTAAAATATTATTCTGAGATCCTTGGCTGTGTGGAAATATGACAATGAAGGCCATACAGTTTTTCCTGCTGCAACTCTAGGTTATAATGCGATCAGATGTGTGGTATTCCATAACTTTTGCAAATGAATACATAGCTGAATTAATAAATTGGGCAATATTCATGGAACAAGAGAATATAATAACCATCTACATATTGACTTTTAAAGTTATAAAGCATGTTTAGAGAATATATTTTATCAATCATATTAGACTCTATGTTATTGAGCCTCCATGGTCAAAGGCGGAATACTTGTATTCATGTGGTGCTGCAGATAAACAATAGAATATATGGCTTCCCTCAGAGTTCCCCAAGTGCTGTTAGAGCCAGAATATAAGTTCCAGGTGTGTGTGTGAGAGAGAGAGAGAGAAAGAGAGGGAGGGAGGGAAACAGAGAGACACACCCAGAGCGATATCCAATATGAGAATACCGTTGTTTTAAAAAGCATTGAGTCAGTGTGCAGGATTCATTATGATTTTCTGCCCAGGCAATCCATCTTCAACATACCTACCTTAAGTAATGTATTACCTAAATACCAAGCCAATTTGCTGGTCAAATGAGAATATAATGCTGTTTCTTGAGTTCCTCATGAGCCTGAGATTATCCTAATGTGTCTGATCACCCCTTTAAAAAGGTGCTACGACAAAATCCATGGACTGACCTTATGAAGAGAAGGCTGCATTTGTTTTATTCTTGATGATCCTAGCACACGGATGACAAGCTGCAACAACTGAATTGGATGTTTGACTTACTGATTTATTTCTGAGCAAACATTATTGTGAAGATGTTCGTACATCGTGTTCAAAGAAGACCTTGATATCTAACAGGTTGTGTGCTGTCCATGATGTGTCCGCAGGTGGCTGGTAAGGTCTATACTGGCATGAAATGTTCTGCCACATATCGGTCAGACATGTGTGGGCACCATTGTTGCAGCATTTGCAGCTCTGGCTTTGCAGAGTTTTGGGTTCTCTTTTGTTATGGTTGTCTGTCTAGCCTCAGATGTCTGGCCTTGGTGGATCAACATGCGCCATGTTGATTGATCTTGTACCAGGTTTTCCCAGAAGGTGGTGTCGATATCCAGGGACTTGAAGGAGGCTTTCAACGTGTCTTTGTATCACTTCCTTTGACCCCCGTGCAATCGCTTTCCTTGAGACAGCTCACTATAGAAGAGCTGTTTAGGTATGTGATAGTCTGGCATCCTTGCAACATGACCTACCCAGACATTATTGTAAAGAGTAAAATAAAGCAAGCTATCTAGTTGACCTTGGTGGATCATCTAAAAGGTTTGGCAGAACTGGATTCTGTTTAAAACTGACCAGGAGTTTACTAAAAGGTAGCATGGATGTCTCCTAGGCTCTTCTACTTCAGCAGAGGACTAGAAGACCTCCAAGGTCCCTTCCAGCTCTATTCTGATACAAAATCTCAATGAACATTCAATTCACATTCACTTTTTCCAAACCCTTTTTCAGAATATTTATAATCAATTTCTGGACAGGTAGGTTAGAAGCTGTCTGGAGTGTCTAACTCAACTTAAATTGAAATGATGCCTTGGTAGCCTTGACTTTTGCAGAACACTTTTGATATTTTATTGGACCAAGTATATACTCTTATTTAGTTCCTGTATTGTGTTTTGGGAACCTGAAACAATCCAGCCATACATACCTACGAAGCAATACAAAAACCCTTCAATAAAAATCAAACTCCCGTGACATAAATCCATTAAAAATGGAAATGCAAAATTAAAATCTAATTTATTTAAAAGGCAGTCTGATCCTAAAGTATTTTTACACCGCAAACTGCTGAGGGAAGGAGTATTTTTTCTACTGATATCCAAAGCAAGACACTAATTGTATGTGCACAAGGGGAAATGGGAGTGCTGGCACTTAAAAGACCTTCTAGCTAAGAAGAGGCAGCCTTTTAAATATTTTGGCGGGAATGGTGGGAATACTGTGGGATCCCCAACTATCATTTTTTTGAAAGAAGATCTGTGACCAAACATAAGACCATCTGTGTCTGAGCAAAATGTAACCTTTATGAATGTACTCAATGATTATCTACTAAATGACTAATGGTCAGCTTAATGACCCATGCCAACTCATGCTAGAATGATCCATTCATTTGCGCACAACACTAATGAAAGAAGTTATGCCAGAATGAACAGAAAGGCATTCCATTCCACACTTACATTATTGTATCAAAGATTGACATAGAATGACTGAAAGTACCTGAGAAATGAGAAAACAAATTCATTGACTGATTTACCAAACTGATTATTTTGATGGATGAAGTTGTGGCAGACTAGTATCTGAAAACAATGTTCTTGAGAACAGGAAACAAAATTGTTTTAGCATCTCCCTTCCAACCATGAAAATAAACTGCAATGATATCCAAATCTTAATTAATTGGAAGTTGCTTGTCAGAGTCCACCATACTGTTTTACCAAAATCTAAGGAGAAAGGGCTACATAAGTCAGCTCTTCATTAGTTCTTCATTCAACTTTCTCTCCAAGAACAATACCTAAGATCCTAATATCTTTCCATTAGCTTTCAATTTAATGAGTGGGGAGGTGGCTCACCATTAACTCTTTGTACATTCACACCTCCCCTAGGGATGTTACCTCACAGACTTTCTCTCCAAGAACATACCTAAGATGTTGCAAAGAAGTTTACAGAGATGTTGCGACTTTGGAAAAGTGCAAAAAAGAGCAACTAAGATGAATAAGGGCCTGAAGACAAAAACATGTGAAGAACCATTGCAGGGATTGGATATGGTCATAGAGAAAAGAAGGACTAGGGATGACATGATAGCAGTATTCCAGTATTTAAGGGGCTGCCATAAAGAAGAAGCGGGTCTACTTATTTTCCAAAACACACAGAGGGCAGGACAAGAAACAATGTATGGAAAGTAATCAAGGAGAGAAGCAACCTAGAATTGGGGAGAAACTAACACTGAGGACAATTAGCCAGTGGAACAGCTTGCCTTCAGATGTTGTAGATGCTTCATCACTGGATGTTTTTAAGAAAAGACTCATGAAAGAGGGTCACCTGCTTCAGCAGGGGGTTGGACTAGAAGACCTCCAAGGTCCCTTCCAACTGTATTCTGATTGAATTGATTGACTTCTGAATTTCTACTAAGGTAACCCTTCTCAAGGAGGAACAATTATGAAAGAGATTTCAGTTTGATTTTTTTCCCTTATGGATGTAACTGTGTAAATGAATAGTCACTAAATAAATAAACTATTATAAACTGTGTTTTGCTGGTGTAAAGTATGCATATCATACATAAGTGAAAGCTGGAAAAGAATGTGGAAATCTTATTAAGGTGAATGAGCCAGAGATATTTATAATATCTGAACATTAGGATTCCAGCTGAATTGAACAGAATAAACTGGGATGCAGGAGAGACAGACATGCTTCACAAGAGGATATTTTTCAGTTCTGCTCAGATATCAGTGGTGGCTTGTCCACCCTGATTTTTTACTGCGGTGATCCAACGTAAAAAAGTAGTATTGTGATGCAAATTACGTATGTTCACTCAAACACTAGGGAAGAAGGGATATTGCAGAAATGAGTGCACAAATAAAACTGATGAAGGAGATAATTCTGTCCCATTTATAATTCTAAGTTAACTTTTTTACTTTTCATCTCCTCCCACAATATCCTGCATTAACTCAAGTACATAACTTCAGTAAAACAGAAGGTTTATAGGATACTTTCAACCAAAGCTAGTGGTTTTGATTAGGACCATGTTTATCCCATGAGAAAGCAGTGTGTTGATCATTGATATGTCCGGTAGTCTTTGCTGGAACCAAAATAGAATGGAGAATGGAGCTCCAAATAGAATGGAGCTCTAAATCAAGGGTGTCAAACTGGCGGCCCATGGGCTTGGTGTGTCATGTGCAGGCCATGCCTTCACCAGCTCCGTGAATGGGAAAAACGTTGCGAAACTTCACACGATGCCACGGGTTTGACACCTGTGCTCTAAATACATAAACCTTCAACAAATCGTTGCTGAAATATATCCAGTTGATTTCTCTGGGTTGGCATACCCATTGGAAGCCAAGGGGCCTCAATAATTCTGAAAGCTAATGACCCACCTTCAAAATGCTAACAACCAGATGATTGCAAGGTATATAAATATTTCCATTTTCCTGCATTCAGTCAGAACTGAGGATGCTTCTTGGACAGGAAGCACAACATCTTCAAGAAAAAACAAAAGTCCAGTTGCCTTTTGAAAAAGCACCTTTGGGACAACCATGACCTGGATGACTGAGAATCTTCATAGACAGCCAGAATGAAATGTACATATTTCTGGACATTGCAGACTTGGGAGTTAAAGCTACATCCAGAATTGCTTCCACTACTGCTCTACCATGGTCTGTTGTTGATTTAGTTATCTTATCTACACTTACAAAAAAAAGTCCACATATACAATCATACCAGGCCAAGCAAACAATCCTTTTAGGTGATGGCCAAAGATAATAATAGAATTTCAGGACCATTCCAAGACTTTCAGTTGGGGGGCTGATGAATCCCAGTTGACTTTCCATTCTGAAAGTCTGATGCTAAAAGTATCTTTTCTACTAGCGATTTCCTACATGAGAAAGGAGTAAAGTTCCTTTGCTCGTTTCCTTTGCCTTTGTAGTTTCCAAAATCTTGTAGAACTACAATATGTGGGCTGAAGCATGAAGGAGGAATATGCAAAAAAAAAAAAAAAAAAAAAGCACACTTTTTCCACAGTACAAGTGAAATGCGACATTCCTTTTTACAAATCTCTCCATACTAAGCGATGAACATTTTCTCAAGTGCATGAGATTGTTAAATGTGAGCAATCTATCAGAGAATACAGTGTGAAATGAATGTGGCACATGAAGTAATTTTGGCGTGATGCCCTGCAGGTTTATGAGATATACAATAATAGAAATCATCATTGCACTCCTTGTGTATATAGGGGTGAGCTTTAATATATTACTTTTCCAAACTTTGGGGTTCCCCATAAACATAGGGATTCTTAATTTTAGTGACACCTTGGTTCCCATTCTGTCAGCAATCACAACCAAGGTTTGAGAGAGGTGGTAAAAAATAATGTGTCAATAGGCATGTCTAACTGTTGTATCTCTTCATTATCATTCATCGGAGTTGCTCAGGAGTACATTGTGCATCTGATGCTACAGCTTCAACAGGAATTGTACAAGGCTTGGAAAAACAAAGCATATGTTGAAGTTATGCAGGATGCATCGTTTCATACGATGCTCGTTTTTTCCATGCCTGTGCAAAAATAAAGTAAACACTTCATGTGTAAAAGATGATTGGCAAACTAACTAACTAACTAACTAACTAACTAACTAACTAACTAACTAACTAACTAACTAACTAACTAACTAACTAACATTCTTCAGACATAATCCCCCCACTTCATTTTATATTGATGTCCAACACACCTTCCATCTGAGGTACCTTAAAAAAAATACTCCAACACTTTCAGATTTGTTCTCAACCCAGATTTATCACCCTTTGTCCACATTGTGGCAATAGTCTGGGTTGCCTTCCTTCTGTATATAAGTAGACAGCTAAAGGACTGTCCACATTTAAGACTCCAATGTTCAGAGAAAAAAGGCCCTTTCCTTTTTTGTAGTTGTGGAAAATAGACAGGATGATAATAAGTAGAAAATACATTATCTGAATTGCCTATAAAACTATCGTGGGAGGAGTGTAACTAAGTAAAAAACACCCTGATGTCATTGGCAGTGGTTACAACACAACAGCAAGAAGGATGCAAAAGAAAAAAAGGTTGTAATATGAATTCCTTGTGATGTAACTCATATAAGATTTATTGACACTTTCTTCCAAGCAAAGATACACAGAATGAAAGAGCGTATTGTCTGACATAAAGAGAGAGAAATGTATGAAGTATCTAATAGTGCCTTCAAACAAAAGCCAATGATCAGTATGTGCTACTGGATTCCATGGTGAGCACATTCTTCTGCATTGATTGGACACTGAGCTGGGAGAACATTTGCAACTACCGCTTACCCAACACTGAAATATTTTAGCTGACCATGGTTCCATCGTGAGTGGAACAGCATTAACCAGTTATTCATGCTGACTTTTGACACTTGCTCAATTGAGGTTGGATTCTGATAGCTTTCAGATGTTAGAGAACATTGATTGCATTTATTTTGCTTAAAAGCCTAGATGATGAGAGGGAGAAAATCAAGCAGCTTTTGGCCTTGCAAGGAATAACTTAGAAACAAAATTAGTGAAATTCAGTCAGATTGGTAACGAAGAATTTCATGTGATCTTGTTTGAAGCCTTGACCATGTTAGACAAGAGCAAAAAGTTTGCAATCATAAATAACTTCTTTCCCCTATTTTCCCCTTTCCCTTTCTGTTACTCAGATGCTATTATGTTGAATGTGTGGCTCATTTTATTATTGCAAATGCTGTGGCAGTAATCTTTTACTGCTTCCAGTATAGGCCTACAGCATTAAGTTAGTATAAAATTACATATAGTTTAATATATCTGTACAACACCTTTAAACAAGCTTCTCTAGGCAGGAAGGTTATCCGTCTTATAAATCTATTATTCCATTGTACATCTTGATAGCCTAGCATTGCTCCTAGCCATGTTTAAGCATTAAATAGTGCATTATTATTTCACATAAATCAACCAGAGATGTGTGAATTCATAAATTTTGCATTTGCACAGACAGTATTTTAAACGTTTTACAGCTTCGTGGGAACTTGGAGTGGGAGCCTATATACAAATCAGTGCTGTAGAAATTTAAATAAAATTTAATGTCACTATTATTTCTTTTCGAAGTCATTGCTTACATCATTTCAAAGTGTTTTAACTGTGACTAAAATGATAATTAAAAACCAAAACATCAGCAATGGTTTGTGCATTGGCACGGGAAATCAAATGTTTGTGAGGAGGAGTCATAAGATCTAATTTCCTTTTAAGTTGATGGCTGCAGCTGATAGCTGTTAGCCTGTCTATTTAAAATATCAATGTGTTGTTAATCCCATAATAGATTTTTATAAGCACAACAGCTGTAGCTACCTGTCAATAGGGGAGAAAACAGGCTGAGCTCAGTATGAACAGGCCACCCATTTGGAAGAGAAAATGGATTTGCAGTTAGAGAACTGTAGTTAAAAAATGTGCCCTAGATATGCTTCAAGGCTCTCTGATTTACTATTACTTTTAGCTGGGCTCAGCTTTGGATCTTCAACTAGATTTCTGATCTGAGTATGTAGTTTATGAACTAAGTTCAGTTCAAATTAAGCCTCATTGATATAAAAAATAATATCTTTTACTACAGTACTGCCCTGTTCATCTAAAATAGTAAGTGGCAAGGACAGCGTTGTTTAAAGTCCACTTCTGTAATGAGAAGGCCAAAGCCAGCAGTGAATGAAATTAGAGCCAAATTGAGTTTATTCAATCACCCCCTTTCCATTTCTTCTGCTGATTTTTCTCTTTGTGCTCCCAAAATATCTGGCTTCCAGGGAAAAGGCATAAGTCCAAAGATCTGACCTAAGAACACTTTAAATTGGTTCTTAAAAGTAGCCTGCATATGTATGAAATTAGTCCACAAAAACCACAATTCTTTCCTTTTGGCTATTGTGGATGAATTTGATGATTAAAATAAAAAATACCAGGAAGACACCAAGTTTCAAAAGTGCATACATTACATTTACATCACACTGGCTAGTTTTAATGGTTCCATGTGGCTGCTGTGATCATAATTCGAAACACACTTACATAGTGACTCTCTATGAGGACTTGGTCATTTCTTGAAGCCACAGCTAATGACAATGAGATAGAACTGGAGTGACCTGGAGTCCATGTGGAATCCTGCTGCAAACCTAACAGGCAATTGCAGATGGACAACTGATTGTAGAGAGAAATGTGAAGTGGCTACCATCTTTTGGTTATAAGATCTGCTCCAAGATTCTCTAAGACTGATTAAGATGTGTGGTAAAATATGCAATGTAGAGTCTTCTTAACAGAGCTATAATATAACATTATAACCAGGGAAGTTAGCCCTCTTCATTTCATCATGTTTTAGATGGCTCTCTCTCTCTCTCTCTCCCTCCCCCCACATCTCCTTCCTTCCTAAAAGGACTGAGTTTTAGTTTACAAATTTTAATTAGAGGGATTTTAATATGTTGTTTTAGCACAGGGTTCTTAAGTTTAATTGTGGTTTTAGGATATTATGTATTTGTATATTTATATTGTGTTTTTAATTTCCTGTGCGCTGCCCTGGGTCCTTTTGTAGGAGATAGGTGCGGGATATAAATCAAATAAAACTAAAACTAAAACTAGATTCCAGCATCTGAATTGTTAATGAAACATAAATGTGTGTTAGCCAGGATGCATAAAAAGGCCTGTAAACAATGGCCATCCAACCACAGGATATAATATGGACATTATTTACTTCAATAAAAACTTGAGAATTTTTTTCTGAAAATATTTTTCTTCAGAAATTATGCTTTGAAATTTGAACCAAAAGCAAAATATCTGATCTAGAGCACCCTCCCCCTTGTGGTTATAATGGCTGGGAATTCTAGGAGTTGTTTAGATGCCCAAGACATCTAGAGCACATATATTTTGGAAAATCCTATTCCAGAATAATCATAATAAAAACTTTGTAAGAATTCCTAAGATCAAAGGTGAAAGAAAACTATAAACCATAGTTTTTTTATTGATCGTTCAAAGTTACAACAGCTCTGAAAAATGTGGCTTATGGCCGCTTTTTTTTTTTTTTTTTTTACAGTTAATGACATTTGCAGCATCCCCATGATCAAAATTCATATGCTTGGCAACTGGTTCATGCTTATGACCATTGTTGTGTCCCAAGGACATGTGATCCCCTTTTGCGACCTTCGGACAAGCAAAGTCAATGGGAAAGATAGATTCACTTAACAACTAGGCTACCAACTTGTCAACTGCATTGATTCACTTAACAACCATGGCAAGAAAGGTCACAGTAAAATGGAGCAAAGTCTCTTACAAATGTCTCACTTAACAGAAATTTTGGGCTCAATTGCGGTGGTAAGTCAAGGACTACCTCTATTATGTAATTCAAGCTAAAAAGTATGGAGTACTTTCAGCTGTCGTAATTTCTTCTTTTTCTATCAGCTGAACCCAGTGAAACAAAAAAGAGTCAGAGAAATTGAAATAACTATGTTCAGTTGTGTCACAACTTCTAGGGCAAAGATAGCAAGGAGGTGAGGGAAAGTTCCCCAGCATCTGTGGATCCACCATCTGCTACCTTAGTATATTGATGATGAGATCTTGGTCACTTGATGTTTGGGGCGCCAATGATCATTTAGCAGCAAATGAACACACACCACGACATCAAGCAATGGAGTTATAAAACCCTGTATAAGAATCTTATTGCACGTAGGATCCCCCGAATACAGACAGATAAAAGGATGCATGCTTATTTTCCACATATTATAAGTGTCAACTCTGAAGCGAACCTGGCTGAAGCCATCCTGTCCTGCCTCACAGCGGTTACAAAGCCTGAGAAAGAAGGGGACATGCTCTTAGAGCAGTGTTTCTCAATCTTGGCGACTTTAAGTCCTGTGGACTTCAACTCCCAGAATCCCCCAGCCAGAACAACTGGCTGGGGGATTCTGGGAGTTGAAGTCCACAGGACTTAAAGTCACCAAGGTTGAGAAACACTGTCTTAGAGGAATCTACCTGCCTCGGAGTTCTGCTTTCAATGGGTGCCTTACTCAGAACGGCGACAATGAGTTTGTTGTGTATATGCCACAACTGGATCTTCTTCATGCTGTGGAACAATCTTACTAAGTGTTGCTTTTGTGTTTCTTTCTACCCAATTACTAACATTCATTGAATTGCTGTTATTTAGTCATGCCCTTTTCCACATACTTTGCCAGGGCATCCTAACGCATCAAGTATCTAAATCATTCATCACTGGGTTATCCCTTACTCCCCATCTCCTATTCTATTGGGCAGACTTTTTGTTTTCTTGGTAATCTCATGATTACCATGCTAGGACAACAAACAAGGCCAAGACCAAGATTAATGATATTCAGAGACCATTGTCTAAAGATTAATCTTTTTAAAATGATGATATAAGCGCTAAGATATATGAGGCTTTCAGCAGCCTAAAGCTAAACAGAATAATAATAAACATTAGCATTATACAAGGGGAGGCTAAGGATTACAAACAGAAGCATGTCTCGTTATCATCAATAAAATCTAATGGCTGTTTTGATTTTGTCCTCCCTCCCATTATTTTGGCGACTGATAAACACACAAAATTGTTGGAAGCTTTGTTTTAAAAGGCACAATTGTCTGCCTTCTCCATTTGCTGGACTATAAAGCATTCACTTGTTTATATTCTCCTTACCAACAAAAGTGCGTATAGTCTATGGTTTTCCCAGTTCCCAGTTCCAATGTATGGCTGTGAAAGTTGGACTATAAGGAAGGCTGAGTGCCAAAGAATTGAGACCTTTGAACTATGGTGCTGGAGAAGACTCCTGCAAGTCCCTTGGACTGCTAGGCGATCAAACCGGTCAGTCCTAGAAGAGATCAACCTTGACTGCTCTTTAGAAGGCCAGATCCTGGAGATGAAACTCAAATACTTTGGCCACCTAATGAGAAGGAAGGACTCACTGGAGAAGAGTGTAATGCTGGGAAAGATTGAGGGCAAAAGAAGAAGGGGACGACAGAGAATGAGGTGGCTGGATGGAGTCACTGAAGCAGTCCGTGTGAGCTTAAATGGACTCCAGAGGATGGTAGAGGACAGGAAGGCCTGGAGGAATGTTGTCCATGGGGTCACAATGGGTCAGACATGACTTCACAACTAACAACAACAAAATTCTTGCAACAATGAAAGCCAGTTCAGACTAGCAGTTAAGGTACCAGGCTAGAAATTTCATGCCTTAGGCATGAAAGCTGGATGGATGACTTTTGGCCAGTCACTTTCTCTCAGTCCATGAATGTCAGGCTCAATCAATCAATTTTATCCCAACCAATGGATCAACACTCAATTGATCTGAAAAAAGTAGACCCTGTATTTGTGGGAAAATGCTAGGGGGAAAATGGTCTTTGCAATGCTATGGCCACTGTCCCAGTTTCTTTTGCAAAACTTTTGCAAAATTGCTTTGGTTGAAGGTAGTAGGGTACAACCATGTACTACAGAAATTACATTTTCGCTGTTAGGCCAGAAGGCATTATCTTCTCTTCAGTTCTTGTATAAAAACCTTACTGTGTAAACACACATCCATACACACATCCATGTGTTCTGTACATTTCATAAGATGTATATTTATGCTACATAAGTAGTCAGGACTGTCTTTACAATAAATTTGTTCTTTCTCAAAGGATGAATATCACTCCTCAATGGCACAGAAAGATATGAATAAACAACTTACATAAATGGGCTTCACTTCTAGTTAGCTCTGTTTATACATCATTCTGAGTAGAGAACTATTGTTTAGAAGGTAAACATAATCATATTGAGAAGTTGTTTAGTGAAAAAACTGATCTGGCATGACAGAAGATAGAAATGGAAATAGACCAGGGATCATATATTCTTTTTTTGGTAAGTTTTTCCCATGTACATATATTTGTACAGGTTACTTTTTTGGCCACATTCTTAGAACTATTACAACAAAACTGTATTTTGAATCAGTAATTCATTTGAGACATATGAATTTGACTCTCACATTTTGATTTGGAAAGTATGAATTTGAGCATATCGAAATGTAAACAAATTGGAAACTTGTGAAATTTATCAAAATGCAAACACAATGAAATTCTTTTCCCAACACTATCTACTTCTTGTTTAGTCTTCCAAATTAGAGCGAAGATGTTGGCATAATATTTTAAAAGACAATGGGGTTGAACTGCTCAATCCTAATGCCAGCAATATTAATAAAATGGCCGTAAGAACAGAATGTGCATTAATCTGATTTTATTTGATTTCCCCAACATCCAATTAAAAAGGTTAAATCTAGTAACCAGCCCAACCAGCTGATCATTTGCTAGAAACATTTTATGGAGTATCCGCTTTCCCTTCTTCAAATACTTGTTGAATCAACTGAAACGAACATTTGTCAGAGAAAAGTGTTAAGCACTTCTTTAAGAAAGAGTTGCTAAATAATTAAAATGACTGTGATAAAGTTGTCTTAGTTTAAAATAGACCACTTTTATCAGAGTGTTTAATGAATTGTGCTTTTATAGGATGAAATAAATCCAAGTGCTTATTCTAGAAATACTGCTCTCAGTGGGATGTTTTTATAGGATACAGGAAGATGGGAAGGAAGCAAGCAAAACTACAGACATATTTCATTCTGCTCTACTTGTACCTCTGAAAACAGGATGGACTTTATGTGAGAAATTTGAAAACACATTTAAAGCAGGGCTATTGGCAGTTACAATCCAGGTCTGTCCAGAAAAAGATTCAAGATCAGCTTATAGTGGAGCATAAGATTTTGAAAGACCAGCAACCATTTTATGAGTAGGCTAACCCCAATAATAGCCATTTTGAGAAAACTGACTATGTTCTCAATATTCTATAGACACCAGAGCCTATGCTCAACCTTTAGTCTAGGCCAGGGGTCTGCAAAGTCGGCTCTTTTAAGACTGGTGGACTTCAACTCCTAGAATTCCCCAGCCAGCTATGCTGGCTGGGGAATTCTGGGAGTTGAAGTCCACCAGTCTTAAAAGAGCCGACTTTGCAGACCCCTGGTCTAGGCTACTGGACTTTGTCTGTTGGGGCACCTGCCCTCTGGGAGAGAGCCATGTAGCTCCCATCCTGTTCTGGACGTTTCTAAACATTTGGCTGATCTCAGAGGCGTTGGTATAGGATGCTGATGAAGTCCTAGTTGGAAGTATGCTACAGGGTATAAGGCATGTGGTCGGCCAGATGATGTGGTGGAATCTTATGCTGGTTTGCAGGAGAGAGGGGTTTTCTCAAGGAGCTAAAAAGACAAATCAACCTTGAGTCACTGGTATGCAAAAAGAGGCCCAGAAGGGATCCTCTCTAAAATCTACACAGGATTTATCTGATAGTTATACAGAGTGTACTTTAGTCTGGCAAGATTGCTCACTAGTCTAGGAGAATAAAGAGCAATAAAGAAACTGCTTCCAGCAGACTGTGTTATTCTTGGTTCCTGTTCCTGATAGATCCACAGGTTTTTCTTTTGTTTTTCTTTTCTTTTTTTAAAGAGTAAACCTATCAGAGTCATTCTGGAGTTGGGCAGCGTCTAAATCTAAATCATAGTGATAATAGTAATTTGAAAATCTGTCTATTTTCCAGAAAGAAAACAAAGCAATGGGTGGAAGAATGCATCTGGAATCTATGTTAAACTCAAGGCATGGGCATCCACAGGGGGTGAGAAGCAAATGAAAAAACATATGATGCAGTATCACACTTCAAACTTTGCCCTTTTGTACTTTGGTTGTGATGTTGCTTGCAAAGACATAAAGGGAGAAGCTTAAATTTAATTTTTCTTACTCTTTGCTGAGGAAATTTTTTAATATTGCCTATGAGCAGAAATATTGTTGGAAATACATTTTATGCTTGGGGCTGGTACTTTGCAACACAATATCGTATTTTTTGGAGTATAAGACGCACCAAAGTATAAGACGCACCAAGGTTTTGAAGAGGCAAATTACAAAAAAAAAGTAGGTAGGTAGATACAGGGATAGAGAGGGAGAGAAAGAAATAGAAATACAGTAGGTAGGTAGGGAGAGAGAGAGTAGGTAAGTAGGTAGATAAAGGAATAGAGAGAGAGAAATAGAAAGAGAGAGAAATACAGCAGGTATGTAGGGAGGGTGTGTGTGTGTGTGTGTAGGTAGGTAGGTAGAAGGATAGAGACAGAAATAGAAAGAGACAGAGAGAAATACAGTAGGTAGGTAGGGAGAGAGAGAGTAGGTAAGTAGGTAGATAAAGGAATAGAGAGAGAGAAATAGAGAGAGAGAGAAATACAGTAGGTATGTAGGGAGTGTGTGTGTGTGTGTGTAGGTAGGTAGGTAGAAGGAAAGAGGCAGAGAGAAATACAGGTAGGGATAGTGAGGGAGAGAAAGAAATAGAAATACAGTAGGTAGGTAGGGAGAGAGAGAGTAGGTAAGTAGGTAGATAAAGGAATAGAGAGAGAGAAATAGAAAGAGAGAGAAATACAGTAGGTATGTAGGGAGGGTGTGTGTGTGTGTGTGTAGGTAGGTAGGTAGAAGGATAGAGACAGAAATAGAAAGAGACAGAGAGAAATACAGTAGGTAGGTAGGGAGAGAGAGAGTAGGTAAGTAGGTAGATAAAGGAATAGAGAGAGAGAGAAATAGAGAGAGAGAAATACAGTAGGTATGTAGAGAGGGAGAGAGGGAGTGTGTGTAGGTAGGTAGGTAGAAGGATAGAGACAGAAATAGAAAGAGACAGAGAGAAATACAGTAGATAGGTAGGGAGAGAGTGTGTGTGTGTAGATAGGGAGGTAGAGGGATAGAGAGAGAGCAATAGAAAGAGAGAGAAATACAGTATGTAGGTAGGGGGAGAGAGAGAGTGTGTGTAGGCAGGTAGGTAGGTAGATAAATGAATAGAGAGAATAGAGAGAGAAATACAGTAGGTAAGTAGGGAGAGAGAGTGTGTGTAGGTAGGTAGGTAGAAGGATAGAGAGAGAAATAGAAAGAGACAGAGAGAAATACAGTAGGTAGGTAGAGAGGGTGTGTGTGTGTGTAGGTAGGTAGGTAGATAAAGGAATAGAGAGAGAGAAACTAGAGAGAGAGAGAAATACAATAGATAGGGAGAGAGAGGGTAGGTAGATAAAGGAATAGAGAGAGAAATAGAGAGAGAGAGAGAGCTCCCTGGAAGCCTCCATAAGGCTAGGCACAGCCAGTTTGGTGAAGGGGGCGGGGCTCCAGGAGGCAAAAAAATGCTTTATTCGATATATAAAACCATATTTGCGCATGCGCGAAGATGGAGGCAAAATCCTGAACCCAGTGAGGCTCGGGAAGGCCTTCCTGGCCGTAGGGGATGCTGCTTAGCCAAATGTACCACCAAATGGCTAGGCTTGGCAAGCTGCCCAACCTGCTGCCACGCTGGGGCTATTTTGGTCCTGCGGGGTGGAGCGGGGTTTTTGGTAAAATAGGCAGAGAGGTCGGGCGGAGAGGTCAGAGAGGCCGGGCGGCCGGGCGGCGAATTCCAGCCGGTAGGGCCACCGGGGGCCCGCACGGAGATGGACAGGGGCTGGACGTACCGAGCTGATGGAGATGGACGGAGGCGGTCAGGTAGAGGCAGAGGCGATCGGATGACAAGGCGACGGGGGGCATACGGAGGCGTATCTGGGCTCCGGTGGGCATCTCTGTGCCCCAGCCCGAACAGCGGCCTGAACTGCACATTGATGAAGCAGAAGCCCTCACCTGGGCCCAGGGAGTGAGACACCCAGCCAGTTGGAGCACTCCGCGGTGAGGAGGATTTGAACGAGGCTGGGGGTGGGCTGTGGGGAGGCCGACTTTGCAGTGCCATGGCCGCCGAGGAGAGGAGCATGAGGCCAGATTAGTTTCACCATCGACATCCAGGTCTATTTCTCGGGCCTACTTACCATTCATGCTAGACCTGCTTGCCCTGTTCCCCTCCCCTCGCCTGACTTAAACTGTCGCTCGGACTCACAGACTTGTAGATTACAACTTCGTCTTAGTCTGACTGTTTAACTTCATCCCATCCCCTACTTGGAGGACCCCATTAACACCTTATGGACCTTATTTACATTACTACCTCTCCGAATTTTCCGAATTTTTTGAACTTTTTGAACCTCCCGAACTTTCGCTCATGCAATGTCATCTATATCTTGCTGTTCCCCCTTGGGGACCTTCAATGGATTTTCCCTGGGAAAAACTTCCCCCCCTATGGCCAGTATGACCTCCCTTATAATTGTATTATAACTGTTATTTTTCCGCATGTATTCAAGAGCTGACCTCCTCACCCTGCGAGAATCCCCTCTCTCAGATTTGAGGGCCCTCATTAGATTTGAGGTGGGCCCTCAAATCTAATGAGGGACCACCTCAAGGATGGGTTGATTAATCAAGAGAGGTGGGCAAAGCGCAAGCTAAGGGGTTTTTTAAAGTGATTTTTTAATCCGGGTTTTAGGGGGTTCCAGGGTGATGGTGGGGATTATTCAGTCTGGTTCAATCAGGCACACAGTCAGGCTGGCTGGCGGCTCTGATACAGAGGCTAGAAGGTCCAATATGGGTAGGGGGGCAGAGGTCAGTTCTACAGAGGGCCTTCACATTGGAACGGTCCTAGGGAGGAGTAGGTATGGCGGGAGCCAGGGATTACATCGCACGTTGGAGGAACGTATCCGCTGTTTACAAGTGGTTACATGCTCCGACTGCCTGAGCTCCGACTGCAATCTAGGAGGTCGGGGATCACAGAGCCAGGGCCCCAGGCTGATGCTGTGCAACGCCAGGTCCATGGTCAACAAAGCCCCCCTCATTTACGACCTAGTGTCAGAGGGGGAGCCGGACCTGGTGGGTATTACGGAAACCTGGTTGGGCCATGAGGGAGGGTTACCCCTTGTCGAAATGTGCCCACCAGGTTACCTAGCATTTCATCAGCCACGGGCCCAGGGCAGGGGTGGCGGGGTGGCGGTTATTATTAAGGAAGGTCTTAAGCCAAGGGAGACCAATGTGCCGCAGATAGCCAGTTGTGAGTCCCTCTGTGTGAAGTGGGGCCTTGGGAGGCAGCTGGGCTTGCTGATTGTGTACCTGGCTCCCCGCTACGTATCAGCAGCCCTGCCCGAGCTTCTTGAGGTAGTCGGCGAGGTGGCGGTTGACACCTCCAGACTTTTAGTCATGGGGGATTTCAACCTGCCATCGGCAGGTGAGGCATCTGAGGCGGCCCGGGAGTTCATGGCCTCCATGACGGCCATGGACCTGACCCAAGTAATTGAAGGCCCCACGCACACTGGGGGACACACACTGGATTTAATTTTTGCTTCTGGCCAGTGGCTGAGTGATCTAGGAGTAGGGGAACTAGCCATCGAACCCCTGTCATGGTCAGATCACTCTCTCCTGCGGCTTGACTTCCCAACCGCTACACCCCACTGCAGGGAGGTGGAACCAGAGATACCAAGATGGTTCTGCCCCAAGCGCCTGATGGACCCAGAGAGGTTCCAGACAGAGCTTGGGCCATTACCTGTGACCCTAACCCACGGCTCGACTGAGGACCTAGTGGCCACATGAAACAGTGCGGCCACGGGGGCCTTGGACCGGGTTGCGCCCTTGCGGCCTCTCACGCGGCGCCAATCCACCCTGGCATCTTTGTTTTCCGAGGAGCTGAGGGTGATGAAGTGCCATAAGAGACGCCTAGAGAGCATTTGGAGGTCCATACGGTCTGAATCTGATCGAACACGGGCAAGGTCCCACTTGAGGACCTACCTTGTGGCGATAAGAATGGCAAAATGTAGCTATCTCACCGCTCTTATCGCATCCGCAGATAACTGCCCTGCCGCCCTGTTTAGAGTGACCCGCTCCCTCCTTCAACAGAGGACGCGGGAAACTCCTTTACAGGGCAGAGCAGAGGAATTTGGACAATATCTGCAGGATAAAATCGCTCAGATCCGGGACGAGTTGGCCTCCAATGAGATTAACCTAGGCGGAGCGTCCGAGGCAGGTCCTGAGACCCTATTATGGGGAGAGTTTAACTTTGTTACCTCAGATGACATGGACAGGTTGCCGAGGCGACTGAATGCTACCACATGTTTATTGGACCCATGTCCCTCCTGGCTTGTACTGGCCTCCTGGGAGGTTACATGAGGCTGGCTCCAGGAAATAGTGAACGCTTCTTTGAGTGAGGGGTTCTTGCCAGCTGCCTTAAAAGAGGCGGTGCTGAGACCCCTCCTCAAGAAGCCTTCCCTGGACCCAGCGTTGTTAGTAAATTATCGTCCGGTCTCCAACCTTCACTTTCTTGCGAAGGTTGTTGAGAGTGTGATGGCACAGCAGTTCCCCCGGCACCTGGAGGAAACTGTCTATCTAGACCCACGCCAGTGCGGTTTCCGACCTGGGCATAGCACAGAGACAGCATTGGCCGCGTTGGTCGATGATCATTGGAGGGCTCGAGATAGAGGTTGCTCCTCTATCTTGGTCCTATTAGACCTCTCAGCAGCTTTCAATACCATCGACCATGGTATCCTATTGCACCGACTGGAGAGGCTGGGGATAGGAGGCACCGTGCTATGGTGGTTCTCCTCCTACCTCTCCGGTCGGTCGCAATTTGTATTGACAGAAGGGCAGAGGTCGACATCGAGGCCCCTCACTTGTGGGGTGCCTCAGGGGTCGGTCCTCTCGCCACTCCTGTTCAACACCTATATGAAGCCGCTGGGTGAGATCATTCATGGTTTTGGGATAGAATACCATCAGTAAGCTGACGACACTCAGCTGTATGTATCTACCCCTAACCACCCCAACGATGCCGTCAAAGTGATGTCCCGGTGTCTGGAGGCCGTGTGGGTCTGGATGGGGAGTAACAAACTTCGACTCAACCCGTCCAAGACCAAGTGACTGTGGTTTCCGGCATCCCGGTACAGCCAGTTGACCCCATCACTGGCCATCGGGGGTGAGTTACTAGCCCCCGTGGAAAGGGCTTGCAACTTAGGCATCCTCCTGGATTCACGGCTGTCCATGGACGACCATGTGACAGCCGTGGCCAGGGGGGCTTTTTACTAGGTTCACCTGGTACGCCAGTTGTGCCCCTTCCTTGACCGGGACGCCCTCTGCACTGTCACTCAAGCGCTCGTTATGGAATACTACAATGCTCTCTACATGGGGCTCCACTTGAGGTGCACCCGGAGGCTCCAGTTGGTACAGAATGCGGCCACGCGGGGTATATTGGGAGACTCACGGCATTCCCATGTAACACCTCTCCTGCACGAGCTGCACTGGCTACCGGTGGCTTTCCGGGTGCGCTTCAAGGTGCTGGTAACCATCTTTAAAATGGCATGGGGCCTAGTTATTTGCAGGACCGCCTCCTACCCCACACCTCCCTCCGGCTGATCCGCTCCCACAGAGAGGGCCTTCTCAGGGTGCTATCTGCTGGGCAATGCCAGCTGGCGGCCCCCAGGGGAAGGGCCTTCTCTGTGGTGGGCCCAACCCTCTGGAACGACCTACCCCCAAACTTCGTACCACAACGGACCTTTGCCTCTTCTGCTGATTACTCAAAACCCATTTTTTCCAGCTAGCCGGCCTAGCTTAGACCTTCGAGGTAACTCCTCACAGACTTAGTTAGTGATTTAATTTTATCAGTTTTAATTTACATTTTTAGCACAGGCTACTGGATTTAATTTATATTTTAGCGTTTGTATGTATTTCTTATGGTTTGTATGCTTGGTTTTTAATTTCCCTGCGCACCGCCCTGAGTCCCATTGGGGAGAGAGGAGCAGTATAAAAGTGCAATAAAAAAATATATATATATATATAAGACGCACCCAGATTTTCAGCCTCTTTTTGGAGGAAAAAAGGTGCATCTTATACTCTGAAAAATACGGTAGTTTCCCATTTATTAAATAGTATTCATTGATACAGGAGGTATGGGCAAGGGATGTGTTGGTGATGGGTTGTATCCATGGAAATTTAAGCTCCAGTAATTCTCACTACAGTATAAAAAGTTATCTTCCCCTTGTTTACTTTGTGTTGTGTTTGTGATTTAGTGGTTGAGCAATCAGAATAGATTTTGGCTCCACCCTTGTTTGGTACTTATGGAGTACCAGAAGGAGCTTTGAGATCACAATTAGCCCAGTCTGCTATCCAGGGATCTTGCATGTGCCAACCATATCTACAACCACTTGTAATCAACGTAAATCCTATGCAAATAGAATACTTAAAAGAGACCCAGAAATTGTGCATCAAATCTTGGCAATGTGAGAACACTAGTGCATAGGTTTGTAGTTTCAATCAGAAGGCAAAGTCATATATTAAAAGATACTACAGACTCTGCATGTTTTTTTCTTATTTCTCTTCATATTTTATTCTGAATTTTCAGTAGTGGTAGATGTATTAAATATGAGGGGAAATTGTTTTTAACATCTATTTTAAAAATTAATTTAAACTTACATAGCCATAGCATTTTAGCCCTAAGGTGCCCCAGGGTTTTTTTTATTGGTCCATTAATACTCACCCCGAGTGGTTTGAACACACCTCGGGTAAGATTTAATGAAGCACTATAAAATATATGCTGTAGTGCCTTATTGTAATGCAGGTAACCATTCTTACTAAATTAAATCTATTTCATCCATCTGTTTTAGGTTTTTTTTAAATAGCAAACTCATCCTCTCAGTGCAGATTAGTGACCAAAATGATGTATCCCTCCTCATTAGATAGCAGATACCAGCAAAGTTTCACCAAAAAGATTTCCCTGGAAAATAAACATGGAGTTGGAGATCTAACAGTATGGCTTGGAATATGACTAGGTTTAAATACAGAAGTCCATAGGAAATGTTTGAATAGTGTATCTGGCATAGAGTCTTCTTGGCATCCTGAACAGAAGAATTCTGTATTTGTTTACAGTTTACTATGTTTATACCAAAATATAAACTAGAGTATGTAGTTGCAGATTTCATTTCATTGACAATTACTGCTCCAGAATAACATGAAGGAAGCAGATATTCTAGACTCATTTCAGTTAGGTTTCAGGCCAGAGATCAGTATGGAGATAGCATTGATCATGCCTGTTAATGACCTGTGGGAAACCTGGACTGCTCCTTGATATCTCAGCAGCTTTTGATGCAATCAACTATTGATCCTATTGGGCCAGTTTTGGAGATTGGAAGTAGAAGGCACTGTTTTGTAGTGATCCTTGTCTTTCTGTGTTTGGTTTCAGTTGCTGTTGACAGGAGATAAAGACACAATCTTTATTTGAGGGCTGTAAGGGCCCAACTCTCCCCTTTTTGTTTGACTCAGGTATCCTCAATAGACTGATGATACTCAATTGTATATCTTGACTCTCGTCTGATCAAGTGATTCTGTCAATATTCTGACCCAGTGACTGGAAGCTAGGCAAGCATGGATGGTAAGGAAGGATTCAGGCTCAATCCTGACAAGATGGATAGGTTTTATTTGTCCCCTCTGGTCACATGGTTTCATCTAGCTTTTAATGCAGTTGTTCTTAGCCATGTGAAACTAGTTGCTAATCTCTTGGACTCACAGCTCCTACTCAAAGAACAAGTGGCATTTCTGAGCAAGAGGTCTTTGTGGAGCTATATCTTTTGTACCACTTGCACTCTTACCTGGACTCAGAGGTCTTCAGAAAGTCACTTATGCCTTGGTCACCTCTTGATTGGATTACTGTAATATGGTCTACATGGGGCTGCCCTTGAGAATCATTTGGAAGCTGGTTCAGAATTCGGTAGCACAAGCAGTGAATGGTATGACACACCATTCACTGCTTGTGAATATTAATGTGTATTTCTAGCTTTGTAAGCTATATTGGTTTTCCACTGGCTTCTGAATACAATTCATGTGGCTGGTTATCATCTATAAGGCCCTGTATGTCAGAGTGGGGATGTTGATGGCCTGCCTCTTGCCATAAATTTCTACTCAACTGATCAGGTCAGCTAGACTAAACATGCTTTGGTCCATCCTTTAAGCACAATCTTTTACAGAACCTAAGGAGCATACCTTCTTGGCCCATGCCCTTTGGAATTATATTTCCCCTGGAGATTTGTAGTATTCCCACCCTTTTGACTTTTTACAAGCTATTTAACGTTCAGTTGTTCTTCCAGGTCCTCAGCTAGGATGGGTATCTAGCCACTTTCTTGGATTATTTCCTGCTTGGCTTTCTTCTTTTTCCTCTATTCCTCTATATTTTGCATTCTTTTAAATTTTATGTATAAGCCATCCAATTCATAGTAGTTCTCTTTTAATTAGGTTATTAGGTTATACATACATGATGTTCCTCCTCGGTGGTTAGTTGGGAATGGTACAACAATGCACCATTGTACTGCGTACAAAATGAAGGTGGGATGTAAATCTAATTAACAGTAATATGGTCATGTCCCATCATGATATACAGTCAAAGGTAGTGCAGTTGGTGTCATGGCAGTGTAATATTGCAACAATGATAAAACCTAGTAAATTGATATTATGTGTATCGTGTACGGTAATGCTCTCTACATGGGGCTTCCCTTGAGGTGCACTCGAAAGCTACAGTTAGTACAGAATGCAGCCGTGCGGGTGATTACGGGAGCCTCTAGATGCTCCCATATAACACTGATCCTGCGCAAGCTGCACTGTCTTCCTGTGGTCTTTTGGGTGCGCTTCAAGGTCCTGACGACCATCTTCAAAGCGCTCCATGGCTCGGGACCTAGTTACATGCGAGACCGTCTCCTGCCCCATACCGTCTCCTGCCCCTTAGACCGATACGCTCCCACAGAGAGGGCCTTCTCAGGGTGCCATCGGCCGGACAATGCCGACTGGCGACACCCAGGGGAAGGGCCTTCTCTGTGGCGGGCCCTGCCCTGTGGAACGACCTACCCCCTGAACTCCGTACCATTACTGACCTCCGGCTCTTCCGCCAGTGTTTAAAAACACATCTGTTTCATCAAGCCGGCCTTACATAGCCTCCGCTGTTGACTAGTATAGATAGTTTTAAAATGGGGGTTTTAATTGGTTTTAGCGCAGGATTTCATATTTAATAGGTTTTTAAATTTTTGTATTTTTGTATTGTTTTGTATATTATTTTAATTTTCCTGTGCGCCGCCCTGGGTCCTTTTGGAGAAGGGCGGGATACAAATCGAATAAAATAAATAAATAAATAAATGCATATGTAGGCAGACAAACCTAGACAGGAGATGGAATTCACCAAGGGGTTGTAAGCCTTTCAATGGAGATCAGCAATAATTTCTATGACTTGGAATTTTGGGGACCGAAATTACTCAAACGCTAAAAGGTGAATTGCCTCATTTGAATTATGAATTGCCTATTCACTAAAATGTGAATTGCCCCATTTCCTTGTAATATTTCTCCTTTGACTTGACTAAGAAAAAACGATCATCACAAACCATTCACAGTTGTTACGGATTTAACATTGCCTGAGGACTAATGCAGATTAGTTAATGCAATAATTTTTCCAATTGTTATTTATGGCTGTGAAACCTGGATTCTGAGAAAGGCATACAGGGTGGACATCTTTGAACTGGAGTGCTGGAGGAGGCTATTACGCATCCCATAAACTGCACAAATAACGAGTCTTAGACTGAACCTCACCCAAAATTTCACTTGAAGCCAAGAAAGCCAAACAAGAGGCTTTCATGCTTTCGTGATGTTATGGGAAGGGGCTTACTCAAAAAGTCAATCATGCTGGAAGCGATCAGCAGAGAAAGGAGAAAGGGCTTCCATAGACATTATAAAGGATGACCATGGCAGATCTGAAGGAGATGGTGACAGATAGAAGGACATGGAGAGTGCTGAGCCATAGAATGGCTGAGGTTGGACACCACTGAATGGCTGATGATGGTGAAGGACATTATGCACATAACAGTGAATGCCACACTTCTCCTTTGAAAATATATTTCTATTAGAGACCACAGAAGATAGAAACATTGGAAGGAGTGCAACATGGGTCTATTCTTCTGTGATACGATGCGCTACTTTGGCAGAAAATAGTTGGTCAACCCGGGGAAATAAAGAGCCCGCTTATTGAAATTAGTACTGTCCATCTCAGTGCCTCCCTTGATTTATTATTATCTGTTCCATATATTTCACTTACACAACATATGGTGGCTTTTGTAGTTTCTAATAATAATGGTCAGCAGCTGTAATTTTTCTTTTACATCTGGCTTTCAAAACGAGGGCAAAAAACTGTGTGATAAGTTGCAGGGAATTTCCACTCCCTCCCCTTTGCCTGTGAGGCTGATAATGTTTTGCAACTCTGAATCTTCTGTTTTTCTAGGATTTAAATATTTAATAAGAAAATGCTTACAGCTTTTTGGTGCCTTAGTGATGATAATATTACAATAGGCTTTTCCTTGTCTTCCTGATTCCCTGAGATAGAAGCAATATTTCATTACAGAGTATTTTGTTACTACATGCAATAATACAGAGAATAGAGGGTTAAACAATACTTTACTGAAACTAGTTCCACTAAAATCACGAGGACTTAAATTAGTAGTGATTGATTTAATTGTCATTGGTTTTAATTTATATATCTGTGTTTAATCCCAAAATCTATTATGTCTTTAATTCTATGGAAAACTAGATTATTGCCACATATTTCGTATGATTTTTTTTGTGCAAATATTAGTATGATTGGCATGCTTTTTCCTCTGATACTCTTTAAAAGTGAATTTGTTCACCTAACTATGCTGAGGTATATTAATTTCTTAGCTTGAAAGCAAAAAAGCTCCTCTGAAGTTTAAAGATAAAAGAATTTTAAAATATCAATTTTATTATGTCTAACAAATTTATGTGTAATTCTGTACATATGGTTCTTTCCTTGTCTTTGTTAGCTTTGGAAATAAGGAAAGAAATCTAATTAAATAAATAGTTTTCAAGGGACTGAATGTACAATAATTGCTCTTAATTATAGTTATAATAGCACTGTAACATTCTGTCACATAATCATGGGCATCTGTTGGAAATTATCTCAAATACTTGCTTTATAATGTCAACTGTTTTTATTGCGTGGCAAACATTTTCAGCTTTTTTTTCCAAATGTATCAGTTCATTATAATGTGAATATTCCAAATCTCATCATTCTCTAATAATAGAGAATATAGGTAGCTTGGGATTGAACTGTTGGATTCTTAGCGTTTGCTGAACTTGATCTGCTGATAATGTTATCTATTTTGATAAGAAGAATTCTGTAACTCTTATATATGAGAGTTCATATATAAACGCAATAAAACTAAACTAAACTAAGAAAACAACCAAGCTCACTGGACACCAGGAACTTAATATTGTTGTGTTGGAAGAAATATCCATCTGGTTCAGTTCTAATCCGGAGTTGAGTGTGGGTGGAT
This sequence comes from Rhabdophis nuchalis, assembly GCA_039707465.1. Taxonomy (NCBI): domain Eukaryota; kingdom Metazoa; phylum Chordata; class Lepidosauria; order Squamata; family Natricidae; genus Rhabdophis; species Rhabdophis nuchalis. The sequence goes on from CM077645.1 coordinate 149,693,599, forward strand.
GGGATTATATCTTTTCTTGGGCTTTGAACTTGAACTTCCTGTTCCTGTGCGAGAACACATATTCTATTGACTGTTGTAGGGGTTATTTAGGGGTCATAGATGGCTTTATAGGTTGTCTGAGCTTTCAGATTTGGTTGATGTTTGCTGAGGGTGGTGTAACTGAGATGATGCAATGAAAGGGTTTATGTTCTGAAAGGGTATTGGACAATTCCTATTATGGCTTAATGACTTTGTCCTGGTTTGGATCTTGAGTGAGGACTAATCCTGTCTTTGTTGGATCTTGGCTGAGAGTATTTGCTTATGAATAGAACTATCAATCTCTTTATCTCTTAAGTGCTGACATCTTCTGTGGGCTATTAAGGAAGGTGGGGGCTGCTTTCCAAGAGCATGTTTCTCCATTTCTCATCCAGGGAAATATAATATTCTGTCTTTTTAATATTTCTCAACATATTTCATTCTTCTAGGAGAGGGGTGAGGGCTAACTTTCTACAGTTGTGTAACTGTTACCTATTTTTATTCACTTTTGTAGGCTGCCCAGTCTTATCAGAAGTTCTGCCTATTGCTTATCAGGTAATGTATTGCAAAAGAACTTCTCTCTTGAATCAATTCTCATCTACAGCATTATGCAAAGGTTTGATGGTAGGAATATTCTTAAAAGCTAGTATATGCTTTCTATCACCTGGGCCTACTGGATTTTGCTCAACATTGTTCCCCTCTTTTTAGTGATTTAAGTTGAAAATAAAATTATCTCAGATTTCACTCTGAAGGGAGGGAGGCATAGGAGATTAGTGACAGGATTAGTTACAGTACACAGCATTGCTGCATATGTATTATAAGTAATCTTGTAACTGAAATTTCAAAATGTGACTATTATCATGTTAAACCTTCCAACTTCTCTGACATTTTATCCCACGTGCTGTGACAATTAAATAATGAATTAATGGATTGATGCCTGCTGCAACCCTAGGGCTTCAAAATAAAAGTTTAGTAAACCTAAACCCTTTAGGTCAGGGGTGTCAAACTGGCGGCCTACGGGCCATATGCATCACATGCAGGCCACGCCCATCCTAGCTTCGCCAATGGGGAAAACCTTGCAAAATGTCATGACAACGCAACACTGTGAATTTGACACCCATGTGTTCTGTATGGATTACTAGGCAGGCAGGAACTGAGGCAAAGCAGGTTGAAAGTTAACAGACAACCTTTATTCTAACAATTAACAAGGCAAAATGCAAGGCAAACTCCGAACCGGCAAACAGCAACATTTGACAGCTGACAGCTCTTTATATAGGAGCTGTCAGACGGCTGAACCAATAGAACAGCTACATTCTCTCGCTGGCTGGCTGCTTGCGTCTTAGCCAATCAGGAACCGGCCATGACTTTCAATGGCATCGTAACCCTGAGGACTTAACACCGTGCTTTAGAGAGTTATTCCTGCCTTGGTCACCTCACAATTAGATTATCACAAAGGGCTCTACATAGGGCTGTCCTGGAAGACCACCCAGAAGCTACAGCTGGTTAAAAATGCAATGGTGTGATCAATAGCATCTCCCTGTCAATGTGCCTGCTTGTCATCATTGCTATGTAAGCAACATTGGCTGATGCAGGTTAGTACCTATAAACCCTGCATGGCATAGAGCCTGGCTATCTGAGGGACCACTTGTCTCCAACCGTTGTCTGGCTGCTCAGTATGTTCAAACAGGGTGTGTATATTCCAGATCCCCTCCATTAAACACTGTGATATTGAGGGACTAAGGAATCAGGTCTTCTTGGTTGTGGCCTCCATCCTCCAGCATCCTCCAGCATCCTCCAGGGATTACATCAGTGACCTCTGTCTTAAGTTCTAGAAAGCTTTGAAAACCTCACATATGGCATCATAATCTTTTAATGACCCCATAATCCCTTGGAGGTAGAATCTGGGCAACTGAATGGAGCTAGCAGAGTGTTTTAATGGCCGGATGCCCTTCCTGTTGCCAATGTGGAGGTTTGTTCAGGAGATATTTTCTCAGTGTGCCCACAGAGAGAAATATCTGCCTCTATGTAGGATTGAACTCACGGCCTCATGACTGTGAGGCGAGGAAAACCTCACATATGTTTGGGGTTCTTTTTTACCCAAGACCCCTGGCTTGTTTTGTTGGTTTTGTTTATTAGATCATTTTAGTCTGGGTTGTCCATTTGACTTAATATTTTTAGCTATTGTTATGTGTGTCCCCCATCCTACCCGTTTTCAAAAACATTGGATTTGGGTGGCCAATAATTTAGATAATTAAATCAGCAATGCATTTCTAACTGAAACTGATAAGTTGTATCAGCTACTCTTAATAATAATAATAATATATTTAATAATAATAATATAATAATAATATATTTATTTTATATACTGCGTCCTCTCCCCAAGGGGACTCGGAGCGGTGCACAGGGAAAACTAAAACACATAAAATATATACATGAATAAATACAATACCTAAAAATAAATTAAACCAATCGTCCCTGCACTAAAATCCCCATTAAAACTAGTCGTTCCCTAAAGTTACACACTAAAATTCCCTAACATCCTAAAAGGTAGAGACTACCCTAGGCCGGCCAAGCAGAAAAAGTGTGTTTTTAATTTTTGGCGGAAGGAGCGGAGGTCCGTGGTTGTTCTAATGTCAGGGGGAAGGTCGTTCCAGAGGGCTGGGCCCACCACAGAGAAGGCCCTTCCCCTGGGCATTGCCCGCTGACAAAGTCTAGTGGACGGCACCCGGAGAAGTCCCTCTCTGTGGGAGCGAATCGGCCGTGAGGAAGTATGGGGCAGGATCCGATCCAGCAGGTAGCTAGGTCCCGAGCCATGGAGCGCTTTAAAGATGACAACTAGCACCTTGAAGCGCACCCGAAAGACGACAGGCAGCCAGTGCAGCTCGCGCAAGAGCGGTGTTATGTGGGTGTACCTTGCGGTCCCCATTATAGCTCACGTGGCTGCATTCTGGACCAGCTGAAGTCTCCGGGTGCACCTCAGGGGGAGCCCCATGTAGAGAGAGTTACAATAGTCCAGTCGGGATGTCACGAGGGCATGAGTGACTGTGCAAAGGGCATCCCGATCCAATAGGGGGCGCAACTGGCATACCAGGCAAACCTGGTAGAACGCCCTCCTGGCCACGGCTGTCACTTGATCTTCCATGGACAGCCGGGTATCCAGGAGGACACCCAAGTTGCGCGCCCCATCCACAGGGGCAAGATGTTCACCCCCTATGGCCAGCGATGGAATGAGCTGGTTGAATCGGGCAGCCGGAAACCACAGCCACTCGGTCTTGGTTGGGTTGAGCCTGAGTCTGTTACTTCCCATCCAGATCCGCACGGCTTCCAGGCACTGGCACATCACCGCTACGGCATCGTTGGGGTGGTTTGGGGTAGATATATACAACTGCGTATCATCAGCGTAGAGGTGATACTCTACCCCAAAACCACGGATGATCTCGCCCAGCGGCTTCATATATGTGTTGAACAGGAGAGGCGAGAGGACCGACCCCTGAGGCACCCCACATGTGAGGGGTCTCGAGGTCGACCTCTGCTCTCCTGTCAACACAAATTGCGATCGACCAGAGAGGTAGGAGGAGAACCACCGTAAAACGGTGCCTCCCACCCCCAACCCCCCCAGCCGATGCAATAGGATACCATGGTCGATGGTATCGAAAGCCGCTGAGAGGTCTAATAGGACCAGGATGGAGGAACAACCCCCATCTCTGGCCCTCCAGAGATCATCTACCAACGCGACCAATGCCGTCTCGGTGCTATGCCCGGGCCGAAAGCCGGACTGGCGCGGGTCTAGATAATCAACTTCCTCCAGGTGACGGGGAAACTGTTGTGCCACCACACTCTCAACAACCTTCACCAAAAAGGGAAGGTTGGAGACGGGACGATAGTTGGCTAATAAAGCTGGATCTTCAGGAGGGGCCTCACCATGGCCTCTTTAAGGGAGGCAGGCAAGAAACCCTCACTTAGAGAAGCGTTGACAACCTCTTGGAGCCAGCCTCGTGTCATCTCCCAGGATGCCAGTACAAGCCAGGAGGGACACGGGTCCAATAAACATGTGGTGGCTCGCAGTCGCCCACGTAACCTGTCCATATCCTCGGAAGTAACAGAGTCAAATTCCTCCCAACCAAGATCCGCCTCGTGCAGTCCCACTGGACCATCAATGGAGACTAACTCGTTCTGGATCTGAGCGATTTTCTCCTGCAGATAAATCACAAATTCCTCTGCTCTACCCTGTAATGGGGCTTCCCGCACCCTCTGTTGAAGGAGGGAACGGGTCACCCTAAACAGGGCGGCAGGGCGGTTATCTGCGGATGCTATGAGAGTGGCACAATGATGGCGTTTGGCCACTCTCAGCGCCACAATGTAAGTCCGTAAATGGGCTCTTACCTGTGTCCGGTCGGATTCAGATCGGGTAGACCTCCATCTTCTCTCTAGGCATCTCTTGTGGCGTTTCATCACCCTCAGCTCCTCGGTGAACCAAGGAGCCAGGGTAGCTCGCCGCCGCAAGAGAGGCCGCAAGGGCGCGACCCGATCCAAGGCTCCCGTGGTTGCAGTATTCCATGCGGCCACGAGGTCCTCCATCGGGGCGTGGGTCAGGGGTACAGGAAGTGGCCCAAGCGCCGCCTGGAACCCATCAGGGTCCATCAGGCGCCTGGGACGGAACCAAATGGGTGACTCAGGTTCCGCCTCCCCGCGGAGGGGAGTAGCGGTTGGAAAGTCGAGCCGGAGAAGTGAGTGGTCTGACCATGACAAGGGCGTGATGACTATATCCCCTATACCCAGATCACTCTTCCATTGGCCAGAGACAAAGATGAGATCTGGTGTATGTCCACCCTCGTGGGTGGGGCCTTGAATTAATTGGGTCAGGTCCATGGCCGTCATGGAAGCCATGAACTCCCGAGCTACCTCGGATGATTCGCCCACCGATGGCAGATTAAAGTCCCCCATGACTACAAGTCTGGGGGTCTCAACTGCCATCGTAGCGATCACCTCGAGGAGCTCGGGCAGGGCTGCTGCTACATAGCGGGGCCCAACTGCCTCCCAAGGCCCCACTTCACACAGAGGGACTCACAACCGGTAGTCTGTGGCACAATGGTCTCTCTCGGCTCCAGACCTTCCCTGATGATAACCGCTACCCCACCACCCCTGCCTAGGGCCCACGGCTGATGAAAAGCACGGTAGCCTGGTGGGCACATTTCAACGAGGGGGAGTCCTCCCTCGTGGCCCAACCAGGTCTCCGCAATTCCAACCAGGTCCGGCTCCCCCTCTGACACAAGGTCATGAATGAGGGGGGCTTTGTTGACCACGGACCTGGCGTTGCAAAACATCAGCCGCAGGCCCTGGCTCTGTACTCCCTGACCACCTAGCCTGCGGGGGTTGTGGCACCTGACCGTTTGCAACCAACGGCTACGCGCCCCCAACCAGGAGAATAGAGCTTGTCTCCCCTCGGACCTGCCTCTCCCCACGACCCTCTGGATGGATATGCCCTCCATCGGAACGACTTGTATTTCCCCCCTCCTACCGGATTCCTCCGCTTCCCTCCGCCGGCTGCTGGTCCGGCCCTTACTTTCCTCCTCCGTCTGTACCTGTCTATACCCCCCCCCCTCCCTGGTGCCCCCTAAAACAGACAATAATTTATACACTAAAAACCCCCTGAGACCGCGCTTCGCCCATCTCTCCGGATTAATAAATCCCTCATCAAGACGGGCCCTCGTTAAAGCGGAGGGCCAAACCTGCGAGAGCGGGGACTCTCGCAGTAACAGTAGGTTAGTTCTAGAGTACATTGTACACCTTCCAAGGACAGAGCAGTCTGCAACAGGTTCTTCTCACCGGATCAAGGCTAGCATATTCATCTTTCATCCCTTCAGAGAAGAATGGCGATGTTTCTCTCTTTAAAAAAGTTATATTGGTTTTTACAAATTTTATAATAGGAAAAGGGTCTGTAGGATAGGTAAAATATTGTGGGGACATCCATGTCGGAAGTGTTGGTCGCCTCCGAGGCTTCATACAAAAAGCATATAAAACATACATTTTTTTTCTTTTCAAGCTAAGTGGAGAGATACATATATATGTCATACCACAAATTCAATGCAATCAATCATTTGTTTCCATAGACACCTGTTTAAAAGTTATACTATATAAAGGAAAGTCATTTTTGTGATCTGAGTCTTTTGGCTATTATGTCCTCTTCTCCCTTCCCGCCAGTGGACGGAGCCATGGCCCTCCCGTTCCCCCATTTTCATCCTCCAGGATTGAGGAGTGTTTTTTAAGAAAGGCTTCTGCCTCTTCAATTGTTTTAATTCTTACTCTCCCCCCCTCCCAGAACACTAACATTCCTTCAGGCATCGACCACTTGAACCACACCCCCTTTTTATATAATTTTTTGGATAAGAAGGAATATTTCCTTCTTATCTCTCAAATCTTCTTCGGGATCTGTTTCAGAATGGCAATTTCTTTCTGCTGGTATATCATAGGACCATCTCTCTGTGCTCTCAGGATCTCATCCCTTGTCGACCTTCTTACAAATTTAATATGTATCTCTCTGGGTACCTCATTTATTCTGGCATATGCTGAGTTAATTCTATAAATCATATCAATGTCCCCCCAGATATATTCTTTACTCTTTTTGATATAATCTGCTAAAATCGTGCTCATTAAATCTTTCAAATTTTCAGAAGAACATAATTCAGGCACATTTTGAAACCTTAAAAAGTAAGACATTCTTTCAAAATCAATTCTAGACATATGACTGGTAAGATCTACTATTTCTTTTTGAGAATTCCTTATCTCCCCCCTCATCTCAGCTGCCCCCCTCCAGTCCATCAATTTTTGGTTATTTTCCATTAGTGTTTTCTGTGTCTCTAAAAGTTCCAATCTTGAGCTGACCATATCTTTTCGAATTTCTCTTATTTCTTTCATTATGTTTTGAAGAATTTCCTCTATTGTTGATTGCTGAGTAGTTTCCCCCACTGTTTCTTTTTGTAACATTGAGGTAATCTTGGGCTGTTGTGGCTGCTTTTTTGAAGCCATAATGAAAAAGTTAAGTTCTTGTCACTAATATGGCGTCTGATGGAGGAGCAGTCCATGATGTGAGAGAGAGGCAAAAGTCAGTTTCCAAATTCAAAGTACAGCTTGCATAAAATCCAGAGAGAGAACAATTGTCCAATCAAATCATATAGAAAAGAGAAGAAGGCACACTTGGGAGAAGAATCTAAGAGTAATTTGTGTTAATTTCTATGTAAAATTTCCAGTTCTATAGAATTGAAGGAGTGTCAGCACATCACAAAGAAAAAAGTTTTTACTGACAACAAAGAAGCGCCATTTTTTCCATCTCCTTGGCGGTCGTGGAGAGTTAGTGAAAGTCCATTCTGTTGTTACCAGGCACAGATACAAAGTATCCACGATTAATCCACATTTGAAAGACTTTCAATTTCCGTTGTTTAAAAAATCGGATGTTACTTTCTTCTTTGCCTCCCCGAGCCCGGGGAGCATTTTAAAACGCCGCTTAGTTCCGAGGTTTTTTTTTTACAAACTCCCCCTTCTCCTCTTCTTTTTGAAAAAAAGTTGAAAGCATTAAAATTGTAAAACCACTCACAGTCCACTCAGCAACCATGGAGCCTCGGTGTTTCCTCCAGCTCCGGCTTTCCGCCCGCTTCTTTAATTGCTGATGTTCCGGCGCTCCATTGCCGAAAGGGACTCTTCCCCCTGCGTTCCATTCCCCAACTCCTGGGACGAGGTGGGGATTACCCCCTGACCGCCGTCAGGGTAAGAGGCTCACCGCGAGCCGTCCGTGCAGTGGGGGCTCTTTTGCAGAGACCCCCGTGCCCCCGAAGGTGCCGCTGAGGAAAACAAGCAGCGAACAGAAGCCGGAAGCGGTCTGTCGAATGGCTATGTTTCTCCATGGGCGCCTTGAATATTCTCTGCAACCCATGTAGATTTACAATCTAGGACAGTGATGGTGAACCTATGGCACAGGTGCCACAGGTGGCACGCGGAACCATTTCTGAGGGCACGCAAGGCGTTGCCCTGTCAGCTCCAGCGCACTTGTGTGAGCTGGACAGCTGACTTAGGCCTTCTTTTGAGGCTGTTTTATTCCCTCTGGAGGCTTCAGGGAAGCTCCTGAAGCCTCTGGAGGTGGGGGGGGGAAGGCTGTTTTCACCCTCCCCAGGCTCCTAGAAAGCCTCTGGAGCCTGGGAAGGGTGAAAAAAGCACACCAAAAGCAGGGGGTCACGCACATAGCATTATGGGTGTGGCACGCCCACGGACGACTCCCCTGCACTCCTCCCATTTTTGGCACACGAGCCAAAAAAGGTTAGCCATCACTGATCTAGGGTTTTGTTGCTGGCTATGCTCAGCAGAAAAATGCACTGGGCTAGCTGGACCTAGGCCTAACTAAATCAAATCAAATGTTTATTGTCAATGCACAACATGTGTACAATGTAATTGAATGAGCCTCCATTGCAGAGGTGGGTTCCTCCCTATATGGTCCGGTACACCAGAAGAGGTGAAAATCTGGCATACCGGGTAGGACCAGTAGCAAAAATAGTGGCTTGGCCATGCCCTTGAACCTGTTCTCCCGTCAGAAGCTTTTTTTAAAAAACGTTTCCCCCCCTGCTGGTTCACGCAAGGGGGGGGGGAACTTTAAAAGTAAGAGAGAAAGAGAGGGAAGGAGGGAGGGAGGGAGGAAGAAGGAAGGAAACTCACTTTTCTGCCAGGAAAGTTCTCCTTTCAGCAAAGGAGAAAAACAAATGCTGTTGCTTTAAATCGGAACTGAGCATGCCTGGCTGTGGAATTCTGGGAGTTGAAGTCCACAAGTCTTAAAGCTGCAAACTTTGGACTCCTGCTTTAAATTGAAAAGCTGCTCAGGTTTGCAAAGTGACATTCAGCAGTTATTTTTTTGGGGAGGGGGATTGCTTCCTAAAGAGGGAAGGAAGGAAGGAAGGAAGGAAGGAAGGAAGGAAGGAAGGAAGGAAGGAAGAAAGAAAGAAAGAAAGAAAAACAGCACAGCAATTTAGGCCTAGAAGGCTACTCAGAGGTCATCTAGTCTAACCTCCTGCTGCAGCAGGAAACCTTACATTGTCTGGATTATTTTGGTGCCTCTAACAGAGAGGAAAATTGCCAGAAAGGAGAAGGAGTTTACTAGGACAAGACTGCCATGCAGAGATAGTCCTTGACTTATGACTACAATTGAGCCAAACATTTTGGTTGCTAAGCAAGAGCATTGTTAAGTGAGCTTCATTTTACCCAATCCATGACATCTCCTGGTGAGTGACATCAAGTTGGTCACATGACAACCACACCACGCCCACAAAATAGGCCACACCCACAGAATAGGTAGTAAAAAGTTTTGAAACCCACCCCTGATCCATTGGTGCAGCTCACTCAAAACACAGAATACATCTCAATAAATCAATAAGTAAAAAGAAATTCCTAAACCCAATAAGTAATAAACTAACACACTATCCAATATGTAGCTATGCTGAATACACATATGAAATATACGATTATATTACACCGGTATGTACATGTTGCACATTACACTAGCCCTGCAAGTCTATCATATTAGCCTGATTGTGGAGTTATGTTGCATCTAAAAGTCTGACAGCCCATGGCTAAATGCTGCTTTTCAGCCTATTTGTTCAGTTGACTATGCTTCTATATCTCCTGCCTGGTTGATAGGAGAATAAAGAAAGTAGACCTATTTATGTCTACTGGAACAAAACATGAAATGAACCAATGACCAAGCTCTCTCATTTTGGTTTTCCAATTCAGTTCCCCAAATACTTGGAGATAAATGTCAGTATATCAGATTTGCTATATTAGTATTTTATTCTTTTTTTAACAAGAAAATAATGTGAATAGATGGACAGATGGTTGCTAGAATGGTACAATTTGACACTCAATATCAAATGTAAACCAGACTTTATTTCCCACTCTCCCAAGCTATCACTGAAGACCCCCTGCCTGCCTGACTTAATTTTGAAGAAAAATCCTCAACAAGAAGACAATTTATGCTATAACTTTTCTTCTAACGCTTGAGTTTTTCCTAATGCATTTTGCCCCCGAGGCCTGCTTCAAAGAAGTAGCAGACGAGGAGGTAAACCTTTTGTTTTTTTGTTTTTTTTGTTTTTGTTTTCAAGCAGGTGGAAGAAAGATAAAGTAGATGATTCCTCCTGGAAATATTCCTGGCACTTATGAAACTCGGTATCAGAAGAAGGAAATCAAAACACCAACAAACCTTTAGGCTAAAACTCTTCTCTTGCTGTTTTAGAATTCTCTGTGTATGGACACTGCCCAGGAATCTGTATTTCTAATACGGGGAGTGCTACAGTGTTTATGAAATTAATAGGCACTAGCGCTCAACTCTATCTGGATATGTACAGTCTGGTCTAGAAGTTGTTCTCCCAGCCTCTGGCTGATAAATAATCTCTGGTAAGACTGATGGAACTAACCTGTACGTGCTTGAATATTAAATGCAAATGATTTATTTCTTTAATACTAAAGTGTGGGTCAGAATTAAGAACTTTCTTTCCGATTTCCTGAATGTTTGAGGAACATCTCTCATCTAATAAATAACAATTAATTTTCAAAGTGTATTTTAAATGAAATCACATCAATCAATATTAATTTTAAAAAATATATTTTGTGAGAAATTTATGTTATACAATATACAATATATACAATAGCAGAGTTGGAAGGGACCATTTCAGACAAATGGCTATCTAACATCTTTTTAAAGACTTCCAGGGTTGGGGCATTCACAACTTCTGGAGGCAAGCTGTTCCAGAGGTTAATTGTTCTAACTGTCAGGAAATTTCTCCTTAGTTCTAAGTTGCTTCTCTCCTTGATTAGTTTCCACCCATTGCTTCTTGTCCTGCCCCCAGGTGCCTTGGAGAATAGTTTGATTCCCTCTTCTTTGTGGCACCCTCTGAGATATCGGAACACTGCTATCATGTCTCCCCTGGTCCTTCTCTTCATCAAACTAGACATACCCAGTGTCTGCAACCGTTCTTCATATGTTTTAGTCTCCAGTCCCCTAATAATCTTGGTTGCTCTTCTCTGCACTCTTTCCAGAGTCTCCACGTCTTTTCTACATCGTGGCGACCAAATCTGTATGCAGTATTCCAAGTGTGGCCTTACCAAGGCACTATACAGTGGCATTAACACTTCACGTGATCTAGATTCTATCCCTCTGTTTATGCAGCCTAGAACTGTGTTGGCTTTTTTGGCAGCTGCTGCACACTGCTGGCTCATATTTAAATGGTTGTCCACTAGGATTCCTAGATCCCTCTCACAGTTGCTACTATTGAGCAAGATACCACCTATACTGTACCTGTGCATTTTGTTTTTCTTGCCTAAATGTAGAATCTTACTTTTTTCACAATTGAATTTCATTTTATTAGATAGTGCCCAATGTTCAAGTTTGCATTTGTTTGCATTTAAATGTGCAGTTTGCGTTTGAGGTGGAAGATAATAGGAATTATCTTCCTATTAATTAATAGGAAGATAATCCTATTATCTTCCTATTATAGGATTGGAAAAAAAAAAAGACATGCTTGATGAAAAAAATGACATGATTGGAAAACACATGAATTCCCCAATCTTAGGTAAGGTGAAAAATTGCAGTTTCTTTTTCCTAAGAGATTTTTTCATTTTCATTTTCTTTATGAAAACAGATGATACACCTCATAAAAAAAAATCAGAGAACTCAGTGTTGCATCTGTTAGTTACATATAACTCCATGGGACTTAGTTTTGAGAATAAATATAGAAGATCAGACTGTCAGTTTCCAAAATGTAATATAAATATTTCGTATCCCATTCGCTGCATATAGGCCAAAGATCCAACTTCTTATTTCTAATATTTTTAAAAGCTCTTATTGCTTCATCTTAGTCTTTCTAGACTTCTTTTATAGCAACTGGTCCTTTGTTCTTAAGAAATAGTAATAAAGAAAGGAAGCTGGTCGTGGCACTAACTTTTCCAGCTTAGTTAGTTCACCTGATCTCAAATGCACTTTATACTTTTCAATAGCAGCAAGTCACAAACAATAATATCACAATAGCCACCTCCAGTTGGGATTGGATGAAGGTAGGGCAATAGTGTTACTAATATATGAGGTGGCATTAATTCTATATTTTGTCACTTGGTCTTAAACTGAGAGAAGAACATACCACAAATATGATGCTACAGAAAATATTTCCATGGAAATAATTCTGAATGATTTTAGAAAACATGGTCCCTAAGCATCTGTAGAGAGTTTTAATATAGATGTGGTATTGGGCAGGTACAAAGATATGTATTTGAAATAGTAAATTGATCATATAAAATGGATACTGACATATTATAAAAGACATATATGTGTCTTTCTGTATGATCAAATATACAATATCTGTGTCTACAGTCCCTCAACATCTGTGATCATGCTGATCTCCGAAAGAACTTTCATAAGGAACAAATAAAGTGTAATCACTGACCTTATCTGGCAGAAGTCCTGATACCATAAAGATTTTTTTGCCTCATCCCTCTTGCATATGTGCATATGTGTGTATGCAGTGCACAGACATGCACAAAACATGCACTCATGCAGAGAAATGTGCCCTTCATTTTGTGTACATTTAGCAGATCAGGTGCAATAAATAAATCCCACTGGTTCCTATTAGGGAACGCTGAGAAGCACCTTTTCCTCTTGAAACGCCTTTTTGAACGCCTAAGTCAAAAGACATGGTAGTTCCTGTGAATGAGGAAGTGAACTGCAAACTGTCCATAAATGCCCAGAGCCATAGTGTTTTAAGGAAAATATTACTGTGGTTTAAAACACACCACAGCTGAATGAAATATAAAGCAGCTCAACACTCAAACAGTTTGTATTGGATCACAAAGTGCTGGAGATACTTCTGAATTATCTCAAAGTTCTTATGCAGAAATATCCTTAGTAGTTTGAATGGGAGCATCTATTAACTTTAGGATTTAAATCTGCCTGCCTATGTCATGTTCTCAAGCAGATACTTAAAATAGATTTATATGATGAGGGTGATTTTATTTATCCACGCAATCGAATAATTCTTCGTTTCAATGGATTTTTTTCAATACACCACTTGGACACTTTAGGACATTTTTTTCCCTTCATGGTTATTTTGTGAATTGATCTTTTATAGTAACACGAAGAAACAAAAATCTTTGGATCAGATGATGATGGATTTCTCAAAGTTCCCATTCCGTAACTGGACATACTTCTAGATAACAATTTCCTTAAATCAGAGGGAAAAAACCAACCACCCAATAGGAGAAATAGTTGCAAAATGTAATTAATGTCTTTGGACAAAGAGGAACATCATTAATGGGTAGCAGATAGTTTTCTATTTGGATGCTGTGACCATAGACAATTAAATAGCAACACTTTACAGAGATTTCACATCCTGCTTTAGTATGGGGATTCTGGGCTGGATTTTCCCTTCCATCTATGAGCCTGTTAAAAAGAACAAGATGGATGTTTGATAAAATAGATCAGACCTGTAGCAATTACAAGAGAAGCAAGGTTGATTTCAAAAAGTTGGGGGGAAAAAAGACTTAACTAGATTTCACTAAGTCTTATAAAACTTAAGAGGGTTTTCTTTGACTGCCAGCCAGAAATATTTAAGAGTTTCTTTGAAGCTTTTCTTTTAAGTTAATACCAAGCAGTAACTAAAGTGTAGAATTTCAGCCATAATTCTTCTCTCCACCCACACTTCCCAGATATATCCTTGTTCAGGATGAGAGCCCACATTTCAGAACTAAATTAGGGAGTATACAAATGCAGATGACCTCCATGCATTTTCTAGAAATAGGACTAGAAGCTAAAAATGAAAAGATACCTTGCAGCAAATGAAAACAAGAAGTAGCATGTCAAATCCTTACTTTTCCCCATTCTGTAACAAATTTCCTATTTTGATGTTGCATATATGTTACTGCTTTTGTAGTACATCAATGGCTAGCATTTGTAGACAATTAAGTATTCAATAAATAATAAAACATACATTATTTTCATAATAACTATTACTAATGTTTAAATTTACCATATTTTTCAGAGTATAAGGCGCACCGGAGTATAAGATGCAACAAGATTTTGAAGAGGCAAATTAAAAAAAAAAGTTTTTGCACTCTGCAGATCTCCAAAAAACAGCCTGGTTTTTTTTGCAAAAACAGGCTCAGGTTTCTGTCAAAAAAGGGCATGCATAGCCTTTAGGAGGCTTAAAGAGTGCTCCTGGGGGCTGTGGGGGTTCAATATTGAGCAAAAACTGGCATGTTTTTTGCTCATTTCTGCCCTCCCCAGCCCCCAGGAGCTCTCTGAAAGCCTCCTAAAGGCAACGCACAGCCATTTTGGTGAAGGGGGTGGGGTTCCGGGAGGCAAAAAATGCTTTATTCAGTGTATAAGATGCGCCCTGATTTTCAGCCTCTTTTTTGAGGGAAAAAGACGCGTCTTATACTCTGAAAAATACAGTAATCTTTTATTCCCGAATCTCAAGGCATGATCCACAAGTAAGTATTATACAAGCATAGACTAAAATAAAAAATTGATGGAAGGTATATTACTATCAGTGATAAGTAAGTAACATTAAATAATTAACTAAGAGGTCCATTCCATTATGCCATGTTACACATAATACACATGACATACTTAACAAACTAATTCAGAAAATGGGAAGAAGGAGGAAATGGAAGAGCGCAGAAACTGGGCAGTTCCTAAGAGGCAACCAGCTCTCAAGAAGAATTTGTGCAACTATCCCCCTAGGCATAGCTGCTACCTCTCCTTGGGCTTAAATAGCAAATCCAGGAAGAGCCCTAAATTGTACACCAACTCTGGGGGAGGGTTCTCCAAATCCAGGTAACCCAAAATTCCAGATTTACTCTGTCTTGCTAAAGTTGAGTCACAGCTGGTTCCTTCCTACGCAGACCCAGGCAGTCTTCATGTTCTACCTTAGATTATAAAATCTACTAGATAAAGGTGGAAAAAAGTAATGACAGAGCCAAAGAAAAAGAAAAGAAAAATGAACGGAGAAGAGAAGAAAAGAAGTAGGAGAGGGAATCATTTTACAAGATATGCATCAAATCATATGCATTTATTTGCCACAGATCAGCAATTGTAATTTTAAAAATCTTAAATTATCCACAAAGAATGGGTTAACACCAGCTAGTTAAACATGAAAAAGAAACAAATGACAAGCTATTAACATAACATAACATATCTGTTCTGCTTGGCCGGCCTAGGGTAGTCTCTCTTCTATGGGGTTGTTAGTAATTTTAGATGGGGATTTCAGTAATTTTTAACTGGGAATTTTTAGCGCAGGGATAATATTTAATTTGTTTTAATTATGTGTGTGTATTTATTGTTTTATTTGCCCTGTGCACCGCTCCGAGTCCCTTCGGGGAGAGGGAGCGGTCAACAAATTAAATTTATTATTAAATTTATTATTATAAAGCCAACCATAGCCTCTTATTAAGTAGCATCATTATTTAGTTTTAATTTGGAAATGTACCATTCATTCATTCATTCATTCATTTTATATGGCCATCTGTTTTGCTATTGTGATCCTGATAATAAAGGTAAAAACCAGAAAACAACCAAAACAATCAAATTAATTTACAAAGAAATCACAACTAGAATTAATCAATATATCATGTTCCAGAGGTCCAAATAGGTAACTCCATCTTTCTTTTTTTTTATATTGAAAAAGTTTTATTGGTTTTACATTTTTTCTATAGGGTAGGGTAAGGGATACAAAGAAATTTTGAGAGCATTCACGTCAGAGTCGTCGGCCCTTCCGAGACCTCAAAATACACAATAAAAAAATAACAAAAAAAAAACATTTTTCATAACACTGCAAGGTAAAAGCAAGTACATATACCTAAATTCTCAATTCCATGCTGTCAGACATTTACAAAAAATCCAGAAAATATTATGCAAAATTGTTCAGGAAAATCAAGGCAAAGTTATTTTTTCGATCTAAGTCTCTTGGCTATTGTATCTTCTTTTTCTCCTCCCTGGCCCCCAGCGGGCGGGGCCGTGGCCCCCTCCATCCCCCCTGGATCTTCCCCCAGGGCAGAGGAATGTTTTTTAAGAAAGGCTTCCGCCTCAGCAACTGTTTTAATCCTCACTCTTCCTCCTTCCCAGAACACCAGCATCCCTTCGGGTGTCACCCACTTGAACCAAATCCCATGATCAAATAAAATTTTAGACAAGAAGGAAAATTTCCTCCTTGCTTCTCGAATCTTTCTAGGAATCTGCTTCAAGATAGTGACCGTTTTTTGTTGGTAAATTAAAGGGTTCCCTCTCTGCACCTTCAAGATTTCCTCTCTGGTTGACCTTCTAACAAATTCCACATGTATCTCTCTAGGCACTTCATTTATCCTGGCATATGCTGAGTTAATTCTATAGGCTAGGTCAATATCCCCCCTGATCTCATCCTTAGGTTTTTGTAAATAGTCTGCTAAAATTGTACTCATAAGATCAGGGAGGCATTCACCAGGTTGCTCAAAAACATTCTGAAATCTCAAAAAATATGTCATTCTTTCCATATCAATCCTAGACACATGCCCACTTGTTTCCTCAACCTCTTTAGTAACATTTTTAATCTCTCCCTTAACCCCCACCAGCCCCCCTTCCAATTCTTCAGTCTTCTGTGTGATTTCCAGCGTTTGCTTCCGTGTGTCCAATAGCTCCTTCTTGAAAATGATGTTTTCTGCCCGCTGGGCCTGAATTTCTTGAACCAAAGTTTGTTTAACAGTTTCAAGAGAAGCCATCCGTTGTTCTAAACTTGTCAGTGCTGTTTCTTGAACCATCTTAACTGTTAGAGTTAGTGCCACCAAAATGGCGTTTTCAGGGTGGGGCTGGTGAGACTAACCGGGAGCCAAAAGTTCAGATCAAGGTTGGAACGTTGTAAAATTCAGGAACCAAGAGAGAGACAATTTTCCAACTCAATAGTTATAATAACGAAGGTAATCCAGAAAGGAACCACAAATCCAACAAGAAAAAAATTCTTCATTAATATCCAGAGAGAGTCCCAATTGTAAAAAGACGCTGGAAATTTTCCATAATTAAAATAGTCAGGCAGGGACAAAGAAAAGCCACTTTCCACCGCCCATCTCAGAGCCCAGAGGAGAGAGTAGAAAAATAAATTTTTTTTTTTAACCAGCCAGACCTAGACACAATGTTGCAAGTAGCCGCATACCACTTTCCCTTGTTAGAGACAGTCCGGATTTAAGATTTCCGCTTTCTCTTCCAGAGAAGCCATTTTAAAGTGCCGCTTAAGTCCGAGGTTTTTTTTTTGAAAACAAACACCCCCCTCCCAGTCCATTCAGCCTGGCTGGCAGCAAGGAAAAAAAGTCTTTTTAAAACTCACTCTCCCTCGCAGCTGAAGCCTCGGCAAGCCTTCCGATCTCTTCCGCTCAGCCCTCTTCATTAAAGTGAATGGCGCCGACAGCCGTTGGCGAAGGGAGAACCCCCCGCAGCATGTTCTCCTTCACCTAAGCCGCGGCAAAAGGGTCGCCTCCCCCACCGCCGTGAGGGGGGGCGTCCCTGCCGAGCCGGCCCTACGGGAGACCCCCCAAAAAGGGGCGTCTCGCCCCCGTGGGGGGGCAGAAAAAGCAACAAAACGGCGAGCGAGCGCTAGGCTCGCTCGTCGCCGCAGGAGCCGGAACCGGAAGTCTGGTAACCCCATCTTTCAATAAAGACAAATAACAAGTGACCAGCCAGAAGTGCTCACCTTACACGCAGACCTACCTGCGGGTTTTTAAAAAACAACAACACCACAAACTTCTACTGTAAATTTTATAGATATTTACCACCTTCTTGTGATTTAGATTTAAAGGGAAATATTTTCCCCCCTGTTCGATTGTATCAGATTCTGTTTGAGCCAGTTCCTGCAGTTTTCTTGACAAGAGTTTTCAGACGTGATTCACTATTGCTCCTTTCCTAGGACTGGGAAAAAGTAACTGACTTAAAGGCCAACCAGTTGGCTTTGTGTCTAAGGCCAGACTAGAACACATAGTTTCAAAGTTTCTAGCCTGATGCTTTAACCACTACACCAAACTGGCTCATGAAAATAGCACCCTCCTGTAACTCCTTCAACCACATGCATCTTTTCCTGGACTCATGTGTCAGCAAGGGTGCAATACAAGAAAAAGGCATACTTTTAAAAAGCTGCAGGCAAATTCTATATAAAACACTTTTTGGGGGGGTTTCAATCTTAAATTCTGCAACAGATTTAATCTACCAATCTACCATTTCCTGAGCCCCTTTGCATGGTGACAACAAATAATTAATTACTATTCTGTAGCTTCTTAAAAGACTTTACTATACAAGTCTATTCCTAACAAGATTAAAAAAACAAGCAAACATATCAACTTCATATTCCTATATATTGTTCCCATTTTCTCCTTTTCTATTTCTTAAATAAATGGTGCTTTGGAAACAATTGATTTTTCCGGATAGCGCATTGATCATACACCTAGCCCGAGGATAGAATATAGCTTCAGAAACAATAATAACGAAGGCAATCATCTAATTTTAGTGAAATAAAAACTGAAAATGTACATCTTCTAGAATAATCTCTAAGATGACTTTTGATGCCTTGTGCTTGTACTTCATCCTCAGTGACATGGTAATCTACTAAAGTTCTTCACACAATTTTTCTCTTTGCAATCTGGGAAGAACAGATTCACCAGTGATTGTGCTCATTTATAAAAGCATCCAAAACAAAATTGAACCCCAAGGCTGATAAACTATAAAGATGCTGATCAGATCTCAGCAGCAGTAACAGAATGGACAATGCTTTGGGGCTCACTCAGCTAAAAGACAGCATGAGGAGATGAATGGCTTTATATACCCAATTACAAACACCACAGCTTTGTTGAATGAATGCGGAAATCATAAAATATGTTGCATGCCTTTTATTAAGTAAGGAATACTTGTGAAGATTTACTAACTTTTCTGTAATTTAATTCCCCTTCACTGTATTTTCCTTTTTTGCAGAAAACTAAATCAAAGAATCATTTGGAAAGAACAAACCGATAGAGCAAACTTATAATGCCAAAGCATAAATGGCTAATTGGTTTTGTTTATCAATAAAGATTGAGTTGCCTGCTTCATACCCATACACAATTCATTCATTTACAGAAGCAAGCTCCATCATAGTCGGACAAATATATCTTATATAAGATTTTCTCTCTGGAAAGATATATATGTGTGTGTGTGTGTGTGTGTGTGTGATGTTTTTGAGCTGATCAATAAATAGGAGAGCAGTATGCTTCCTCCCTTAATTGGGGCTTAACAGGGTGTTGTGACACAAAGAGAGAGAGAGAGAGAGAGAGAGAGAGAGAGAGAGAGAGAGAGAGAGAGAGAGAGAGAGAGAGAGAGAGAGAAGTGTTTCCTTTTGAGTTACTCTTTGAGTTTCTATACTTTGGGAAAAAAGTATCTGGAAAAATATGTGTGTAAAAAATTAAAAAGTTACATTTTTCTATTTGATTGTGTCTACTTTGTCATGGAAGCTCTCGGTTCTAATAACCTGCCTAATAGCTTCACTATTTTTAGTTTCATCAGTTCCAGCATTTAAGCAGCTACTGTATTTAAAAAGGGAGCAGGAAGATGCTGCAAATAGACTTTCCATTAGCTGAGCTTCTCTTTGCCACAATATTGCCAAGGTTTCTGTTTGTTTTGCTTTGTCCTGTCTTTTTTTCAGTTCTGTCCAGTTTCTGCACTGTTCCATAGCCTCCTTCTTCCCATTTTCTGGATTAGTTTGTTAAGTACTGTGTAACATGTGTATTATGTGTATTATGTGTAATATGGCATCATAGAATGAACCTTTTAGGCCAGAGGTTAATTATTTAAAGTTACTACTTATCACTGATAGTGATACATTTTCCATCAATTGTTTGCTTTAGTGTAGACTTGTATGATACTTAAATATAAGCACATAATACACCCAACTGCTACTACATATATGCTAGAAACACCAAATAAAATAACCTAT
Organism: Rhabdophis nuchalis; assembly: GCA_039707465.1. Classification (NCBI taxonomy): domain Eukaryota; kingdom Metazoa; phylum Chordata; class Lepidosauria; order Squamata; family Natricidae; genus Rhabdophis; species Rhabdophis nuchalis. The sequence continues at coordinate 149,713,614 of CM077645.1, forward strand.
TATAATATCCCCAATATTGGCTCATGGTATTCTTAGTGCTGGTATTATGAGCCAAGACCCATTGCTATGCATTTTGGTTATAGCAGTTTGTGCACTTCAGTTGAATATATGAGAATCATATGTTTAACCTATATTTGATTTCCACACTCTTTTTGCTAAAGCATTTGAATAAGAGCAGTTTAATGACTTAAATTGGATTTTTAAATTTCATTTTTATTTCTTGTATTGAATGTAGGTCTGCCCAATACCAAATTACTCTGGGCGATAACAATGTAAAAATCAAGAATAATAAAGTAGAAAAAAGAATCATATACAGCTCCAAGAAAATATATGAAGTACTATTAAAAAATGACAGAGGCTCAACACCCACGCAAGGGGTTGGACTAGAAGACCTACAAGGTCCCTTCCAACTCTGCTATTGTATTGTATTGTATTGTATTGTAACCTACCTTACTCCAAGGCCTGGGAAAAGAGCCAGGTTTTTGAAGAAGTTTCAAGCATCAGAGTAGAAGTACCAAATCTTTGGGGGAATGCTATTCCAGAGGGCAGGGACGAGGGATTCTATTGTCCTGATTGACTTTAGATAGTGAAGCTCTTGTTCACTATCAGGCGTAAAATAAAATACTGAAAGGAAGACTAATTTAATTTAACTGAAGATTCTCTCAGATTTGCAAATGGCAAATTGGCCGTTTGGAGTTTGTATAGGTGGATAACTAGCATTACAGACATCTGAAATAAGTACAGTGCTCTGTATTATTTTGATTCTGTTTCTAGCTTTGACAATAAGTTTTGATCACTTATTATAAGTTAGTAAGATTGAGTATGGGCTTAGGCGTCTGAAGAAGACAATGGGTATCGATGTAATTGTCACAAGTGATTTCAAATTCATCAGAAGCTAAGGGTTAGAAGATTCTTTGCAGGTGACTTTGTCAGGATTTCCTCATGAATTTTAGATGTTCTAAGTCAGGGGTCTGCAAAGTCGGCTCTTTTAAGACTGGTGGACTTCAACTCCCAGAATTCCCCAGCCAGCTATGCTGGCTGGGGAATTCTGGGAGTTGAAGTCCACCAGTCTTAAAAGAGCCGACTTTGCAGACCCCTGTTCTAAGTGAAGCGATATGTCCCATCACAATAAAGGGCTAGTCATACTACATTGCCAATGAAAAGGGAATATTAAGAAATAAACCTCGTATTCATTAATTCATCTCTGTTATAGATGTTTCAGAGAAATCAGTTCTAAATTTTCCTTCTGCAATCTGTTTTTGATAAAAGTCTAAATTAATACTTGGTTGAAATATGTTGTTATTGTTAATATATTGTTAGCCATCAACATCCAGTAGCTTTTTTTAGAATTAGATTTCTATATCCAAGGCCTGCCAAAAAGCATACCATTTAGTAGGCTTATACAAATAATTGAACAAAATGTTTTGTTTTGTATTCTAAAAATAGTGACTGCTTCTAGAACCTGCCAAAGGTATGTGAATGATGAAAATGCTTTTTTCAAGATGACTGCTAAAGTCCAAATATGGGTATAATCTTGGGGATTCTGGATTTCCCTACCCAGGTTATAGTCTTGACTACCTCCCCATCAATTTCCAATGCTGGATCTTCCACTAAAACATCAATAGAAAGTTTATTTTTGTGACTGTATATTCTTTTAAGATTTTTTTTTAAAAAAACCAGGTTCCAAATGAAATGGATTTAATTAGAGTCCCTGTCTTTGTATTTTTCTTTTTAAAAACTGATCTAGTTTCATATTAATTTCATGTAATTTCATGTAATTCATAATTACAAATTGATTCTACTGCCTATACAATGAAGCCTCTACATGGGGCTCCCCTTGAGGTCACCCGGAGACTCTAGTTAGTCCAGAATGCGGCCGCGCAGGGGATTTGGGGAGTCTCACGGTACTCCCGTATAACACCTCTCCTGCACGAGCTGCACTGGCTGCCTGTGGTCTTCCGGGTGCGTTTCAAGGTGTTAGTTACCATCTTTAAAGTGCTCCATGGCACGGGTCCTGGCTACTTGTGAGACCGCATCCTACCACACACCTCCCTTCGACCTGTCCGCTCCCACAGAGAGGGCCTCCTCAGGGTGCCATCTGCCGGTCAATGCCGGCTGGCGACCCCCAGGGGAAGGGCCTTCTCTGTGGTGGGTCCGGCCCTCTGGAATGACCTCCCCCCCCCCCGACATCCGAACCATCACAGACCTACGCCTCTTCCGCCAGGCACTTAAAACGTATTTTTTCCATCTGGCTGGCCTGGCATAGATAGATTAATGAATAATTTTAAATTGAATTTTAATAATTTTTAAACTATTTTAGCACAGAGTTTAATTATTTAATTCCATTTTACATTGTTTGTACTTGTTGTGGGTTTGTATCTTTTCTGTGCACCGCCCTGAGTCCCACCCGGGAGAATAGGGCGGTATACAAATTCAAAAAAATAAAAAAATAAGCCACATTTTGGACTAACATCTATTTTATAGCTTCATTGAGAGCCTCTAGGTGTGCAGATCTTCATATTTATTTGGGTTGATAAATTAATCACAATATTTTACTCTCCTATAGTCTTTTCCAGCCCCCCCCCCATTCTCCTCAGCTTCCAAACTTCTTGTATTGTATGAATTTTCTCTTTTACAGTACATTGAAAGATTTTGCATGCAAAACCTTTATTAACTAAAGATGCTGTGATCAAACGCAATAAAAAGAACAAAACACATTAATTTTGATGACCCGATCTTGTCTGTCCCTTACACTGTCAAGCACGCACAACACACACACACAAACCTATTCCCAAACTTGTGACATTGCCTGGAGCGGTATCTTTAATGAATGGCTTTGCTATTTGAGAGGCTGTGATTTTAAAGAGCATTTAGGATCTCATATGCATATCTTGTGGCTTAAAGCAGGGGTCCCAAACCTTTGCAACTTTAAGTCTGAAGGACTTCAGTTCCCAGACTTCTGGCTGCTGGCTGGAGAATTCTGGGAGCTGAAGTCCTTCAGACTTAAAGTTGCAAAGGTTGGGGACCCCTGGCTTAAAGGCCGATGGTTCACCAGCTTTCCACACTGGTGTTTTCAATAACACTGCAGTGTTAAGAAGACCATAAAACAAATGGAAAGCTTTGTCCAGGAATGTGCAGAAGGAGTAGAAAATAAAAGACATGTATCCTATTAAATTTAAGGCTTTTTTTGTGGATAAAGAATGGGAAAAGGAGTCTAGAATGACATGAAAACAAATGGCATCATAGATGAGTTTGATGAGAGAAGGCAATAATGTCAAGATTGGGGATGGCTAGATAGATTTCTAGGACATTTATTTGGGGTGGGGGGGCGACTATTTCCCTTATCTTTGAAATAGCTGCTGATAGGCTTACGTTTTAGGCAGTGAATACAGAACAATCTCTTGTTTTAATATACAGTAACCTGTGGAGGGTCTAAATGCTTATTTATCTGACACAGGCTTGCGTATCACGAAGGGTTTTTTGAATCCTTACCTTGAAATTTCACCTAAAAAACCCATATTGAACATTAACATTGGGACATGAATGGCATTTTTTTTAGGAAACATTCCATTTTTCCCCAAGAACCCTGAACATATATATCTAGGACTATATAGCAATTACTCTTACAGGTTGCTAGCAAACTTGCAGCATATTTATGGCAGGGGTTCTTAATCTTTTTGACTTTGACTTTGACTTTATTAAATTTATATACTGCTCCCTTTCCCAAAAGGGACTCGGGGCGGTGCACAGGAAATTTAAAAACATATATAAACATAACAATATAAAAATTTAAAAACCAAATTAAATTATTTATCGCTGTGCTAAAAATTTAAAATAAGTTAAAACTATATCCCTAAAAACCAATTAAAACAATTTAGTTGCAGACTATAGGCTAGGTGGAGTGAGCTAGGCCAGGGCGGCCTGTTGGAAAAAGTTTCTGGCGAAAGGAACGGAGGTCCGTGGTCGTTCTAAGTTCGGGGGGGTACGTCGTTTCAGAGGGTTGGGCCCACCACAGAGAAGGCCCTTCCCCTGGGCGTCACCTGCTGACATTGCCTAATGGATGGCACCCGGAGAAGTCCCTCTCTGTGGGAACTATTTTTGGACTATGGACCCTTTGAGAGTCCAATGATCCAATCTGGTGTAATAGTTAAGGCATCCCACCTTGGTCATGAAAGCCATCTGGATGACCTTGGGCCAGTCACTTTTTCGTAGCCCAACTTACTTCAGTTTTGTGGAAAAATAGGAGGAAGGAGCATTAAGTATGTTAAAGTAAGTTATTTGTAAAAATAATAAATGTAAGATAAATAAATAAACAAACAAACAAACAAACAAACAAACAAATAAATAGACACCTATGGACTGCCATTATAGAAAGATGTATATAAATGCATACAAGGTAATACATAGGGATAGGTTGCATTACAGTTATCAAAATTTAAAAAAATAACAAATATGCAATGTAGACAGCCAGTTTGGCTAGAGATCTGGCTAGAAATTGGGACACCATAAATGTCTTGGGCACAAAGCCAGCTGGGTGACCTTGGGCCAGTCATTGGAAACCGGGCCATGCAAATAACGGGTGAGCATGGATTAGTGTCATCCATGACACTAATGACGCATCCATGTTGTGTGTGTGAAACTATCTCATTCCACCCCACTACTGCTTCCACTGCTGCCAGTCTGTGGAGCCAGAAAGGTTGGGGACTGCTGGAATGTAGAATACGAGAAAAAGAAAATCAAATGGTGACAAGGACGGATATCAATAAAAATTGATGGATGGTTTGAAGATATGGGTTAGAATAGGGTGTCAAACTCAGGGATTGTGGGCCAGATCTGGTCCATGGGGTGCTTAAATCTGGCGCACATGGCCACCTTGGAAACAGTGAAGGACTGGCCCATAGTGCCTCTGCCAGCAAAAATTGAGCTTTTTGTGCCCTTCCAGGCTCCATTTTTTCTGGCAGAAGGCCGAAGGAGTCCGTCGCAGCTGAAAATGGAGCCTGGGAGGACAATGGATTTCCCTAGCCCCACCCGGGCCACCACAAGACCCCCAACACAAGTGATGTACAGCTGCCCCCACCCCCCAAGGTCAAACACAACCCTGATGGGGCCCTGAATGAAATCAAGAATGATATTCTAAAGTTAGGACACACACACACACACACACACACTGAAAGAAGGAATTGTTTTGCTTGAAATTTTAAGCAATCATGATTAGGATTATTGTAGATTCTCTTCAAAATACCAAATATCTACCTACTTAGAATTCCCTTTATGGACTGTCACCTTGTGGTCACCTTGAGACTTGCATATCCCAATGATACTATGAGCTAAATCATTGGGAGCATATACTCTTGGATGTGTCACATAGGATAGGCAAATCATAGAAGATGGTTAGACTAAATATGATTCACTGGAGGAAAAAAAGAGAACCCATTCTAACATTCAACCAAAGAAACAAAATTAGCATTTACAACAAGGATAACATCCACATGATGTTGAAATATGAGCCTTGCAAATAAGAAAATATGCAATGAGCTACTAGGGAAGATCAATGATCTAAAAGGGGTAGCAATGTTTATGATGTGGTTGAATTAAAGCTGCAAGAGTGCCAGAAGCCAAACAAGTTTGATACTGCAAAGATAGGGATACCATTGGTACCCAGAATGTCAGAATTTTGAGCCAAGGCAAATTTGATGTTGTCAGAACAGAAATGTCAAAACTGATCATTGACATTCTGGGAATCAGTGAACTGGAATGGGTCACTTCACTTCAGAGTAACGTCAACATTTCTGTGGATAAGAAAATTATTAAAAAGTTGAGTAGCCACCAACCTTTGTGACAACTAAAATTTCAGAATCTGAGCAAAAAGTTGCAAATAAGAAGTTGACCTATGAATGTTTAGACTCCATTGTTCTTGAATATTTCTTGAATGTTTGATAAAAATGAATGATACTGAAACATTATCGCCAGAATAATTGAAAACCACATTAATGAGACTAATATTACTTGTACATCTCACATGATGTAGTACATTAATTCTACTGTTAAATTATTCAACTGGAGAGGCTTGAAAAATCTACAGCATTGTCAACACGTTCTTCATATTGTCTTGTTATACTAAGTCAGCTTTTTGAAGTCTGAAAAGACTGTGAAAACATGAGGGAAAATCTATCTACCTACATACCTACCTACCTATCCACCCACCCACCCACCCATCCATCTATTATCTATCTATCATCTTCCATCCATCATCCCTCCCTCCATCATCCATCCCTCCATGATCTCCCTTGAGCATTGCAATGTTAGTCCTTGTATGATTTTCAAAGCCCCATGTGGGATTATTTCTTAGAAGAATTTATGACTCTTTAACTATTATTTTTTAAAAAATAACCTAAATAACACACCAATTTTTAGGTTTATATTTTTGCAATTTAAGTAGAAAGGTCTCAATAAAACTGTCAAAGGACTGGGAAAGGATGAAAGGCTTGCTTTTTTTAGAACTGTTCTGGTGTGATTCCACCAGGGCCAGGAAAAGGATAAAACAGTTGGTTGAAGTTGGGTGACAGCCAAATCCAATAAATAAATTAATACATTTTTTATAAATCTATATAAATAAAAATGTAACAAGAGTTTGTTCAAAACCGCCTGGACTACTGCAATGCTCTCTACATGGGGCTCCCCTTGAGATGCACCTGGAGGCTCCAGTTGGTGCAGAATGCAGCCGCGCGGGGGATCTTGGGAGTTTCAAAATACTCCCATGTAACACCTCTCCTGCGCGAGCTGCCGGTAGCCTTCCAGGTGCGTTTCAAGGTTTTAGTGACCATCTTTAAAGCGCTCCATGGCAGTGGGCCTGGTTACTTGCAGGACCGCCTTCTACCGCATACCTCCACTTGACCTGTCCGCTCTCACAGGGAGGGCCTCCTTAGGGTGCCGTCCACTGGACAATGCCGACTGGCGACACCCAGGGGAAGAGCCTTCTCTGTGGCAGGCCCCGCCCTTTGGAATGACCTCCCCCCAGACCTCTGGACTATCACCGACCTTCGCCTCTTCCACCGGACTTTAAAAACCTATTTCTTCCATATGGCCGGCTTGGCGTAGCTGCTACAACCATATTTATTAGAGCTGGGTTTTAAATTAATTGTTTTCTCTTTTTAGCACGGGTTAAACTGTTTAATTGTAGTTTTAAATTTTGTAGATTTTTATTGTTTGGATTTTTGGATTTTAAGTTCCTGTGCGCCGCCCTGAGTCCCTTTGTGGGAGATAGGGCGGGATAGAAATTTAATAAAAGTTAAAGTTAAAAGTTTCTTCACCAATCACTTCCAAATTTTCATACAATGTTCCTTTCAAGTACGGCACCAATGATAGATATATAGATTGTGTAGATGTCACACCTGTGCCAGGTATAAGCAAAAGAAATGTAAAAAATTGTTTAAAAGGTAGGTAGATGGATACAGAGAGCAGTGGGCCACAGGTATTATGTCATAAAGGATGACATAAAATACTGTCCATAAGATTCAAGGAGAAATACGGTAGGTAGGTAGGCAGCTGTAGGGATAGAGAGAGGGAGAGAGAAATGCAGTAGGTAGGTAGGTAGAGGGATAGAGAGGGAGAGGGAGAAATATAGTAGGTAGGTAGAGGGAGAGAGGGAGAAAGGAAGTAGGTAGAAGGTTGGGGGTTATACAGTAGTTGTGTGTACGTGTTTGTATGTGCAGGTGTAGATCTGCACACAGATTAGTTGGCCATTTAACCAGACTGGGCCACAGCAACGCGTGGCCGGAAACGGCTAGTATGTAATTAAAATAATTTTGGCAGCAGTTATTTGTAAGGTTCTTCTTAGTAAACATGAAGTTCTTTTAAAAATGTTTTTTTTATTATATATAAATATATTGTTGTTAGTTGCGAAGTCATGTCTGACCCATCGCAACCCCATGGACAATGTTCCTCCAGGCCCTCCTTTCCTCTACCATCCCCCGGAGTTTAAGCTCACTCAGACTGCTTCGGTGACTCCATCCAGCCACTTCATTCTCTGTCATCCCCTTCTTCTTTTGCCCCCAATCTTTCCCAGCATTAGGCTCTTTCTCCAGTGAGTCCTATTGACAGATGAGGAGGAGGAGGAGGAGGAGGAGGAGGAGGAGGAGGAGGAGGAGGAGGAGGAGGAAGAATAGAAATAATAGTATAGCATAACCTTACTAGAAATTGTAGGATTAGCCTGGAGTAGTTATTTGTTCATCCTTCTCTGATTTTGTGGGAACACTGTTTTATACAATTGAATTGTCTCACATATCTGCAGCAGAAGTATAGCTTTTCCCAGTGGTTTTGCTCAATAGGCAAAAATGTGAAAAGATTGCTTTGCAATATCTATCTGGAATTGATAGGTAGTTTAAACGGCAAGTTTAAAATCCCTTGACAATCAGCAGTTGAATGAAACTACTTTACTTTCATAATCTCCTGCCAAATTTATCCTGTTTAGTTGTAAATCTCTTACATATTTTAAAGGATTAAAGTTAGAGATGAGATTAAAACTTTCCTCTTGGCTTCAAAATAAGAGCAGAGTTCTCCATACATGCATTAGCAACATTTCCCTCGAAGGCCATAAATGTCAGTTCAAGATGTCTTCCCTTTCCCTTAACTATTTACTTTCATTTCAATACTGGAACCAGCTGAAACTGCTCTTTATCATAGAAGCAGTTAGTCTTTTACACAAAAATTGTCCTTCACATTTTGACACTCAAGCATTCCTTTCTTTTGAACTGTTGTTTCAATATTTCCTTCAAAAAAAAAGGGCAGTTCATTTGACGAGTTGTGGCAGTTAATGATTGTTGCCACAACTTCAGTTTGTCCTAATAAATTTTCTTCTGGGTGGGTTTCGAGGCTTCACCCAGCCTCGAAACCCACCCAGAAAGATGATACCAAGCACCTTTGGCTAACTAGATGATAAGGTTTCACAAATGCAGCAGAAACCCAGTGATCGTTTCTGAACCAAGCTATAATTATGAAACTTCAGTTAGAAAACTTTTGACCCACGCAGAAGTTGCAGAATGAAATTCAAGAAAGACATGACACATTGAGTTTCAAAGTTAGCAGCCCATTTTTGACTTCACAGCTGCTATAATTACCAAACCCTGTAAATGGAAAGCATTTATCCTTTGCCAACTACGGTAATTAATTTTCTCTTCAGTTAGCTGTGGAGGACAACTTGATCTTCCTTTTAAAAAAGAAAGAAAGAAAGAAAGAAAATGTTTCTCACGCAAAGACTAAGTAATGCATTTACTTATTTATTCTATTGGTGAAGGTTGAATTGTGTTCTTTCATTTCACTGGTGTAGGAAATAAAACCATTCAGGCAATACATCATTTAGAGCAAATATGTAATATTATAATTAGATATTATGGCTAAATGAGGAAGTTGACATTTCCAATAAACTTAGTTCAGGTTGTCCTCGACTTATGACTACGATTGAGCCCCAAATTTCTCTTGCTATGTGAAACAGTTGTTAAGTGTGTTTCCCCCCATTTTAAGATCTTTATTGTGACTCCTATTAGCAGTTATTAAGTGAATCTGGCTTCCTCATTGACTTTACTTGTCAGAAGGTCACAAAAGGTGACCACATGACCCTGGCACATTGCAACTGTCGTAAATATGAGTCAGTGCAAAGCGGCCGAATTTTGATCACGTTAACGTGGGAATGCTGCAATGGTTGTAAGGGTGAAAAATGGTCACAAGTCACTTTTTTCATTGATGTCGAAACTTTGAACGGTTACTAAATGAATTGTTGTAAGTCGAGCTACAGTAGGTAGCTGTAGCTTTGTTGTAGAGTTGTTGTAGGTAGCTACAGTTCTGACGGCTCAGAACTGTACCGATTGCTGTACATCTGGGTCTGAAATCACAAGCTTTATATTTCTAGGAATCCTTAAATGACCATCTGCCGAGCATCAAGTGAGCATGGTTAAAGATGAGTGGATCTACCATGTTCATAGTCTCCTTGCAAGGGCAGATTTTCAATATAGAAAATTTCTGGGCTAATTTGACATGTGAGGGTTGGAGGGGAAGCTTCCAGGCTGCAGGGTCAACAAAACAATGGTTATGAGCTTGAAAAGGCAGGAGGAAGTAATCCATGTTCTGAATCTTATGATAGACTGACACATCTTATGATAGACTGACACACACACAAGATTTCCTTTATGCTGCTATTTGTAGAACTCTCTATGTAAAACATTCTAATTCTCTGCAAAAAGGACCATCCATCTAACCTTCTCAATGTACAACTGGAAGTGTGGAGATGGCACAGTTTTAGAGGGATGCCTGACAGGAAGCCTTGACAAGTGGACCGGACCTGGACTTATTTTCTTTTTCAATAATGCCAAACACGTCAGCATCTTCTTTTTTAAATTTAAAACCTAGTGTACTTATTACCCAGGCTTATTCAAAGAGTTCCACCTTTAAAAATGCCCAATGACCCCACAAATAGCAATGTACAATTGAAGCCTAATGAGCATTATGAGCAACCCAGGATACATCAGAATGGATACTGATTATGACATTATTTTCTGAAATGCAGGGGCAACCACTTGAGCATTCACATATTTACTGTTCCTAATTTCCTTTATTTTATACTTACGGTAATTTTTTATTTAGTCTTTTCTGTAAACGATGTTTATTCCAAAGTAACACATATAGCAATCTAAAAGCAGGCCCTCCACAAAGCTCTTAAGCCCCAAAATTAATTGTGAGCACAGGGACTATAAGATTAATTGAAATCTAGTGGAAAAATTACTGCCATAATATGAGAAAGTATAGATGGAGGCCCTGGTTACTTGGAAATTAGTTGCTCATTCATTTATTTATTTGGTCAAAGAAGGTTTATTTCTATGTTTCCTTCTACGTGTTTGCTGTTGTTGTTAGTTGCCAAGACGTGTCCAACCCATCATGACCTGTTGGGTCTACTTGTTACTAGTTATGAAAGACAGTAATTTGAATCATGTGCTCTATTGATCAGCAAACAAGACACTATTAAGGGGGGGGGTGCTGTTTATAAAATTAGTTTTAAAAATATAATTGTCCCAGGACCACAACAAATTGTAAATTAAGTACTAAAACTTGCCTGTTAAATGGACTTTTCTTAAAGAAACAGCTGTTTCATAGAAACACAGAATTATGAACTTATTGCTAATACTTTTAGAACTGTCAGGAGTCTCTCTTGGTTAAACTTTTAGGATTTATTAAATTTTATATCTTTTAAATCCATTGATTTAAATAAATACATTATCCATTCACAGTAAAATTTTACAGAAATCTATACGGTACTTTGTTTTTAATAGTCACCCAACTAAGTAAGCACAAACGTGTCCTTGAAACTAAGACCCACTTATTAAAAAAAGTTTTCCCTGATTAATCAACAAAAGTTGCACTTAATTAATTTACCAGCGAGACCAATTAAAACTTACCACTTGAAACTTTGAATTAACTATGAAACCTCTAAAGAGGGTCAGAAATACAAGTAATATAATTTCCATTTCTAGTTCCCTTGAATGAATGCCACAAAATTAAATAGAAATAATTCCTTTTTATGTTTAATGATTGAACTCTCACAAAATATTGGGAGACTGCAGTGCAGTGATCTGTAGTGTAGTTCTCAGGAGACATCACCGTTCTTTTATGAGATTCCATGATCTTTGGTTCAAGATCATGGGGCTGAGATCATAGCAATCTTAAACATTTCTGCCTTTCCATAATTATTTCATTTTAAAATCATTTTTAGGACAATGCTGGTGGGTGCTTGAATTTTTTCAATAGGACATAAATAAATTCTGCTTTCAACAACACTAGCCAAAATATTTAATGAGATTGGGCAAAGAAAAGGCTTAGATTAAACATGATGAACTATCATGCATTATGAAAGTTAGTATCTAAAACATCTGGAAAGCCCTCTGATCCATCAAGGTGCAGGATTTCTGTGAAGCAATAGAACAGGAAAGAAACACATGGGCAAATCCCATAACACAATTGGGTCTTTCTTTGCCCAATTGTGAATAAAAGTCATGACTAACAAACGGGGCTCTCTAGAGAATGGCAGGTGTATGATCAACCGTGGTACCAGTGGTGGGATGCTGCTAGTTGAGCAACTGGTTCAGTGAGTGTGTGCTTTGCGCACATGTGTGCTTTGTGTGTGCGCATGCAGTGCTGAAAATGGAGCATTTAGAACAGGAGTCTCAAACTCAATTTACCTGGGGGCCGCTGGAGGCAGAGTCAGGGTGAGGCTGGGCCGCATAAGGGATTCCTTATATTAATATTAATACTAATATTATACTTTCATATCACGGTGGGGGCCACAAGATACCATCCTGCAGGCTGCAATTGGCCCGCGGGCCGCGAGAATGAGACCTCTGATTTAGAAGCTCAGTTGCTTACCTTCCAAGTCAGCGACGGAAAGTAAAACAGCTGGGCGGAGGGAAAATAACCTGTGCCAGGTGATTGAAATGAGCTAGAAAGCAGGAAATAAAAGACAGGATAGAGCAGGGGTGGATGAGCAGGCCCAGCTGATCTTTGGAGCAAACCAGTTCGCTCCCAGCTGATCGTCGAAGCTACCAGTTCGCCCGAACCAGTCCAATCCGGTAGAATCTCACCCCTTTGTGGTACATATAAGAGGAAGGCTATCCCAACTAGAAAAGCAAACTTGTTCCACTCCTTCTTCATGCCATTCCCTGTGGATATTCACTTCTTAAATCTTTCTTGGATTGGATTTTCATAATGGCACGATTTGTATTAGTTAGTATGCCTTCATTTAGTTTTTTATATTGCACTATTTGCTTTAGTTGATATAATTCTATTGTCAAAATGTATGATTAATTTATATTCTTGAAAATGAAAGCAAGGAGACATAAATTAATGCCCAGAAGACAGCAAATACACTGAACGATTTCAATCAAGTACTTTGATATCTGAAAGATCTAGTTTCACATACATCGGTTGTTATTTATTTTATTGTCTTATCACTTTTGAAAACAGGTGCAGGAGATTAAGGCAAATGTGTCCATTCTGAAAGCTCATTCTCTAAAGGGGCTATATAAATTATGGGTTATGTGAATAAAATTTGCTCTTTGAACCAAAGAAACCATGTTTTCAAAACTATTTTTCATGTATCTTTCAGGATGAAATAGTCACAAATAGATATAAAGGCATCCTGACATGGGAGAACTGGAAAAGCACCTTTCCTGCAATGTTCATGGGATATGTAGAGGTCACACAGGTTGCATCCAATCAGAACACATGATACCGAATCCTGTTTAAACAGTTCTTTTACCATATTGCATTGTTGTAGTATATGGCCAAGTCTTTCCAATACGGCAGAAGTTTTTGAACATGATAAAGATACCTGCAGATTTCTAGGCAAGAATACAGAAGTGGTTGTCCATTGCCTCCTTCTGAAATGAATAGGTAGGTGGGTGATTGGATGGATAGATGAATGAATGAACACACACACAGAGATCCATACATACATTCAGTACTCAACACACACACATACAATTTTGATGTTTCAGTATCCAAGCAACGTTACTGCCTGGTTTTATGTTGTTCCTAACTATATCTGAATATTAGTTTAAACATAAATTTGAATTCAAAATGAACATGTGCTAATACTTTTATATGAATGTGCTTAATATTTCACTATTCAACATAATTATAAATTCTAAGCAGGCAAACATGAATAATACGATGATTCTCTCACAATCTGAGCAAGCATAAGAAGAAGCTAAGGAATTGTTTAGACTAATCATGTCTCTGCTATAGTTATATATGTTTTGAATAGAGCTTTGCATCCACATTGGATGGGTATATATAGAGCAATCTATCTAAGACAGCACACTTTGGTTACCAGTTGAGTGTAGATCAGTTATGAGGAATTGCTGATTTGTACTTTATAATGGCAGAGGTACAACTAGCCCTGTAATACAGTGAGCCCACTCTCCCTTTCAACAAGTGGGATCCTGGATAGGCAAATGAAGCTAAAGAAGCAACTTCTTGCACTCAAAATTATACAGTGAATGGGTTTATGATCCTAGTGTTGCAATATCCAGTTGCATAAGCAGAAGTATCCTTGTTATTTATCATTCTCCTAAATACTGAAATCTAACCATCTGAATAAGCTGTTGGCCAGCGTATTCAAAAGCTTTCTTCCAAAAGGCCTTTTAATGATCTAGAGCAGGGGTCCCCAACCTTTTTTGCACCAGGGACTGGTTTCATTTTAAAGAAAATTCCGCGGACCGGCGGGCGTAGAGGGAGAGCGGGGGGGAGGGGGAACAGGCGGCGCATGCGCATGCGGAGGTGGGTGGGTCGGCTCACTCGCCCCTCTAGGGTCCCCAATGGTGTGAGCGGCCGCACCTGCACTCTTCCGCCCCTGGTGTGCGCTCAGCCCGGGGGTCTGCCCCGTCCCCTCCTCCTCCTCTCCAGCCCTGCGGCCCGGTTCCTATCAAACCACGGACCGACACCGGTCCGTGGACCGGGGGTTGGGGACCCCTGATCTAGAGTTGCCAGTTAGGTAATTTCTGTCAAACAACATAGAAATATTACCACAAATTAGTACGATAAAATAGTCTTGGTAAAACTGACGGGTATCTGTAAAATAACTTAAATCGAAGGACTTTGGTTGGGACCCTGTTCATAGAATCAGCTATGTTTGTCAGACATCTATACAGTCAATGTACATGTTCATCATCTTTGCTCAAAATATATTATTTTGTTGGAACAAAAATGGGGGGGGGGAGGAAGCAATCAGAATCCTTAAATTAATGATCTGTATAACTGAGTATCTGTGGGAGGAACAAAGGAATTCGAAAAAAGAGCTAATTGTTTAATTAGTAAATGTCTGCTTGGTTAATGACATATTAATGAGTTTTTAAGACAGTCATATCATTTACCATAAAAGACCCATGTGCATATCCCTGAATGTACTTTATAATTAAGTAATGTGTCCCAAAAGAGTTCATAATTTAAAAACCTGTCAACTGGTTTAAACTTGCAAGTAGATGACTAACCTCGGGAGAGATCGACTTCATGGAACTTATTGGGTAGTTTTGTCTCTAAATGTCCCCTTCTTAAAATCCTCCTAATTGTCTAGAAAAGAAACTTATACGCACACAGGCAAAAGAAGGTATTGGATGAAGTGTTAGATATCCTGGTTCTTTATCACTTAGAAAAATGCTTGACATTTTCATTCTAAGTACGAGACAGTTTCATTCTCGCTCTTAATGACTTGCATTAACAGGGAAGACAGGATAAAGGATCCTGGATTCATCTAGTGAATTAAAAAAAAAACACACACACACCAGAATTGAGTCCAAATGATTTATTGTTACTGTTATTGCTTTCAGCCTAGCTGGAAGCTCCCTACTGTTTCTGGTGGTTGTTTTAGCTCTTCTTACACAAAGTGGATTCATTTCATTCATTGTTATTAGGGAACGCAAAAAGCAAATGGTAAGGACAAGGTATTAGTGTCTAGGCCGGGGGTGGGCAAACTTTGCAACTTTAAGTCTGAAGGACTTCAGCTCCCAGACTTCTCCAGCCAGCATTGCAAGAGTAATTTATCCAGGAAGTTAGTTACATTGTTCAGATTCATATCTTGAAGGCAGGATAAGGCTGACCAATCTCAGGCAAAGGCTTTTAGGAAGGACGTTCTTAACCTCCTTCCCAGTTGAAGAGGTAGATATTGTTAGATAGGATGAACAGATGAGATAGGACTCAGGCTTCAGCAACAACAAACAGCTCTTTATTCGATAACTATGTACAGATTCAGTGCTGGCCTGTCTGACAGCTAGCTCTTTTATAGGGAGCTGTCAGATGGCTCAGCTAATTGGCTTTGAGTATTTTGCAGCCGGAATGGAGGACCTTGGTGGAGCCTATTGCTCCAGTCTCAATATGTAACAGATATGACATTAAGTCATGTTGCAGGTATACACAGAAGGCGATCTTGAATCTCAACAATGTTCTAAGGCAGGGGTGTCAAACTCAAGGCCCGTGGGCTGGATGTGGCCCATCGGGTGCTTAAATCTGGCCTGTGGGGCTGCCCTGGAAACAGCAAAGGAGTGATGCATAGTGCCTCTGCCAGCGAAAATCCGAGCTCCGAGAGGGAGGCCATTGCACCTGAAAAAAGAGCTTGGGAGCCCCTTTTTGCTGGCGGAGAGCTTGGACCACCACAGGTGCCCCTGACATGAGTGACATAAATCTGACCACACCTACCCTGGCCATGCACACCTCAGCCCCCTGAGGCCAAACACAACCCGGATGTGGTCCTCAATGAAATTGAGTTTGACACCCCTGTTCTAAGGGGTCCTTCTTTGATCAGCATCCTGTACTGACTCTTGAAGTCTCAGTCTGGGGCTGCCAACATTTTGTGGCTTGCATAGCATGGAACCTTGTTATGGCCATAGTCCAAAGCTAGAGCAATTTTGGTCTGAATGCTGTTCTTCCATCCCTGGAAGCCTCAGCTATCCCAGCCTGGGCCAGCAGCAAAGTGCAAAGCAGTCACACCTTGGGAAGCACTAAACACCTGGTAAGCCACAACAGCATGGCACAACTTCACAACCAGTGTACCCCAGTTCAGCCACCTTCTTTATTTTACACTCACCACCCCAGCTGACCTTTCTTGTTTTCTTCCCATTATTGATGAAGTGTGCTTGCCTTAACTCTGATATATGTGAGGCAGCTGCTGGTTGTGCCAGACTTTCTTCCTGAGGCCACTCATGCCTTGTCAAATTGTACATGCCATTCATTCTCCTAATTGTGTGTCCCATTCTTGCGGTGTTTTGGAAAGCCTTCAGAAGACTTCGGCCATCTTCATCAGGACTTGCACAAAAACAGGCCTGTGATTTGGAGACTGAATGGTGTGTGCCATTTGGAGAATGGCATAAGGAGTTTTGGGGAGAAAGCTGATATGGTGAGCAGCTGCCTCACAGACTGTAGGGACAAGTTGGGCGTACCTTCTCAACATCTTGTCACCACATTACAAAAAAGATAGCAATAGCATTTAGATTTGTATACTGCTTCTTGATGTTTTAAGCCCACTCTAAGTGGTTTACTGAATCAGCATATTGCTCCCAACAGTCTGGGCTCTCGTTTTTACCAACCTAGCTATCTAGCTAGGGACCTAGCTATCTGCGGGATCGGATCCTGCCTCATACATCCTCACGGCCGATTCGCTCCCACAGAGAGGGACTTCGCCGGGTGCCATCCACTAGACTTTGTCAGTGGGCGACGCCCAGGGGAAGGGCCCTCTCTGTGGCGGGCCCAGCCCTCTGGAACGACTTGCCCCCCGACATTAGAACGACCATGGACCTCCGCTCCTTCCGTCTAAAATTAAAAACACATCTTTTCTGTCTGGCCGGCCTAGGATAGTCTCTCTGTCTATGGGGTATTATATTTAATTGGGAATGTTATTTTAGTTTAATTTAGTTTTAATGGGGATTTTTAGCACAGGTATAGGTTTAATTTGTTTTTAAATGTTTGTATATTTGCTGTTTTTTATTCTTCCTGTGCACCGCCCCGAGTCCCTATGGGGAGAGGGAGCGGTCTACAAGTATTAAATATTATTATTATTATTAAATATTATAACCTTGGAAGGATGGAAGGATGAGTCAACCTTGAGATGGTGAGAGTCAAATTGCAATACTTCATTCTAACCACTGCATCACCATAGATTATAGATTGTTATGGATTGTTGAAAAAAGATGTTGAGACTTTGGAAAAAGTGAAGAGAAGAATAACTAAGATGAATAATTAAAAAAAACCCTGGAATTAAGGAGAAACTTCCTAACAATGAGAACCATTAACCAGTGGAACAGCTTGCCATCAGGAGTTGTGGAGGCTTGAGCAGGGGGTCAGACTAGAAGACCTCCAAGGTACCTTCCGGCTCTATTCTGCTCTGAAAAGTGGGAGGAAAATGACAAAGGTCAGCTAAGTATGGCAGGGCCTGCAAAGTGCAGAGTGGCAGTGCAACTGAGGCTTTGTGCAATGGGGCTTGAATGGCTGAATCTCACGGGAGGCCTAAGGTGTCATTTCCTCCATGGTAGTGGCAGTGCTGGGCCTGAAGTAGAGCCCTGGGAGTGGTGGCAGCTGGCTGAGATTGCTTAAAGCAGTGATGGCGAACCTTTTTTAGCTTGCGTGCCAAAAGTGGGGGCTAGCGCAGGGGGGGGGTCATGGGTGAGTGTGCCATGCCCATAATGCTATGTGCACAACGCCAGTGTGCATGCACGCACGACCAGCGCTCCCTCCATTTTTAGCATGCTTTTTTCGCCCTCCCCAGGCTCCAGAGGCTTTATAAGTTTGGGAACGGATTTCCAGTTTGCTCGTAGAGCCGGTTTTTCATGCTCCGGAGGCTTCAGGGAAGCTCCTGAAGCCTCCGGAGGGTGAAAAATGGCTTCAAAAGAAGACCAAAGTCAGCTGGCCAGCACGTGCATGCGCACTGGACAGCTCACAGGGCAACATCTCGCGTGCCCTGACAAATGGCTCCGTGTGCCACATGTGACACGCGTGCCATAGGTTCGCCATCACTGGCTTAAAGCCTTGAGCCTTACTGTTCACCATACCAGGCTTTCTACTCACTTCAGCTTCAGCCATGTTGCTGCCACACTGAGTTCCTCAACCAAAAGGGCACAGTTCAGGGGGAGATAGGAAGGTGTGGAGAATTGAAGAACCCAACTGCTAAGTCCTCAGACTTAATATCAAGCACTCCCATTGGCTAAAGGTCACACTCAGTTTGGGCAGGAGAATTACAGGCTCTCTATTGGCTAATTGTCTGACAGCTGACTCTATATAAGAGCTGTCAGATGGGTGGTTCTTTGTTACAGTTTGGTTCAGTTTGTATTAAACAGTTTAAAGCAGCTCCCTGCCTCCGTGTTTTTACCTCAGAGAACAGTCTTGAGCACTGGCGATGAGGATGTCGAATGTTCCTGCGTTTGCCCCGTTTGTCCCAGAGAGAGAGTCGTGGGATGCTTTTATCGAGCGTTTTGACTGTTTTATGATCGCAAGTGATCTTGGTGAGATTTCTGATGAGCGCAAGACTGGTTTTTTTCTGAGTGCCTGTGGGCCAGCTATGTTTTCTACTGCTAGAGCATTAGCAGCTCCAGCTCTTGCACATTCCCTGCCTTGGGATGTGTTGATGACTAGACTTAAAGGACATTATGCCCCCTCACCATCCCGTTTTGCCAGATGCTACGTGTTTCGGTGGTGCTGTCAGAAGGAGGGCGAGTCTGTGAACCAGTATTTGGCATCGTTGAGGAGTGCTGCTATACATTGTGAATTTACTAATCTTGATGAGGCACTTTTAGAGCAATTGATTTGGGGCACCAATGATGCAAAATTGCAGCGCAGGCTGCTCTCTCATTCTTAATTAACGTTGCAGATTGCTGTTGATGAAGCAAGGGCGGCTGACCAATCGGCTCATTCTGCGGCTGAAATTCAAAGATATCGTGCTGGCAAGCCCTTCTTGCCTGTGTCTGCCCTGACTGACCAGGCATTTTGTGATTACGACGGCCAGCCGAGTGAGGAGTCTGACGACTTAGCACCAACAATTGTATGTGTGCGAGACCAATTGTTTATCACATAACAGTGGTGGGCTCTGGATCCCGGTGCAACTGGTATGGTGCAACGGGGCCCGGGGTCCACCACATTAATGCATGCTCCACAATTGCATCCTGCGATGCTCCACAATGCCTCTGCGATGACTCTACGATTATCCAGCTGCTTGGCAGAGCATTGTGCAGGCACTGTATGCTCCGTGCGCATGCACGGAAGCACTAAAGAGCTCAAATACAGGTAAGGAGGGGCGGGTGGGCGGGCCCTCCGGAGCACCATACCGGAACGGTACCCGGTGCTCCTGGCAGGCACTGGTATGCCCATACCGGGGCGTACCACTTGCAACCCACCACTGTCACATAATCATGTGAGGAGGGATTGCAACAATTGTGATTTCAGGCATGAGCTGTACGTTTCTTTGTTCAGTGCTGTAGTAACTTAAGGGCTAATGGAGACAAGGAAGACATTTACACATGATGTAATGTTTACAACCAAGGTTAAACCAAGAAGGGTGATGATTCTATAATTTGTGATATTTATAAACATACTGGGAGCAATCAAACAACTTGAAACATTAACACAGGAAGAAAAGGTGTTTTACACAGCTTGACTTCCAAACAGTGCTTATTCCTTCAATGTTATTTGTGTTTGCAAGCATCCTGCTGGTTATAGATTTTGTGTTAAATCTGTGTAGGATTATAACCTACCTGGGTCTTGGCATTCTCTTATATTAACTCGCGACTGCTTTTAACAGGTAAGAAAAATGTGTGATTTTTTGGGGGGTTGTTTTTGGTTGTTTATAAAATACGTTTTCAGTCCAGTTTCATTGTCCTGTGGTCTTTTGAAGAAACTTACTTTTTTTCCCTCATACCTGAAAGATAGGGCAGAAATCCTGGATGTTTGTTATTTAGGTCCATCACAACTGCTTTGCTAATGGATTCTATCCATTTCTACCATGTTATTTAACAATTAAAAAGAATTATGTCTTCTTTGGAATGTGCTTTTTTTAGTTGGATAGTGGTAGTGAGACTATAGAAATACTTTTTGGATGAGGCTTCTTTTCTTTTGTTCATGTTTAAACAGCTAATAAATGGTTAGCATTATTTATTTTCTAACTTATTATCTTGGTTTAATTTAAGTGGGGGTGTTTTTGTCTTGCACATCTAATCATTCAAGTGATGCTATGTGATTATTGCTTTTGATATTTTAACTTTAATCTTTTTATTTTGTAATACTTCTATTTTTAGACAATCTGCATTGGCAACACATCTATAATAATTGAACTACTGCTAAATCAAACAAGACTACTAAGTTTTCACTTGTTCCAGTACATGACACCTGACATAGTTCCCTGATCTTTGATGTTCTCACCTGTTTAGAGCAGCAGCCAAAGTTCTTGTACTACAGAAACCTGTGTTCTAGGGCAGTGGTGGGCAAACTTATTAGTCAAGAGAGCCAAATATCAACAGTACCACGATTGAAATTTCTTTTGAGAGCCAAAAGGTGTGGCCTGTTTTGTGGGAGTGGCTCAGCGGTCATGTGACCGGGTGGGTGTGGCCAACTTGGAAAATGTGGTGAAACTCACTTAACGATGGTCCTGCTTAGCAACCAAAATTCATTCTTTCTTTCTTTCTTTCTTTCTTTCTTTCTTTCTTTCTTTCTTTCTTTCTTTCTTTCTTTCTTTCTTTCTTTCTTTCTTTCTTTCTTTTTTCTCTCCCACTTGCTTTTTCTTTCTATTTTTCTTTCTCTTTCTCTCTTTTTCTTTTTGTCTCTCTCTGTCTTTCTCTTTCTTTATCTGTCTCTCTCTCCTCCCTCCACCCATCTGTCATTCTGTGTGTGTGTGTGTGTCTATGTGTGTGTGTGTCTCTCTCTCTCTCTGATTCCCTCTTTCCCTCCCTCTCTCTCTGTGTTTCTCTCTGTTTGTCTCTTCCTCCCTCCCCCTCTGTCTCTCTCTGTATGTCAGTCTCTCCCTCCCTCTCTCCCTCCCTTCCCCCCCCCCCGGAAGCAGTGGAAAGCCCGGCAGGCCAGCCGGGGAGGCCACAGCTGCTTCCTCCCGCAGCGAGGGAGGTGGGCGTGCGGCACCTGAGGCTGCGGCCACCCAAGCGCCGCCGGGGCTGTCCGTGCGCCACACGCCCACCTCCCTCCCAGTCCCGTGCGGCGGCCAGCCCTGGAAAGCGCAGCTCGGTGGCCTCTGCAGCTGCTGCTGCCCCCGAGCCCTGCGACACGCAGCTCCCACGGTCCGAACGCATCGCGCAAGACAGCCGGCCACGTTTCCACCAGGTCCCTCTTTGGCCCCTCGGGTGCAGCCCCGGGCACTCCCCTCGCCCGTTTGCTTGCTCGCTACAGAGGGAGGCAGCCACAGCTCCCTCAGCCGACATGAGGGACCCTCCGCTGCCTCCGGCCTGGGGGGGGGGGGAGGGAGAGAGGAAGAGATGCCAAAGAGCCGCTCGTGACTCGCGAGCCGCGGTTTGCCGACCACTGTTCTAGGGGATGAGCAAACTGAATTGATATATAATATTACAGTTACATTTCCTTGGCAGCCTTATAAAAAGATGGGAACAAAATATTTCTTCATGCTAAGAAAAAGATGTTTTAACATCAGTTATAGCTCTAAAGTTAATTTATTGAAGGCTGACAGTGAAAAATGACCTAGTTGCATAGTTTATTTTGCTGTTCTATGTAGATTGCTGAAACAACATGAATCAGAAGTTGTTGGATTGTTTATTGGATTTATTGGATGTTGCCCAGATTAGTTGAATTGATAAATTTCTTAAATGACAAAAAGTATAACTGTACATGACTCACTTCCTATTATGTTTTATTATTCTGAGTAATATATATTATTTTCTTCCTTCAGCTTCTTAATGTTGATTCACACAGGATAGGGCTGATAATTGCTCAGAAAACTGCATGTGAAAATGTGCTGTTGAAAAGTATTATGTTGACGATTTTAGGTTCAAGCTTTATTTGTTGGTGATGATAGATATTTCACAGAACAAAGTTGACACATACAGAATTGGAGCTTAAAAATAATTGATATGCTAGTTGTGAGTATGTAAGAACTTTCTTCCTCTCCCAAAAGTGCATTATCATATTACAGTGTGTATACCTTTATACTCTCCACCTATGCTCTGCAGTCGTAAAACTGATATCTTACAATGTGTGATGATTGTGTAGTTGTTTTCATAGAATTGTCCACTAATGTCTGTTTCTCTATAGATCTACTCTATTTTCCAGTTTTTTGGGACTAAATTTTCATTTTTGCCGCATAAATATATTTCATGGCATATCTGGCATTTTATAACAAAATCTCCAGTAAGATGTCTTAAAAATGGAAAAGATTATTAAAGAATTGAACTTCTCTCATTCTGGTTTGTTTATTTTTTCTTGAAAGCAAACTCTTTTTTTCTTCACAAACTAAACTGTGGGACCATTTTCTGCTTCTTCTGTCTGTCTCCCTACCTTGCCCTTGATTCGGTTTTATTGGCTTCAGGACCTAAGATCAGATCTTTTGCACCATGATGGTGCTCAAAACACAGAATGATATTTGAAAAATAAAATGGATTTAGATTATTTGTCTTAAGAACACTACTCGAACTTTGGGAAAGTATAAGTAAGATTCTTGGCCAATGATGTAATATACTTTGATTCTCCCCTCTTCATGTACAACAGCCTTGAGAAGTAGACAGGTGCTCCTTTTATAAAACCTCCTATTCTTAGTGAGCATGGATTTTAAGCGGTTTTGAGAAGCCAGTGTCACTTAACAAGCTGCAACGATTCACTTAAGAAATGTGGCAAGAAAAGTCATAAAGCGGGACAAAATTCACTTAACAAATACCTTACTGAGCAACATAAATTTTGGTCTCAATTGTGGTTGTAAGTTGAGAACTATGTGTACTATTATTAATTTACAGAAAATTGAGGGCTAAGGCTGAGAAATAGTACCGTATTTTTTGGAGTATAAGGCGCACCAGAGTATAAGAGGCACCCAGGTTTTGAAGAGGCAATTTTTTTTAAAATAGGTAGGTAGATAGAGGGATAGAGAGGGAGAGAAAGAGAGAGAAATACAGTAGGTAGGTAGGGAGAGAGAGTAGGTAGGTAGGCAGAGGGAGGGAGGGAGAGAGAGAGAGAGGGAGAGAAAGAGAGAGAAATACAGTAGGTAGGTAGGGAGAGAGAGTAGGTAGATAGGTAGGTAGGTAGAGGGAGGGAGAGAAATAGAGAGAGGGAGAAATACAGTAGATAGGTAGGGAGAGAGAGAGAGTAGGTAGATAGGTAGATAGAGGGGGGAGATATAGAAATACAGTAGGTAGGTAGGGAGAGAGAGTATGTAGGTAGGTAGGTAGAGGGATAGAGAGAGAGAACTAGAGAGAAAGAGAAATGCCGTAGATAAGTAGGGAGAGAGAGAGTAGGTAGGTAGGTAGGTAGGTAGGTAGGTAGGTAGAGGGAGGGAGGGAGATAGAGAGAGAAAGAAAGAGAAATACAGTAGGTAGGTAGGGAGAGAGAGAATGTAGGTAGGTAGGTAGGTAGAGGGATAGAGAGAGAGAAATATAGGTAGGGAGAGAGAGAGAGTAGGGTCCGTTTGGAGAAGGGCGGGGTATAAATTTAATAAAATAAATAAATAATATATATATATATATATATAGAGAGAGAGAAATGCAGTAGATAGGTAGGGAGAGAGAGTAGGTAGGTAGGTATATAGAAGGGGGGAGAGAAATACAGTAGATAGGTAGGGAGAGAGAGAGAGTAGGTAAGTAGATAGGTAGATGTTTCCAGGTGTATTTAGGTGCTGGAGAAGGAAATCACTGACCACCTTTGGAACAAATCTTTGTTTCTGCAGGCACAGTAGTTGACCAACGTAATTCTCTAAGTAGTTGACCAACGTAATTCAATCACTCTAACTAAACAGCTTTCCAAAAGGGAACCCCCCCCCCTTTTGCACTTTGCAAACCTCCCCTAAATGGCCCGTTTTTCATGAAAATGGGCCCATTTTTTTCAAATAAAAGGCATGAATAGCCTTGGAGGGGCTTGCAGAGTGCTCTTAGCAGGCTGTGGGGGGTGCGCAAAATGAGGAAAAAATGGCCCATTTTTTCGTGAAAAGGGACCATTTTTTGGTCAAAGAAATTGCATGCATAGCCTTATGGAGGCTTATAGAGTGCTGCTGGGGGCTGGGGGGACAAAAACACCCTGTTTTTTGCTCATTTCTGCCCTCCCCAGCCCCCAGGAGCTCTCTGGAAGCCTCCATAAGGTATGCACCATTTTGGTGAAGGGGCGGGGTTTCAGGAGGCAAAAAAATGCTGTATTCACTGAATAAGACGCATCCAGATTTTCAGCTTCTTTTTGGAGGAAAAAAGGTGCGTCTTATACTCCAAAAAATACGGTATCTTTGTTTTTATTGAGTTCATGGCTCATTGAGACAAATTCTAAACTGAGGATTTTCTAGTTCACAGATTCTTTTTTTCCCCCCAAACCATAATTTGCAGCTTGTATGGGATTTCAAGAAGAAAAACAGCAATAATAGGGAGAGTTGTCCAGCATAGGTAATTTCAAGGACTAAAGCTGACAATGCTACAGAATATGTACATGGCTATGGCTGTTTATAACCCTCACATGGGATAGCAGGTCTTTATTGGAACAGATAGCTGGAGTAAGTTTGGAGTCTTCAGTATTATTATTATTATTATTTTTAGAAAAAACACCACAAAGCATATTATAGGATCACTGTGGTTACTAGATTAAGAAAAAAGCAATACATAAAAATAAATAAAAAGCAATAAAAAGCAATAAATAAATTCCATATGTTTCTGTTTGGAAGCTTAATGCTTTGGTATGTAAGCCTTGAACTAGCATTCTTTTGTAATTTCCCACAGTTGGCTAACAGGCAAGGATATTTTTTTTTTCAGTCAGAAAATCTGTATTTATAATATTTGGCAAACTAGCTATAATTCACAAAGACTGGTGTATCTGGTTTCTTATGGTGTGTTTCACTAGTTCATCTGATAGTTTGTTGTATAAGATTGACTAAATATAATTTCTACTTTCAAAGATACGAGGAATAAAATAGAGTTGGAGTTCAATCAGGGGTGAAATCCTCCCGGTTTGGCTCGGTTTGGCTGAACCAATAGAGATGATTGTAGTTGGTTCTGTGAACCAGTAGTAAAACAAAAAGGTTCCGAGGATCGCGCGGCTCAGATTTAAAAAGTGAAAAGAAAGCTTCCGACGATTGTGCAGCTCCCAGCTGATCTGCACGATCGTCGGAAGCTTTCACCCTCACTTTTTAAAGCATTTTTTTCCTGCCAGTTGAGGTGAATAGACAGGAAAAAAAATACTTTAAAAATGGAATAAAAGAGCTTCTGACGATCGTGTGGATCAGCTGAGAACGATGCGATTGTCGGAAGCTTCCCCCCCCACTTTAAAATCATTTTCTGCTGCCTATTCGTCCGAACCGGCAGGAAAAAAATGTTTTAAAAAGTGAAAAAATGTTGCCCACCCAATCACATGACCCTCCCACAAAGCCATGCCCATAGAATGGGTGATAAATTTTTTTTAGATTTCACCAATGAGTTGATTATATTAATCTGTTTGGTAAAGTTAGTTCACACTGTGTCAATAATACAAACTTGTTCACATTACTGAGACTGAATTTGATCTGGTCTAGCAGGTCAAGGGAATATGCAAATCAAATAGCTGTCATGTTTAAATATTAAATTTTACAAATAAATAAGTTAATAAATAATAAGTAAATAAATGTTATAGGACTATAAAAGCATAGGAGTTTGTTGTGGCCCCGCAGGGACCGGATGAGCTGCTGATGGACTCTTCTGGCGAGGAACCATATGAGTCTGCCCTGGAAGCTAAGGAAGACTCTGGGGGGTGTTCAGAGTCAGAGCAGGAACCAGAGAGGCTGGTTGGCCACCAGGAGGTGCCTGGGTCATGGAGAAGTGGGGAGGATCAAAGGCAGTTTGTCCATGATGCAAGAGTGAGCAAAGCTGAGAGGCGGAGGCAGCAATTATGTCGTAGGCAGGCTCACAGACGGTGATTAGGCACCAGGTGGTTGTTGAGTGGCCCCTCCCAAGAGAGCTTATAGGTGAGGCGACGGGAGAGGACATTTGCAGGAAACAATTGTTCAAAATTAGTAGTCAAGAAAGTCTGTCTGCGAATTCCATTTGTGTTGGTTTGTTTGGAATATCTGTGTGAAAGGTCGCTGCAGAGCTAACATGAGTTGTCTGGGCTCTCAGCCAAAGGACTTGTTATCTTTTTAATTAAACAGTGGCAAACAGCCAAGCCTGTGTTCTGGTCTATTCACAGGCCGGGGGACAGAACAGGTTTCTATAATATTATATACATATGCATATGCATATGCATATGCATATACATAAACATATACATATACATATACATATACATATCATATACATATACATATACATATACATATACATATACATATACATATACATACATACATACATACATACATACATACATACATACATACATATATATACACTTGTGTCACAACACCCTGGTAAGCCTCAATTAAGGGAGGAAGCATACTGCTTACCTTTTCTGTCTTTTGGCTCATCACCAGAGACCATCTAGACAGAAAGCTATTAGTTTCGTTGTGTCTTTTTTTTTTTTTACATGTGTGTTAGGTTATGAACTGATAAATAAATAAAAAAGGGAGACTAGGATAGATCTATTTCGAGCTTTTTAGCTCTCATCAGCTAGCCATACCCTTACTGGAATTTGAACCGGGGCTGTAATACATGTTAGGCAGATGTTTTAGCCACTAAGCCACCAGGTTCTCCTCCTGATCAGCTGAGAAACAAGCACATAACCCTAACCCTAACCCTCCCCCTACCTATCTACTGTATTTCTCTCTCTCTATCTCCCTCCCTATCCCTTTATCTACCTACCTACCTAACTACACACTCTGTCTTCCTACCTAACTACCTACCTACCTACCTACCTACCTACTGTATTTCTCTCTCTCCCTCTCTCTCCCTCTCTCCCTACCTACCTACCTACCTACCTACTCTCTCTTTCTCCCTCCCTCCCTACTGTATTTCTCTCTCTTTCTCTCCCTCTCTATCCCTCTATCTACCTACCTACTTTTTTTAAAGTTGCCTCTTCAAAACCTGGGTGCATCTTATACTCCGGTGCGTCTTATACTCTGAAAAATACAGTATTTTTACTGAATTTATAAATTTATAAGTAAAATCTTCTTCAAACTTGATTCTGTCTACACCTTTATATCCTTCTTCAAAACATCAATATAACACTATTTTGCTTCTATTTTATGATCCAAGGTAGAACTTGTTTCACATTTTTCTCCTTCAAGAACTAATGCTATTCTGGGATTAATTCCTAAATGATACATGTGTGAGAGTGTGTATGTATATATACACATGGGGGCAGAATCTTTCTAAGTCAAAATAAATGTTGGTCTCTTTTCCTTGACTGTGACATGGCACGGATGAGTTATATTCATTATCCTAAGGTTTCTTTAATGACATGACAGTCAACTCATCTCAATAACAAGTTCTCGTGACTCAACAAAAACAAATAATTTGTGAAATAAGATCACTGGATCTGGGTTACTGAGTGCATGGGGTGTCTAAATTATCATTCTAGAACTAATTCTGATACAAAATGTGCATAGATTTGTCTGTTAACTATTTTCAATTGCTTGTTGAATCTGTTCCAATTGGCCTCAGACCAGTCTGTGAACATCCATGATAATTGTAATGTTCTAAAATTCTCTCAGATATTTTTATCTGCAAGAAACGTAGGGGCCCACATAAGTTTATTGTCATCAGACAATATTGATGGTGACTGTATCTACAGTAATGCAGAAAATTGAAAATGGATACATGTGAAACACAATAAGGAATATAGTGACAACTAAGCCTTACTTTTTTCATGTGACAACAACTGAAGAATGCTCACCATAGATTTTAGAGTGCCTGAAATACTGTAACCTGCAAAGGGTTATCCACACAGCACATATATTTTAGAATATATGGCAACTTATGCATTACCACAAAAATATATAATGTGAGTGACCCTTAAATCAAACAAGCTCCCATTTAACAAATAAATAGAAAAGCAGGGCAAGCAAGCCATTTTCCCTAGCAAACTTGGACATTAAAAATGACAGAACAGTTCCCAAACTGAGCTTTCTAACCCCAATAGTAGCAGCCTCACTAGGATAAACTAAATCATCTCTACAAGCTGGTTTCTATAAGCCAATGAACATGACAAAAGGGTGCTATTATAATATAAAGCTCAGAATATCTGGCACTTCAACTGAATAGATTAAAAATATTATAATGGGTCTGTCATTGCTGTGACAATGAAAACAAGACTACAGGCAGAAAATAATATTTTATTAATATTATGCAGCAGGTCACCTGAACAAATTATCAGGAGATAATCTTGTGATTCTTTTCACCTTGAGCTATTGTTATTTATCTGAAAAAACCCCTCAGTATATTTATGGTCGTTGCTATTCCAAAGCAATATTGAACATTCAACTTCAGATGAATTGAATTATAGTTTAAGAGTGTCCAGGTTGGCTAAGAAATTTGGAAGATTGTAGATTATGCATTTGGTGGTAATTACATAGGGATATGATATAAAGTTATGTACTTCCATTTTTTCAATGAAAAAATCAATAGGAACACAGAACCTCTGATCTAGGGGCAAATGGAGCTAGCTAGTATCTCTTTTGCATCTCCACTGCTCTACTGAAATAAATGGAGCCAAGTGATATTTCCTTTTTAGCAATTTTGGGGAGGCTGTGAGCGGAATGGATTATGGGAAATATACCAGAGGTGGTATTCAGAAGGTTCTGACCAGTTCTGGAGAACCAGTAGCAGAAGGTTTGAGTAGTTTGGAGAGCTGGTAAATGCTACCTCTGGCTGGCCCTGCCCCCATCTATTCTCTGCCTCCCAAGTCCCAGCTGATCAGGAGAGAATTGGGATTTTGCAGTAACCTTCCCCTGGAGTGGGGAGAGAATGGAGATTTTACAGTATCCTTTCCCTGCCACACCCACCAAGCCACGTCACCCCAAGCCACGCCCACAGAACCGGTAGTAACATTTTTTTGAATCCCACCGCTGGAATATACCCAAGGCACCCATTTCCCCCTTAAAACCTTTTAATAATGAAATCTTCAGTATCTTCATAAAACCTGGGTGATTCTGGAATTGATGCAAATTGTGCCTCTCTGACTTACAACTATGTCTGAAAAATTTGAGTCCAAATCACATAAAGTTTGCCTTTGAGGCAAATCAGCTGCTAGTATCACCTTCTTTTCTTTATGGTGATATGATGATTATAAGGCATGCACACATTTGGCATATTAGAAGTGTCATCTGAATGCTTTTTCCTTTCCTTGATTGATATCCTGAAGCAAGAGTTCATATTAGTCTGGTTATGTGGAGAATTTACCTCTAAGTGTGCTTTTATTATGACAATAGCCTCTATGGCATTGATCATAAAGTTTTTCTCCCTGCCTCCTTCATTGTTTTACATCAGCTGGGAGGATATGCTGCACCATGCATGATGTAAGGTCTTGGCAATTAAGAAAATGGCAATAGAAAGTAGTTATTTTTTAAATTATACCACTGAGTAATTACACAAAATCTAATGGTGAACCATTCCCAAGATGCTTGACCAATTGTTCTATGAATTAATTTCAGTATTGTGGATACAAGCATGATGGCGAGAGTATTTTTTATGATTTGGAAGAAGTCTTTAATAACTTCTGCTTTCCACTTTTCCATCCCAATGCTACATCATTTCTGGTAACATGCCAATACATATTTTATTTTTCATGGTGAAATTTTTGTTGCATTTAAACAAACAAGGCTATTATAGTAAGAGCCACATAATAGATTGCCAAATATTATGTACAATAAAAAGATACCTTTCTTTTATCTATAACAGGGGTGTCAAATTGGCGCCCACAGGCCACATGTGTCACACACAGGCCACACCCATCCCAGCTCCGTGAATCAGAAAAATGCTGTGCAATGTCATTTGATGGGAAATTTGTCACATGGCAAGTTTGACACCCATGATATAAAGAGAGATTAAATCAATACATTCAAGTTTTGGATTAGGAGGGTCAGATGCTTGTATAATCATGAACATTAAATGTTTTAGTTCAAGTGTGAAAAAACACATTTCCTTCTTTCATTTTCCAAATTTTTAGTCCAATCAGCAATAAAAAGCCACATATATTGCTTATACGTACATTATGGCAATTTCACACTGATCAGAGAAAGGAGCATAGACTTAAAGGTAAAGATTCTCCTCACACATATGTGCTAGTCATTCCTAACTCTAGGGGGTGGTGATCATCTTTGTTTCAAAGCCCAAGAGCCAGCGATGTCCGAAGACATCTCCGTAGTCATGTGGCTGGCATGACTAAATGCTGAGGTGCACAGAACGCTGTTATCTTCCCATCAAAGGTGCTTCCTATTTTTCTACTTGCATTTTTTACATGCTTTCGAAGTGCTAGGTTGGCAGAAGCTGGGACAAGTAACGGGAGCTTACTCTGTTATGTGGCGCTAGGGATTCGAACCACTGAACTGCCAACCTTTCTGATCGAGCTCATAGCCATGTTAAATGTTGCCACAAAGTCTAATCAATATTATTCAATCATTAATTGCATTGTAACCAGGGACTATTCTTTCTATACACTTCTTAACTATAAAAGCAACACCATTTCTTCTTTGTTTTTCATGTCCTGAGTAATAAATGGTGTCATCTTCTGACTGAAAGTATTTGATCCCAGTCCATCTCAATTCACTGATGTCTAAAATATTAATTTGTAATTGTTTCACTTCATTTTTCACCATGTTAAGCTCTTTCATATTTAGTCACCTTCCTACATCCCACATTCCTATTGTAATTCTATCTTTGCAGTTTCGGATTTTCTTTTTCTGAATAGCAATATCTGCAATTAGGCATCCTGAAAGCTTTAATGTAGGTAACTCATAAACACCATAAACATCATAACTCATTAACCACCATTGTGGTTTTCTTGGTAAAAATACGGGAGTGGTTTACCATTGTCTTCTCCTGCATAGTATGAATTGATGCCCTTTTCCACTGCTACTAAATTGATCGTCTGCCTCCAACATCTTTCTATCTCACTGCAGCCCAATATAGATGCCTGCTAACTTTAAGATGTCCTTCACATCGTGGCTGACCTTGCTGGGTATATATACTTCAGCACACACTCCCAATCTTCCTCACTCATCACACTCACCCACCCATCCCACCATGATGAGATAAGACAGCAGGACTTGGCAGGAGAGACGTGCATTTAGTGCAAAATAATTTTTACACTAATATAAAACTGGTTAGTTCCTTTCCAAATGGCTTGTTTCTTGGGCTTCTTTATGACTTCATTTTATAAAATAAGACAGCACGAAACAATAGCTATATATCCTGCTCAGTGAAGTGATCAATGAGCATTATAACTGAAAGATCTTCCAAATTAGGAGCCTAATTGCAACCAAGCTCTGTACAATACCACTAGAAAGGCACAGTTCTGAAGCCCAAAGGCAGAGCTTAAACACAGGAACAATCTCTTTTGTCAGTGAATGAGTGTATTGTTCACTCTTTGGAAAGCTGACAGAAAAGCTTGTTGCTGACTTTTCCTATGGACTGAAGGAAATTATTAAGTATATCTATATATCCTACAAATGTTATTTCAAACAGTAATGTAAAACAAAGTTAAAACAAAGCACATTTTTAAAACTTTAATGCATGCAATGCCCTCCAGTTTCAACTGACTCTATTCCTTTTTTTGATTTTAAGTTGTACTGTTCAAAAGCATTTCACTTCAGGTGAGACAAATTTATGTACATTGTGAAAAAATAAATTAGCATGTAAAAAAATATAGAAGGAAAGCTTGTTGGTGTAAGGTAGCCCAAATTTAGAAGGAATTGAGGAGCATCTTTTTCAATAAATAAATAACAAATACAAATATTTATTTGTAAAATAAAATAATACTCATACTGCTGCTGAACTATTGCTCTTTTATTTATTCACTGAGTTGAATGGCACACTCATAATTGTGCCAGTGACTGTAAAATAAAGTGCAGTTTTCACCTGACAACACTGCAATATGAATTTAATAATAATAATAATAATAGCCAAATTTATTGACCGCTCAATAAATAAAAACAATAAATATACAACATACATAACAAAATTAAAAACAGATTAAATTAATTCCTGTGCTAAAATCCCATTAACTAAAAATCCCCATACATTTAAAAACCCATAGAGAGAGAGACTACCCTAGGCCGGCCAGGCGGAAAAGATGAGTCTTCAATTTCAAGCGGAAGGAGCGGAGGTCCGTGGTCGTTCTAATATCGGGGGGAAGGTCGTTCCAGAGGGCCGGGCCCGCCACAGAGAGAGCCCTTCCCCTCGGGTTGAGCCTGAGTCCATTGCTTCCCATCCAGATCCGCACGGCTTCCAGGCACTGGCACATCACCGCTACGGCATCGTTGGGGTGGTTTGGGGTAGATATATACAGCTGAGTATCATCAGCGTATAGATGGTACTCTACCCCAAAACCACGGATGATCTCACCCAGCGGCTTCATGTATGCATTAAACAGGAGAGGCGAGAGGACCGACCCCTGAGGCACCCCACATGTGAGGGGTCTCGGGGTCGACCTCTGCTCCCCTGCCAACACAAATTGCGATCGGCCAGAGAGGTAGGAGGAGAACCACCATAAAACGGTGCCTCCCACCCCCAACCCCCCCAGCCGATGCAATAGGATACCATGGTCGATGGTATCGAAAGCCGCCGAGAGGTCTAATAGGACCAGGATGGAGGAACAACCCCCATCTCTGGCCCTCCAGAGATCATCTACCAACGCGACCAATGCCGTCTCGGTGCTATGCCCGGGCCGAAAGCCGGACTGGCGCGGGTCTAGATAATTTGCATAAATAGAGAAGTGGAATGTTATTATTTTTGACATAATAACCTTTTATTATTGGCAGTGCTACTAAAACTAATTCAACTTTTTAAAAACTTTGCAACCTTTAAAATTTTTTTAAGTGTACATCCTATTTATTGAAACCAAAACTGAGATGTTCAAACTATTTATTCATTAGTTTTACATTTTGCTTTTACCTTCAGGAAATTAAATCAGTATATGTAACTCTTGCTCCTCCTATTTTCCTACCCAAAAACCAACAGAACAGAACAGAATAACAGAATTGTAAGGGATTTTAGAAGTCTTCTAGACCAGGGGTCCCCAACCCCCGGTCCGCGGACTGGTGCCGGTCCGTGGCTTGATAGGAACTGGGCCGCAGTGAGTGGCGCTACTCTTAGAAAGGGCCAGAGAGGAGAAGGAGGGAGGAGGGGGCAGCCCCCTGGGCAGAATGCGCACTGGGGGCGGGAGAGTGCAGGCCACGCCGTTGGGGCCCCGAGAGGGGCGAGTGAGCCGACTCACTCCCTCGTGCACGCATGCACTGCCTGTTCCCCCTCTTCCCCTCTACGCTGGCCGAGCCATGGCCACCAGTCCGCGGAATTTTTTTAACATGAAACCGGTCCCTGGTGCCAAAAAGGTTGGGGACCCCTGTTCTAGACCAACACATTACTCAGGCAGGAACCCCCCTACCATTTCAGACAACTGGTTGTCCAATCTCTTCTTAAAAACTTCCAGTGTTGGAGCACTCAGAACTTCTGGAGGCAAGTTGTTCCACTGATTAATTGTTCTAACTATCAGGAAATTTCTCCTTAGTTCTAGGTTGTTTATCTCCTTGATTAGTTTCCATCCATTGCTTCTTGTCCTGTCCTAAGGTGCTTCTTCTTCTTTGTGGCAGCCCCTGAGAAATTGGAACATTGCTATCATGTCCCCTGTTGTCCTTCTGTTCATTAAAAACCTATTGAGTTTGGCTTGGGTGAGGAAGGAGGACTGGGTACAAAATCACCTACTGAGCATCAGTGACTGAAAGCAAACTAAAACCTCGATTTCCCAGTCCTAATTCAGTAATTACGGTAACTATACTACATTGACACTGGTGTGTGTGGGTGTGTGTGTCTTCTTCAGTAGGGTGTCCTGGTAACTGCCTGGACAAGCCCTTGGCAAGATTTCAGAAGTGATTTTCCATTGCCTTCTTCCGAGGCTGAGAAAGCGGCTGGCCCAAGGACACCAAACTGACTTTACGCCAAAGGTGGAACTAGAACTCCCAATCTCCTGGTTTCTAGCCTGATGTCTTAACCACTAGACCAGATTAGCTCTTTTTTAAGATAACCCTCTGCATTTCTTTTGCATCTCTTTATCTCTTTGTTTTCTGAACATGATCACAGCAGCTGTTAATAGTAAGTGTTATTAAGTATGCACAACTAATATTCCAGTGATGTGTTCAACAATTTCAACATGCTGATCTTAGCTATTCACATTTAATATCCATTTGTTTCAGTTCGCCTTCATGAGCTAGAGATTTAATTTTAAAACCTAAGAGCTACAGTGTTAATAAAAACAGTTTGGGCACTGTGTCTGTCAACTGTATATCACTATGTGATTTATCAAGCCTCCAAATATGCCATCATAAAGAATTTGCAGGAAAATACAAAAAAAAATCAGTCACAGGACTATCAGTACCGCACAATATATTTTTAACTAAAGAAATATTTTGATTTCAAGACTCCCTCATTTATTTTGAATTTAAAAAATATGTTTCTGAGCAAGGAAATAAGAATTGGTATCATTGCATGCTTGGACAGTTAGTTACTCCTTCCTGCTCACTCCATTTCTAGTTTCCCCTCCATCTATGTTCCCGCCAGCACCTTGCATTACATCCTTTTTTTTTACTATTTATATATAACACTTATTTATTTTATTTGTCAGTTATGAGATCGGCAGTTATTTTTGCCAGTTATAAGTTCGGCAGTTTTGAGATCGTAGTTAGCTTTTTTAAAGTTACAGTTTTGTCTCCCATCGTTATGACTCTCTTTACAAGGACGTAAATTGAGGTCAATATTTATTTAGGTGAAGTGTTTTTTCGCTTTAATGAGCTTTCCCCCCCCCTTTTTATAAATTTTATTTTTAGTTTTCAAAACAGACAAAACACAAAAAAAACCCTCTTTCTTTACGTAGTGTGAATCAATTGGTTACAAAAAGGAGATTTTCATGCATTTCTTTCACAGTCACCCATAATACATACAAGTTCTAGTATTTTAAATCTAATATATTTATGCATATTGCCATCATCATACCCCCATTCTCGTTTCATTGCGGTTTCTTTTCTTTCTGTCAGTAGTACAGTGCGACATTGAATGAGTTAACCCTTTTTCCACCTTCTAGTTCAGTTCTTTTTTTTCACTTCAGTTCATCACCATTTCCCCCCCACTTTTTTCTAACCATTGATATCACAGCTCCCAATTCCCCCCCCTCCTCTTTGTGTTCGTTTTTTAGTAATTTAGATAACATATCTAATTCGACACAATCAGTTATCTTATATATTGTATCTTATAATATCTATAATATATAATATATATTGTATCTTATAATATTATAACTAATATCTAATCAGTTATCTTATATAGTGCCTTGGTAAGGCCACACTTGGAATACTGCATACAGTTTTGGTCGCCACGATGTAGAAAAGACGTGGAGACTCTGGAAAGAGTGCAGAGAAGAGCAACAAAGATGATTAGGGGACTGGAGACTAAAACATATGAAGAACGGTTACAAGAGCTGGGTATGTCTAGTTTGATGAAGAGAAGGACCAGGGGAGACACGATAGCAGTGTTCCGATATCCTAGAGGGTGCCACAAAGAAGAGGGAGTCAAACTATTCTCCAAGGCACCTGGGGGCAGGACAAGAAGCAATGGGTGGAAACTAATCAAGGAGAGAAGCAACTTAGAACTAAGGAGAAATTTCCTGACAGTTATAACAATTAACCTCTGGAACAGCTTGCCTCCAGAAGTTGTGAATGCCCCAACCCTGGAAGTCTTTAAAAAGATGTTAGATAGCCATTTGTCTGAAATGGTATAAGATTCCTGCCCACGCAGGGGGTTGGACTAGAAGACCTACAAGGTCCCTTCCAACTCTGCTATCGTATATTGTGTATATTGTATATTAGGCTTTCTCCTGATGGAATGTTAGGGTCTTTCCACCTTTGCGCAAGGAGCATCCTTGCCGCAGTTAGCACATACGTGATCAAATACTTAATTTTTTTACTCATTAGGTCCGGCAGGTGGTTTTTTCTATCACGGCAACCTGGTCTACTCATATATGGGATGTAACATAATGCTTCCGCTTTCACCTTTCAGCCCCAGTCCAGGAGCCTTTGCAGGCAGTCACTTTTGTGACAAAATATTTTGTGTTAAATTTAAATATACAGACAAAGAAATAGCTTTTATTTCTTTGTTGGTAAATTTAAATTTAACATACTGTATATTTAGGTGTACTGATGATTTGCTTCTTCTCTTCAGATTATTTTCTTGTAAATTTTTACTATGTTTAGAAAAGTTGGATCCAGTCTCAAACTAAGCAGTGTGCTGCAGCAGGGTCATATGAATGGCTAATAACTGTGTCTGGTTATATGTGACATATGCAAACAAAATGTTCTCCTCTTTCCTTAAGGAAATCTGCTTTTGTTTGGTGATGCAAATAGTTATCCAAATAGCAACCCGCAACTCCCTCTCCTCCTCTGAGTGCACTAGACTGAAAGTATAAATGACTCTACAAGGCACAAGTCACCACTTGTGTGTGGTTCTGGATGTTTCAAGTGACAGTCTATTGATTCAGGTGAAGCATTGTTGCCATTAACTGACATTGCAAGATTACAACGTGGCCCAAATAGCAGCCGAAGGGTTAAGGCAAACCTTGTGAGCCTGGCAACAGTCCAGGTGATCTAATCCACAGAGGAAGGAATATAGTCTTGTGAAAATGATCTAAGAGGCATCTGAGGAAGTGTAAGTCATAACGGAATGGCTGCAATGGATCAATAGTTGTCTTTAAAAAATAAATACAAGTTCAGACTGTGTTTGACGGTGAACTGAAAATGATCTTCGCACAGCCATTTATTTACTTAAACCTGGTAGAAACTGTCAAGCTGCATTACAGTTATATATAAATACTAGCACCACACTATTATAATCAGGTGTGGTCAGCTAAGGACTTTTCTTTAAAAAAATGTTATTTTACAGTTCCCACATCTTGGCCATAACCCTTGGCTATCTTCACAGGAATGATTTCCGTTCTTCTGGATGTCATTAGATGATTATGCTCATTTCAAAGCCATCACAGCAACATTGATTTCATTTTAACTCCTTTCTTTCTTTCTTTCTTTCTTTCTTTCTTTCTTTCTTTCTTTCTTTCTTTCTTTCTTTCTTTCTTTCTTTCTTTCTTTCTTTCTTTCTTTCTTTCTTTCTTTCTTCTTATATAAGTTCAAGCAACATGGATTGTTCCTTATGTGTTTCATATGACATTACAAAAATAAGCATGTTGAATTTGGCTAATGCATGCCTTGAAATCAATCATCTATATTAACAGAGAAATCAAAGATTCAGGAATGAGAGCCCAAATTATTTGAAGAAGGTGTGACAGGCTATCTTCTGACTATCAAAGCAAAGCCAAGATGGACTGGTCATCTCTACCAATAGTGATATGGACTGAAGGTGGTTTCTTAGCCAGAAGATGGCAGTGTGAGAGTGCAGATTAGAAGTCAACAATTCCTTTCCACATGGAACAAGCTGAATAAAAATGGATTTTGACTTGCAAGTATTTATTAAGCCATTAGCTATAGCATTGTCACAGAGCCAGTCTGCTTCTCCCTGAAGATTAGCCAGCTTGAAAGTGCTGCCTAACAAGGTTTCCTTTTTCCTTCACATCCCATTTGAAACAAAGATTGCCATCCAAAGAAAACTTACATGGAAGTAAAACCTGTGGAATAAGGATATGCCAGATAATGGCTTTTAAAAAATAATAATAAAAAAACAATAAAATGGTGTATAAGTTTTTCATGTTTGTCCTGGTATGGATGCTGCCAATTTTGTTTAATTAACTCAAGCCTTAATATGGATGACTTGATCATTGGACTTTCAATTTACATACACAAAAGAAGACTCAGATCCTAAATAATGCAAGCCACTGTTAAGATACTTTTCTTGTGAGACCGTATAAGAACCATTATTTACAAAGGCATTACAAGAAGGACACACAGGTAGTTTTCAGTTATCATTGGTGACTGGAACCGGAATTTCCATCACCAAGTGATGTAATTGTATTTAAGATAATTTTTTTATTGATTTTTACATAAACACAATTAATACAGACTTAACAAGAAAAAACATCAAAAAGCCATCTTGCATTACAAATTACAAATTTTAAAGAGTATATCAGTTATTCACAGGTTTCTGTATGTTTCATCAGTAATTATCACTTATTTTTCATATCAAATTATTACAATTCTTATATCTCAACCTTAATCTTACTAATTATTTTAGCATCCCTTTATGTGTAATGTATGACTATCTAATGGCATTCTATTTATTAAACAAACAACAAGAAAAGAAATTTAAAAAGGAAAAGCTATCACCCTAAATTGCGTCTTTTAAAAGACATATTGACCGGGTATTCATAAATTCTGTGCATCTCTGAAATGATTATTATTCATGAGTAATCTGATTTTATAAGTTTTAAATCTAAAAATTTGTCATGTAGCTTAATATCAATATCCCAAAATTCTCATCTAGTGTTTCAATTTCAATCTATTTCTTCTTTAAGAGTGTCTTTAGGATCTGACCACCTATTAGCATCCTTTTTTTATTCCCCAACCTACCTATGTAAATTCAATAACAATATGATACAATCTTAGGTTTTATGAATAGTTATTAACTAATTAATAATTCTTCAATAACATTCTATAACCATCTAGCTAGTTATTTAATTATTAATAGTCTAAATATAAGAATTTCAACCAGTATTAACTATCATTTTTCCGTTGCTCTTAATGTAACTCATAATTTCTGTTCTTGTGATTTTTGCAATAATATCTAATATCGTCTCAAATTTATATCCAATCTCATATTCATAACTTTTCACCAGTATGTAAGTAAATATATACCATTAACTATAACATTTATTATAGATTAGTCTACATCCCTGCGGCCGATTCGCTCCCACAGAGAGGGACTTCTCCGTGTGCCGTCCACTAGGCTGTGCCAGCGGGCGACGCCCAGGGGAAGGGCCTTCTCTGTGACGGGCCCGACCCTCTGGAACGACCTTCCCCCCGATATTAGAACAACTATGGACCTCCGCTCCTTCCGTCAAAAATTAAAAACACATTTCTTTTGCTTGGCCAGCTTGGGATAACTTAACTGTTTCTAGGGGTTTTTAGGGGTTTGTTTTAGTTTAATGGGATTTTAGCGCAGGGTTTAATTTAATTCTTTTTAATATTGTATTGTTGTGATTTTATATGCATTTTAATTTCCCTGTGCCCCGCCTCGAGTCCCTTCGGGGAGAGAGAGCGGGTTATAAATTAAATTAAATTAAATTAAATTAAATTATTATTATTATTATTATTATTATTATTATTATTATTATTATTATTATTATTATTATTATTATTATTATTATTACTATTATTATTATTATTATTATTATTGTTATTATTGTTATTATTGTTATTATTGTTATTATTGTTATTATTGTTATTATTGTTATTATTGTAAATATCTATACAGTGGTACCTCGGTTCACGAACTTAATTCGTGAACTGACTCTGGTCGCGAACCGAATTGTCCGTGAACCGAGGCACAGTTTTCCATATGCTAAAAGCATAACAAAAATTAAAAAAAAGTCACTGAAAGTACTCACAGTGTGCGTGCTGGGGCTTTTTTCTGTATTTTCTTCTCTCTACGATCTTCCTACAGGAAGTCACAACCATGTGACAGCCAGGAATACATTAAAAATGGCCGCAGTTCCTGTTTGTGAACCGAAGCAGAGTTCGTGAACCGGAGCACATTTTAAGGAAAATTTCTGTTCGTAAACCGAATTAGTCGTGAACAGAGGCGTTCGTGAACCGAGGTACACTGTAATTGTTAATAACTATTAATTAACTAATAATCCTTTGATGATATTTGAGATACAATCCAACTAGTTGCTAATCAACAAAGAATAACAATTTTCCTTATCAGCCAGTGTCTTTCCAGTAGCAAATTAAATTTGCCTCTT
The DNA here is from genome assembly GCA_039707465.1 of Rhabdophis nuchalis. Classification (NCBI taxonomy): domain Eukaryota; kingdom Metazoa; phylum Chordata; class Lepidosauria; order Squamata; family Natricidae; genus Rhabdophis; species Rhabdophis nuchalis. The sequence continues at coordinate 149,754,402 of CM077645.1, forward strand.
TTGTTATTTGTGGTCTCCATCTCTTATTACTTCCCTTCCCAGGTCTTTCTTCAGCTTCTTTTTGCACTTTACTATCCAATGTAACTATCCAATAGTAATGCTGTCCAGCTCCTATCCTTGCGTATTGCTTATTTTTAAATGTCCGAGGTATTGCTGGAGAGATTTCTCCTCTTCTTTCTTTTCCCTTTTCTTCTCCTTGATGACCAAGCTGGAGTCCAGTTTTCTCATATTTTTGGGAGGGTTTTCCCTTTACAATATTTTCTCCAACACTTAATCGATTAATATCATCCTCATTTTCTTCACTTAAAATAAGCTCCTCATTGTCTTGATCATTTTCCACTTTCTCTAATTTCTTTAATTTCTGAAATCTTTGATTGGTCTTCGCTTGTTTCAATAGATAAGATTCTGTCCAATGTGTCATTAATTCTTTTATTACTTTGTTTTAGTAAATTCAAGATTTCAGCCCAAAATTTTTGGTTTTCTATAGTATCCACTTCTATGTATGTACCCATAATGACAAATCCACAAGGTTGTAAAAGCCTCCTTGGTGTTTTGCTTATTCTTTCTTTAGCGTTTCAAAGAATATAGCTGTTAAGTATCCACCAACGCCCTCTAGAGATGATACAATGTAACAAGTAGCCTAACGATGTTACGCTTTAACTTTCCTTTCTTTGTTCTCAAGCGGAAGAACAGAAACAGAAAAAAAATCAAAAGTATAAGCCTTGGTTTAATTCACGAATGCACAATAAAACTTCAAAAATAATTATTAAAATTATTAAAGATAATCCCAGATTCAAGATTTGAGTAGAAAAGTTTTTTAAAAAGGAGAAAATAAAAGAGCCAGAAATAGTCTAATCACTTTCTGCGCAGACAAAAATAGCTTCGCTCTTGCACTTTAATGTGCCATTTCGGAAAACTCTATAAAGAGTAGAAACCTCTCAATTCGATTAATTCTGCCGCTTATTTCAAAATTCAAGGCTTTAATAAAAAGAAAGTTTTTTTAGCAAAATGTTTCAAAAAAGAGAGAGAATACCTTCCTGGTGTTACACTTTCTCTTTCAAATGGTTCCTTCCATTCCGAAGCTTTCCCGTCGCCTTGTCTGCCCACGTGTGTGTGTGTGCCTATTTGTCACCCTTCAGAAGCTTTCCCTTGTGTTAAACAGGGTTTTTTGCGATACCCCTGTGATCAGCGATGCTTGCTTCCTAATCGCCGTCCCTCCAGGACAGTTTAGGTTCCTATTGAACCAAGGGGCAACAAAAGGTCAACCGGGGTCTCTGCAGCATAGAGACCTCTGGTTGTGTCGGTGCGGCATAGCTCCGCCCTCTTCACAAAGTGATGTAATTGTAAAGAATGATGTAACATGACCACATTGCTTAGCAGTGGCAATCCCAGCAGTCTTGTTGCTGTCATTAAATGAGGAGTGGGATTGTTAAACTAGGACCTCCTCATGACTTCCTGTGGGTTTCTAACAAAGTCAACGGAAAGGCCACAGGAAGTCACAAGTAGGCTAGTGGAGGAGGGATAATTGCCTGCCACAACCCAACATGACCACAGCAAGGCTGGGGGTGATTGCTGCTGGGGGTGGGAGGGGCAAAGGTTTCATTGAGAAGATTGCATATATTCAAACTCAGGCTATACTATCAACTCCAGATTTACCTTTTTTCCTCTGATCCCATCTTTATCTTATCCTCAAGTCTGAATTATAAAACCATAAGGAGAGTGAAAAGAGTCACTATAAGTCATTGTTATGGTAACAGTTCTTTTTTGTCATCCTATCAATGTCAGGGTTCTGCTAGTAAGGACAATTATTAGTAGATACCAATTTAATTTATCAATACTAGATAATTCTAAGCTTGTTCCTTCCTCTTGAGAATACCCATTTTTTCTACTCCCAATGAAGGAAAAATGTAGACAACGTTTTGATGACAAGGGTGCCTTGGTGCTGATGCATATCCAAGATATGACAGGGAATTAATGACAAGTGTTAAGACACTCCAACCCACAAACTGAATGTTTGCTGCCATTTTAACTTTCAGTGAATTAGCATTTGCCAAAGAACCAAATGAATGCAATGACATTGGAAGAAGAAAGGAAGAAACTGCATTTGAGTGCTAGTTTTTCCATCACCCGGCTTAATGCCTCAATCTCAAAATGTTGCAGCGTTTGATATATTTGGTCTATTTGTCTTGCAAGCAATAAGCATCTATTTACCAACACCTTTCTTTTATTAACTTACATTATATTTGGGGGGAAAAAGGTACTGACCATTTGACACAACAAAGCATCAAATTTAACTTCAGGTGAGTCCAGGACATGAGATTTTGTAATCTAAGGCAAAACAGCCAACTTCTTATTTATGCTAACATTAATCCATTTGTCCTTATTTACTTGTCACTTTTATTACTGTCTGAGCATCAATTAGAGAGAGACCAATAATTTAATTTATTGATCAGCTCATAAAACTAACACACATATCTAAAAAAAATACATAACGTAATTCTTGGCTTGCTGTCTAGATGGTCTCTGGTGATGAGCTGAAAGGCAGGAAAGGAAACAGTATGTCTCCTCCCTTAATTGGGGCCTAATAACAGGTTGTTGTGAAACAATTACCTATACTAATATACCCTGTCTCAGCTGATGCAACAAGGGGAACCGGCTTGGCTAAAGTGCTAGGCTCCCTGCTTAGCATACAACACAGCCCCGGTTCGAATCCCAGTAAGGGGTATGGCCAGCTGATGAGAGCTAATAAGCTCGAAATAGATCTATCCTGATTTCTCTCTAATTTAATTTATTGATCAGCTCATAAAACTAACACACATATCTAAAAAAATTACACAACGTAATTCTTGGCTTGCTGTCTAGATGGTCTCTGGTGATGAGCCGAAAGGCAGGAAAGGAAACAGTATGTCTCCTCCCTTAATTGGGGCCTAATAACAGGTTGTTGTGAAACAATATATATATGCTGGTATTGCTGGCTTCGGGGATTTTCCCGTGTATAAGGCATAGAAATGTTATTGCAACGTTTCGACAAGATCTCACTTGTCATCATCAGGCAGGCTTCTGTCTGTGACGTCACTGTGATGTCACAGACAGAAGCCTGCCTGATGATGACAAGTGAGATCTTGTCGAAACGTTGCAATAACATTTCTATGCCTTATACACGGGAAAATCCCCGAAGCCAGCAATACCAGCATACCTACACCCGTGAAAATCTACGAAAACATATATATATGTGTGTGTGTGTGGTGTGTTAGTTTTTATGAGCTGATCAATAAATGAAAACAATTCTCTATCTATCTATCTATCTATCTATCTATCTATCTATCTATCTATCTATCATCTATCATCTATCTATCTATCTATCGGAAACAGTATGTCTCCTCCCTTAATGGGGCCCTAACAGGAAGTTGTGAAAACAATTATCTATACTAAATACTCCTGTCTCAGCTAATGCCATAAGGTAGAGCTGGTTAGGCTGAATTGCTACACTTCTGCCTGAGATGCATTACAGCCCCGGTTCGAATCCCAGTAAAGGGTATGGCCAATTGATGAGACCTAATAAGCGCGAAATAGATCTATCTTGGCCTCTCAAATTTAAAATGGGCTTATTATCCAGGGAGGTCTTATTTTCAGGGAAACAGGGTACATATATAAGCTTCTTTTAATTATATGTTTGAATCTCTCTGTAGCTAACTCAAATGGAAGATATACATTGTAAGATAATGGTAGCATCTTCTGTTCTTCATTTCATACTGAGAGTAGAGTTTTTCCCCCCATGTAAATATCAGCCATAAAATGTGGGCTTATTGTAGATGTTATATATTTCAGTAAAAAGTATGTAACAAATTAAATTGTTCTGGAAATGGTCCTGATCTTGTATTTATTTTCATTAAAACTTTTTTTGTCCCATTTCTGGCAGATCTAGAATAATGGCATAAGAGGTATCTCAGACAATGAGTATCAGAGCGAGTAAATTTACTACGAGGCATGAATTTTTGTGTGTGTAATTTAATAAAAACCTGACATCTATTAGGGGAGTTTATCCTACTCATTCCATCTGTCCTTCACTTTAGGCAACTAACAAAGTTTTATAAGAATTTATATAAAGTGTGAATTGGATAAAACCAAATTACTTTCACTGATTTGCAGCTGGGTGTCTAAGGAAATTGATAGCCTTGTTTTAGGGAGGAGAATTATTTTGCTTTTGAACTTACCCACCCTCTAGCAAAAGGTATTGCAGATCTACAAACAAGAGTTCTCATCTAGACTAGTCTAGTGGGACTAGACCCATCCCTCCCTGCAAAAGAACTTTATCTCCATTTGTCTCCAAATCTGTGACAATTTGACTGCAGGCAGCAGTGAATACTAGCTAGTTGATACATGTATGAGTTTCCCTAGGTGGACTCTATATTTGATGCTATTGTCTGTTTTACCTGCTTGTTAATGGCAGTATAAGGTGAGCAAGTGGCTAGGGGCTTATTCCGAAAAGGAGCTTATCTACCCTTTTTCACTTGAAATGGGGTAGTCAAGGGCCACTCGTATACAGCTGGAAGGAGCACTGAGCGAGCAACTTTGTGATATTTACTGCAGTATGCGCATATCTCAGTCCCACCAATTTTGCTGTAGTGGCTTCATTGCTTCTTTATTATCATAAAAATGGGAAGTATATTCATGTATATCCATGTATATTTATTGTTTTAACTTCCCTGTGCACCGCTCCGAGTCCCCTTGGGGAAAGGGAGCGGCCTAGAAATTAAATAATAATAATAATAATTATTATTATTAAGTTCTGTAAAGACCCCAGTCTAATTTTTTAGATTTCCCTCTGGATATACATAAAAGGCATTCTCACTGGCTCAAGGTTGACTCAGCCTTCCATCCTTCCGTGGTCGGTAATATGAGGACCCAGATTATTGGAGGCCAATATACTGACTCTGTAAACCACTTAGAGAGGGCTGCAAAGCACAGTGAAGTGGTATACGTATAAATCTAAGTGCTATATTGCTATTGGACTGGGGAGGAGAAATCTAAAACCAAGGATTGTGCATTGTATTTGACCATTTCTCTTTACCATACAAACATCACTGCATATGGTCAGAAATAATAGTCAAAAAGTAATCCAGTGGCACAACCAGCTAATGTGGTCCGACTTTAACTTATGCAGCACATGAAAACTGGTTTCTGCTTAAAGATTGGTGAGTTTATTTTCTCTATGACAGTGTGTCTTTTGGATGTCTGGATTCACAGTCTTACAGATGTATGGAGTTAAAGTACTGGACCTACCACCATCACTACTACTCATCCTGTAATGCTCTAACCAAGAGGACATTTTGCTGCTCAATTCTGATGATTTTGTAAAAAAAAATTCTCTTGCATTAACTCGCACCCATCAGGGATACATTTTGATGCCGTCAATGTATGGCATGACAGCAGTCTCTTCTTTGACTATCAGGCTTCTGGGGTACTTTGGTCTGCACATTCTCACTTTTCAGCTGATGTCTGGCATAGAGTTTCTGTCTACTGTAGTTGTTTAGCAGCAGATTGCCACTGTGACATTTCTGCCTTCTGGCTTAAGTCTCCTAGTGGCCTTTACACAAACTGGCAACACAGTGTGTACGTTTTCTTTAGATGAGGCAAATGAACCATTGTTTTCCCTGTACAAATTATAAGGCCAAGCTGTTTTATGATAAATGGTTTATGTCTAACCTCCCTTACACTTCATAGCCATAAGTGAATATAATAAAAGCCAGTGACTTTATTGTAGAACAACAATATGACTGCCCAGTGTGCCTTCATATAATTGACTCCAAGATACATTTCTGCCAACTGACATCTTGTCATGTAGCAACAAACCCAGATGGTCTTTTCAATGTTGCATATTAAGCAACTCAGGGCAATTTCTCCCCTCAATTCTGATTTAAAAAAAAGAATAATCTAAACTGGAAGTGATCTTTTTTTTCTTTTTCTACATCCTGGTAGTGCAATCCTAAACATGTTCATTCAGGAATAAATTCCACTGAATTTTAATGAAGATTATTATTGTATAAGTGGATATAGAGCTGTAATCTGAATATGCAAAAGCATCAGGAAAGAAAGACAAACCAGGATTGTTTCATCAATTATTTCTATAATTCTAGCAAATTAGGTCTATCCCTGTGTTAGAAGTCTGTTAGTTTCTATCCTGCTAATAATCCCTTAGTTCATTAATGCTTCTGTTTCTTTTAGGCATAATTTCTTGCTGCCATGAATGCAACAGGAAGCTATTTTGGGGACACACAAATTTTGACAGTATCAGCCAATATCCAGTATTCCCTATTTACCCAAGCTTAGTACATAGCGTTAAAACACTGCAGTTCCAGGTGCATGTATACAATTAATTAACTGAAATATTTCCAATTTGGGGACAGAGCAAGATTTAGCATAAAGATAGCTTTGGTTATCTCTGTATCTTATTTATATGCATAAAACAATTCAGAGCAAGTTTGTTGATACTATTTGATGTCTCAATGATTTGATGCTGTTAACCATAGTACTTTGGTGGAACACTCAAGGGAGCTATGATTGGAAGCCTCATTTTGTTCTTCCGTTCTTACCTGTCACAATATTGTAAGAAAGTGATAGTGGGAAACATTTGCATCAGGGGTGGGTTCTGCCCAGCTTTACTGCCCGTCCCCTCGTGTGCGCACATGCGCAGTTCAATAAAAAATGTTTTGCGCATACACAGAACTAAAAAACAAGATGGTGGCGGTGACGAGGGAACCGGTTTGGGGGTGTGGTAGGCCTGGGTCACTGCTGATTCCAGCCCCAGGCCACCATACCACTACTGGTTTGGCCAAGTAGGGCCGAACCGGTAGGGACCCACCATTGATCTGCATGCACCCTTAAGTTCTGGGGAGTCCTGCAAAATTCTGTCTTGTTATTTAATATCTAGATGAAGTTGTTGAGAAAAGTAATTTGCAAATTTAGAGCTCTATATCATCAGCATGCTGCTCGGCAAGGGTGGGGGTGAGTACTGAAAGATTGTACAAATTATGTAACTAACAACTACCCAAGTACTTTGATCCCTATACTAAAAATATTCAGGGCACAAATAGTCCCAATGCTGACCTATGGTGCAGAATAGTGAGGTCTTAATAAAGCTATCCCACTTGAGCAAGTTCAGATCTGGATTTTTTTAAAGTTGCATACTGGGAACGGATAAGAATACATCTGCCCCTGCAGTCAGAGTGCAAACAGGCATCCATTCCTTACATAGCCATCTAATAACTAAAGTTTCACATACTGGCAGAGGATCCATTCAATGGACCCTGATAGGATTCCTGTAATATGTTCAACAGAATGGATAAGTATAGCTCAGCCCAACTCCTGGATCAACCAACTTTTGAAAGTTATTTCACAACATGGATTTTCTCCCCAGAATCTACTCTTGATGGCCTCCTAGGCAAGAGAAATGTTTAAACAGAGATTCATCCATATTAGTGCTAAAACAAACATGGTATTATTGGATAAGATAGTGCGAACTCTGAAGCAAATCTGACTGGGATCTTTTTGGAGTCTTCAGGGTTGCCATAGTATGAAGAAGGGAGAGGGAATGGGGGATATAGTTAGATGATGGTTTGTAGCCAAAACAAAATAGTTTCCTGTGGGAACTAAGGACATTCTAACAGGTGGCTTGGGAGAGGAGGAGTCCAGTTACCAAGCGACCAGCCAGCACCTCGATTGGACAATGTGACTGATTGTTTGGGGAAATGGTAAATTTTCACTTTTTAATCAGGTGAAAACCACAGGAACTTTCAGAGTCAATTTCCACCAGTTTGTGCCAATATGATACCTTCAATAAAATTGTTCTTTGAGGAACCTGCTTGCCTCGGAGTTCTGCTTTCTATTACTTGGAACCCTGACAGACAGATTCTTTGTTTGGTAAGAATAAAATTATATTTCAACCTAAAAAATACTTGTGACTGAATCTGATACAATCTTTAAGAAGTACCTATTGCACAGCAAAATTTGAATTATTGGACGTCATGGCCAAATATGGACACTTCCACCATTTGCTATATTTTGCTATAACTTGAATATGCAGCATCCCAGCATTTGAAAATATTTCTCATATTATTGTTTTACTTTCAATTATATGCCCCCATTAGGCTGAAATGCTTACAGTATCATCCGTTTTGGAACAAACATCCCACTGGGATCCAAATCATAGGTTGTCATATTTGATTCTGGCCTCAAATGTACATATTTTATGTAGAACTGCTAAGTTTATAATTAAGGCAGTAGTTCTATGAATCTGATACATCAAACAAATTGGGGTACCCTATAAGGGAGATTCATTTGTCCAATTACTGCTTCTTTGAATTAATATATTTGTATTTTATAACTATATCTCCTCCTAGCTATCTCATTTGGAAATTCTGTGTATTATATTATTTTATTGGATTTTATTTTATTGATAAGGTTGCAAGAGTAATCAATAGACAAATTACTATTACTTTTTTTTATCAATATGCTGTTGATATGCATTTATACTTTTCTCTTACTGGGAGCTCATTTTGACATCTCAGTATCCTCCATGTATTATCTCCTATAAAGAATTGGATGCAGAAGAATAAACTGCAAATGAATTCAAAAGAGATAGAACATTTGCTGATTCTGAGGGTCAGACTTCAGTGTCTGGGAGATGTGTGTGTCCTGGATGGCGTTATATTCCCTTTAAAGTATAAATTTGCAGTGTGAGGTCCCCTTGAATTCAAAACCAATGTTCAACAGACACGTAACACAATAGCTCATATTACTAAATTAAGGAGGAGACTTCAATTGATTAGTATTCTCGTGAGTGGGCTGCTGCTAAGTGCTCTTTGTAAGCCTGATTTTAAGATGGTCTGTAATAGTACCTGGCAAAAATATGTCAATAAAAAGGGTTGCTGAAAGAACTTCACTTCTGGATGCCTGGTGCAACCAATGCAAAGTGCTTTTGATATTACATAAAGCCATTCATGTATGACTTAAACTCAAGCTATCTACTACACTTCCAATGCAATTCATCCTAGGCACTAATGGGACAATTTCTGAGCTTTGACAGGTGTGCATGCACGTGTGTGTGTGTGTGTGTGTGTTTGATTGATATTAATAAGAGATCAGTGGTGGATTCCTCCGGGTTCAGCCCAGTTCAGCTGAACTGGTAATAGTGGTGGCGGAAGGCCCCACCCACCCACCCAGCCACTTCTGTGCAGACGTGTTGCACGCACATGGGAGCGCGCACAGGAGCGCACCAGAACTGGTAGTAAAAATATTTGCAACCCACCACTGTAAGAGATATTATATTATTAGTTTTAATATAATGAATCAATGAGCAAAGTCAATAGTATAGAACACATTGGAACTGAACAGACTCCTATTTATCAGAGGAAGGAGATCAAAATTTTTATTTATCCAGATCTTCAATCACCACTGTTTTAGTTTGTGTTTCATATCTGTCATGCTTCTAATATTATTTTTATGGAAGTTTTATTGTATATTTTCCAGCTGTGTGCAGCATAAACAAATAATAAAAAATAAATAAACCAGGTTGGAGAGAGATCTTCCTAATTATCAAGAAGGCAGAAAATTTGATGTATCCGAATCCTTAAAACACTCAACCTATACAATAGAAATGCAGATAAATTAATATGCTAATTTGAACTCTACCTATTTAATAAGAGTTGTGTTTAGTCCTTGAAGTCATATTTATACCTTCTTTAGCATAATTTTTTTAATCAACCATAAGCAGTAGAAAGCTCAGGTTTTAGTTTGAATTAACTATGGCAGCAGAGGGGGGCAGAATTAATTAAAGGACATAAAAAAACACCTATGAAAAGTTACAGTTAGCATATTTCCTCCTGGGACTTTTTATACGTGTCAGAATGGAATTGCCAGTGGGGTTAATTCTGAGACTGTTCTGTCAAATGTTAGGTTCCAGTACAGATATTTGTGTATATATGAACAACTGTGTTTTTTTTTAATAATCTGCCAAGAAGCTCTAATCTTCCTTTGCAGTTCTCCTGGGATTTAATTAGAATGGTTTCTTACAGCCTGACATGTTTATGAGGCATAGGTAAAGAGACAGTTCATAAAGCTGTCAATTTCCTGAGAAATTAAAGAAAAATTGGGCTCCTTAGTGTCCTGGCAATTTTGTGCTGCTGATATAGTAGCCTTGCAAACAATGAAATCAAAGATGCTATAACAAGGTGCTGATGCATTACATATAGGCATGGTTTAAAAACTATATACAAGAGCATTTGTCAATTTGAATGCCTAAAGAGAGAAGTGTGGGAAGTAAAATAGAAGCTCAGGTAGTTTCAACTAGACTGTTCAGATTTCAACAGTGCAAGGATGAATAATAGCCTCTTCATTGCCTCAATGATAGTTGCAAATTTGCCTTTCATAAGACAAGACTTAGGGAATCAAATCTGGAAGATGAAAAGGAATGACACCGAGAGCTCACATCCCTTCACTCCTCTGCTTACTTAAAGCCTGCAGATGTAGATATTATAACTTAAAGGCCATCATATGGGGGATTCTTTGCAAAAGCTTGATGCAATGCTCCAGCTGCTGCTAATACGATGATCATTTTTAATATACTGTTTCATTACATTCCTATTTATATTTCATTCAAAATTAATGATAATACATTCCTAGGTGACAAAGCAACAAGTATTATTTAAAGAAAAGATTTAAATACCTTCCTTAAATCTTAAATTAACAGGGGAAGGTAACAATAAAAACAAAATCAATAAAATGATAGTGGGCTTAAAAGCAAAGCAGTGAATAAAATAATAGAAATCTCTGATTAATTTGTCTTATTTTCTTTGTTATGTACTGAATATATAGTTGTGTTAAGCCCTAATGACTCTAATTGCTAATTGCAACTGTTTTGGAGGGAAACTTAGAACATTCATATTTCGGCGGGCTTTTTCAAGTAAATTACAGCCATTTGCCTGTTGTTCCACAGTTCCAGTTTTGAGTCAATAAATGCTGTTGTATCTATGCTGATCTGTTCTTGCCTACGGAAGCCCACTACACAATATTCTTGTAAAAATACTCTATAAGTGATCATCGCAATTGAAATGCATGCTTTCTCTGCTTTCTTTTTATTTTGTGCACCATGAGTAATATAAGCTTTAAATCAGGGGCATCCAACCTTGGAAACTCTAAAACTTGTGGACTTCATCATGTTGGCTGAAGAATTGTGGGAGTTGGTTTATAAGTGTTAAAATTGCCAAGGATGGACACCCCTGTTTAAATAAAGGTTAGCCTTGGCTTCACAATCTATATTGTATGTTATTGGATTCCAACTTTAAATATTGTTCAGTTTGTGTTCCCAGTATCTTTCAAAACTATGGGAAACTGGATAAAACAATGTGTGGAAGGACATCAATTGTCTGTCTGTGGTTCAAATGATATATGATCTAAACAAAAGCCTGGATAGGTTTGACAGACAGACAGACAGACAGACAGACAGACAGACAGACAGACAGACAGACAGACAGACAGAGTAGCCTAGGTTGTTGCTGGTTCAGCCCGGATCGGTTGAACCGGTAGTAGCGGTGGCAGGAGGCTCCGACCACCTGCCTGGATACTTCTGTGCATGATCAGAAGCATTGCACATGGCGGGAGCGTGCCTGAGCCAATAGTAAAAAAATTGGCAACCCACCTCTGGTAGGTAGGAAGGTAGGTAGGTAGGTAGATGGATAATAGATTTGGAACTTTTAACTGATTCCTCTTACAAGCACTACTAGAATTACTCATCATAGCTGTTCATATATTAACATTTGTCTGGTATCTAAATAATCACAAATAAGCATTCTTCTTCATAAGAAGAACCACTATAGCACTACTTCCATATTTCAGTTTAAAATCTGATAGCATGTTCAAGAAGTGCTATTTTATTATTTATTATTTATTTATTTTATTGGATTTCTAGACCGCCCCCTCTCCCCGAGGGGACTCGAGGCGGTGTACAGGTAAAATTAAAAACTACTAAAAACATGACAATGCATACAAAGTTAAAATCAAATTAAATAACCCTGTACAAATTTATAAAAGTTAAAACTAAACCCATAAAACCGAATAAAATAATTTAAATTACAGACTGGGGCGAGAAGCATAAGTTAGGCCAAGCCGGCTTGATGGAACAGGTGAGTTTTAAGTTTCTGGCGGAAGGAGCGGAGGTCTGTGGTAGTTCTGATATCAGGGGGTAGGTTGTTCCAAAGGGTCGGGCCCATCACAGAGAAGGCCCTTCCCCTGGGTGTCAAACGTTTTGTACTTTTGAGCATTTAAAAGGGAAAGGGAAATCCTACTGAGATTGAAAACATGCAAAGTTGCTTTAGGTAAGCATTTACAGAATTGTATGGGCATGTAGATATATACATTTTCAAGTTTTAATTTATTTGATTTCCTTTCTTCTTCAGACCAAGATGTGAAAGTTAGTAGAATTACTGTCGAAATGTCTCCTGATGGATAGGAAGCTAATAATGACTCTTCTGCAGGCTGCTGTAGTTTATAACAATATTTTTTTTAAAACAACAACAACAGATCACTAAACTGAGACTGCAGCTTGAGAATATCAACGTAACAATTTTTTAAATGTCTTATATAAATAAACATAATCTGGTCAGTGTGGAGATGGTGGATTATTCTATGGGACAATGGCCAGTCCAGGGAATTCTTCACTTTGCATCATTGCTGAAAGATTGTTTCCAAACTGGAATCAGGCTGTTACCAGCATTGGTTTCTTTTCAATGCCAAGTGAGATCTAGCTGCACCCTTGTCTTTGGGATGTCAGTGGTTGTCACTCTGTTTGAACCAGCTTTCTGAGTGTATTGGGTTGGATTATGGAGTCTACTGTTTCACAGTGGTGTTTTTATTGTTTTATTGTTTGATTTGTTTTTATTTTTTATTTTCACTGTTTGCATCCTACCCTGAGAGCCATTGCTGTAGAGTGAGTTATAAATATTTATTTATTAAATATATATAAAATATTTTCAAAGAGTGACATTTAGTCCCTTTGTGTCCGGCTTTAAAAAAGCTTGATCCTTTATTTGACAAGTGATATTTTATTTGTGTACTTAATGCCCACACATTGAATAGATGCTTGGTATTCATTCTCTACCTTTTGCCTTTCGGTTTTACTCCCCTGTTGTGCATTTCCTTCTTTCCTACATGCATTTGTCTTCATTAAAGTTTCTTCTCCTTCTCCCTCTTCTCTGCTAAGGGTCTATTTTTTCCTAGTTGTTAAAATTATAGTCATTACTCCTATAAAAGATAGTGTAGAAGGCATTGGATACCAAGTTTCTCCAATGTGTCTTTTATAAACCACCTGAGGGAGAATACTTTCTCAGATTTGAACATCATATTTTTGTCTCTTGCACAATCATTTAACTTTCTGTCTCTGTCTGATTTCTTTCTAGGATTTCTGACACACTCGCTTCATATGTATACACATATGTCTATAAAACAAAACAAAAAACTTCTGCAGTATATATGTAGTTTTATTTTTTATATTCTCCTACATACATGATGAAAAACAGAAAATAAAAATTTATAGGCAGAAGATAAAAAAGAAAAGTGTGGAAGGCTAAAAGAGTCTGTGCTATAGGTCAACAAGATAAAGTTGAAATTGAGTGAGGATCAAAGAAAGCTAAAAATTATTTGACAGCAGTTGATTTAAAACAGATATTCTTAGGAAGCTTCTTGAAATAACATGTCTTAAACCTTCACTCACAGTTAGCTGAGCTGTCCTGAAAGAATTTTTGAACTACTGAATGTGGGTGTGATAAGGTTGTATTTGTAAGACAAAGTGTCAGAGTATGATCTAAATATCATCTGCTCTATTAAGATAGCCTGGTTAAGCTTTTGAACCTTTGTGAGTTAATGAAAAGCAGGCATTGTCTTCTATTTCATAAATGTGCTATAGAGGTATACTGGAATAACATCTTGGTACAATACTTCCCCAACTACTATCAAATCTTGCATAAATCTGAATTGCTTTCTTATCAAGACCTTCAGGTGTTGATATGCCACTGGCTGATAGACAACTCTGAACAGTTCTACTGGGCAGTTCTCTGTAGGCATAACAGGGCTAGAAATTCATGCTTTCTATTCTCCTTTATTGTCATAACTTAAACCTGACAATGGTGCTATATGCTTGTCTGATCTGATTCATCTCTTGGCCAATGCCACAATCACTCAAGCTACCTGCTATCACATTTAATTGCCTGCAATTTTTTCATATACCTGACAATCACATAACCAGGGTACCATCTGTCTGTCTGTCTGTCTGTCTATCTGTCTGTATTAGATTCATAAGACGACTCAATTCAAAACTTAGCCTGGGTAGTGTAGAATGGTAAAACAACAATTAAAACAGAAGTTGATAGAAGAACCATAGAAGCAAAAGCAAGTTATAGGATGTTACCATCCAAATTAGCCCAAGGCCTAGGGAAAAAACAACAACAGGTTTCAAGGCTTTCTCTAAAAAAATAAAGCAATGGGGGAAGCCATGCAAATTACAGAGGGATGCTGGTCCAGAATTCAGGAGCAGCGAGAGAGCAGGTATGTTTCCTCAGTATCTTTAGATAACACTGTTTAACAGTGGAACCTGGAGCTTTCTGACTATCAAATTGAATATGTGGACTGTTCCTCAAGTAACTACTATTTATATCATCTAGGGTTTTAAAGATGATATCCAGCATCTTGCATTGTAACTGGAAGTCTACTGGTGACCAATGCACCTCACAAAGTTAAGTGGGCATATAAGACAAGTTCACATTTGATCAAAACATTACTGAATGTCTAAAGAGTCTCCTGGTCCAGAAAAGGGTGTCATTAGCAGACAGTACGAATCCATACAAAGACCTTCTTGGCCATAGCTGACATCTGCTCCTTGAGCAGGAGCAATGAGTCCACGAAGTCTCCAAAATTGTTCACCAGCTGCAAATAGATGATGTCATGCATTCAGGACTAAAAATAGTTTATTTCCAAATTTTGGACGTCCAAATAACCACAGCCATTGGTCTTGACACTACTGAGCTTTTGACTGTTTCTCCACATCCATCTAACAGTTTCCAGACAATGAGATTGTCAGGCCTGCCCCAGCTCAGGTCCTTAGGAAAGAATGACCCTCGGCTCCATTTGGTTGAAGTAATAGGTCCTTTTCTAAAGTTAAATGGTTGCAAGGAAAGAAAGGATAGACCTAAAGATTCCTGTTACACTTTTTCCTTTTTCCTGGCCCTCCTCACTTGACCAGTTCATCAATATTCAATGGTGTGAACATTTAGATGTTTTGGGAATAGCTTGGATGTTTGGCTCCATTCGATGCACTTTTGCATTTTGTTCTCAGGCCAGGTGTCCTTGAAGACTGGTGTATTCTGGTACTGGCACCTCTGGTTTCCATCAAGGGTATCATCTTCCTTCCCATGGTCTGTCTCTACTTTCTACATTCCATTGCCCCCTCTTCCCCCCTTGCATTTTATGACAGGATGCCAGCAAAGTGTAGAAGCTGAAGACAGCAGATCTGATAACTCATTGGCAGCATTGCGGAGATGGCTTTGGGATAAGATATATGGTCAAACAGCACATTGAGGGTATGGCCTTCCATATAGATAGGTTCAAAAACAATTCAAAAACAAGGAAAGAATGAACTCTTGAACTGCACTTATCATTGTATCCACAATATTAATTTTGAAGTCTGAAAGACCCAAAATGATGAGTTCTCCTAACACCATGTCCAAAGCTACCTGAATCCACTTAGTCAAACATTTTATTAGTCAATAGGGTCTCTCATTGAGTAGCACTATTGGCTGCAATACATACTTCCACATTTTAAAAATGCAGTCTTACCTGCCCTGCTTATTGGCATACATGGATGCACATAGTAGGCTGATATCCCTTCATGAAATTTACTCTCAAAATTAATTGCTTTACATTGTTTATGTAGACCCTCTAGCAATGTCAGCAATGCTGGCAGTGTCATAAATGGAGTGAATGTAGACTCAAAGGAATTCCTGAATCAGATGTTTCATGTCTTTGTGGTTAGAGTTGTTAGGGTCATCAGTGCTCTTCAGCTTGGTAATAACTTATTTTTCTGCCATCCATCTTTTTCTTGGTCTGCCCGGGTTGACATTTCTGCTACAAATAGCCTTTGTCATGGCTTACTCTTGCTTATCCCAAAGATGCTTTTTCAAGAGGCAATTGGACTTTCTGGTTTGTTTGTTTTGTTCCTTTGAAGATGTTTTGCTTCACATGCAAGAAACATTTTCAGCTCTCTTCAAAGGAAAAAGAGAAAAAAACCAGAAGGTCCAGTTAACCTCTTGAAAAAGTATCTTTGGGACAACCATGATTGAGAATCTCCACAGACACTTACTTTTGCTTATTTTTTCCTCATCATTTGCTGAGACTGCTACTCCAAGTGAATAATAATAATAATAATTTAATTTATAACCCGCTCTCTCTCCCAGAAGGGACTCGATCCTTAATAATTCCTAGACGTGTTGAGTTAGAATGGGTGTTTGGTGTTAATATACAATACAATGGCTTTAAAAATTACTTAAGTGTGACTTTTCCTATTTTTTTAAATGGTAGTGCAGCCTCTCAGCAACCAGACAATCAAAAGCATCTGGAAGCATTTTTATTTTCCGTAAGGTCACTTCACTTATGTAATTCATGGGATCATCAAATTGGAAACACCTCAGAGGTTATTTCCCTGAATTCCTTTATCCAGGCCATTAATGGAAAAATGTTGGAGAGTAAAGGACCCCGGACAGAGTCTTGTGGCATTTGATTTGATACTACTCTGTTGAGCCTTTTATGAATACTTTCTTGGTGTGGTCATGCAGCCAATTATGACAGCAGAATAGTCCATATTTTCATATGTTATTAATGAGGATATCATGAGGCACTTTCTTGAAGGCACTTATATCATTTCCCTCATCTATTAAGCTGCTAATCCAGTTAGAAAAGGAAATAAAATCAGTCTGACATGCCTTTTTCTATGAAATCAAGCTGCCCCATGTTAATTGTCCTATCCGTATCCAAGTGCTCACAAGCATGCAATGTAATCATCTCTGCGAGATCTTGCAAATTTCCTTATTCTATATAAAAGAAATAATATTTCAAAATTGTCAATATTTATAGCTACCACCCTTGGAGCCATTACCCTTTTCCCAATTGAATCTAAACACAGTGTGTGCGCATGCCCTGGTGACATCTTATTTTGTATTTCTCCCTCTCTCTATCTATCTCCCTACCTACCTACCTACCTACCTACCTACCTACCTACCTACCTACCTAACTACCTATTGTAATTCTCCCCCCTCTCTCTATCCACCTACCTACCTATCTACCTACCTACCTACCTACCGAGCTACCGAGCTACCTACCAACCTACTGTATTTCTCCCTCTCTCTCTCTATCCCTCTGCCTACCTATCTACCTACCTACCTACCTACCATGTTTTTCCTTCTCTCTCTCTATCCCTCTACCTACCTAGCTACCTACTGTATTTCTCCCTCTCTCTCTATCCCTCTACCTACCTTCCTATCTGGCTACCTACTGTATTTCTCCCCCCCTCTCTCTATCTACCTACCTATCTACCTACCTACCTACCTAACTATATTTCTCCCTCTCTCTCTATCCACCTACCTACCTACCTACTGTATTTCCCCCCTCTCTCTATCTCTCTACCTACCTAACTAACTACCTACTGTATTTACAATACAATACAATAGCAGAGTTGGAAGGGACCTTGGAGGTCATCTAGTCCAACTCCCTGCCTAGGCAGGAAGCCCTATACCATTTCAGACAAATGGCTATCCAACATATTCTTGAAGATTTGTAATGTTGGGGCATTCACAACTTTTAGAGGCAAGCTGTTCCACTGATTAATTGTCCTAACTGTCAGGAAATTTCTCCTCAGTTCTAAGTTACATCTGTTCTTTTAATCTCATTCCTGGGGGGGGAGGGGGAAAGTGCTTTGGTTCTGGGGTTGAGTAGTGCCTGAGAAACTAGGTTCCCTTGTTGCTTCTTCCCACCCCCAACACCCTTCACTAGATATCAGTTTCTCCCTGCATATCACCCTTTAAGGAATCAGAGAGGAGGGGGTCAAGCTATTTTCCAAAACAGGGTCTCCTGCTTTTTGGGGGCAGCGTTGGACTAGATGACCTACAAGGTCCCTTCCAACTCTGTTAATCTGTTAAATCTGTTAAATTGCAATGTTCATTTAAATTATTATGTAAACAAAGACATAACATAACAAAGATTAATTATAACAGTCAGGAAGCTGAATTGCCTGAATATTTTGTTCGGCAGTTCAATTCTCACTGGCTCAAGGTTGACTCAGCCTTTCAGCCTTCCAAGGTGGGTAAAATGAGGACCCACATTGTTGTGGGCAAAATGCTGACTCTATAAACTGCTTAGAGAGGGCTGTAAAGCATAGTGAAGTGGTATATAAGTCGAACTGCTATTGCTATTTTGCCCTTTGAAAAGCATATATAAATAACAAACACACACAGAAGGATTTTCAAGTTCTATTTTTAGAACCAGATATCTATATTTCTAGAACAATGGGACTACAGATACTGTAATTAGTACAAAGCAAGGGAATACATTTAAAAAAACCCACACACACTCTGATTTTGCCATGTATGCAAATCAGTCTCCATTAATGGTATGGAAAGAAAGGCATGGACAGTGTTGGAGAAGCCAAACACATACACACACACACACACACACACACACACACACACACACACACGATTGATTTCATTTTGGAAAGACAATTTCTTCTTTTTGTTCTGCCTCCTTCCTTTCTTTCCTTCCTATGTGTTCAAAGACATACGACGTTTTGATCTCGAAATAGTTTCGTGCAAGAAAAGCACTTGATGCTTGCTGTATTTATAGGGCCCTGTCAGAACTACAACAGGTCCTGTGATTGTAATGGAAGGTTTTAAACCTGAAAGAGGCTAGGTATATTCTCTCCTCTCGTGGGGGGCGGGGGGGGGGAGAGGAAAAGTCTGTCTTTATTTCTTCCCTTTGTATCAAAGTAGGGGTACCAAATACCTTCTCCAGAGGAATTAAACCACATATCTGTGGTGGGAAAGTGGATGTAAGAAAAATGCCATGGGTACGGAGAGAATGGGGGAAAGGGCTATATATTTCAAGAAAGAATATTGTTTACAAGGAGTGTTAATAGGTTTCAGGGGAAATGTTAATTTTTTTTTTCCTAGGCTGAAATAGCTACTGTAAGTTTTTAATGGTTAATCATTCATTCTTGAATTTTTATATTAAGCATTTCATATTACTTTATTGACTTAACTTTTATGCTCTTCTTCATTTTGACAGTAAAGAATGACCAGGCAATACTCTTTGAAAATTGGAGGCCATTTGCAGCTGCTCTGTGCTGAGAGAAGTGAATAATAGGGTGCCCTCAAGGAATTTCAAAGGTATCACTCAACAGAAACTTTTGTGTCTGAAGAAAACTAGACCATTTTATCATGGTAGGCATGCTGATATGTTTGCTTTAATAAAATGCCATATTTCTGCCTTTAATCTCTTGTCAAACAGCTATTAAAACCCCAAAGTATATGCGTGCGGCACATGTAAACACTTTGCAGTTTTCTGAAGTAGCCACAGAACGTACCAATAAAGGCAGCAATTTGTGTTTGGTGAGCAAGCTGTAATAATGTTCTTGAGTAATGGAAAGAAATAAGATTCCTTTTCCCCTCCCCACCACGTCAAGGCCCGAAAGCCAATTTGATTTAATTCAGTGATCCATGCAATTAAATGAGAGGGGGGTGTGTGCATGTGTGTGTGATGGTACAATGTGCACCTTATGAAAACCTTCCACGAGCTATAAAACAATGACCTTAAGAAATACTGCTTAGTTACAGATAGTAGCAGAAAATTGCCATTTACAAAACTAGTGTCAGGAGGTAATCATTTATGAGGGTCTGTCCTAGGAGGCTCCCTTATTCCTATACTGGGCCTCGGTGTTTTTGATACGGCTGCAAATTCTTCTTTTTCTTTTCTCTCGCAAGGAAAAAAAATTCCCCCATGGGTCCTGCCCTGCTGAGTTTAATGGCAATGTTAACACTGATGTTAGTCAGTTGAAGGTTTTCTTCCACCGATTGCCAGCTAAGGATGAGCCCGAAAAAGATGCTTATGACTAATAGAGCAAATGACTTTTGACTATATAAAATTACTTATGGCTAATAGAGCAAGGAAAGTCTTCTTTGTTTGGGTTGGCAGAAAGACAGAGGCTGGTTTTGGAAATAAAAGCAGCCGCCATTCGCCTTCAGGCAGAGGCATTCCAGGGGGAGTGATCTGCCATCAGGGCTGAGGCCTAACCTGCTTCCCTTTGACCTTTTCAGAGCTTGTTAACCATCCATACCTGACTTAGGTGGATTTGGTGGGTTTATCCTGAACTTCGATATGGCAGCCTATCAGTTTTGTGATCATACTCTATCCTTTTAACAGTCTAACAAGCTACATCTTTTTTTTTTGCTATGCCATTTCCCCTGTGTCTTTCTGCTTAACTTCTCTTTGCCTTACTTTGTAATCATGAGCGACAAGTTCTAGATAGCAGAGTTTTTCCTGGCTTACAATATAAGAAAATGAGACAGACCATTGGTCCATTTACTTCAGTACGGTATGGGCCACATAGCACCATCTGGAGTATAGAACATCAACAAGTTCATATTGAAGATCTGCCTGATTTTGCTGGAAGTATTTTGCCATAACTGGAAGAGTTCAGGTGTCCTACCTTGTGTTCAGTTAGATTGACAGGAAATCAAGAGGAGTCTGTTTCCAGGCCTATTTGTGGTGCCAGAGATTCATTTTGAAATTTTTGCATCCATATCATGGGTTTATTTCCCTGGTTATATATTTCTCCTTGCCCAGTTGGTCAAAAACAAAATCCTGAATGTAAAAAAAATCAAAGACGTGAAACTAGAGGAAAAATGTGTTCAGTTAATAAGAACTCATCTGTGTGGACTTCAAGAGCCAGAATCTCTAAATAATTATTGAAGAAGACTGCTGTGGAACCTGAAAAGTCACATGGATGATGTAGCTTCAGGAGTATTGGACTGGGAAGCTTTTTAGTTTAGAATCCGGGTGTCCAACCTTGACAACTTTAAGACCTCTGGACTTCAACTAGCTGGGGAATTGTGGCAGTTGAAGTCCATGAGTCCTAAAGTTCCCAAGGTAGGACATCCTTGGTCTAGAACAGCGATGGCTAACCTTTTTTGGCTTGTGTGCCAAAAGCGGGGGGGGGGAGCGCAGGGAGGTCGTGCATGGGCGTGTCACACCCATAATGCTTTGTCCATGACCCTCTGCTTTTGGTGTGCTTTTTTCGCCCTCCCCAAGCTCCAGAAGCTTTCTAGGAGCCTGGGGAGGGTGAAAACAGTCTCCCCACCCCACCTCCAGAGGCTTCAGGAGCTTTCATGAAGCCTCCAGAGGGCGAAAAACGGCCTCAAAAGAAGGCTTAAATCAGCTGGCCACTTCCATCTGAAGAATTTTCCCATTAACTTCATTAATGAGATCTACATAAATTCCCTTCCCCGTAAGTCTTATAGATCATCATCCATATGTAACATGCCAGTGGATCAGTTCACATTTTAGTTGTGAAACTCCAATAGTTTTGTTCCAATCTTCAAAATTGTCACAAACCAAACAATACATTTTCCCCCATGAAATTTCCTCCCCTCTTCCCTACCTGCCAATTATCCTAAGAGAAGAAAAAGATTGATCTTAAGCAATGCTTTCTATTCTGTTATGTTGTGTTGTGTGGAAACTAATCAAGGAGAGAAGCAACTTAGAATTGAGGAGAAATTTCCTGACAGTTAGGACAATTAATCAGTGGAACAGCTTGTCTCCAGAAGTTGTGAATGCCCCAACACTGCAAGTCTTCAAGAAGATGTTGGATAGCCATTTGTCTGAAATGGTATAGGGTTTCCTGCCTAGGCAGGGAGTTGGACTAGATGACCTCCAAGGTCCCTTCCAACTCTGCTATTGTATTGTATTGCCTAGAAGTAAAGAATTGTACCGAATGTATTAAGTAAACATTATACAATGCATACAAATCCAGATGGAATTGATTGTCACAAACCAAGCAATACATTTTCCCCCATGAAATTTCCCCCCCTCTTTCCTACCTGCCAATTATCCTAAGAGAAGAAAAAGATTGATCTTCAGCAATGATTTCTATTCTGTTATGTTTACTTTTCCTGTAGGGGCAAATGTGGGAATGAGCTCTTCTCATTCTGACATCATTTCTGTATTCATGTATATTACAGCCCTTGTATTCTGTAAGGAGCTGTGAAGTTTCCAGTTCTCATTGTAAAAAAATGACAAATTTGATTTATATCTTATATTTTAGTAGAAACTTTTTAGTATGAAAATCAAAGTAGGAATGTTGCTCTGATCTTAGCGTTTGAAGGGAACACCACTTTGGTGTGGCACTTTGCTTTGAAGGGGAGTTTCAGCTGAGGTTTCACTGAGTTCAAAACCTTTTGAAGCTTCCTATACACTACTTTTATAATACGATATAAATTTCAAAATATACACTGGTAGCCATAAAGCTACAGCTACAGTTTAACCTTTCTGTTATAGTAAATTAATGTATAGGCTAAATAGCATCATGTATAAAAAGCGGCAACTTTTCTGGAGGGAGAATTATTAGCACTTTCTATGTTCTGCTCAAATACTTTGGCCACCTAATGAGAAGGAAGGACTCACTGCAGAAGAGCCTAATGCTGGTAACGATTGAGGGCAAAAGAAAAAGGGGACGGCAGAAAATGAGGTTGTTGGATGGAGTCACTGAAGCAGTAGGTGTGAGCTTAAGTGGACTCCGGGGGATGGTAGAGGACAGGAAGGCCTGGAGGAACATTGTCCATGGGTTCGCGATGGGTCGGATATGACTAACAACAAAATGTTCTGCACCACATCTTGATTTAGCAATTGTTTTAAAAATGTATTCAGAAACAGGGAAAATAATCTGTAAAGTAGTAGTGAAAAAGTTGACAGCCTCAAAAGGACATATAAATGTATGCACAATGGAAGAGGCCTGAAGTTTTTTAAAAACTAGTTTGCAACTTTACAAACAAATTAGCATTGTTGGAATTAAATGACTTGAATTCTGAAATAATTAGGATTGGGATTGCATTGTTTGCACTTCATATCCTTATTATCAAGAGATGCAGTAGCAATAGCATTTTTTTTTCTGGAATGGCTGTTTAGTTGGTATAATATAGTTTCATTTAATTCACCACATATAATATAAATACATGCAATTATTTGTTCAGATCAAATGGATCATTCAAAATATGTTTTTAACATGAAGCAATTTTATACTTCTTAGTGAGAAGGTGACTACATCATCTAGTTTACTTAGCAAGACAAGTTCAGGTGTTCATGTAATAATATATTTTTTTTACCTTATAGTGCCAACAGTTTTCCATAGAGCAGTATATACAGTTGTACCAAAAATGCCACTATGTTAAAAACTTTATTGCATAATGCCATATTTAAACTAATAACATTAGTAATGACATTTTTCTGGACATCAGTCTTGGGTTGGGGAAAAAACCCCTAATGAAATAATAGCAGAGTTGGAAGCAACCATAGTCTACTCCAACCTCCTACTCACTTTCTCTTCCTAGCCTTGTATAATGTACAGAGCATATCTTCAACTACCTCACTGAAGTCACTAATAAAAATGTTGAACAGCATAGGCCCCAAAACATAGTCCTGTGGCTTTCTATTTAAAATGCCCCTCCAAACTGAAATAAAATGTTTAATGAGCACTTTTTGGATGAGATTATTTAGCTAAGTAACAGAAATATCATTCTAGCCAGTGGTGGGTTCCTACCAGTTTGGACTGGTTTGTCCAAACCGGTAGTGGTTTGGCGGCTGTGGCTGCTGAACTGGCAGTGACCCAGGCCTGCCATGCCCCACTGGTGTTGCCATCTTGTTTTTTGCATGAACATAATTCTTTTTTTTTGCACTGTGCATGTGCGCGCATCAAGGGTGTGTGCGGGGCGCGGCCACGAGCAAACCAGCAGTAGTGGCTGCCGGTACCTAACCCTGATCCATCCCATATTTTACTATTTCAGGAAGGAGATTATAATGAGGAATTCTACTGAAGGCTTTATTGAAGGCCATATTGTACAAGATTTGAACGTGGTTTTAATTCATAAATATGCCCTCAACTGATTTTCCCCAATATAAATTTGTTCAACCGTCTCCCTAACAGCTTTCCTTAACATTTACATTTTTGATTCAAAGAGAACATTACAGAATTCTTGAAACCAGAATGATTAAATCCAGTTCTCAATCCTTCATCCAAAAACTTTCCATTTAAATTGGAAACTACTAAAACCGTGCCTTCAAGCTGTTGGAATCCCAACAGATCTTTAGAATCCCAAGACTGCCTCTGTTTGAGCCAAAACCAAGATGTACCGGTACTTTTCATATATAGGCCTCTCATTTTTAATCTGTTTTCTCAAATCCTTCATTTGCCATTTGTTTCTAAAAGAAAAAAATCCTTGTCAGATAGAGGTGGCCCAGACCTGTTTCCAGTAACTGAAATAGTCATTGCTATAATTTTCTATAATTTTCATTTCCAACCATTCCATGAGTCCAGTAGCCAAAATTCTAATATACCACCAAAACGACCTAGTATTGCTTTATTATTGTTGAAAATAACCAAACAGACATGGCATTCTTGACTTGAAATGTTAGGGGAGGTCTGAATATCTTATAGGGTCATTCCAGACTAAAGTGACCTCATTAGCAGGAGATCTTATATCCAGTTTTGATACACTCTGCTTGGACAGAGACTTTATAGCACTTGTGGTCCATGTCCAATTAAAATTGCCACCTGATTACTGTGATACTTTGCACATGGGCTTATCCTTGAAGACACCATAATCTTGAAGTTGCAGCTCCTGCTAAAATAGTTCACTTAATAAGCAAGATTGCTAACTGATATCAAATAATGTTCTTTGGTTGCCTGTCTGCTGTTGAACTAATTGCAGGTATTGAGGTTAGTCTATAAAGCCATAAAGTGCACAAGACCTAGGTAATCAAAGATTACCTTGTTTTATAGCACACCCACTATGCTAAGATTAGCTGGGGAGGCCTTGCTTGCAATTCTACTCATGAAGCTGTCTCACAAGAACATGGCTAGGAGTAGTACCTTTTGCACTACTACAATTGGAACTGCTCACCAATTATGAGTCTCTTTTCTGAGGGAATTACATCTGCTCCAAGAAGATGAAACTTTCCCAAAAACTTAATTTCCTTTTAATCTGACTTTTAAAAAACTATTTTCAGATTTTCTTTACAGCTTTATTATTTTGTTTTGTCATTCATTGTTTTTATTGAATATGCTTTTTAGCATTCCTTAAGGAGAAAGAGCAATAGATGAATGAATGAACCAGTGAATGAATGAACAACTAACCAATGGTAAATATATGCTGTCTAAATGCCACACACTCCCACCTTGAGCTGAATTTGGAATGAGATGTGTTATTTGCACATCTTGCTAAAAAGGTTACCTCATCTTCTGTAATTTGGTATAAATCACTGATTGCAGAACAGTAAGCCTAAAGCAGCAATATATGCTAGTAGGCAGCCTCTATTAAGGTGCAGTAGTTGTGTCCTGTTTTTGTAGGGAGGACATGAATGAAGAAATTTCTGGAGATGCAAGCGGTTAAGCAAAAATAACTTAGCATTTCTTAGCTCAGAAAAAAGTAGGGTGTCCTACAAACCTCAAAGGAACCCCATTGTATAGATGGGTGTTTTACATTTGCAAAAACCTCTAATGACTTAATTAACTTTTTACTGTAAGAAATTCAGTAAAGAACTCTAGCTCATAGCTCAGCGAATATTGTCTTATGCAGCTCTATCAAAAGAAGGAAGCAGGCAATTGCTGTACACTGATCAAGATTGCCAGTCAGTCTCAACACAAAACAAAAATTAAAAAATACATGACTTTCTATGAATTGATATTACAGCTTTCCAGGGACAGAGTTTCTGATAATAGTGAGAAAGAAGTTGGACTCTTTATAAAAGTACAATTGATAATTATGCATTCTGAAAATAGTCAGATGGGAAGAACATTTCTGGGGGAAATGTCTTTGAAGGTTTTGAAAAAAGAAAACTGGACTGTCAATCAATGCGGTTGTTTTGCATTTTTCAGGTTTGTGCAGAGTCCTTGCACACAAGGACTTCTGGGGATTGCCTTTAGCTCTTTAGAGATAAAAAAAAATGCAATCTCATAAAATGAATGAATCTTTATGGTGACAGTTTCAAAGCACTGAAACCCATGAATCATTTAGTAATGTATTTAGTACATTTTTGGATGCATAGATGGCAAAAAAAAGAAAAGAAATCTTCACAAAGATTTGCTGCTGAAGCTCAAGGGTCACATATGGTTTTATCTCAATTTTTATATCACAATAGCCAAGAGCATGCAGATTGAATAATTAGTAATTAATCCAGTAATTTTCTTCACTAGGAATTTGAACCCAGGTATCTGAGCTCTTAATCTGGTATTGTAACTATTGGGCCACCTTGGCTGTATATATATATATCTATCATCTTTCTGTTTACTGATATACTGATAAGATGATATATATATCATCTTTCTGTTTACTGTATATGTGTTCTAATTATATATATATATATAATTAGAACACATTATATATATAATTAGAACACATATACAGTGTGTATATATATATATATATATATATATGAAGACTAATTATCACAGCTCCTGTGAAGAGGTCCCTTTAAGGGGAGGAGACTCAACGTCATCCCTCTCTGCCCTTTGACTCAACCCAGAGTCATCCAGACAGAGAACCAAATTAGATTACTGCTGTGTGACATTTTTTAGATGTGTGTTAGATTTAAGGGCTGAAAATAAAGAGACCAGGATGGATCCATTTCAGGCTTATTAGCCTTCTTCAGCTGGCCATACTCCTTCTACTGGGATTTGAACCAGGGCTTTCCAGCATTTGAGGCAAGCTCTCTATGCCTTGAGCTATCTGGTATCCCTGATATATCAGCCAATTTACAGGACTCTTAAATGAAGAGTCTCCTAAATTGAGTCTCCTCCCCTTAAAGGGACCTCTTCACAGGAGCTGTGATAATTAGTCTTCATTTAAGAGTCCTGTAAATTGGCTGATATATCAGGGATACCAGATAGCTCAAGGCATAGAGAGCTTGCCTCAAATGCTGGAAAGCCCTGGTTCAAATCCCAGTAGAAGGAGTATGGCCAGCTGAAGAAGGCTAATAAGCTTGAAATGGATCCATCCTGGATGATGACAGTACCTTTAACACAATTTGATACTTGACAGTATCTAACAACCACATCTACCTATCCTAGGTCATTGGGAAAGATTTGATAGGTGGATAAGAATGCCAAATCTAAACATTTGTCTGTGTGATCAACCAGATTAATAACAAGAATTTCCAGTGAGATACTATCTTGACCTGGTTGTCAGCCTACGTGTTCCTACAGAAGATGAGAGCTGTGCCAAAGATTCACCATACTAGAGAGGTCTTATCAGAGAAGCCAGAAAAAAGGGCATCTCTCCCATTAAAAAATATGGTAATACATAACTTAAAGACTGGATTGATCATTGGTTGGGTCAACAAGGGCTATATTAGCTGTTCAAGTCCCTGGACATCTGGTGTCAGGTGGGCTACAAGTTTCAGGATTCTTGGCTGAGCAATCAGGGCCAGCATCTGCAGAACTACTGGAAGAAAAGTTGCTTACCTGTCACAAATTTACAAAGATTGAAAATAAAGAAATATTGATTTGTTTCCTTGCTATTGCAAGTACAATGTGAATATAATATCTGAAACAAATGCATCAGTTTTGAAATAACAACATTGAATCATGCCCTTCATTTTGACAGCAATGTTGACACACTCTATTTACCAAAGAGCATAGGTAGGTGTAAAATGTTGCATGTATACGTGATAGTTGAAGAAGAAAAAGGGGGTTTGGAAGAATATCTGAAGGGCAGTGAAGAAAATGCACTGAAGTTATTACACCATGAAAACGTACTGAAAATCAGAGACCAAACTAACCTATAAGAAAGACCAAATGAAGAGACATGACAAGGCAAAGTATTATACGGCTAATACATTAAAAAAGAAGCTAGCAAGCAAAGTAAATAACCTGACAATGGCTAAGAGCAGAAAAGTTGAAGAAAGAGACTGAGGGCTGTACAAGACCAATTCCTAAGAACAAAAACATATAAAGTCAGAATTGAGAAGATAGCAACAGACAGCAAATGCCATCTGGGTAAAGAAGCTGAGGAAACAGTGGATCACCTAGTTAACTGCTCAAGAATTTCATACAGACTGATTACAAGCAATGGCATTACTGTGGCAAATGAAAGCAAGTTAGTACCAAAAGTAACAGGCACACATCCTAAACATTAGAGAGGGTCCAGAAGTATTTTTACAAGAAGAGTACTCAACTCCTCTGCTCGTAATAAAATTGCAATTGTAGGCCAGGATAACCTTGAACTACACCATTTACATTCTGACCTGAGTTTAGTGCACAAGATAATCTGCCATAACGTCTTACCTGTTAATGACTACTTTTACTTCAGCTACAATAACACAAGGGCTATCAATAGATACAAACATAATGTAATCTGTTCTAATCTTGATTGCAGGAAAAACAATTTCAGCAATAAAATAGCAAATGTGTGGAACACCCTACCTGATCCTGTTGTTAGTTCCTCTAACCCCCATATCTTTTACCTTAAGCTGTTTACTATGGACCTTACACATTTCTTAAGAGGTCCCTAAGGGGGCGTGCTTATTTATATCCATTTATTTGTGCCATTTCTTCATGTATTTCCTTACTTGTTTCCTTGTACTTGTTGACAAATAAATAAATAAATAAAGCATCTGGAGTACAACTTGAATGCCATAGGCATTGACAAAACCACCATCAGTCAATTGCAAAAGAGAGCTTTACTTGGAACAGCTTATATCCCGCATCAATACCTTTAATATTATCAATCAATAACATCTGCCTATCCTAGGTCCTTGGGATGGACTTGATAGGTGGACAGAAATGGCCAATCCAGGCCAAACATTTGACCAACCATAATAATAACAACAACTGACAAGTGCATAGTTTTGAAGTTAAAAAAAATTAAACTATTTAAGGTGACTTTGGAAATGTTTATGTCAATTGGCAGGCATTTATAATAACACCTTTTTGCCCTTTCTGAACTTTATGGTTGGATGCCCACGTGAATGCATTATCTCTTCTAAAAATACATTGTGTTTTTTAAATCTCTTATCAGATTTAGCAAAATGAAATTAGTCTAGAATGAAATAAGGTAGAAAGGAAATCAACTCCTTGAAAATCAATGAATCTGCTGTATTAACTCAAGTTCAAAGGTTACAGTGGAGGAGATGTTCAGTTACTAATCTCAGGGCGCAACTTTGACTTTTCCTAATTAAAGTCAAAGGAGGTTTTACTCAACTCATACAGTTTTGCATTCTATAGAGAAAAGCTAGATTTGTAATAGGAAATAATTTTCATATTCCTCGTTAATATAGTCACAGCCTATCATATGTTTCACATGTTCCTGGGCAATTAAAGCACTGCCCATCCTAAGCAGGGTGACTAGGACTGATCAAATGATCCATTATGAATTTCACAAGTTATGCGTCAGCAAAGCTATTGTGAACAACTCTATTGTAAATTCCACTCTATTTGTGTAATAAACATTTTGGTTCTGTTCACAAAATGTGGACAACGCAGTCATTTCTTCCCTCAATCAATAATAGTGTATTTAATGTAGAACACATTCTGTAGATCACAGATTGAGCCCAAGGATGGTGTCAAACACATCATGAGTTTGGTGTCACTGTGCGATATGAGATCTTAGTCCAGCCTTGAAGTCCGTTAATTCTTATCTGGCGCCAATTTGCCTCAACTATTAGTAGATCAGATTCTTGTATAGAGGTAGCAAGGAATAAACTCACAGTGCTTTTGAACTCTATCCTGGGTTCTGATTTTTTGTGCCTGATATGTTCAGTATGAAGCAGGTAGGATTTTCTTTAGCCCTCCCTAATGTAATAAACAACAGGGTTTAGTACATTACTTACTATAAGTTTATTTTCCCTTTCAAGATGTGGATGAAGACCTGTGATAGTGCAGTGGGATTTGGTACCCCTGTGAACAGAATTTTGGGGAATGGGGT
Source organism: Rhabdophis nuchalis (assembly GCA_039707465.1). Taxonomy (NCBI): domain Eukaryota; kingdom Metazoa; phylum Chordata; class Lepidosauria; order Squamata; family Natricidae; genus Rhabdophis; species Rhabdophis nuchalis. Next base: position 149,784,686 of record CM077645.1, read on the forward strand.
TATCGTCTACTATTCTTTTACGCGTTTTCAAATCATTATGGTCATGTAAATGTGTAGAAATGAGAGGTGGGTTCCTACCAGTTAGGATCGGTTCGACCGAGTAGGTAATAACTCGGTCACCACCACCCTGAACTGGTTCTATCAGTGCCACCATAGGCATAGCCATCTTGTTTTTTGCTTCAGCGAATGCACAGAAGCAATTTTTTTACTAATGTGCATGCGTGCAAAGCGAAGCGTGTCCCTGAGCAAACTAGCAGTAACAGAAGCCAGAACCCACCCCTGGTACAAATGTGATGTAAATGTGAGAATACAACAAATTTCAGCTTTAATCTGTGTTCTTTTATCTTCCCCTATTATACTATTGGTGTTAGAAAGATATGATATGGTTCACACATACGTGCACATCTTTTGATTTTTTATTATTTGTGAATAAAAGTTGTAGATCCTTGGGGAATATCTATGACATTCCCCTTTCCTTAGTCTTTGCTAGGATTGGCCCTATATAGTCCTTGGGTTATGATGGCAATTGAGACTGGAATTTGCATAGCTAAATTATGCATTTATAAAGCACAATGTCATGGAACTACAGGACCGGTGGGTGCTACTGAGTCAGGGCCATGGGTAGGCTGGCACTGAGTGTGATGCTACTGAGCATGGGTAGATGCTAAGCACTATGGAATATGAGATCCCTGGGAGAAAAACTGGCAGAAATAACTTAGGGAAGTAACTTGCAAGTTTTCTTGCTGGCTTCTGCAAGACTTTGCTTGTGGGAAGCCAGCAAAAGACAATCACATGACTGTGGCTCACTACAGTGTCATACCCACAAACTGGGTACTTGATTACCTAGATCATTATCATGTGACCATGGGGATGCTGTGGTGGTCAGAACTCCGAGGACAAGTTATCAGTTCCTCACATTCAGTGCCTTTGTAACTCTGAACAGTCACTAAACAAGTGGCCATAACTCTCAAGTGGCCAAGCTTGTCACTTGAGGCAAAGGAAAGATAGTGTTGCTGGCTTCAATTAACAAACATAGCTAGTTGATATTCATAGGCTTCCACATAGATTACATGATTATGTAGAAATTTATAACGGCAATTCCTAAGATTGCTGAGCACCATATACATTTAAATTCAGGACATTTATGCAACAGAGCTTCTGCATAAACATATAATTTAATTGTTTCTTAGTTCTTTTTAAAGATGTCGTACTGAAAATGCTTTCCCTCTAGTCTAATACCTGGAACTCGAGCAATTCATTTTTAATCATTAGAAAAAATATTCTACTGTATAGGAATTAGTACAGAGGATACAAAGGGACCTTACCTGAAGGTGCTGAGTTGCCTAGAAATGTCTCTGCATGAGATTTTGTAATGCAAACTGTTGTGTCCTCGACCTGCGACCGGTCTCGAGTTACGACCGGCCGCAGGTCTTCCAGGCTGCCTCTTGGAGCCTTGGCAACAGGCTGTAGCAAGGCGGCCAACCGACAGACGCGCCTGATTGGCTGAGGCGCGCCTGGCCCTTGCTGCAGCCTGATTGGCTCCCCCTTTGACAGCTCCAAATATAAAGAGCTGTCAAAGCGCGGGAGCCCCTGTCTACCGCACCTTTTCTTTTACTGAACTTATCTTTCTTTGTAAGCCTTGCCTAGCTAATAAAGCTATGTTTTTGAGCAAACCTGATTCCGGACCCTGTCTTTCCTTGAAGTTACAACACAAACCTATCAACTGAAGTAGAGTAAAGTGAATTTGAAAGAAGAAACAAGACCTTTCACTTAAATAAAAAAAATGACTTTGCTTGTTGTGGTTTATGATGATTTTAATCCAACACTATATGCTTCTATTAATGTAATTCTGAAGTTTTGTAGGAAGAGACCAACTAATTTGAAATCATCCACAGACTTCTTCAGTGTGCCAAGATACAGGTTTAATGGCTTATGGCAATAGAACATAATTTAATGAATTGAAATGCATGCCACTCATAGTAGTATCCAGGCAAAAAATTGTTCTACTTCATTTCTATGGGAAAAGTTTAATAGTAGTGTTCCTTCCTTTGTTTGCTAGCCCAAGGATCAAAAAAGGGTCTTAAAAAAACATGAAAGTGTTCTTAAAGACCAGTAGTCTGATCTTTAAAATTATCTATATAATAAGGAATACATCACAACATTATCCAATGTTTAAAGTAAGTCAGCTTCTTTTAAATCATCATCATCATCATCATCATCATCATCATCATCATCATCATCATCATCATCATCATCTTTATTGTCATTGTAATACGATTGTAATAAAATTACAATGAAATTGGTTCGAGCGCTGTGCCAACATTTGCATCAGGTGGAATACAGACAGCAGTGACAGCCATAACTGGAATCTCTCCAGGCAAACAAAATGGCCGACAAATGACAGTTGAGAACCCCACGTCTGCAGAACAGTGTGTATAAGCAACCCCACTGTCAATACATCAGTCATTATGTGTGTAAAATTCAAATCTGTTTGGCATTTTAGGAGTTGGTGGAAGAGGAGCACGTTTCTTTTTCTTTTTTATTTCTTGTTGCAATGAACTTTGAGGAATCGCACTTGGCTTTCCCCCCCCTTCTCTCTCAGCTTTCCCAACAGAAAAGGATGGAATTACTGGTAGGGGTGGTGCTCTCCGCTTCTTCATTTCAATTCTTGCAGTTGCCCCTTGTATATTCCCAAAAGATAATGATGGTGCCATCGTTACAGAACATAAACTTCGTGAAGAATCTGCGATCATTGTTTCATCAAGGCTTTGTTTGCGATACAACATGGGTTTTAAAAATTCTCCACTACCCAGATCTAGGCTTCATCTTGAGGATTTCTCTGCCTGAAACTTGTTTTTCTTACTTGTCCTAATAAATCCGAGTAATCCTTTTTTTTCTTTAACTGATGTGTCACAACCATTTGATATGTTTGTTTCTCTATAATTCACAGTAGGTTCAGAGCGAGTTTTTGATGGAAAAGTCTGCTGTGACACCAGGAGCTCAAAGCCGCGGCGCCTAAGCGCGGCGCCATCTTGAGATGTTATAAATAAAGATATATTTATAAAACTACTTAGAGGTATTTGTTTCAGGAAACAGGAAAGACCTACTGTAGTAATGTATTTTGCAATGATACAAACACCCTTTTAATCTTCTGGGAAGACAGTGATTATTGAGTTAAATCCACATCATTGAAACCAAAAGATAGTGTGTGACTTTTATAAATAGATATGGACATTCTGAGCAACACTGAATTTCTCAAATTAATGCAAGAAAGAGTTCTGTGAGGTATTATCTTATTTGAAAGACAGCCAATATGATCTATTAGCTAAAATGTAATGTCTGTATATGGAAAATGTACGTTGATATTTTTCTTCAATGCAAGTGGAAATCACAAGGACTTGCTTAATGAAACAGTAGCATATCAATTAAACATGTACAATTCAGAGGTGGTATTCTGTCGGTTCGCACCGGTTTGGGCGAGCCAGTAGTGGCAGTGGCGGGAGGCTCTGCCCAGATGCCCAGATGCCATCATGGACGCTCTGCGCATGCGCACGCTCCTGGTTCTGAACTGGTAGTGAAAATAGTAGCATTTCATGCCTGGTACAATTGCATTTAAAAAACAGCTGTTCCAGCATAGCTATTGTTGATGCATTGAACTGGAATATTTTCTGCAAAAGTGATCAATTGAAGGAATGTAAACTCGAGTATGTATTGTTTGTCTGTATATTAGATTTTATGACTGCCTATCTCATATGATGATTCTAGGCAGCCCACAACAGTCCATACCAAACATAGTTGAAACAAAATCTCATCCTCCCCCCCAGCTATCATTCTCATAGTTAACCCCTCCCCCACCCCAAATTTACTCCAATACTTTAAGGGAAGATCCAGAAGGCTAAAAATAGGGATCCCTTGGAACACAGGTAAGAGACTTTTGCAAAGGGCTGGGGAAGCATAATTGTATGTTTCAGGTATTTTTTTTTTGAAAAATATTTCTATTATTACTGAAATAAAAAGGAAAAAAAAGATCCACATCCTTTTTGTGACAGCAGAATATAACACACGGATAACTACCAAATCTAAATAAAAAACGTTATGGGAAAACTTTTTCCCCTTCCTTTTGATTTGTGTCCCCCCCCCCCCCCCCCGCAACTGCTGACTATTATTTGTAGCTTAGATATTTACATTTTGAACATTGAAGATATATTTCAGAGATAAATCACTTGGCTTGCTTGTATTTCGTCTGTTATTATTGTGTAAGAGCCAATTATTCAGGATCTGAATATTTGGCTCTTACACAATACATGGCTGAGAAACTGAATGTAGAATTGTGGGCCATAGATTATGCAGGCTTACTGTACTTTATATGTTTTGTTTTTCAAATTCTTGATATCATTATCTTGCTTAAAATAATAATAATAATAATAATAATAATAATAATAATAATAATAATAATTATTATTATTATTATTATTATTATTATTATTATTATTATTATTATTATTATTATTATTATTATTATTATTATTATTATTATTATTATTATTATTATTATTATTATTAACATTTATAAACCGCCCCCTCTCCCCAAAGGGACTTGGGGCAGTGTACAGGAGAATTAAAAAAACATCTAAAAACATACAAAACAAACAAAGTTAAAAGCGAATTAAACTACCCTGTACTAAAATTTAAAAACCTTAAAATTCTACCCATTAAAACCCAATAAATAATTTGGAAAAACAGACTGAGGCGAGAAACGTAAATTAGGCCAAGCCGGCCTGATGGAACAAATAGGTTTTTACGTTTTGGCGGAAGGCGCGGAGGTCCGTGGTCATTCTAATATCCGGGGGTAGGTCGTTCCAGAGAGTCGGGCCCATCACAGAGAAGGCCCTTCCCCTGGGCGTCACCCGCTGGCATTGCCTGGTGACCGGCACCCGGAGAAGTCCCTCTCTGTGTGAGCGAATCGGCCGAAGGGATGTATGGGGCAGGATACGATCCCGCAAATAACTAGGTCCTGTGCCATGGAGCGCTTTAAAGATGATAATCAACACCTTGAAACGTACCCGAAAGGCCACAGGCAGCCAGTGCAGCTCGCGCAGGAGTGGTGTTACATGGGAGTATCTAGTAACTCTCATAACTGCCCGCGCAGCCGCGTTCTGGACCAACTGTAGCCTCCGAGTGCATCTCAAGGGGAGCCCCATGTAGAGAGCATTGCAGTAGTCCAGATGAGACGTCACAAGCACATGAGTGACCGTGCGAAGGGCATCCCGGTCCAATAGGGGACGCAACTGGCACACCAGGCGAACCTGGTAGAATGCCCCCCTTGCCACGGCTGTCACCTGATCATCTATAGACAGCTGAGAGTCCAGGAGGACGCCTAAGTTGCGTGCCCGCTCCACGGGGGCTAGATGTTCGCCCCCTATGGCCAATGATGGCGTCAACTGGTTGAACCGGGGCGCCGGTAGCCACAGCCACTCAGTCTTGGACATCTTTGACATCTTTGAGGTGTTAGATCAAGGATTCTCAGATTTGATCCTGATCCCAGTTGAGAAGGCATATAATGAAAGAAAATGTGGTACAGTGAAAGCATACACAAATTGTTATTGACAGAATCATAATATGATTGCATGAGAGAAACATTTATTTAACAACAAAAACACTAATTTGTTGGTCATTATCTACATCAGCTTCATCGTCATAATCTAAATGGTATCTTTTAATAATTTCTGACCCCTCCAATACACCTCCAGCTATTTTTAAAAATCTCCTCTAATTACTAGCATATAAAGAATAATATATTCTTTAAGATAAAATCTCCAAGATAGGAATAACTTCCTACTTAAGGATTAATTTTTAATTCTAAAAAGAAAAAAATATTTCAAAAGCCAGATTTAGTACCATTGCGAAGCATTATTGTAAATGTCTGTTATTCTTTGCTTAATCCCCATTTTACAGAAGATGACAATACACTTCAACATACATACTTGGCCTTTTTTTAAATTTACAGTTTACTTGGTCCCCATATTCAAATAAATACCCAGAAATGTGTAATGCTAAGAAGTATTTGTTTTCATTGATATGAAGTGGATTCCTAATATTGAATGCAGTATAAAAATGTATTGTAGTAGCACCACATAAAAAGGAAATCTATAGCAACACACATGTGCAAAGATCTCATAAATATGAAAATCCCAGAGACCTTCTGGCAAATATTTGATAGATGGGCATTTTGAATGAATATGTCTTGTTGCCTTTTAACCCTCATAATCATGAATACTGAACACCCAAAACTTTTTTTTTTAGGATCAAAACCTATCTGTCCATAAACTTTTTTACCTTTAGCCAGATGGACTTTCTACTTCATGTACTGTACTATATACTGCTACAGAAAAAGAGAGGGACATTTCAAAATGGTTATGTTCAGTAGATCTTCTTAATTTGGAGACTTTCAGATGTGCATCTCATGGGTTGTGGACAAGAAATTGATGAAAACTGATATAAAGAATGTGATTCTACCCAACTATGGTGTACAACATTTCCCGTTTGGCTCACACTGATACCTTGGTACTCAATATTAATTAGTTCCAGGAGGCACGATGAGTCCCAAAAAGATGAGTCCCAAAGAAAATTTTCCTATAAGGAATAATGTAGTGAGTCACAAGGCAGACAATATCAACAAATTATAGCTTGTCCATTGATTATCAAACAAACAATGAGTACTGGGACAAAATTTTCACATCAAAATGGGTTGAGATTCAAAGCAATTGAGTACTGTAGTTGTAATGTATTTAATATGCACCATTCTATTTTTCCATCCTATTAAGTTATGTCTATGTCTATGTCTACGTCTACGTCTACGTCTACGTCTACGTCTACGTCTACGTCTACGTCTACATCTATCTATCTATCTATCTATCTATCTATCTATCTATCTATCTATCTATCTATCTATCTATCTATCTTCATTCATTTTTATCTAAACTGAGATAAATACAAGGCCTTCAGTGTGAGATCCATTGGTGTTGCAAATTATGTGCATCATCATGATGCTGCAAATGATATGATTTACACACTTGGATATTACAGTAGGACACCTGCAAACTGTATAGCTGTATCATCTATCCGATATCATCTGTGACATCAGCATGATGATGTCATGAAAATCATGTTGTCAAATGAATATTATCACAGTTTGTAATGGAAGTCTATGATTTCCATAAAAAAATATAATTTGTATTAATCAGTTTCCTTCTTTTTTCTAAATTTCCCCCAACTTAACCTATCTCAGCCAATGTTTATTGAACTCCATGAGTTGTCAAGGCACTATTTGTAAGTGGAATTTAATTGTATGTGAGCTGTACAAATGTAATAATATTACCCAACTCTTGTTTAATTTTGAAAGCTCCATTCTTGACACTACAGCTCATAACGGATAGTTCAGGCTGAATTATCCATTATTGCTCCCAAAGCCTACAATTAAACTATCGATCAAAGCTGGCAGAGAGAAAGAAAAGGCTCAAGCAGGCTGGGTGCTGCTGAGACACCAGTGATTATGTCAGACACATAGCCTTCAGCTAATCCTCTCAGTTACAACTGCATTGGGTGGAATCCTGATTATGTATTGCGCTTATGCAGCTTTAATAGGATGGGCCTCATGAAATTTTGCAGCTTCCCGTTTTGCCCAGGAATATTGGGAGCTTAATGGGTTCAATTCTACAGGGAATCAGCATTGGCTCGTCGACTTCTTCAGACACAGCAAAATGCATCTTTTCTGGGGAATTCCACAATAAAATGACTGTTATTTATCATTACAAACCTCTTTATCATTTAGTCAATAAAAGGCCTCTCTCCCTCACTTTTTTTTTCCTGTGGTGTGCTCAGAGTCAGAAATCTGTATTAGTCTCTACTGGCCTCAAGGCAGGAGATGTCAAAAGCTAAATCATGATCTGCCCTGGCTTTCTGGCTAAATTGTGTATGAAGGCCTGAGGCAAAAAGGTGCACATGCTCATTATTTGAAACAGAATGATTTCACCCCACCCCCCTTCCTTTTTCTTTCCTTTTTTCCTTTTTTAAGAAAGATATTGAGACATATATGGTAACAAGAATACAGTATATGTGCTTCTCCAAAGTATCAACCTTAGGAAGAAATAAAAAGCAAAACAATAGCCCAAGCTGGCCTAAATGCACAACTCTGTGTATTTTTCAAATGGCCAAAGAGGAAAGGGAATATCAGGAAATGGTCTCCTTTAACCTTTCCAGGAACTCAAAGTGTATAGACTTGGAATATCTAGGGGAAAATGCAGTGAACATATCATTTACACCTATGGTGAAAAATCAGTGCACCCCATAAACTTGGGGTTGGAGTTTTCCTGCAGTTATTTTATTTCCATTGCTGGGAGAGCTCCAGCACCAAAGTTGCAAGTGTTGTTAGAGGTTCAACACAGTTTTCCCTGTAGCTGAATGTTCGCACGTTCGTCGCTCGTTTGTTCTGTAAAATGACTATTGTTTATTTGTCACAGGCATATGATTGGACAGCATCAGTTGCATCAGTGATGATGTAATTCAGTCCTTCATCATTTCTCCCTCTACCCAATATATTCACTAGGATAATTCTTTGCATTTTATTTTCTTTGTTTTGCTTTTTCATTTGATTTTTTTTTAACTTTTCAGTTTTAGCTCTAATCTGCCTATGGACAATGGTAGGCAGGATAGTGATTTTAAGGTCAATTTTTTTTCCCATGTCAGTGTGATCACTTAGATTCTTGCCATAGAGTTGAGTTGACTTCCCTTCCCTTCTCTTTCCTCCCCTCCCCTTTTTATAATCTTAGCCCAAACTCAGGCCTATTGCTCTGCTTTTCTGGCAGATTTTATCTGAACACATACTACATACATGCTGTACATACATACAGTTGTTAGGGGTAAAAAACACCCCTGTTGGAAAATAAAGGCGGAATAGTGCAATATAGCAGACAGCAAGAGATACGTTGCTTGAAAACACACAATAACTATCAACCACTGATAGTAGAGAAAATAAATAGTCTTTACTTTTGTAGTAACTAAAATACATCTTCCATACAGTGATATTAACTCCTCTAACAAGAAACAGTCCTTCACCAAAACCACAGTTTTCTTACAGTAAGTCAAAACAATGATACTTCTTCTTTCTTCAGGTTCAGCTCCTCCCTCAGTGGCAATCAGGAAGCAAAGGAAAGCAAAAGGGAATGAACTGTGTTCCCATCTGCCTTTTATGGTTGAGCTGGGAAGCACAGCCAATCAGATTCCACATAGTCCTTAAAGTTACATATACTCTTTAAGAATCCTGGCTTATATATATTGTCAACCCAACATCAGGATAATTATCCTAATAATAGCACATGCTGTACATACATACATACAATACATACATACATTATATACTGGGAGAAAGATTCTTTATAGTACTGAACTGTATTTGGGGATCATAATTTGCTTCCCTCAAATATTTTATTTTGTGGTTATTCCTTATATTAATAACTGATTTTAAAAATTGGCTTCCTATTCAAGTAATCTATGAGGGTAAAATAGTCTACACTACCGGTATCTAAATGACAAACAACTGTAGTCACCATATATGAAAAAAGCACTGGTTGCAGGGGACTCCTTTACTGTGGTTGAGAGGGACAATCTTCCCAATTTTGGAAAAAAAATCAGCTCTGTGTAGTGCTAGGAAATGGGAAATGCGTTGTTTTGGAACCAAGTGCATTTTGTCTGCACAGAAATAATTTAAAGAACAACTATACAGCAGAATTAGTTATATCTAACTGAATGTCTACAATAAATTATAAAATGTTGTGCTGATACATATAAGACATTCTCCTCCCATAAGAAAAGTTATGTCTGTGTTTAGTTTTTAAAAATTGCCAAGAGATGGCAGTACTGATGTGCTACAAGCTCTGACATGCTCTTTAGCATATGCTCTTTCAGTTCAATTAGTGGGTGTTTGTTATGAAAAAAGATGTACTACATTTTTTATGATCTAGAAACCTCTAGTGAATACCTGCCATGTTTTAAGCAATGTGGTAGAATTGAATTTTTGACTACTGAAGGAATCCAATTGAAATTTACTACAAAATTCAGGTTGTTTATAGTTATAGTTTATAGTTTATTAAATTTATATACCGCACCCCCTCCCAAAAGGGACTCAGGGCGGTGCACAGGCAATTTAAAAAACATATATAAACATAACAATATACAAAATATAAAACCAGATTAAATTAGTATCCCTGTGCTAAAAAATTTAAATAGGTTAAAACAATATCCCTAAAAACCAATTTAAAACAATTTTACTGCAGACTATAGGCTAGGTGGTGTGAGCTAGGCCAGGCCGGCCTTTTGGAAAAAATAAGTTTTAAGGTTCTGGCGGAAGGAACGGAGGTCCGTGGTCGTTCTCAGTTCGGGGGGTAAGTCATTCCAGAGAGTTGGGCCCACCACAGAGAAGGCCCTTCCCCTGGGCGTCGCCCGCTGGCATTGCCTGGTGGACGGCACCCAGAGAAGTCCCTCTCTGTGGGAGCGAATTGGCCGAAGGGATGTATGGGGCAGGATGCAATCCCATAGATAACTAAGTCCCGTGCCATGGAGCACTTTAAAAATGATAGTCAATACCTTGAAGCGCACCCGAAAGACCACAGGCAGCCAGTGCAGCTCGTGCAAGAGCAGTGTTACGTGGGAGCATCTAGGAGCTCCCATAATTGCTGCGTTCTGGACTAACTGCAGTCTTCGGGTGCACCTCAAGGAGAGCCCCATGTAGAGAGCATTACAGTAGTCTATACGGGATGTCACGAGCGCATAAGTGACTGTGCGAAGGGCATCCCGGTCCAATAAGGGCCACAACTGATGAACCAGGTGGACCCGGTAGAACGCCCCCCTGGCCACAGCCGTCAAGTGATCTTCTAACGACAGCCTGGTATCCAGGAGGACGCCCAAGTTGCATGCCCTATCCACGGGGGCTAAATGTTCACCCCCAATGGCCAGTGATGGTGTCAACTGATTGTACCGGGACGCCGGAAACCACAGTGATGATTGTGTTGATAGGAAAGTTGTGTGTCATCAAGACAAAAAACATATTTATTTAACCATCAAAATAGTAAACTGAAAAGAGATAATTGGTGTATTTAAGAATGAAGTAGGTGATTTGTGATAGCTACTGATGAATTTTCATGTGAGGAATGTTGATAAACTGATAAAGAATCAGTCAAGAGGAAATTATTTTCAAAATGAGTATTTCACAGGAATATTTTGGCCACTTTATTGGTATCTTCAATACCAGAAGGTTTGTAGAAGATGAGTTTCTTGTATACTGACAGTAGAAATGAAAGCTCGAAAAATTGCATTTTGTCCATGAATTGTTGTCATGCTACCAGACTGAATAGGAAGAATTTCTTCACAGCATCATGAAGTTGACAAAATATGAACTCATCATTATGACCCATAAATGAAGCAATACACCATGGAATGTAATCACAAAGATTTACCTGCAGGAAAAAATTCAAAATCCAGGTTTCCACAAGGAAACTAATTGCTATAATGCTTTTGGACACCATTACTCTACCCGGGATCAGTAACAACTCAAAGGTCTTCACTGCAACATTCCTAAGTTTGAAACAATGATTAAGTAGAGTTCAAAAGCAAAATAAAGTGATTTTTCCACAACTGTATCTGTTCTGCTTGGCCGGCCTAGGATAGTCTCTCTTCGATGGGGTTGCCAGAAATTTTAGATGGGGATTTTAGTTTTTTAATTGGAATTTTTAGCGCAGGGAAATATTTAATTTGTTTCTAACTATATGTATGTATTTATTGTTTTATTAGCCCTGTGCACCGCTCCGAGTCCCTTCGGAGAGAGGGAGCGGTCAACAAATTTAATAAATTATTATTATAAATTATTAACTGAACAATGCTAGGCCTCATACTCCATGGGCTATTCAATAGGTAATTGTGAAGTTTGATCTCACTGTTTTTACCCCATATATTTTTTGTAAATATTTGTCTGACTCAAATGAAGGAACAGTGGAAAAAATTATCAGAATCTGTCTGAAGAGATAAAGTATAGCGCTTCTTCATGACAGCTTTATGAAACCTGCCCATCATTGGCAAAAGTGCTGTAGGAATAGTGGTAAATGGAGAAATAAACAAAAGTGAAACAAACAAACAAACAGACCTCAAATCTTTTCTGCTCTGTGTATTAATATCCCACTATTTTAAAAATATGAATGTAGAGACGTACTTTTCATTCAACTTTTATGTGCTTATTTCCTCATACAGATTTCTTTTAAGTAAAATAAAAGCCAGGTGTTAATACGCAATAACCCATAAGATTTTCCTGTACTTCATATTTTGTTCATCTAGACTACATTCCTTTAAATTTTAGAAGGGAAAAGCAGAAGTGAAACTAATTTCAACTCCGTTTTTGATATTTTTTATGAAACTGACAAATATATGAATTAATAAATTTTGTTTACTCAGATATTCAGGATATTATTTCATTCCTAACTTTGGATTCAATATAGCTACACTTGGAATTTTCAAATTGACATAGCTTCTTTCTTTACTCCTTTCTCTATATTAAAAAAATTAGCTAGGCTCATTATGTCAGGTTACATGTATTTACTATTCATAAAAGACTTCAGGACAGTGGTGCAATTCAGCCGGTTCTATGAACTGGTAGCGATGGTGGTGGTGGGAGGCTCCACCCACCTGCCCGGACATCATCGTGTCACAGTTTTGATGCTCTGTGCATGCATTGAAGATCCTGTGCATGTGCGGAAGTGATGCGTACGCTCACATATGCGAACTGGTAGTGAAGGTAGTGAATGTAAGGAGGGTAGGCTCTGCAGTGTTATACCAAGCTCTGTTCTTACAGCTTTTATTACTATTGCTGTACTGCTGATATAAATGCTCAAGCAGATGCCTTGTTTTTGTACTGTATGCAGAAAGTATGTATATAAATCTTCAATGGTAACAAAATAGAGTTTATCCTCCGTCTGGGATATAATTAAATTCATGACACCAGTTTTAATACCACAGGGTACCTCACAATAAGATATATCCAGAGAATGAAGAATACTGTAGCAAGATACTATCTTAAGCAATCTTATTACAAACTATTTCAGCTTAAGGTTACTATCCATTTAATTTTTTGTATATATAATATAATGTAATATTTATTTTTCAAAGGCAGACATCAATTCCACAGTAAAAGGATTACTGTATACGCTTTATGAAAGATGCAGTTGCATAGAAAACATTTCTTCGATATTGCTTCTCATATGCTATTGTATTAGTTCCTTATTAAATATTGGGATACAATAGTAGATCTTTGCTTTTTTAAAAGCACCCTAAATTTTACAAACAACAGAATTGGACTTTGCTTAGAAATACTGCCCTTTTTTTCATTTCATTCTCTCTCCTTTCTGCTAATACTTAACTCTCCCTGATACTGGCTTTGTTATATCCCCCCCCAATTCCCCCCTCTCACAAAAATCCCACAAAGCCCTCTATCTAGATGTTAGGGTAGAATTGACCAAGAGATGTTTCAATATTGAATTTTAGAGAAAGCTACCAATTTCTTTCTGAATCGTACCGTGTTTTTCCGATCCCCGAGCTTCAGTTGTTAAGTGAATCGCTGCACTTGTTAAGTTAGTAACATGGTTGTTACGTGAATCTGGCTTCCTGATTGACTTTGCTTGTCAGAAGGTCGCAAAAGGTGACCCTGGGACACTGCAATGGTCATAAATATGAACCAGTTGCCAATCATCTGAATTTTGATCACATGATCATGAGGATGCTGCAAAGGTCGTAACTGTGAAAAACGGTCACAAGTCCCCCCTTTTTTTAGTGCTGTTGTAATTTTGAATGGTCACTAAATGAACTGTTGGAAGCTGAGGACTACCTGTACCAAAGCATCTGCAGAGTATAGCAGCTTTTGCAAAATTTCTGATTCACAGATAGAGAACACAAGGCAGGTTTTCTGGCTTGCTTTTTGCTTGCTTTTGCTCAGTGGACATTGACTTAGGTCTCTTAGGTGATGAGCAGGGTAGAAGGATGATAGGTTGATTACCCTGCTGTTGTGTTTATTGGGCTGTGCTGATGCATCTTTCACAGTTTTTACTATCCTAGTTCTGCGTTGCTGGGGAGAACAAGCAAGACCCATAAAGATGACATGTTTGCCATCCTGCTCCCTGATGGGACTTCAATGTATTACCTGGATCTAATTATCTCATCTTCAGCTGACAGAGAGGCTACCATGGAACATTATCCAACACTGGGGGGGCTCAGCAAAGCTTCCAATGGGCTGTCTAATATAATGATATATTTTTGAACCTCTTGCTCATTGGATGAACAAGCAGAGGTAAATCATGTATTGACCTTCAAGCATTTATAAACTGTGGAACATCACATTCTCATCAGAGCCATAGGGGCAGTAAACTATAGTTCCTCTGCTGTGAAACATGGTTTTAGTTATGCACTGTGTTACTAGGGTTTGTGCCTAAACAACTATATATCATTTGTGGCACTTGTCGCCTTCTTTATTGAAAGGCAAAACAAAGAGTTGAGGACAAAAATCATTACTACTTTAGCAATTTTTCACAAAATGCTTTTGTTTTGTACTTGACATACAGATGGGACACGATACCATGGTATGAATGATGTATGGCACTCTGACAAATTTAATTTCCTTTATAAAGCAAGGATCAGAAGAGTATACCAATGTGGAGGAGCAGATTGCAAGGGGGTGCTTTAATATTAGAAGAATGAATAGAATGAGAGAGAGAGAGAGAGAGAGAGAGAGAGAGAGAGAGAGAGAGAGAGAGAGAGAGAGAGAGAGAGAGAGAGAGAGAGAGAGAGAGAGAGAGAGATGTGCAAGGTTTAATTGGCTTATTTAGCTGGTCAGTTAAAATTTAGCTGTGCCTGTTGTGCCCAATTCTATTTATTTTTTACTGCAAATTAACAGCACACAAAAGTGCTGTTTTTCTAGTCTATATTAACAAAGAAAGGAAAGAAAGTATGATGAATGGATGCACATTTCTTCTATAATGTACTTTTGTTTAATTGATGAATCATTTATTTTATATGTATTTTAATATTACAGAAATAGAAATAAATATTGAGGTTGTAATATTAAATATTAAATCGAATAATTTGATAGTTATATGTCAAAATATTAATCAATGAATATTATTTATTAATTTACTTGGTGTTTTTAAGTGGGATTTAAGAAGTAAAAAAACCTGTCTTTATGATATGGGTTAAAAATATTTGAGGACTTTGTCTTGGCAGATTAAGGTACTTAAAGAAATATTGGAAACAGTAGATGTGGCTTAAATTAATGCCTTTTTATGACCTTGATCGTTATAAACCTTGGCTGAAAAGGAAATTAGTTTAAGACGAATAGAACTGAGTAACCAATGTCATATATATAAAGAGTGTTCTAAGTAACAAATTAATTGATTAATATTCTGTAGGTGATAATTTAAAAAATAGTAAGTTTGTAAGCACATATACGTACATGCATATTCACCAGAAACCCACTACTGGAAATACAGTAATGTATTTCATTAAAGCCGCTGGGCGAGATCATCCGTGGTTTTGGGGTGGGATATCATCTGTACGCTGATGACACTCAGCTGTACATATCCACCCCAGACCACCCCAACGATGCCGCCCGGTGTTTGGAGGCTGTACAGATCTGGATGGGTAGTAACAAACTCAAGCTCAACCCGTCCAAGACTGAGTGACTGTGGTTTCCGGCACCCCGGTTCAGCCAGATTACTCCAACTCTGGCCATTGGGGGCGAAACACTGGCCCCCGTGGAGAGGGCGCGCAACTTGGGTGTCCTCCTGGATTCCCGGCTGTCCATGGAGGACCATGTGGTGGCCGTGGCCAGGGGGACGTTTTATTTGTGTTTGTGTGTGTGTGTGTTATTACACACAAAGAGGGAAGGAAAGAAGAAAGTGAAATATTTTTCTGTAGGATGCTTCAAATACTATAATTTCAACATTGTATAATATAGTATAGCATTTTAATGAATTAAGATGGTATTGTACATAATGTATATTTTTTACTTTTTTAAATTTTGTTTTATTAGAATATATACAACACAAGTAATCTCTTTTGATTATAAATAGATGATGTTGGTGATCTAACCTCTGCCCCCTTAGTGCTATTTTGTTCTATTTTGCCCTCTCACCATGGTACAAAGGAACCTAGTCATTTTCTATGGGACACAGGTGACTGAACTTATAAAAATCACTACAGGACAAGATGTATTGAGGCTTGGCATAGAATGACAAATTCTGGCAAGGTTCACTAAGAAGAGACATATTGATTTTTAAATGATTAATAAGGAGAATATAATTGTATTTCATTAAGATGGATGGGATTTCATTTAGTCCGTCTTTCGTCCTTTTTCCACTTCAGATGCAAAAGGAAATCAAGTTATCATCAGTCTAGCTTCATGTTAGCCTTCCATGGCAACAAGGTCATTGATTGAATAAAGAAGTTTCCAAGAAGCTAGTTTCTCTTTTGAAGAGAAAGGACTATAAATGTGACAAAGATAATGGGAACTCTTAGACACTTTGGGGAACCTCTGGGGAAAGAATAGAATAGAATAGAATAGAATAGATTTTATTTTTCTATACCGCGTCCTCTCCCCAGGGGGACTCGGAGCGGTGCACAGGGAAAATTAAAACAGCATAAAATATATACATAAATAAATACAATAAAAACAAATTAAATCAACTGTCCCTGTACTAAAATCCCCATTTTAAAATTAACATTCCCTAACCCCTGAGGTAGAGACTAACCTAGGCCGGCCAAGCAGAAAAAGTGAGTTTTTAATTTCTGACGGAAGGAGCGGAGGTCCGTAGTTGTTCTAATGTCGGGGGGAAGGTCGTTCCAGAGGGCTGGGCCCGCCACAGAGAAGGCCCTTCCCCTGGGCGTCGCCCGCTGACAAAGTCTAGTGGACGGCACCCGGAGAAGTCCCTCTCTGTGGGAGCGAATGGGCCGGGAAGATGTATGAGGCAGAATCCGATCCCGCAGAAAACGGAAGGTTTTGCAATAATTTCGTTAAATCAAGTTGCAGATGATCCCTTATTGTAATCAAATTTGTGAAACTTGGATCTCTTGTGATTGCTTGTAAGTTTCCTCTGATTTAAAAATCCTGATGCAGCCTTCTGCACTTTCATAATCAACCTGTGGAATGACTGAGGAGTTAATACAGGTAGTTTGCAACTTACAACAGTTTGTTTAGTGACTGTTCAAAGTTACAACGGCATTGAAAAAAGTGACTTATAACCATTTTTCACACTTATGACCATTGCAGCATCCCCTGGTCATGTGATTTTTACATTCTAATGCTTGACAACTGGTTCATACTTATGATGGTTGCAGTGTCCTAAATTCACATGATCCCCGTTTGTGACCTTCTGACAAGCAAAGTCAATGGGAAGCCAGGTTCACTGAACAACTGTGTAACTAATCTAACAACTGCAGTGATTCACTTAATAAATGTGACAAGAAAAGTTGTAAAATGGGGCAAAACTCACTTAACAAAGTTCTCACTTAGCATAAATATAAATTTTGGGCTCAATTGTGGTTGTAAGTCAAAAACTACCTGTATTTTCTTCCAGATTATAATTATAATTATAAAATAATATAAAATGACTTCCGGTGGTATTTAGAACCTTCCCCCACTTAAATGCCCTATCCCACATTACCTATATTGTTTTAAAGCAGACTCCATTGAGGTCCAGATTATTTCAAATCCTTACTGTAGATTAGGGAGAGGAATGTTCTTTTTTTAAAAGAAAGAAAATCATAGCATCTGCTGCTGTGGCCTAGAGTTGGAGCTCTTGCCTCACAAGCAGGAGGTTGTGAGTTCGATCCTAGGTAGAGGCAGATGTAGGGTCTCCTGCTTGGGCAGGGGGTTGGACTAGATGACCTGCAAGGTCCCTTCCAACTCTGTTAATCTGTTAATAGCCTTCTGAATGGCAGTGTAGGAGAGGATCAGGCTAAGCCTGAGGAAGGGAGCAAGAGTCTGTTGACTCTTATCTACCAGCAGTTTGCTTTGACCATTAGTAATTCTGATTCTTGTAGAAAGTGTTAGCATGCATTAAACATATATTCATTTGACCGCCTTGGCTCCTGATTTCTTCCTTCTGACAGGCAGTGTTAACTTGTCCAGCATTCATCCCTTCTCTCTAAATAATCCTTCAGTGCCATTTCTATTACCTTCCACATATAGATGATGAGGAAAGCTTCTTCCATCAGTAGATGTTCCCCATATACTTAAGAAACCTATAAAATCTAACATTTTGTTTATTTATTATTTGTCAAGCATGTATAAAATAACAGATAAAAGTATAAACTTGATTATGAATACATGACATGGATACGAATAAATGGGGAGATTAGGACAGGGATGGTAGCCACGTTGGTGTGCTTATGCCTGTCCCTTACAGACCTCTTAGGAATGGGGTGAGGTCAACCGTAGACAGGCTAAGGTTAAAGTTGTGGGGGTTTGGGTAAGAAACCACAGAGTCAGGTAGTGCATTCCAGGCATTGACCACTCTGTTGTGGAAGTTGTATTTTCTGCCATCAAGTTTGGAGTGGTTTACCTTAAGTTTGTATGCATTGTATGCTCTTGTATTGTTGTGGATGAAGCTGAAGTAGTCATTGACAGGTAGGACATTGTAGCAGATAATTTTATGTACTACTTTTAGGTCAAGACGGAAGGCAGCATAGTTCTAAGTTGTCTAAGTTCAAAATTTCAAACCTGGTGGCATAAGGTATTCTGTTGTGAGCAGAGATATACTGTAGATCAATCAGAGGCTGAATTTTTTTTTCAGGCCTACATAGCAAGCAGTGACTTTTATTTTCTTTCTCCCATGACTAAAAACTCAAGAAATCACAAAAGTTACTCTAATGAATTTATATAAGCTCTCACACCTGATTACTAAAGTTTTGTGTAAGATCTTATGTAATGTTGCTAAAAGTATAAGAAATCTCATAAGTATGTATAAAGTACAAGGTGAACTTTATGGCTCTAGCCACACTGAGAGATCTCACAATATTTTGGCAGTGTTGTGAGATCATGAATGATCACTGAAAACATGAAAGATTTTGTGATCTTCCAATATATTGTCTTTTAAAATTTTTAATCTGTTCTCGGGTAGAGATACACATCTTTAGAATCAATTGTGGATATTTTCAAATCTCTCAGGAAAAAATTTCTTGTCTTTGATTTGTTTTTGTTTTGTTTTAAAATGATTTTACTCCTCTGGGGAGGAGATGAAGAAAGGATGCACACGGGGAAGAGAATGGCAGGTCAGATAATATAGATATAATTTAATTATGGAATTAATTATGTTGAAGGGTAAAAGAAAATAGGCTATATGAAGACGAATGAATTGTAGGAACGTTCAGTCTTTCAACCAATGTCAAGTAAGTACATTCTGCTACCTGTAACTATGTTTACTATTTCTATGCCTGTGTGTCCCTAGAGCAGTGATGGCGAACCTATGGCACGGGTGCCACAGTTGGCACGCAGAACCATTTCTTAGGGCACGCGAGGCGTTGCCCTGTCAGCTCCAGCGCGCATATGTGTACTGGCCAGCTGATTTAGGCCTTCTTTTGAGGCCGTTTTTCGCCCTCTGGAGGCTTCAGGGAAGCTCCTGAAGCCTCCTGAGGTGGGAGGGAGGCTGTTTTCACCCTCGCCAGGCTCCTAGAAAGCCTCTGGAGCCTGGCAAGGGTGAAAAAAGAATGCCAAAATCAGGGGGTCATGCAGATAGCATTATGGGTGTGGCACACCCACGCACAACCCCCCTGCGCTCCCCCCGCTTTTGGCACGCGAGCCAAAAAAGGTTAGCCATCACTGCCCTAGAGAATCCCAGCCCCAATATAATCCAATGTACAGAATGTTGGAATTTTATATTCATTCCTTTACATTTACTCCTGAAGTTCTGCCATTCTAGGAGGTCCTTTAAGTCAGCGGTCACCAACTGGTGGTCCATTGGTGGTCCATGAGAAAATTTTGGTGGTCCACAGAAAAATTATTTTCATTTTTTTACATTGCACTAAGTCAGGGGTCTTCAAACAATGACCCCTGGGCCAGATATGTGCAATTAACATTTGTGTTGCTGCAGAGAGTCTTCCCCTTCAGGGTCTTTTTGTGTGGGTCAGAGGGGGCAGAAATTCTGACTTGGGGTCTGCTTCAGCCTCCTGGTGCGGGGCTTTGGGCGAAGGCTGGAGGGCAGCACCACTGGTGGCAAAGAGCCAGAAGGCCTTGATCCAGGGAGACTGTATCATGGCCTGGAACTGGGTGACCATCTCAGCCCACTGAGTCTCCAGGCACTGCTACCTGGCCTTGCACTCCCACAGGTTTTCCCTCTGTTGGAAAGCCTATGCTCATAGTCCTTAGTTAGATGCTTTTGCTAAGCTTCCCTCTTGGTCAGATTCAATTTGAACTGAGCCAGCTATTTTGCCAATTTTTCTCATAGTGGCTGCTTATCTCCAACAATTGCTTCCTATTGGGGCCCTAAGAAGTCCAGGCAGGCAGGTGAGGAGTGGCTGGGGAGGTGAGGGGAGAGTAGGCGCCCCTCAACATGAGTGTCATCAAGTTGGCCATGCCCACTCAGTCACAGGACCACCTAGCCACGCCCACCCACCGAGTCATTAGGCAGATCATATTAGTGGTCTGTGGGATTTAAAATTATGAATTTAGTGGTCCCTGAGGTCCAAAGGTTGGAGACCCCTGCTTTAAGCGGAATGCTGACTCAATTTAACAAGTTTAAGAGTTTCATTTATTTCCTGTGTTTCCCTGGCACTACCATAACATTTAGTTACTTGGGTATTTATTGTTGAATCAGGATGAGCAGATGTGATTACTTTAGTGGAGTAGAATTGTGGCTATATGGAAATGATCTTACTAAGAATTTCAGTTTCTGTAGCCTAAAAAGTATTTATTTTGTCTAGAACTAGCCATTCATTTGGCTGCTATTGCAACCTGTAGTTATGGCTAGAGGCTTGAGAAAAGCACCTATTGCAAAATTGATGAATTATGCTATATTTCAGTGGGATTTTAAGTACTATAGGAATGATAGCTTGGTAACCAGGCACTTTCACGTCATATAAATGTTTAGATTTGTTGTTGAAATGTTGAAATGATAAGACTGACATACAGAAAACATGAATGAGGTGGCATTAGTAATTTATTTTGTTTCCTTTTTATCTGCTGAAGGGGTAAAGAGAGTTTTCTGTTGTTGGGTACAATGGCTTGGGTAAAGACCTGAATGAATGAATGAATGAATGAATGAATGAATGAATGAATGAACGAACCAACGAATGAATGACTTTGCTGCTTTCAGTTGGTCAGCTGGAGGGAGACAATTGATTCGATCATGAATTCTCAGTGTGCCCTTAGCATTTGACACTGAAAGGAATCAATATGATGAGCAACTTTGATTCAAAATATTTTAAAGGGATTCATGAATGGAAAATATCTTTTGGAAATGTCTTAAATGTTTATTTTCCCAATTACCTATATATTTTACATAATTTTCCTGTTTGTTGATTTCCCCCCCCCTCTTTTTATTTAGTAGGCAATAATACGTTCACTTTTAGCAAGTAATATACAAATGCATTCCTAAACTTGTTTGTAACCATTAATTGAGTGAAATTGTGCATCATAAGGCAGTAATTTTTGAATCAATGTACATTAAATTGGCTAATTTATAGAATGTATCTAAAATTCAGAACCCTTGATTCCCATGGAAATGAAATTTCACAATGTCTTTTGATAAATTAAAAAAACATAAATATGGATCATCCTAAAATTTCAAGTACCTTTTTGAAACTAGCCACAGAATTGCAAAATGTTGTGAATGCAATTCATTGTTATTTTCATAAGTGTGAAAAGCAGTCGTAAGTCACTTTTTTTAGTGCCATTGTAACTTTGAATGGTCACTAAATGAACTACTGTAAGTAGAGGTCTACATGTATATGCCAAATGGTTTCTAATATGCAGAGAAGGTGGAATATTACTAAATAATTGTAATCAATATCACCCTGCCAGTAAACATTGTTCCTGCATAAGCACAGGAAACATTATAAGAAAGGAAAGCCACAAAATAGATTTGCAAATAAAATCAATAGATCTTTTCATATTCGAATCAGAATGCTTGGCTCAAAGCATCCAGAGTGATTTGAATGATCTGGCAAGTACTGATGATTGTCACTGTTTATAATTGGAGCAATATCTTTGTTATTTAGCTGTAGATCCATTTCCTACATTCTGATCCCGAGCAGCAAAGTCTAAGAAGGTGGTCTATGTACATTCAACTAAATTGACGTTTTTCTCTTTATTGCAGACCTAGTTTTACTAAGATCCATAATCCAAAGGAAATCTCTCCAAACAAATTCCTTTTCTTTCTTTTCATTAAATTTCAACAAACAGAATTTAAAAATATCCAAAAGAAGAATTTCAGAGGAAACTCACGGTAGAGTAGGGTATTTCTTCTATACTTAATGACAAAATGCCTAGTGATGATCTACATAATAAACTCTTTAGCTGTCAACAACCTGATGACTGGTTTCCCATGTTTCAATTAAAGATATCATTTAGCTAGGGCCAGGTTTAAGCCAAGATAAGTGGGCAAAGGTTAGGGATGGAAATGTCACCCCTCCATATGAATCATTCTAAAAATGCAGAACTTCACAGCATAGGGCAATAGATATTCTTAAGCCAGCACTGCAAATGCTGCAGTGATACTACTAGGATTAGTACTATAGATGAACAGGTTGCCGCATGCAAAGTTATAATAATATCAGTAAAATCAGCAAAATGAGCAAAAAATGTTATCAGTGAAAAGTCCCATATCTTCACTGAGTCATAGCAAAGAAACAAAATCAGAAAGTGATTGCAATAATGTACATGGGGATATACTGGTGCTAAATTGGCACCAATTCAGTTGCTGGGTTTCTTTAAATCCCAATCTCCTCACCTCAATATCCTTTGCTAGTGACAACTCTGTAAAAATCATGCTTGTAAAAGAATCACTTTCAGGTTTAGATAGTTGATGAAGACCCTGAGAATTCCTATTTTTAACTATTTCCACTTTCTGGCGGGTCGGATTAGAGAATTAGAAAATTAGAGAAATCACAATATCCAATTTCACTAGAAGAGGAGGTTTTCTACCATAATTCTTTCTCAAATAAATTTCTTCTTCAAGAATTATGGAACGATATTGCTAATTCACCTGATTGCACAGCTTCTTACTATTTAAGACTTTATCATAGTTGCTGTGGTTCCCACACACACTTGAAGAGTTGGCCTTCTCAATCATTTTCATACTTTCAAAATAGAGTTAATGTGACTCTTCAAAGTTATTGTTTAGGTCAGCTGTATTTCTTCTATAACTTCACCAATTCTATGTTACCTCTACCATAATAAAGTTTGGTACTGTACTATTGAATTTCTACTTATAACTATATTGCTGTTGCTGTTAATACTCTTGTTAATAGCCAATGAACAGAACACAGACAAAGATATAGTTACCTCCTGAGAGTGATTTTGAGTGCCAGTATTGCCAGTATGATGTTTGCTTTGCACACAATGCCTTGGGCTATGCATAAAATCACTTGATAACCAAAAACTATGCATGCAGAAGAAATTTGAAGTACCAGAATTAGACCATCACCCTCATTTAATTCTGCAGCATTAAGCAAACAATTGTTTTATTGCAAATCTTTTTAATTAAACATTAGTCACACATTCTCCCCAGCCCTTGCTTTTCCATGTTAAACCCCCAAATCCTAGGGGGAAAGAAATGGCAACAGAAGCCTGGATGTTACATGAATAGTATAATTAGGCACTAGGCTGGCCTTAAGAAAACGCTACTCAAATAAAAGATTAAAAACTCTGCTCTCTTTGCTACAGTGGTTCTCAGCAAGGCTTGCCACATTCCTACCAAGGGCAAACTGGCACAAAGTGTGTGTGTGTGTGTGTGTGTGTGTGTTTGTGTACATGATATATGTAGCAACCTCTGTCTGCAAACAGCAATTCAAACATGCAGTGGGGAATGAATGAAGAGATTGTACTAGAGGAGAGGGATTGGGGAGGGGAGGAGAGGAGGGGGAAGAGAAAGGAAAACAATAGGTACAGATTTCTACTAGTTTCCTCAGGCATCCATAGCAGCTGCTTAATGATACATGTATCATTATATCCTGGAGTAGTTGGAGGGCAAAAGCAGAGTTGATTACACTACAGACAATTGTTTCACAATAATTCCGGGCCATTTTTCATTAGCTGCCTCTCCTCACAGCAAAAGCAGGGATAATTTTTTAGGGAGGAAAAAACTTCTACCTCTCAAAGGTTGTCCAGCAGTTAAAGATTTTTAATAATTCATCATGCGGAACATTGAGGGCTAAATGCTAAATTTCCCAGCAATAACAACAAAAAGATGAATGGAAGGGAACTGAGGTTAACTTGCTTTGATAGAAGCAAAGGGGTAAATAAAAGGAATTGTGCTATCGCTTTTCCCATGATTTATTGGTACATTTCTTTTTTATTACTCTGCTCTGGTTTGAAATGTGTTGTCATTCAGTCTGTTCAGTCAAACCACTCCATGCTGAGCAAACTGATTAAGTAACTGATTAAAAACAAAACAGAGTCTGCCCTTAATCACTTGTGCTCCATGGCAAGTGGTGGCATCACTTCTAAATTTACCTCTGGGAAAGGTAGGGAGTTTTCTGTGCCAATAGGCTTAACTCATAAATTACTTCATTAGATGTTAATGTTGACAATTACCTTGTTTGCAGGGAAGTGGGAAATCTGCCACCTGACTGTGTTGTGCTTCTCCCCCCCTCCAGCAAAACAAATTCCCCACTGCAGCCTAACCCACCCTAGCACTCTCCAGATGTGCTGCAGGAAAATTCCCATTGCAATTCCAGCATGACCGTGGACTCCAAGGCAATTGGGGATGACCTGTTTGGGGAAGTGGCTGTACAATAGTCTTCGACATAATGCACTCCTGAACTAATATGAGACGTAGCCTTACATGCAACTGGCCCTTTGACAGCAATTATAATGCTGATGTGGCCCTCAATGAAATTGAGTTTGACCCTCCTAGAATAGAGTATTCCTGGCTAATTCATACATAGTCTATAACACACACACATTTTTCCATAGGTATTGCTGAACAACTGTTTAAAAAAAAAAAAATTAAAACTAGCTGATAACCTGGCGTTGCCCAGGTATTTATAGGGGGGAAACCTAATTTGAAATGTTGGACTTTCCCCCTTACCAGTGGGAGCCCCTTGTGGAGTACTGTGAAGCCGTTACCATGGCAACTCCACTGCACTGTACAGTAGAAATCATTTTACGGCAGTATAGTAAAAGCCATTTTAAGGCACAACAGGCTGTATCTTAACAGAACACCCCCCTCCCCCAAGGTGTGTTAGGGGAGTCTTACCCCCACAGTATTTTTTTCAGAGTGTAAATCATCTTTGTACCAAGCTTGGTTGAAATTCCTCAATGTGTTCCAAAGATACACTGGAACCTATATATATATGTTAGTTTTATGAGCTGATCAATAAATCAATTGTGTGTGTGTGTGTGTGTGTGTGTGTGTGTGACGTTTTTGAGCTGATCAATAAATAAGTCAGGGAGACTAGTATAGATCTATTTTGAGCTTTTTAGCTCTCATCACCTAGCCATACCCTTATTGGGATTTGAACAGGGGCTGTATTCCATGCCAGGCGAGAGCCTTAGCCATTAAGCCAGCCAGGTTCTCTTCCTGCTCAGCTGAGACAGGAGGATAAGTATATATAATTGTTCCAAAAACGTAACACACATATTAAAAAATCACACAATGGAACTCATGGCTTTCTGTCTAGATGGTCTCTGGTGATGAGCTGAAAGGCAGAAAAGGAAACAGTATGTCTCCTCCCTTAATTGGGGCCCTAACAGGGTGTTGTGGAACAATTATAGATACTAATCCTCCTGTCTCAGCTGATGCAATGGGAGAGCCTGGTCTGGCTGAATGGCTAAAGGCTCTTGTCTGATATGCAATACAGCCCCGGTTCGAATCCCAGTAAGGGTATGGTTAGCTGATGAGAGCTAAAAAGCTCGAAATAGATCTATCCTAGTCTCTCTGATTTATTTATTGATCAGCTCATAAAACTAACATGTGTGTGTGTGTGCCTGTGTGATAAAATGATCATTTCAAAGTTATTGTTACCTGAACCCTAATTTTTGTATGACAATGTTTTTTGCACTACATTGGGAGAGTCTGAAGTACAATTAAGATACTTCCATCCTATCCCTATTTTAACTCTCCAGACCCTGTGAAATGATTGGAATTGACTTGTGAGCTCGCTTCAACTGATGTTGAAACACTGAAAGGAGGAGCTCCACTGATTTAGCTTTCCAGTGTCGAAGTGTAGCAAAGACGGCATTGCAGAAAATGTTTCGTCCATGATCAAAGAACTCATTTGCCACTTTAAAAAACCCCAACAACTTAGCACTGTTTAAGCTAGAGAGCTGCCAAGACACAGTTTTCTCAATGTTGATGTTAGGAAAAAAGTTGTATGACAAATAAGGAGAGATGGGGAAAAAGGATCCTCACCAATGGCAAACTGGCCCACCCCCAAAATTAGACTGTTTCAGAAGCCAAACAGAAGCAAATTATTCTTGCTGAATCATGGCTATGACAGCCATTACACAATAGTCACATGGGTGTGCATTGATATAGAAAAATGGCACTAAACTCCCATCAAGAGCATGTAGCATGGATATGTTATCATATTTTTCATTTCTCTGAGGGAGAGAAAGTGGATTTATGATTTCAGTTTTATGGAACTGATAATCAACATGAATTAAGAGAGTAACAAACAAGGTGTCAGTGAACCTTCAGTGAACCTCTTTGACATTCTGTTTGGCTGTCAAAGCAGTATGGGATATGGGTTCAAGCCAGAGGTGGTATTCAGCAGGTTGTGACCAGTTCTGGAGAACCGGTAGTGGAAATTTTGAGTAGTTTGGAGAACTGGTAAATACCACCTCTGACTGGCCCTGTCCCCATCTATTCTCTGCCTTCCGAGTCCAGCTGATTGGGAGGAAATGGGGATTTTGCAGTATCCTTCCCCTGCCACGCCCACCAATCCATGCCATGCCCATCAAACCACGCCCACAGAAAAATATTTGAATCCCACCACTGCCCAACTCCTATCTTCTTCAAAGTCCACAAACTGAAATATTTCTAGATGATCTTGGCAGACATTTCCTCAATCTTTTCACTAAAACCTGCTCCAAATCCAAATAAATGTGAGCTGTTTCATCAATGAAACAATTATTTAGCAAAAATGCCATAGCTCTACATGCCAATGGATTGCCCCCCTCCCCTTCCACTAACCATCAGGGAATGGATCTTGCCCGTGCAGTAGGAGCAGAGAAATACTGCCATGTAAGCTCTTACCTCTGGTTGGTCATATTTACTTGTCTTTTCTATCAGAATTCTAGACTCCCCCATAGATCCTAAGATATAGTGACTGAAGTCCTCCAGCCTCAATGACTGTGACTATCAGCCCCACAGTGGCATCAAGAAGCTTAGGAAGGATTACCTTGGGAAACAAGGCAGATGGTACACCAGTACTATCGCTAACGTTTTCTTATTACCCAACTTTATAGGCATTCACATGTAGTTACCGGTGGAGCAGACCCCTATCATAACTTTTTGTATTTTGTAAGGTCCTCACCACTAATCTTTCCCTAGTCTTTGGACCTCATATTTGTTTAAATGTTTCTTTAATATATGTAATATATGAATATAACTTACCTCAGTATATGTTTTATTGTGTACAACTACTTCAAATAATTTCCTTATTGATTTATTTATTTTTATTTATTTATTTATTGGATTTCTATACCACCCTCTCTCCCAACATGGGACTCAGGGCGGTGCACAGGAACTATAAAATATAAAATACAGACAATCAAAATAGTTAAAACTAGAATTAAATAGAATTTGGCCCATGCAAGAACATAATTAACACCCAACTAAAATGATAAAATAGCTATATCAGCTATACCAGGCTGGCCGCATGAAAGAAGTATGTTTTTAATGCCCGACGGAAGAGGTGAAGGTCTGTGATTGTACAGAGGTCGGGGGGCAGGTCGTTCCAGAGGGCAGGGTCTGCCACAGAGAAGGCTCTTCCCCTGGGAATCGCCAGCCGGCATTGTCCGGCGGACGGCACCCGAAGGAGGCCCTGTGGGAGCAGACAGGTTGAATAGAGGTATGTGGTAGGAGGCGGTCCTGCAAGTAACCAGGTCCTATGCCATGGAGCGCTTTAAAGATGGTCACTAAAACCTTGAAACGCACCCGGAAGGCTACAGGGAGCCAGTGCAGCTTGCGCAGGAGAGGTGTTACATGGGAGTATCTTGAAACTCCCAAGATCCCCCGCGCGGCCGCATTCTGCACTAACTGGAGCCTCCGGGCGCACCTCAAGGGGAGCCCCATGTAGAGAGCATTACAGTATTACCCAAGCATTACAGTTTCTACCCAAGTGTTCCAAATAGTTTTGTATGCAACTTTTTTCCTTAGGTCTATATGCATTTTTTAAAGGAAGAGATTATTTGCCCAGGTCACAATGAATTCCTTTTTGGCCAATCATATCATTTTACTTGAAAAAATATTTGATGGATTTCTTTTCCATCCCTCTTTTTCAATTCAAAACACTGCAGCTCCATTTCCTGCAAGGCACTGGCCTTCTTGGCTGAATCATGCCTTCTTTATTAACACTCTGACCATTGTACACTACAGCCCAACACTGATTCGTTTGTGTCTATATTGGAGGAAAAATTACAATGACCGTAGCTTGAAAATATGAATTTTTGGTGTTTCTTTTTTTAAAAAAAATAGTTTCTCGCACCAATAACTGATTTCTTTCATCAGTTACTGAGATATAGCTTTTTTGCTACCAGTTTTGGAATCGGCAGTCATGTGCTGGTGTTGCACAATGACAGTTCTTACCGGCTTTTTTACATGTATGTGCATGTATTTTGACATTTTCAATAAGACCAAGAATGCTTGAATGAGTAGGATTTAATCACAAGAGGACCTATGGCATAAAACTCTTGAGTTATGGATCAAAAATAAAATGGTGCCCCCATTTCACTATAAGCTATTTTTGGGAAGCTAATTCTTCACAATAGATAAAAAGGTAAAGGTTCCCCTTGCACATATGCGCTAGTCGTTCCCAAAACTAGGGGGCAGTGCTCATCTCCATTTCAAAGCCGAAGAGCCAGCGCTGTCGAAGACATCTCTGTGGTCATGTGGCCAGCATGACTAAATGCCAAAGGCGTATGGAACACTGTTACCTTCCCACCAAAGGCGGTTCCTATTTTTCTACTTGCATTTTTGCGTGCTTTCGAACTGCTAGGTTGGCTGAAGATGGGACAAGTAATGGGAGCTTACTCTGTTATGTGGCGCTAGGGATTCGAACTGCCAAACTGCCGACCTTTCTGATCAACAAGCTCAGCTTCTTAGCCATTGAGTTACCATATCCCTCTCTTACAATAGATAACTAAACTGAAAATCTTTGTTATAAGTGAGGAATTGAAAGCAGATGTTGCCTTTTTCAAAGCCTCCTATGCTAATATCTAATTCAAAAGGAAAATGGTAGCTATGCCAGAGGCTGTGGAAAATGAGAGATCATGGGATGAAAGTAGATTAATCCCTGGGCTCATGATACGGTGAGTCTTTGGCAAGACACATTTCATTACCAAATGCCTGATATCCTTGATTATCAAACATAGAGATGGTTCATTAATAAATTAGGAGTAGGCTGCCCATTGTACAAGAAATAAATACAAGATTTGATAATAGATAACAGATTTTTGGGGGTGTTTACTATGATGACCCAGCTGGTCTGTACATTGCAGTGGCAGTGGCTATGGGTTTTTAAAGACAACGTTAATTCCTCCTCAGGAGGGGAAGTGATTTTTAACAGGAAAATGGCAGATGAGAAGGTTACATTTTCTCTGTGGTTCCACAGCATAATCCCATTCCAGACTAAAGTACCATGGTTGTTTTTTTCCCCATGCAAATAAAAACATGGAATATCGTTGTTTAATGAACACCAACACTGCTCTTCTTCTGAAATATTATTTACTGAGATCTTGTATTGTGTCTTCTATGTACAGTAAAAGAGCATAGTATCATGGGGAACTAAGGAACAATCGTAGAGATACAGAGAAGGGAAATAAGTGATTCTGGACTAGAAGAACTCACAAATCAGTGGAGAAGTCAACCAAGGTTTGGGCTGCCTTAATGAGTAGGGAAGAAACCATTTTATTTGCATGAAAATGAGAAGAGTTTTTCTGAATCATATTTGAAGCATATATAGCCCTCCTTAATATGCCTTCCTGTTTTTACTGCTAATTCTTATATTTATTCTCTAACCATCTGTTGGAAGTTATCACCCAGTCCTCTCCTAGAAAAATGAAATATCCTAGCAAATATTGAAAAGGCAGAATATTATTCTACTCTGAATGTGATAAGGGAAAAACATGTTTTAATTCCTGCAGCTTCCTGCCTACCCCACCTTTTGTCAATGGGCCATTAAGATGCCAAGCCAGTCTATTCACATAACAAAAGACCCCTCCCCATCAGCTCCAGGGTGATGTGGCCTTACCATATGGCATCTGAGAACTCAGCCTAGAGAGTTGCCCATGCATTGCCCCATGTGAGCCTGGCAACCAACCAGGAGTACATGTCTTACACAGGAACAGGAAGCAGATAGGTGGGGGCTGAACAGATTATAAAAAGCCCTGCAAGCCCCTCACTCGGCCCTTTTTTTCGTCTGCCCCTTCTTCAACCAACACCTGGGAGCATGTGATCATCTTTTTCCCCAGGACCAAGCCATGTGGTCCTGTCCACCATTAAACCATCTTTCTAAGCAGCCTCCATGTCTCCAGTGTCTTTTTCCCCACTTGGAGCAGAACCAAGATGCAGATTTCTTACAACACATCGATAAAATGATTCCCAGATAGTGTAACAATTAGTTTGTTCTTTCTCTTTAATTGCCAGTGTTAATCTGATCATTTCTGCACATTCTAATATTTTCCTAATCACATTCTCCTCTGTAGGAATCTCTTCACTTTTCCAGTTTTGTGCAAATGCAATCCTAGCTGCTGTTATAACATGGATAATCAAATATACATTTTATTTATTATAAGTTTCTGCTAAAATTCCCAACAGGATAAAGAAAATGTATGGATAATTAATATAATTAATATAGTTAAATAGATCATGAAGAAGATTGTTATAGTATAAGATATTTAAGGTATTAAGCTAAGAAAAGATTAATAGATTCAATAATGAATATGATTGTAAAGTTTCATTGTTTGTACCCAAATGACACACTGTTTAATGGAAGATGAATTGCGCCTCTTCCGCAGGGCATTAAAGACACATCTGTTTCAAGAAGCCGGCCTGGCTTAATTTTAATGGATAAAGTTTTAATTGATTGTAACCTTTTTAATTCAAAATTTTAGCACAGATCCCGATTTAATTCCGTTTTAAACTGTTATATATTGTATTGTTTTGTATATGTTTTTTATATTTCTGTGCACCGCCCTGAGTCCCCTCGGGGAGATAGGGTGGTATACAAATTCGATTAAAGTAAAGTAAAGTAAAGTTTATATTAAAATAAAAACTTTAAAAAATTACCTTCCTTTTAAGGTAGGGTTTGCCAAACTGGTTCAGTAGATTCAGTGTAGAAACTAAGAGCCATTATTAATTGACTGGGAATATGTCACTGAATTTTCCATCCTGGACTGAAACACTGTTGACTATATTTCTTCACCTAAGACAAGTGGTTTGTGTATTTTGTAATAACTTGGCACCGCAAGACTCAGTAATAATCTTTTTGAGATGTTATTTTAATGCATGAAATGCAACTGTAGAATCTCTCACTCCTGCTCCTGATCAATATGCATTATTAATGCATTGTATGAATGTGAAAATCAGAACACATATTTGTTCAAGGCATATTCAGTTCTCTATTGGATCCTGCTATTCCACTTGTACATTTTGGAAAGAATATAAAGTCAGAAATGGATATTGGCATTGGTGCGTAGCTTTGCCCAGGTGTGCATGATGTGATCTTAACACTAATAATAATAATAATAATAATAATAATAATTTAATTTTATATCCCGCTCTCTCTCCCCAAGGGGGACTCGAGGCGGGGCACAGGCAATTAAAATACAAATAAGACCACAGACAAAATACAAAATACAAAATTAAAAATGGATTAAATTGATCCTGCGCTAAAACCCATAAACTAACTAAAAATACCCCTAAAACCCCTAACCTAAAAAGAGACTACCCAAGGCCGGCCAGGCGAAAAAAGTGTGTCTTTAATTTTAAGCGGAAGGAGCGGAGGTCCGTGGTTGTCTTGATATCGGGGGGAAGGTCGTTCCAGAGGGCTGGGCCCGCCACAGAGAAGGCCCTTCCCCTGGGCGTCGCCCGCTGACAAAGTCTAGTGGACGGCACCCGGAGAAGTCCCTCTCTGTGGGAGCGAATCGGCCGTGAGGATGTATGGGGCAGGATCCGATCCCGCAGGTAGCTAGGTCCCGAGCCATGGAGCGCTTTGAAGATGGTAATTAACACCTTGAAGCGCACCCGGAAGACGACAGGTAGCCAGTGCAGCTCGCGCAAGAGCGGTGTTACGTGGGCAAACCTAGAGGTGCCCATAATTGCTCGCGTGGCTGCGTTCTGGACCAACTGAAGCCTCCGGGTACACCTCAAGGGGAGCCCCATGTAGAGAGAGTTGCAATAATCCAGTCGGGATGTCACGAGAGCATGAGTGACTGTGCGAAGGGCGTCCCGATCCAATAGGGGGCGCAACTGGCGTACCAGGCGAACCTGGTAAAACGCCCTCCTGGCCACGGCTGTCACTTGATCTTCCATGGACAGCCGGGTATCCAGGAGGACACCCAAGTTGCGCGCCCCATCCACAGGGGCAAGATGTTCACCCCCTATGGCCAGCGATGGAGTCAGCTGGTTGAATCGGGCAGCCGGAAACCACAGCCACTCGGTCTTGGTCAGGTTGAGCCTGAGTCCGTTACTTCCCATCCAGATCCGCACGGCTTCCAGGCACTGGCACATCACCGCTACGGCATCGTTGGGGTGGTTTGGGGTAGATATATACAGCTGAGTATCATCAGCGTAGAGATGATACTCTACCCCAAAACCACGGATGATCTCGCCCAGCGGCTTCATGTATGTGTTGAACAGGAGAGGCGAGAGGACCGACCCCTGAGGCACCCCACATGTGAGGGGTCTCGGGGTCGACCTCTGCTCTCCTGCCAACACAAATTGCGATCGGCCAGAGAGGTAGGAGGAGAACCACCGCCGAACGGTGCCTCCCACCCCCAACCCCCCCAGCCGATGCAATAGGATACCATGGTCGATGGTATCGAAAGCCGCCGAGAGGTCTAACAGAACCAGGATGGAGGAGCAACCCCCATCTCTGGCCCTCCAGAGATCATCCACCAACGCGACCAATGCCGTCTCGGTGCTATGCCCGGGTCGAAAGCCGGACTGGCGCGGGTCTAGATAATCAATTTCCTCCAGATGACGGGGAAACTGTTGTGCCACCACACTCTCAACAACCTTCGCCAGGAAGGGAAGGTTGGAGACTGGACGATAGTTGGTTAATAAAGCTGGATCCAAAGAGGGCTTCTTGAGGAGGGGCCTCACCATGGCCTCTTTTAGGGAGGCAGGCAAGGAACCCTCACTCAAGGATGCGTTGATAACCTCTTGGAGCCAGCCTCGTGTCACCTCCCAGGATGCCAGTACAAGCCAGGAGGGACACGGGTCCAATAAACATGTGGTGGCTCGCAGTCGCCCACGTAACCTGTCCATATCCTCGGAAGTAACGGAGTCAAACTCCTCCCAAACAAGATCCCCCTCGTGGCAATCCACTGGACCAGCAACGGGGGCTAACTCATTCTGTATCTGAGCGATTTTCTCCTGCAGATAAGACACAAATTCCTCTGCTCTACCCTGCAAGGGGGCTTCCCGCACCCTCTGTTGAAGGAGGGTACGGGTCACCCTAAACAGGGCGGCAGGGCGGTTATCTGCGGATGCTATGAGAGTGGCGCAATGATGGCGTTTGGCCACTCTCAGCGCCACAATGTAAGTCCGTAAATGGGCTCTTACCTGTGTCCGGTCAGATTCAGAGCGGGTATACCTCCATCTTCTCTCTAGGCATCTCTTGTGGCGTTTCATCACCCTCAGCTCCTCGGTAAACCAAGGAGCCAGGGTGGCTCGCCGCCGCAAGAGAGGCCGCAAGGGCGCGACCCGATCCAAGGCTCCCGTGGTCGCAGTATTCCATGCGGCCACGAGGTCCTCCATCGGGGCACGGGTCAGGGGTACAGGAAGTGGCCCAAGCGCCGCTTGGAACCCATCTGGGTCCATCAGGCGCCTGGGGCGGAACCAGATTGGTAACTCAGGTTCCACCTCCCCGCGGAGGGGAGTAGCGGTCGGAAAGTCAAGCCGGAGAAGTGAGTGGTCTGTCCATGACAAGGGTGTGATGACTATATCCCCTATACCCAGATCACTCTTCCATTGGCCTGAGACAAAGATGAGATCCGGTGTGTGTCCACCCTCGTGCGTGGGGCCTTGAATTACTTGGGTCAGGTCCATGGCCGTCATGGAAGCCATGAACTCCCGAGCTACCCCGGATGATTCACCCACCGATGGCAGGTTAAAGTCCCCCATGACTAGAAGTCTGGGGGTCTCAACTGCCACCGTAGCGATCACCTCTAGGAGCTCGGGCAGGGCTGCTGCTACATAGCGGGGAGCCAGGTATACAACCAGCAAGCCCAACTGCCTCCCTAGGCCCCACTTCACGCAGAGGGACTCACAACCGGTGGTCTGTGGCACAATGGTCTCTCTCGGCTCAAGACATTCCTTAACAATGACCGCTACCCCACCACCCCTGCCTAGGGCCCGGGGCTGATGAAAAGCGCGGTAGCCTGGTGGGCACATTTCAACGAGGGGAAGTCCTCCCTCGTGGCCCAACCAGGTCTCCGCAATTCCAGCCAGGTCCGGCTCCCCCTCTGACACCAGGTCATTAATGAGGGGGGCTTTGTTGACAACGGACCTGGCGTTGCAAAACATCAGCCGCAGGCCCTGGCTCTGTACTCCCTGACCTCCTAGCCTGCGGGGGTTGTGGCAACTGACCGTTTGTAACCAACGGCTACGTGCCTCCAACCGGGAAGATGGAACTTGTCTCCCCTCGGACCTGCCCCTCCCCACGACCCTCTGGATGGGGAAGCCCTCCACCGGAATGACTTGTGTTTCCCCCCTCTTAGCGGAACCATCCGCCTCCCTCCGTCGTCTGCTGGCTCGGCCCGTTCCCTTCTGGCTAGTCTCAACCTGTCTAAACCCTCCCCCCTCCCTGGTACCCCCTAAAATAAACAGCAATTTTTTAACTAAAAAACCCCTACACCTGCGCTTTCGACACTTCTCCTGACTTATCAGTCCCTCATCAAAGTGTGCCCTTGATAACACAGCGGGCCATACCTGCGAGAGGGGGGACTCCCGCAGTAGGATTAGGTCTGCCCTTGAATATATTACGGGTCACATCAACAGCAGGGAATCAATCAATTTGGGTACAGAGATGCTTGGATGGTCAGAATAAATATTAAATAAGATGTTAAATAAGATGTTAAAATATATATTCAATAAATATTAAATAGATGTTAAAATTAATTAATTCCAGTAAGTCAATAATACGGTATAGGGAAGTTAAAATCCTGGGTATGATGGTCCATAAATAATCGCATAAAGTGCACATGATCACATAAGTGCACTATCACAGGCGTGGCCTTAGCAAGTCCAGTCCAGTCCCATTCTTCCAGAGCCTCAGGCCTCAGCCAAAGATGGTACATGGTTGGGCCCCTTGCAGGATCTCCCGGCCCCCCTTGTGGGTCCTGGTTTAAGTTGGTTTAAGTTGGTTTAAACAGGGCAGAGTCAGTAGGGAACAGGGCCTCAGCCTGGATCTTCTTAGGCCTCGGCCCAGCTGTTATGCGGCCTCCCGGCTCCCGGCTGCTAGACCTCCGATTTTCCCACTCACCGGTACACTAATGGAGTCGGCCAAATAAAGGAGTCCAGATTGGGTCATCTCGGCTACGCCCCTGCTGTTATCGGGCCTAGATCGTCCTCGCCAGTTGTCCCTCCCAGGCTGGCATCCCGGCCTTCCGCGTCCTGGCCCCCCATGGCCCTCCGCACTCGGCAGTCCCAGCTTGCCTTCTGTCCAGCCTGGCGTCCCGGCCTCTGGCAACCCGGCCTCTCACGTCCTTCGGCCTTCGGCATTCGGCACGCCTCGGCAGACCTTCTGGCAAGCCTCCTGCCCAGCCTCCTGCCCGGTCTCCGCCTCTCCAGCGTCCAGCAAACCTTCTGCCCGGTCTCCAACACTCCGCTTTCTCCGCTTTCTCCCCCGCTTTCTCCCCCCGGCGGGCTCTACAAGCCCGGCATCGGCCCGACATCGGCCTGACGCCCGGCGTCTCCAGCTGACCGGCGCCTTCCGGTCAGCAAAACCCCCGTTCTTGGCCGTCAACTCACCCTGGGAGGCCGTCCATGGCCTCGATGGTAAGCCAGGGTGGTCACTTACTGGGCCCGACCCTCAGAGCTGGTAAAGAGGGTCGGGCGGCATCCCTGTTTTCCAAAGAGCCCCCGCGGCCCGCGCGGAGCTCAGAGGCAGACCGCCATCTCTTCGCACATGCGCGGTGCGTATAACAATGTACCGTATTTTTCGGAGTATAAGATGCACCTTTTTCCCTCTAAAAAGAGGCTGAAAATCTGGGTGCATCTTATACATCGAATACAGTATTGTTTGCCTCCTGGAACCCCACCCCCTTCACCAAGCTGGCTGTGCCTAGTCTTATGGAGGCTTCCAGAGAGCTCCTGGGGGCTGGGGAGGGCAGAAATTAGCCTCAAATGGGCCATTTCCTCCTCCCCCAGCCCCCAGCAGCACTTTATAAGCCTCCATAGGGCTATGCATGCACTTTATCTATATAAATAAAAATGTAAAATAGTTTGTACGAATCCACTAATCTCAAAAAGTACTGGACCGATTTACACCAAACTTTCACACAATGTTGACAAGGACTTCTGATAATAGAATAGCAAATCATTTTGTGCCTAGCACACGTGTATCATGTGCAAGGCAGGCACAAATAAAAGTTACTCACTGAACACAGTTTAAGCTCCGTGTAACTCCTCCCATCCGGCTGTACGTCATGGACACGTAACGGCAGAAAACCGCCTTGAAGGAACGTTGCCAGGGGCAACGTGAAAAGCAACGCATGCACCTCCCTGTCTGCCTGCAGCCGCTCTCTTCCACACACACACGCACGCGCACACGCACACAGGGCCACAGGATCAGAAGCGTCCGAGCCCCGTGTGGTAGTTGCCTGGCGGCCGTGTCGGGCGGGGCAGCCGGCCGTGTCTCCACTAGCTCTCTCCGATGGCCACTGAGGTGCACTTTCTGGAGCCGTTGGAGAGAGCTGGTGGGGGCATGGCCAGTTGTCCTGCCTGCGGTGCGCCTGCCGGGCGGCGGGGGCTGTGTGTCGCGGGGCTCGGGGGCGGCGGCGGCGCGGGGCTGGTGGGGGTGGGCATGCGGTGCCCGGACGGCCATGCTCACTGTGGGAGGAGGCAGCCCTAGACTCCTCAGCCCGATATGCCGGCCTTTTCGCTGCTTGCGGAGGGGAGGGGGGGAGACTGATACACAGAGAGACACAGAGAGAGGGAGAGATGAACAGAGAGATAATGAATGAGAGAGATCGACAGGCACACACACAGTGACAGAGGGAAAGGGAGGGGAGAGA
This sequence comes from Rhabdophis nuchalis, assembly GCA_039707465.1. Lineage (NCBI taxonomy): Eukaryota > Metazoa > Chordata > Lepidosauria > Squamata > Natricidae > Rhabdophis > Rhabdophis nuchalis. The sequence continues at coordinate 149,822,616 of CM077645.1, forward strand.
GACAGACACACAGAGAGAATGAGTGAGGGAAAGATAGACAGGCAATCATACGCAAACAGAGTGACAGAGATGGGGAGGAAGGAGAGAGAGAGACAGAGAGACAGAGAGAATGACAGAGAAAGACAGAGAAGGAAGGAGGAACAGAGGGACAAAGAGACTAATGACTTTGCCCACCACTGTGTTAGGCACGAGGGAGGGAGGAAGGGAGGGGGGGCCTGGAGGGGGTTGACTGAGGGGTGGTGGTCTGGGGAGGGGAGGGCTATTTATTTAGGTAGAGGAATATAGAGAGAGGAAGAAATACAGTAGTAGTTAGGTAAGTAGAGGGATAAACGAGAGGGATGAATACAGCAGGTACAGGTAGATAGGTACAGGTATATAGAGATACATACAATAGGTAGGTAGAGGGAGAGAGGGAAGAATACAGTAGGTAGGTAGGTAGGTAGGTAGGTAGGTAGGTAGGTAGGTAGGTAGAGGGATAGATAGTGGGAGAAATACAGTAGGTAGGTAGGTAAGTACAGGGATAGATAGAGAGGGAGAAATACAGTAGATAGGTGGGTAGGTAGAGGGATAGATAGAGGGAGAAATACAGTAGATAGGTAGATAAATAGAGGGATAGATAGAGAGTAAGAAATACAGTAGGTAGATAGGTAGGCAGGTACAGGGATAGATAGGGAGAAATACAATAGGTAGGTAGGGGGATGGATAGATAGATAGGGAGAAACACAGTAGGTAGGTAGGTAGGTAGAGGGATAGATAGGGAGAAATACAATAGGTAGGTAGGTAGGTAGGTAGAGGGATAGATAGGGAGAAATACAGTAGGTAGGTAGGTTGGGGGTTATACGGTGGTTGTGTGTATGTGTGCAGATTGGTTGGCCATTTAACCAGACTGGGCCACAGCAACGCGTGGCCGGGTATAGCTAGTTTGACATAAAAATGGTCCGTTTTCACGATAAATGGGATGGTTTTTTTGCTCATTTTTTATCCCCCACCCCCCAGGAGCATTCTGCAAGCCCCCCCCCCCCCAAGGCTAGTTATGCTTTTTATTTGAAGAAAATCGGCCCCGTTTTCGCGGAGAAAGAGCAGTTTGGGGAAGAGCAGTTTGGGGAAAAGGAGTTTGGGGAAGGAGTTTGGGGAAGCAAAGCGCAAAAAAACCCTTTTTGCCTCCTGGAACCCCGGCCCCTTCACCAAACTGGCTGTGCCGAGGCTTCCAGACAGCTCCTGGGGGCTGGGGAGGGCAGGAATTAGCCTCAAACGGGCGATAAATGGGGCGGGTTTTTTGCTCATTTTTCATCCCCCCCCAGGAGCATTCTGCAAGCCCCCCCCCCAAGGCTAGTTATGCTTTTTATTTGGGGGAAAAAAGGCCTCATTTTCACGGAGAAATGGGCTGTTTTGGAAGTTTGTCGAGTGCAAAGGCTCCCCCACCCCTTTCAGAAGGCTCTTTAACTGTTTCTGAGCAAGCAGAAATGAAGTTTTAAGGTTTGTCAGCGATTTCCTTCTGCAGGACATAGATAAATACACCTGAAAACATCAACCTCCCTACCTAATCTCTCTCTCTCTTTACCTACCTACTGTATTTCTCTCTTTCTCTTTCTCTCTCTACCCTTCTACCTAACTACACACACACACACACACACACACACTCCCTCCCTACTTACTGTATCTATCTATCTATCTATCTATCTATCTATCTATCTATCTATCTATCTATCTATCTATCTATCTATCTATCTATCTATCTATCATCTATCTATCTATCTATCTATCTATCTATCTATCTATCTATCTATTTCTATATATACTTCAACTTACCTACCTACCTACCTACCTACACACACTCTCTCTCTCTCTTCCATCCTACCTACTGTATTTCTCTCTATTTCTCTCTCATCCTTCTACCTACCTACCTACACACACACATCTCCCACTCCCCCTACATACCTATTGTATTTCTCTCTATTTCTCTCTCTATCCTTCTACCTACCCACACACATTCTCCCTCTCCCCCTACATATCTACTGTATTTCTCTCTCTTCCCCTTTATCTACCTACCTACCTACCTACACAGATACTCTCTCTCCCTACCTACTGTATTTCTCTCTCCCTCTCTATTTCTCTCTCTCTATCCCTTTACCTACCTATCTACTCTCTCTCTCTCCCTACCTACCTACCTACTGTATTTCTCTCTATTTCTCTCTCTCTCTCTCTATCCCTTTATCTACCTACCTACCTACCGTATTTCTCTTTCTTTCTCTCCCTCTCTCTTCCTCTATCTACCTACCTACCTACCTACTTTTTTTTGTAATTTGCCTCTTCAAAACCTTGGTGCGTCTTATACTCCAGTGCGTCTTATACTCCGAAAAATACGGTATTTTAAAAGACTCTTAAAATCCATCAATAAATGATTCAGCATTATACTGGAAAGGAAGGCATTGTGATAGAGATTTTTCACCCATCCAGAAATAAAGCATAATGTTCAAAGTTAATTTCTTCCAAGGAAAGGAACTGAAATTAGTTACTGGCATGCAATAATTCATTTTGCATTTTACCAACAATAATTAAATTGCCTGGAACTGTTGTCATTTAACAGCCGATTAATTGACTAATGTGCATTACTTTCATGCAGACTATAGGTAAAATCCAGGGATTAAGAAAAAAAAAAGACAACTTTTAGCATAACCTAATCATCCTGCAAAATGGTAAATTTACCTTACACTGGAATATAATTTATGAAGACATTAATGTCTTGTCCTGGCAAAGACATATGTAGTTCCATCAAAGACGGGGTTTAAAGACATGATAGAGCTGCTACATTTTATTCACTAGTGATAGCAGTTAAATGGCTAATTAACCATAGACACTTTTTTTGCTGTCAAAAGACTATATAATTCTGCTTTCAATCCAATATTTATCTCTTCTGCCATATTTTGCATTTTAGGTGTCCTCTTTGTAGTTATCTTGATTCAGGGTCCTTCAGAAATAACATAATTGTACATATTGTTTGCTTGAAAATATTATGGACTTCTCTTTACAAAAGCAAAATTCAACCCCTTTAATAAATAGAGATGATGAAAAGCTTATGTTGCTTGCTTTATATGGATCCTTCTAAAATCGCTACTTCTTGATAAGATGGATGGTGAATATTATCTCCATGCAAAAGAGATAAATGTTCCCCAATCATTTATGATTTTTGTTAAAAAAAATAAGCATGGCAGTATCAAAATGAAGATTTATTTCATAAATACATTTCAAGAACCGTACTGAACATAAGAAGTGAGGAGAAAGTGTAAGTGGACTGGGTTCTGCTGATGATACAAAAATTACCTGAATCTGTAATAGTGAGAGGTCATTCATGTAGTACAGGGATGTCCAAACTTGGGAACTTTAAGACTTGTGGACTTCAACTCCCAGAATTCCCCAGCCAGCATAGCTGGCTGGGGAATTCTGGGAGTTGAAGTCCACAAGTCTTAAAGTTCCCAAGTTTGGACATCCCTGATGTAGTACAAGTGAAACAAGTGATGTAAATTATCTTAAATCATACTCTCTCTCCAAAAACGATAGAATAAACAATATGCCCCAAAGGTGCTTTTTCAAGAGGCAACTGGTTTTTTAAAAATATATTTCACTTCTGATCCAAAAAGCTGCTTCTGCTCTTTGAAATATGTGTTCAGACCTGAAGAAGCTTCTTGGATTCAAATCAAATGACAATTATTCTAACCCTTTCAGTTCAGAATACATTTCAAAAGGACAGACATACAATATTTAAAAATCAGTTTATAACTAATGTGCCTCTACATTGGAAATAGAGAATTGATTTAAATGAAAAAAGGTTGGGATTCAATCTTATTGTTTAAAAGTTCAGTTATATGTATAAATATGAATAAAACAAATCTGTTTTTTAAAAAATTAAGAATCTGGCATTTATTTTCCTCCATTAACCCAAAGTATCTTCAAGTTAAGATTGTCACCCTTTAACTTAAACTATATGTGTCCTGTTGGAACACTATATTGGAACCCTGATAATATGGTTAATGAAATATAAAGTTTAAGAAAACATTACTTTTGTTAAAAAAGCAAAAAGTCCAACAATTTTGTGTTTAATCTAATTAATGGTACCCAGTAGCAAAATAGAGAATCAATATTCTGAAGGTTTCGATGAGTTAGCAAAGGGTTTTAATGGCAAATACCCAGTATAAATGCTTCCAGATGTAGATTGATTTTTATTGTTCAATTGCCCTTCCTTCATCAAATTTTTCAGTATCCTGGATGATACTAATATGATAATTTTCTTTACCATATATTCTCTCAACTTTGTTTTTTCCCTATATCTGAAAAATAAATTGTAAAGACAAAATATCTCCACAAGCCCTTTCCATTGCAAAAGAATAGCTAAAATAACTGCATTAAACATGCTGAAGTCCTAAATTATATTATGATTCAGTGAGTGTGAAAAAAATTAAGAATAATAAATATATTACATTATAATGGAAACAGTAATGAAAACAAAAAAAACATATTTGCAAATAAACCAAATGCTGTGAAAAAGAACAAAATAAAACATCCATCTTGCAAAACACAGGCATTAGCATTAAATATTTTTATGTTATATAACACAAGTATTTACAAAAATTGGTACTAGCAGTATACATTACAATGAAATATGAATATTGGTATTCTACCCAAAACATATATCCTGCAATGATTGTATCACATTAAAGTATAACTTTAAATGTTAATATATTATGATTTCTTACTGAGCATTATGATTTCTTACTGATCTTTAATGTAAAGGAAACCATTAGACAGACAGCAGTCACTCAAAAGATGCAGCAAAGTTACATCATTACATTACATTGCTTAAAAATTAAGGGGGACTTTTTTTGTAACTTTAGAAGAGCAAAATCAAGGATGATGTTAACTGACAAAGTATAAAATCTACAATTTTATGTATACATAGTGTTTAATACAACCAGCTTTTCCTCTGTTGAAGCGGGTGCTTCAACAAAGAAGGCACACTTCTGGGATCCTAACCAGTGGTGGGATTCAAAAGTGTTTACTACTGGTTTTGTGGGCATGGCATTGCTTGCTGGGCATGGCAGGAGAAGGTTACAGTAAAATCTCCATTCCCTCCCCATTCCAGGGAAAGGTTACTGCAAAATCTCCATTTCCTCCCGATTCGCTGGGACTCGGGAGGCAGAGAATAGGTGGGGGCAGGGCCAGTCAGAGGTGGTATTTACCGGTTCTCTAAACTATTCAAAATTTCTGCTGCTGGTTCTCCAGAACTGGTCAGAAGCTGCTGAATACCACCTCTGAGCCTAACAGATGATCTTCGGTAATTGAAGGACTCTGGAGCTCCCGAACCCTGCCAAATCCAATATGATTTAGAAAGTTATATTGACCAGCCAGATATTATGAGAAATAGATGGTCTCTCAAGTTATCAGGGCATGTAGGGCTCTTGAACCAATGTAGCTCACAAAGCAGAGGTATCATATGAGTATACTGCTTATGTAGTGCTTATCAGTGCCTGCACTCTAGAGTATGTTGCAGTAGTCAAGCCACGTGACCAGGGCGTGACTGAATATCTGAAGGGTCTCCTGGGCTAAATAGCAGCTCAACTGGCTCAGCAGACAAAACAGTGCAAAGCTCTTCCTGAAAATATAAAAAAAATACAATATTATTTTCTAAATCAAATTGTCTACATAGAGAGAAATGTTATACTTTATTAGCGCACAGCTAGCTGAAGAACGAAGTTTTGATTTAATCTAGTGTGTGCTGGATATGTTTTTTTCTACTTAATTTTGTTAAATAGAAAAGTTAGGAAAGAGGACAAACAATTTGCAATTCATAGATTGCCTTGTTTTAAACATGAGCATTCATGTCGCCCTGGGTCCTTTTTGGAGAAGGGCGGGGTATAAATGCGAATAAAATAAAATAAACAAATAAAACACCATTTGGATGCATTTACTCATTATTAATATGCATACATCTGTGTACTTTTCAAAGTTCTTCATGTCCTTCTGTATCTTCTAGATAAATGTCTAGGCATGGACTACTTTAAAAAAAAAAAGTCTGCTAATTTGCTGTCCTGACATTCAACAGCTTTGGTACTCATAAATTTAATAGCATTAAGCACCTGCTGGCTTGAGTAGCAAAGCTTGCCAAAAAGGAAAGAAGGAGCATGAAGATACACTCCTAATGTGTTCCTTTTTGTACTATCAGAATTAAGGCTGGGAGTTGATTCCCAGCACAGCAGTAGCACCTCACGCAGAGCAAGTTTCTCTGTCTTTGTGTGTTAAACCTTAGAATACTACATGGAGCAATTCTTGCCTGCCAAGAAGTAAGGCCATGGGGATGGAGGGTATTCTCCTGCTGTTATTGAAAATCAAGGAGCCTTCAACTCATTAGCTAAAATTTCAGAAAGTGCTGGAAGGCAGTACAAACTAATTGAGGGCAGATCTTCGTGTGGTGTAAATCTCCTTAAATGCTAGAAAACCAATGGGACTTTGCCTGGCTCACTGTTTGCTTGAGAGGATTTGGCCCAGCATGTTAGAAAGAGATTAGAGGTTCTCAACTTTTATGTAAGGGCAGCATTTGGTGATCTTCAAAAGGGTGTATTTAAAAACTCGTATGAAGTTAACCATTCAGAGCACTGGCTATGGGGCAATTTTTCAAAAAGTACTTAAGCAATTAAATTTAGGCATTAATTATCCATATTGTTGCCATTGCATAAAGTTATTGGGAATTAAAATGGAAACAGCAATAACCAATTCCACATTATCTTTTAACATTGGTAAGCCCAAAATGTCCGATGTTTACTTCTAAATGCGCATAGATATTCCCTAATACAATTTGATTTTTATTCGTCATTAAAATGAATTATTTATTTGTGATGTTTATTGGAAAGCTGGATTATTTAACTTTTTTTTGTGATTCAGATATGCAAAACATGAGTTTTTCTCAAAACTGGTTATTAGCCACTGAGAGACTTTTTGATTAATGCATCCAGCTTTAACTTATCTAAATCTTTGGCTGTAGTATTATCTGATCTGATGCTAAGGGTATTGAGTAAGAGATGAATGAGTCCCACTGGACTTCAAAAAATTATTAAACATATAATTTCACTTTAACGTTTTAAATATTAAAGGATATCTCTCAACAAATTAACACTTGTGCAATATATAATTGTATGCATTTTGGTATCATTGTGTATTATTTCAGAAATTGCTGCTTCACCCTTAACTTTGGTTCAGAGCTCTTTACTTCACATGGGAGAGATGAAAAAAATATTATTACACAATAAGCACCTGGTAAGAACTCCAATGATGAAATGTGCACTGCAACATTATGTGAATCCTGCCCTTTTCTACTTACGTTACAATATCAGATGTTAAGTGTGTAAGTCACAACCCTTTTTTTAACCCTCCTCCACACCTTGTTTTAATGTTTGAATTAATCAGTTTTTCATAAAGATCAAGGAAGAGGACTTTTTAGCAATGTACAGTATGCTGTAACTTTCTATGTCATTTTTCTGTTTTGGATTTTAATGTTGCATCTCATTATCAACAGTTATATGCACAAATATTTTTCTGTTAATTAGTTTAGAAAAATAGTAGTAGTGGTAATCATAATATTGGTGTGCATGCTATCTTTTTGCCCAGAACAGAAGAATCTATACCTTTCGGTATTCTTCATACTTGTGAAACTTCAATCTCTTCTTATTTATGTGAATTGCTTTCTTTATCTAATATAAAGTAAAACTATTTTATTTCAACCTTGGTCAAAAGATTACAAATAGGACTGATTTTGCAGTTTCCATCTTCCACTTTCCTTAATACTGAACTACATTAACTCTTCAGCTGTAGCAGAGCTGAACGGCTAGTATTTTCTGATGTTGTAAATTCATTATTCCTGAAGATTCACTTCAACCAAGATCTTTGTAAAACAGACTATTTTATATTCCTTGAGTTCAAATGTAGTATGGCTAAGATACATAGGAATGCATTCTCTGTCATAACCTTGTTGAATAAATGTGCCTATCTCTAGTGTCTGAAATTCCTTTTTACCCCCAAAAGGGTTGGTTTTGATTTGATGGCATTGGAATATATCAAATAAATGATAATGAAGACATATAAGCCAAGTAGTTTAGTGATATAAGGAATACTTAAGAAGCAAGAGTTTTGCAAAAGGCTTGTATCTCACTGCTTATCTTGAATCAGAATGGATGAATTCATTAAATTCTTAACTTGCATGAATTTGACATACATTATTTGTAAGTTTGCTTATTTAATCTTAAAATTGATATCACATGCTTTTGTTAACAGTTTGAAAGTTGGGCTCATCCAACCCTTTAACTAGCTGTGAAGTTTTAGAAAACCATAACAAAAAATAATTATTTAAATATAAATATTTAACCTTTTCTCTCAAAATAGGTAAAATGTATATTGATGTATCTCTTGAAATAAGAATTGAATCCAAACTTTTGGAAAATACAAAGTGAGTAGATAACTTCAGAGTCAATCATGTCAGATCGTATCAGAGTTCACAAAGATCATATCCTTCAGGCAAAACCATTGAAAGCACAGTTCTGTGAAAGTCTGTAGCTCTGGGAAATAACCACTATTTACAGATACTGCATGGTTTACTATTTCAACTTTAGCATTTCCAATCTCGCCAAGTCTCTATCATGTATAGTATAGAATGTGCAGCACAGAAACACAAAATGTTCATTAATTTAGATGATTGAGCAAAATCATCTGAGGTCTTCTCACAGCATATAATTTTCTTTTCTGTATTCAGTTCATCTAGTCCTTTCTCACGTACCCAAAATGTATGTAAAATTGGCATGCCAGTAAAGGCATGTATATTATATTCTGGTTTAAGAATAATATTCCTAAAGAGAATATCTGTAGGCCTTTTCATATTGATAGACTACTGTGCATAAAACTGGCTGGAAATGAAGCCTGATTAAAATATCCTTTGCCAGATTTCAAACTTTTCCTTTTTTTTTTTTTTTGGCCATGGTGATGGTCTGATTTTCTAGCCAAAACACATTTACTGTGATCCATGATGGTGGATCTTCCTGGACTAGGAAAAAAAAAATCCACAATACATTTTTTCCTATCAGTGAGATTACAAGAGGAAAGGCATGCAGAAGTACACAGACCAGTTTTGACTTTGTTTTTTTTACATGTCCACTCAAGCCTGAATTTGAAAATGCATTTTCTCTCAAAATGGTTTAAAAAAAAAAAATCTAATTTAAGAAACACTATTTTTAATAGGACATTGGGAAGGGCAAAAATCCAGTGGATGGATTCAAAATGGCCCATGATCCTGAAAATGACTTTACCGCTAGAATTTCTATTTAGGGCTGCTTGAATAGAACTAATTATGTATCCTTTTCTACTTTTCCTTGTGAGCATTACTAGTTTTGTATGGTGTGTCATCTGGTTGTTTTCATTAAGGTACAACAGGAAATCTAACATACATAAACAGCAAATGTGTTTTTCCTGATGGATTATTCTTTTAGCTTTAATAGATGGAATAAGGGAGCTAGTTTTCTAGATGGTGGGAATGAGGAAGTTTCTCTTCAAAGACAGGGGCAGAATGAAAGAGAAAAGATGGCTACATAGGGACAGTGTATGAGAGCTGTGATGCTTCTAGGGATAGAAAAGAGACTTCAAGTCCAGTGACCCCTGAATGATTTCTGCATATATATGGATTGTGACAGCCAATATTAGCAATGGAATATTAGCATGCCAGAGAACATAGTTATGTAATCAGAAACTTAAAGGGTTGGATCATTGGACTCTCAAAATCCCTCCAGAAATTGCCTTCAAACTCAGTTTAGCAGTGACAGCAAGGAGACACAAGTAAAGCATTGAGAGTAATCATATGAGCAGTGTTTAATTAATTTGATTTAAATTAAGTCAAATTTAGTTTTGGCCTATTCTTGCATAATTTTTAGGGTATGTCTCCTTCACCTGACATGCCACTCAAAAGTCAGACAGTCTTCAGCCTGAGAAACCAATTATTTATACTACAGTGTTTTGGGGAGCTGCAGTTTCAGATAAGAGATTTTACTTCTTTATTCATAACTAGCCGTACCGGCGATGCGTTGCTGTGGCCCAGCCTGGTTAAATGGCCAACCAATCTGTGTGTAGATCTACACCTGCACACACAAACACATACACACAACCACCGTATAACCCCCAACCTACTTACCTACTGTATTTCTTCCTCTCTCCCTCTACCTACCTACCTACCTACCTATGTACCTACCTACTGTATTTTTCCCTCTCTCTCTCTATGTGTGAGGGAACATTGGAGGCTTATTCGGTTGCTGAGGAAACGACCGATGGAAATGTGAGGGGCGTGTGTGTGACGCATCAAAAGAAACAGCCGGGTAGGAGGAGCTTAAGGGAGAAAAATAACTGAGAAGTGCGGTACTTTTACATTTGTGTTGCTTGCACATGGCAGAGGTGTGCCAGCCACACAATCTGTATGTATGATTGTTACTCCCTTTCTTAGCAACATTGTGTGAAAATTTGGTGGCGATCGGTGCAGTACTTTCTGAGATTAGCGATTTTGCACAAACTATTTAAAATTTTTAGTTATAGATTTGCCCATCCGTACAGTGTTATTTATCAGTGTGGCAGCATATTTTGATACTTGAGACAGAATAAAAATTTTAATTTATAAAAATCAATGCATACGATTTATCCCATTTTAAACAAGATCTCAAGATCTTATAAAATGCCTGGATGTCAGCCCAACTTTCCCAGCTCATGGTGGTTATTCCTAGAACTCAGACATGAAATCACAATAAGGTTTCATAAACTTATATTTAAATGAAAGGTTTCTGTCCTGAAGAAAGTAGAAACAAATAATCAGTGGATCATTGTATTTTTAACAATCCTTGATGTTGAACTCAGTTGCCTAATGGTATGCAGATCTGAAAATAAGGCTGGTAAACAGAAATGTATGGCTTTATTCCATCATCTTTCTGTGTAATAAATAGAAACATTAATGGTAGCATTAATAAATAAATAAAGGCATATAATTTAAATCAGGTTAGACATTAGACTGCAATTTGGCAACAAATCAGCCTTATATATTTCCCCACAATCTTGCTGAAATTAAAAGCAAGTTATTTATCATCTATCTATCTATCTATCTATCTATCTATCTATCTATCTATCTATCTATCTATCTATCTATCTATCTATCTATCTCTATCTATCTATCTATCTATCTATCTATCTATCTATCTATCTATCTATCTATCTATCTATCTATCTATCTATCTATCTATCTATCATCTATCTTCTATCATCTATCATCTAATTTTCCTCCTTCCCTATCTACCTACCTATGTAAGTCACCAAAATAACTGTAACTAGCTTATGTACTACATTTAAAAGCAGCAAGTAAAAATAAAGAAAAATCAATAAACAAATTGCATAAAAATAGGTGGGGATAGCACACACTTTCTTAACAAATTATACAGTTGTATACTTTGTATATAAAGTATATTCTGTATATACAGAATACAAAATTGATGATATTTGCAAAAAGGAATTTAAAAAATATAGAAATTTTGAGCAAAAATGCTTTTTTAAAATGAGAAATCCACCCTAGTCCATGCATGTGTTCTAGCTCTTTATTTCTCTCCTTAATATTATGAGATGCATTGGCCTGCTGTTGGTGGTCTGTGGCTTTTTAAAAAATGTTATAGCCCAATTCAACATAGTATATCCTCTTATCTGTAGTTTCAGTCATTGATGATATAAATTAAGGGGGGGATCAAGAAAGATATGATAGGGTACATCCCCCTAGAGTTTACAAAGACAAGAATAAACAATGTGTCATCATTTTTTTTCCTTGGCATTTATTACTGCTCTCAATTTCAAATAAATATGCAGGGGATAATTATTTCAGTCTAGAACTGCCTCCCACAGATATACAGAACGTTTTCTTTTTTTGGTTATGTGAAGGAAGCTTTCTGAGATTTGAGTACATTCAGTAAAGATTGGACTTGGACTAACAATTACCATCCAGTCTATTGGAACATACTTTTATAATATTGTGAAGTGGTATCTTTTATTACGCTGCAATTGAAGCTATTGTAATTGACACTAATTTGAATGTTACAAATTGATGATAAGAGTACACGTAAAATGTGAATGAACTCTTTTCTCTAGCTTATTCTCTAGCTTTTGATTTTGAAATGGCAATGCTGGTGGCTTACACACACCTAAGAACCATGGACATAGACACCTAGGGGGTCAAGAGCAAAGGTTCATGAGGATTTTAGTTCAAAACATCTGGAGGCCACTTTGTTGTCTACTTTTAGTTTCTAATAAGTGATTACCGTGTAATCTATTCCCCACGATACAGTGTTTTGAATTGTGCACAACAGGGGGGCATATTTCTGGTTTCCCTGATGTGTTATTTACCTCTGAGCTTTTAAGACCCCCACATTCATTTACTAAATGATCAGTTTTCTTATTGGCTCTAAATTGTGCCTAATTAAAAATCTGACCCCTGCAAACTAGTCCTCTTCGTAAGGAGACAGAACATAAACAGGAAAAATCAGCTAATTGCGGCAAAAACTGCATTTGTGCCACTGTAATTGGACCTCAGCGAAACAAATGAACCCACTGGGGATTCCCTAATGAATGTTTAACTGCAAACAGTAGTCAGGCACTTAAGCAGCCTGGCTGATGGTCCCTAATGAAATCAAATGAAATCAAATAAAATAATCTGGCATTTTTACTAACCAGATTTCTTGGCACAGCAACATGAAAAGTAATACATTAAGCATAAATATGGAGGGCTATAGGTGGGTGGGGAAAGCTGATATGTGCACATTTCACTCACAATTTAAAACAGCCACAACTTTCAGTGATACTCGTGGACTTGAAATTTTTATGCATCACATGTTGGCTTCAAGGAAATAAATACTGAGTTAAACATGCAAAATTCTTTCTAAATGTTTGCATAAACTTGCCAGATATATTAATGATCTCTACAAAAATGAGCAACATGTACTATAGAAAATACCTTATATTCATGTGAATATGCGAGATATTTATATTTACTATGACATGAACTACATATGCTAAGTATATGTTTTATGACCCAACCGTCTTGTCATCAACCTACAGAAAAGGAAAGATAAATAATTAGAAGCAGGGCAAACAGTTTGAATGCAAAGTTTTAGAATCAATTTCTGGCATCGTCAGCTGCAGGGGGAAACTAAGGCTCACCAGATGTTGATAAACTGTAACTTCCATTACTACTATCCAGCATAGCCTATGGTCAGTGATCCATCAACATCTGGATGACAGAAGTTCTATACCTACCCAATGTTTCAAAAAGCAGATGATGAGAAAAATCTTTGGATGGATTTTCTAACTAGAGCAGATTGATTGACTAGGTAAATGCAGTTTTAAAACAAAGTTTTGCTCATCTATTGATAACTGATGTTCTCATCACTAGCCCCTCTTAATTAGACTTGTCCAAATGTCCTCACTTTTTGATTGACAATGTTATTCCTCAGTTAGCCAGAAGCCCCTTATTTTTTTACATACATGTTCTGTGATGAAGGAACATATTTCCTGGGGAATAGCAGAGTCACACCTTGGATCAATTAAAAGATAATGTAATGGTGCCAAGTTGCCATGGTATATTGAATTCGGGAGAGAAGGGAAAAATTCCAGGAGCTGTCACAAGCGGCCAGAAGAAACACCACAAACATAGGAGTGGTAGCTGAGTCTATAAACCATTAAAGTTAATGAAAGATCTATGGAACCTCCACTATGGACATAAGCAGCTTCAATCTTGCATTTGGAAAAGGCCTAGGTCCACTTATATTTGGAGAATCTGTTGGCCCATGCAGATGAGAATCAAAATATTGTATGATTTCCTCTTAGGTGCCATGATAAATTATCATGAGCTCAAAACCGTAACACACACATATAAAAAAATTTACATCATCTGGCAGCTATTAAATCCTCATTACCTGACAGATTCACTTATGTGTGTAGTCCTTTTTCTCATGTTTGATATGTTGTATTATTTTTCAGAGATGGGAAAGGTACAGATAAGCCCTTTCTAGTTGCTAAGGGGAATAGTTGGAAAAACTCAGTATTGGGATTCAATTTTAATGGTTTCCTCTGTTAAGTATAGACTACATACAGTAGCATCATACAGTTGGAAAAAGACTTGGAGGTCATTTAATATAATTCCAACTTAATGAAGGAAAGCTCCTTGATCAGTGTACAAATCTTAAATTTGTAGCCCAAAGTAAGCCATCAAGGCCAAACAAGTGTAATCTTAATTGTAATCACACTAATTTGTGCTTTAAGGCTGTGGAAATTACCTTTGACTCTTCTTATATTAATTCATTAAAAGTTGCCATTTGGAAATGGAAGTGACAGCTACAGATGCTGCCTTTCTAGGAAAACATCAGTCACCTTAAATCAGTAAAAAAAAAACAATTAACAAAGATTGTGAAGCAATTCTTTTTTAATTACTAGTATACTGAATTAATTACATAATTTGGCTGGTCAATAAGTCATATTTCAAGCCTAAGCTAATATGTAAATTGATACGAATATTAAACTATTTGTGAAGAGTGCAATAAACTAGCTGTTAATTAATTTTAGCAGTTAATTCATAGATGTTAGAACTTCACATATAAATTATATAGCGATGACACTTCACACATGCCACTGGCTGTTATATTTTACAATGTATAGCAATGACTGTTTAGCTGAAATTATTTGTGAGACAATCCATAATAGTACATTAGTAAATATTCTGTAACTCTTCACAATTAGAATTAATAATTAAACCTCTGATAGAAGGGAACTGAGACCTGGTGTTATTTTTGTGAGAATTAACTGCTTTCACAGCTTAGAAGTGAGAATTAGAGACTTCAGTTTAATTTTATATTCCTTATGTGCTATAAATAAATGTAGTCATTACCATTCATAGTATTTGATGATATCCATTACCTAATGTATTTATGTGAATAATACGGAAAATTCCAGTTTATATAATATAATAATACAATTAAATAACCATTTACAAATTATATGTTGGTAATTAAGTTTAACATCTAATACATGTCTTAATAATACCCTAAATTTTTACAGTGAGTCTATGCATAATTGAACGAGGAACAGACACTAAATATTACAAAAAAATCCCTTCCCACCCCCTTCCTGACACAATGTAAAGATAATCGGGGTCAGTGGAAAAGGGAATATTTAGCTACTTCCATCTTGAAAGAGTTCCTAAATTCTATCTGTCCATCTATCTTCATGCAAACACCACTGATACATCCTTCAATCCTGACATTGGATGCAAGGATCTGACTTTGTGGCATTGGAATCATTGAAATGAATGAAGTAAATCATGTCCAACTCACTGCGGCCAACTCACTATGGTCAGCTTGCCATGTCAACTCGCTGTGGCCAACTTGCTATGGGATAGCTCGCCATGGCCAACTCACCATAGGACAACTCGCCACAGGAAAAGAAATACACTAACATCAAAGAAATGGTGGACTAGAATAGTTAAATAAAGGATCCAAAAGGAGGGACAACTTGAAATATGAATGAAACCAATTAAAATAATTGTGTAATTAATTTAAATACTTAAGTTGAATTGTTGAGTTGTCCCGCCACAAGTTGGCCATGGTGAGTTGGATGCACCAAGTTGTCCCATTCTGGAATGAATCAGAATTCCTTCTTTGTAATCAAGACTGGAAACAGTACCTAGGGGTCCTAATTAAAATTTATGGAAGGAGGGTTAATATTTCAACAAAAGAATTCTAGTGAGATGTCATAATACTTTTTTGAGTTGGAGATGGGCTTTCTAGTTATAGGGAAGTTTCTATACAGAGGGTTAACTCCTTCTCCAAGCTTTAGCTACTTTTCTTTTGTTTGTAATAATTTATTTTTTCCTTTTAAAGTTATTTACTTTTGTTCTTTAACGTATTTTTAATGTATTTTTGTTTTTCTATTTTCCTTCCTTCAATTTTTATTTTTATTTTCTTTTTAATGTTAAATATTGTCTCATATAAAGAAAATATATTTTTGATCCCTGCTATTGGAGTACAATATTTTAGTCTAGATATGCTTTGCAAAGTGAATGCTGTTCCCCAAGTCCAGGGGTCTGCAAAGTCGGCTCTTTTAAGACTGGTGGACTTCAACTCCCAGAATTCCCCAGCCAGCATGGCTGGCTGGGGAATTCTGGGAGTTGAAGTCCACCAGTCTTAAAAGAGCCGACTTTGCAGACCCCTGCTCAGTATTCTTTCTATACTTTTATTTTCTCTAATGACTCTCTAGTATTTATTAGGGATGAATCAACTTAAAATGGGTGGGGTGGGGGGAAAGGGTTGCTAGTGAGTGAAGTGCATATTCCTTTAATAGAGATTTTTTAAAACAAGATTTTGGTATATGGCTATAGACTTATTTATATATTTATTTTACCCACCTTTGTGAAGAGACCATTGCAGCAAACAACTAAGAAGTACATTTTTAAAAATTTTCAGAAATACTATGACTGGTATCTCACAATCCAATTTTTTCATAAATTATGAAAAGGCTAAGTCTGAAGGTAACTTGAAGTTTCACTAATACATTGGTTTGGAAAGTATAAATTAATTAAATTCTAAGTAAAAACTCCTCCATTTTTCTCCTATCAGTTATCTTTGGCTGAATGATCCAGTTCCTGGAAACATAAAATACTTGTTTCTTGTTGTGTTTTACTTAGAAAAAAAAATCTATTCATGTAGAAGTTTGAAAAACAATGATTCACAATCTTTTAAATTCTGAAATATAAGCATAAAATGCCTTATGAATTTCTTGGGAAGACAGTAGCCCAGGTTTGGGGTATATAAAGTGGTACCTCGGTTCACGAACTTAATTCGTGAACTGACTCTATTCGCGAACCGAATTGGTCGTGAACCGAGGCACAATTTCCCATAGGGTTCAATGTAAATCCGGTTAATCCGTTTTGACCTTGTTTTTTGGTTGTAATTCTTGAACTGACTCTGTTCGCGAACCGAATTGGTCGTGAAGAGAGGCACAGTTTCCCATAGGGTTCAATGTAAATCCGGTTAATCCGTTCTGACCTTGTTTTTTGGTCGTAGATAAAATGTCCGCGGCTCCGGTTCGTGAAGCGAAACGGAGTTTGTGAACCCGAGCATTTTTACGAACTTTTCTGTTCGTGAAGCGAGGCGGAGTTCGTGAAGCGAAACGGAGTTCGTGAACCTGAGCATTTTTACGAACTTTTCTGTTCGTGAACCGAAACGGTGTTCGTGAACCGGAGCACATTTTTTGGAAAATTTCTGTTCGTAATCCGAATTGGTCGTGAACCGAGGTACCACTGTACCACTGTACTTTTAATTCTCCAGGCTTAGGGACATCAATAGCGAAGTAGAGATCCTAGCTTCTGAAGGTATTTCACCTTGGGTTTTGGCAAAGTTTCCTCAGTGCAAAGGTCCAGAAATGAGAATGGTCATACAGGATTGATAGTCTGTGTTTAACTCTAATTTGGTGTGATTGGTTGGTGATTGGGTGCTTCTTTGGAAGTATCAGTTGATTGGGTTTGGGAGTGGTGTCAGCACTATTTTCATTGGTTTGCCTCATCTGTGTTGTGTAATTAAATTCATGATAGGATAACAGATTGCTTTAGTCCACTTTATCTGTTGATATTCCTTTATCTGCGTGTCAGGTTTCCAGAAATTCTACTCTTTGGGTAGTCAATTATTTCTGTATTTTCACATGCAAAAATCTAGCTCATTTTAAAGTTGTGGGTGGTTATTAAATATTTCTGCTCTTGCTTCTTTATTGAGTTATATGTTCTTTGATACCTTGATATATTTGGCATCATGTATATACTATCCTGTATATAAGGGATGAGGTGGCTCAAAGGGACGTGGTGGCTCAGTGGCTAAGACAGTCAGCTTGTCAATCAGAAAGGTCGGCAATTCGGCAATTCGAATCCCTAGTGCTGCCTAACAGAGTGAGCTCCCATTACTCATCCCAGCTTTTGCCAAACTAGCAGTTTGAAAGCATGGAAAAATGCAAGTAGAAAAATAGGAACCACCTTTGGTGGGAAGATAACAGCGTCCCGTGAGCCCTCGGCGTTTAGTCATGCTGGCCACATGACCACAGAGATGTCTTCGGACAGCACTGGCTCTTTGGCTTTGAAATGGAGATGAGCACCGCCCCCTATATAACTAGCACATATATGACTAGCACATATGTGTGAGGGGAAACTTTACCTTTAGCTATACCATATAACCCAGACAATTGATTATGCATATGATGTCAGTTCTGACTTGTTAGGGTATGTAGTCTTTTAGTTTACATAAGATTCTTTTGCAGAGATTTTGTAGGTTTGTGGGCCACAATGATGCCCAATGAAGAAGAAAAATAACAGCTCCCAAAAGAAACCAGCATGGCTGCATAAAGAACTCTCTGACAAATTGAAAGACAAAAAGGATAAATATAAAAAGTGGAAAAAGGGGGACATAACTAAGGCAAAATATCAGCTAATAGCCCGAGCCTGTAAAGATGAAGTGAGGAAAGCTAAGGCTCGCAATGAAGAAAGGCTTGCCAAAAAAGTAAAAAATAACAAAAAAAGCTTCTTCCAACATGTTAAAAATAAGAAAAAAGTTAAGGAAACAATTGGTCCACTGCTGGGAGAAAATGGCAAGAAGATGATAAACAACAGGGAGAAAGCAGAACTATTTAACTCTTTTTTTGCATCTGTCTTTACACAAAGGGATAAAACAGTCCAACCAATCAAAAACAGCACCACAAAAATCAGATTAGGAACACAAGTTGAAATAGGGAAGAAAATGGTAAGTGAGCACCTGTCTGCCCTGGACGAGTTCAAATCACCAGGACCAGATGGATTACACCCCAGGGTTCTGAAGGAACTGGCAGACGAGATCTCAGAACCACTGAACTATATCTTTCAGAGATCCTGGAGCACCGGGGAACTGCCAGAAGACTGGAAAAGAGCTGATGTGGTTCCCATCTTCAAAAAAGGAAAAAAAACAGATCCAGGAAACTATAGACCCATCAGCCTAACCTCAATACCAGGAAAGATTCTGGAAAAGATAATTAAACAACAAATAAGTGAACACCTAGAAGCAAACAAAGTAATAGCCAAAAGCCAACATGGGTTTGTCAAAAACAGATCATGCCAGACTAATCTAATTGCATTCTTTGACAAAGTGACAAAATCAGTGGACCAGAGGAATGCTGTTGATATAATTTACCTGGACTTCAGTAAGGCATTTGATAAAGTAGACCATAACCTACTATTAGATAAAGTAGAAAATTGTGGGTTAGACAGCACCACCACCAAATGGATTCACAACTGGCTGACCAACCGCACTCAACGTGTAGTCCTCAATGGAACTGCATCTACATGGAAGGAAGTATGCAGTGGAGTTCCCCAAGGCTCTGTTTTAGGCCCAGTACTCTTTAACATCTTCATCAACGATTTGGATGAGGGGATAAATGGGGAACTCATCAAATTTGCAGACGACACCAAGCTGGCAGGAATAGCCAACACTCCAGAAGATAGGCTTAAGATACAGAAGGATCTAGACAAACTTGAACATTGGGCACTATCTAATAAAATGAAATTCAATTGTGAAAAAAGTAAGGTCCTACATATAGGCAAGAAAAACCAAATGCACAAGTACAGTATAGGTGGTACCTTGCTCAATAGTAGCAACTGTGAGAGGGATCTAGGAATCCTAGTGGACAACCATTTAAATATGAGCCAGCAGTGTGCAGCAGCTGCCAAAAAAGCAAACACAGTTCTAGGCTGCATAAACAGAGGGATAGAATCTAGATCACGTGAAGTGTTAATGCCACTGTATAGTGCCTTGGTAAGGCCACACTTGGAATACTGCATACAGTTTTGGTCGCCACGATGTAGAAAAGACGTGGAGACTCTGGAAAGAGTGCAGAGAAGAGCAACCAAGATGATTAGGGAACTGGAGACTAAAACATATGAAGAACGGCTGCAGGAGCTGGGTATGTCTAGTTTGATGAAGAGAAGGACCAGGGGAGACATGATAGCAGTGTTCCGATATCTCAGAGGGTGCCACAAAGAAGAGGGAGTCAAACTATTCTCCAAGGCACCTGGGGGCAGGACAAGAAGCAATGGGTGGAAACTAATCAAGGAGAGAAGCAACTTAGAACTAAGGAGAAATTTCCTGACAGTTAGAACAATTAACCTCTGGAACAGCTTGCCTCCAGAAGTTGTGAATGCCCCAACCCTGGAAGTCTTTAAAAAGATGTTAGATAGCCATTTGTCTGAAATGGTATAAGGTTCCTGCCCACGCAGGGGGTTGGACTAGAAGACCTACAAGGTCCCTTCCAACTCTGCTATTGTATTGTATTGTATTGTATAGTGATGGATGGTATTTCTGACATATTTCTTATGTATGGGAGGGTAATTGTGGTGGTCCTTGCGGTGCTATTCAATTCCTGTTTTTCTGGTATGTATTTTATGACATTTGAAGTTGTAAATAGATGTTCTTATCAAATATGCTGTGGAGTTTGTTTTATTCTGCCTTTCTGAGTACTACTGAGCTGCAGTAGAGTGGTAACTCGGTTCACGAATGCTTCTGTTCACGAACAACTCGGTTCACGAACAGAAAAGTTCATCAAAATATGCTCCGGTTCACGAACTCCGCTTCGGTTCACGAACAGGAGCCGCGGCCATTTTAATGCTATTTCCTGGCTGTCACATGGTTGTGATTTCCTGTAGGAAGATCGTGGAAAGAAGGAGACACAGAAAAAAGTACACTGTGAGTACTTTCAGTGACTTTTTTTGATTTTTGTTATGCTCTTTATACATTACTATACTATACTAATGTGTATTGTAATTTGTTTCATATTTTTTGTGCTTCAAAAACCAAAAAAAGATCAGAACAGATTAACTGGATTTACATTAAACCCTATGGAAAACTGTGCCTCGGTTCACGACCAATTCGGTTCGCGACCAGCGTCAGTTCACGAATTAAGTTCGTGAACCGAGGTACCACTGTATTTTGCTGGGTTGATGAGGGTTCATATACAGCCCATCTTATGTATTTTGAATTGATTACCCTTTAGGAAATTTGAGATTTGATCTCTGGGGTATGTTATCTATAAACCTGGTTTTGCAATCTGCCAACATCTGGTTTAATGAGCATTCCTAGGAATGGGAGTTTGTTTGATGTAAGGCTTACAATGTAGACGTATAGTGAAGTGCAGGGCTTAGTAAATAGGGGATTAATACCACATTACAAAAAGTAAAAAAAAAACATTTTCAGTGGGATTTACTGTAGGACAGGAGTGTCAAACTGGCGGCCTGCAGGCCAGATATATCATGTGCAGGCCATACCTACCCCAGTTCCACAAAGGCAAAAAGCCATCATGATATGTCATGTGACATGATTGAGTTTGATACCTGTGCTGTACGTGTATTTACCTTCATAAAACTTTTAAATTCTGTCTGCTCCTTTCAGGAGTGCTAAGTTATTTGCAGAACCACCTCCTGCCTCATACCTCCATCCGACCTGTCCACTCCCAGGGGGAGGGCCTCCTCAGGGTGCCGTCCGCTGGACAATGCCGACTAGCGTCTCCCAGGAGAAGGGCCTTCTCTGTGGCGGGTCCAGCCCTCTGGAACGACCTGCCCCTGACCTTCGCACTACCA
The DNA here is from genome assembly GCA_039707465.1 of Rhabdophis nuchalis. NCBI lineage: Eukaryota > Metazoa > Chordata > Lepidosauria > Squamata > Natricidae > Rhabdophis > Rhabdophis nuchalis. The sequence continues at coordinate 149,844,358 of CM077645.1, forward strand.
CGGACCTTCGCCTCTTCCGTAAAGCATTAAAGACTTACTTTTTTCATGTGGCCGGCCTGGCATAGTTTGTTTTTACTATCATTTTAATAGGGTTTCTTAAGTTTATTCTAACTCAGGTTAAATTTATTTAATTTAACTTTAAATTTATCTATTGACTGTATTTAAATGTACCTTTTATTTTCCCTGTGCACTGCCCTGAGTCCCTATGGGAGAAAGGGCGGTATACAAATCAAATTAAATAAATAAAATAAATAAATAAATAAATAAGTTGCACTAGTGTTATAAAATGCATGGTTTCATGATATTAATTCATGAATTAATACCATAGAACAAGATGCAAATGATGCTTACTGGCCAGAGAAATAATTTCCGATTACAGAGTAAGATGATAATTTCTGTCAGAAATTGTCACTTTTTTCAATTCCGTTGTAACTTTGAATGGTTACTAAATGAACTGTTGTAAATCAAGGACTACGTATACTTCTTCAGGCTTATTTCCATTCTCTTCTACAAATGCTGGATAACAATAACTTCTGACATAATTTACTGCGATGGCAAGTTATAATTAAAGTTCTTTGCACTTATGATATATGGTTTCTCAGTCAAAAATTCCTCAAAAGTATTTGAAAAAGGAAGACCACATTTTAATCCTAAAAAAGAAACATATATAGTAAGACCCAATCAATCAGACATAGAGAAGGCTTTTTAACTGATAATCCCATGTTTAGGAATTCTATCCTGAAAGAAGTACATATGAACCTCACCTTGATTAGTTTAAAGTAGCCATAAAATATTTATACTTTCATCTCCATTTGTTTTATGATGTTACATTGAACCTTTAAACTGCTTTTTAAAAGTTTTGTAACTAACATTTTTTAGAGATTTAAAATATAGGAGTAATTTTATATCTATATTTGTAAGTACTCTTAGATGGGATTTGCCTTAAAAATCAGCATATACATTTAAAAAAAACCAAATATCAATAATCTCCAGAAAGACAGGAGGGTTGTGATAATTAATGTAATCCAGATGGCTTCTATCCATAAACAAGAAACCTGTGGACAATTTATGAAGAGGGAGCAGCTAAGTAGCTTAACCATATTGAACGTGGCATGGCATAATAATAAAGGTTTTGTATCTGCGAGGGGGTATCATTTTAGACTTTTGCAATTAATAAGCAAGAGGGGAAACAGTTAAGGCTTCTTTCTTTTTTTTAAAAAATCCATATTGAAAGGCTCTGTGAAAAAAGGAAATGGAGTTGGAAGGAAAAAATAATTTATGCAGGGAACTGCTAATCCAGCTGTTTGGCTTCTAGGCTTAATTGGATTTACCTAGAATTGATATTTGCTGTCAGCATGTGTTATAGCATCAGCAAAAGCCACAGTTATTGAAGGCTACATTGTAGCCATTTTCAACATGTTTTAAATGCTTAATGCTGTTGCTTTCTGTGTCCTCAACACTGGCTGAATATATGCTGATTTTACTTTATGATTCCTTTTAATATTTCAAATAGCTAGGGAATTTGAGCAGTTTATAATGCCAATACAATTTCAGGCATGACCTTTACCTAAGATGACCAGATTTTAACATTGGTAAAGTGGGACACCATTGACTGGGGGGGGGGGGAATCCATCAGGGTCCTCCGACTGAGCCAATCCCACTCGCCATCCCGGAGAAAAAGGATAAGAGGAAAAGGAGAGACTTCGGGGGAAACGCATTTGGATGCAGCGCATTTCCCGAGACCACTCTGTGCGCAAACCGGCCCGCTCACGAAGAGCTGGGCCAAGCAGAGCCCTTTTGGGGGGGAGGAGCTCACCTCGCAGCTGTGCCCAGGCCTGGTCCACGAAGCCCGTGATGGTGTTGGGGCAGCTGCCCGGGGCATCGTTGCTTTTGCCCTCCAGCTGGAGTGGATTCCAACCGCCGGCCAGGCAGCGGTAAAGTGCCACCATGTAGTCGTGCAGCACCACCGTGCCATTTCTGAAGATGCTGCCATCCCCGTTGAGCCGCTCACAGAGGCCGGAGGCGGCTGCCCCTGCCGCCATGTCACTGGCTGCTACCGGAGGCCGAACCACCACCATGTCCAGCTACCCATAGTGGAGGCGGCAGGTGCTCCAGAGGCAGCAGAGGCAAAGCACCGCGGCCGCCCTCAGCTGCATGCTTCTCGCGCAGTCTCCCTCCGTTTTGTAGCAGCAGCAGCAGCAGCCCCGGGCTCGGCGGACTCTGAGCGGCTGGCGCAGGGGCTTTGAGGGCTCCTTGGACTCCCCGGCTGCTTTTGAACATTCCCTTCCCGTTCTCCCGCCGTTCCCTAGCTTGGTGGGACTTTTTTAAAATGCCGCGGGATGCGGGACAAATTGCTAAAAATCGGGACTGTCCCACCAAAAGCGGGACGTCTGGTCACCTTACCTTTACCTTACTATAACCCATCCAACTCACTTGTTGAAAAGCACAGAAGGCAGTACACATTTGCAATAGCAAGGTATTGCAATGGAGCAAGGAATCCTCCTGCAAAGAAATCATAAATGTTAACCATCTGCACAGGTACTTCCTTATTTGGCTGACAGCAAACCATGAATAAGGGGCACAACTTAGAAAATGGCTCCTGAGCCATGATTATTAATGAAGTTACAGTAGTTTGATTATTGTGATGCAGTGTGGAAGTAGACTGTTCAGAAGTTGCAGTCTCAGCATATCTGGAAGTCACCATGTTGTAAGTGAAAAGAAGAAACAAATCTCAGAACTGTCTATTGACTAGTTTCATTTAAGGCTACAGGTCCAGGCTGCAAACTCCCCCTCCAAAAAAACCCACATTTGTTTTTTTTATGAATCCACTTTATTTTCCTAATGTTGCTAAAAAAAATCTGCTCTAATTGTGAGATCGAGAAAGAGAAGAGAAAATAAATCATACTTAGTCATTCAACTTTTAAAAAAGTATATGAATAAAATTTCAAACCCCAATGAAACATTTCAGTAATAATAACAACACAAGATTAGTGCTTGTATAAAATGTTGATATTGAAAAGTTTTTATTCATGAAATGTCTCTCATTTACCGGAATCCAAACTAGCCTCTCTGGATATTTCTTATAATCTGAGTTGAGACGATGGGGTAGGGGGTGAGACAAAGATCTCAGTGAGCAGTAAGGACACTGAAAGGACACTGTTATTTTCAGACACCATTCTGCCAACCCTTTTCTTCAAATGATTAAACTCTTCTTCCGCAGCAGTGGATAAATTTGGATAATTGCCATATTAAACAGTTGTCTACAAAGTATATTTGGTATTAGTTCAGTCCTTGACTGGATTGTATCTAAGAACTGTTCTTATTATACCCTGCCTAACTATGAAAGCAATGCCATTCCTTTTCTATTTTTCATGTTCTGAGTATTAAAGTATAATCTTTTGACTGGAATTGTCAGAATTTGACAGAAACTGAAATTGGATTTTCTTTACCTGCATCGCAACATTAGCAACTGGACATCCTGAACGTTTTAATCAAACCATGTCATAAATGGCATCAGTGCTTTGAAAAATCCTCATGTCTTTCTCAGTCCCATATTGAATGCCAACCAATCTGAGAGGCTGATCATCCAACATTATATTGTCAATTCTTTTATATTTTCTATCCATTCAATTTCCATGGTAAAACTACAGGAGCGTATTTACCATTGCCTTCTTCCATACAGTATGCAAGCTACTTTCAGCATATTCTATATCACTGTTCCCCAATATAAGTGCCTGGTTGCTTTCAGATGGCCCTTTGTGATGGGTGTATATGCTTGGAATACACTTTAGGGGTTCTTCACACATACTTCCCAGGAACATTGTCTTACCATGATAAGGCAGTACATAAGGTAGTAGTACATAAGCACAGTAAGATTTGGTGAAGGGTGAGGTGCGAGGGAAATGCCTAGCAGTGGTAGGATTCAATTTTTTTTACTACCGGTTCTGTGGGTATGGCTTGATGGGCATGGCATGGCTTGATGGGTGTGGCCTGGTAGACATGGCAGGGAAAGGATACTGCAAAATCTCCATTCCATCTCGATCAGCTGGGACTTGGGAGGCAGAGAAAAGATGGGGGCGGGGCCAGTCAGAGGTGGTATTTACTGGTTCTTTGAACTACTCAAAATTTCCTATACTGGTTCTCCTGAACTGGTCAGGACCTGCTGAATACTATCTTTGATGCCTAGGTTTGCATTGCAGGAAAATCAGTTTGAAATTTATTCTTTGTTTTTCATTTTGTTAATAGCCTGATAAATAAAGCTGATAGTTACACATATCTACATAAGCATGCATACATTTATACATGCCTATATATATTTCCCTAAGCCTTTATATGCAAAGCATATAAATAATTTAGGGAAATGGTAGTATGTTACTATTAAATTTACTTTGTCTCCCCTGCAAAGCACACTATAGTTCCATTAAAATGACTATTCCCACTTTCTTCCAGATAAATTTTGCCTATCCCATTAGTTCTGCACATTATTTCCCCCCTCCCCAAACAGTAAAGTTAACTGACATTTAACAACTAAAAGATTTCAAACTGTACGATAAAATGCCCAGGTGGTACTTCCACTGTATTGACACTATGTCAGAATATATATTCTCATTATTAGCTATTACGGATTTAGATTAGTTTAATGATGTGATCGTGAAATTCAGGGGAAGTTGAATTTGGTAAATGCTGCAACCCAAATGTTTCCTGCACAGCCAAACAATCTTAACCACATCCAGCAGTTATACTACAGCTCAGATCTTAGTATCAACTAAATGATTTTGGGTTGTTTTTTTTCTACGACGGCTTCCTAGAAAAATGCCTCAACCTCTCTCTCAAATGGAAAAGATTGTGACTGACTTGTTTCAAGAAAGAAATAATTGTTCCTTATGTTTAATTTGGATTCAATGTTAATCATGCTTAGATTAAATTAGATTTAATTAGCTACTAAGAGCAGTGGATTTGTTGAGAAAGTCTAGTTATTGCTTCTATGGTGGAGCACTAAGTTCACATTTTTCATTTTTTTTAAAAAAGCAAACAAGCTTTAGGAAATATGTGAAATCTGGAAAAAGTCTCAGAAATGTGTGAAGATAAACTTTTAAAAAATCCTATTCAATGCCATATGTTGCCTCTGTGCTGCAGACTTCATACTGTGCCTTTTTGGGCTCAGAAAGGTGTAAAGAATCAGATACGTTTGACTATATGTTAATTTCTTGGAGAAATCAGAGTCAAAAGAGTACCTTAATGATGTCCTAAGTGTTAAGAAAACAATTCTTCCTGAGTTAATATTTGGCTGCTGTTTATATATATATTTTTAGTATAGTTGCCTCTTGTAGGTATTTTAAATTTATTTTGAAATCATGGAAAAGTCGGTTGCTTTGTGCTGCTGGTAATAAAGCTGTTGTAAGTCAGGCAAAATAAAGGGAGGGGCATAGGAAAGTACAGCTACCCTCAGAAGTCAACCCAACTTAAAACATACTTTTTTCAGCAAGTTGGTCTTGCTTAATCGTTCAGACTTTTTTTGTTATATAGCTTCTGCCAAATACGCAAATGGATGTTGGGCTTTTAGGGGAAATTTTAGCACAGGCTCCGATTTAATTGTTTTTGCCTATTTATTGTATTAATATCATTGTTGGTTTTAATTTCCTGTGAACCGCCCTGGATCCATTTCGATGGAGAAGGCACGGTATATAAATTGAAATAAAGTGAAAACCTCAATAAACTGTGCATCTCTTCCAGTGGTGGGTTACAGGTGGTATGCCCCGGTACGGGTGTACCAGAGCCTGCCTGGATACTGTTCTGGTATGGTGCTCCGGAGGGCCCACCCAAGCTCCTTACCTGTCCTTTAAAGCCTTTGGCACTTCCGCGCATGTGCATGGTGCGTACATGCTAAGCAGCTTAGTGGAGGCTTGCGGAGGCATCGCTGGCAAGTACAATGCATGTGCATGCCGCATGTGTGCGCGCATTCACTGCGTATGTCCATGTGGATGACGCCGGGCCCGTTCCAACCGTACTGGTTGGAATGGGCTCCGGAACCCGCCACTGATCTCGTCTGTCCCCCAGCAGCTTTTCCATTAGGAAAGAAGGAGAGAAGGAAAGCAGATTCACATCACTTACATAGGTCAAACAACAGGACTTTTTGGCTCCAACTTTTGACATTTCAGTTGCCAACATAAAGGAAAAGCTAGCAATATCCAGCTATGTTACAGCCATTATTTGCTACGACTTTATTCCAGTACATCTAATCATATGCAGGTTCATTCTGAATAGACTAAGAATTCTAGACTGTTAAGAATTGGCATTTGAATTTTCTTGCTTTCTATGGCTAGCCTCATCTCCCCCACCCCTGTTCTGGGATTTCGGTAGTCCTCCACTTACAACCATATGTTTGGTGACAAGTTCAAAGTTACAACCCTGAAAAAAGTGACTTAGGACAGTTTCATACTTATGACTATTGCAGCATCCCCAGGGTCATTTTGATCAAAATTCAGACGTCTGGCAACTGGCATCTATTTTTTGATGGTTGCAATGCCCCAGGGTTATGTGAATATCTTTTGTGACCTTCTGGCAAACAAAGTGCCTGGGGACTCCAGATTCACTTAACAATCATGTTACTAGCTTAATAACTGCAGTAATTCATTTAACTGTAGCAAGTAAGGTCATAAAAATGTGGCAAAACTCCCGTAACAACTGTCTTTCTTAGCAAAGGGAATTTTGGGTTCAACTATGGTCGTAAAGAGACGTGGTGGCTCAGTGGCTAAGTTTGTCGATCAGAAAGGTTGGCAGTTCAGCGGTTTGAATCCCTAGTGCAGTGTAACGGAGTGAGCCCTTATTATTTCTCCCAGCTTCTGCCAACCTAGCAGTTTGAAAGCTCATAAAAATGCAAGTAGAAAAATAGTAGCAACCTTTGGTGGGAAGGTAACAGCGTTCCGCGAGCCTTTGGCATTTGGTCATGCCAGTCACATGACCACGGAGACGTCTTTGGACAGTGTTGGCTCTTTGGCTTAGAAACGGAGATGAACACCGCCCTCTAGAGTCAGGAATGACTAGCACATATATGTGTGAGGGGAACTTTTACCTTTAACTATGGTCGTAAGTCAAGGACTACCTGTATGCTTCTTGGGGCTTGTTATGTTTTTCTTATGTAAATTGTTTGGAGAGTCTTTTCACAGTATAAAAACTTCTGTATTACATACAAGAACAAACAATTCACGCATACTCCCCTCACTCAAATTGTTTTATTAACTGAATATTTTAAGTAGTTCTGGAGCCAGAGAAAGATTTGCTTTGAATTGTCCCTGATGTTTTGATATTGAGCAAAGATTATTTCATTTTCATACTAACTTTTTATTTAATCTTTTCAACAGAGGGGAACACTGCTTTGTTTTGTGGTTTGTTTCTTCTGAGTTTTGAAGGTATCAAGAAAGCAAACTCAAGTAAACCAAATCAAGTAACAACAACAAGCTCTTTCATGGAACTGCTTATTCTGGGTAGAACATTCCCAAAATAGACTTTTTCCAGGGAGGGTGGGGAGGGGGAAGAGGAGCTGGCATACAAAAGGAAACCCCTGTAGAATTAATACATCTTCATTAGATCAGACTTGAAAGAAAGTAGGCCAGATAAAGCATAATGTTTGTGTAGCAGTAAATATTAATCAGTTTTGATTCTAATGGGAGAATGAGCAATTTCAATAATATAGCTGATTCTTCTCTTTTCTGATATTTTGTTTATGCTCAGCTTTTTAAACACTGTTCGGTACTTTATCCATAGTTTTTGCTTTGGTGCACCCCTGTTCATTCTTATTTGGTATGTTCCCTTACGGTGGTGGGATTCAATTTTTTTTAACCACTGGTTCTATGGGCGTGGCATGGCTTGGTGGGCGTGGCTTAGTGGGCACGGCAGGGGAAGGATACTGTAACATCTCCATTCCCTCTCCACTCCAGGGGAAAGTTACTGCAAAATCCCCACTTCCTCCCTATCAGCTGAGAGTCGAGAGGCAAAGAATACATGGGGGCAGGGCCAGCCAGAGGTGGTATTTACTACTCAAACTACTCAACATTTCCACTAGCGGTTCTCCAGAACTGGTCACAACCTGCTGAATACCACCTCTATTCCTTTCCCAATTTATCCCTTAGATGTCGCAGCTCAAACCTAATATTGCAGTGAATGAATAGGACAAGGTCATCATGTCATATAGTTGCCCAGGCAATATTGAGATTAAAGAAGGACACATATTTTCCTAAAATAGGTAGAAACTAGTAATACACTCTCTCCACCCACCCACTCTTCTTCTCCCATCTCAACAAGGAGGAGAGGAAGAAAACTCTTTTTTTCTGTACTGGGGAAAAAAATGTGAAAAACTGAGACACCTTTCAGCTTAGCTTTTTTGATACCACCAGTTCATGATATATTTTTTTTATGGCAACCCGTTTCTATTTATTGTTCGCAAATAATCTTGGCTACTACAGTGTTGTTGTGAAGTAGCATAGTTTAGACGGGCTTTACATTACCTGAAGCTGCAGTACCTCTAGGATACCTACAGATGGCAGCATCCCACAATGAACTCTTTCCGCCCCCCCTCCCCCTCCAAAGAGAAAACAGTTCTGTAATCTGTTGACAGGATTAAGAATTCCTGTTGTTTTACAGGAAGTAAATAAATCCTCACGGTCTTTTGGAAGCCTCGTAAGTATATGAGAATGGTTAAAAATTGTTTACACAATGGTAAAAGTATCAAATGGTTATTTACAGCATTTAAACCATTACCTCAGATTGATGTAGAATGGTCTGAAAGGCCAGACTGTTTGCATTATCCCACTTAGGAACATCTGTCAAACTCTTGTGTATGATGGGTATAACCGTCAAGGGTTAGTGTTTTCAGTCTGCATGGGATCTTCTAAGCTCAAAGAGAATAAAGCACATGTGCAGCTGCAGGAGGACACTGTCGTGGGTCCCCAAAGCATTGAGAAAATGGTAAAATCTGTAGCCCCTATACCCAAGCTGCAGATATAGAAAATGATGAAATATTGTCTTCAGATACACTGAATTAAATTGAAGAGGACAATGGAAGAGTTGGAAGAGTATCTTCCAACTGCTGGGATGAGTTAACAGTGGTTTGACATACCTATCCTTCAGGGACAATTTTGGTATTAGCGGCTTACGACCACCATTTAGCCCAATATTTCTGTTGCTAACAAGGCAGTTGTTAAGTTGCCCCATTTTGCAACCTTTCTTGCCACAATTGTGAAGTGAATCACCGTGGTTGTTAAGTTAGTAACATAGTTGTTAAATGAACCTGCCTTTCCCATTGATGCAAAAAGTGATCTTATGACATTGAGACACTGCAACTGTCATGGTAATAGCAATAACACTTAGACTTTTTAAAAAAAAACAATTTTATTGGTTTTTACAATTATAACAGGAAAAGGGGTATATAGGGTATTTTTTTAACATTTAACATAACTGCCCCTGAGGCTTCATACAAAATATAGTTAATTAAATGATGACCAGAGATACATATATATCATGTCATAATCTCATACATTCAATCATTTGTTTCGTACATCCGTTTTCAGGAATTACAATATAGTTTCAAAATAAACTCATTTTTGTGATCTGAGTCTCTTTGCTATTGTGTCTTCTTCCTCCTTCCCGCCAGTGGGCGGGGCCATGGCCCCTCCCGTTCCCTCTTCTTCATCTCCCAGGATTGAGGAATGTTTTTTTTTAGAAAGGCCTCTACCTCTCCTACTGTTTTAACTCTTACTCTACCTCCATCCCAGAATACCAACATTCCTTCAGGCATCAACCATTTGAACCATACCCCTTTTTTGTATAATTTTTTGGACAAGAAGGAATACTTCCTTCTTAATTTTTTTGGGGATCTGCTTCAATATGGTAACTTCATTTTGCTGGTATATCAAAGGCCCCTCTCGTTGTGCCCTCAGTATCTCATCCCTTGTAGACCTTCTTAAAAATTTAATGTGAATCTCTTTAGGTACATTATTTATTCTAGCATATGCTGAATTAATTCTATAAATCAGGTCTATATCCCCCCAGATATGTTCTTTTTTTTTTTTAGGCAATAACACTTAGACTTATATACCACTTCACAGTGCTCTACAGACCTCTCTAAGCATATTACAGAATCAGCAACAATCTGGGTTCTCATTTTAGCAACCTTGGAAGGATGGAAGGGTGAATCAACCTGGAGCCGGTGAAAATCAAACTGCTGAACTACTGCAGTCATACAGTATTCAGCAGAAGTAGCCTGCAGTACTGCATTCTAACCACTGTGCCACCACTGCTCGTAAATACATGCCAGTTGCCAAGCTTCTGAATTTTGATCCCGGGGATACAGCAATGATTGCGAGTGTGAAAAATAGGCATGTCACTTTTTCCAGGGTTGCTGTAAGTCTGAACAGTCACTAAATGAATCATTGTAAGTAAATGATTACCTATACTTAATTGCAAATATCCATCAAGCAGGAGAAAATCTCAACTATAATAATACTCCGTAAGAAATGAATAGTTAAGGTTTTTGTTTGTGAAAGCAAAGAAGTGACTCGCGAGTTCAAATCATCATGAAACGTTGTAAACCTCATAAACTTTAGTTTTCAAATATTTCATCCCCATTGGGCACTTATGACTTGCCAGCTTCTTCATAATGCTGAGAGCAGTTGCAAGAGCTGACAGCAGGGGTGGGATTCATCCGGTTCGGACCGGTTTGGGCGAACTGGGTGTTAATTTTTATCTGGTTTTCTGAACCGGTAGATACAAGGACTGGTTGACCCACCCACCCCACTCTACCCCTTCCCTCCCAGGAGTCTTCATGTGGCCTGGTCATCATGTCAGGTAAGTGCAGGGCCTGCACGGAGGCTCTGGAAGGGCAAAAAGCAGGCCTACCGGAAGTACCAGAGGTCTGGAAAGGGCATAGAGGCCTCCTGGAGACTTTTTGCCCTCTAGGAGGCTGGAAGAAAGCCTCTGGAGCCTGGGGAGGGTGAAAAACGGGCCTATTGGAAGTTCTGGAAGCCTGGAAATGGGCCCATTTCTGGCCTCCGAAGGGCCTCCGGAGATAAGGAGAGGCTGTTTTTGCCCTCCTGGATGCTTGAGAAAAGCCTCCGGAGCCTGGGGAGAGTGAAAATGCCCCCCCCCCATGATGCAGGAAGCTGACTAGGCCATGTCCCCTGGCTTTGCCCACCCAGCAACCAGGCAGAAAAACGGTTATTTTTTTTCAATCCCACCCCTGGCTGACAGTTAGAGTTCTACCTCCTTTGCAGATTTGAAGGCAGTCCCCCTCTAATGATGGCTTATTGCACCAAACATAAAGCATTGTGTGGCTGTTCCAGCTATTCTTTCTTAGTAGACTCGTCTTTTGAAGGTTAAACAAAAAGATGAATGAAGTACTGATAAAACAAAGGCGATAACACTAGAACCTCCTTGTGCTCCATGACCTCTGCAGAAGGCCATGAGGAAACATACATGTGATAATAGACTGATGCTCTCCTGGCCTTGCATATTTGTATGCTAACATTTGATGCAAATATATGTCATGTTATTTGCGTCATGTTTTGTCACTCCCTTCTCACCCAGACACCCTATTCCTACTATATAATTTCCTGAATGAAGCAGGATAATAAAAATCTTATCTAGACCCTAAAATGGCTCCTTTGATCCCCAGTTTTTCAAAACTCTTTCTCAAATCTGTGTGTCTCTCAATTGCTTAGCCTTTTAGACATTTGGCTTGTGGTGCACATCGGAAAGCTTCTTCCCAGTCTCCTTTCTCTCTTTAGCCTGCCCAGCTGGCTCATTTGTTTCAGGAGGCTTTAAGAGTAGCTATCATATCTAAGAGCAATTGAACTGCCAACCATTTGCTTTTGACAAATCTGTCCCCTTAGTCTTCAGAATCTTCCATGGATCATAGCAAGACAATGTCACAATTCCAGGGATGGATTCCGGCAGAGACTACTGCCAGCTCACTCAGGGGCACACTTTGTGCGTGTATGCTTGATACGTGCTGCGGGTGCATGTACAATGCAACTAAAATTTCTCTGTGTATGCGCAGAAGCAAAAGACAAGATGGCAGCGCGGAGAACCAGTTCTGGAGCATGGCAGGTCTGGGTCGCTGCCGGTTCCAGTGAACCAGGCTGCCACGCTACTACAGGTTTGGACAAACTGGTCTGAACTGGTAGGAAACCGCCACTGCGACAATTCTCTCTACCATATATAACTTAAAATATAGCTGTCATATGCTTATAGTAAAGGCTTCTTACTTTAAGAGCTTCTTATTTGGATGTATACTCTATGATGCTGAGTATTTTTATTAAGAGATAAAACCCCTGAAATCAATATGGTTTAAAAAAAAAAACACTATTCACTTCAAAACAACCTTTTGGATTGATTGCTTTCTTGCTTGCTTTTTGCAAGTTTTCAAGGTGGAAGAATTCCTTTAATGGATGGGATAGCTGTGAGCCAGAGGTGGATTTCTGCCGGTTTGTCACTAAACACTAAAACTAGGGGATACTCCATGAAACTTTTGGAAGCTAGACCTCAAACAAATAAGAGGAAGTACTTTTTCACCCAGAGAATCACTGGTCTATGGAACTCCCTGGTGACAGCTGTCAGCCTCGACACTTTTAAGAAAGGATTAGACGAGTTCATGGAGAACAAGGGTATCAATGGCTATCATTATGGATGCCTAAGGACACCCTCCAGAATGGAGAGATAGGCAGGATATCTCTCAATGCCATTTGCAGGGAATCATAAGCAGGTGAAGACATCTGCTTGGGAAGACTCTGAAGCAAATGGGGAACCACTGTGTGAGACAAAATGCTGGACTGGATGGGCTGTGGCCTGTTCCAGCAAGGCTAGTCTTATGTTCTTATGTTCTTATGTCCCGGATCTGGCGAACTGGTAGTGGCAGTGGTGGAAGCTCCGCCCACCCACCTGGATGCTTCTATGCAATGCCAGAAGCATTGCTCACGTACGCACCCATGAGCAAACCGATAGTAAAATAAATTGAAACCCACCACTGCTGTGAGTCAAATATGCTCCTTGTACCTTGTGAATAGCTTTTTAAAAAAAATTCAGCAGGAAAGTAAAGCAAGCCCAGGGTTTGTGGACTTTAAGAGTAAGAATAAGAGCTGCTTCCGTTGTGACATGTACCGTTTAGTTTGAAAAAAATTAATGAAGCTCTTCTGAAGATATTTCATATCAGTTGCTGGATTTATTTATTTAGTTTTCTGGAATGTCAAGAAGTTGATCTCTCATCCAATGCAAGCCTTGAAAATTATGCATTAATCTTTTAATTAAATATATATGCTTCATGTTTTAAGCCTTTCTACTCCAAATAATACAGATGCATGCTAAACTTCTTAAAAACCACACCTGCAGAATCCTAAAGAAAGGTAAAAGCTTAGCTTTAGAATCATCCATGTAGACATGTGTAAAATAATATTTACAAAGAAAAAAAAACTTTCCACCATTCCATAGTTTTATTGTTTTATGAAAACAGGCTTGATATTGTCCCTTACAGAACTGTCTATTGGAGATAAACCTTGGGGAGGGTGGGGTGGGGGGGAATCAAAGCAGTGTTACACTATTAAAATGCAATCTCTTCCCCTTTTGTACTACATGTGTCTCTTTTGTATTGTATGTGCATTGTGACATTGAAAGAGGTCAAGTTTGCATCATAACAAACATATTGACAAAAACTGTGGATTTTTGCAGATGCCTCTAGTTCCTCAAATTGTCTAGGCATGCACAAGAAAGTGGCTGTAATTTTGACAGGATATAGTTTTGCAGAGCCTTACCATCTAACTCACAGAGGCACAATACACAAATAGTCCTGGACTTGTGACCATAGCATAGCTTGGAATTTCAATTGTAAGTTGTTGTAATCATAAGTATGCACCATGTGAAAGGACAACGTGAATGGACTTGATTTGAAGACAGTTTTTATAATGGTTGTAAAGTGAACCACCATGGATGCTAAGCAAATCATGTTGCTGTTAAGTGAATCCAGCATATCCAATGGGCATTTCCCCCAGGAAACAGCAAAAAATGTCACACATAGCAGTCATATGACTGCAACATACTGCATTCAAGCTTACATACGAACCGCCTCCCAAGTGCTTGAAGTGTGATCGCTTTACCATTGTGTAGCAGTCATAACTTTGAGGATAGGTGATAAATAGGTGTTTTTTTTTGGAAATCTCGTAACTTTGAGTGCTCATTAAGTAGCCAATTGTAAGTCAAAGATGACATGTAATGTCAGAATTAAACACAAGACTTGGAAAAGTGAAACAAAATGATATGAATAATACTGTGCTCCTTACATTAGCATCTAGAAGAGATGTCTAGAGGGTAGTAAAGAGTGAATTTGATTGAACAGAGATAAGAGCCCATATTTGGGATTACACTATGGCAGTAAGCGGGAATTGGGAAAGGCAAGTCCTCCTCATGCTTATTGTGGCTGCCAATAACAATCTGGCAGCCTTGTTTATGGTGATGCAATCTTTGCCTGGTAGGGATGAATTACAAACATATCTTCAGGGCTGCTGTAAAGAAAATCTAATGTAATTTAATTTATTCAGTTTAGTTTCCATGCAACTCCTGACTAATTCTGGACAGTCTACAATAAAACAAACAAAACAGAAAATACAATATAATAAAATATAAAAGAGAACAAGAACTTTTGGTAAGTCCTGCTAACAACACTCCCATCCAAATACACAAACACTTACATGTCCAAAGGAATCTGGGCCCACATTATCCTATCTGAAGGCCTGAGAGAAGAGCCAAATTTTTAAGGCTCTCTAGAATCTGCTGTCTACATAAAAGTCACATAGATATAGAATGAGAAATCTCATTTTAGAGGGTAGGTACCAGTGGTGGGTTTCTGCAGGCTCGTAGCTACTCGCGAGAGCCGGTTGGTGAAATTTAGAGAACCAATGAGAGGGGGTTCCACCGGCGTACCTGGAAATAAATCTGGCCCGCCGCTGCCAGTGACCCAATGGGAAGGAAAGGAAAGGAAGGAAGAAAGGAAAGAAAGAATTTATCATCACAATTGAGTCCAACATTTTGGTTGCTAAGCAAGAGCGTTGTTAAATGAGTTTCACCACATTCTAAAAGGTGGCCACTCCCACCCTGTCACATGACTGCCAAGCCACACCCACAAAATAGGCCACACCTACAGAGTAGGTTCTAAAAAAATTTGAAACCCACCACTGGTAGGTACTGTAACGCAGAAGCCACTCTGAGAGGGGGTGTGTGTGGTCTCTTTGGGTTTAAAGGAGGTGAAGAGGCACCCACTTCCAGGAGGTTCTTGCTGGACTAGCAATTATTGAAGCTGCCCAGAGTCACTTCAACAGTGAAGTGGATGGCATATAAATGTAATAAATAAATAAAGTCAGGTGTGGGCTTCAAAATTTTTAGCAAGGGGTTCTCTGCCCGGTTGCTGGATGGGCGTGGCCATGGTGGGCATGGCCTAGTCAGCCTCCTGCACAATGGAAGGGGGGGCATTTTTCACCTTCCCCAGGCTCCAGAGGCTTTCCTTGAGCCTCTGGGAGGGCGAAAACAACCTCCCCAGCTTCCAGAAGTCCTCTGGAAGTCAGAACTTCTGGTAGGCCTGTTTTTTGCCCCCACGAGCCTCTGCGCATGCCCTGCACTTACCTGCATTCAAAGCAGGCCACGTGGGGAATCCTGGAAGAGGAGGGGAGTAGTTTCCGGGGCCAGCCAGGAGTGGGATTTGGGGGTTATCCGAACTGCACAGTATCTTAGCTAGAGGTTCTCCCAAACCCCTGCAAATCCCCAGCAGCCCACCTCTGAATAAACTCTTCTGGACAATTTCCAATCAGTGTTCAACTTCCCTTTTTTAGGAATGTTGGTTGAAATGATGGATATGCAGTAGCTCCAATAGATCCTGGAGGAAATGGCTTATTTGGACCCATTTCAGTTGGGTTTCAGACAGGGGCACAATAGAGAGGTAGCACTGATTGTGCATGTTGGTGACTATTTTGTAGAGCCACAATGGGTGGTGCATGAATGCAAGAAATAAGAATGAGGATACTTTACTGAAGTGGTTTTCCTTTCTCTGGGGTCAGTTCCACTGAATGTTGATGACTAAAGAGTTTTGAGTTCACAGTCTCTCACCTAAGGGTTATTTCAGGTCTTCATACTCTTCCCCTTCTGTTTAACATCTACAGGAATCCTCTAGTAAGCCCATCCTCGGATGAATGAAATTTCTTGAGCACTGAATTTCCTTACCCTTTTCAGGTCTGCTACTAAATTTACAATTCCAGAATTATTCACAATGTAGTGAAAGCAGAGGTGTTATTCTACCGATAGCGGAAATCGTGGGTGGCCCCGCCCACCTGCCTCGGCTCTACGGCATCCCATTTAGGCCTTTTTTTTTGCCAAAAGAGCACATGCCCACTCAGATTTGCGAACTGGTAGGGAAGGTAAGTGAATGCCACCCCTGAGTGAAACTTATTTGTAAATGTGTAGTATAAAGCAGGGTGCAGTCATTATCATACTAAATAATTGGAGTTTAAATGACTGGGCCAGACTAAATGCATACATTGCTATAATTTGAATCTTTAATTGAACATGATATTTGAAGGCTTAAGGCAGGGATGTCCAAACTTGGGAACTTTAAGACTTGTGGACTTCAACTCCCAGAATTCTGGCAGTTGAAATCCACAAGTCTTAAAGTTCCCAAGTTTGGACATCCCTGGCTTAAGGTAATCCATAAAATACTACTTGTGTATTTAAAAAATGACATTCAGGCCAATTTCTAAAGTTTGTAGCAATTTGGGGACAAGCTCTAGAGCAGGGGTCTCAAACGCAATTTACCTGGGGGCCGCTGGAGGCAGAGTCTGGGTGAGGCTGGGCCACATAAGGGATTCACTCCCCCTGCGTGCCACACTAATATTATACTTTCATATAACGGTGGGGGCCACAAGATAACGTCCTGCGGGCCGCAATTGGCCTGCGGGCCGCAAGTTTGAGACCCCTGCTCTAGAGATTTGATGAATCACAGGCTATGCTCTTCTATTTCCTCAACTTTCGACCACAATGGAGCCCAAAATTTCAGTTGTTAAGTGAGACATTTGTTTTGCGGCCTTTCTTGCCAAGTGGTTAAGTGAAACACTGCAGTGGATATTAAGTGAATCTTGTTTTCCCATTGGCTTTGCTTGTCAGAAGGTCACAAAAGTTGATCACATGACCTTGGAAGAAAGCAGTGGTCATACTGTAAATGTGAACCAATTTCCAGGCTTCTAAATTTTTGATCATACGACTGTTGGGATCCTGCCATGGTCATAATTGTAAAAAGCGGGCAGAAGTCACTTTTGGCAGTGCCTTGTAACTTTGAACTATTACAAATGAACTGTTGTAAGTTGAGGACTACCGTATTCCTCTCACAGACTTTTATGTATCATGTCAACTTGACAGTGCATGAAAATTCATATTTTCTCTGATCTATGGAGGGAAGAGGTTGATATCTCTTGATTGTCCTCGTCTTTAGGATATGAGTTATGGAAATATTGGTAGTGACTTGGCACTTGTCAATCAGGGCACAAACAAAAATGGAAAGTATATTTCAAAATCACATATTTAATAATGTATTTACAAAATCTGCACAGCTTTGATATTTGCTTCGAAACTGCGGAAGCTGAAATATGTGAAGCCGAAACTCTTGCTGACATGCCCAGAGTTTTATTAATCACTAAAAGCTTGAGGTATTGCCAGGCCTCATTCTTTGAAACCAGCCCTTAGAGATCTGCAAGTTTCACTGAACAAAAAATGTTTGACTGCTTAGGTCAGTTCTGGTTTGGACACTTTGATCATAGATTTGACAATGAAGATAAGGGCAAAGGAGAGAGGTAAGGACCGAATCGCTGACATAGGCAAGCTGGATTCCCTCATACCTCTAAGTGAAAACTCATGATCATTTTTCTCCAGTGCTTGTTCTGTCTCTATCTTTCCTTTTCATCTGGTAGTGACTTTTTAGAAAGCTGGCATATGACTGAAATCACGAATATAGCTTACTTTATTTTTCATTAGGAAATGAAGCTGCTGTTTCAGATGAATTTCTTTTTCCTTTCTGGTTATGACAAAATTGTCAGAAGACATTTTAGCTTCCCTTCTGTGCAGCTCACTTGGCTGGTGTAGAAACACCATTGCTCCCCAAAAGGCTTGGCTCTGACTGTTATTAAAGACAGATCCGATCCTTGCAAAAACCCTGTGCTATTTTTGAGATAAGTAAATGGCACAGAAATAAACAATGTGACATTTTGCTTCTACACTCTGCCCAAGATGCAAACCACATACTGCTTTGGAAATATAAAGCATGACAAATCACCGATATGATTTTTTTTTTAAAAAAAAACCCTTCAAACTATAGAAACTGTACACTTCTTTGTAAATTATACCGCTACATTTTCATAAGTATAAGCTGTTGTCATTTCTTTGAAAATTTGCCAAGCTCTGTCCTCGACGAGTATTTAAAGCAAAAGAGTATTATAAATTCTTCTCCTGATAAAAATGGCGATTCTTAGGAAATAAGACTATAAATATTGACTCATCCAATGAGTTAAAATATTCTTTATTAAAGCTGCAATCTCCAAATCAATTAGGTTGACACATAAAGTAGGCAACTGCCAATATTAACTTCTCATTAGCTTCCTTCAGAAATTACCCTCCAAGCATCTTAAGAACATATATTTCAAATATGTAGCCACATTTTAAGCTAGCCTTTTAACACTAGCATTGATAGCGGAACAATTTCCTGTTACATAAATGTGATGCTCATCTTAGTACATCCTGGAAGTGGGACATAGAGGTTCCTTATTTCAGTATGAATATGGTTTGCTGAATCATATGAGGACACACAGTAGTAATTTAAAGAAAACGTCTGCACAGATAGCCCAAGTTAAATCACTTCCATAATAAATCACATCTACATCCATTCACAAAGAACAGTTATCTTTCGACAATAAAATTGCTGAAAATTGGGTGGGGTTAGGACAGTGATGGCGAAACTTTAGGCACCGAGTGCCGAAAAGTTCGCGGAGAAATGTCGTGTGCGCACATGTGCGCTCGCCGGGGCCACACTCTGGAAAAGCCAAACTTCTGGGTTGTAGCGCACATACGTGCCCGGCAATCAGCTGGCTGGAGCACACCAGTTTTCAGCACTGTCATGTGCACAAAGGACAGCTGATCAACATGTGCGCATGCACGCCAGAAACCTGGAAGAAAAACAGGCCAGGCCGTGCGTGCTGGGTGACATGACTGCGCATGCCACTTTGGGCACGTGTGCCATAGGTTCGCCATCACATGGTTAGAACATCAAGAGGCTAATACTCAGGTAGTGAATAATCGAGTGTGCGACAGCCTTTCCTCCCAAGTGGCAAATATGCATAATTTTTTTTTAAACAATTCTGTTGTAGGACAGTCAACTTCACAAGAAATTGGCACCCATGATTTTGATCAATTCCACTATTCCAGATCAATTCCACTATTCCAGATATTAAAAGAAGGTGTATTTACATAAGGAAATCTCTGTAAGTAACTGATGGTGCATGCATGGGCCTAAAATTTATTTTATCTCCAGACTAAGGTGTATTTAGAGTGGAGTCTGTAGTAATTTTGTATTGTGCTGGAAGAAAGCCAAGTTCTATATTGCAAAACCCAAGTAAGGGATTATGCTGATAATGTCTTCTTTAAGATGTGTATCTAACCAAGGAAGATTAAAACAAGTTTGTTTTTGAATGGCTGACATAGCAATGAAGAATGATGCCCTTCATTTTCACTGCGGTATATCTTTACTTTTAACAGAAATGGGATTGTTGGTTGGTTTGCCAGCATAATGCCTGTGCGAATTTACCCATCCAGCATGGCTGTAGTATTATTATTTATACTTTTCATTATCTTCTTTACTCCCACCCCACCCCCCATTGGTATTATAGGTAGTCCTCAACTTACAACATTTTGTTTAGTAATGGTTCAAAGTTACAATGGCACTGAAAAAAGTGACTAGTTTTCTCTGTTACAACAGTTGTAGCGTCTCCATGGTCATGTGATCAAAATTCAGATGCTTGACAGTTGACTCATATTTATGACGGTTGCAGTGTCCCTGAGTCATGGGTTTCCCTCTGGCAACCTTCTGACAAGCAAAGTCAATGGGGAAGTCAGATTCACTTAACAACAGTTTGACTAATTTAACAACTGCAGTGCTTCACTTAACAACTGTGGGGGGAAAAGTTGTAAAATAGGGCAAACTCACTTCACAAATGTTTCACTTAGTAACAGAAAAGTTGGACTCAATTGTGGTCATAATTCGCGGACTACTTGTGTTGTGATGATGATTATCATTATTCTGTTGCTTTCATGTACACGGAGAGCTTCTGCATTGGGAACAAATTCCCTGTGTGTCTAATCACATTTGGTCAAATAAATAATTCTATTCAATTCAATTCACCTACCAAGCATATCTCCCTTAAATTATGATTTCATCTCTACAGTGATAGTGACCTAGTTTTATACATTGCTCAAAAGAAACAAAGAGATAAGAATAAATATCCAGCACAATCCTTTTCTGAATCTTAATCTCTTTCCATCTCTTCATTGCTGCCATTTTATTCTTTAATGGGGATTTTTTTAAAAATGAGGCACACTCTAAGCTATTTGTGTAAATGAATAATTATGATTGCCACAGATTTTCAAGTCTAATTATGCATAATAATGCAGGGTAGGAGAAGTTTTATTTACATGTTACAAAATAAGAGTTCGTGCACACATCCATGAGAGTTCTAGATGTACTTTTACCTTAAAAAAAAATTAGGAAAAAAATTCAACAGTTTAATTAGCTGTAAATAAATAAAGATGCTATAAATACTAGGCTTGTAGCAAAATTAGAGGCACATTAAAGATAACGTACTTTGGGGACTTGCAGATCAGTTAGCAAGGCGCTGAGCGTTGCACAGAGAACTGGCAGCTGCTTTGAGTCAGCGGAGCAGCCCAAAATCCTGTAGGTAGAGCAGTGTGTGCACAGATAATTTAAAGGCTCACTTTACCTTATTTACATTTTCAGCCCCTATGGGATTTAAAAAGCCCTGCTTCGATTCATGAAAACTGCTGTACTAAACAGCTTGCTTGATGTCTCCCGGCTGTAGAGGAGTCTCCGAAGTTCCTTGAATTTAAATGAACAAGGACTTGTTTATCCACTGCAGTTTGCTTCATGACTACTTCTCTGGTGCTTTTTATCCTCTGCTGTTGGGCAGGCTTGATAATTATCCACCATCCTCAAAATGGTCAGCTTCACACAACCAGCTTAGTGGAACTACGCTCTAGAATAGGATCAGATGAGATGGGATGAGATGGGATGGGATGGGATGGGATGGGATGGGATGGAATAGAATAGAATAGAATAGAATAGAATAGAACCAAACCGAACCAATGGAACAACTTGCTTTGATCCTATGGAGTCTTTGTTAGTTTTTGGGGGAAAAAGTTACTCTGCAAAAAACTAGACACAAATATATCTGCTGTTCTCATTCATATCATCCACACTCCAATGCATAAAAGTGCTGCTGTGAAAAACAGAACTTCTGCTATTACAAAACCAGAGAGAGCAATTATTGCTATTGGAAGGTCAACAAAGCTCTCATAAATTGAGAAATTATTTTAGTATCGATGTGTAAAGGTGAATGATATCCACCTTTACTTTGTACCTGTTTAAAAATGTTGTGGGAATTTCATTACTGGAAGCTTTCAAGAAGAGACTGGACTGCCATCTGTCAGAAATGGTGTAGGGTCTCCTGCTTGAGTGGGTGGTTGGACTAAATGATCTACAAGGTCCCTTCCAACTCTGTTAATCAGAATGGAATGGAATGGAGGGAGTGGAATAGAATCTTTATAATAATAATAATAATAATAATAATAATAATAATAATAATAATAATAATAATAATAATAATAATAATAATCTTTATTATCATTGTAAAAATTACAATGAAATTGGTTATTGGTTTATTATCACTTTAAAATGTACACTAACCAGCATACATTCATTTATAATGTAGACAATATAAATTTAAATTTATAATTTCTTCTACCTCAGTGAAGACACACACTGGGGGAAAAAAAACTAAAATCCCATAATCCTCAGCCAGTATTGTGAAAGCTATAATCATTATTGCTTATGTAGTTTCAAGATTTAGATTGGGATGATGTAAAAAATAGCCACAGCCTGCAGCTTGTGCATATGAAAAGACTTAAGAATTCACCAATAATAGAATAGCTAAGTTACTGCACTTTTAAACAGGAATGTTACAAAGTAAAGATGGATATCATTCTTCCATCGATACTAAAATAATTTCTCAATTTATGAGAGCTTTGTTGACCTTCAAGTAGCAATAATTGCTCTCCTAAGGATTTCTAATGGCAGAGGCTCAGTTTTGCCACACCAGCATTTTATGCATTGGGGTGTGGATAATAGGAATGAAAACAGCATGTATATTTGTGTCTGGTTTCTCAGAGTAACTTTTTTTCAAAAACGAACGAAGACTCCATAGGATCAATACACATATTTCACTTCACTATGAATATTTTATTTATCTGGGTTATCTTTTTACTTATGCTACATAACTCATCTTTTAAATTGAGGTTGATAATGCCATATCCTGTAATTTGCCAAATCCAGTCTAAACATCTTGGTTTGTGACTGTGCAACAAACCAAAACGCAACCATATTCTTGTATCAGATCTCAGAACAGTCATTTTTAATTTTGAAAAATAATATTTTAATTTTAATTTAATTTTAATATTTTTGGTCCTCACAAATAACATAATTGCTTAATATGTCAGCGGGCGACGCCCAGGGGAAGGGCTCTCTCTGTGGCGGGCCCGGCCCTCTGGAACGACCTTCCCCCCGATATTAGAACGACTACGGACCTCTGCTCCTTCCGTCTGAAATTAAAAACACACTTTTTCCGCTTGGCTGGCCTAGGCTAGTCTCTCTTTCTATGGGGTTTTAAACTTATTTATAGCTACTGGGTATTTTAGTTTAACGGGTTTTAGCACAGGAATAGATTTAATTTGTTTTTATATAATGTATTTATATTTGTATATTTATTGTTTTTACTTTCCCTGTGCACCACCCCGAGTCCCTGTGGGGAGAGGGAGCGGTCTACAAATTAAATTTGAATTGAATTGAATTGAATGCTGCTGATCTCTAAATAAGTGCACATTTCTCTAGGTATGATCTATGTTTATTTCAATATTATTTTCACAGCCATTTTTCTGATACCTAACATTTCTGTTTCAATTTGAAGATTGCCAGGCTCATCGTTTGTAGATTGAAGATTTTTTTTCTGGGAATAAAATCTGTTAAGCACCATGGACTTATTTTTATGTGAACATCGTTGTGCAAGAATAATAGAAGGCTGTTGTGTAACTATATTCTAATAGAGGAATTTCAGAATTTACATGTTTAGAATATTATCTGGATAACCATGTTGTGAGTAGGTAAATTCAGTAACTAATGCTGTAGAAGTAGAATAAATGGAAATCTGAAACTTTTAATGACTTATCAAGTGATTTATCCTGAAAGCCTGAACTTAAAACCATGTAGTTCAACGAGGCTTCTCTTTTACATTTTAAAAGTTTTAAATGGAATTTATTGAATTGTCTCAATAAAATTTGCTGATTCTTCCATTTTATGTTTTGTTAATTTTTAAAAAAATATTTTGTAATCACTGTATTAAAAGAAATATCCATCTGGTTCAGTTACAAGCTGGGATAAAGGCACTGGAGACTGGTTGGAAAGATGGTTTAATGATGAAGCAGAAGCACCAAGCATATGGTTCTGGTGCAGCTGACCATATGAAGGTGAGAGTGAAGGTTTTTATACATTCTCTTGGGCTTTGAACTTGAGCTTCCTGTTCCTGTGCAAGACCATGTGTTCTATTGCTGTTGTCATGATTGTCTGAACTACGTTTGGTTGAAGTTTGGAGGGTGTCCTTAGGAGAGTGAGCTCTGCTGCTAGATGGTAGTGGGTTAATCCTATTATGTCTTGAAGGGTCATGTCATGTCTTAATCCCATCGTCCTGGAGCTGAAGGTCTTTTGTTTTGTAAATAGGATGGCCCAGTTTTTTTTTTTAATGGGCACAAAATATCTGCTGGGGGCAGGAACTGGGGCTGGGACAGGAGTTTCTGTCTTTAAGGGGAAATATAATATTCGGCCTTTTGAAAAATATTCCTCAAACTATTTCATTGTTCTAGGAAAGGGGATGGGTGCTAACTTTCTACAACTGGTTATCATTTTTACGAACTGAACAATAAGAAAAATTATATGAATATTCATAACCATTTTCATATGCTTGTTTCTTAATACATACATACACAGAGAAATATATATTTCAATAAGAAGTTTCAGTATAGGAAAATGCAATTCTAACTTTTGTGCATATTTCTCCAGATAAATGGCTTTTCCTTAAAAACAACTACAAAATTCTAAAAAGAGTAATTTTTATCTTCTTTAAATCTGGCCAGTCATGGATCAGCGTATTTATCTTAACATTTTAGTAGGCTACATTTTTCATCCTTCTCATTCAGTTCCCAAAGATATTGGGTTTTCCTAGTGGTGACACCTATGGTTTGCACTCTTTGGTATTATCTTCTGAATCTAGTTACAAGAACAACTTGGTTTGCTGCTGGGCTAAAAACAATGTTGTTTAATCAGGTGTAGTGTGCCGGGTTATTACTTTTGCCAGCAGCTTCGTTTTTAGTTGGATTGCGTACTTTTGTGAGAATTCAAATGCCATTGTTGTACTGCTGAAGAAGCTTTCTGAGATGTGTGGCTAACCATAACACTCTGTCTCCAGGGTACTCAATGAATGGCAGCAAACAAATGCTGTGCACTCCTTGTAATAATCAACTAATTGCTGAATCCTTCTTCCCTTTAAAAAAAGAAGAGCAAACAGATTCCAATGGCAGAACATAATCTGAGGAAAAGTTTCAGAAAACGTAAGCATAATTATAGAAAATTGTGTTCAGCATAGAACTCTCGTGTATTGTAGCCAGCCCGGCACATTTTCACTAATCTGAATATCATGGACAATCCAATGTTTATGTGTAATCAGAAATTTGGATGAACTATGCTGGAATTAATAGGTGGTTGGGCTGAGATGCAAGTATATAGAGCTGTGGTGGCACAGTGGTTAGAGTGCAGTACTGCAGGCTACTTCTGCTGATCACCAGTTGCCAGCAGTTTGGCAGTTCGAATCTCACCAGGCTCAAGATTGACTCAGTCTTCCATCCTTCCAAAGTCGGTAAAATGAGGAACCAGATTGTTAGGGGCAAGATGCTGACTCTGTAAACCTCTTAGAGAGAGCTGTGAAGCAGTATATAACAATGATGGCTAACCTTTTTTGGCTTGCGTGCCAAAAGCGGGTGGAGCGCAGTGGGGTTGTGTGTGGACTTGCCACACCCATAATGCTATGTGCGCAACCCCCTGTTTTTGGCATGCTTTTTTTGCCCTCCCCAGGCTCCAGAGGCTTTCTAGGAGCCTGGGGAGGGTGAACACAGCCTCCCCCCCACCTCCAGGTGCTTCAGGAGCTTCCCTGAAGCCTCTGGAGGGCGAAAAACGGCCTCAAAAGAAAGCCTAACTCAGCTGGCCAGGGCACACAAGTGCTCTGGAGCTGACAGGGCAACGCTTCACGTGCCCTAAGAAATGGTTCTGTGTACCACGTGTGGCACCCGTGCCATAGGTTCACCATCACAGGTGTATGTTTAAGTGCTATTGTTATTGCTATATAATAAACACATGAAAAGAGGGGGGGAAATGCAAAGGTTATAAACCGATTGGTTAATTATGTGGAAGTGCTTAAGATCAATGAAATGGAGGTGAAAACAGAATTCAAAGATAGTCATATTCAGAACATAAGCAGTGACCTTCTGGATCTGGCCCATTGAGTTCAATAGTTTGTTTTCCCTGTGGCCAACCACAGGGAAACCCAATAGTCTCCCAGCTGTTGGCCTTCAAGGGCAGTAATACATATCTGTAGGCTTGATCCCCATGACTTCCATAAATTGATTCAATCCCTTTTTTGAAGCTGTAATTAGCATGACTTTTCATGCAAATTCCAAAGTTTAATTATGAATTATGTAAAAAAAATTCTTTTGTTCCATGTAGATAAAAAAAATATTTTTCGGCTTTTGTATATTTCCTATCTATCCATATGTATTTTTTTTTTTAAAAAATTGACCTTCTGAATGATCAATCTGAAAAAAAAGTAATGGAAAATGATAGCATATTTGTCAGCCTCTGCTTTGTTGCTTGCTTCGGCTGCCATTGAAACGGGGAGGGAGGGGCTTTGGTAATTGGGAATGGGACTGTATGGTGCAGGAGGGTGATTTGGAGAAGGGAGTATGTTCTCACCATCTACTTTGTATACCACTGGATGGGGCCGTGCGGTGGTCAAGGTCAACGGTCTTGCATGCCATCCTGATGATGCTCCTGGAGATGCAACCCACATGACATTTAAGGTGATTGCGTATTGGACAATGGGGTGGGGGTTGTTGTGGAAAGGGGGTTGGACATATATTGATATGTATGATTTCACGCGCTTGGGTCTCAGACCTTGCTTTACTTCGCTGCTATCTTTTCATAACCAGTAAAAGTACTCTTAATTCTTTCAAAATGGAGTTGAGTGGATTCTTTCTTGGTTATCATTAGAGGCAGACCTGACAATATTTTTCTGTATGATGTTTTTGGAGACAGATGTGAGTCATAATAGGATAGGTATGAGAGAACTGAATAATGCTGATCTCTTTGTGTTTCTGGGACAGTTAAAAGCATTTGGCAAAATGAGCCATAAAAATTATACTTCTAATAGATGCCTTTTTGATACATACTTTACTCAGTACTTTCAACTTTATAAGGCTTTACAAATATACATCTTATCCTCTCTTTTCCTTAAAATACTAATTTTGGCCACACTTCCATAGGTTTGAAATAAATGACTCATCCAAGAGCAATACAAATATCTATTAAGCGATAGTTTTTGGATTCAGAAGTCCCAGTGTTCAACCACTAAATATATTTTAAGAAATTAATGTAGGTTCCCCCCCCCAAATTTTAAAAATCTTTAATACCACTATTATTTTAAGAGGGCTCCCCTTAAGGGCTCCCCTTGAGGTGCACTCGAAAGCTACAGTTAGTTCAGAATGCGGCCGCGCGGGTGATTATGGGTGCCCCAAGGCAAGCCCACATAACACCTCTCCTGCGCGAGCTGCACTGGCTGCCTGTGGCCTTTCGAGTGCGCTTCAAGGTGTTGACGACCATCTTCAAATCGCTCCATGGCTCGGGGCCTAGCTATATACGAGACCGCCTCCTGCCCCATACATCCCTTGGTCTGATCCGCTCCCACAGAGAGGGCCTTCTCCGGGTACCGTCGGCCGGGCAATGCCGGTTGGCGATGCCAAGGGGAAGGGCCTTCTCTGTGGCGGGCCCGGCCCTCTGGAACAACCTACCCCCCGACCTACGCACCACCTCGGACCTTTGCCTCTTCTGCCAATGTCTTAAGATGTATCTATTCCAACAAGCTGGCCTAGCATAGCCCCCCGTTTCTGACTTTTATCTATAAATTGTTAATTTGCAGGGTTTTAAATGGGTTTTTTAGCATGGGATTTATAATTTAATATGTTTTTAATAATGTATGCTGTTCTTTTGTTATGGTTTTAATAATGCCTGTGCGCCGCCCTGGGTCCTAACAAGGAGAAGGGCGGTGTATAAATTAAAAAAAAAAAAGACAGGTGTGAAAAATTTAGATGGCAAAAACCTCTCAGTGTTTTCTTCTTTAATTATTGCAGCATTTCACCTTGTTCATACAAATATTTTTTTTACCACAAATCTCTGCTAAAGTTACACTAGAATTTGGTCAACAGTGATAGGAAATCTTTGTGATATCATATTCTCAACTTTGCTTTAGAGATGTGCGGTATTTGACACATGTATGGGTTATTTATTTTTCACATTGAATAATGTTTTTTTTTCTAAGTAAATATTACGGTAAATGGATATTTGATTTTTTATTTGTAAGATTGGAAAACAGTGCTTATTTATGTTAAATACGTACACAGGCTTACATCCATTTGGTTTGGTTTGTGTTTGTGTGTGTGTGTGTGTAATTCAATAGCATTCAAATATACATAGGCTTGCATCCATATCGAAACAAAGATTAAAACCACCCTCTATAGTCAGCTATGACTAGCAGAGTAAAATCTGTATGGACTTCTCTACCTTTACCTTACATCTATATCATTCTACTCAGTTTGTTTTTTTAATCCTAGAATTTTATTTTGAAAATTCTGTCTCATAATCAAAACAATGCACCTTTTATTTCATCATTTGCATTAGAAACCACAAAAGATTCGATTTATTTTTTAAAAATGAGGTAATTATTCACCACCAACAGCAAATGTATTTTTAACTTAAAATACTTCCAGCACATCCATTATAAATAATATGAATTATTTATAAAACCCAAGATTAAGCAGAAATAATGGTGGGAAAATATCAGTAATTGACAATTACATGCCAGAATGTAGCTGTAGAAAACATTCATTTATGGAATTCAAGGAAAATAGACATCACTGGGATAAGGTGCTATTCCCACCCACCCACCCCAGATCGACTGTTCCCAGAATATACGCTATTCTTCAAGTGTTATTTTATGGCAGTCATCAGTTTGCAGTTTCATATAGCATTTGGCACAGGGAATATATTTAACCATTAATGGAAACTTTGAAGAACATAGAACACAGAACAATTATCACATTTATATCTCTTAAAGTCAAATAATGAACTGTATGTTTAAAGTGCCTAGATTCCATCATGTATTCATATATGAAAATAGTTACTGGTCTCAGTGGGGTTCCTTGATTAGGATGTGTATTGAGATGTGCAGTCCATGTTGGGGTTGGTTTTACACACACACACACACACACACACGTGTAATCCCAGTATATGTGTAACTTCGAATCCCAGTAAAGGGTATGGTCAGCTGATGAGAGCTAATAAGCTCGAAATACACACACACACACACACACACACACACACACACACAGGTAATTGTTTTCACAACTTCCTGTTAGGGCCCCATTAAGGGAGGAGACATACTGTTTCCCTCTCTGCCTTTCGGCTCATCACCAGAGACGATCTAGACAGAGAACCATGAGTTACATTGTGTACATTTTTTTAGATATGTGTGTTAGTTTAAATTTAAATTTATTGATCAGCTCATAAAACTAACATATATATATATATATATGTTAGATTTTTAAGGGATGATTTAATAATTTGTTATATATAATATATATATTTGTTTTCGTAGATTTTCACGGGTGTAGGTATGCTGGCATTGCTGGCTTCGGGGATTTTCCCGTGTATATAGTGGGAAAATCCCCGAAGCCAGCAATATATACACGGGAAAATCCCCGAAGCCAGCAATGCCAGCATATATATATATATAATTGTTTCACAACACCCTGTTAGAGCCCCAATTAAGGGAGGATACATACTATTTCCTTTTCTGCCTTTCGGCTCATCACCAGAGACCATCTAGAAAGAAAGCCATGAGTTCCATTGTGTAATTTTTTAATATGTGTGTTAGGTTTTTTTGAGCTGATCAATAAATAGGAAAGGAAACAGTATGTCTCCTCCCTTAATTGGGGCCTAACATGGTGTTGTGAAACAAAGTATATACTGTATACTAGACTTGAGGGACTTCAGTGTGGAGCTGCCAGACCAGGAAAGAGATACTGCAAGGATTGTAAGAGTGCCACTTTATTGTAGTGCACAATAATATAATCTGCCAAAGTTTCCTTCTGCCTTCTCTTGTACCAAAAACAATCAATGTGGGATTGTTTTGATTTTCTTTCTCACACCTCCCCCTTTTCCAAGACTGAGCTGTCTTTTATTTTCTCTTAATAGCTCCTGCATATTTTCATTGAAGTTATCTTCTCATTTCTTTAGAAGAGCTTGTGCCCAGGAGAATTTGGAGGGTGTTAAACTTCAGGAGAACTTTGAAGCAAATAGATTGAACCTTTAAGTATGTCTTTCACAGCTTTGGAGAGCAGATACAAAAGTGTGGAACTCACTGAATGAGCTGCACAACACCAGCAGAGATCCAAATATAAAATTAATTTCTTCAGGTTAGTACTGCAGTATGGAAGAGTCATCAAGTGCCATTAAAAAAAATTGGAATAGGTAGTGTAATAGTTACTTTCACACAATTAGCTGAACTCAGATCATACTCTGATACATTTTTAAATGGTAGCAATACTTCTTGGCAGGTACTTGGAGTAATTTATGCAGAAAACAGCATGTAAGGTCTCAATTTTCTATGGATTTAGATCAGGGGTCTCCAACCTTTGTAACTTTAAGTCTGAAGGACTTCAGCTCCCAGAATTCTCCAGCCAGCTTTGCTGGCTGGAGAAGTCTGGGAGCTGAAGTCCTTCAGACTTAAAGTTGCAAAGGTTGGAGACCCCTGATTTAGATCACATACATATGATAGAATGGGGAGTCTTAGCAAACAAACCTGAATGCAAATGTTGTATATATTCTTTGTCATTTTCTATAAAAATAACACAACTAAAATCTTACTGTATAATTATTAATCCTGAACACAGATAATAATTACTTAAGCAAATAAGTGTTTAAGGTATAGTTGCTATGCTTGTCTTTATTGGACATGAAGTTGCTGAATTACAAATAATACTTTATACATTTGCAGCTTCCAATTTAATCTGTCAGTGGCTCCAATGAACTAGTGGGAAGAAAAACCTGCTCCATGCAACTTCCAGTGGTCTTTGTTTATCTAATAAGGTGTAATAGCTGCTAGGACATTCTCCAAGTTCCTAATACAAAGAACCTACCATTTCTATCATCAGTATCCAGGAACCAGTGGTGGGTTTCAAATTTTTTAGAACCTACTCTGTAGGTGTGGCCTATTTTGTGGGCGTGGCTTGGCAGTCATGTGACAGGGTGGGAGTGGCCACCTTTTAAAATGTGGTGAAACTCATTTAACAAGGCTCTTGCTTAGCAACCAAAATGTTGGACTCAATTGTGATGATAAATTCTTTCTTTCTTTCTTTCTTTCTTTCTTTCTTTCTTTCTTTCTTTCTTTCTTTCTTTCTTTCTTTCTTTCTTACTTTCTTTCTCTTACTTTCTTTCTCTTTCTTTCTCTCTCTCTTTCTTTCTCTCTCTCTCTCTTTCTCTCTCTCTCTCTCTCTCCTTCCTTCCTTCCTTCCTTCCTTCCTTCCTTCCTTTCCTTTCCTTCCCGTTGGGTCACTGACAGTGGCGGGCCAGATTTACTTCCAGGTACGCCGGTGGAACCCCCTCTCACCGGTTCTCTAAATTTCACCAACCGGTTCTCGCGAGTAGGTGCGAGCCTGCAGAAACCCACCACTGTCAGGAAGTTGGGTATCTTCTGAAACTAGATCAGCATTAATCCATTTGTGGTTTAGAAAGGTCTTTTTTTTAAAAGAAAGTTTTAAAAGACTAATTTAAAAAATAGGATTCCACTCCTGCAGTAAGTGATCAATTGTGTTCTTTGGAGTAGCATTTCTTGGCATGGTGAGATGTCATTGATACAATTTCACTGTTGTATTATGTAATTATTACAGTATTTTAAAAAACTTTATTAGAATATGTGTTGCTTAGGGTCATTCAGAACAAAAATGATTATAAGCTGAAAGTAAATATATAAATACATTTTAGGATCAGCAAAGTTTTCCAGATAGACTCCACTAAATTCTACAGGTTACAACTGAAGCATTTAACTCAGGGTAACTAGAAATTATATCATGCTACCTGATGTGGCCTAAATAGAATATGAAATGGAATGGTATCTTGGTTTAAAGATACGGCAAGTAATATCTTGTTGGTGATGGCTCTAGGAAAGGTGTGAGAACAAAAAAGATGCATCTCTATTTTAGCTAAACCATTATAGGAATATCTTCTCAAAGTAATTTTTTCCATATCTCTGAATAGTCTCATTGCCAGTTACTCATTAAAAATGCTGCCTGCCAACAGATGGTAATCATATAATGGAGCTGACTTTATTATGTTACAACATCAAAACAATAGACTTAAGAAATTAATTGTGGCTCCTAAGGATATACACCTTTCTTTATTTAGGACACAGAATTAATTATCTTAACTGGAGATATCTGAACAAGTGCAGATAATCTTTTTTTGAGTATAAGCTTTATGGAAGATCTCCAATAAGGACAAAGTTGTTTTTGCTAAAACCATCCAATGCCATACAAAATACTAAGCATAATTAAAGACATACAGTAGTAACCTTTCCCCCCCTTGCCGCAGTAACATAACTGAGAAGGGATATCTAAGAGGTTTTGATACCAGATCTGTTCTTAGTTTTATATTCAGAAGTCAATGGGATCAGACTCAATACACCAAACTAAAGTCTGTGACAAGCAGTAAAAATATATAACAAGCATCCCAGTCTCTCAGCTGTAGAAAACATGGATGAAATTGAGATGTTATTAATAGGTGCCCACAATGAAATCCATTAAGGAAGTCTCCGTTTCTATGAAGAACCAAGAGTTATATGCACATTCACTGACATTCCTATACTGTTTGGATAGAGAATCAAAGAATGGTAAAGCGAAGAGCATGTCAATCCATTCTTGAGATATAAAAAAGAGGTAGATTAGCAGGTTAGATTGAAAACACATGCTAAGCATTTTACCCAGTTTTTTAAAAACGAGTTATGAAATTTAAAAAAAATTAAGATCTATTTATTTATTTATTATTTATTTATTATTTAAATTTATAGACCGCCCCCTCTCCCCCATGGGGACTCGGGGCAGTGCACAGGAAATTAAAATCTAATAAATAACAATATACAACATACAAAATATTAAAACAGAATTAAATTATCCCTGTGCTAAAACAATATTTAAAATCCCTAAAAACCTTAACAATACTCTTAAAATTCAAATTAAAACAAATTTATTTTTTTACGACTAGGTATAAGAGTTAAGCCAGGCCGGCCTGCTGAAATAAGTGAGTTTTTAACTTCTGGTGGAAGGAGCGGAGGTCCGTCGTTGTTCTAATTTCAAGGGGTAGGTCGTTCCAGAGGGTGGGGCCCACCACAGAGAAGGCCCTTCCCCTGGGTGTCGCCCGCTGGCATTGCCTAGTGGACGGCACCCGGAGAAATCCCTCTCTGTGCGAGCGAATCGGCTGAAGGGATGTATGGGGCAGGATGCGATCCCGCAGATAACTAGGTCCCGTGCCATGGAACGCTTTAAAGATAGTAACCAACACCTTGAAGCGCACCCGAAAAACCACAGGTAGCCAGTGCAGCTCGCGCACTGTTTATAAAGTTTATACTTTTTTGTTCTCTATTGTCAAACCTATTTTGATGGATGCCAAAGAAACGGCATCAAAGTCTCTGGCATGGCTGAATATACTTCAATATTAGCATGATTTAAAAATGTGGTATACACATTTACCAATTTCAAAAACATTCTAATATTAATTATATCAAATAGTGGAAGATTAAATCACCTCTGATTTCATTCAGGAAAATTGCAGAATCCCATGCGTTATGCTTTCCTCTATCACCACAACTCTATCAGAATATATTATGGTGGAACAGTCTAGAGATGGAATAAATGTTGCGGAACATGTATAACAGCTCATGTTGGTATAGGATAATCTTTTTATCCAGTGGAAGATTAAGTTACTTGAGAATGAGTTGAACTGAGTTATTTGATTATTTGCTAGTTATACTCTTTCTCATTGTAAAATTACTGAACAATATGCTATGTAATGTACCACATAAAGTGCCTTCAGTTGTAAACCTGGAATACCCCAATAGCTGTTTTGTAGAGAAGTATCTTTATTTTTGTATTCCTTGCACTGCAAAATGAGAAACATGATATAATATAATAACCAGCCAGTTTTGGACTACCATGGTCCCCTGTCATTGGTTATGCTAGCTATGGGTTGAAATCCAAGTCATTAGCAGAGAATGTGTTTTCCTGTTCCTTCAATAGTACACATATCTCCAATTACTTAAATGGATTCCAATGGCATTTTTCAGCATTTTGATTCATAATTCTGCTTCTATATAACCCCACAAATTCAAAAACTGTTCTTTGCAGAAGATGCATTTCTGTTTAATTCTTTATGAAATACATATTTTGTCCTCTGTCCAGTAAAAAGAACTGGAGAAGGGAGAAGACTTGAATGAAATCTGATAAGGATTTATAAGTAGAAAGATGGAGTACCAATATTAATTACATGATATGCAAATTTGTTCAGTGCTATAATGTTTTGCATTAAATTGATCAAATTGTTGTCATATGTAGTGACAGATATCAATTTAGCTGATTTTTTTATTTTATTTATTACACTGGAAAAAAACCAGGTGGGTGACCTTATCAGTCACTCTCTCTCAGCCCAACTTGATTGATTATTTGCATCTCACCAGGGTTGTTTTTGTGGGGAAAGATGGGATACAAATAATCAATACATCAATAAATACATCTCGAAAAGGACACATACAAGGAATGGAAAGATACAGGTCATGAAGGGAGAATATATACATGTAACATGGGAATGTCAAGAAAATTAAATCTGACAAAGATTTGCGCATGACAAGATCTAAAAGGCACCACTTCTGACCTTTAAATGGCTTTAAATGACCAAATGGCTTAGACCTGAGTATATAAGGCAGAGGGTTTCAAACTGTGCTCCACAGAACAACTTGATGAGGTTATATGAGAGACTAAAGGCAAAACCAACCAACACTGCTGGCTCATATTTAAA
This sequence comes from Rhabdophis nuchalis, assembly GCA_039707465.1. Classification (NCBI taxonomy): domain Eukaryota; kingdom Metazoa; phylum Chordata; class Lepidosauria; order Squamata; family Natricidae; genus Rhabdophis; species Rhabdophis nuchalis. The sequence goes on from CM077645.1 coordinate 149,879,213, forward strand.
TGGTTGTCTACTAGGACTCCAAGATCCCTTTCACAGTTACTGCTATTGAGCAAGGTACCACCTATACTATACCTGTGCATTTCATTTTTGTTGCCTAAATGTAGAACCTTATTCTTTTCGCCATTGAATTTCATTTTATTAGATAGTGCCCAATGTTCAAGTTTGTCAAGATCCTTCTGTATCTTAAGCCTATCTTCTGGAGTGTTGCCTATTTCTGCCAGCTTGGTGTCATCTGCAAATTTGATGAGTTCCCCATTTATTTTCTCATCCAAATCATTGATGAGGATGTTGAAGAGTACTGGGCCTAAAAGAGAGCCTTGGGGGACTCCACATGAGCCAGCAGTGTGCAGCAGCTGCCAAAAAAGCCAACATAGTTCTAGGTTGCATAAACAGAGGGATAGAATCAAGATCACGTGAAATGTTAATACCACTTTATAATGCTTTAGTAAGGCCACACTTGGAATATGGCATCCAGTTTTGGTCACCACGATGTAGAAAAGACATGGAGACTCTGGAAAGAGTTCAGAGAAGAGCAACCAAGATGATTAGGGGACTAGAGACTAAAACACATGAAGAACGGTTGCAGGAACTGGGTATGTCTAGTTTAATAAAAAGGACTAGGGGAGACATGATAGCAGTGTTCCAATATCTCAGGGGCTGCCCCAAAGAAGAGGGAGTCAAACTATTCTCCAAGGCACCTGAGGGCAGAACAAGAAGCAATGGGTGGAAACTAATCAAGGAGAGAAGCAACTTAGAACTGAGGAGAAATTTCATGACAGAACAATTAATCAGTGGAACAGTTTGCCACCAGAAGTTGTGAATGCCCCAACACTGCAAGTCTTTAAAAAGATGTTGGATAGCCATTTGTCTGAAATGGTATAGGGCTTCCTACCTAGGCAGGGAGTTGGACTAGATGACCTCCAAGGTCCCTTCCAACTGTGCTATTGTATTGTATTGTAATATTCATAGTGAGATATCAGGTGTGGTATCTGATAAAAAAAATATGTTTTTTTTATTTCCTGTTCTTAAACTGTTCCTGTTCAGAACCTGTTCCTCTTATATTTTCTGGAAAATATAACTGATACCTAAATGTTGTGGTCCTTCACCAACATGTTCAATTGACAGTACTGGAGAGTTTAAGTCAATTTTCAGGGTGTCTTGGGGTGCCATGATGAGGCCCGGATTAAAACTAATTTATTTTAAATTAACTGAATTAAAACTAGGTAATGTAAATTACTTCCAATGTTTTTTATTAATGTTCATTTGTCCATGAAGATGAAACTTTCATGGGATTCATTTTGGGAGTGGCCATCAAGATGCTTTGAGGAAAGATCACACGTTGTTTAAAAGAAATGAACAGATTGGAGAAACCAGTAGTATTTCAGTTCTTTTGCAGAAAGAATCAGAGTATAAAAGTATTCTTTTTTGTAAACAAATTTAGTTGTTATAATATAGATTTTATAATGCATTTTCTCTGTGATTCCTCATTTCCAATGTGCTTAACTCCAATGCTTCTATGAAATTTCTGCAGGACACCACTTTGGAGGAGAGGTGCACTAGACCAAGAAATGTAGATTGTGTTTCTTCCAATCTTAATTTGCCAAAACCAAATCAGTATCCTTTGTTAAAATGGGCACCTGGAAATGAATTGCAAACCAGTATAATTCTTTCAGTCTAGATGTAACATCCATCTGCAAAAAAAGGCTGTTTCTGCTTTCTGAAGCAATTAAAGTTTCCAGATGAACTTTGCTATTCTGCACCAAAGTCAATGCAATGTGCTTAATCTGTGATATTTAAAGTTGGACTCACATCTGGATCTTGTTGACTTGCCGGAGATGTGCAAATCCTGTTTCTATTTTGTGTGTGGGTGTGGGTGGGTGTGTTTCCTTAAATATAAGACACCTCTCTTAAGTTCTTTCTACTATATACCCTTTATCAGCTTTTTCTTCTTCTTTTGAATTAGAGGCCATTTTTAAAAGGCCTCTAAAAGGTTTCAGAATCCCAGCACAAAAAAATATAAGTCTGCTACAGAACCCCTATTCCATTCATTTTCCATTCTCTTTGCAACTGAGAGTTGAATTGGTCAAGGCAATGCTCATCCCTGTATATTTATTTGGCCCAGGGGCTGCTGGTTGCTGATCTGTATCAAACACTGTTGAAAAATGATAGGACTTGCTAATGAATACAAGTGTGACTATACTAATGTCCAAGCTGCAGTTTAGCCTAATTTGCATCTCTCTGCTAAATGGTTTAATTAATTTTCCATTGTGCTTACAGACTAGTTTTAATTAGCAGTTAAATCCATTCAGTTAACAGGCAAAAAAAAAAAAAAAAAGTAAGGTGTTTACTTGCATGCAAATCACAAGTGCCTCCTTCTCCAGGCTCCATTCAGACAAAAGTTCCAAACCATTGATTCTGGATTTCTGAAGTCCTTACTCAGAGAAAAAAGAAACAAAAACGAAACAAAATGTGAAGTGCCTCTTCATCTTTTTTCCCCCCACAACAACAATAACAACGAAGCACTGTGTTTTATGATTCATTAACTGGCACATTCCTTGTTTTTCATTACTTTTGTCTCTTTGAACTGAAACCAGGATGCCAAACTGCACTGGTGGTTAGGAGTTCACATCATTACCCTGAGTCAAGAAAGCCAGGCATGCCATGCAGAGGTGGTATTCAGCAGGTTTTGACCACTTCTGGAGAACCAGTAGCGAAAATTTTGAGAAGTTTGGAGAACTGGTAAATACCACCTCTGACTGGCTCTGCTCCCATCTATTCTCTGCCTCCTAAGTTCCAGCTGGTTGGGAGGGAATGGGGTTTTGCAGTAACTTTCCCCTGGAGTGGGGAGAGAATGGAGATTTTACAATATCCTTCCCCTGCCACCCCCACCAAGCCACACCCACAGAACTGGTAGTAAAAATATTTGAATCCCACCACTGATGCCACATTGTACTGAAGTGGCATCTTATACAGTTAATCTAACTGTAAAGTTATGTTATCCCAAAGGTGCTTTTTTAGGAGCCAACTGGACTTTCTTGATTTTCTTTGAAGATGGTTTGCATCTCATCCAAGAAGCTTCTTCAGCTCTGACTGGATGCTGGGGAATGGTAGGTACTGTATTCCTTGCAGGTAGCTGGTCATTTGCATTCTTTTAGAGAGTTGTTGAGGCCACTTGGAGGTTTCAATGTGTCCTCAGGGTCATCTGCATAGTGCAATTGTGTGTGTAACTTTCTTGGCTGCGGGATGTTTTTTTACCCTGTGTCCCTTCACTGTTGAAGACAGATGCAGGCTGTTGGGGATGACTCTTAGTTGTCTCCATCTCAAACAGAAGTGCAAATGGTTCCTGTAGTCTGCAATTTTTCTGGAAATCTGTTCATACTCCCACACCATTTGAAGGGCATTCATCCCAAAGTGCATAGCTAAATGCCTATGGAGATTCTCTGTCATCGAGGCCATGGTTGTCCCAAATGTCCTTTTTCGGGAGGCAACTGGACTTTCTTGCTTTTCTTTGAAGACATTTCACTTCTCATCCTATTCAGATTACTCAGATGACACAGATAAACCTCCAAGTGGCCTCAACAACTGTCTAAAAGAAAGCAAATGACCAGCTGCCTACAAAGAATATAAATCTTTCCATTTCCTACCATCCAATCAGAGCTGAAGAAGTTTCTTGGATGAGAAACAAAACGTCTTCAAAGAAAAAAAATAAGAAACTCTGGTTGCCTCCTGAAAAAGCACCTTTGGGACAACCATGACCCAGATGACTAAGAATCTCCATAGACATGTGAAGTCATGTGTGCACCACAACTAAAACTGGCTTAATTAGTATTATTTTTCTTATGGTTCTTCGGATCTATATTTCTGTGAAGGAATCTAAACATGTAGTCTCACCTAAAAGACTTCCAGGAAAGAATAGTGGAACTGAAGCCAGTGGGGTTGTCATGGCAGAATAGAGAGCCGATAGGTTTACTGTCTCTTTTTAAGTCCTCTTAAGACAAGTTGAAGATTTGAAATCATCCACAAATATGCCAGACAATTGCTCCTCATAAATAGACTGCAAGACATCAGTCTCCAATGGGATTTAGAGTTCTGGAAGATAAGAGAGTAGCCATTTTACTCAAATCTCAATTGGCCCCTTTGAATGGATACTAGCTTTGCATATTTCCTTTGAGAATAATTTTGAAAATTGCTTGCTTATAGCTCTTCAGATATTAGGAACCTTTGGTCCAACAAGATGAAAACACAATCTATAGGAAAAGAAGTTTTAAATATAATTTGGAGGACCTTTTTTTTAAATAAACAGCAAAAGGGTGTTTACTGTAAAATTTTGAGTTCAGAAAGTTACAAATGGACTCAGGGTCCAGATATATACTTGTTATTAAATGGAAATCATATATTCTTTTTCTTTATCATATTTCTTTATTTTCCATTTTTCTGTTTTTATTTTCTATACTTTCTATTTTTTTTTTTGTTTATATATTTGTAGTAAACTATAATAATTATGAAAAAAATTAGAAAGAAGTATCACCAAATAACAGCTCCTATGACCGGGATGGCGAACCTATGGCACGCATGCCACAGGTGGCACACAGAGCCATTTGTAAGGGCATGCGAGGCACTGCCCTTTCAGCTGGCCAGCGCACATGTGTGTGCTGGCCAGCTAAGTTCACCCTTTTTTAAAGCCATTTTTGGCTCTCTCCAGGCTTCAGAGGCTTTATAGGAGCCTGCGGAGGGAGAAAAGAGCTCCCTCACCCCCCTCCTCCCAGAGGCCCTCCAGAGGCTTCATGAGCTTCCCTGAAGCCTCCAGAGCACTTAAAACAACTTTCCGAGCAAACTGGAAGTCACTTCCGGTTTGCTTGGAGGGTTGTTTTGAGCACTCGGAGGCTTCAGGGACCTTCAGAAGACTTCCCTGAAGCCTCCGGAGCACTCAAAATGACATAGTATTATAGAATATTAGGTGAAATCTGGTAATGTTCAAGTGAAGGTCCCCTGGAACAAGGACTTTCTCCTTTTCCTCTTCTCCCTCATAGTGATCCCCCTCCTTTCAATCTGCTATAGAGATTCCATCAACATTCCAGATCAAACTTTGAGGAAATGCATCAGAAGTGGAAACTTTCTGTGGCTAAAGTCTTCCTTGGGTCCAGTTCTTGAAATTAAATATATTCCCAGTAGCATTTATGAAGATACACATTTTAATATACAAATTTATGGAAAAGAAAATCTCTATCATACCCCAATCTTTAACTGACTGATCCGCTGTTCATGGACAATTTCCATGTCATAAATTGATGATTCTTTAGCAGGCTAGAAAACATAAGTAAAGGTAAAGGTTCCCCTCACACATATGTGCTAGTCGTTCCCAACTCTAGGGGGCTGTGCTCATCTCCGTTTCAAAGACAAAGAACCAACGCTGTCCGAAGTAATCTCTGTGGTCATGTGGCCAGCATGACTAAACACTGAAGGCATACAGAACACTGTTACCTTCCCACCAAAGATAGTTCCTATTTTTCTACTTGCATTTTACATGCTTTTGAATGGCCAAATTGCCAATGTTTCTGATCGACAAGCTCAGCAGCCACTGAGCCATCGCATCCCCCTAAAAAATAATTATGTATGTACTTTCAGGAAACTTAAAAAAACCCCAAAAACGTTCACCTAATGCATGCAGCAGAGAAACAACATGCTCCTTTCCAAAAATGGGAGAACATGGGTAGATACTTTAATTGATAAGACTGAGAAGAAAATATCATGGATCCAACCACCATTCCTAGGGAAGCAGTTGGCACTTTTACTGCCTGCAGGGAAGCATTATTTAGCCATTATTCTTGAACAACAATTTTTATTGGTTTTTACAAATTTATAACAAGGAAAAGGGTATGTAGGATATAGAAGAAATGTTTTAGGTCTTCCATGTGGGAGGTGGTGGCTGCCTCCGAGACTTCATACAAAAATTCTTTCAATATAAGGTGGAAAGAGATATATACATATCATATCATAAATTTCATGCATTCAATCATTTGTTCCTGTTTACATCCGTTTAGGAATTACAATATATAAAAGACAAAAAAATCATTTTTGTGATCTGAGTCTTTTGGCTATTGTGTCTTCTTCTTCCTTCCCGCCAGTGGGCGGAGCCATGGCCCCTCCCGCTCCCCCATTTTCATCCTCCAGGATTGAGGAATGTTTTTTAAGAAAGGCTTCCGCCTCTTCAATTGTGTTAATTCTTACTCTCCCCCCCTACCAGAACACCAACATTCCCTCAGGCATTAACCACTTGAACCACACCCCTTTTTTATACAATTTTTTGGATAAGAAGGAATATTTCCTTCTTATCTCTCGTATCTTTTTCAGGATCTGTTTCAAAATAGCAATCTCTTTCTGCTGGTACATCAAAGGGCCTTCTCGCTGTGCTCTCAGAATCTCATCCCTTGTTGACCTTCTTACAAATTTAATATGTATCTCTCTGGGTACATCATTTATTCTGGCATATGCTGAATTAATTCTGTAAATCAGGTCTATGTCCCCCCAGATGTATTCTTTATTCTTTTTAGTATAATCTGCTAAAATTATACTCATTAGATCTTTTAAATTTTCTGAATCTGATTCAGGAACATTTTGAAACTTTAAAAAATAAGACATTCTTTCAAAATCCATTCCAGACATATGACCAGCAAGTTCCACAATTTCTTTTTGAGATTCCCTTATCTCTCCCCTCATCTCAACTGCCCCACCCTCCAACCCATCAATGTTTTGTTTATTTTCCATTAGTGCTCTCTGTGTCTCCAAAAGTTCCAATCTTGAGCTTATCATGTCTTTCCGGATTTCTTTTATTTCTTTCATTATATTTTGAAGGGTTTCCTCTATTGATGATTGTTGAGTGTCCTCTCCAGCTGCTTCTTTCTGTATCATTGAAATAATTTTTGCTTGCTGTAGAGTTGAACTAGCTTTCGCTGAAGCAGGGGCGGAAAGAGATTTCCCAGATGAAGCCTTTCTTGCTGCCATAGTAAAAGTTTTGAGTTCTTGTGGGTAAGATGGCATCTGGTGGGCGAGCAGTCCATGAGATCAGAGAAAAAGGAAAGTCTGTATCCAAATTCAAAGTGTATGTTGCATAAAGTCCAGAGAGAAAAATTTTTGCAATCCAATCCAGTAAAAAAAAGAAGGCACACAATGGGAGAAATCCCGAGAGTCACTTGAGTTGGCTTGTGTATAAATTTTTCAGTCCTGTAAAATTGAAGGAATGCTCACATATCAAAAGAAAAAGTTTCTTGCTGAGAACAAAGAAGCGCCATTTTTCCGCCTCTTTGGCAGTTGTGAAGAATTACTGAAAGTCCATTTCTGCTGTAGCAAGACTCAGATACAAAGTATCAACAGCAATTCCATATATAGTAATACTTTCATTTTCAAATAGTTAAGAATCGGATGTTACTTTCTCTCTCTCCCTGTGCCTGGGGAGCATTTTAAAACGCCACTTATTTTCTGAGGTTGTTTTTTTTTACAAACTCCCCCCTCTATTCTTCCTTTTGACAAGTTGAAAGCATCAAAATCAAAAAGTAAACTCACAAGCCACTCAGCTGCTATGGAGCCTCTGTGTCTTCCTCCAGCTCCGGCTTTTCAGCCCGCTATTCAATCGCTGCTGTTCCGGCGCTCCTTCGGCGAGAGGAACTCTTTCCCCTGCATTCTGTTCTCCGGCTCCTAGGGTGAGGTGGGAATGCCCCCCCGACCGCCACTGAGATGGGGGTTGCACCGCAAGCTGCCCGTACGGTGGGGGCTCCCTGCAAAAGCCCCCGTGCCCTCGAAGGCGCCCGCTGGAGAAAACAAGCGGCGGATGTGTCCAAAACACGTCCGTCGCGTCCGGAAGCCGGAAATGGTCTCCCTTTAGCCATTATTTAGCTACAGATCAAAGGCAGTAAGTACAATTCTTTTGAAGAATTAAATAAATAATCAGTTGGAAAACAAAAACACAATTAAAAAAGAAATAAAGCTCAGCTCTGGAGCCTGGAGAATTGCTTAATTGGAAGACTTCCCTGTCTATCCATTTATTCTAGTGTGAACTTTATTAATATAATTTCATAAGCTGTTGTTGAAATTTCTTAAGTACGTGTTGCAGGCAGTACTTTTACTTCACTAAGAAGGAAATGTGTGTCGTGTATATGCTTTTTGTACTTCTTTTGCACATATGCAGTTTTGTCGTGTTTACATTTTCCTAACTTCAGCAGTAACTTGGTTTCTTAATATGTGTAAACAAAGCACTAGTTGTACTCAGGGGTGTCCCACACACTGTACTGTGTTCAACCTTTCCTGTGATTCTGATAAAAGTTTTGTTTTCTAAGAATTGTAATCCATTTCAGAAACATCCTTCTGGTCTGTTTATGAAGACACGAGCTAGGACGGCGTCTCCCAACAGGGAACTCTCCAGATGTGTTAGATTAAGACTCCCACAAATCCTGGCTGAGAAATCTGGGAATTACGTTCAAACACATCTGGAGAGTATCAGGTTAAGGAAGGCTGATCTGGGGTGAAATGAAAATATCTATTGAATATGTCTGTAAGGGAGGAATTTCTTTTGGGACAAGGCAGGCATTCTGGGTTATGTTTGATCCAGTAAAGAGGGACCCTAAGCAGAAACAAGATAGACTTCAAGGATCCAAGCCCACCAACATACATGAGTCACAAAATTAATTTTGTGTCACTGTCTCTAATTCTAGACTCTGCAGATAAGCCATAATAAGGTTGTAGTCAAAAGGAACTAAAAAGACCTGTAACAATGCTAAGAGAACTCTAAAGTTGTCAGAAATAAAACAAATACTTAGGTAAGGCATGATCAGAATAAAATTGAAGTCCTACTGCATGCTATTGTATTATTGTATTATAGTAGGTAGGTAGATAGGGGAATAGAGAGAGAGGGAGAAATACAGTTTAATAAAAGAGGGACTAGGGGAGACAGGATAGCAGCCTTCCAATATCTCAGGGGTTGCCACAAAGAAGAGGGAGTCAAACTATTCTCCAAAGCACCTGAGGGCAGAACAAGAAGCAATGGGTGGAAATTAATCAAGGAGAGAAGCAACTTAGAACTGAGGAGAAATTTCCTGACAGTTAAAACAATTAACCAGTGGAACAGCTTGTCTCCAGAAGTTGTGAATGCCCCAACACTGCAAGTCTTTAAGAAGATGTTGGATAGGCATTTGTCTGAAATGGTATAGGGAGTGATGGCTAACCTTTTTTGGCTCACGTGCCAAAAGCAGGGGGAGTGCAGGGGTGATGTGCACAGGTGAGCCACATCTATAATGCTATGTGCATGACCCCCTGCATTTGGCATGCTTTTTATGTCCTCCCCCGGCTCCAGAGGCTTTATAGGAGCCTGGGGAGGGTGAAAACAGCCTTCCCCCACCTCCAGAGGGCAAAAAACGGCCTCAAAAGAAGGCCTAAATCAGCTGGCCAGCGCACACATACACACTGAAGCTGACAGGGCAATGCCTCACATTCCCTAAGAAATGGTTCCGTGTGCCACCTGTGGCACCCGTGCCATAGGTTCGCCATCATGGGTATAGGGCTTCCTGCCTAGGCAGGGAGTTGGACTAGATGACCTCCAAGGTCCCTTCCAACTCTGCTATTGTATTATTGTATTACAGTAGGTAGGTAGATAGAGGGATAGATAGAAAGGGAGAAATAAGGTAGGTAGGTAGGTAGGGTGATAGATAGAGAGGGAGAAATACAGTAGGTAGGTAGGTAGGTAGGTAGGTAGGTAGGTAGGTAGGTAGAGGGAGAAAGGAAGAAATATAGTAGGTAGGTAGGTAGGTAGGTAGGTAGGTAGGTAGGTAGGTTGGTAGGGGGATAGATAGATAGGGAGAAATACGGTAGGTAGGTAGGTGTATAGATAGATAGGGAGAAATGCAGTAGGTAGGTAGGTAGAGGGATAGAGAGGAGGAAATACAGTAGGTAGGTAGGTAGGTAGAGGGAGAAAGGAGGATATACAGTAGGTAGGTAGGTAGAGGGATAGATAGAGAGGGAGAAATACGATAGGTAGGTAGAGGGGGAGAAATACAGTAGGTAGGTAGGTTGGGGGTTATATGGTGGTTGTGTGTATGTGTGCAGGTGTAGATCTACACACAGATTGGTTGGCCATTTAACCAGACTGGGCCACAGCAACGCGTGAGAGAAAGAAAGAAAAAAAGAAAGAAAGAAAGAAAGAAAGAAAGAAAGAAAGAAAGAAAGAAAGAAAGAAAGAGAATTATAGCTCTCTGGAGAAGGATTACATAAATGTACCTAGGTTAAGACTCTCTCTTTCTCTCTCTCTCTCTCTCTCTCTCTCTTTTCCTGAGTTCAATCTGTCTTTTTATATTTTTAGTGTCTATTTTCTACTTTATTTCTGTCAAAATCATGATTTTGTCTTTTATGCTTGTTTGTTCCCACCTCGGCTTCTTGACTTTTTTCCTCTTCCAAATCTCAGCATCTTCTGAGAGAAATGATTAGAAGAGTTCCCCTCATACCATGTCTCTCCCCAAATTTCTCACTTGCTGCCTTTCTTCTGGTGTCCTGTTCTTCTCAAAGCAATCTACCTTTTCCTGTGCCTGTTTGAGTTTTTGCCTCTGAAAAACTGTTATTTAAAAAAAAAAACATTTTGTGATTGATCTCTGGGGGGGTGTATGTATGGTTAAGCCACCAGGCTAGGAACAAGAGACTGTGAGTTCTACTTCTGCCTTAGATATGAAAGCTGGTTGGGTGATCTGGGGCTAGTCCCTATCTCACAGCCCTAGGAAAGAGGCAATGGCAAACCACTTCTGAAAAACCATGCCTAGAAAACCGCAGGGACTTGTCTAACCAGAGGCCAGGAGTCAACATTTCTAAATTTCTAAATATTGACCAATTTTTTGACTTCGGGCAGTTAATCATGCTGGATGCATGCAGTACATTCCTCACTGCATAGAAATGGACGTACATTCATTTCCCAAAGAGTCTGTCATGAATGAGTATTTAAAACAAAATATTTTCACTGTTTTCTTTCAGATCACAAAAAAAGGAAGATCATGTGTTTTAGTTTAATACAGCTCAAAAAAATTATTTTCAAAGGGCTAGGACAACTAATGCATGCTTTACATATGGTGGCTGTGGACGTCAGATGGAGATAATGTAGCTGTTATTTTTCAAGCTGTTTGCAATTAATTTGAGAGAGGCTTTTTCCTTATTTAATTTCATCTGACAAACTAATAAAATCTCCCAGTAAAAGCTTTAAGCCCATCATAATGGGGGGAACACTTTACTCAGTTTCTGGAGGACAATAAAATCATAGAAACTATCCATGTGGGGTTTTTTTCTGTTAATCTTAGGCACACAAATGAAGTAGAATTGCAGACATAATATCTACTTGCTAGGCATTCTATTGGGTGTTGTGTAATTTAGTTGTGATGAAGCAAGCCAGCCTTCAGCTACAAACTGGCAGCCTCCGAGCTGGATCCATCATATGCAGGCCACACCCACCCCAGCTCCGCAAAGGGAAAAATTGTCACAACACATCACATGACGGCAACATGGCGTGGCAAGTTTGACACCCATAAGCTACAAGTTGGCAGTGGTGCCCTTGACTTTGAGATATTTAATTCAGTATACGAGCCAATTATATATTTTTTAAAAACCAGAATAATAAATACTTTACTTGTTAAAAGAATCACCCAGTGATCTGTTAACTTCTATTATTCAATTTGAATCAGCCAGATTGCGGCCTGCATAGGGTTAATAATAATAATAAATAATAATAATTTTATTTATAACCCGCTCTCTCTCCCCGAAGGGACTCGAGGCGGGGCACAGGGAATTAAAAAACAATTAAAACAGACAGAATACAAAGTTAAAAACAAATTAAACTTGCCCTGCGCTAAAAACTCCTATAAACTAAAACTATCCCTAAAAAAAGGTTACCAGACTTCCAGCAAATGGAGGACATATTCTCTCCTTTATCTTCATAAAGGAGAAGGCGCGCAATTTGGGTGTCCTCCTGGATTCCCGGCTGTCCATGGAGGACATGTGGCGGCCGTGGCCAGGGGGGCGTTTCATCAGGTACGCCTGATGCGCCAATTGCGCCCCTTACTGGACCGGGCTGCCCTTCGCACAGTCACTCAGGCCCTCGTGACATCTCGACTGGACTACTGCAATGCTCTCTACATGGGGCTTCCCTTGAGGTGCACTCAAAAGCTACAGTTAGTACAGAATGCAGCCGTGCGGGTGATTACGGGAGCCCCTAGATGCTCCCACATAACACCGATCCTGCACGAGCTGCACTGGCTTCTTGTGGTCTTTCGGGTGCGCTTCAAGGTTTTGACGACCATCTTCAAAGCGCTCCATGGCTCGGGACCTAGTTATATGCGAGACCGTCTTCTGCCCCATACATCCCTTAGACCGATACGCTCCCACAGAGAGGGCCTTCTCCGGGTGCCATCGGCCGGACAATGCCGGCTGGCGACACCCAGGGGAAGGGCCTTCTCTGTGGCGGGCCCTGCCCTGTGGAACGACCTACCCCCTGAACTCCGCACCATCACCGACCTCCGCCTCTTCTGCCAGTGTTTAAAAACACATTTATTTCATCAAGCCGGCCTAACATAGCCCCACTGTGACTAATCTTAGATAGCTTTTAAATTGGGGATCTTAATTGGTTTTAGCACAGGTTTTGCTGTTTAATAGTTTTTTAAATTTATATGTTTTGTATTATTTTTGTATATTCTTTTAAATTCCTGTGCGCCGCCCTGGGTCCTTTTGGAGAAGGGCGGGATATAAATTGAATAAAATAAAATAAAATAATATAAAAATCATCTTCATTCAACAAATGTAGCATTGCGAAATCAGGTATTATCTGTCTCTTTGAGTATTTTTTCCTAAGCGGTTTTCTCCACTACGCAGTGCTTCCCTAATAAGTGCTAATCACAGGTTAAGAAGCTCAACTGAGACCTTAATTAGCTGATTAGCACCTTCTCTTCCTGCTGCCTGAAACTGACAAGACCTTAATCAGTTACATGCTGAAGGCTTTTGCCTCCTAACCTGCTCTAGCGCATTCCTGTGATTGAAAAAAACAGTTTTTCTAATGCTGGAAAAAGTAATTTCATATACACATTTGCCTAAATACTTGTTTTTAACCATGGTTCTTTACTGGGTTTTTTTTGTTACAAATGCCAGCAAACAGTATTTTCTCCTTTCTTTCTCCTTTCCAATAGTGTGCAGCTTGGGATGAATACTTTAGTGGGGAAATCAGTAATCTGTTCCCCCTCTCCACTTATTCGTATCTGTTACTATATCACATAAACTGGAGTCAAGCATTAAATAATCAAGTAAAGAGAAATATTTTCATTAACAGTGTATGAAACATAGTGAAGTGACTTAAACTGTACTGGATAATTCACACTTGGATGGATATGTGCATCACTTGATTTCCCATCACACAGTTGCAGCATATAATTATGCATATGTGTGTGTGTGTGTGTGTGTTCTTATGCCTGATACACACACATGTACACAAATACAGTATGTGCACAGAAACAGTATTTCTGTATAGTCATTTTAGTTAGGGACTTTTAACCTAACGGTATAATTTTCATTTCAATGTGTCAACGGAATGACGATCAAACCTTAAGAAGCCCGCACCTCTGTTGTTGTTTTTTGTCTGGTAACTTGCTTCTCCTCTTTCTTTCCTGGAATCAACTGACAGGCAGCCATTGTTCCTTCAGTGAGCACACTGTGAGATTACTTTGACCTCATCCCATCAATCTGCCTCAAATGGATAATGATCTGTAATCACTTTCTTTCAGGGGAGTCAATAAATTTGCCAAGGCCCCATTCTCCTCTGAAGGACTCCTTATGTTCGCTCCCATTTGTGCAAGGATACTCTTTTACAGCACTAAATAGCCGCACACATGGCACATTCTGTTCAGAGACACCAGGCTGTTGTTCACTGTTGATTTTCCATGGCTCTTGCACTCGAAAAGGGTGGCTAAGCATTACATGCTGACACTCAGTGGGATGCTGGCCCAAATCCTGCCACTTCAAAAGCAGCCACTCGCCTCATTCATGCTGACCTGCCATTAGGTCACTTTGTATGGGGCTTGTAATTGATGAGTTTAACATGGAGTGCCTCCCCCGCCCCTCCTTCTTTTAACAGGAAACTAATCAGAATAAGGGTGTGCGTTAGGGTACAGATAAAGACATTACACCAGTTACTAGAGGATACTAACCTTCTTCTGTGGCTCGGAGCCAACATGAAGATCAAGGAGGGTAGCAATGACTAACCTAATTTGCAATGCTTTGATTATCTTCTGATTAAGTCTTGAAAGACATCTGAGCTTGGCCACCGACTGGACCCAGGAAAGAAAGGAGGAGAGGAAAGGATGTCCTTTGTTTCTCATTTGTATCTTCTGATGTGAATAGATGAATAAAAGCAGTGTAAGGAGAAGAATAAGAGCTTCAAGGAAGTTGTGGAATGGATTAGAATCTGCAAGAGATGGAAATAACGTAAGAGTTCTGAAGAACAATATGAGTTCTGATTTTAATTAGTTAATAGTATAGTCAATCATCTATTTTCAACATATTAAAGGAAATATTAAGTGTAGTCATAATAAACAATGTTCTAATCGCTTAACTCAGAGGTGGTATTCAGAAGGTTGTGACCAGTTCTGGAGAACCGATAGTGGAAATTTTGAGTAGTTTTGAGAACTGGTAAATACCACCTCTGACTGGCCCCGCCCCCATCTATTCTCTGCCTCCCAAGTCCCAGATGATCGGGAGGGAATGGGGATTTTGCCATAACCTTCCCCTGGAGTGGAGAGGGAATGGAGATTTCACAGTATCCTTCCCCTGCCACACCCAACAAGTCACACTCGCCAAGCCATACCATGCCCACCAAGCCACACCCACAGAACCGGTAGTAAAAAAATTTGAATCCCACCTTAACTACATTTAAGTAAGCTCACTGCCTCTTTACTACCAAATTCAGTAGAGATTTTTGTTGTTGTTGAATAACAAATATTAAAGTTGAAGTACAGTGGGGAAATCCTGGGATTTCCTCTTTCATGTGAAGTCGTAACTGGTAACCTAACATAGTGCTAATATTCTGAAAAATATTTATATCAGCATATCCATCATTTTACCTACCCTGGTAACTATTCCTACAGTGCTCCAGTAGTATCACATAAAATTTGGGGTATAGGGCAGGGTCTTCTAGTGATAAGAAAAACTTGTATGATTTGATTGTATCAAATCATAGTTTTCACATGGAAGAATAGGAATATGAGTGTTGTGCAAAGCCTTCAAGAGTGGTACATTGGAAGGTACAAAATGCTCCTTCATTGTCAAAAGTTTTCACAATTGCAAATGCACGAAGAGCCAGTTTGCTAAGTGCCTGGGCGGGAGGGGGGGAAACAGGCTCCTGAGTACTTATGTGGATGATGAAAATGTTTTAGAGGTTTCTGTGTTTTGAAAAAAAGTTGATGCATATGGGCTTCCATCTCTTTAGAAGGCTGTACAAAGTTCTAGTTATATTTATACATACTGTAGATAGACGTAGCTCTCCTTCCTTTTTTTATGTTTACTGAAAAGTAAAAGGAAGACTAGCGATGACTTGCTTTTGAAGCAGGAACTTCAGAAAATGTAGTGCTCATATTGATCTCATTGCCAAGACTCTGGGATCCAAGTGTTCAGTCTGAATGAAGGAAATAACATACTATAGCAAAATTTGCTATGCTTTTCATAGGATTTCATAAACTAGTGCGCTATTCTCAGAATTTGGGGTTATAAATAATGAATTATGTCCGAACCATGGCTCAGACATGACACTGAACTGTCCACTCCCTTCCTCTCTTCCCAGAAATGCATATTCTTTGGATGGATTAATATTGCTATTCTCAATACATTCGTCCAAGCCAAGGATTATTGTAGTGCAATGAAGTGGTTTGAACCCTTGATCAGTTCTTAGCAGAGACTCTTTGTCTGACATAGAGTGGACCCATATGCAATGCCCAGATTGCTTAAGTGAAACATATTCAGTTATATATCCAGACAATTATGTTTTCTTTGAAAGAGGAATAATATCCTAGCTCATACCTTACTTTGAACATGAGAACACCCATGAAGAAGTGATGTATGACCCCAGAGAGTCACACACACATTTCTTTACACTCTTATTATTCCCACCCGCCCCCAAATAGCAGAGAGTTGAACATCATGGCAAACCAACTAAATTTGTCTAATCTCTATGCATGATGTAATATCTCTGTGTCTGCTGTTCCACCCCGTAGAAAGACATTCCCAGGTCAGTGTATGAATTGACCCTACGTATGTTTGCTTCTAGTCAGATCAAAGATCTGAGCTTCCTGGTTCAAAACAACATCTGTCCAAAGAGTTGTCCTCATCCAGCATTCTTTTCCAGGCCCTCTGCTTCCCAATGGGTTTTATTTTGCTGTCAGGCAGGCCTCCTTTGACTCAAACCAGAATTGCTTTGTGGTCCATTTCTGGTTAGTGTGTTCTGCCACAACTTTGTTTTCAGTACTGCCAGGATTATGAATTATAAGCATCTCAGAAATAATTTGTTTCCACTGTGTTAGGAATTCCACTGGAAAGTCGCCTCCCATTGTAACTCATTAAATGCTTAATTGATGTCATATAACAGAAAGAACACATAGAATAGAATAAAATAAAACCTCTTTTTGAAGTCTCAGGAGTCCCAAGTGAGCTGTAGTTGAAATTGAGACTGCTGCCATTTCAAAATTGAGTTGCAGCCTTCTAGGCATTTCTCAGTGCCAGGGGCACTTGGGAGCTGTCCTCTTTGAGAATTGCCTGCAAGGGTCCATATTCTGTAATTACAGGGAAAAGAAAAGAGAAAAACATTCCAAATTGATGAAAAAGATATGAACAAATTAAGTGGGAATCCCAGAACAGATTTGAATATAATGTATTTTATCTCCTTCCAAAGTTATGTCATTTTGCTTAATTGCAATAGTCTTAGAGAAACAAATGACATACTCAATTAAAGTACAAAAATAGCACTGTTTGGACAGGAACAGCGTTCATTATTATACTCCAAGAATTAAATTAAAGAAAAACAGGTCCTGAAGAATACTGAATGAGAGGGCCTTATCTGCAGTTGGCCATTGTCTGTGAGAAATCCAGAGATACTCAGCATTATAATAAGTCCTTTACATTTTTTTTACTTAATCATTTTGAATGTTTAAAATCACATTTCTTTGAATATTGAATGAGCAAAAATGTACTAGGTCCCAGCGTACAGTTAAGAAAAAGCAGAATAGCATTTTATTTGTTTAATGGGCATACATTAGGAATAGCTAAATGTATTAATTTTGGTTTAGTTACGTTTTCTCATCTTTTCAATCTTAAATTTATTTTGTCCATTTTCACATTGCTTTACAAATTTAGTTCAAAGGGGCTATGTTATATGCAATTTTTCTGGGAAACAGTTTTTATAAGAGAAAAATATGTTATTTATTATATTCATGTCTATATTTTGTATACACATTTCTTTAATAAATACATTTTGATGTGAATTTTTGAGTTCCAAACCACATCACAAAATTCTGCAAAACTGAGATTTCCGTGCACATATTTGTTTCAAATTATCATAGGTACAAGAAATGCAAATTAGACAAATTTGATTTAAAAATTCAGATACACCGATTTTGTATGGGAGAGTACACAAATTTGTGAAAATTTATGCAAAAAAAAATAGTCTGTGAATGGCACGGGAGATTGTTAGTTTGTAGGATTATTATACTATTTGCATGTATTCATGTTCCATTTTATGTTAATGTAAATGATAGACATTGACACACGTTTTGTTTGAGACAATTTATTAGAAGGAAAGGAAAGGATGGAAAATGCAGAGGAGAAGCTCACGAACAGGAAAGAAAATTTGTCACCAAACGTCAATACTTTTGTTTCTGTAGGTATAAGGGTTTGAAAACATGGAACTTCCAGTGCTACATCTAAGATAAGAAATCCCTCGTTTAGATTTCATGGTTGAAGATGACTTTCAGTAAGCTGCTATTCTTTCATTCTTCTCCAAATTCTCTACTTGTATTATGAAAGTAACATTTAATTTTCTTGCAGAGAGAGTAAGCCTTTAGCTAATCTATGGGACAATTACAGTATGTACTGTTGTTTGCAATCAAATCTAATGCTGACTGTAATATAGTAGTTTTAAAACAGTTATTAGATTACGTCACACTCATGTTGAAAACACTGAGGCACTTCTGGTTTGAAAGGATCAACCAGTAACATCACCATTGCCCATGGGATGTCCAGTTGGGGGCTCATGTCCTCAGCAGGAGCTATAGCCAAGGATGGGAACTCAGCCCTCCCCAAGACATCAGTCAGGTCTCAAACATGGGCTTGCTAACCTCCAACATCCTAACCACTTGAGCCTAACCTCATGTTCCTAAAGTTATTAGATGAAATAAGAATATTAGACCATAAATGACTACTAGTTCTTAGGGCTTAGTATTACTTCCAGATGGTATCATAAACATTATGAAACCCCGTACAGTTGCTGGTTTTTTATACTGAAGTTATCCTGCAGGCATCTGTTTGGTTGTTCTTAGGTAAAAGTAAAGGTTCCCCTTGCACATATGTGCTAGTTGTTCCACCATCTAGGGAGTGTTGCTCATCTCCATTTCAAAGCCGAAGAGCCAGCGCTGTCTGAAGACGTCTCTGTGGCCATGTGGCCAGCATGATTAAATTCTGAAGGCGCATAGAACGCTGTTACCTTCTCACCAAGGTTGGTTCCTATTTTTCTACTTGCATTTTTACATGCTTTCGAACTGCTAGGTTGGCAGAAGCTGGGTCAAATAATGGGAACTCACTCCGCAGTGCTAGGGATTCAAGCTGTCAAACTGCCAACCTTTCTGATCGACAAGCTCAGCATCTTAGCCACTGGGCCACTGGGTCCCTGTGGCTTTAATGGGGTAGTTTGTAGCACAGGGTGTAATTTAATATAGTTTTAATGTATTTATGTATTTATTGTGATGTATTGTATTTTTATATTTGCCTGTGCACCGCCCCGAGTCTCTTTGGGGAGAGGGGGCGGTTAATAAGTCGAATAAATGAAATGAATGAATGAATGACTGTTCTTAGCCAGAATGCAAATCTGATCAGTTTCACAAAGTTGTTCAATTGGGTTAATGGAGAAGTGGAATAGTGAAGGGAAGTACTCGCCCATTTCCCCCCTCTAGAATTTCTACCAGCTAGTTAAACAGGTCAACAGCTTCTGTCATGTGGCTTCTTACAAAATGGTACTGCCTCGTAGAAGAGAATTGTATTGTAGAGTGTTCTTTGATGACCCTAAATAATCCATTACTTCAAATCTTTTCCCCCCCCATTACAGTGTGTAATTAATATTGGCTTTATAACCAACTCTCATTAGAGATTTCTCTACCCTCTTTTCATTTTACACCTCTTTGCTATTGTGTATGACGTTTGTTTACCCCAAAGAAATTGGGAATTATTGTTTAGATCACACTGTATCACAGAGGCACAGATGGTAGGCCAGTGTCTCTGTTAATCTGCAGGCACCCTTGAAATTTAAAAAGAAAGGAAAGTAGGGGGTAGTGATGAACACAGCCAGCAGTGGTAGTAGCATAAAAAACATTTGCTGGGTGGTCCATTGGGAAAGTAATGAGTGGTCTGCAATATGTCCACTACAATCAACAGAAAGACACAACTGGGCTCTTTAGGGAATTGGGAGGGAAGAACTTGTTTAAATAAAATTGCAAGATTGTCAGAATGTTAAACTAATCCCCTAACATTCTGTCCATTGTCTGGAAAGCTTAGGCATTGCAACACTTGATGTATTGAAGCAATGACAAAATATTTTAATAGCAGCGTTTGAAGAAAGTGTTAACATCTCTTTGATCATTTGAAGGGCTTGACTGCATGTGGTGAAAGTTATGAAAGAAAAGCCACTCTTTTCAAAGCCTGCTTTGGAGGACCGCACAATGTGCTTAGCCAATGTATAGGTGGGCATTTTTGCTCATATTCTGTATGCAAACTGTCACTGTTATAGTGCTGCGATATTCAGTATTTCTTTCACTGTTTTATAAGGCGCTGACTATCATCTTCAAAGCGCTCCATGGCACGGGACCTAGTTATCTTCGGGATCGCATCCTGCCCCATACATCCCTTCGGCTGATTCGCTCCCGCAGAGGGGGACTTCTCCAGGTGCTGTCCACTAGGCAATGCCAGCGGGCGACGCCCAGGGGAAGGGCCTTCTCTGTGAAGGGCCCAACTCTCTGGAACGACTCAGTTCTCCCCCGAACTGAGAACGATCATGGATCTCCGCTCCTTCCGCCAGAACCTTAAAACATATTTTTTCCAACAGGCCGGCCTGGCCTAACTTACATCACCTAGCCCACAGTCTGCAGTTAATATGTTTTCAATTGGTTTTAGGGATATTGTTTTAATATATTTAAAATTTTAGCACAGGGATATTAATTTAATTTGGTTTTATATTTTGTATATTGTTGTTTATATATGTTTTAAATTGCCTGTGCACCGCCCCGAGTCCCTTTTGGGAAAGGGTGCGGTATATAAATTAAATAAACCATAAACCATAATATTCTTTCCAAAGTCTTATCAATTTTTTTAAAACTTTCATAATATTGCCAATTTTTATTCCCTATGTTATAGAACCGTGATGGCGAACCTATGGCACACATGCCTGAAGTGGCACACAGAGTTATGTCCCTGGCACATGTGGCATCACTCGTTCCTCTTCCTGGTTTCTGGCGTGCAATGATCAACTGGCTTTTGTGCGTGCAGCAGTGCCGGAAACTGGAACAGCTGGTCTTCTGTTTTCTGGCGTGAGCATGCTGATTGCCGCACACGCATGCACACCAGTAACTGGAAGAATACCTGGCCTGCATGCATGTGTGTATCAGAAACCAGAAGTTCATTTTCTGGTGTGCGCATGCTCCCTGAGCAGCTCCTCTTCTGGTTTGCAGGCCAGATGAGCATGCACGCACGTGCGCTCATTTTCAGCACTTGATGCCGAAAAGGTTCGCCATCACTGTTATAGAACCCTTGCATTAAAAAGCTGTACAACTGGCAGACATTCAGCAAAAGGATAGGGAAATGCATCTGTTTAGCTGTTCTTTGCATAGCTTATTAAAGGGTAGCATTTCTACCCTTCTTCCATCTAGCTGGCCTGGCCTAATTTCTGAGACTATTTTACGGACTGATTTTAAATTAATTTATAGTTTTAATAAGAGGGTTTTAAATTAATTTTTAGCACGGGGTGTTGTTTATTTAATAGGATTTTATATTGACTACTTACGACCTATTTATTCTTGTATATGTTTGTATCCATATTTTATTCACCTGTGCACCGCCCCGAGTCCCTTATGGGAGAGGGCTGCGGTATATAAGTTTAATAAAATCTAAATCTAAATCTAAGTTGAAGAATAGGGATTACTATGCTAAGCTATCAGATCTATTCTGCAAAAAATCCAGTGCAACACTAGATGTCAGGAAAGTGATACAAAAATCTTAACTATCTGTTACCATCTAGTAGCCATCTGAATCTTTACAGTGATCTGGTATTCCAGATCTGATCATCTCTAATAGTTATGATTTTATTTATATTGTCCTCTTCTTCTCTCTCTCCCCCCCTTCTCTCTTATCTATCTATCTATCTATCTATCTATCTATCTATCTATCTATCTATCTATCTATCTATCTATCTATCTATCTATCTATCTATCTATCATCTATCTATCTATCTATCTATCTATCTATCTATCTATCTATCTATCTATCTATCTATCTATCTATCTATCTATCTTTAGTTTAGTTTGGTCAGTATGCCACAAACTCAACGAAACTCAGTTTTCACCAAATAGGTTTATGCTATTTTATACAAAGTCATTAGGAGGAGTTAATTACAGAGTCAAAGGAGAGAATAACAGAAGCTTAAAAAACAAAAGGCACTTTAGGAATCGTGTATGAATATGGTAGAAGGAACAGTTGTATTTAAACCTTTTTTTTCTTTTTCCTTTCCGTTTCTCTTCACCTTCCCCCTTTCCCTTTCCTTTCCCTTGCCCTAAAACAGAATTTTAGAAATGTCTGTACATTTATGAAAAGAAAAAACTGAAATATCACATTGGCATAAGTATTCAGACCCTTGACTCGGTACTTTGTTGAAGCACCTTTGGCAGCAATTACAGCCACGAGTGTTTTGGGGTATGATGCGACAAGCTTTGCACACCCAGATTAGGGTATTTTCTGCCATTCTTCCTTGAAAATCCTCTCAAGCTCAGTCAGGTTTGATGGCAACTGTTGGTGGACAGCCGTTGTCAGGTCCCTCCAGAGATGTTTTTTTTCTCTTTTCTTCTTCTTTTTCTTTATTAGATTTATACCCCGCCCTTCTCCAAGAGGATCCCCTTTTTAATAAAATTACAGACATTTCTAAAGTTCTGTTTTCACTTTGCCATTATGGGGTATGAGTGTAGATTGATGTGAAAAAAAAATGAATTTCAACAATTGTAGAATCAGGCTGCAGCATAACAAAATGGACAAAAGTGAAGGGACTCTGAAATACTTTCTGAATGCACTGTGTGTTATGTTGGAATGTATGAGACCAATGTCCGATGAAACGTAGTGGAATTTATTCATTGTTAACAAGCTCACTCTACACGATGCAGGTCCTTTTTCAGAACTCCTGAAACATGCCTTGAAAACTACTTTGTTTCTATCTTTCTGAACTGTGCTAAATTATCAAGGATATTTTTAGAATGTATGCAGATAATTAGAGTAGAGTAGAGTAGAGTAGAGTAGAGTAGAGTAGAGTAGAGTAGAGTAGAGTAGAGTAGAATAACAGAGTTGGAAGGGACCTTGGAGGTCTTCTAGTCCAACCCCATGCCCAGGCAGGAAACCCTACACCACTTCAGACAAATGGCTATCGAACATCTTCTTAAAGACTTGCAGTGTTGGGGCATTCACAACTTCTGGTGGCAAGCTGTTCCACTGATTAATTGTTCTAACTGTCAGGAAATTTCTCCTCAGTTCTAAGTTGCTTCTCTCCTTGATTAGTTTCCACCCATTGCTTCTTGTTCTGCCCTCAGGTGCTTTGGAGAATAGCTTGACTCCCTCTTCTTTGTGGCAGCTTCTGAGATAGTGGAACACTGCTATCCTGTCTTCCCTAGTCCTTCTTTTCATTCAACTAGACATACCCAGTTCCTGCAACCATTCTTCATATGTTTTAGTCTCCAGTCCCCTAATCATCTTGGTTGTTCTTCTCTGCACTTTTTCTAGAGTCTCAACATCTTTTCTCAACACCAAAACTGAATGCAGTATTCCAAGCGTGGCCTTACCAAAGCATTATAAATTGGTATTAACACTTCTCATTAATTAATTAATAGACATTTTCCATCTTCTGGTATTTCTTCTAGGGCAGCTAACTGGTAAAATATGTTATAGTAAAGCAAACAAACAGGAAAACCACAACCTAACCAAACAAGAAATAAAGCAATATTAATAAGAAAAAAGAATAAAATACATTTGGAGGGGCGGGGGGAACCCACCCTGTTTTTTAATTGTGCTTTAAAAGCCCAAGAAAGTAAAAACCTGGTAACATTTGTTACATGGAATTTATAAGAACTTTCTTGAAGATTGATTCCTACAAAAGGGAATAACAACCAGAGACTTTCTGTGGCTGGCCAGTATGTGCATCTTTACTCAGGGTATAGTCACCTCTTTGCATAGCAAAGCAAAAAACAAAGTAATGTAAGCTCTCCTTTTGAAACAGAAAGGGAAATACATTTGCTATATCTTTTAAAAACCAATCCCAAGTATTTGGGTGAACGGTAGAAGTTTAGGCAGTGCTTGTGTTACAACTGTCTGCCCATTACAGTAGAAAGTCAGGACAAATGTTAAATGAACTGCCTCACTTAATAACCTTCATAGCGTGACACTCAGCTTTGTGTTGGCTGGGTGTGTGAGCAAGCAAGAGGCATTGGAGAAGAAGAATAAACTGCTTTTTCCCTAGGCCACATTCTTCCATGCCAGAAGCAAGCACCATTTTGGAGGCCTCACAATTTATTACAGCCACTCTGAAAATGGCACTTACTTCTGAGCTGCAGACATGTGGTCTAGGCAGTGGTGGGTTTCAAATTTTTTTAGAACCTCTTCTGTAGGTGTGGCCTGCTTTGTGGGAGTGGCTTGCCGGCCATATGACCGGGTGGGAGTGGCTTGGCAGTTATGTGACTGGGCGGGCGTGGCCAACTTGTAAAATGTGGTGAAACTCACTTAACAACGCTCTTGCTTAGCAACCAAAATGTTGGCTCAGGAACTCTGGCATTTGAAGCATGCAAGTCTTAAAGCTGTCAATTACAAGCCCCTTGCACCCCTAACCCTTTAGAAAAAAAGACCCCAGGAGTGTTCAAACTTGACAGCTTTAAGACTTGTGGACTTCAACTCCCAGAATTCCTCCTCTCGCTCTTCCTTTTGATGATGGGCGGATGGGCAGGGGGAGGGAGCTGGAACCGGTTTTCAACAGCCCTGTAGATTTGTGGAACCTCTTCTATAGAAGAGGCTAGAACTGGCAGGAACCCACCCCTGGGTCTAGGGATGCCGAGGGATGGGGCAGCCTGCTGTCATTTCCAATTGATCAAAGGTCAGTGACAGATCAGTGGCGGTGGTAGGGAGAAGTGTGTAGGACCCAATAGGGTAGCAAAGCAGATTCAGTGTTTGTGAGGACTTGGCACAGCAGGTTGGGAATGGAATAGGCGGGCGGGGGGGGGGACGACTGCCAGATATAAGGGTGAACAACCAGCCAATCATAAGAGTGAACAACTAGCCGGGTGCTGCAGCTGCTGTAACTTTGAAACCAGGTCATAACAAGCTTTTGGGAGATCTGTCATAACTTTAAAAAGTTTAAAGTTATAAGTCAAGCACTACCTGCATCCAACACACTGTTAAAAAACGAAATACATATTGTTTGAAGAACTAGCATCTAGCTTTAGTTTCATTCCGATATTTATTCTATGATTGCTCAGGCAATTCTAGCCGTTTATTATATCATACAGTAAATATAGGGATACAAATCAGGAAATTAAGGTAGACTTCATACAAAATCATGAAACAACTCATTATGTGTAGATCTTTTTTTTTTTTAAAGAATAAATTCCCTGAATTCCAGGTGCGTGAATCCAGGCAGACCCTGTTGTGAAAAACCCTAGGTCAAGATTATGGAAGACAGGATGTTCAGAAGTTATGTCTTTTAGATTCTTTTAAAAACAATGTAATTAAAAGTTCTAAAAAACAAAGATATAAACCAATACAAGCTAATATAAAGTGAGGATGAAAAATATCAAGGAGAAAGCTAAATGTGAAAGAAAGAAAGAAAGAAAGAAAGAAAGAAAGAAAGAAAGAAAGAAAGAAACAATGAAAGAAAAATGGAAAAGAAAGAAAAAAGATGCAAAGAAGTGGCTTCTGGTCTTATAATAGTAGTTACAAGTACAATTATAAATTTACTTCTTCTACATTCTGATGTGTGATTTAATTTCTAACATCCACTATTAATGTGTTTAGATGCGATGACCACAAGATGCCTGCAGGTAGTCCAAAGAAGGAGTTTTATATATAAAGCCATCAAGATTCCCCATTATATTCAGCAACATTTTGTCCATCTATTAAAGGGATGGATTTCATATTTAGGCAATAATAGAAAAAAGTGATATGCGTGCAAATCCAAATAAAAAATTAATATATAGCTTAGCATTAGGTTGTTTTATACATGCCATCTGGATTTATTTCTCCTTATTAGCCTTATCAACTTGTAAACTATTGGTGCCAAATGACATGTATTAGTGCTCTATCAATATTTAAGTTGATGTTAGGTATTAAAGCTAATATCTAAGGTCCTACCATTATCATAAACATATTTTGGGACATTTTGTGAGTTGCTCATTATTATTTAAATCTAGATGGAGTGTGAAAAAACTATTTATGATTGTAACATATTTACTTTGGAACACATATAAACAGCTTTGCTAGTTGGCAACATCTAACCCAGTGCTTCTCAATTATTTTCTGTCATGCCCCCCTAGGAAGAAGAAAACATTTCGCACCCCCCGCGCGACTGTAAATAGTATCATAAACACGGGGCTTAGCTTGTTATGACAGTGTTTGCCGAGGTCAAACGCGCCCCCTTTTATGGAGCCTCGCGCCCCCCCTGGGGGGCGCGCCCCACTATTTGAGAAGCACTGATCTAACCCAATATGGAAAATCTACCATTCAAATGATAAGCTACCTTCAGACCCCTTGTCTATTGTTCCAACAGCATTCTTTGACCATACTGCCAAAATTGAGCTACATGGTTTATTGACATTTCAAAGATGAGAGCACATGAAAACTGTATTCTACATTCTAAAATAATGTTAACAGGCTTAAAAAGGAGAAAAGAAAAGGAGGGAAATGCCAGCCCCCCACCACAACAGGAGGAAAAATAGAATAACATAAATGTACTACCTACTTGCATAATCTTCTGCAGCTGATATAACCCACTCAGAAATACAACTAAGAGCATCATTTCACCACCTAATTATTGTCCATCTTGGATCAAACTCATAAGAACTCGCAGCTCTAAGCTCAAAGTCTGCACCAAGAAATTATCTTGACAGCCTTTTGTCAAGAATTGTGTTTGCCTCACTCTTCGCTCCTAGGGGACGAGGATGAGGGAACAGGGGGGAGGGGCATGGCCCTGCCCGTCGACGGGAAGGGAGACGAAGAATCAATAGCAACAAGACTTAGATCTCAAAAATGATTTTATTTGAAATTTTTACTGTGATTGTTGAAATTAGATGGCAATGAAAAACCCGATTGAATGTATGAATTATACAATGTAAAATATATGTATGCTTGACCTTTACCTTTTTAAAAAAAAAATTGTATTTGTATGAAGTTTTGGGAGGACCACCACCTCCGACATGGAAGCCACTAAAATGTTATATTCACCCTATATCCCTTTTCCTATGTATATTTTAAAAAACCAATAAAAATTGCTTTTTCAAGAATTGTGTTTGCCTTTTAAAAGAGAGAGGAAACAAGTTTCCAGAAAGAGAAATAAGGGATAGTGTCTATCCCTACTCTAACTCTTCTATCCTAGTTATGCTTGCTTTCGCCTAACTATGGCCATTGACCCTAAAAGACTATCCTCAAGGCAATGTGAACCTGAATTGGTATTTAAAAAAACCTTATTCCATTTCTGGGTTGAATGATGAACTAAAAAGTGTAATAAATTGTATGTTTCCATGTTGTATTCTTCACTTTTAGGTGCTTACAGTTCTTATAGTCTTCTCTGAGTCTGAGGTAGGCAAATGTTGCTCAAGTATTGTCATAATTAGTTAAAGGTGAATTGTATCTTTTTCATCCCCTCTATATATTGTCGTTTATGTGTCTCTTACTTACTGTTATGCTGTGACACCCTAAAAGCTATTTCAACTGCTCTGTTGTGAGGGCAGCTATTTATGGAACATAAAAGGGTACAAAAAGGGTTGTAAAGACCAGACAAAAAGGGTTGTAGGATCAGCTAAAGAAAATGGGAAAGAAACAGGCATCTTGGGATGGTAACCACCTTTGCCATGTAAGACAGGAAGTTGTATATTTTTAGAATATACTGGAAAGAATGACCCTTTTACTTAGGTTTTTATGGTTTACTATGAGCTGCAATTTTCTGGCCTTATATGCAGTTGTAACACAAGTCAGAGAGATTTTATGATAGCTGCCAGAGTTCATAAATGATAGCATATACTAAAATATTTATAGAACTGTAAAATCTTGCTTTCTCTCTGGTTCAGCAGATGGGGCCCTAAAACTGGTTTCTGGATTGTCACATTTACTCTTTGAAAACCAAGAAGACTATTGCCACTTTTCTCAGGTCCTCCCCTTTCTCCATAGTCTTGCCAACTAGTTTAACCAGATCACATATTGTACCAACCACACTCTGTGCTATGTGTCTCTAAGGTAGAATCTGCCATTAATAAAAGACATGCAATCACTCCGAAAAGCTCCACTGATCATTGAAGGTGTGAGGATTCTGCAATTTGATGTTTGCTCCTACAAATTAGGAGAAACGTGTGTTTCATGTCTTATTTTATGAATTTATTTTTATTTTAAAAATCGAATTCCCCTTCTCAGTACAATACAATAGCAGAGTTGGAAGGGACCTTGGAGGTCATCTAGTCCAACTCCCTGCCTAGGCAGGAAACCCTATACCATTTCAGACAAATGGCTATCCAACATCTTCTTGAAGACTTGCAGTGTTGGGGCATTCACAACTTCTGGAGACAAGCTGTTCCACTGATTAATTGTCCGAACTGTCAGGAAATTTCTCCTCAGTTCTAAGTTGCTTCTCTCCTTGATTAGTTTCCACCCATTGCTTCTTGTTCTGCCCTCAGGTGCTTTGGAGAATAGTTTGACTCCCTCTTCTTTGTGGCACCCTCTGAGATATTGGAACACTGCTATCCTGTCTCCCCTAATCCTTCTTTTCATTAAACTAGACATACCCATTTCCTGCAACCGTTCTTCATATGTTTTAGTCTCAAAGCTAGGTTTCCCCAGGATGGAGCTTAATGCAATTATATCTGAAGGATAGGAATATATTTTGTAGATTTTTACATTCTGAATAATGGAGATTAATCATGTTTATATACTAAGGTATGTCTTCCTTGGTGCCATGTGTAAAAATATGTATTTATTTCTGCCCAAAAGAGTACATTAAGTATATGTACTAGTAAATATTAGTTACTAGTAAATCTGGTTAACATTTAGATGGGGGTGCCTAAAGAAAATTTGGCATTGTTCTCTTCTATCCCACTCTCGGTTATGGATAGTCTCTAGGGAAATGTCCTCAGAAGGAATGCAAACATGGAAACATCTTTACACAATGTTTTGTTATGGTTGCCCTTGTTTCCTGATTCACTGTCTCTGCTTATGAGCAAATGAGGATAGACCTTTCATATTGCTAAGAGTAAGATCCAGCCAAATAAGGTCACTTATAAGGTATTCACTTACGTCTTAATTGTTCCCATTAATTTATGTGGAAGAAAGGAAGAAGATTCAAAACTACATCTTCAATCTGAAATGAATGAATGCGACAGGCAAAAATAGTTGGTTTGTGTATAGCTACCTAGGATCCCAGAAGAGATGCGGTGGCTCAATGACTAAGATGCTGAGCTTGTCGATCAGAAAGGTCAGCAGTTCGGCTGTTCGAACCTCTAGCGCCGCATAACGGAGTCAGCTCCTGTTACTTGTCTCAGCTTCTGCCAACCCAGCAGCTTGAAAGCATTTAAAAATGCAAGTAGAAAAATAGGAACCACCTTTGGTGGGAAGATAACAGCATTCCATGCCAGAGGTAGTATTCAGCCAGTTCTGACAGGTTTTGGAGAACAGGTAGTGAAAATTTGGAGAGAGGGGAGGGAATGGGGATTTTGCAGTATCCTTCCCCTGCCATGCCCACAAAGCCACACTCACAGAACTGGTAGTAAATTTTTTTGAATCCCACCACTGTTCCATTCTCCTACAGCACTTAGTCATGCTGGCCACATGACCATGGAGATGTCTTTGGACAGTGCTGGTTCTTTGGCTTTGAAAGGGAGATGAGCACCCCCCCCCCCTAGAGTCAGGAACGACTAGCACATATGTGCGAGGGGAACCTTTACCTTTACCTAGGATCCCAAATGAATTGCTATAAATTCAACCTGCACAATCAGAAAAATAAAAAGGCAGCTGTAAACAGGAAGAAAGAAATGACTAATGTGAGGCCTGGTTCTACCTGGTAGCAATTGCATTACAGATTTTTATAAGATGGGATGAGAGAGAGAGTCCCCTGTTCGCAGACTGGACATGTGCGAAACCTCTGACATTAGTTAGATGCGTGTTTCTTTTCCCTGAGGCCTACTTAAAGATTACTATGGGTGAATTGTCTCTTGTCCCATAGACGATGTTCAACCCACAAATATGGCTGAGCATTTGAAATAATCAGGGTTTGATTCAATATTTTAGTGCTGTCTACATATTCACTTATAGAATGCCGATTTCACGAAAAAGTAACCACAACAGGAGGAAATGATAAGGACATAAGATGCAGATTTGTCTGGTCATATGTCTAGGATGGATTTTGAAAGGATGTCATATTTTTTAAGATTTCAGAATATTTCTGAAGAATCTGGTGAATGCCTTCCTGATCTCATGAGTACAATTTTAGCAGACTATTTACATAAACCTAAAGATGAGATCAGGGGGGACATTGACCTAGTCTACAGAATAAATTCGACATATGCCAGGATAAATGAAGTACCCAGAGAGATACATATTAAATTTGTTAGAAGGTCAACCAGAGAGGAAATTTTGAAGGCGCAGAGAGGGGGGCCGTTAATTTACCAACAAAAGGAAGTCGCCATCTTGAAGCAGATCCCAAAAAAGATTAGGGAGGTGAGAAGGAGGTACTCCTTCTTATCTAGAAAATTGTTTGACCATGGGATCTGGTTTAAGTGGGCGATGCCGGAAGGGATGTTCTGGGATGAAGGAAGAGTAAGGATTAAAATAGTTGCTGAGGCGGAAGCCTTTCTTAAAAAACATTCCTTTATCCTGGGGGAAGATCCAGGGGGGACGGAGGGGGCCACGGCCCCGCCCGCTGGGGGCCAGGGGGGAGAAAAAGAAAATACAATTGCCAAGAGACTTAGATCGAAAAAATAACTTTGCTTTTTTTAAATTATTATTAATATTGTATAACCTTATGTCTGGATGTTTGTACACGACTGCTAGCATAGAATGGAGAATTTAGGAATCTTGTACTTATTTTCACCTTGTAGTACTTTTGGAAAAATGTTCTTTTAATGTTTTATTATGAAGCCCTAGAAGGGCCAATGATCCCAACGTGAAAGTTATTAATATGTTTCTGTATCCCTTACCCTACCCTTTTCGAAAATGGTAAAAACCAATAAAACTTTTTCAATATAAAAAAAAAAGATGCAGTTAGATGAAACTGCCATTTTAAGTTTCCACCGCAGAGCAATTTGAACGATTAGATTCCCGCCCCCATTTTACCTTGTTACTTATCCAGAACAAGTCCTAACCTTGGAATCCACCAGAAAATATATTCCAACCATGTGGAATATAATTAATTAGGTCGTTTATAGTTCAGGCTTGCATAATCAAATCCATTTTGCAAAGAATTATTTCAAAAGTTGAGAATTATAGAGGTGCTATATAAATGTATGCCTTTCAGCCAGTAGGGACTAGGTACAAGTACAGGCATATTAAAATGTAATAGTTTATTATTTTAATGTCATGACAGATATATTGCTAGATGTATTGTTTTGAGGGGTTTGTCTTTTAAAAGCATCAATTAAATTTAGAAATATAGTTTAGCTGCATAAAATATATGAATAAGATATCTTCTAGTCCATATCTTTCCTGCTCAAACAGGAAACTCTACCATTTCAGTCAAATGGTTATCCAATCTCTTCTTACAAATTCTCCCATGTTTGAGCACCCACAACTTCTGGAGGCAAGTCGTTCCACCGATTAATTTTTCTAACTGTCTGCCAGGAAATTTCTCCTTAGTTCTAGGTTGGTTTTGTCATTGATTAGTTTCCATCCATTGTTCTTGTTCTGCCTTCAGGTGCTTTGGAAAATAGGTTGACTCTCTCTTCTTTGTGTCAGCCCCTGAGATATTGTCATGTCATCCCTACTCCTTTTCATTAAACTAGACCTACCCAATTCCTGCAACTGTTCTTCATATGGTTTATAGCCTTTAGTCCTCTAATCTAATTTAAAGTAAAACTTTTTGAACTACTATTATATTTCATAGATGAGATGCATGAATCACTCCCATGCTGCAATGGGACTTAAAAGCAGTTAACTAGAGAGGTATTCAACTAGAACAGGGGTAGTCAACCTTTATTTATTTATTTTATTTTATTAAATTTATACCCCGCCCTTCTCCTTGTTAGGACCCAGGGCGGCGCACAGGCATTATTAAAAACCCCAAAATACAATAAGTATCAGTTAAAATGAATTAAATTAAATTTGTATCTCTGTTAGTTGTAAAATTTTCTAACCGCCCACCAGTTCCACAGTAATGGTGATTTATAAAGTAGGGAAGTTAATTAAATTTAAAAAAAGGAAAGTGCTTCAGTATCAGACAAAACCCTAAACCCTACCACCCACCATGAAAGCTGGAACACCCACTAGTGGGCGGTAGGAACCAGGTTGACTATCACTGAACTGGAATATATTCAAATGTATTAACATATACATTTAATAAATTAATAAATAAATTCAAATTCAAACATAAAGCTGTTTTATCTTTCTAGAAGTTACATATTTCTGCAGGAGCAGAGAGAGAGAATCTGGGAATAAGGATGTATGGAAGCAGTCTTGAGAAAGACATAGCTTATTCAGATGAGTCCTAAGTTATGGTCTGAAATGCATAAAATCTAGAACTTTGGTTTGAATCTTCAATTATTCACCCATTGTATCTTTCTGCTAAATAGGTTTGGCACAGGGGTGGCCAATTCAAAGGTTCAAAAATTTTAGCAGCAGGTTCTCTGTCCGGTTGCTGGGTGGGTGTGGTCATAGTAGGCGTGGCCTAATCAGCCTCCTGTACCATGGCAGGGGAGGTGTTTTTGCCCTTCCTGGGCTTCAGAGGCTTTTCTCGAGTCACTGGGAGAGTGAAAACGGCCTCCGCTGGATTCTGGAGGCCGGTTTTTTGCCCTCCCCACCCGAGCCTTCGTGCAGGCCCTGAACTTACCTGGCATCCCAAATGGGCCATGTGGGGATTCCTGGGAGGGGTGGGGCAGGGTGGGCGGGGACAACCAGGAGTTGGATTTGCCGGTTGTCCGAACTGGGCAGATTCTTAGCTAGAGGCTCTCCCAAACCTGTGTGAATCCACAGCAGCCTATCCCTGATTTGGCACTTTGGTGCCAGGATGCTGGTTTCTTAATAGGTCCAACTTGGTGCAGACAAGGGAGGGAGGCAATCTGATGACATATTTGTGGACACATAAAGCCATTGAGTACTGGGCTCAGTGTCAGGAGCCAGTTCTATTGCCTATCTATGTGATAATGGTGCTGTTCAGTTCCTTCTGTACAGATAGTACAGTAATCCAAATTCTGTGACATTTTGTAATAGCTTCAGTATAACGTGTAGATTTGACTTCACCAGCTGTATACAGGTTAAAGTAAGACTTGACAGGTAAAACTCTCTTGATTTTTTTTTTAATAATTATTGGCTGATTATAATCCTTTCTGTAGAGCCTGGGAACAATTCCTATTGAATAATGATGAACTTGTTTGGAAGACAAGGTGACAAGCTGTAGGTTTAATTCTTATTTCAAGCATTCCAGGAGATGAACTAGCGACATTATTTTTTGCAGAAGGATAGATCTCACATCAACATCCACACACCATGACTGCACAAAAACCAATTTCAGCAGTTGGATGGCCTGCTAATTATTCTAATCATTATTATTTTTTGCATAGCTTCAGCAAAGCATTCCTCTTCCCCTTTCAGGAGCCATAAGACCAAATGCTCCCATTAACCTGTTTCTTGGAATAATGCAAAGCTGGCAAATAAACCCGGTTATTATTCTATTCCAGAAGAAAATAGAAATGATTTACATTTATATGCCAACATTTTCTTCTTTGTTGCCCCTTAAGACCTGAGAAATGATTTATAAGGAAACAGAAGTGCTGGCACAGATGTTTTACAGCTTGAGCCTGTTTGCTTCGCACAGTATGATGGGCCATTCGATGAGCATGTGCCAGCACACAGGTTGTCTATGAAATGACACATGTGCCAGAAGCATCCTTATTGTTGCAACAAAGGCCAGTGGGGATCCTGATGGCTAGGAAAATGTTTTGGCAATATTTCAACAGGGTGTTTCAGTGTGGCTTATGTGTAGAAAGGAAAAAGGAAAAAGCTAGTTCCATTAATTAGTTTCGTTACTTAAATTCCTAATGGGGTTGGGGGAATGGTTTTACTGAAGAACAGTACTGAGCTTTAGATACATTTTTTTTCCTTTAAGAAAATTGAAAGAATGAACTGACCCAAGGAACAAAAGCTTAATATAAAAAGAGCCTCTATTGTGTTCCATTGGAAGGCAGAGACTACCAGGAAAAAAGAGAGGAGCTTAATATTGGCAGGAGAAATGAGAATTAGAATTAGAATTAGAATATTTATTTATATAACCGCGTCCTCTCCCCGAAATTAAAACAACATAAAATATATACATACATAAATACAATAAAAACAAATTAAATCTAACTGTCCCTGCACTAAAATTCCCATTTAAAATTAACATTTCCTAACCCCTGAGGTAG
This sequence comes from Rhabdophis nuchalis, assembly GCA_039707465.1. Classification (NCBI taxonomy): domain Eukaryota; kingdom Metazoa; phylum Chordata; class Lepidosauria; order Squamata; family Natricidae; genus Rhabdophis; species Rhabdophis nuchalis. Next base: position 149,913,577 of record CM077645.1, read on the forward strand.
AGACTAACCTAGGCCGGCCAAGCAGAAAAAGTGAGTTTTTAATTTCTGATGGAAGGAGCGGAGGTCCGTAGTTGTCCTAATATCGGGGGGAAGGTTGTTCCAGAGGGCTGGGCCCTTCCCCTGGGCGTCGCCCGCTGACAAAGTCTAGTGGACGGCACCCGGAGAAGTCCCTCTCTGTGGGAGCGAATCAGCCGGGAGGATGTATGGGGCAGAATCCGATCCCGCAGATAGCTAGGTCCCGAGCCATGGAGTGCTTTAAAGATGAGAACTAGCACCTTGAAGCGCACCCGAAAGACGACAGGTAGCCAGTGCAGCTCGCGCAAGAGCGGTGTTACATGGGTATACCTTGCGGTACCCATTATTGCTCGTGCGGCTGCATTCTGGACCAGCTGAAGTCTTCGGGTGCACCTCAAGGGGAGCCCCATGTAGAGAGAGTTACAATAGTAAAGTCGGGATGTCACGAGAGCATGAGTGACTGTGCGAAGGGCGTCCCGATCCAATAGGGGGCGCAACTGGCGAACCAGGTGGACCTGGTAAAACGCCCTCCTGGCCACGGCTGTCACTTGGTCTTCCATGGACAGCCGGGCATCCAGGAGGACACCCAAGTTGCGCGCCCCATCCACTGGGGCAAGATGTTTGCCCCCAATGGCCAGCGATGGAATCAGCTGGTTGAATCGGGCAGCCGGAAACCACAGCCACTCGGTCTTGGTCGGGTTGAGCTTGAGTCCGTTTCTTCCCATCCAGATCCGTACGGCTTCCAGGCACTGGCACATCACCACTACGGCATCGTTGGGGTGGTTTGGGGTAGATATATATACAGCTGAGTATCATCAGCGTAGAGATGGTACTCTACCCCAAAACCACGGATGATCTCACCCAGCGGCTTCATATATGTGTTAAACAGGAGAGGCGAGAGGACCGACCCCTGAGGCACCCCACATGTGAGGTTGATGTGAGAATCTCAAATTATTTTAGTACTTAGTATTAATGTACTGATAAGGATAATCTGTTTATAAGATCAACATCTTAACTGCTGTAGCTTCACAGAAGCAGAAATAAAAGTTAGATTTTGATACTTATGATTCAGATTTTGCAATACAATTCTTTGATCCAAATTTACCTGCAAAAATGCATATGTAGCATGTAAATTTGTGCAAAATATGCCTATTCATAAAAAAATAGCATGTAAAATGAGTTTTAATAAGGAAAATACATTTTAAAAGTTTGTGCTAAGCAAAACTGAATACAAAAATATCTACATTAGTAAAATCCATAGCATGAAAATCCATACAATTTCCATACAGATCTTCAAAAATAGGACAGAAGAAATTTAAGATGAAATCCTGAGAACCAAAAGAAAGGCATATTGATTATTTTTCCATATGTAGAGATGATGATAAAATTATAGTTGTTATGTTTGCCACAGTTTATTCACACTTTATAATTTCTACCAAATTTGTCAAGTGATCAACATGAATGTATGAATCGGCTCTTTTACCAAAAAAAAGAGGAAGATTGGCTGGATTTTTTTCCCCAATGACTATGAAGAACAATCAAGATTGATTCCTTTTGTATATGTACGCATTCTGCACGCATTCAGATGAACACAAAATGCAATGCTCTTCCAGATTCCAGGAATGAATGGGATGTGCAAATATGAATAGTTAAACTTTGGGCATTCGTTTTCTCCATGAGTTCTTCAAATTGGCCTATATCTTGTTCAGCCTTTAAAAGATCTCAGCGCACATTTTTAAAAGCAACCTGGGCATTTTAGTGCATTTAAGAAGATTTTTCCTGCCTTCTCAAGGGTTATTCTAGGTCTGTGCTGCATCCTTTTTATTCTAAACAGTGTGAACTGGGTGTAGTTTGCAGGTTTACATGTTCATCCCATATATGATTTCCAACTTAATGTAACTATGGCAAACTGAAAAGCTATTTTTAAGCCCCAGAGTCACTGTTCCTTAAATTTGCATATTTAATTCTGGCAAGCACAAGAATATTAGCTTCTTCAGAATTGCAACTTACAATACAATACAATAGCAGAGTTGGAAGGGACCTTGTAGGTCTTCTAGTCCAACCCCCTGCATGGGCAGGAATCTTATACCATTTCAGACAAATGGCTGTCTAACATCTTTTTAAAGACTTCCAGGGTTGGGGCATTCACAACTGCTGGAGGCAAGCTGTTCCAGAGGTTAATTGTTCTTACTGTTAGGAAATTTCTCCTTAGTTCTAAGTTGCTTCTCTCCTTGGTTAGTTTCCACCCATTGCTCCTTGTCCTGCCCCCAGGTGTCTTGGAGAAAAGTTTGACTCCCTCTTCTTTGTGGCACCCTCTGAGATATCGGAACACTGCTATCATGTCTCCCCTGGTCCTTCTCTTCATCAAACTAGACATACCCAGTTCCTGCAGCCGTTCTTCATATGTCTTAGTCTCCAGTCCTCTAATCATCTTGGTTGCTCTTCTTTGCACTCTTTCCAGAGTCTCCACGTCTTTTCTACATCGTGGCGACCAAAACTGTATGCAGTATTCCAAGTGTGGCCTTACCAAGGCACTATACAGTGGCATTAACACTTCACGCGATCTAGATTCTATCCCTCTGTTGATGCAGCCTAGAACTGTGTTGGCTTTTTTGGCAGCTGCTGCACACTGCTGGCTCATATTTAAATGGTTGTCCACTTCCAACTTCCTTTTTAAAACTGATTTTGCAATGGCACGTAAAGAAATAAACAATAGCTTTGTTTTAGATAGGTGAGTGATTTTTTTGGGGGGGATGGATGGATAACTACAACAGGCAGCAGATAGACAGATAATCCACTGCTTGAAGTGCTGAGGGAAAATAAACATAAATTTAAGGAGTGAAAAAACAGAAATTGTTTATAAAAACTATTGCTTCTTGTAACTAGCTTTGGCATTTTGGTTCCTGATAACTATGAATATTTATCAAACAATTACCTACTGCTTGTTATATTTCATACCAATTCTTCCCACCCAAGAATAGTGCTTAAGGCTAAAGAGTTATGTTCAGCCACCCTACGTGTTAAATATTCTGAACTCTGCTATGTCATTCAGTCATGTGATATTTTGTCTTAAATCATTTCCAGTTTAATGTTGTGGCAATGCTGAGATCCACCCATACACACAGCTGCTCTTTTACCTCCATTCCAGCATGACTTCACAATACAAAACAGCTTGATGCCTGGACACAGTCACTCGCAAATAGTCCTTTCTCCAGCTTTCATCACAAAATAGGAAGGTATATTATGTTCAGGATGCTTTTTCTTCCTCCTCCTCTTCCAGCTGAATTTCTGGGATAGGGAAGGATTTATTTTTTATTTTTTGAAAACAATTAATCTGATCTTGCACCAGGATTGCACATCCATGCATTTGCTTCACATCAGCTTACTCTCCATCAGGAGATGTTTCTGGGTTTCATCCTTTGTCTGCAGTGTTCACGACAGATGGTGTTTTAATAAAGTCCAGCAGGAATATTACTGTGAGTAAACAATTCAGCCATGCCAATTTCATAATTGCTGGGTACCAACACAGCCTCTTCTTACCTGCTGAATCCAAATTGGGAAAAAACCGACTGTGCACATACATACCTACTGGAAGCAGCCAAATTCACAGCTGTGGTACATGCCAACATTGTGCTGCTTCACCACGGAAGGTAAATTGCTGCTCCAATCAGGCTCCTTGGCAACGGGTGCGAGAAACAATTGCCATCTGGCTTGCCATCAAAGCACAGTCATTGAGTTTTCGGGAGATGAAATGACTTGCTTAAAAAAAAAAAAAGGCCTTGACTAGCAAGGAGATTGCTATCACCACCATTACATGTTCATTTAAAAAAAAAAAAAACATTCTTGGCTTTTCAAGAAGATTACAGAACTGGGATTGTCTACTTTAAGTCATTCCCACGCCCAATGGGGGAAATGAGAGTCTCAACCTGTTATATGCTAATTAAGAGTTCACACCCACATGACTTGTCAAAAAGATAAATCTTAGTCATATAATTTTCATCATTAGCAAGATCTTTCTCTCTCTCTCTCCCACCCTTCTTCTTTCTTTCTTTCTTTCTTTCTTTCTTTCTTTCTTTCTTTCTTTCTTTCTTTCTTTCTTTCTCCTTTCTTTTTCTTTCCTTCCTTCCTTCCTTCCTTCCTTCCTTCCTGCCTGCCTGCCTGCCTGCCTGCCTGCCTGCCTTCCTTCCTTCCTTCCTTCCTTCCTTCCTTCCTTCCTTCCTTCCTTCCTTTCTTTCTTTCTTTCTTTCTTTCTAAGAAATACTATGGCATGTTTTTAAAAGAAGGGCAGGTACCATTTGTATCTAAAGAAACCCACATAAAATGTGGATTTATACATTATTTCTAAATATTTATGCAGTATTTTAATGGGATAAATACTACACTATTTGTTTGGCACCAATGGGGCACATTTGGGAAATGGTCCATCAGCTAGAGGAATGGAGCTCATGTTTGTTGAGTCCCCAAGCCTATGTCCCAGACAGCTCGTCTGGTAACCTATGAGTCACCGCATTCCGGAACTGAGCCAGCAGCTGCAGTGATTAACAGAGACAAGCTGTCTGGAATCTGTCTGGAAAGGAGTTACAATGTTGCAAGTGCATTGCTAGGAGTTTCCTGCCTGGTAACTCTATATAAGAGGTTGCCAGAGAAGAAACCTTGCCAGTTGAATCTTGTGTGTGTTGTAAATAGTGTGAATAAACGTTCCTGTTGTTTTGACCATGCCTGAGTCGGAATCCTTTGTCTGATCTAACACTGGCGACGAAGGTGGGATTCAGGCCGTGGCCTTAGAACGCAACGGGTAACGAATACTTCAACAACAGAGCGCAGCGCGACGCACAGCCTCACCATGGCTACGGCGACAATGCCTCCGTTTGCACCGTTCGACCCGATGAAGGAACAATGGGCTTCCTTCTTAGCCCGGTTCGAGTGCTTCTTGATAGCCAGCGACTACGGCGAACTCGCGCCTGCCAGGAAGCTGAGCCTATTCCTCCAGTGCGGCGGCCCTGAATTGTTTGCTACCGCCCGAACCATAGCAGCACCCGCAGCGGTGCACGAAGTGCCGTGGGACGATCTCCTGGGCCGCCTGAGAGCACACTACGCGCCGGCGCCTTCCCGCATAGCGCATCGCTATGCATTCAGGCAATGTGTGCAACAGCCGCAACAGTCGGTAGCCGAGTTCCTGCAGAAATTGAGAGCGACCGCAATCCCCTGCGAGTTCCCTGCTGGCTTCCTGGAGGAATCCCTACTGGAGCAGTTTGTATGCGGCGTAAGAGACATCCGCCTAAAGCGCCGCTTGCTTTCAAAAACTGTCCTGACTCTCGAGCAAGCGGTGGAAGAAGCACGCGCGACAGAATTGTCGGAGATCTCCACATCCGACATGGGCCGCGCGCGCCCTCCTCTTTTCCCCACTCCACGAGCGTGTCTGGTAGACGAAATAGCGCCGCTGGATGAGCTGGAGGAGGAAGACCGTGGGGACTGCATGAGGGTGACCGGGCGCGTGCTGAATCGCGCATTCACACCGCAGCAGAAGTCCGGGAACTGCCTAGGCTGCGGAGGGGCCCACCAGAGACCAGAGTGCCCATTCAAGGCATCGGTGTGCCGCAGATGTGGCAGGAAAGGACACCTAGCAGCTGTGTGCCGTGCTGCCACTCCAGTGACAACACCAGCTGCCGCCTCCAGAACCGTTCCACCAGGACAACGAGGGTCGCAGAAGTGTTCAGGACGCTACCAGCCACAGCCGACCGACTGCTTCGCGCTGGCGGAGATGCCCCCAGCTCTAAGCTACGACCAGGCAGAGAGTAGGAGACTGTCAACAGTGGTTTGCTTAGAGGGGGTGGGGGTAAAAATGGAAATAGATTCAGGGTCCTCTAGATCACTCATGTCCTGGGCGCATTTAGTTAAGCTTTGCCCCAAGCTCAGGAAGCGGGATCTCGGCCCCACAGCGACGATCCTGAAAGATTACCAGGGCTCACAAATTCCCATTCTAGGTCTGCACAGAGTGAGAGTAGACTACGGCCCCTTCCACGGATCCCTTCCCATCCTGGTAGTGGCCAAACCCCTAGCTGCCTTGATCGGATTGGACTGGTTTCCAGCCTTGGGACTGTCAGTCCAAGGAGTACACAGCGTGCCAGCCAGTTCTCCGGTAGACGAAGTAATCAGAGAGTTCAACGACGTCTTTGATGGCAGCTTAGGAACGTACAAAGGCACTCCAGTTTCCCTAAATTTGGACCCCCAGGTTGCTCCAGTCCGCTTGAAGGCCCGCAGGCTGCCGTTCGCGCTGAAGCCCAAGGTTGAAGCGGAATTGGATCGATTGGTGGCGCAGGGCGTGCTCGAACCCGTCGATCAGGCGAAATGGGAGACCCCAATTGTGGTCCCCATTAAGCCCGACGGGTCCGTGAGGATCTGCGCCGACTATAAGTCGACGATCAACCTCGGGCTTCAGGCGAACCCATACCCGGTTCCGGTGGTGCAAGACCTACTCCACTCATTGGGACGAGGTCGAGTGTTCGCGAAACTGGATATGGCGCAGGCCTACCAACAGCTCCCGGTGGATGACGAGGCTGCGGAAGCGCAGACCATCGTGACCCACCGTGGGGCTTTCCGCTGTCGCCGTCTCCAATTCGGCGTGTCCGTAGCCCCGGGGATCTTCCAGAGCCTCATGGAGCGACTGCTCCATGGGCTCCCTGGCGTTGTACCGTATTTTGACGACGTCCTGATTGCTGCTTCCAGCATATCAGAACTCGCCAAAACGTTACGGAAGGTCCTCAGAGTTTTCAGGGGCGCGGGTTTAAAGTTGAAACGCAGCAAATGTACGTTTGCTGCGCCTAGGGTGGAATTCCTGGGTTTCATGATTGACGCCCAAGGAATTCACCCAACCCCCTCCAAGGTCGAGGCCATCCAAAAGGCCCCCACTCCTGCCTCCAAAACGGAGCTGCAGGCATTCCTCGGCCTTTTGAATTTCTACGCGCCGTTTATTCCCCATAAGGCATCGCTAGCCGAGCCGCTGCATCGGTTGCTCAACCGATCCGCGGCCTGGCACTGGGGCAGCCGCGAAGCACACGCGTTCGCGGCTGTCAAAGCCATGCTCACGTCAGATGCGGTACTAGTCCAGTACCATGACAGGCTTCCTCTGACGCTTGCGTGCGATGCCTCCCCTTTTGGCCTGGGGGCTGTCCTTAGCCACGTCTTTCCAGACGGCTCGGAAGCCCCCATTGCTTTTTACTCCCGGACAATGTCTCAAACGGAGAGAAACTACAGCCAAATCGACAAGGAGGCTTTGGCTGTAGTGTCCGGGATTAAGAAGTTCCACAATTACCTCTATGGGCGGACCTTTTCTGTTGTCACGGACCATAAGCCGCTCCTTGGGCTATTGGCCGGTGACCGTCCGACACCCCCCATCCTGTCGCCCAGGATGACCCGCTGGACGGAATTCCTGGCAGCGTATGACTATACGCTGCTATACCGTCCTGGCAAGCAGATAGGGCATGCTGATGCCCTAAGCCGCTGCCCTCTCCCGGGGCCGGATCCGGCCCCTGTGCCTGCTCTCTCTGTCCTGATGGTCGCGGAGTCGGACTTGCCCCTGTCCTCTTCCGCCGTTGCCGCTCACACCCGCGCAGACCCCGTCCTCGCCCAGGTCTGCCGATGGGTGCTGAGGGGCTGGCCTTCGGGCAGTGTGGCTGAAAACTTTCGGCCTTACAAGTCACGCCAGCTGGAGCTCTCGCTCCATTGCGGGTGCTTGTGTTGGGGAGATCGGGTCATCGTCCCTTCCCCTCTCCGGCACATGGTTCTTCAGTCGCTCCATGCCAACCACCCAGGCATCGTCCGTATGAAGGCATTGGCCCGGAGCTATGTCTGGTGGCCCGGCATGGACGCTGAAGTGGCGGAATGGGTGGCCGCCTGCTCCTCCTGCCAATCGTCCCGGCCGGCCCCGCCGGTCTCCCCGCCGAGGGAGTGGGACGCCCCCAGGTGCCCATGGTCCAGGCTCCACTTGGATTTCGCGGGTCCCTTCCATGGCCAGAATTTCCTCGTGGTGGTGGATGCGTTCTCACGCTGGGTGGAGGTGATTCTCATGGCTTCCACCACAGCGGAGAGCACGGTGCGTGCCTTGCGCCGTCTGTTCGCGACCCACGGGTTGCCGGACGTCGTTGTGTCCGACAACGGACCCCAATTTCAATCCTCCACCTTCTTGGACTTTCTGGCCACCCAAGGGATCCGCCACGCGCCAGTCGCCCCTTATCACCCGGCGTCTAATGGACGCGCGGAACGAGCCGTGCGCTCAGCCAAGGAAGCCTTGGCCCGTTTGGATAAAGGGGACTGGCAGGCAAGGGTGGCCGCGTACCTTTTGGGACAGCATGTCACACCTTGCCCAGCCACAGGGAAAAGCCCCGCGGAGCTCTTGATGGGCCGACGCTTGCGGACCACTCTGGACAGACTGCACCCCGATTACGACGGGTTGCAGAGGGGCAACCTGCAGATTCCCACTCCTCGTTTATTTGAAATTGGGGACCTGGTTTGGGCAAGGAACTTTTCAGGGGAGCCGCGATGGATTGCCGCAACCATTTTGGACGTAACCGGACCCTGTTCTTACAGAGTCGGCCTTCAGGATGGATCCGAGTGGCGGCGCCACCTGGATCAACTGAGGCGCCGCCTGCCCGAAACAGCAGTCACCACGCCAGGCCGTTCCTGCCCGTTGGCCCCCGTTGGGCCGTTGTTCTCTGCTCAAGCCGAGCAGTTGTTTGGAACCCCGGAGTCCCTAGCCGGTCCAGACCTCGTATCGGCGGGAACAGCACGGGGAGACCGCCAGGACCTCACAGCCCAATCTGACTCTCAGCTGGGGGCCTCGCCCATCGGGGAACCACCCTACCAGAATAATACTCGCCAGCAAATGCCAACTACCTCAAGCCCGGTCGCCACGCCCCCTCACCCGGACTTGTTAGGGTCGCCATTGCCGCCTACGGCGACTCCACCTCCGAGGGCAGGCCGCGATGACGTAGGCGAAGGCTCCGTGTCCCACAGGGAGGAGCCTCCTCAAGAACTAAGGCGGTCAGGGCGGACCCGACACCGCCCCGCCTATCTGAACGACTACGCGTGCGCATGTACTGTGTTGGACAGAGAACCTAGACACATGCGCACTGACTATGGGGGAAGGAGTGTTGAGTCCCCAAGCCTATGTCCCAGACAGCTCGTCTGGTAACCTATGAGTCACCGCATTCCGGAACTGAGCCAGCAGCTGCAGTGATTAACAGAGACAAGCTGTCTGGAATCTGTCTGGAAAGGAGTTACAATGTTGCAAGTGCATTGCTAGGAGTTTCCTGCCTGGTAACTCTATATAAGAGGTTGCCAGAGAAGAAACCTTGCCAGTTGAATCTTGTGTGTGTTGTAAATAGTGTGAATAAACGTTCCTGTTGTTTTGACCATGCCTGAGTCGGAATCCTTTGTCTGATCTAACAATGTTAGTTCAAATTGAACGTAATAAATGTAATTTTCATTTCAAATGACAAGAATGTGACATATGCCAAATTTCTAGGGGTGGATATGCAGTGTATTTCCCCTATTTTGAAATAATCTGTCTTGGAAGAAAATAATGCAAAAATACTCTCTATAGACATATATGGGTATTTGTGTAGGTATGTATGTATGCATGCATGCATGTATTTATGTCTTCATATGTATGCATGTTTGCATGTACACACACACGTACACACACACACACACACACACACACACACCAAAGCTTTCTTTGCAGAAAATGAAGGTGGCAATGGGGAATGTAAAGAGCATGGTGCTTAAGATGAAGGCTTTTAAAGGAATTTTCACCTGGCCATGGAAAGAAGGAATCAGTCAAAGACTTATTAACGTAGCACATTTTATGGCAATATTTTGCATCTTTATAACATCTATCATTATACATATCTGTCTTTAGTCTTTTAGGCTGCATCACTGATTTAGGACCTTTGTATGGAACTGGCTTTACTTCCCAGAACCTCAGAAACAATTTTGTACAACCAAGTGCAGCAAGTTTTATTTAACACTGAGAAACCACGGGGACAAAAGGTTAATCTAGGTGAGATGGGCATTATTCAACATAAATAAGTAAATAATCAAATAAATAAATAAATTGAACTACACATTTGCCTAGCTGTTTCTCTTTGTTTCTCCCAACAGCTATATATAAATTGGTGGATTGAACTGAATAGCACACTAATTGTGAATATGTGGAAAAATCTGAGCTGTTGACTTTTGCAGCCTTGGATGAAAAATAATGATCTGTCTAATAATTTCAGATACTGAATTATATTTTGGGTCAGTGCCTCTGTGGCGAATGAAATTGCCTCCTCCTAGTATCTATTGTACTTACAACATGATTTCGTATCTTGCTCATGACTGGCTTCATACACCGTACATTTATTCATACGTAAAAATAGTTTTTAAACTCACTTAACAACTGTCTTGCCGAACAACAGAAATTTAGGGCTCAGTTGTAGTGATAAGTCAAGGACTCCCTGTACAGAGGTAGGGAAGACGAGAAGTTTTATTTCTCGCTTGGTTCCCTTTTGTCATCCCGTTCTCTGTGCAGTTTGGACAGAGTAATGAAAAAAGTGGGCTCAGTGAAAAGAAACAAAGGATGATTGAGGTGGGTAGTAGACCAGAAACTCTGGTTCTCAGATTGAAAAAATCTGAGTTTGAAAGAATTAATAAAAACTTTTGTAGTCATGAAAATTTCATAGAACTGAGTCACTTGTGAACTGTATTTAATTTTGTGCCTCCAAAGCATCAGGAGATCGTACCTTAATTTTCCACATAAAAACAAAGAGAGATTGCATTCTAAATAGCCGTCATAATTCAGTGAGGGAGGGAGGGAGCGAGGGAGGAAGGAAGGAAGGAAGGAAGGATTCTAATGAAGGTAGAGTCTTGAAATAGCATTCATTTCAAATAGCTGATCATATCTTTGAAAGACAGTCTTTATAGAGAGCAGAGTTTGTTCTGAAAACAAGTAATGTCTGAAATGGTATAGGGTTTCCTGCCTAGGCAGGGGGTTGGACTAGAAGACCTCCAAGGTCCCTTCCAACTCTGCTATTGTATTGTAAATAGCACTCTTAGTAATTCTACTTACTTGACCTGAAACTATGGTAGAGTAGTAGCTGAGCTATACACTTAGGAAACATTATAAAAATGAATGTATAATCAATTGATCAATGAGCCTTTTTTCTTTTTTGCTGAAAGAGCTGGGTAGGATAAATGCAGACTTAATAAAAAAGATCATTTCTTATTTTTTAATATATCACGGTGAAACCTGGTGTGTGTTGAAGGATGAGTTGGAAGCAACATGGACTGCATAGTACAGCATCTTGGCAATATTTTTTAAACAACAACAAAGTATTCTCAAAGAATACTTTTAAAAAGCATGTTAAAACCATTTGTAATGTTTTATTATCCCTGGCCATTATATAATGAACAGTGGTATTGGAGGAATAATAACAAATAGGAAGCTGCTTTCTAGTGACCTTGTTTGTTAGTATTAATAGTAACTGGCAGAGCGCTCAGATTTCTGAAAAATAAAATAAAGTCCAAGACTAATTTGGAATTACAAGAGATTGAATCCAGGATGTTTTGGATGTGAAGCATGCACTCTACCATTAAGCCACAGTCCCCTTAGAACAGGGGTCCCCAACCTTTTTGGCACCAGAGGCTTTCCCCCCCACCTCCAGAGGCTTTGGGAGCTTCCCTGAAGCCTCCAGAGGGCGAAAAACAGCCTCAAAAGAAGGCCTAAATCAGCTGGCCAGCACACACATGCGCACTGGAGGTGACAGGGCAATGCCTCGCGTGCCCTAAGAAATGATTCCGCGTGCCGCTTGTGGCACCCGTGCCATGGAAGAGCAAGTGACAGCCATGGCCAGGGGGGTGTTCTACCAGGTTCGCCTGGTACGTCAGTTGCGGCCCTTATTGGACCGGGACGCCCTGCGCACAGTCACTCACGCACTCGTGACATCCCGTCTGGACTACTGCAATGCTCTCTACTTGGGGCTCCCCTTGAGGAGCACCTGAAGACTGCAGCTAGTCCAGAATGCAACCGCACGGGCAGTTCTGGGAACCTCCAGGTTTGCCCATGTAACACTGCTCCTGCGCGAGCTGCACTGGCTGCCTGTGGCCTTTCGGGTGCGCTTCAAGGTGTTGGTTACCACCTTTAAAGCGCTCCATGGCACGGGACCTAGTTATCTGCGGGATCGCATCCTGCCCCATACATCCCTTCGGCCGATTCGCTCCCACAGAGAGGGACTTCTTCGGGTGCCGTCCACTAGGCAATGCCAGCGGGCGACGCCCAGGGGAAGGGCCTTCTCTGTGGTGGGCCCAACCCTCTGGAACAACCTACCCCCCGAAATCAGAACAACGACGGATCTCCGCTTCTTCTGCCAGAAGTTAAAGACTCACTTCTTCCATCAGGCCAGCCTGGCCTAATTTTTTATATATCTAGCCGCAAAAAGAAATTGTTTAATCTGAATTTTAAGGGGTAATTGTTAGGGTTTTAGGGGTTTTAATATTGATTTTAGCACAGGGGTAATTTAATTTGGTTTTAATACTTTGTATTTTGTATATTGTTGTATTTATTGGATTTTTAATTTCCTGTGCACTGCCCCGAGTCCCCATGGGGGAGAGTGGCCGGTCTATAAATTTAATAAAATAAATAAAATAAAATAAATAGGTTCGCCATCACTGTTCTATAGTATGCTTAATACCACGTAAGGCAGTTTCCCTTCTTTAAAAATAAATTGAAAGTTCTTTGACTCCTACAATTCTTCCATGGAAGTTGTTACTTTTCGTGCTCTTTCAAAGAACAGCAATTAAAAACAAGGTTGATCTCTCAATTTATGATACACTCATTAGAGGAAGGATATTATGGGACTAATAAAAGGATAAAAAGACACTTATAGCAGTGGTGGGATTCAAATAATTTAACAACTGGTTCTCTGCCCTAATGACCACTTGCGTGGTTGTGGCTCGGTGGTCATGTGACTGGGTGGGCGTGGCCAACTCAACATCACTCACATTAATGGGTGCGTCGCCTTACCTGTTAAATGGGTTAACCAGAGAGGCAGTTCCTGTAAGCAGGGCAATAAAGATTAGGCTAGAAACAACATCAGAATGTTTCCTTCCTGCCTTCCTTACAGGATTAGCCCTGTAAAGTGGGAAAAAAAACAAAATGAGATTTCTTCCAACAACAGGTTCTACGAACTGCTTAGAAAGTTAACAACTGGTTCTCCCGAATAGGTGCAAACTGGCTGATCCCACCACTGACTTATAGATATATTTTCTGCATATATTTTTACACACAAATTTTAGATAGATAGATAGATAGATAGATAGATAGATAGATAGATAGATAGATAGATAGATAGATAGATAGATAGATAGACAGACAGAAAACTTAGAACATAGCTTTAGAAAGCGCACAGCAGAATATGTGCAGTATCTGTGTGCCTCTACTCTGTACACATCTTCCAGGCAGAAAGTAGCTACAGCAAACTATGTGAATTGCCTCTTATAAGGCAACTGAAAGAACAATCAGAGAATGAGTATAAATCACTTCTAGACGAGATGGGTGGCCCATAAATCAAATCAAATCAATCAATTAATCAATGTTAAGTTCTCCAAAAACATATAGACCACAAGGCTCCTCTTTATGCTATCTATCAACGTGACTGTCCTGCATCTTTTCCTCCCAATCCATTTTTCCCATGAAAGAACAAAAATGCTAGAAGTGAAGGGAAAACACCTGGGAATCAGATGGCAGGTAATATTATGTGGCTTCATAATATTCCATGAGGGAAGCAGGTGAATTGTTGCCTGGAATTTTCTCCAGGAGTCTTTTTCAGCAACAAATTACTCAGACTGAGAAATATCAGGGATCCTAAAGGATTGTAATGGCAATGGATCTGTCTTCTTACAACCCAAAATTTCTTGGGAGCAGCAGAGATGTATGAATGACTGTTTCAATCTGTCAGCTGGAATTAACCTCTTCAGTTAATGTTTCACTCATCAAATAATGGGAACAATTTCTAGGAATATCAAGAATTCATTGGTAATAGACTACTAGAATGAAATAACTACGCAATTGTAATAGCATCTTCGTAACCTCCCTAGGGTTATATATTTCCTGGTTTTACCATTAAGATCATAGATTATGTTATAATGTGACAGATTTTCTTTGTCAGGAAACCATTCCTAATTATCAGGCAAAATTGTAACAATTTTAGTAATTCTACCTTATTATTCCTAATTATAAAATGTGCTATTATCATTATGGACGTAGTAACTGATGATTTTTACATATGGTGAAATGATGTTTCACACATGGATGTTATAAAAACAGTTTTATTTATTTTAAAATAAATGTAAGTTAATTTAGAAGTTGGATGATCGTCCCTTTTGGAAGCAAATCTTTATTTTAAAGTTAATCTTATTTATTTTTTCAGGGAAGTTTATTCCCACTTTAATAGACATAGTGTTTGTAATAGTGAAACTATAACTGCCTGAAGAATTCTAGAGTCAGAGACTGATTGTCTGGAATAATTCTATATTTACCCTAGTTAATCAGTGAATAATTTATTACAAAATTTCACAAATGTTGTTCACTTCAATTCCATAAATCTATATATTTCTAATTATTATTGTTAACTCTTTCATGCTAATTCAAAACGGAGAAGATACTGCATATCTGTTCCAGTTGGACAGGAGCAGGGTATGTTAGAAATGAAAGTAGGGTGCATAGGCACATGAGATATGGATTTTGGGGGTTTAATCCTTTTCTGATTTTGCCACTTTTATATGTAGTTGAATTTTAACTTAGTAGCTGCACAGAGCTTTTCGGAACGGGCAGCATACAAGCAAATTTTGTTGAAAATCTGTTTGTATGGGTTTTATACTTGGTAAGCAATTTCTGCGCTATTGAAAGCTAAACAGTTAGCATTTAAAAAATGTACACTGTTATTGCACCTTAATTTTTAGAAGTGAATCCTATCCCATCTTATTTTTTAGATATTAGATAGATGTCTGGGACTGCCAAAGCAGTATTCTCAGAAATGCTGCCAATTCTACACCCAAGGCCAACTAAACAAGCATTGCTCAAGGGTTCCTGTGAATGAATGAGGCAATAGCGACAGGCAGAGGGATTTAGATTTCTTAGGCACTGGGCCATTTTTTGGTAATCTGAATCTGCACAAGAGAAATGGACTCTATTTGAATTGAATAGGAACCAGGCTGCTGGGGTACGATAGAACAAAGGTGCCAGAGCCATTTTTCAGCTGATCCCTGGAAAAAATTGAAAAGTTGAAAAAGTTGGGCAGCATCTGATTTGAAAGGGTGTCTGGCATTTTAGAAAATACTATAAAGCAGGGGTCCCCAACCTTTTTTGCACCAGGGACCGGTTTCATTTTAAAGAAAATTCTGCGGACCGACCGGGGTAGAGGGGGAGCGGAGCGGGGGGGAAGGGGAACAGGCAGCGCATGCGCACGTGGGTGTGTGTGAGTCGGCTCATTTGCCCCTCTAGGGCCCCCAACGGTGTGAGCGGCCATACCTGCATTCTCCTGCCCCCGGTGCGTGCTCTGCCCAGGGGGCTGCCCCATCCTCCCTGCTCCTCCTCTCCGGCCCTGCGTCCCGGTTCCTATCAAGCCACGGACCGGCACCGGTCCACGGACTGGGGGTTGGGGACCCCTGCTATAAAGAACAGGACCTATGTTGCAAATAGATTAGTGAGTGGCCATGTATAAATTCCACAAATAAGTGAGTGAGTTAATAAGTGAACCAATAGGTAACCACAATCATGCCACTACTACATTTCTTGCAAGTACCCCAGTTGGCTTTTGTGAGGAGGGAGGGAAATTTGGACAAAGATGGGCCTTGGCCTGATCCTACAGGACTGTTCTTATCAACTGTCAGTTTGAATTAGAATAGTAAAAGGTAGAATAATTCGGGGTGGTGGTGGTTTGGGTTCAACAGTAATCCAAAACAATGGTTGGGGTATGGTAAGGTAAAAGTGGGCAAACAGAAAGATATAGAATACAAAAGACATCAACAGCCACAACTGTAATATATCTCCAGCATTTAAATAAACTCTGCCCCCGCCCCCCACAAAAAAAAATCACCAAGAGAAGAGAAAATTGCAAGAAATTTTAGAGCAAAGAAGATAGAAGTTCACAAACTTATTTTGCAGGGCAAGAAAATGTTTATAAAATTGCAAGGCAGATTTTGACATTAGTCATGGGGAAATTGGAAAGAATAATAAATGAGACTCTTTTTTTTTGATGAGTATCTTACCTACCTTGCCAATAGCAAGACACTTTCCTGAATAAATAAGACTTTGTGCAGTAAACTATAACAATTCACATATTTTCAAATGTTGGCACTGGATTTCCTTTGAGCAGAAGATGTGAACAGTAGTAATGATGTTTATGGACAGTATGGATTCCAGCTATTTTATCTGTATAAATCATGCATCTAACTTATTTTCCATTTCAAAAATGTTATTCCCGTAGTTTCTCTAACAATACTAGAGATAAAGAAAGCCAGTGTGATGGTTAAGATGGATAGGAGCAGAAGAATCAAATTCAAGTGAACCCCTAGCAGTGGAAATTTAGCTTGTGACTGTCATTCTTTCTAAGCCCAACTCACTTAATAGAGTTTCCTGTTTAGGGACAAACTGAAGCAAGATCTTGAGTTGTTGGGTGGAGGGCTGAATATAAATCTCCTCCTGTCCTCCTCCTTCACCACTAGCACCACCACCACCACAACAACAATGTTGTGTAAACATTATATGTTCACCATATCACATTAAGCCCTGTTACCAGTATATTAAGTCAAACTTATATGGTGTCAAATTATGACTTTATGTCATAATTAAGAAATATTGACCTGAATGGTGAATTAGAAAGACACAATTTCTGCTAAAAAAAAGATGGGATAAAATGGGGAGAGGTTTATAGTTAAAAGATTTTAAATAACAAATTGTTAGGGATTTTAGTAAGGGATTTTAGATGGGTTTTAAAGATGCTTTTAGCACGGGTTTAAATTTAATATATTTTTATTGTATTTATATTGTATTTTTGTATTGTTTTTAATATTTACCTGTGCACCGCCCTGAGTCCCTTCGGGGAGATAGGGCGGTATACAAATCCAAAAAAATAAAATAAAATAAATAAATAAATAACAATTCATAATGAAAACTTTTACCAAATGGTAAATGGGTTGGACTCAGTTCATTGCATGATTTTTTTAAAATTATATAGGACACTCTGGCATATACTACATATTCATAAAACTGGCTAGAATAATTTAAAATGTTTTGCTTTCATAATTTGATTTCAGATTTTCTTTGTGCACTCAAGAAAATGTACCTGATTGCTAACTTCAAATTATATGATGGGAAAATACTATTAGAAAAATAGGAAATCGTCTTCGAGTTAAACTACATAAACAAGCGAGCTTGGCCAATGTTAGACAGCATTGGACCATGCATGAAAAAATTGCCAACAGATATGATTGCATTAGCAAATATGAAAATAAGTTTTCTTATAATCATCCAACATTGTAAGTATGCCTGCCAGGTTCCTGTTTATAATAGCTTTTGGTAATCCTTTAATTTATTTCTTGCATTATACACTGGCAAGATCATCAGTTGAAATATTGTTCTCCCTGCACACTTTTGTGATGACTGGTAATTTTAAGAGTTTTCGGTTGGCATTTTTACCCCGCTCTTTCTGTGGTTCTGCCATGCACCTAAAGCAATCTGGCAAACTCAGTCCAGCCTACCCTGCATGGTCATGGGAGAGGAAAGGAATTAAGAATGTTGACTGGAAGAAAAAGGGGAGTGCTTGGAGTTGATAATAGATATAATGTTTGCAATAGAAACTATGGGATCCAAAAATGAACCAAGGCTGGGCTGAACATTTCAAGGAGGAATGTTCAGCTTTGTTGGTGGGTCTCTGTTGCTCACGGTGAACAAGAGACTGAGGCAAGATTCATGCACATATCTTATTTTCTTTTTATTTCTTGCTGAAGTTAATAAATGCTGTAGCTGGAGGAAGGAGAACAGTATAGCAGATAGATATTAGACCTACCATATTTTTCGGAGTATAAGACGCACCGGAGTATAAGACACACCAAGGTTTTGAAGAGGCAAATTACAAAAAAAAGTAGTAGGTAGATAGAGGGATAGAGAGGGAAAGAAAGAAAGAGAAATACAGTAGGTAGGTAGGTAGGTAGGTAGAGAGAGTAGGTAGGTAGATAATGGGATAGAGAGAGAGAGAAAAACACTTGCAGAGTGCTGGGGGGGGATCAAAAATGAGCAAAAAAAGGTCAATTTATCACGAAAACGGGCCATTTTTGTGTCAAATAAATTGCATGCATAGCCCTATGGAGACTTATAGAGTGCTGCTGGGGGCTGGGGGGGCAAAAACCCGCCCATTTTAGGCTAATTTCTGCCCTCGCCAGCCCCCAGGAGCTCTCTGGAAGCCTCCAAAAAGCTAGGCACAGCCAGTTTGGTGAAGGGGACAGGTTTCCAGGAGGCAAAAAAATGCTGTATTCGATGTATAAGATGCACTCAGATTTTCAGCCTCTTTTTAGAGGAAAAAAGGTGCGTCTTATACTCCGAAAAATACGGTACTCATTATGCTTCAATTTGGTATGCAAATCAGTTGAAAACACATAATATTGGTGTCCTCAGTGTCTCCAGTGTAGCAGTTATTGAGCCAGGATAATATTTGGAACCTAACAAAACTCCCTATCCACTGATTTTTGTTTTAAAAAATTAATATCTTAGGTTCGGTCATGCTTTGTCATCAATCACTTTGTCTGACTATCAAGTCATCAAGGCAAGTGCTTAAGATTCAGCCACCATACAAGGTAAGGAAGACACAGGTTAGAAAGGAAGTCTTCTTAGTTGTGGCCCCTACACCATGAAATACATTGTACTTGGAAAAGTGTTCGGTGCTTTACTTTATGGAATTGCTTAAAATTTAACTTTTTACCCAAGTTTTCAACAATTTTAAGGCCTAGTGAAGATGAAAGGTACCCATTTATTTTTATTGTTATTACTGTTCTATATTATTCTATTATGAGATTGCTTTTGTAGAGTATTTTGTGTATTACCCAGATTTAGGGCAGTATAAAATTGTGTCCATATAAATACATTTTTTTAAAAAAAGTGAACCAAGCAAGCTCTAAAGCAAAATGCATTATTTCTATTTACAAAAAGAGCTGTGGACCTCATAAGCAATCTTAGAGAATAACATTATGTTATGTGGCTGTGGTTAATGCTTTCTTTAGAAAGGTGTTCAGTATCCAGAAAAAACAATCATAAAGATAAGCTGGGAGTTGCAGATAGGGTTATGGACAGTTGTGTATGGCAATGGTGGTAGGGATTCACTAGGGCTTTTGTTTGGTATATTCAGTTGCTTCCAACTCTTTGGGACTTAGTGGATATAATCCTATCAGTAGTTATTGTCAATTGTCGATAACTACCTATTTGAGTTCTTGTAATCCTGCCACCTATGACATCTATGCTGTGTATATTATAGAATAGAATAGAACAGTGATGGCTAACCTTTTTTGGCTCGCATGCCAAAAGCGGGGGGAGCGCAGGGGGGGGTCCTGTGTGGGCATGACACACCCATAATGCTATGTGCATGACCCCCTGCTTTTGGCATGCTTTTTTCACCCTCCCCAGGCTCCAGAGGCTTTCTAGGAGCCCGGGGAGGGCGAAAACCGCCTCAAAAGAAGGCCTAAATCAGCTGGCTGGTGCACATAAGCGCGCTGGAGCTGACAGGGCAACGTCTCGCATGCCCTAAGAAATGGTTCCACATGCCACCTGTGGCACCCGTGCCATAGGTTCGCTGTCATGGGAATAGAATATGCCCTCTGACCAATGAATTCCCTGAGCTAAATGCTTCAACAGATGAAAATATACTACCCAACCATCTTACCCTTAAAATGCCCACTAAAAATTGTATGCCAAATATCATAAAGATTTCTTTGCTACTTCTCTAATTTACAGTATGTAGAGGGAATAGGGAATGAGCTTGAGGGACATGAAGAAGATCTGCCATCAAGGCAAAGATCAAATCAGAGGAGCTTGAGCTCAGACCAAGAAAGTAATGTGAGAAAGCAACTCAGATAAGCCCCTCCCTAGTTTATATGAAGATATGGTGATTTGCATCAGACTTGGAAAATTCTACTATAGCTGTGTTAGGAAACTACCAGCTAGGATGGAAGGAGGGGTCAAGCAAGTGCCTAGCCTAGCTTAGAGTCGTTGTGCAGCTGATAGCAGCAAAACATGACTCCCCCAAGATCCATGAAACCTTATTTGGTCATCCCCATCAATATAGTGAGATTCTTGTAGCATGTGTGGCAAACAATAAAATTATTGACTTTGGATATTCATGAGAGGCTATAATTGTCAGGAACAAGCTGTTATAATAAAATAGTCCCAACATATATGATACTAGTTTCTTAGTCTGATCTACTTTGTTGGGTTGGCATACTGCCTTGTCATTTCATACACTCAGGAACATTGCAGACTTATTTTGCATTTATTTTACTAGATTGCAATTATAAATAATGATGGATGAGAGAAAATACATGGATTAATTGCTAAAATATCTTTTCCATAGCCTTCCGATTTTAAAAACATTATCATAATATATTAGTACTGTAAACCTATTACATTTATGTTCTACTAGTATTTTTCCTAGTTTGTTGCTGTTCACTTGTTTTTAGATATTTCATGCTGATGACTGATATTTTAACCACCATAGTGACTAATTGTGCCAATATTTTATTTCAGAAATTCCTTCATAATAAAGTGAAAGCCAATGATAGGTCAGAAATGAAATTAGCATGAGAATGAGAGGGCAGTGACAATGCAAATTGTGAATTATGGACTCAAATACAATAATGTGATGCAATAATGGTACGAGAGATTGTATTATGATGTCATACACACTTATCCTTTCTTCACCACTGTGACTAGCATTCACCCCTGTGGTCTTACTCAGAAGACTTCTGTAAAAATATCAATGACACCTTTCCATCTGGAAAAACTTAAAAAAATTTAAAGCTCAAGGATTCCACTATTTCACAATAGAAATACAGCCTTGAAATAAAGAAGATTTTGGAAATGGAGGATTTTCTTAATAGTAGCCATCCTGTCAAAATCACTTCAAGACTACATTTAGGAAGTGGAAATAAAAACAATTATGACATTCAGCGATCTCAGGTCATTTTCTCCTTAAACAAAATTACTGTTTATTCAACTCTTCAAAAGAGCGCTGGGGTAAAATTTGTATTCATTTTGGGAGGGTATGCAAACCAAAAATCCCAATATTTGTACTGAGAAATTGATGTTCATTTCAACTTAACCAAAAGCTCCTGTGTGACCATTCAGAGTTCTGGATGGATATTTTATAAACCAAAAAGCCAAAGGTGAGAAATTGTTCTGGCATAAACCAAATGCTACATTTAGCTGTAAAATTTTCATACCACCGTATTTCCTCCAAAATAAGACCTAACTGGAAAATAAGCCACAAGTATAATTTTTCAGGATGCTCGTAATATAAGCCCTACCTAAAAATAAACCCCAGGTTAGAGCGTTAGCCAGATGGATGCATTTAGTATCGTATTTCCACCAAAATGAGATCTAACTGGAAAATAAGCCCTAGTGCGTCTTTGTGGAGCAAAAATTAATATAAGACATGGTCTTATTCTTGGGGACACAAGATAGCTATTGAGTATGGAGACGATCATGTCATGGTTTGTGGATGGATACTTTGCTGCCTCTAGATCAGGGGTTCCCAAACTTGGCAACTTTAAGACTTGTGGACTTCAACTCCCAGAATTCTATGCCAGCTATGGGAGTTGAAGTCCACAAGTCTTAAAGTTGCCAAGTTAGGGAACCCCTGCTCTAGATCTTAATAACTTCAAAGTTCATATCAGAGAGTTCTATAGCAAAATATAGCTGTCGGTCAAGCACAAACATATCATTCAGCAAGATGGTGTTCCCACACCAGTTCTACAAGAGTATGGATGAAACCAATGCAATGTTAGAGAATGCCCAGGTCAAAGTCAAGAGTCAAATATCTTAGAAATGTAATTCTAGACTTCAAACAAGCAGCTAGAAAATCACCAAATGTTGCTATGTTGAGCAGTTTCCCCAAGAGTAATGAGCTAAAATTCCTACCCAGTGATGTGAAAGATTGCTTACAAATTACAGGAAGTATTTAGTTGGAGTATCTTCAGCTAAAGATGATACAACCAGTTACTGAATCTAAGGGGCGATTACTTTTTTACATAGGCGCCTAGCATATTTAATTATGAATAAGTAAAACAATCACCATGTTCTGGTTTTATTCATTTGCCAAGGCTCCCTGTATAAAGCAAAGACCCTTATGAACCTCTGATTAAATGAATGATAAAGCTATGCAATAATCCAAAAACTATTGAAAGTTTCTTCGTTTTAACCATCTTATACAATGTGATGGAAGTGAAATCAGTTTTCAATTATTTTTAACGAAATATGTATACTTCCATTATATCTATAGCCACGCTTCATATATATTTTTCTTCTTTCACACCAGTGAAGAAAGTTGAAAAACTAAGCATGAAAAGTAATAAGCTCTGAAAAAAAAAAGCTCACTTTAGGTATGAGAGAAAAATAGCCATGTCTATGGCATGGTAAAACAAAACATTTTGACAATTGGAGACAGATTTCACCAAAGCATTAAGGTTCACCCAAGGTATTTTTGCATGAAATTGGTGAATTGCACTTTGAAACTAAAATCTAAAGCATTGTTCCACAATCTTAGAAAGTTTAATTTATATGAACTTCAGCTGGCTGGGGAATTCTGGGAGTTGAAGTCCATATATCTAAAAGTTGCTAAATTGAAACATTGGTCTAGAGCAGGGGTAGTCAACCTTTTTATACCTACTGCCCACTTTTGTATCTCTGTTAGTAGTAAAACTTTCTAACCGCCCACCAGTTCCACAGTAATGGTGATTTATAAAGTAGGGAAGTCAATTAAATTAAAAAAAGGAAAGTGCTTCAGTATTGGACAAAACCCATACCGCCCACCATAAAAGCTGGAATGCCCACTAGTGGGCGGTAGGGATCAGGTTGACTACAACTGGTCTAGAGCTGTGATGGCAAACCTATGGCATGCATGCCACAGGTTGCGCACAGACCCCTTTCTGCAGGCATGCGAACCATCACCCCAGTTCAGTTCCACCACACATACGTATGTACCTTCTGCCAACCAGCTGTTTTTTTGGTCTCTGTCATGCATTTGCAGGGGAAGGGTGCATGCGGTAGATATGTGTGCATGAGCGGGGGCGGGAAGCATGTGGGAGATGTGTGCACATCAGTGGAGGGCTGCAGGCGGTATGCCCTGGTACTGGCATACCGGAGCCTGCCCGGAGCACCGCATACCATTCCAGTACGGTGCTCTGGAGGGCCCACTCATCCGCCCTCACTCCTTACCTCTACTTTAAGCTTTTGGTGCTTCCACACACAAGCATGGTGCGTACAGCGCCTGTGCAACGCTCTGGTGAGCAGCTGGAACGTCGCAGAGGCTTGCGGAAGTGTCACAGGTAGATATGATGCATGCATGTGCCACGCATGTGTGCGCATCCACCATGTGGGTGACGCTGGGCCTGTCCAAACCACTGGTACACATGCACGGGGTGGGGGGTGATGTGCACATGCACAGGGGCGGGACACATGTGGGGGGTTGTGCATATATGCATGGTGGGCCAGGGGGAGCATGGGGGGTGTTGCACACATGGGAGGTGGAACATGCAGGGGGATCACATGCACATTGCATGTGGGTGCACACACGGGCTTTTGGTATGCGACGACAACACGGTTAGCCATCACTGGTCTAGAGAGAAGGAACACTGTTGGGAATGACATTCATCAACATTTAGGGAGGTTGTCTGTTCCAACCGATGCAACTCCAGGAGCCTCTCTTTGTTTACCCTTCAAATACAATCTATAAAGCAACTGTTCATCTCTTTGGAGCAGGACAAAGGATAGATATAAGACAGACCTCAAATTGAGTTTGTCATTTGCCTTCTCCAAAGGAGATATGATTTATGTTTATGGTAAAATATTTGAAATGTCATTTAAGGGGAAAACAAATGGCACTCAGATTGCAGGGAGAGAAAGGGAGAGAGAAAGGAAGTAGAGAATGGAGGAACAAAAGAGTCAATGTAGAACTTGGAAAAAAGACATTGTTTTCTCCTCATGCTTATGAATGCAACTTATTGAATTGTAAAAATTATAATGTCTTTCCCAGCCTTTTCCTTAAAAGAGATTTGTTAGCTACATTAATGAATTTTAATACGTACATTAATATACATTAAACATCTAGGTTATCGTACATTAACATGGCATTAGATGTGAATAATAACAATGTTTTATATAGGAAAATATATTTTATATTGGAAATGGTTAGAATGCTTGACAAGTGACTTATATCCATAACAATTTCATTTAAATATTGCTATTGCATCACATCTATCTTAGTTGCCATTTTATGGATCCTTTTTAAAAATTCATTTTGGCATGACCTCTTTGAGACTGGAACTTAGTGCCTCTAGCCTACATATTCAATTGCACTTGTACTTGTTCCTGTTCAATTACATTTCAAAGTGCAAAAGCCAGTAAGTACCCAGACACGAACTGCATTTACTATTCTGGGACTTTTCACAAATTATAACTTGCGTTGGGTTATGCATGGTAATGTAGGCAAAAAAGCCAGAAGGAAATCCATAACTTTGTTCCAAATGATAAGCTGTCTTATTTGACATAGAACGTGCATAATTTGGTAAATGTTTCTTTGCAAGTCACAGCATTTCAACGATCCGAGCATAGTTTTGGAATAAATCTGGACTAGAATTCAATGAATTTATGCTTACCCTGAATGTTCTGATCTGGTAGCTGCATACTTTAGAAAGTACTTACCTCCTCATAATTCTCCAATGCAAATGCATACGTGAATCAGGGATCCGTGCTAATATTCAATTGCATTCAGATTTCCTTTGAACAGAACTTTTTTTCTTGGGGTGAATGGTAGAATGCAATATGTCTGGAAATGCATCCAGGCACTTATTATATACTAGCCTTCCCGGCCACGCGTTGCTGTGGCCCAGTCAGGAGGGACATACCCCTCATCAACTCAAGGGTGGAGTTTCTCCCCCTCTCTCTATCCCTCTACCTACCTACCTACTGTATTTCTCCCTCTCTCTATCCCTCTACCTACCTACCTACCTACCTACCTACCCACCTACCTACTGCATTTCTCCCTCCCTCCCTCTATCCCTATAGCTGCCTACCTACCTTTGGACAGAGTATTTTATGTCATAAAGGATGACATAATACCTGTGGCCCACTGCTCTCTCTGTATCCATCTACCTACCTTTTTTACATTTCCGTTGTGTGTACCTGGCACAGGTGTGACATCTACACAATCTACATGTATCATTGATGCCGTACTTGAAAGGAACGTTGTGTGAAAATTTGGAAGTGATCGGTGCAGTACTTTTGGAGATTAGCGGTTTTGAACAAACTCGTTACATTTTTATTTATATAGATTGAGGCCTTTTCTGTACTCTCATTAATTGGGATCGGCTTAATACATGGGTGACACTGTTAGTATGGTTATAACAGATTAATATTTCAATCAGATGTGCCACAATGAAGACTTATTTGGCAAAAATGAATCAGACTGAAATTTTTCATCTCTCTTATGATATCTTTATGGAAGGGGGAAAAATCTGCTATATTAAATCATATGCCCCAATACAATCCCTCCCAGTAGAGCCATTGTCTTCACCCAGCAAACTCTCGGGAGCCTAATAGAAATCTCTGGGATCTGGCAAGTTCACCAATCAGGGAGTGTACAAATAATCTTCTATTACTACCTCCTCATTAAGACCTTGCTGAATATGTTTTTAAAGTGAGAAAAAAGGCCTTTTAGAATAGATAAGGTCAAGACACAGATGCACAGCAATTCTAGGAATATTGCTTTATTATGGTGGGATATAATTAGATGTTGAGATTCTAGAAAGAGTACAGAGAAGAGCAACAAAGATGATTAGGGGACTGGAGGCTAAACATAAAGAATGGTTGCTGGAATTCGGTATGTCTAATTTAATGAAAAGAAGGACTAGGGCAGAGGTGGGTTGCTCCCGGTTTGGCCCACATCGGGTGAACTGGTAGTAGTAGCAACAGGGGGCTCTGCCCACCTGCCCAGATGCTTCTTCGCATGTGCAGTGAAGCGTGTGAGTGAACCGGTTGTAAAAAATTTGGAAACCCACCTCTGGACTAGGAGTGACGTGATAGCAGTGTTCCAATATCTCAGGGGTTGTTACAAAGAAGAGGGAATCAAGCTATTCTCCAAAGCACCTGAAGGCAGGACAAGAAGCAACGGGTGGAAACTAATCAAGAAGAGAAGCAACCTTGAACAAAGGAGAAATTTCCTGATTGTTAGAGCAAATAATAAGTGGAACACCTTGCCTCCAGAAAATGTGAATGCTCCAACCTTGGAAGTTTTTAAGAAGAGATTCGGCAACCATTTATCTGAAATGTTATAGGGTTTCTAGAGGGTTGGACTAGAAGACCTCCAAGGTCACTTCCAACTCTGTTATTCTGTTATGCTGTTAATTACAGAATCCTGAAGTCCTGTTTAAGCATACTTCTCCAAGATGCTCCTTCATGGGTTGTTTTTTTTTCATACTAAGGTCATGTCTAAATTCCTTTACATCCAACAACAACTAGCCATTCAATTTAGAAAGCACAATAAAATGATAGCTGTGATATCCAAGGAGAGACAACTGTGCTTGACATTGAGAAACTACCCACCTGGAGCTCCAACATTAATGCTGACAATCTGCTCCCTTAGTTATTTTCAACTGTGCTGGTAGATCAGGGCTGTCAAACTCCCAGCCTATGGGCCTGATGTGTCACATGCTGGCCACACCCGCACCCAGTTTAGCAAGGGAGGAAAAAAGTCCCAATACATCACGTGATTATGTAGGTTTGACACCCCTGTGGTAGATGAACCAGAAGTCAGTTGGTTTAATTGTAAAAGAACTACAGAAACTCAATAAAGCTATGAGAACACAGCTGGGTGGCATGGATTCTGGATCCTGCAAATACAGTTGATCAACGCAAAGCTAATTTTAGCTGTCAGAAACTCTTCCCACTCTGTCAAATAGCAGAAGATGAAACATATTTGACATTTTTGCATGCAGTTAGAAGAAACAAAAATCTTATGATCCTGCTACCTCTTAAAAGAGAAGCAGCTGCATTTTGACAGCTTGTTTGGAAGTTGCAGCTAAAATAGGCAGCTGAGCCAATTCCCTCCTCTGATTCTCTGCAGCAGTTATATTGTGAATCTTCAAAGAAATGCAAAGTAGAGTGGTGCCAATATCAAAGATTATGTTGTCAGCTTGAATATTGTCCATTATCATTTCTCTTTATATCAAATGCCTTTGGCTAGAGACAGATGTTAGCTGAACGTTGGATGAGAGGGACCCATCAATGCTCATCACTCTTGATCTTTTTTTTTGTCATGGTTTGTGAAATGCATGAGATAGAAAAAAATGGGCATCCTGTCTACTCAGCATTGTCCCATGTGAAAACAGCCATTGGTCCATAATCTCAGGCAGGCAGGGAACTCTTCTGGCTTAATTTCCCTGATCTTTCCTTTTAGTCAGTAGCATAGTTTAATAAGGCTAAACTATGGACTTAGTGGTCATGTGATGCTGTCCTTCTCAGATGGCAACATGTATTACTTTAATATACAGTAACTACCACATGTGGAACACTTCATTTTTCTAAATTGGATCCAGGAATTTCTTTTACGCTTTGCCTGATGGCATTACTGCTTTCCCGGAAATGTTGGAGTTCCTTTGGCTGAATTTGTGTAGGTTATATATTGTTGTGCTGAATTAACAGTCATTTCCAACTTATGATTCTGACTGGAGAAATGTGTCTTCTGTTTTCTTCCAGAGTAAGTTTCTAAGTAAGTTGCTCAAGTAAGCACCATACAGATAACTGTAAACACTTACATAGATATATAGTAGTAATACTTAACACATGAACGCCAACTAGCACCATACAAATAACTGTAAACACTTGAATAAATATACTGTATAGTAGCAATTCTTAACATATCTTTATAAAGATGGGAGACGTAGCATTAGGAAAATGGCTAATGCCAGCTGATTAAATTATCCGCAGTTTAATAGAATGTTTGACTTGACTGTCTGAAATATAATAAACATGGTTATTTCACTCCACATTAGTAATTTTTCATAGTGCTTTATCTCCTGACTTTAAGGGACTTGCCAGCTTTTTAGCCCACAAAAACACCTGGAATATAGGAAGATCACAGGAAAGCGTGTGACAACAGCCTTTAGCTAATATATTAAGCATGTAGTGAGCTTTGGTTAATGCTTTTTAAATATTATTCTCATCTCTACCAGGTCAAACTGCAGCGATGACATTGGAATGTTTAAATGCTCTTGGGAAGCATGACAAAAAGAAGATGAGACTAAAAAGAATCTTTTACAAATGCCAATGCAAGAGTATTTTCCATAGGAGTAGTATTCAAAACTTAACCCCCTTCATGCAAGTTGAGATCAAGAAAAAAGTCTCTCATCCCATCCCATCTCAGAATCATAGAATTAAATTGTGAAGTTGGAAGGAGTCATGTAAGGTCATCAAGTCCAGCTCTCTCCTCAATGCAGAATCCAGATTAAAGCATTTCTGTGAGATAACTGACCTCTTCTAGCAAGGAGGACCATACCAGAGGTGGTATTCAGCAGGTTCTGACCAGTTCTGGAGAACCAGTAGCAGCAATTTTGAGTAGTTCAGAGAACTGGTAAATACCACCTCTGACTGGTCTCGCTCCCATCTATTCTCTGCCTCCTGAGTCCCAGCTGATCGGGAGGAAATGGGGATTTTACAGTATCCATTCCCTGGAGTGGAGAGGGAATGGATATTTTACAGTATCCTTCCCCTGCCACACCCACCAAGCCATGCCCACCAAGCTACACCAACAGAACCAGTAGTAAAAAAAATTGAACTCCACCACTGGGCCATACCATCTTTCTAGCTAACTGGTTGCATTGTCAATTCATCCCTGCTGTTAGAAAGTTCTGCTAACATTCAGTTGTAATCTGATGTACTTAAATTTCTTATTTTGTGTTGTAATCGGATGTATTTAAATTTCTTATTTTGTGCCTGTATTCTGTATATATGTAACATATGTAATTAATTGCCAGTTTGCTGTAGTGATTAAGGCATACGACTAGAAACTGGGGAACCATGAGTTGTAGTAGGCGCAAGCTAGCAGGGTGACTTTGTTCCAGTAGTGGGTTTCAAATTTTTTAGAACCTACTCTGTAGGTGTGGCCTATTTTGTGGGCGTGGCTTGGCAGTCATGTGACAGGGTGGGAGTGGCCACCTTTTAAAATGTAGTGAAACTAATTTAACAACGCTCTTCCTTAGCAACCAAAATTTTGGGCTCAATTGTGATAATAAATTCTCTTTCTTTCTTTCTTTCTTTCTTTCTTTCTTTCTTTCTTTCTTTCTTTCTTTCTTTCTTTCTTTCTTTCTTTCTTTCTTTCTTTCTTCCTTTCCTATCCTTTCCTTTCCTTCCCGTTGGGTCACTGGCAGCGGCGGGCCAGATTTATTTCCAGGTACGCCAGTGGAACCCCCTCTCACCAGTTCTCTAAATTTCACCAACCGACTCTCGCGAGTAGGTGCGAGCCTGCAGAAACCCACCACTGCTTTGTTCAGACACTTTTTCTCATTTCTAGGAAGGAGCCAGTGACAAACCACTTCTGAAAAACCTTCCAAGATAACTGCAAGAACTTGCCCAGGCAGTATACTAAAATAGACCAGATTGAATGGAAAGGTTTTTTTTTAAATCGAACAGGCAGAAGACTAGCAAAGAGCATCCATGAGCACCCAACTAGCAGTCAGAAGACATAATGAAAACTCCTTAATTTTACAACACAGACTCAGTTGGAAAACTGTGAGCATCCTGGATCAAGCCAAATCCAAAAATGCCAAAGAGTTCCTGGAGGCCTGGCACTCAGACAAATCGACCATGTCCATACCACTCAAAAGAGACAACTTAAAAAAATCCAACAGAATTTGGATTCAACAGAACAAAAAAAATCAAAATAGCAGTAGTGGCAGCTAGAATATCTTACCTTTTCATAGTCCAAAAAGTCAGAGGATCCATAAATCTTGGAAAAGGTTAAATTTAGTCTAATCGCTTTAGTGGGAATCCTGCGTATTAAATCTTTTCCAAATGATTTGAGATCTGAGGCTCAGCTAAATTGAGCAATCACTGTGCTGTCACAATACTGGCTGGAAATCTAAATAATTATAGGTGGAGCAATTTAGTTTATTTCAGTCCTTAATAAAAAACAGTTATGTTTTTTATTACTGCAATAGCAATTCCAAATTAGATTATGCTGTTAATGTAGTTATGGTAAAGACAGAAAAACTACCCCACATGAAGTATTTTAAAACATTACTGTGTAAGATTTAACTCTTGCTGAAGCTAATAGTTTTAAAACCTAGGGTACAAAACTTCCCAACTTCCCATCAGTATATAATTTATGCTTTGGCATGCTTTCATTAATGGCTGTTCTTCCAGCCATTAAGTTGAAAAAGAGCTACAAGAAATGGGGGAACCAAAGAGAAGGTCAATCTATGGAAATACTGCGATTGCTTTTATGTCATTATTTACATCTTCTGTCACACAGTGCTCGGAGAGGGGAAAAGCTAATTTGTAGACAAAAATGATATGGTGATATAAGAATTGATTCACAACTGAGCACGGAAGGTGAGTATCGTTTTGAGAAAGTCAACGTAGGAAATCTGTGCAGATGAAAAGGAGGATCCTTTGCACATTCCATAGAAATAAAGCTGAGAATATTTTTCTTCAGCTGTGAGGTTTTCTGTATGGAATCTACAAAGGATCATTCTCAACTTCAGATCTCACCAATTATTGTGCTCCCGGAAGAATTTAAAAAAAGCCAATCATATTAGGATTTTTTTAGTTTAAAAAAGTAATCTCCTGTGTTTGTTTCCCTTTGAAACTTACGTCAGTACAGCAGCACTGTCAAGTATATTAAACTCTTCTTATCTGCATGAACCACATTTGCCAGTCAGAACTTTTTATTATGTTACTCCTATTGTTTTCACAACAAATGGTTTTCTTTGCTTTATGCCAGGGATATGCAAACTTGGGAACTTTAAGACTTGTGGACTTCAACTCCCAGAATTCCCCAGCCAGCTGCTGGCTGGGGAATTCTGGGAGTTGAAGTCCACAAGTCTTAAAGTTCCCAAGTTTGGACATCCCTGCTTTATGGAGACATTCAACATTTATTTTTCTTTCTATTTTTCCCACATAAAAGCACTAAAGGTTTTTAAGAAGAGATTGGACAATCATTTGTCTGAAATGGTAAAGGACAGTAATGGCTAACCTTTTCTGGACCGAGCACCCAATCCCCCCAAATGCAATGCGCATGCACCCTGCCCTGTGCATGTGTGCACTCTCCCCATGTGGCCCCATGTATGCATGCATGGCCCTTGCATGTATACCCTGCCCACCCTTGCATGCGCACGCCCCCATCCCCTTGTGCATGAGCAGCTGAGACCCGAAAACCAGTTGGCCAGCAGGAGGTATGCACGTATGCGCAGTGAAACTAAACTGGGGCTACGGCTCACACATGCCATAGGTTCACCATCACAGATATAGGGTTTCCTTCTTGAGCTGAGGATTTGACTGGAAGATTCCAAGGTCCCTTCCAACTCTGTTATTTTGTATTAAAAGTAAGCATTCATTTCAATAGAAGACATTTTTGTCAGGATGTCCAAAGTATCAATAATGGAGCCTAAAAAACAGATGTTGATTTTTCTAATGTCATAAATTGCTGTTATCTAACAGTAAAGTGTGAATATTTACATTGCATTAATATACCGTAAATGTGAAGAATAGTTCTGAATATCTTGATATATAGTTGATGGACTTG
Source organism: Rhabdophis nuchalis (assembly GCA_039707465.1). Classification (NCBI taxonomy): domain Eukaryota; kingdom Metazoa; phylum Chordata; class Lepidosauria; order Squamata; family Natricidae; genus Rhabdophis; species Rhabdophis nuchalis. Next base: position 149,945,691 of record CM077645.1, read on the forward strand.
TTTACTCTGCTCATTGTTCATAGTGATAATGGTTGAAATCTCAATCTACCCTTTGTTCCTGAATATAAGCGCTCCCATAAAATATTGCAACACAGCAGCAGCCATGAGGTGACCACACTCGCCACCTCTTGCACCTCAAAAATAATAAGACCTCCCCAAAAATAAGGCCAAATGCTTATTTCGGGGGTCAAAAGAAAATAAGACCCGGTCTTATTTTCAGGGAAACACCGCATATGTTCCTGCTCTTTCATGATGATTTGGGACATGCATTTTTATGAATCAGTGATATATCAGAGTTAAATTAGTATTTTTAAATTAATATTTTTATAATGTTAGGGGTAAAAAACACCCCCGTTGGAAAATAAATAGCGGAATAGTGCAATATACCGGACAGTAAGAGATATGTTGCTTTAAGCATACAATAACTATCAAACACTGATAGTAGGAAAAATAAATAGTCTTTACATTTGTAGTAACTAAAATACTTCTTCCAAACAGTGATAGTAACTCTTCCAACAATAAACAGTCCTTCACCAAAACCACAGTTATCTTACAGTAATGCAAACAATGATACTTCTTCAGTCTTCAGCTCCTCCCCAGTAGCAATTAGGAAGCAAAGGAAAACAAAAGGGATGAACTGTGTTCTCAGCTACCTTTTATGGTTGAGCTGGGAAGCACAACCAATCAGATTCAACATAGTCCTTAAAGTTACATATACTCTTTAAGAATCCTGGCTTATATATATTGTCAACCCAACATCAGGATAATTATCCTAACATGTTTGGGATTAAAAATGTTCATGATAGACTAGAAGCATGCAGGTCCGCTTGGTGTCTAGATATCCTAAACACATATCTTATCTTATAGTCCAGTGATGGCAAATCTTTTTTGGCTTGCGTGCCAAAAGTGGGGGGAGTGCAGTGGGGACATGGGTGGGTGTGCCACACCCATAATGCTATGTACATGACCCCAGTGTGCATAGGCGCACAACCAGAGCTCTCCCTGTTTTTAGAATGCTTTTTTCAGCCTCCCCAGGTGCCAGAGGCTTTTTAAGTTTGAGAACGGACTTCCAGTTAGCTCATAGGGCTGGTTTTTCGTGCTCCGGGGGCTTCAGGGAAGCTCCTGAAGCTTCCGGAGGGCGAAAAATGGCCTCAAAAGAAGGCCAAAGTCAGCTGGCCAGCAGGCACATGTGCACTGGACAGCTCACAGGGCAACACCTCACTTGCCGTGACAAATGGTTACACGTGCCACCTGTGGCATGCGTGCCATAGGTTCGCCATCATGGTTATAGTCAAATGCCGTTTATAGAATCAATTGCCTTTTATAGAGCTCTATTTCTAAAATCCAATATAATCAAAGTTATAGTTTAGATCCAGGTTTTACCACCACACACACACACAAAAAGCTGAACTTCAGAAGAAAAAGGGATGATGGTACTTTGGAGCCTTTACTAATAAACCTACCTTCCAAACCTGGCAGGTTCCTTTGGACGACACATTTTATTTTTCCCAGCATGTATTATCTGAGGAACAATGACATTGTCACATCTGGTGGGCACCAGGTTAGAGACACCTGCTGCAAATCATTCCATTAAACTGGGGTGATGTTAGCTGCCAATTTTCATTTAAGATGTACTTTGATTCGCTCTGACAAAGCCACGTCGCATTTAAAATATTTCCAGATTTTTATAAATGAACTCCAGGAAAAAAAAAACACCAGCTACAACATAAATTAGAACAGCTTGTGGCAGGTTCTCATTATATTTTGATCTCATTGCAAAGTATACAAATTGAAATATTTTTATTAGGAAATTGTAAAGAAAGCAAAACTAATAAGAGCACAGATTGAGAGTTAGGGAAATGCATACATTTTACCTGGAATCAAAAATTACGATTTGTTTAATGGCATATTTTAATTCCTGTTCGAGCACTTCTAAGTTGCCTTTCTTATATCAAAATTAAAATATTATTCGGCATAGTATGTGGTGTTTTCCTTGAAATTCAACTGGAACCAAATGTGGCAGTTGAACTGGTTTAAATTGTTCCAACTGTACTCATACTGAAAGATCTGATCTGGCATTAATTTATTAATTGACATTGTATATACTGCACTTTTATCAGAGTTATTGGTATATCAGTTTCAGTTCAACCAGCCGATTTAGGGATTTGTGTATCTGAAAAACTTCCATCTAATTTTAATCTGCAACAGAAGCAAGGCTGCTTTTTACCAGCAAAGGGTCTCAGGCTAGTTGTCTTGTAATATTATGATTATTTCCCTTCCTTTTTCTGCTTTCAGGCAAAGTAGTCTGAAACCATTATTATTGTTTATTAATGGGTGGCATTTATATTATTTTCTTATTCTAAGACAAAGGTGATTTGAATACATTTTATAAATTACTTTCTATCTTTTAATCATTTAAAAATATTGGTCATTTGAAAATTTACTCTTTATTGTTATACCTTGAGCATTTTGGGGGAATGTGGGAGCAAAGAAAAACTATGAATCCCATGAATGAATGAATGAATGAATGAATGAATGAATGAATGAATGAATGAATGAACAAATGAAGTGCCTAGATAATAGAATGCCTGAGAAAGTAATTTGTCTGCTATGTTAAAAGAAATAAATGGAATACAAGTATATTTATTAAATAAATACTTCTAGACTAGCACAACTCCACACTGAGTAAATTATTTATTTCAAAATGTGACTACAAATGATACGTAAAATATATGGCCTGGCTTAAATTTTGTTCACATACAGTAATTGTGAGCAGTTCCTACTACTACAGTTAGCTTCCTTTGAATGAAAGATCACTAGACTCTTACGATGTTTAGAAATATTTACATTTGCAAGTCTATCATGAATCAATCCTAAAACAAGTCAGGAAAAGCAGATATTTTCCCCTAAATTGACATAATCTGATAGTCCCCCTTCAAGAAGATGGGATGAGGAGAGGAGAGAGAGGAGAGGAGAGGGGAGGGGACGGGAGAATCCCCTGCTCCACCTACAATGTTTGGGACACATTTTTCTTTTGTTGACATATTTCTACGACTGTATTTTTATATTTAAAATTCCTTTATGATATTTCCAAGGCTAATTCAAGCATGTAAAATGTTTGCTTTTGTACTCCGAAAGAGCAAAGTGGCAATCAGTGATCTTGACCTGAAATTCAAAATAAAATTAATTTCTCCTCTCTTGGATTTGAGAACAGAATAGATATAGAGTAGGTGGATAAATGGAGATCTATCTGTCACCGTCTTCACAGATTCACTTTCCCGAATAGAGAAGCAGACTGTACATACAACGCAGAAGAGCTTAGTATCAGAATTGATGCCTTCAGGAAATAGGCTACAGTACTGACTTCCTTGATGTTGTACCTACTTAAGGCAAGTTTGAACTTGGAAATATCATTTGAAGTTTGTCAGGATAAATGATTCTTAAAAGCTTATCTTTGAATTATATGTGCAAACACTGTGTGTGTGTGTGTGTGTGTGTGTGTGTGTGTGTGTGTGTGTGTGTGTGAGAGAGAGAGAGAGAGAGAGAGAGAGAGAGAGAGAGAGAGAGAGAGACCACTACTTTATAATAGTATATTGAATCAACCTTTTCAATCCAAAAAGTTGATGCTGTCCTATTTCATTTTTTTGCTATTGGGATGTTCATTAACAGTCTGATTATTGAGAAGAATGAGGGAGAGACAGAGACAAGGAAGTAGACCGCTACAAGTGGACTTGGTGGACTTCTCACAACTACTGCAATATCGTATATCGTTTAGCATTTGTTGGAGTTAAGTTATGCATCCCCTTTTCTTGAGGAACTTAAGAGGGTGGACATAGCATCCTCTTCTCCAATTTTCCCTGCACTATAACAGCACTATAAGAAAGGCTGGTTTAGGAGAGGGAATGATTGGTCCTTCAGCAATTTTTCATGGCCAAGGATAGACTTGAGTCTCCATGATGCCAGTCCAACAGCTTAACCACTACATCACAACATTTTATACACACTATTATCTGGCATCAGAACATTATGGTTGCTCTACATCATAATAACACAGAAAGCCAGTTTGGTGTACTAGTTAAGGCACCAAGCTAGAAACTCTGTTTAATCCTGCCTTAGCCATGAAGCCAGTTGGATGATATTGCACCAGTTACTCTGTCTCAGCCCTAGGTAGCAAAAAATAAGAAAGACCACTTCTAAAAATCTTGCCAGGAGATCTATCCACGCATCAGCAGGAGTCAACATTGACTCAAAGGGAAGCTTCCCCTCCCCAACAAAGTGGACTAAGGGGAGATGTAACAGATATATAAAACAAAAACTGCAACATTGGAATGGCTCTACCATGTGCATGTCTCTAAAAACAATACTTGATAAAGTAGATCATGTTTTGTGAAATAATCAAACTACCCTTGTAAAACAATTCTCCTTCTCCTAAAACGTATGGCCAGTAAGTCTGCAGTTATTTTTGAAGTTTTCAGGTATACTTGATCTGAAAAGGAAACAACAGATACAATATTAAATATTTCGTGGGGGCTTCCATTTCAGTTTATCTAAGATTTATACCACTTCTTAAACTTAGGAAGTGTGCTTCTTTTGAGATGTGTAATAAAAGATAAGCAGCCAAATTATACCACAAATAGGGAAAGACGAATAAGCTTGCAACTCAAAGCCTTTGGTACTTGGGGTTGAACATGGATATTCCATGTTTGACCTGTTATACTCCTCAAGTAAAAGTTGGCCACATTTGTGAATGCTTAATTCTTTCTCAACCAGGTGAGTCTATCTATCAGGGCATAATTGTGCAGAAGATGGTAAGGTTTATGGGTACGCATATTAATTGCTTCCTAGGTGCTGTGAAAACGTGGTTTGTTGTTGTTAGTTGCAAAGTATTGTCTGACTCATCGCGACCCCATGGACAATGTTCCTCCAGGCCTTTCTGTCCTCTGCCATCCCCTGGAGTCCATTTAAGCTAACGCCTACTGCTTCAGTGACTCCAGCCAGCCACCTCATTCTCTGTCGTCTCCTTCTTTTGCCTTCGATCTTTCCCAGCATTAGGCTCTTCTCCAGTGAAAATGTGGCTTACCGGGAGCTAACATCCATATGAACTGTGTTTGGTACAAGTTTGGGCTGTGTGTCTTTAAGAATGAGAGCTGGTTTCCTTCTTTCTCTTGTTCTGCAAACCAGATTGGTTACATTAAATTCCTGTGTTAATGTTTCATCAATTAGCTTTTCTTCCTTTCCATTTTTTTTTCATTGTTTGACTTTTGCTTTGTTTTATTCCTTGTATAATTAAGATGTTTAACATTGTTCCTTCCTGTGGTTGGGACACATTCACTTAAAGCTATTTTATTCTAAATCAAGACAGAGGGCAAATGGAAGCAATTAGAATTAAGGGCTGGTTTATCCTTTCACCCTTGCCTCTCCCCCCCTCACCCCCCACAGCTTCCACCCTAAAATGCAGTGATGTCTCTCTTTGTAAATGATACTATCTTTGCCGCTTCATCCTCCAGATTTCCCTTCTCTTATTCATAAGGACTCCAGCCAATGTAGGATCATCTGCAAATGTGCACGAGGCTGTTGCAGGCAGGAACCTCTGCCTCTCCATCCAACCATTCATTTATTCCGCACGTTTCAGTTTAGCCACATTTCACTGGTGATATATAATTTGTTCCAGGTCAGTTTTTCAGAGGGGAGGAGGAGGCTGTTGTTACATTGGACGTCAGTAGGTGGCGCTTCAACACTACTCACCTGCTACATTGCTTAAGGTTTATTCACAGAACCGCCCGCAACTCTCTCACTAAGGTATCTTAAACCTTGTGATGTCCTCTTTCCACGTGTGTATTGTGTCAGGTGGTTTTTTTAAAAAAATCTGTGACCTCCACAGTGATGATATGCAGCTCAGGAGGTCACAATGTTATTTCTTGCCTGGTTTGATCTTTCTCACTTTGAAAGGAGGGAGGGGGGAAGACTCCAGATAGGTTGTATCGATAAAGTCACCTATTTATTATTTTTAGCATAGTACAAATTAAAGGAGGGGCATCACGTAAGCCTCCACAAATAGGAGGCAAGGTGGGAATGGAGACATAGAAAATGCCGACAGAGTGACATAATAGCACATATTCCTTGGTGTTCATTGTTTGTGGGGAAAGGAGAAAAGGAAGAGGACAACTTCCACGCTAAATCAGCCCCGTTCACATTTTCAGTGTCTAGAACAGGGATGGGCAAACTTTGCAACTTTAAGTCTGAAGGACTTCAGCTCCCAGAATTCTCCAGCCAGCTTTGCTGGCTGGAGAATTATGGGAGCTGAAGTCCTTCAGACTTAAAGTTGCAAAGTTTGCTCACCCCTGGTCTAGAAAGTATAAACAGGTAGTCCTCGACTTATGACCACAATTGAGCCAGAATTTTTGTTGTTAACTGAAACATTTGTTAAGTTAGTTTCATCCCATTTTATGACATGTCTTGCCACAGTTGCTAAGTGAATCTCTGCCGTTGATAAATTAGTAACTCAGTTGTTAAATGAATCTAGCTTCCTCACTGACTTTGCTTGTCAGTCAGCTTTGCTGGCTGGAGAATTCTGGGAGCTGAAGTCCTTCAGACTTAAAGTTGCAAAGTTTGCCCACCCCTGGTCTAGAAAGTATAAACAGGTAGTCCTCGACTTATGACCACAATTGAGCCAGAATTTCTGTTGTTAAGTGAAACATTTATTAAGTTAGTTTCGTCCCATTTTATGACATGTCTTGCCACGGTTGCTAAGTGAATCTCTGCCGTTGATAAATTAGTAACCCAGTTGTTAAATGAATCTAGCTTCCTCACTGACTTTGCTTGTCAGAAGGTTGCAAAAAGTGATCCCATGACCTTGGGACACAGCAACCGTCATAAGTAAGGACCAGTTACCAAGCATCTGAATTTTGATTCCATGATCATGGGGATGTTAACTGTGAAAAATGGTCATAAGTCACTTTTTTCAGTGCCGTTGTAACTTTGAATTGTCAATAAATGAACTGTTGTAAGTTCGAGGACTACCTGTACTCTACAATTCCTTTCCACCCACCTCTTGCCCTTCTTCCTGAAGGCAATCCTGGTTTTAAGCATCTCTTGCACGCTCTGCACTCAAAAGATTAAACAGATTAACAGAGTTGGAAGGGATCTTGCAAGTCATCTAATCTAACCCCTTGCCCAAGCAGGAGACCCTACATGTGCCTCTACCTAGGATCGAACTCACAACCTCCTGCTTGTGAGGCGAGAGCTCTATCTCTAGGCCACGGCAGTTCAGTTATCAGTGTCACTGTCTAAAAAATAAGTATAAATCTATTGTGTTTTATCAACTGTGTTAATAAGGTAGAAGCTTGATTTAAAGGGGACAGGGAATCCTGACATCAAAACCAATATAAAAATATTCCTTTATGATCTCCTACACAAAGCAGAAAAGCTCAGCTTTTCTACATAGCTTTCCCAATGTACCTGGTTAACAACACAAATTTCCCAAGAGACCTTTATTTTGTTTTCAAATACGAATTTATATGAAGTTCTCTGTTATCTAGATTTCTGCATGGGGTTTCAGCATATATTTCATCATCACGTATATCTTTAAGGGAAAAAAACAACAAATTGACCTATCTATTTTGTATGCAACTTTCAAAAATCACATTTTCTTTTAAAACACTTCTTTCTTGACCTATGCAGTTTGCTTTTGTGTAGATTTTTGCTTCAAGAAAAAACAGGCCTGCCCAAAACTCTGGTTTTGAATCTGCACTCACATAGAAATTTTTAGCTGTTCTCATAAAACCCATAAATCAGATCATAAATATGGGTTATTACCAAGGGGGTGGGCTTCAAAAATTTAAGCTACAGGTTCTCTGCCTGGTTGCTGAGTGGGTGTGGCCGTGATGGGTGTGGCCTAGTCAGCCTCCTGCACCCTGTTGGGGGACCATTTTCGCCTTCCCAAGGCTCCAGAGGCTTTCCTCGAGCCTCTGGGAGGACGTAAACTGCCTTCTCTAGGCTCTGGAGGCCCTCCAGGAGGCCCATTTCCCCCTTCCCCAAGCCTCCACGCAGGCCCTGCATCCAAAATGGACCACATGCAGACTCCTGGGAGGGACGGGGTGCGCAGGGCCAGCCAGGGGTGGCATTTGGAGGTTCTCCAAACTGGCCATAACATTAACTACGGGTTCTCCCGAACCTGGGCAAACCCGTAGCAGCCCATCCCTGGTTATTACTAAAAGTAACAGCAGTGCCACATATGCAGGCACATGTATGTATATCATAAACCCAGAAGAGATTATAGGAAGTGATCACCAGCCAAGGAAGATAGAATTGTGAGGAGCAATAGCTTGACCACATATATGGCAGTGTTATCTGAGAAAGTAGTATGGTCCAGTGGTTTAAGAGTTCCAGACAGAGCTGCTTTCAGTCATGCGACTTGAGTGGGTCAGTATCTCCCAGCATAATTGAGCTTGCTTGGGTATTGTGAGACAAAAGCAGGGACAAGGGAACTATCCATGCTGAGAAAAGCCATTTGTAGGTAGAAAAGCACAACAATCAAAGAGTCTACAAGAAGTCAAGAAAGTTGCCTATAATTACAGCCACAGCTTTTCTGTCACATGCTATAACTTTGAAACTGAAGCCAGAAGTTCAACGTAGCATCATCAATGTCAGAGTGGCTGCTCATTATTCATTTTATCTTCATATAAATAACCAAATGCTGTCTGCCTCTACCTTGGTTTTTTAGAAATAATGAGGAAGAGGAACAATTGCAAAAGAAGGAAGGAAGGAAGGAAGGAAGGAAGGAAGGAAGGGAGGGAGGGAGGGAGGGAGGGAGGGAGGAAGGAAGGAAGGTAGGTAGGTTTCAAGATAGTAAAACAACTGTAACACAAAGGGAGATCCATAATTACCAATATGTAATTTTCTGTTATTGCTAGTTATTTTCTAGAATAACACATAATCATTAACATATAATTTACAATTCCACACAAAGTGATTCTTCAAGGTAAGAGTTATCACTGATGCTTGATTTGCTTAAATTTGGGCTTTAAATTTTGAGCCTCCAGACAGGGATTTACTCTTTTTTTTTATTATACTAAAAGACAAAGGCATGTGCACTCTCAAAATAGCAGCCCCTATAAATATGATTCGGTCAGTTGTGCGAATATGGTAAGGATGGAAATGTGCAATCGTGAAAGTTACAGGTATAAAGGCACAATCACGCTCCTTGTTGCTATCTAGTTCTTACCATCAAACCTGATTGTGTAGAGTTGGGCTATTATTTCTGGGCTTCAACAGTCTTAATGACCACTAAAAGGCAGCAAAGAATTTTCTGAATTTCTTTGCTGCCATGTCTAGTGTTCATGCAGATGTTTGCATCCTAGACATGATGTCCCAGTTGTGGAACCCAATGGGGGGGGGGAAATCATACTACAGGTACTGCTTGTTTAACAGCCACTAGTTTAGCAATGGTTCGATGGTACAATGACACTGAACGAAGAGTCTTATGACTGATCTTCGTAGCTGTGGATGTCACAGAAACCCCATGGTGATGTGATTGTGATTTGGGTATTAACATTTGCAACCTACACTACCATCTTCCAACAAGCAAAAGCAAAGGGGAAGCTGGTAGCAGGTTATGAATGGCAGGGGTTAAATCTACTTATCTTCACTAAAGATTCTCAAATGCTGCTTTCTAGCTAATATAAATCACACGTCACAGCTGATTGTCAGAAATACAGTTTCACCCAAACTGGTAGCATTTTTTTTACTACCGGTTCAGGCAAACCCGTTTTTTACTACCAGTTTGGGTGAACCAGTCCAAACTGGTAGCATTTCACCCCTGGTAAATGGTGATTATATGACATTGCACCTAACGACCATGTGGGATTCACTTAACGATGGTAACTCAAATTGTTTCAACTGCCATCATAATTTGGTGTACTCCCATGGTGCAGTCACTTAGCAATAAAGTTGCTGGCTCTGATTACCATATTGGGATTGAGTTAGGTAAAACACTGCTGCTCCTACGCCTGCTTTTGCTTCAGCGACAGTAACAGCAATAACCAGGAAGCGGCTTCAGAGGCCCCGGAAACCTGTCATATTGTTGCTGATGGCTGCTGCCCTCCTTTCCTTGTTCTCTACCTCCTTCCTGTTTGTGAAGGAAAAGAGGGGAGACAATATCTAGGTTGCAAAAATCCAGAATCATAGTATGTGCTTGGTGGTGGCATATGACTTGACATGGAAGACAAAAATGTCACATAAATCAAAATGTCCAGAAACCTATTTCTTCTAAATTACTGTAAGATACATATGGCTTAAAGTTTATGATGGAGATACAATAATAAGAATTAGAGCAGGGGTCCTCAAACTTTTTAAACAGGGGGCCAATTCACGGTCCCTCAGACTGTTGGGAGAGGGGGCGGACCAGCTGGCTGGGTGTGGCTAGGTGATCATGTGACTGGGTGGGTGTGGCCAGTTTAGCAGTCCAAATCATAGGCACAAATTAAACTTTAATTTGTTATGCTCCTGGGGGTGGAAAATAGGTTAGTGAAGGGATGTTAACCTTGGTGTGTGTGTGTGCGTCTTTCTCTGTCTCTCTGTCTGTCTCTATCTCTGTCTCTCCCTCTGTGTGTCTGTGCCTCCCCCTCCCTCTCTCCCTCCCTCCCTCCCTCCATCTCTCTCTCTCTCTCATGGCCGAGGAGGCCAAAAATGGGATGCGCAGATATCCATGACCTCCAGAAGGTAGATGGGGGCTGGTGGATAGACGGAGCAATGTGGGCGGGGCAGCTTCACGGACCATGGGTCAGATTAATGGCTTTAGAGGGGATATATCCAGTCCACAGGCCATAGTTTGAGGACCCCTGAATTGGAGTCTTTCCACAGAGCCCATGCATGTCATCTCTTTGTGAGTCCTTGACCTTATTAGGAAAAGGCTGGAAAAATACAGATATTTCGTGGACTTCTTCTTCTTTACAAAAGAGGGGGCCCTCCCCCAAATCCATTCTGGAGTGCAAATAGAATGAAAAAGATGCAGTGCTACCAATGAAAGGCAGATCAGCCTTTGGGAAGTGATATTTTGTGCGCAGCATTTCACAATATTGGAACCAACCATTAGCCTGTCTTATCAGGCAGTCAAAGAAGATTCTTTGCATGAATGCAACTTCAGCTGAGAAGTTGATATTATATCCTAATGATATGTTATGGTATATTAAGTGTTAGATAATTATGGATGCTTGGTTACAAAGAACACCAATTTGATAAATTATCAGGCTATTCAATAATTGGAACAAGTCTCATATATCTCAATAGGTTCCAAAGTACTGTATAGTAAATGTGGCAATCCTTAAAAATTTGGGATCCTAACTGGTGTTCCCATTTTTTAAACTATCTGGGCATGATAATTCCAAAGAAATGTTCTTCTTCTGCAGATACCAATATTTCAGATTGTTTATACTAGATTAATATTGATATAACTAGATCATTTAAAATTCCAATTAGCCTATGGGGAGCGCTAAATGTAAAAAGGAACATTACCTTCAGGTTAATATATGTAACAGTGGTATTCCTTTGTGACTATCCTTTAGATATTTAAAATAGATTGCTAAATTATTTAAAAAAAATATGAGAAAGATAAATTGTTGGATTGTCTTAATCCAAATTATGTTTATTTTATGATAAGCAGAGCTTTAAGTTGCCTGATTTTCAACTTTATCATTGGATTTATATTCATCTTCTGTTTTCTTGAAGAGCTCAGATCTAGTTAACCATTCATTTTTAGCCTTACTTTGTGGGGGTGATAGTGAAATAATCTTTACCCTTGCATCTAGGCAAGTTA